>JAZKJV010002956.1:0-1441766 GCA_037367405.1 Ottelia alismoides
TCTTATTTTCCTAATTAATTAAAAATTCAAAAAAATTTAAAAACACTTGAAAATCCACCAAAAATAGTTTCTCTTTATTTTTGACTCTTTTTGACTACTTTGTAAGCCGCAAGGCCATCACGTGCTCCATGAGTCCGACCCTGGTCGCTATACAAGGCTAATCTAATAGCCAGGGCCATTATTTGATTTTCATTGATTTTCTATCTCTGTTTGGTGGTCTATTCCTTATTTTTCTTGATTGACTGAATTATTCCTCTCGATCCGGGTCGCAACGACCCTTGAGTGATTTTATATTTTATCCCGGATTGATTGAGCGGATTTTTCGGTCCGTCAATGCCTAAAAGGTCAGGCAATAAGAGAACAAGGACTGAGATACATATAGTGTCTATGGCCACATCTTTGATGATAGGGAGAAAAACCAAGAGCCGCAGAGTAAAGCGGTTGCCTAGGTTTGATTGTGAAATCAAAGATACCACATTCACCCATACAGGAATCGATGATGACTTACCGATTAATATCCTCCCGACCTCCGTGTTTGCCAAGCTCAAACTCGGATCTGTCAAGAAGTCAAGAGAGATCATTCAGTTGGCGGATCGGTCTGTTAAACGGTCAAGAGGAACCATTTCCGTCATCGTTACTTTCCAATGTGCTCTATTACAGGTGGACTTCACGATCATTGATATTGAGCATCGAGGAGAGTTCACCCAGTCTCCAATCATTCTCGGAAAGCCGTTCTTAGCTTTGGCTAAGGCAACTATAGATTGCGAGACCAGGGATATCGATTTCACTGCATTGGGAGCACTTCGACCTCACCCGATCTTTGAGGATACATGATATTCCAAGGTAATCCGAAAAGATGCAGACAGTCGTGACCTTTGAGAGACAGTTGAGTCCCGTCTCTCTACTACACCTGCGATACTGACTGTTCAGGCGACCATTGGTTCAGAGACTCCCTACACCTCCACACCACCCACTGCTTGCATTACCACCATCGTGACACCTTCTCGAGAGGACTCATGATCAGAAGTTGTTCCTGAGTTGGACATGATCATTACTGATTTCCTTGATTATTTAGATGATCCGACTCATGAGCCAATCAATGCCAAGCCAACTGAGAACACTGTGCCTTATCAGAGACGTGTGCTGACCTTGCAGGAGTATTACAATGCATATGGTGACTCATCTGATGATAAACCTCTGGTCAGAACCTCACACACACCACATCCAAGACATACACCAAAGGAGACAACTGGGACTAAATTGACCAATCTTGATAAAACGATTGCTCCATCCTCTAGTCGGTCATCTAGTAAGAAGAAGACGGGTATTGATTCCTTGAGGTGTTCCCCGAACTCCTTAAGACGTATCAATCTCCTCTTCCTCTTGATACTTCAGGTTCTAGAAAACCGACTAAGAAGGTTACCTTCGATGTTTCAGAGAAGGAACTTTCTGAGGATTCCTCATCAGGTCCAGATGAGGTGATCTATATGAGTGATCTCAGTTCGGCTGTTCTAAAGCCATACTTGAGCAAGCAGTCGTGTGTCGACCCCCGTTGGACGTTCCCCACACCTCATTATTATTCTTCAGAGGACGATTATGACAGCGACACATATGTATACTACCCACCCCCTCGCTCCCGCAAGAAGGTCCGTCACAAACCTTCTTGATCCTTGTATAGATTCACTCCTCTTGTACATACTCCCTTCTTTGTATATTTCTCCATATCACATCGGTTCTTACACTTACTCTTGTCCTATACTTAGGTTTAACGAGAGCCTAAGTATAGGGTGAGCCAATGCCCGCCATGTGTATATACCCATCCATTTCTCCTCTTGACCTTGTCCGCCCCATTTTTGCTCTTCTTCTACACTTAGGCTATCCAGAGCCTAAGTATAGGGGGGGGGGGGTGGGATCGACTTCTATACTGCTTATTATTTTAGCCATCCTATGCTTAGCACGAGCTATGTCTTTTTCTCGCTTCTTGTGCCATGAGGACATAGCACGTGCTAAGTATAGGGGGCGTGTATATATATTACATATATACTCTACCCATAGCTCGTACTTTCACGTATTTTTGTATATATTATACGATAATTATGGGGTGGGTAAAAAAAACTTTTTCAAAAAAAATGTTTTTTGTTCTCTTTTCTTATTTGCACTAATTTTTTTCAAAAAAATGTGTCCTTTCTTATTTATCTATATTTTTTCAAAAAAAAGAGATAAAGAAAAAAAACTTTTCAAAAAAAAAAATTTCAAAAAAATCCTCTTTTAAAAAAACCCTTTCTTATCTATCTATCTTTCAAAAAAAATCTTGAAAAAAAAGAGCAAAACTTTCTAACAAAAAAAAACTTCTTTGCCTTTGTTTGTAAAAAAAAATTTTGAAAAAAAACTTTTTGTAAAACATAAAAAAAATCACAAAAAAAACACTAACTAATAAGTTGGTTTAACCCCTGATACATTCACTTTCACACAAGACTAGTGATGTTCAAGAACACTTGGTTTATGAGCTCTTGAGATTTTGAGTTAACTAGCCTTAGTCATTAGGGTCTTAGACTTAATTATTCACATTTCCCTAGTTTGAAAGATTTGTGTGCTCTATTGCATGCTTAGTCTCTACCTTAAGAATATGATCAGCACCTCACATACACGACTGCAGTTATGATGAGATGAGTTGAAATTTCACTTGAGGAACTGGGATGGGGATTTGAGTTTGGACTTGATTAATGATGCTTGAGGATGGGATAAAATCAATGAAGGCTTCATGAAACCTGAGTGTCAGCATCTTTAGCCAGTATGAGAACATGGTTCTTGTACTATCTCTTGATATTTACCTATGTGCCAGGGTGTGGTAAAAATAAAAAATTGTTGATCAGTGTGCGCCAACTCTTGGTAAAAGCAGTGGAGCTAGCCAAAAATACTACAAATCAATGAAATGTCAAAGAAAAGCTCTCATTCCATACAAAGTCAAATATCAAAGAGCTTCCACCAAAGGTGAGCGCTCCCAACCATTTCAAAAGTGTCCACTTGGACCACCGCTATTAGGAACAGGAGTCGGGTTTGCACCAAAAAAGGGTCTGCATCGTAAATGCTACAAGTCTGGGTGTAGAAGGTACGATAGGTACTCAAAAAAGACACACCCCGGTGTACTCCCAGGAAAACAAGTGCAGACGGCTCCAACTTCTCTTGACGGACGCACTGATCAACACCAAAAATATGCGTTGCGTAATAAGGCACTTGAGAGGATCCTGTTCCAATGAGAGGGAGAGAAGAAATGACAAAATCCTATGCCCTCCATCAACTGGCCTTCCATCTACACTTTTAAGTCTGACAACTAAAGAGATGGTGGATTGGATACAAGAAATGGTTTATTCCCTAGTGTTGAGGATCGGGTCCTTAGGAGAGTCTCTTGGACTGGAACCTTGGGTGACGTTGTGACTCTACTCTTGTAACTGCGGTGAACACTTAAAGTCATACCCCTACTATATATGTATACAAAGTGAGTTTGATGATTAGGGAAATTGGATACCTTTTGACTAGAGCTTGGTTCAGCTTAGAATTTTAAGATTTCTAAAACCGAGAGTTCTTGAACAGATCAAGTCTTGTTTTCACATGCACAGTCAGGGGTTAACCCAACTTACTCCTTTTTTATTTGCTCGAGGACTAGCAAAGTTTAAGTATAGGGGGTGATGAATCCACGATTCATCATCTCAATATCTTGATCTTAGCAAAATCCAGGAAAACCCAGAAAAATGTCCATAAAATCAATAAAGTAACAAAATGACTCTTGTAAATAAAACTCACTAATTATTGTATATTAGATTGTACAAATAAATTAACAATAAAAAGCCGCAAAATGAAAGGAGTTTTTTCACATGTAAATGGCTCAAAACTTCATGTATTTTTAATAATTTCATTTCAACTCCTTTTTGGCTAATTCTTTCTCCAACAAGTTCATATCAATGTATATAAAAATACAAAAATACAAAACAAATTATATCTCAAATAAATGCTCCTAGATCCCAATGGGAAAAATCCGTAAAGACCAACTTCCAAGTTAAATTCCCGCTTCGTATGAACTCCAAATTCACCAAACTCACTTTTAAAGTTCAAGTTAGAAAATTATCTATCCAACGGAAGTAGTTTTATTAAAATCGGAGCTCATTTGCAAAAGTTTGTTTTGGGACCTAGATGTACATTGTATATTATGTATATGATCATTCTTTCTTCATTTTTTACTTTTATTTTTCCTTTCTTAATTATAAAAATACAAAAAATAATTGTGGTGTTGTATTTTGATTGTAGTATTTTATTGTATTCTTCCTGTTGTACATAGCTACTATTAAAAAGATAAAAAAATTATAAAATAGAAAAGCAAACAAAAAAATTGTACATGTTGTATATCTTCTTTTGTAAATTCTCCACTCTTTTTGTATCTTTATTTTTATTGTATTTTAGTAGCCTACATTATTTATTTATTTATTTCTTATTCTCTACAATAACTACTCTTCTACCACCAACCTCCCATTCAACTCCACCATTTTTAATAACCTCCATTCCACTCCATATTCTTCATCCAACCTCCACATTCAACTCCACCAATAATGCAACTTCCCATTCAACACCACCACCATTCTAACCTCCCTTTCTCTTCTCTTTATATTCTTTTGTACATCCTCATTTTTTCCCCATCCGCCATTCTTATAGAATAAAGGAGAGAGATTGGAACGTGGCGTTGGTGACAGCGGCGAAACGTCTTCCTCAAGCGACGACCTCCTTCAGGCGAGATCCGCGGAGCTCCGCTCCGCGTCAGAGTTCCCCATCGAGCTCGCGTAGCTTCTCCGATTTTGATTTCGCCAATCGGATCGAGGCGACGACAGGAGTCCAGCGTAGCTGCTCCGCCAATCCGGTGAACATCAGGTAAGTATTTCTTCTTATTTTTCTTGTTATTTTATCTTATCTAATATTTGTTTCTTTGTTGTTTCATTGCATTTTTTTATCCCACACCATCACCATTGCCTTTACCAGTTTTTATGTATATATTTGTTTCCTATTTTAAACAAAATTAAAAAAATATTAAAATCTAAAACAAAAAAATTAGAACAACAAAAAAAAGCATAAAAAAATTTTGCAGGGTAGCAGCAGCCCACGGCCGCCGCCCCCTGCACCTCCACCCGCACCTCACGCACGCCGCCGCCGCGGGCGATGCCACCAGCGACGCGCGACCAACAGCGCCGCCTCAGCCGCGTCGCCCCGTGACCGGCCACCGCGCGTAGCCGCCTCCAGCCCAGCTCGACTCCTCCCATGCGCGGCGCCGCCTCCCCACGCCTGCGCGCGGCTCTGCCATCGCCGCCACCTGCGGTGCCGCGAACGCCTACCGCCGATGATCCCGCACCAGCTGGCCTCCCCCTCGAGCCCCGCGCCCGCTCAACCGCGCCGCCAACCACAACCTTGTTGGGTTCATCCCTAGTCGTGCCCAACAAGAATAAGAAGAAGGTTTTGTTCATATTTTTTATTTCGTGCAAATTGCACTAGTTTCTCTTAAAGTTTTATAATTACAAGTCAGTCCCTGTACATAAGTTGCTTTGTAATTTCAGTTCTATCAGTGCACGGATACCCTTATTGTTTGATTATTAATTTGGACATCCAACTTGCATTATTTTATTCAATGAAATATGTCACTGTGTTGAGCAACTTATTGTCTTCCATCTGAAAATTTATTTTTATTTTCGTGAGATATTGTGAATTAATTAAAATTGTCTAACTGGAGATATTGCATATTTTACCCAATTTGGACTCTTAAAATTATATCTCACACACGGTTGCTCCAAAAAATCCACAAAAATTAGCAATGATGCCTTGAAATGTGATTAACTTACTATCCAAATTTCATCCAAAGTAGAGTTGTCTTGTGTCTGAAATAAATTATAGAGTAAAATTCATATTTGATTTTTAATTAAATCCACATACATTGTTTTTGCGAAATTTCAATTCTCCTGTTATATAAATATCTATTTGGGATAATTCACACTCTGATTAATGTGACGTTGTGGATTAATTAGGAATTATTTACTCACTGTCACTCCGATTTCACTAAAAAATCCATTAAAAAATTCATATTTTGTCAAAAAATTCCAAAAAATTACTGTAGCTTCATTGCATCATGTTTTCATTTCACTAAAATTTTCATCATTTTTGCTTACTGTTTGTGTAAGAAATTGCGAAAAAGCCCATAAAAAGTGTGCATTTTCCCTTGTTGCATTTTAACCCCCTAAAATTCCAAAAAAATATGTTTACATTCATCACTGAATTAGGATTATAGAAAAAATATAATTTGGCTAAATTGGATTAATGTGTATTAAAATTAATTTGGCTAAGTTGTTTGTTTTCTTGATGTCTTAATTCAACCACATTCGCATTTGGCATTCATTTTGCATTAAAAAAATTCAAAAAATATACCGCTTGGAAATCTAGATCTAAGTTTTCAAATTAAACCCAAGTTGTTCCTTTGCCTTCCCTGTGTTCGACCCCGGACTTGCTCGGGATATAAATTAAGCCGGGACACTCTTCACGGAGATTTTCTCTCGGTTCTGACTGAATCACTAAGTACACGTATTACAACGAATACAAATTATTTATCGTATTTAGCGATTCGTCAATGAAGAAGAGGAACCACCATATAGAGATCCCTGTGCTTACCCGTGCCACCTGCTTCGCCATTCAGAACTGTCTTCCAGCCAGGAGGATTGATGCAGGAGCTCCCTATGTTAGATGTCACATCCTTGAGCAGAGATTTGATCGGACTCTATTAGATAACGAGTCTTCCATCAACTTACTTCCGACAACCTTACTCGGCCGATTCGAGTTTGGCCCTCTTCGACGGAGCATGACGGTCCTTCAGTTTGTTGATAGATCTCTCAAGAGGCCGAAGGGGTTTTAAAGGACGTGGTCGTTACAATTCAGGGCCAGCAATTCCCCGTGGACTTCGTTGCGTTGGACATGTAGATCCTTGAGTCTGTGACCGATACCCCCATCATTTTAGGATGCCCATTCTTGGCCACTACCAATGTTTATCCGATCATGATAGCGGGAAGGTGTACTTTTGCGTTGATGGCAAGAGTATAGAAATAGAGATGATCGGCAAGACTAGAGCACGAAATTCATCCTGCTCAGAGCAGCCCAACGATTCAGAGCAGATGACAGAGGCAAAGCGAGACGTCCACCAGGAGTGCGATTTTGAGATTACTGATGATGAAGCCGCTTGGTCTGATCTCGTTTCACGATCCATTCTCTCACATTCAGATGTTGTTGAGTCATATTTCAGCAGAGGAGGGCTTGTTGAGCACACTCTTGGTAGAGGATGTTAGCAATGTGAGCCCCGGGCGAACCATTTCTACAATAAATGTTATTGTAATGAATAAATTATCAATGAAAGTTATTGATTATTTTCACTTCCTTTCTGAGATTAAATGAATGAATGCACTATAGGGTCCCTCTGTACAATAAGGGTTATGTACCATGGCCAACCTGATAATCATGTAGCTGTTGATTCATGGAATGAATCATAGAGGCTGATGCTTGGATGAATATCTAAGGAGTTAGATAGAGGACTCATCAAGCATCACCAAATGATTATTAAGTGATGATCTCCAGCCTGAGTAGGAGATGGCAATCCTTTCTCAGACAAAGAAGAGGTTTGAGAAATGCTCGACCGTAGGGAGAGGTCCTCTACATGGGAATAGTGATTCAGAGGTGTCAGGTTAGTTGAGTCAATGGGTTGACTCAACGAGATCGAGATAACCAAAGACCTATGTTGAATACTGTCACAGCATAGGCATGCATCCTCTGACCAGAGACAGATGTGTTGCTATATGTCTGAGTGTGTACATTTGGTAGACCAATAGGTTGATGACCTAACCAAGGTCTATATACCGACGAGCTGGTGTGCATGTAACGACGTATGAGTAATACAATCTCTCAAAGGGATCATACAGGTTCACTCGTGAACCGGGAGACATGAGCGCACTCATGAGGTATTGGGACTGATCAAATTCCATGCATTGTCGTCATGCTTTGGAAGAACGACATGAATTTGAAGGTAAGATATATGCTTTGGGAAAGCATATGATCTATACTAATTCCCAGTGACCAAGATTGAGAAACTCAATGATCAAACCCTGAAGATGACGGTGAAAAAGTGATCTTTATCTTTAGAATGATCATATGTCTTCCAGTATGCAGGATGTACAGGTATTGGGAATACCTGCCGGTGATGTGATCATAAACGATTGTATAACCATGACGCTTCCATTCCGAGGGAGTGATGAAACAGGTTTGGATTTTAGTGACTCCTCTCATTAGAGAAGTGACCCAATCTTAGTCCATGAATTGGACATTGATCTGAGTGAGATTCAGATGCAATGAGAAGAGTAGGTCTATGGTCTTGATTTGATCAAGCATCAGTGGGAGGCCCACTGGATCTGGATTTGAGATATGATCTCAACATCCAAGTCACTATACGTGGAACAATACAATCACCCTGTCCTTATCTCCAAGCATCTACGGAGAAATCACATTATTCTTGAAGGGTTCAAGAATAATTCCATGGATCTAAGCAATGAAGAAATAATGATTAAATGTGATTTAATCATTTTGATGCGTGAAGAAAGTATCCAATATAATTAAATATGATTTAATTATTATGGATAAGAATAATGTGGATTGAAATATCCAATTATTCATAATATATTATAAATATGATTTATAATGTATTAGAGAGATCTAATTATAATTTATATTTGTTGATTAATTATTATGTGTATTGGATACACATTGTGTAATTAATTGACAATGTAAATTGTGTGTTGTTTTGGGTTGTGAATATGATTCACAATTTTTCAATGGCAAGATTGCAATATTCTCAAATATAATTGAGAATTATTTTTGAAGAATAAAACCCAACAAAAGTTGTTGGAAATAAATAAAGAGATTTCCATGGAGATATGCAATCTCATGAAATATCATGAGATTGCCCTCTATATGGAAAGGGTGGGTGGCACCCAATTCCTAATTGGAATGGGTGGCCGTCCACATGGTATGTACATGGAGATGTAATCTCCATGTATATTCTCTCCTTATTTATTGGTATAGTTTAGGATTGATTTATATTTGATTTTGTCAAACATATTTTAATCCAAATTTGTTGGTTTTACCAACAACAATCTTGACCATTGGATTGGACATTAATCAATCTTGTCCATTTATTTTATATGTCCCATGGATTGAGATCCATGGATCCCAAAACCCTATAAATAGAGAGGCATACCATGCTCTCTAAGGCTATGCAATATTGAAGCTCTCTCTCTCTCTCTTTCTTCATACACGACAACCCTCTGTCCCTCTATTTGGTGGCCGATCATCAAACCCGAGAGGAGAGGTTCTCGTCGATGCTTTCGCCACCGTGCCGCCGCATCGACGTTCTTTGGTTCCTCGTCTCCTTGGAGTGCTACACTCACGAAGGAGACGTTCGATCTCGTACGACGATATCTGGAACAACTGTGCTTGGATCATCTTCTTAGATTGCGAGGACTACGCGGTTCATCCCCTGCTCGCAAGCGGTCTCACCGATGATCGGACTTGAGACGGGAGGTCTCTTTCTTTAGAGACTCGGTCAACTACACTTCAAGAGGTATTCTTTTATACTTGTTGTGGTTATAGATGAAATGATCTGAGAATCGTTCTTAGATCATGTGGTTTCATCGCTTGAAAATTTTTAAATTCCGCTGCACAGAACAACTAGTACGACTAGTCGTTCTACGTCGTATTCGATATGACGATCATGCTTCCGTAATGTGCTTGAGGATAATTCAATATCCTTCAAGTGGTATCAGAGCCTTAGGTCGATGGTTTCGAATATGATTCGCAAACCGAGGATGACTTGGGTTCGTTAAGGTCGCGAAAGTTTTTATCGCATTTGATTTCACAGATCTGTTTAGTAAATAATTTCGGCCATGTTTAAAATGTTTAAGCACGAATTATTTACTTGAATTTTGTTTCCCATTGAATAAGGAAACCATAGGATCTGAGTTTGCGTAATCAGATTTCGTATGCTCAAGATATGGTTGTTTTAATGGACATGTATGCACTGTTGCGAGAAATGTAGATCTTAACATGATTAAAGAGTTAATTACTGTTTTGATCCACCTCGAAATGCATGAAGCATTACTTGGGTTCTGTCCTAAATCAAGTTAGCAATCTTTGAAAATTGAGTTTGTCTAATTTGTATTTGAATTGATTGAGATATGTTAATTTAAGTGAGTAGGGGTCACTATTAAAATTGCAGTCCTAATCTAGAACCAAGTGATTCTCAATTAGTGAGATTAATTGTTAATTTCATGAAATAATCATGAAAAATATTTATGAAATATTGGAAGATGATTATTTACCTAATTGACTTGGCCTCAACCAATTAATTGATTAGATTTGACCTAAATCTTAATTGGAAACACAATCATCAAACATGATGCTTGAATAGGATTGGGAATTTGTGTAGCAAGATTCCTCATAATAACAAATGTTTTGATTATTACTATATGGTATAATTTCAGTTGAAAAATCGATGATCATCTCAAGTACAAATTGATATATCTGGCATTATGCTTTCCCGAGGTGGATATGGTGACTAGTCAGTGAGCAATGGGGTTGCAAGTTGCAACGTATGTGGTCCGTCCCACTCTCATCGGTACTAGCCATGACAGCGGGTAGGGACTGTATAATGCCGGAGAAAATCAAGGTGTATTTTCTAATTATTAAAATTCGAATTAACACGTACTTTGAGATATTACCATATTTATATTCAAGTAAAAATGATCAAGTTTGTTGATTGAATTGGATTTATGATTAATTTAATATGATTAAATTGATTATATCCAATTTAGACACTCTATTGTGAATAGAGTTGTCATTTCCCTTGGAAGAATTAATTATATGAATATGATTCATAGTAATTAATTAAAATTTGAATATGATATGGAGGATCACATAAGTGACATCCATGGTCTCCCGTCAAGGCGAAGGGTTCCGTCGCTAGGGATTGCATGTGGGAGACGCCTATCCAAAGTGACAGCTCCTGTATGCAAGCGCATCTGGATCAGGCTCGTCGCTTCTCGAAAGAGTAAGGACCTATGCGTAGTGACCCCAATATCGGATCCTCATATTATTGGGGCAATATTGGATTGCTCATAGCGAGTTGTATTCCTGTTGACTGTTGGTTCAATTAATGCAGGTCAACATCACCTTAGGGGTGGTGGGCCCAGGTATTAAAGACCGAATTGGGAGATGCAAGTTGGACTTGCAAGGTGGAATGTGTTCCCGCTTCTCTTTATTGGAGTCATAGGTTCTCATATTATTGGGATATGACAAAGATAAGGAGGAGATCCCAGTTCTTGCTTGAGATATCATGGTAAGTATATCTCTTACTTTTAAAGTGATTAAGGGAATAAACTTTCAAGGTCAATAGAGAAAAAATAATTTGATTTAAAAGACCTTAATTAAATATCATAAATATGAATATATGCTGAATATGTTCTAATATAGTGCATTCTTAATTTTAGAAAATGAAGTCCTTGAACCCACTTAATAGGCTTCTTGAGGTCAACCAATTGATCGACCCAAATTACTCGGATTGGATCCGTAATTTGGAGCTTGTTCTCTCAGCAGAGCGCATAAGTTATGTGCTCTCCGAGGACAAGCATGAGAACCCTAAATCCAAGGAAGAAAAAGCATATAATGACAAGTATGATGAAGATCATGTCTTGGCTAGATGCTATATCCTCTTCTCTCTCTAATGTTCTGCAGAAGCAACATGTAGAGATGAGCACTTGTCAGGAGATAATGCAGAATCTGAAAGATATGTTTGGTGACATTAACCACACCCAGAGATACAATGTTATGAAAGACCTCATTCGTAGCAAGATGTAGGATGGGGCTTCGGTCCGTGAACATGTACTCAAAATGTTTGGGTACTTGTCGGAGTTGGAGACTCTTGGGGCAACCATGGATGCAAACATGCAAGCTGACTTCATTCTGTTGTCGTTGCCTGAGTCTTTCAATAACTTTGTAGTTTCATTCCACATGAAGAAGCTGGAATTGACAAGCGCTGGTCTTCTTGCCGCATTAAAATCTGCGTAAGATGTAATGAAGAAGGATGGTCCCGCTGGTAGTGCAATGGTTGCACAGGTCAGAGGGAAGCGCGGTCGGAAGCAAGGTTCTCGGAAGGGCCCGACCCAGAAGAGAAAGAAGAAGGGACAAGGTCTTGGCTCTTCTTCCAATGCATCCACTCTAATGACATCGAAGAAAACTGACGTCTGTCACCACTGCAAAAAGTTGGGGCACTGAAGGCGTAACTGCCCGAAATACCTAAAGTCTTCAGAAAAAGGTAAAGCCCCAGCAGGTATGAAATCTACTTTCATCATTGAAACTAGCTTTCTCGTTGGACGAGAAGGAAGGTGGGTTGTAGATTCTAGTGCTTCTGTTCATGTATGCAATTTGTTGCATTTGTTTCAGGAAACTAGAAATCTTGAGGAAGGGGAGATAGTCATCCAGATGGGATTTGATGCAAGTGTTGCAGCGGTCGCCGTCGGGACGTGTCGACTATCATTATCTAGTGGTAGAGTCCTAATACTTAAAGAGTGTTTTTATGTACCTGAAGTTAGAAAAAAATTGATATCTGTATCTAAGCTAGTTAGAAGTGAATATTCAATTTTGTTCTATAATAAATTAGTCATAAATCATTATGATAAATACATTGCAGAGGGTATTTTAACATCTGGAGGACTCTATGAATTGTGCACTAATGAGAATGTCATGAATGTTACAACCACTAGTAAAAACCCAAAGAGATCCAGAGAAAATAAAAACCATTCGAATATGATTTGGCATCAAGGCTTGGTCATTTGTTTGTTGATAGGATCAACAGATTGATAAATGATGGACCTTTTGATTTTCTACAGGTTCAAACTTTGCCTACCTGTGAACATTGTATTCGAGGTAAAATGACTAGGATGCCTTTCCGTAACAAGGTTACAAGATGTAAAGGTATTATTGACCTAATACATACCGATGTATGTGGTCCCTTCAGTAACGTGACTCGAAATGGACATCGATATTATTTTACATTTATTAACGACCATTTGCGGTACGGGTTTATCTTCCTATTACGTCATAAATCTGAAACCTTTGAAAAGTTCAAAGAGTTCAAGGCTTTGGTTGAGAACCAAACCGATAGGAAGATTAACTGATCGAGGTGGCGAGTACCTATCAGATGAATTTAAGGAATACCTCAAGGAGAATGGAATTGTTTCCAATCTCACACCTCTTGGAACTCCCCAACTTAATGGTGTTGCAGAAAGACGCAACAGAACCATCATGGACATGGTCCTTTCAATGATGAGTAAAGCACATTTAACTCAGTTTCTGGGGATATGCAATAGAGACTACAATATATATATCCTGAATAAGATTCCTAGCAAATCTGTGCCTAAGACTCCTCAGGAGCTTTGGTATGGAACCAAACCTAGTGTTAATCACTTGAGGGTTTGGGGTTTCTTGATCCATGCAAAGAACATGGATGCAAGTAAGCTAGAATCTCGCACTCGTGAGTGTTACTTCATTTGTATGTTAAAGATGGTATTGGATACCAGCTCTATGACCTTGAGTCCCAAAAGGTTTTTGTCTCTAGAGATGTGAAGTTTCTGGAGGATGATTTCCTTAAAGGTCAAGACAAAAATGAAGTAGAGGAACTCATTGAATCCCCTGAGGATTCTGAGCTTCCTAGACCAGAAACTGAAGAGATAAATAAAGATGAAACACACATACCTCTTCGAAGGAGTTCGAGGGTGGTTACACCACCTAAGAGGTATGGATTCCATGTGTCAAGTGAGACTAACATTGATCCTACTTCATTTAATGAAGCACTTGCGGATCAAGACATGGATAGATGGTGTTGGAAATGCGAGCCCACGGCGAGCCATTATGCAATAAATGTTATTGCAATTCACTCCTTAATCTGAAATGAAGAATACATAATTTGCATAATAGGTCCCTTAGTACAATTAGGGTTATGTACCATGGCCATCTTGATGATCATACAGCTGTTGATTCAACTATTGAATCATAGAGGCTGGTGCTTGAAATAAATATCTAAAGAGTTAGATTGAGGACTCATCAAGCACCGTCAGATGATTGTTAAGAGATGATCTCCAGCCTGAGTAGGAGATGGCAATCCTTATCTCTGAAGGCTGATATCTGACCGACCTCTTGATGCAGGTCCTCTGCATAGGAATAGAGATTCGGAGGTGTCAGATTAGTTAGGTCAAAGAGTTGACTTAACGAGATCGAGATAACCAAAGTCCTATATCGTATGCTGTCAGGATATAGGCACGCATCCTCTGACCGGAGACAGATGTGTTGCTATATGTCTAAGTATGTACATTTGGCAGACCAATAGGTTGATGACCTAATCAAGGTCTACACACCGGCGCGCTGGTGTGCATATAAGGGCATATGAGTAATACGATCTCTCAAAGGGATCATACAGGTTCAGTTACTGAACCGGAAGACATGAGCTCACTCATGAGATATTGGGAAGAATCAAATTCCGTGCGCACGGTCGTCTCGCTTTGGAAGCTTGACTGAATTTGTAGGTTTGATATATACTTTTGGAAAGTATATGATCAAGACCTAGGTATGATATATGCTTTTGGAAAGTATATGATCGATACTGACTCCCAATGATCGAATGAGAAACTTACTGATAAAACCATGAAGTAGACAGTATAAAGTTGATCGAATACTTCGGGTTTAGTCTGAGTCTTCCAGTATGCAGGATGTACAGGTATTGGGAATACCTGAGGGTGATGTGATCATAAACGATTGTATAACCATGACGCTTCCATTCCTAGGGAGTGATGAAACGGGTCTGGATTTTAGTGACTCCTCTCAGTAGAGAAGTGATCTGATCTTGGTCCAAGTATTGGACATTGATCTGAATGTGATTCAGATACAATGAGAAGATTAGATTTACGGTCTTGATTTAATCAAGCATCTATGGGAGGCCCGCGATCTGGATTTGAGATACGATCTCAATATCCATGTCACTATACGTGGAACAATACAATCGCCCTGTCCTTATCTCCAAGTATCTGCGGAGAAAGCGCATTATCCTTGAAGGAGTTCATGGATAATTCTATTGTTGATATATGTATCCGAGCATTGAGAAAATAGATAATTAAATGTGATTTAATTATCATGAGTAATATGAATTTGATTCATATTATAAAGAGAATTATCTTAGATAATTAAATGAGATTTAATTATCAAAGATGTAAATAATGTGAATGTGATTCATATTATTTGGACACAAGAGAATAGAGATCCAAGATGATTAAATTATCATGGATATGAATAATATGGATAGCAATATCCATATTAGTCATATATATTATAAATGTGATTTATAATATATAAGAGAGAGCTATTTGTAATTTACATTTGTTAATTAAATGTTAATGTGAATTGGATTCACATTGGACATCAAATTGAAAATGTAATTTACATTTTGTTTTGGGTTGTGAATGTGATTCACAAATTTTCAATGGCATGATTGCAATGTTCACAAAAATAAATTGGATTTATTTTTTGTGAAATAATTTGCAACAAAAGTTGTTGCAAATAATGGAGATTACATAAAAGGTGAAATAGCCACCTTCCTAATGGAGGAAGGTGGACGGCCACCACTCCCATTAGGAAAGGGAGGCCGTCCCCCCTCTCCACATGGAAGGAGGCTTTCTCTCCTTTCATTATCTCCATGTATTGATGATTTAATTTTGTAATTAAATTGTGTTGATTTATCAACATATATTTAAATTAAATTAAATTAATTGTTGTTGTGTTTTTAGCAACAAATCATAACCATTGAAAGAAACACAAATTGATGTGGACCATTGGATTTGTGTTGACACATGGATTGAGATCCATGGATCCCAAAACCCTATAAAAGGAGAGGCACCCCATTGCTCTTCTTGACACACAAGTTGAGGCAACAAATCTCTCTCTCTCATTCTCTCTACACGTCCTCTCTCTCTCTCATGTGGCCGTCCACCATGGATGCCCTAGAGAGGTTCTCCATCGCTGCGGCATCGTCGTTATGCTGCCCGATGGTTTGCTCGAGGATCTCCGTCTCCTTCGGTGCGCCCCGCTCGTGAAGAAGACATCGGATCTCGTGTGTCGAGATCAGGAGATCCGCCGCTTGGATCATCAACATGGATTGCGAGAAGCACGCGGTTCATCCCCGCGCTCGCAAGCGTCTCCTCCGTCGGATCGGACTTGAGACAGGAGGTCTCTTTGTTTAGAGACTCGATCGCAACCACGCTTCAAGAGGTAAACCTAATACTTGTTTGTGGTTTAGACGAAACGATCCGTGAAGTGTTCTTGGATCATGTGGTTTCGTCGCAAGAATTTTTTTTTTTATTTCCGCTGCATAGAACAACTAGTGCGACTAGTCGTTCTTCGTCGTATTCGATGCGACGCTCACGCTTCCGTGATGCGCTTGAGGATCTAACCATATCCTACAAGTGGTATCAGAGCCTTAGGTCGGTGTTTTTGGATACGATCCATAAACCGAGGACGACTTGGGTTCATTAGTGTTTGCGAAAATTTTTCTTGCATTTCATTTTCGCATCTCTGTTTTGATATTATTTTCGGCGCTGTTTAAATTGTTTAAACACGAAAATAATAATTGGATTTTGTTCCCCATTAAATAAGGAAACCGTAGGATCTGAGTTTGCGTGATTTCGATTCCGTTTGCTCTAGATATGCTCATTTTAGTGAACATGTATCCACTGTTTCGGGGACTGCAGATCATGACGTAATTAAGATGTTAATTGCGGATTTGAAACGCCTTGAAATGCGTGCAAATCTCTTGGGTTCTGTTGTAAATCAAGTTAGCAAACTTTAGAAATTTACTTTGCTTAATTTGGATTTAAATTGATTGAGATATGGTATTTTTAGTAAGTGAGGGTCACTGCTGAAAATACTTTCCTAATCAAGAACCTAGTGATTGTCATTTAATTAAGTAGTGAAATTAAATTGTTTAATTTCCTGGAATAATTATGCATAAATATTTGTGAAATATTTAATGATAATTATGTCCTTAAATGACTTTGCCCTAACCAACAAATGATTAGATGTGATCTAGATCAAGATAGGTTACATGATCTACATGATCAACATTCCAACAAACATGTTGCTTGAATAGGACTTGGGATTTGTTTAGCAAATCTCATTATAATGTTAATCAAAAATGTTTTGATTATTACTATATGGTACAATTTCGGTTGAAGAACCGATGATCATCTCAAGTACAAATTAATCAATTTGGCATTATCCTTTCCCGAGGCAGATATGGTGCCTAGTCGCAGAGCATTGGGGTTGCGGGTTGCAACGTATGTGGTCCGTCCCACTCTCGTCGGTACTGGCCATGACAGTGGGTAGGGCCGGGATAATGTCCGAGGGATTAAGATGTATTTTTCTAATTATTAAAATTCGAAATAATACGTATTTGAGATAATACCATAATTCAAGTAACAATTAAAATTGTTTGTTGGATATTAATTGGATCATTAATTTAATATGATTAGATTAATTGGAATCCAATTAAAATTAAAACACTCTATGAATAGAGATGTTATTTCCCTTGGAAGAATTAAACATAATGAATATGATTCATAATGATTAATTAGAATTTGAATATGATATGGAGGATCACATAAGTGACATCCATGGTCTCCCGTCAAGGCGAAGGGTTTCGTCGCCAGATATTGTATGTAGGAGACGCCTGTCCGAAGTGACAACTCTTGCATACGATCCATTTGGATCGGGCTCTTCGCTTCTCGAAAGAGTAAGGACGTATGCGTAGTGACCCCAATATCGGGTCCTCATATTATTGGGGCGATATTGGATTGCGCATAGCGAGTTGTATTCCTGTTGACGGTTGGTTCAATTAATGACGGGTCAACATTGCCTTAGGGGTGGTGGGCCCGGGTGTTAAAGACCGAATTGGGAGATGCAAGTTGGACTTGCAAGGCGGAATGTGTTCCCGCTTCTTTTTATCCGAGTTGTAGGTTCTCATATTATTGGGATGCAACAAAGATAAGGAAGGAGATCCCAGATCTTGTTGAGATATAATGGTAAGTATATCTCTTACATTGAAAGTGATTAAGGGAATGAACTTTCAGTGTTGACAAGACAAGACAACTTTGATATAAAAATCCTAAATCAAAGTAAAATATATATTTATATATTTATGCAAATTTCTTATTTCAGATAATCCTTCATTAAAACCCACTCAATGATATACTCAATAATAACCAGTAAAATATCATGGATTGGACTCATGATCCAGATATTGTACTTGCAATTGGACACATAATGTATGTGGTTGCAATGTGCAAGTTTCCTCATAATATTGAGGAATGACAATTAAATAGATAATAAGACTACAACCCTAGGGTTTGTATGTCTCTATAGTCTTGATCTCTCATCGGATGTACTTTGGAAGTGACATGTCGATGATGATCGCAATTGTCAAATAATCCTTATAAAATTTATGAAGATATTCGGGCATACATATGTGCTCTTGACATTTAACATGAATGAGATGGTTCACTGCATCATACAGAATGGTGGATCTATAAGAGATGGTGTATTCAAATTGTTTGAGTACCTACCTGAACCTATGTTTTAAAAGTTTAGAAGGATGTAGATGATGAGTGTCAGCATTCTACTATCTATACTCTGGTCATTCATGAAGCTTCATAATATTCATATTGTATGAATTTAATGAAGCATGTATAAATGTTGAAATGCTCTTAAATAAGAGATCCTTAGTCTTAAGCAATGGTTGCTTACAGATAAAGGAAGCGCAGTGGAAGCATGGGTTGGACCCGAGTAAGAAGTATGGTCAAAGAGTTGACTATACATCTATGACTTCCATATGTCATCCGAAGAGTTGGATGAATGCCAATACTGCAATAAGTTGATGTGTTGATAGTATGACTATCAAGTCTATCTAGAATCCTTAGAGAAGGACTCGGATGGAGCATCAGATTAATCTACATAAATCATTGATAAGATAAAGTCAAATAATTGTATCTCAATCTTCTGATGACATTTGCAATAGGTTGCATATGTTTTAGAAGACTGGAAAATTTGATCTTAAAGGTTTATAGTTATCCACATGGATATTGATGCAATTGTTGCAACAATCTCTGTTGGATTGATAGACTTGTTAATTTCAGAGGGAGAGTCCTTAGTCTTAGAGAATGTCTCTATGACCTAGATATAAGAATACACTCATTGTTTGTTTCTAAATGTTAGAAATAAACATGAATCTGAGATAGAACTATCATAAAGAGTTATGATGTATATATTTCAGATAGTAATCTAATAATCTAGTGGACTTCACTAAATTAGAAAATTAATGAATGGTTCATTAACATTTCTAAATACTGAAATTAAACCTTAAGATCAATAGGAGGATGAAGATCATTTGACAATGATCTAGCATCAAGCCTTGGACATTTGTCTATTGATTTGATCAATAGACTAGTAAGAGATGAAACTTTAGAATGTCTAAAATTTCAAAACTTACATACTTATGAATATTGTATTCAAAGAAAAATGTCCAATACACCCTTCTTAGAGAAAGGTGTAAAATGTCAAGGTATTCAGGATCTCATACATATTGATGTATGTAGATCATCTATATCATAGTAAACATTATGGATATGTGATATCTGTTGATGATTATGTATGATATGAGATTTCTTCTCTTCACCTAAGAAACCTTTGAAATGTTCAAAGATTTCATTATTTTTGGTTTAAAACTAAAAGTTTGAAGGAAGATAAAATGAATTTGATCTAATCTAGGTAGCAAGTACCTGTTAGATAAATTCAAAGAATACCTTATAGAGATATGAATATGATTTCTATCTCAATCCTCCTAACACACCTTAACTCAATAGAGTTATAGGCAGATACAATTGGATCATGTGTGACATGATCTTATCAATGATGAATTTTAGCATAATTATCCCTTAGTTTCCAGGTATATATGTGTAGTAGAGACTACAATGTATATCCTTAATAAGGTTCCATGCAAGATGGAATCTAGCACTTGAGAGTGCTGCTTCATTAGGAAAATAAAGGATGGTATTGGATACCTACTTTATGACCTTGAGATTCTTGAAATATCTCATCTCTGAGAATGTGATTCTTGGAGGTTGAGACTCTTGAGAATCAAGAAGAAAATGAAGTGTAGGAACTCATTTAATCTTGAAAAGATAATGAGGCTCCTGAAATTGGAAACTAAAAGGATAATTGAAGATGAAACACTAAAACCTCTTCAAAAGAGTTTGAGGAAGGATTCCATGTGTCAGAAAAATCTGACAATGATCGAACTTCATGTGATGAAGCTTCTGAAGATCATAGCATGGATAGATGGATGTTAGCAATAAAAGTCTAATGTAGACTTCATGTACAAGTGTTGTATATGGACCCTCAAGGATCCACCTATATGGGTAAGACCCGTAAAGGTGTAAATGGATCTTCAAGAGAAAGGGAACCTGATGAGAAAGTATATACCTTCAAAGCATAGTTCGTAGCAATGAGCTACACATGAAAGAGAAGACATTGCTTGCAATGAGACTTGCTTTTCGGTGACCATGCTTAAAATCATCAGAATGTTGCTAATCTTAGCTACACAACTTGACTATTGCATCTTCAAGATGTAAGTCAATATTGCATCCCTCTACGAATACCTCTTTGAGGATATTCACATGAAGTAGCCCCAGGGCTTCATGGTTGAGGAAAGCAAGGTGTGCAAGATAAGGAATCCATCTAAGGACTCAAATAAGCTTCTTTGAGATGGACCATAAGATTTGATGAAATTATAAATGTTATGATTTCAAATGAAATCTTGATGAGCCATGCGAAGCTTAGAGGGAGTGCCTATGTGTTCATTGCGCTAAATATAGATGATATCCTGATCATTTAAAATGATATAAGGATAATAATAAGTGTTTTATAATCTGGTTATTCCATATCTTGAAATATGATTTCAAAGATACCTCTTAGATATTAGTTCTGAAGTTGTTCAGAAGCCAAGAGAAGAGGATAATTGGACTGTCACATTTGTAGTATACCTTGGACATATTCTATTCATAGAAATTCCAAAAAAGGCTTCTAACCCTTAAGATATGGTACTGACCTATCTTAAGGGATAGCACCTCAAAGAGTTGAGGAAGTAAATGCTACAACTACTTGCACTTGTGCATTAGTTACGAGAAGCTGAGTGTATGCTAGAGTGTACAAATACCAGATGTCTGTCATGCAGTGGGAGTAGTAAATTGTTACTAATCCTACTGTAGAGATAAAACACTTGATTGCAGTAATAACAAAATCTTCAGAGATGAGGAGATTTTTGAGATAGTAATCTCAAAGTCTTATCTTCAAAAGTTTAAGACCATGTAGATAGTGATCTATAAAGGTCTAAACTTTAGATACCTTAGGAGATAGAGATCTCCGGGAATGAAGGTATTCTAATAAGGATTATGGGGATACTGGTTATGATGTCAGGGACAATGTAACCAACTAGATTGAGTATTGGTTGCATGAGATGCAACATTCGCATTAGATGCGAGCACTGTTAATGGGGATATGCAAGTGCCGTAAAAGGACTTGGCATAGTCTCACGGGAACAGAGTGACTGATCAGCTTACCTAGCTATTTTCTAAATAGCCTATGATTGTCACATGAGTGCGGGTTTAAATGATTAGCCCATTAATGGCTCTTTGGGCTAGTGGGAGATTGTTGGAAATGCGAGCCCACGGCGAGCCATTATGCAATAAATGTTATTGCAATTCACTCCTTAATCTGAAATGAAGAATACATAATTTGCATAATAGGTCCCTTAGTACAATTAGGGTTATGTACCATGGCCATCTTGATGATCATACAGCTGTTGATTCAACTATTGAATCATAGAGGCTGGTGCTTGAATGAATATCTAAAGAGTTAGATTGAGGACTCATCAAGCACCGTCAGATGATTGTTAAGAGATGATCTCCAGCCTGAGTAGGAGATGGCAATCCTTATCTCTGAAGGCTGATATCTGACCGACCTCTTGATGCAGGTCCTCTGCATAGGAATAGAGATTCGGAGGTGTCAGATTAGTTAGGTCAAAGAGTTGACTTAACGAGATCGAGATAACCAAAGTCCTATATCGTATGCTGTCAGGATATAGGCACGCATCCTCTGACCGGAGACAGATGTGTTGCTATATGTCTAAGTATGTACATTTGGCAGACCAATAGGTTGATGACCTAATCAAGGTCTACACACCGGCGCGCTGGTGTGCATATAAGGGCATATGAGTAATACGATCTCTCAAAGGGATCATACAGGTTCAGTTACTGAACCGGAAGACATGAGCTCACTCATGAGATATTGGGAAGAATCAAATTCCGTGCGCACGGTCGTCTCGCTTTGGAAGCTTGACTGAATTTGTAGGTTTGATATATACTTTTGGAAAGTATATGATCAAGACCTAGGTATGATATATGCTTTTGGAAAGTATATGATCGATACCGACTCCCAATGATCGAATGAGAAACTTACTGATAAAACCATGAAGTAGACAGTATAAAGTTGATCGAATACTTCGGGTTTAGTCTGAGTCTTCCAGTATGCAGGATGTACAGGTATTGGGAATACCTGAGGGTGATGTGATCATAAACGATTGTATAACCATGACGCTTCCATTCCTAGGGAGTGATGAAACGGGTCTGGATTTTAGTGACTCCTCTCAGTAGAGAAGTGATCTGATCTTGGTCCAAGTATTGGACATTGATCTGAATGTGATTCAGATACAATGAGAAGATTAGATTTACGGTCTTGATTTAATCAAGCATCTATGGGAGGCCCGCGATTTGGATTTGAGATACGATCTCAATATCCATGTCACTATACGTGGAACAATACAATCGCCCTGTCCTTATCTCCAAGTATCTGCGGAGAAAGCGCATTATCCTTGAAGGAGTTCATGGATAATTCTATTGTTGATATATGTATCCGAGCATTGAGAAAATAGATAATTAAATGTGATTTAATTATCATGAGTAATATGAATTTGATTCATATTATAAAGAGAATTATCTTAGATAATTAAATGAGATTTAATTATCAAAGATGTAAATAATGTGAATGTGATTCATATTATTTGGACACAAGAGAATAGAGATCCAAGATGATTAAATTATCATGGATATGAATAATATGGATAGCAATATCCATATTAGTCATATATATTATAAATGTGATTTATAATATATAAGAGAGAGCTATTTGTAATTTACATTTGTTAATTAAATGTTAATGTGAATTGGATTCACATTGGACATCAAATTGAAAATGTAATTTACATTTTGTTTTGGGTTGTGAATGTGATTCACAAATTTTCAATGGCATGATTGCAATGTTCACAAAAATAAATTGGATTTTTTTTTTGTGAAATAATTTGCAACAAAAGTTGTTGCAAATAATGGAGATTACATAAAAGGTGAAATAGCCACCTTCCTAATGGAGGAGGGTGGACGGCCACCACTCCCATTAGGAAAGGGAGGCCGTCCCCCCTCTCCACATGGAAGGAGGCTTTCTCTCCTTTCATTATCTCCATGTATTGATGATTTAATTTTGTAATTAAATTGTGTTGATTTATCAACATATATTTAAATTAAATTAAATTAATTGTTGTTGTGTTTTTAGCAACAAATCATGACCATTGAAAGAAACACAAATTGATGTGGACCATTGGATTTGTATTGACACATGGATTGAGATCCATGGATCCCAAAACCCTATAAAAGGAGAGGCACCCCATTGCTCTTCTTGACACACAAGTTGAGGCAACAAATCTCTCTCTCTCTCATTCTCTCTACATGTCCTCTCTCTCTCTCATGTGGCCGTCCACCATGGATGCCCTAGAGAGGTTCTCCATCGCTGCGGCATCGTCGTTATGCTGCCCGATGGTTTGCTCGAGGATCTCCATCTCCTTCGGTGCGCCCCGCTCGTGAAGAAGACATCGGATCTCGTGTGTCGAGATCAGGAGATCCGCCGCTTGGATCATCAACATGGATTGCGAGAAGCACACGGTTCATCCCCGCGCTCGCAAGCGTCTCCTCCGTCGGATCGGACTTGAGACAGGAGGTCTCTTTGTTTAGAGACTCGATCGCAACCACGCTTCAAGAGGTAAACCTAATACTTGTTTGTGGTTTAGACGAAACGATCCGAGAAGTGTTCTTGGATCATGTGGTTTCGTCGCAAGAAAATTTTTTTTAATTTCCGCTGCATAGAACAACTAGTGCGACTAGTCGTTCTTCGTCGTATTCGATGCGACGCTCACGCTTCCGTGATGCGTTTGAGGATCTAACCATATCCTACAGATGGATGCTAACAATGAAGTCAGAAATTGACTCCATGCATAAGAATGGTGTATGGACCCTAGAGGATCCACCTAAAGGGGTAAAACCCATTGGGTGTAAATGGATCTTCAAGAGAAAAAGGGGACCTGATGGGAAAGTAGAGACTTTCAAGGCACGGCTCGTAGCCAAGGGCTACACACAGAGAGAAGGAATCGATTACGATGAGACATTCTCTCCAGTGGCTATGCTTATATCCATTAGGACACTGCTAGCTATAGTTGCATATCTTGACTACGAATCTGGCAGATGGACGTCAAGACGGCTTTTCTCAATGGATACCTCGAGGAGGATATCTACATGGAGAAGCCCCAGGGATTCATAACTGAGGATGGCAAAGTATGCAAGCTGAAGAAATCCATCTATGGGCTCAAGCAAGCTTCTCGTAGCTGGAACATCAGATTTGACAAACCATAAAGAGTTATGATTTTGTGCAAAATCCTGATGAACGTTGTGTATACAAGAAGACTAGTGGGAGCGCCGTTGTGTTCATCGTGCTTTACGTAGATGACACCCTTATCATTGGGAATGATACATGGATGATGACCACTATGAAGATTTGGCTATCCCATTCCTTTGAGATGAAAGATCTTGGAGAAGCCTCTTACATCTTAGGCCTGAAGTTGTTCAGAAACCAAGAAAAGAGGATTTTGGGATTGTCACAACATGGATACATTAAGAAGATTCTTGAACGATTTCGTATGGATAGTTCCAAGAAAGGATTCATACCCTTAAGATATGGTATCCACTTGTCTAAAGGAATGGCCCCTCAAACTATTGAGGAAAAGAAGGCCATGGCTGGATGTCCTTATGCATTAGCCGTAGGAAGCTTAATGTATGCCATGATTTGTACTAGGCCAGATATCTGCCATGCAGTGGGAGTGGTAAGTCGTTACCAATCCTGCTTTGGAGAGCAACACTGTAATGTAGTAATGAACATATTCAAATATCTAAGACGGACGCAAGATTACATCTTGGTCTATGGAGATGGTGATATCCAAGTCTTGGGATATACAGATTCTGACATCCAATCACATATAGATGATTGAAAGTCGACATCGGGGTTTGTGTTCTAGTTGAATGGTGGTGCTGTGAGCTGGAGAAGCAAGAAGCAGGACACTACTGCAGATTCAACAACAGAAGCCGAATACATTGCCGCATCGGATGCTGCAAAGGAGACGGTGTGGTTCCGCAAGTTCGTCCTAGAGCTTGGCATATTTTCCTCTGATACTCCCATCCCGTTACTCTACGATAACACGGGAGCCATTTCCCAGGCAAAGGAACCCAGATGGCATCAAAAGAGAAAACACATGGAAAGTAAATACCAAATCATTCGGGAGATACAAAAGCATGGTGACATCATCATTACCAAGGTGGCCTCTGCCGACAACATTGCCGATCCTCTTACCAAACCTCTGACACAGAAGGTTTTTGACCAGCATGTAATGAGTATGGGTTTAAGGATTGTTCCAGAATGGTTCTGAGGGCTAGTGGGAGATTGTTAGCAATGTGAGCCCCGGGCTAACCATTTCTACAATAAATGTTATTGTAATGAATAAATTATCAATGAAAGTTATTGATTATTTTTCACTCCCTTTCTGAGATTAAATGAATGAATGCACTATAGGGTCCCTCTGTACAATAAGGGTTATGTACCATGGCCAACTTGATAATCATGTAGCTGTTGATTCATGGAATGAATCATAGAGGCTGATGCTTGGATGAATATCTAAGGAGTTACATAGAGGACTCATCAAGCATCACCAAATGATTATTAAGTGACGATCTCCAGCCTGAGTAGGAGATGGCAATCCATTCTCAAATGGCTGATATCTGACTGACCTCTTGATGTAGGTCCTCTGCATGGGAATAGTGATTCAGAGGTGTCAGGTTAGTTGAGACAATGGGTTGACTCAACGAGATCGAGATAACCAAAGACCTATGTTGAATACTGTCACAGCATAGGCATGCATCCTCTGACTGGAGACATATGTGTTGCTATATGTCTAAGTGTGTACATTTGGCAGACCAATAGGTTGATGACCTAACCAGGGTTTATACATCGGCGAGCTGGTGTGCATGTAAGGATGTATGAGTAATACGATCTCTCAAAGGGATCATACAGGTTCACTTGTGAACCGGGAGACACGAGCTCACTCATGAGGTATTGGGACTGATCAAATTCCATGCATGGTCATCATGCTTTGTAAGAATGACATGAATTTGAAGGTAAGATATATGCTTTGGGAAAGTATATGATCTATACCAATTCCCAGTGACCAAGATTGAGAAACTTAATGATCAAACCCTGAAGATGACAGTGAAAAAGTGATCTTTATCTTCAGAATGATCATAGGTCTTCCAGTATGCAAGATGTACATGTATTGGGAATACCTGAGGGTGATGTGATCATAAACGATTGTATAACCATGACGCTTCCATTTCGAGGGAGTGATGAAACAGGTTTGGATTTTAGTGACTCCTCTCATTAGAGAAGTGACATAATCTTAGTCCATGAACTGGACGTTGATCTGAATGAGATCCAGATGCAATGAGAAGATTAGGTCTACGGTCTTGATTTGATCATGCATCGGTGGGAGGTCCATGGGATCTGGATTTGAGATATGATCTCAACATCCAAGTCACTATACGTGGAACAATACAATCGCCCTATCCTTATCTCCAAGTATCTGCGAAGAAATCACATTATTCTTGAAGGGTTCGAGAATAATTCCATGGATCTAAGCAATGAAGAAATAATGATTAAATGTGATTTAATCATTTTGATGCGTGAAGAAATTATCCAATATAATTAAATATGATTTAATTATTATGGATAAGAATAATGTGGATTGAAATATCCAATTATTCGTAATATATTATAAATGTGATTTATAATGTATTAGAGAGAGCTAATTATAATTTATATTTGTTGATTAATTATTATGTGTATTGGATACACATTGTGTAATTAATTGACAATGTAAATTATGTGTTGTTTTGGGTTGTGAATATGATTCACAATTTTTCAATGGCAAGATTGCAATATTCTCAAATATAATTGAAAATTATTTTCGAAGAATAAAACCCAACAGAAGTTGTTGGAAATAAATAAAGAGATTTCCATGGAGATATGCAATCTCATGAAATATCATGATTACCCTACATATGGAAAGGCTGGGCAGCGCCCAATTCCTAATTGGAATGGGTGGCCGTCCACATGGTATGTACCTAGAGATGTAATCTCCATGTATATTCTCTCCTTATTTATTGGTATAATTTAGGATTGATTTATATTTGATTTTGTCAAACATATTTTAATCCAAATTTGTTTGTTTTACCAACAACAATCTTGACCATTGGATTGTACATGAATCAATCTCATCCATTGATTTTATATGTCCCATGGATTGAGATCCATGGATCAAAACCCTATAAATAGAGAGGCATACCATGCTCTCTAAGGCTATGCAATATTGAAGCTCTCTCTCTCTCTCTTTTTCTTCATACACGACAACCCTCTCTCTCTCTCTCTATTTGGTAGCCGACCATCAAACCCTAGAGGAGAGGTTCTCGTCGACGCTTTCGCCACCGCGCTGTCGCTTCGATGTTCTTTGGTTCTCCATCTCCTTGGAGTGCTACGCTCACGAAGGAGACGTTCGATCTCGTACGATGAGATCAGGAACAACCATGCTTGGATCATCTTCTTGGATTGCGAGGACTACGCGGTTCATCCCCACGCTCGCAAGTGGTCTCATCGACGATCGGACTTGAGACAAGAGGTCTCTTTCTTTAGAGACTCGATCAACCACACTTCAAGAGGTATTCTTTTATACTTATTGTGGTTATAGATGAAACGATCCTAGAGTCGTTCTTAGATCATGTGGTTTCATCGCATTAAAATTTTTAAATTCCGCTGCACATAACAACTAGTATGACTTGTCGTTCTGCGTCGTATCCGATACTACGATCACGCTTCCGTGATGCGCTTGAGGATAATTCCATATCCTTCAGAGGACACATTCGAGGCTATAGACCACATTCTGGATAGTGAGGCAGTTTCTTTCCCTTGTGATTCATATTCATTTCGCTCGAAGTCAGATATCGATTGGGCAGACTTTGATGAGTTGATACTGTGTCTGATTCCCACAAAGCCAACAATTAGGGTGGTGACTGACCTGATACAGAGCGCAGATGCACCAGCAAAGCAGTCTACACCTGATTCTCATGATCAGGGAGAGTTCCATGTAGATTTGGTCACCTTCACTCAGACTTTTTAGAGGACAGATTTGCCAGCTCCCAGTTGCCTAGAGTCGAAGACCTTGGCACAGTCGCTGAATTATAGATTCCTTCTGGGTGAGCATGAGATGTACCTAGTCATTATCTCAACAGACTTGACTGGAGAGCAAGAATCTCGATTGATGGAGGTTCTTGAAAGGAATTGCAAAGTGATAGGATGAAGCGTAGCTGATCTCCAGGACATAATCCTGACCATGTGCTCCCACCATAGGTATCTCGAAGAGGGCGTTAGGCTGTCGCATGAGTTCCAGTGACGGCTGACCAGAACCTTCGAGATGTTGTCATGAAGGAGATCTCAAAATGGTGGAGCACTGATTTTATCTACCCCATCTCCGACTCCAAGTGGGTTAGTCCATTACATGTGGTGCCCAAGAGGACATGCATCACTACAGTTGTGAGTGAGTCTGGAGAGGAGATAGCTACCCGGGTACTCACTTCTTGGAGGGTCTGTGTGGACTACAGAAGATTGAATTAGACCACCAAGAAGGATCAGTTCCCGCTGCCCTTTTATTGATTAGATTATAGAGAGGCTAGTTGGGAAGAGTCATTACTATTTTCTTGACGGGTATTACGGCTACAATCAGGTGGCCATTGCGCTTGAAGGCTAGGACAAGACTACATTCACATGTCCGTTTGGGACATATGCTTTTAGACGGATGCCCTTTGGTCTATGTAATACTCTGGCGACATTCCATAGGTGCATGTTGTCCATCTTATCAGACATGGTGGGTGACTTCTTAGAGGTCTTCATGGATGATTTTTTGGTTTATGGTGATGGGTTTGATGCATGTCTTGACTGCCTAGACCAAGTCCTTCAGCTCTGCATTGAGGTCCATCTTGTATTATCTTGCGAGAAGAGTCACTTCACGGTGACACAAGGATTGGTGCTTGGTCATATCATCTCCTACAGGGGCATAAAGGTTGATCCAGCCAAGGTGCACATAATCAGGAAACCCAGTCCACCGTCCAACCTACGATAGTTATGGTCTTTTCTAGGGCACATCTATTTCTACCGACGATTCATTCATGATTTCAAAAGGATTGCCTAACCATTGACTGATCTGCTGGCTAAATACACCGAGTTCATTGTAGATGA
Organism: Ottelia alismoides; assembly: GCA_037367405.1. Lineage (NCBI taxonomy): Eukaryota > Viridiplantae > Streptophyta > Magnoliopsida > Alismatales > Hydrocharitaceae > Ottelia > Ottelia alismoides. Next base: position 29,986 of record JAZKJV010002956.1, read on the forward strand.
TAAGTGTCTTGTGTCATTCAAGTCTCTTAAGAGTCTAGTTGTTGAGGCTCCTATCCTCCAGCTGCCTGATTGGTCTCTCCCAATCAAGATCATGACGGATGCCTCTGATTTTGTTGTAGGGGTCGTGCTAGGACAGAGGAGGGATGGAATGCCTTTTGCCATTCACTATACTAGTTGTACATTGGATGCCGCGTAGCGGAACTACACTGTCACTGAGACGGAGATGGTAGACGTAGTTTTCTCCTTGGATAAGTTCAGGATGTATATCATTGGATCCATAGTGACTATCTTCACTGATCGTACCTCCATCAGGTACCTCATGGCAAAGAAGGATGCCAAAGCGAGACTAACTAGATGAGTCCTTCTATTCTGCGAGTCTGATTTTGAAATTAAGGATAAACCCGGAGTCGAGAATCTGGTGGCGGATCATCTCTCCCGATTAGAGCATCTCGAGGAATCTGAGCAGCCTGAGACGATACGCCCATGGTACGCTGACATTGTGACTATCTTGTTGCCAAGAAAGTTACACAAGGTTGGCCCAGACAGTGACTTGAGATCTTCCTAGCGAAGGCCAAGTCGTACCATTGGGAGCATCCCACCCTTTATCATGAAGGCGGGGATAGTATCTGGCGTCGGTGCATTCCTCACGATGAGAACCATAGTGTCCTCAACTACTACCATAATATGGAGGCAGGGGGACATCTCTCTGAGAGGAGAACGACACAGAAAGTGCTCCAATCCGGCCTATGGTGGTCTTCCCTCTTCAAGGATTCTGATGAATTTGTGAAGAGGTGTAATGACTGTCAGAGGATGGGCACTTGTGGACAGCGTGATATTATGCTGATGCAGCCCATTCACTTATGTGAGGTTTTTGATGCATGGGGCATCGATTTCATGGGTCCATTCCCTAAGAGTCAATGATTTGAGTACATTTTGTTGGCCATGGATTATGTTATTTGTTAGGTTGAAGCCATCCCCACCCGAGCCGCAAATGCTAGGACTGTTTGCAGATTTTTGAGGAAGAATATCATTTCACGGTTCAGGCCATCTGACGGGGGGGCTCATTTCGTCAACGACAAGGTAAAGGCCCTTCCTATCGAGTTCAGCATTGAACATCGTGTAGCCACTCCATATCACCCTCAGACCAATGATCTTGCTGAAGTATTGAACAGGGAGATCAAGACGATATTGCAGAAGGTAGTCCGCCCAGATCGAAAGGATTGGTCACAACTTTTGGACTCAGTCTTGTGGGCATATCGGACTTCCTTCAAGACTCCTTTAAGTACATCTCCCTTTCATCTTGTTTTTGGCAAGCCCTACCATTTACCTATTGAGATCAGGCACAAGTCACTTTGGGTTGTCACAGATATATTGTTCGACCCAGTGAGTTGAGGAGATAAAAGGAAGGCAGAATTGGTAGCCCTAGAGGAGATTAGAGATACAACCTTTTCAAGCAGCCTACATTACTATGAACGAGTGAAGGAATGGCATGATTCTCATATCAGCCATAAGCAGTTTGAGCCAAATCAGAGAGTATGGTTGTTTGATGTCAGCCTTAGATTATTTCCAGGGAAGTTGCAGAGCAAGTGGAAGGGACCATACCTGGTCTGAAAGGTACATGACAATGGGAGTATTGACATATCTGAGATGTCATCTGAGTCTACCTTTTGTGTTAACGGGCAACGACTCAAACCATATCTAGATCATGAGCCATTGATCGTTGACGTTGCCCAGATTCATTTTGCATGAGATGTTGTCTTTGACTCACATCTGTTGCATCTCATGCCTGATTATCACTGTCTTCCGCTTTGTATAGATCCACATGCCCATATCATTTCATTCTTTCGTCCAACACTCCATTTGCATCTCATGATTATGATATACTTAGGGTGTACTTTACCCTAAGTATAAGGGGGTGTCAGACTTTTGATTATCCTTTTTGATTCTTTTTACCTCTGTTTTGCTGCCTATACTTAGGGATATTTCACCCTAAGTATAGGGGAGGTAAATCCTGTACATTCTATCACTTGATTTCCCTTTATGTACAACATGCTATACATAGGAGTACTTGATCCTAAGTATTGGGGGAAAACACTGAGCTCTCTTCATTCTATTCTTTGATTTGTCATTGTAGTATAGCTTCCCTTTTTCACTTCCTATACTAAGCACGAGTTATGTCTTCTTCATCACTCTTGATCCACTCTGAGGACATCATTCGAGTTGAGTATAGGGGGTGTCGTATATCTTACAATTATACTTTATCCATAACTCGTATTTTGTGTGAGTGTGTTAATAAATAAAATGGCTAAAATACTTTTATTAAATACCATAAAAAATTTTTGTGTACATAAAATTCCTTCTTGCCCATACATCGCTATTTCTACTAATTATTTTGGTAAAAATGTTTTTAAAAATGTTTTGATTGTAAAAATCTTGTAAATATTTTGATATCACAACTATGTATATAGAATAAATTTTTTGTAAAATGTATGAAAAACAAAAGTTGCAAAAATCCTTGTGTAAATGTGTGTAAATAGTTTACAAAACGCATCCATGCATTCATTCATTCAAACATTTTTCCAAAATTTTTCACATTTTCAAAAAAATTGTATAAAAAGATTTTACATATACTTGTACATTCTTCTGAATCAAGATTGACATTTAAAATAGCCTGGAATTAAATTGGAAAATGGAGTTTGGTTAAGATGTCAATGCACCTAATTCTAAGAGGAACCTTATAGGATTTAGGGTTAAGACACTTCAGGTCCATTTGGGACTTAATTGTTTGGGTCCACTAGGCTATAATCACATGTCATGTTGATGAGCCTAAGTAGAACGTTCAACAACATGCACATGACTATCACAGACAATGGCTTTAGTTGGATCATCACTGTACACATAGCTCTCTAGGGATGAGGTGGTGAGGAGGCAGTTTCCTTTGGCGTGGGGTAGCATACGAGGGTAGTACTTTTAGGTGGAACCTCTCGTATTCTTTTAGTGAAGGAAGCACATCTCAACTTGGTCTGGCAGTTTTGAGGTCTAAAGATAGGAGTTGTGGGTTGCAATAATGCTTCAAAAGAGGGATAGTATATTGTCTTAAGAGTAAAAAGTCCTTATGTATGTATGTTGCACCAAGTAGATATGTTGTACATATGCACATAAAAATATGTGCAAAAGAAAGAAAAACTCCAAAAAAAGTGGTGGAACTGATTGAAAATAAAATACCCACTGTAGTGTATATAGACAAATAAAGCAAAACATATGTTACCTTTTCTCATCTCATGAAGCTTGCAGCGGGAGACTCATCTACACTGGTTGGGCTCCGAAGGATACATGACTACACTGGTCATGGTCCATTCTCTTCTTCCTCCTCTTCTTGAGCCGGTTGCACTTGAACTTACAAGGGAATACCCCCCTCCTCAAGGAAAGAGCTGCTGGACTCAGGAACTAGAGTTACCATGTCAAGGGGGGCTATCACTTCGCCATTTTTGAGGTAGGGAACTACATATCACTTACACAGTACAAGAAAAGATTCATGGTCATTAGAGTTTGTGTATGTAGACTTGTTCTGATATGGAGCATTAAGGAGTCTTGACCATTTATAGGTGGAACTTAGAGGTTGTTGAGTTTTAACCTTACGTCCAAATAAGGTTCCGACAAACTAATAATCCAATGGTCTGACAAAGCTCCATACTCCAATTTAATGGAGACAAGTTTAATAATCAATCTTGAATCTCCTTCTTTTTCTTTATCTTTTCACTTCTTTTTCAAATAAGTGTTTGCTTAGGGACTAGCAAAGATAAAGTATAGGGGGCGATGAATCCATGTTCATCACTCTTTATTCTTTTATTTTAGCTAATTATCTTGGCAATGCATCATGTAAAAAGGTGTAAATACAATAACTTAGCAATATGCATGCACGTGTTAATAATACATAATTAGCATGTATTTGTGAAAAAATAACAGAATAAAGAAAAAAGAAAAAAGAATGAAGTATTTAAAATAAATACTGAGTGACTCGAACCCCAAGAGAGGGCCAAGCATTGGCCTGATTGCTAAATAAAATAAGTAGAGAGAGATAGTGCCACTCTACCTTGTATATATATATAAATTATTTTTGTCAAAATAAAAATAAAAATATGTTTTTACTTCCTTTTATATATTTGTAAACATAAAATAAAATCAGAAAAATAAAATAAAATCCTCTATTACTTGTACATAATACACGTATATATGTTTCGTGTCCTATTAATTTTATACCTATAAATAAATAATAAAAAATAAAACAAAAATTGTTTTACACTCCAAAAATTATCTTGTAAATAAATAAAATATAAAGTTGGGGTATTTTTGTAAAAATAATAAATTAAAAATAATTGTACAAAATACATAGGTATATTATATCCGTATATAATACAATATATTATATATAGATTATTTTTTTTCAAAAAAATAAATAAAAATCATAAGAAAATAGTTTTAATCATAATAAACATTTTTTATGTTAGACACTTTTTTGTTTAAAGTCATTTACTTTTTTTTGTTTTATTTGTAAATATTTTTGTGAATCAGATTTTTTGATTGATCCACGACGGATCATTGTCTCGGGTCATCCCCCTCTACTAGGGCTTGACCCGACCCGATTGCTCCGCCAGACCTTCTTCTCTTATTTAACTCGGGCAGATCACGCGTGCCTATGCCCTGATTCTTCGCATGCACCTTCCCCATGGATTAGTGACCCTTGCGGATCCATAAGAAGGCGTGTATCTTCCTCGGTTTGCGCGCTTCGACCCGATTTCACCAGCAACCTAGGAGAACAAAAAGATCCCTCGTCCACCTCCCTAGGTCGGCAGCTCGTGCCTCTCCCCTTCTTAAAACCCTAGACACCTTCAGCGTGATGACAACCATCTGAAGAGCCTCTTGGTGATTGATTTGGTGCAGTGACGCCGACGCTCCCCCTTCGTGGTCGGACCTCCACCGCGAGAAGGCTCCTTCTCCTCCTACTGCTTAGTCGAGGCCATTACCCCGCCAATACCTTCGCCTGGAGCTCGGGAACCCATCTAGACCTTCATGTAACCCCTTCATCCTCCGCCTTAGTCCATTCACTTAAATATTTGATTCGTCGCATCCGGCAGCTATGACCAGCCGGTCGGAGTTCCTTCGCCCACACCTTACAATTCCAATATCTGTGCACGATCACTCTCCATCTTCCTCTGCACCCTGATCATTATATGTTTAGACGAGATTAGGTCTAGGATCTCCTCTACCGCGTCCGTCGGAGATCGAGCCCCATCCACTATCGCTTCTTTGATTTTTATTCCCAATAGTCAGAGATACTCGTTGCAGGTCCGTTCACGCGTTGAAGGTCTACAGATCATCCTTTCCAGATTTCACCGGAGCAGCTTCAGGTGTCCATCGCCGTCATGCCTATCCGATCGTCAGAGCTCCCATCTGGGCTGTTCACCTGACGTAGAATAATCCCACGATTAGCTGGCACCTTCTGATCTTCCATCGAAGCCATGGATCTCGTCCTTGGCTCCGGAGAAGTTCATTCAGGTGTTGTTCTTCCAGACATAATCTTCATCGTTGGATCAACGTAGCCTGCCAGTTTCCATCTCGGTCGTCCGTCCAGCTGACATGCCAGACTATTAGATGTCAGATCTCATGGCCCCGTAAGCACCACGTCCCCGACCATCCGACACCGTCAGATCTGACATCTGACGCCAACAGAGCTGCATGATCTTGTCTCACCAGCGGCCAACACGTGGCACTCCACGCACGACTCACGTGCACCGAGGGTATATTACTATGTTTACCCAACATTTATTTCACTTTATGCTTTAGTCTAGAAAGTAGATGTTGTAGTTAAACTATTTTGCAATATGGTCTCTGTAGTTTTGTGATTTGCACTTTAGTCCTTCCTGTTTGAGACACGTGCTTGGTCACGTGGATAGTGGTGTGTTTGCAATTTTTGTCCGAAACTTTTCCTCTATTATGGTTTGAATAAAAGTTTTCATAATTGCATTTATACCCCTACGAATGAGGATTTGGAGCATGTGCGGATTTAGTTGGATAACTTGAAGATTTGACCCTATGCTTTTTATGCTTATTAATGTTTGCTCCTGAAACTCCAATAAATTGCATTTAGGTCGCTAGAACCTGTGTCCTTTTTTTAATCTAATAATTATTAAATTAGCTCCGAAAATTCTACAAAAATTACACATAGCTTCTACTACTATGTAGTATTTATAGTAATTTTTGTGACCTCATTTAATTTTACTTGATATTTTCAAAAATTTAAAAAACCTTAAAAAGTGTCCCTATCCAATTTGGAAAACCCGTAAAAAAATATAAAAACCCCCTTAAAAATTCCGCGAAAATTCCTGTGTAATTTGCGTTGCTTATTTTCATTTGATTATCAATTTTGCTTCTTTATCTTCTATAAAACACCTGAAAATTGTAAAAGACTAAAAACCTTAAAAAATCATTAAATTGTCTACAAGAATAAAAAATATGTTTTTAGTTCATGTAGGTAGATTTTATTTTATACTTTCATATAAAATTACTGCAAGGATTTTATATGCATTTTAAATAATTTTAGTTTGCCTTTATATCCAGGTTGTACATAGCTTATTGTTTTTTTCTTCTTTCATTGTTGAAAAATTACAGAAAAATCAGAAAAAGCCCATAAAATACCCAAAAACATCTGAATATTTGAAAAACATAAAAAGAATTTTGTTTAAATTTTTGAGTAATTTAACGCCTTTAAATAATTGCTTGATTATGCCTTTTTCCATTTCTTTACCTCTTTTCTTAATAGAAAATTATAAAAAAAACTAAAACTAAGAACCACCAAAAATACCTTTCTATATTGGATTACCTGATTAATTCATAAGCTTCATTTTGTGCTCCTTGTGTTTGACCCTGGTGGCTATACCAGGTTAAATTAATAGCAGGAACGCTTGCTTTGATTTCTCATGCTTGATTGATTTCTATGTTGGTCTGATTTGTCTTGTTGATTGTGCCTTGCGATCCGGGTCGCAATGACCTCAGATTTTCCTTAACCCGAGTTGCCTTGGGCGCGTCAATAGTGGTCAAGGTCAAGATGAGAAATAGATAAGTACATAAAAGGTGGGCATTGGTCCTCCCATACTTAGGATCTGGTCAGCCTAAGTATAGGACTAAGAGTAAGTGTGAGAACCAATGGGGTTGGGTAATATACAAAGAGAATGTAATCTGGATCTTTATGATGCTGCTAATGTCTAGAGATCAATGTTTCAAGGCCTCATGCATGGATCTATGTATGTCTTCCAAATCTTCTTCACATATTAAATCAATCTCCATAACATGGACTAAATTTTCATTTGGTTCGACAAAGTTTTTCAGCAGTTGTCATATGTACTTCATCCGTAAGTAGCTTAAAGGCACCAAGACACTTGTGATTGACAATAAATTCCTTGTATTTGCCTAAAAGCTCAGTTGGCAGTCAAGCGATCTTTGAAAAATCTTTTATAAAGCTCCTATAAATCCAACATGCCCAAGGAAAGACCACAATTGTTTCACGTTTATTGGTGGTTGGAGTCATCCGATCACATCTACCTTAGTAAGGTCAACCTCCATTCCTCTCTTGGAGATGACATGCCCTAACACAATGCCCTTTGTCATCATGAAGTGACTCTTCTCCCTGGAGAGCACCAGATTGACCTCAGAATAACTTTTGAGGTCTCATTTCAAATTTCTAATACATGAATTGAAGGAATCACCGTGGACATAGAAGTCATCCAAGAAGACTTCAAGGAATTCACTGACCATCTCATTAAATACAACAGTCACAGACCTTTGAAATGTACCAGGAATATTGCATAACCCAATCAATATGTGCCTGAAAGCATATGTACCAAAGGGGCATGTGAACGTAGTTTTCTCCTAGTCCCAGCAGAAATTGCTACTTGTTTGTACCCCAAGAACATGTCTAAGGAACATAAGAATTTTTTTACCTCTAATCTCTCTTTGATAAGATAAATAAATACTGGGGGAAATGATCCTTCTTCATTGTGGTATTCAAATGTCTAGAATCCCCACAGACATGGCACGATATGGGTACTCGTGTCATGATCTCCTCTCCAACCTCATTGGTGGTCATCTGAATTCCTGACTTTTTGTGATAACATGGATTGGTGCCACCCACTTGGAATCATAGATGGTATAAATAAAACATGCATTGCATCATTTCTCATTTCTTTCCCATTTAATCTCGTAAATTTGGATTCAACCTACATTGGAATTCACGAGAGGTTGGCTACATTCTTAAGGTAGATATGATGCGAACAAAAAGCAGAATTTATCCCATGGAGATCAGAGATGCTCCAGTCTATAGCCTTGTGGGTTTTCTATAGGATCTCGGGCAAGCGTGATTCCTTCTCCTCGGTCAATTGCGAACTCATGATGACCAGATCTTCTTATCTTATCTTGCAAGGAAGGAATATCAGAGTGTTGTGGGTAACGATTTGAGCTCAGCTAAAGTGTGGTCATCAAGAAAATATGGCTCAATTAACTCTGGGTCTATGCAGTTAGTTGCTAGATCTATCAATAATATATCCAAGCAATCAATGAAATCCATGTTCGACTTGTCGTCCTCATCTTCTGTTTGTACTAAAGAGGAAAGGACTGATATGCCCAACTAGGACTCTATGTCATCGAAGATGTAAGGGGATGAACTCTCCGTATAAGTAGTGCCTTGTTGTTCACTTTGAAGAATCTCACAAACTGTCTCATGTACAAGATTCTTTCCATAGGAGAAGGACTAATCTGTGCCGATTGGGTTCTGTTTCTATAGCCAAATAGTGTCTACATCAATATAATCTACTTTAAATGAAGAGTACTCGGTGCTATATCCAGAATCTGTCCTGTACTACTATGTATGTTTCATCTCAAGTTCATCATCTCTTCCTACTGTTTGGAACCGAATCTTCCTAAGCATGTAGTCAAATACACCTGCTGTATGCAAGAAGGGCCTTCCAAGTATGATCAAGGAATCTCTTCGATTCTGAGGGGTCTACATATCAAGAACTGTAAAGTCCACCATATAATCTCATCCCTCGACATTGGCGATAATGTTCCTCAATTCTCCCTTGGATCTCCTAGTCGATTTGTTAGCAAACAAGAGTTAAGTACTGGATTTCCAACGAGGTCCTAGATTTAGCCTCTACAGGGGGATGTTGGCATCATGTTAAGTAAGGATCCATTGTATAGGAGAGTGCGTGCAAACGTAAACATCATCGACATGACTCACAACAGAATCAACACCAGTGTCACTTCATTTCCTTGGAAACACACTCTTAATAGTGCAAGTAGTGGCTATTGACAAAACATGCTTCTCAATACAACCTCTTGAATTCTTGCTAACACTAGTAGTCATGCATCTCACCTTAAGGTATTTATGAAAAGAAGGTGTCCTATCCATATACTTATGAAAGGGGATTGTGACCTCTATATACTTGTTGTAAAACTCTACCAAATCAGGGTTATCTTTTTGGATTTTTCGGATTTCGTCATTCCATACTTAAGAGCACGGAGGAAAGGGATTATTGAAGACTACTCAGATTATGAAGACGAAATATTTTTATTCAAATAGGAAAATGAGTTCTATACATGATTCTCTGCTTAAAAAGAAATTCATGAAAAGAAATATGTGGTACATCCTCTGCTGCTCCTGGTGCGTCCTCCTCAAATGGAGGTGCAATCCCTTCATCATGCTCGCTTGATTAACTGCTGTTTCTCCTATTCATCTCTTTGTTCGTTTTGTTTTTCTAATTTTCATTATATTTTGAGGATTTCAAATCCCTTTTATTATATTTAACATTATGGTAATGTTGCTCCTCTACCTCCAAGTTCTCCTCAAGCAGAGACTTGATGGTGTTCTCTTCTTGTTACCATGCCCATCATGTATGATCTTTGTCCTTCTACTCTTGAGGGTCTTATGATTCACATTATCATATGAAGGGATTTCACATTCAGATCAAGAAAAATGTGAATAATATACTTGATCTCATACTCACTGTCGACCTAATTATGGTAACTAGGATTGGCTTGAAAATGGGCGGGAATATGAGTCCTTTGTGCCATATGCTGATCTTGATGACGTGAGACACAATCGAGATCTATACTTATGTATGATAATCAATATGCATTTATTGGAACCTATCTGTCAAAGATTGAATGGCCAAGGTATGGGACCCCGTATTGCTCATGGGTGGAGTCTGTTGCCATTGATGGCTAGAGGATGGATGATTCTACTGCATATATTGGCCATGTTGCCCTTGTCAGTACTGCTATTGTGGGCGAGACTTTGAGGTGTAACGTGACAGTGGACCCTACTAACACGAGTGGAAAGTGTGTTGTTGTTGCTGATGGTACTAAAGCTGGTATCCTTTTACGAGCATAGACTGTAATAAATGTAGGTGGGGATGGAGCCAATGTGGTAGTAAGATAGGGAGGGTCGGTGTGGCTAACCATTTCCAATCCCCAATTCTCTACCGACGTGGTCATCGGTGTACCAAAGCTTGTTTATCTCAAGCACCTACAAAGGCTCCTCATAGACAGACTCCACCTATTGTGGTCTATGTTGAGTGTATTGTTGCTACTCAACCTAGCTGCTATGAGCTCCCTATACATGCTCCTGCGTGAGGTTAACTCGGTGTATAGGTGTAGTTTGTGTAGAAGGGGCATGCAGTCATATCTTTGAATCCTTCTTAGACAATTACTCCACTTTCTTTGGCAATAGTTCAAGTGCCTCATAGTCAATGACCCTCTTATGGATATGATCTACCATGGGAAGCTTATCAGATAGTATTCCTATATTAAATATGAGGTCATCTATCAAATCATCTACATTCCTCCTAGGTTTCTCATGAGATAGGCATGAGGGAGAGACCTAATATGTCTAGTAGCCAGAAATTTTCCTGTTTTTACCATATGCTCTAAGATCTTCCATAAAACATCTTAGTTCTTATTCATATTGATACGTCCACAAGTACACTAACAAACCCCTGCATTTAAAGGGTCATACTACAACACAAGGTTTGAAATAAGATCGCTTTGGTAATTCCATGGCAAGGGCATTTCTGTGTCAAATCATTAAATCTATCCCAAGCTTCGTGAAATGGTTTGTAGGAGCCTTAGTAAGAACTAGCGATCTTTGTCCACATCTGGTTAGTCCTACTGAGTGGGTAGAACTTCTTCAATAATAAGTCCTTAAATTGGAATGAGGTCGTACAACTAACCCTGAGATTCTTCAACCAATAGGTAGCCTTATCACCTAAGGCAATCGGGATACCCTCTAGCCTGATATAGTCTTGACCAACCCTAGGATGACTAAGGTTGTTGCACACAAACTCAAAGTCTCTTAGGAACGCATATGGTTATTATGTTGCATTCCCATTAAATTTCGATAACATCCCATGGAAATAGAGCTTCAACTCAAATTCATCAGGTGGAATATTTGATACTTGCCAACTATGCATTTAATTTTTTGTTGGATTAAAAGCATCCAACATAGGTTTGTTAATACCACCCACATCAATCACATGTCCCATTCTAGCCATAAGTGATACAATTTTCTGCTCAGCTCTAGATAAATAAGCAATGACATGTTGCATGGGGACATGTCTACGTTCTTCCACCTCAGGGTTTTTCTTAGGAGGCATCTTGAACTTTGGTTCTTCTTCACCTTAAAAGTATAGAGGATTTGAATTAGTATATATTAAATAATTTTATCTAAAAGCATCAAAGTGAGGGTCATCCTCGATGAGGGGAGACATGAGAGGATTGATCTGGATATGAACATTCTTTAGAAGAAAGAATGACTTATTAGCTGAGGTCCCATGGGAAGTGTATCCATGGAACAACAAGGGCATGGGATTAGAGTATCCTCTAGATCATGAGAATGATCGATTTGGGGTGGTCAATTAGAGGCTCACGAAGTCTAAGCAAAAATCACCCTAATCCTCCATTCTCAATGTCAAAATATATGGAAAGAGATCATTAGAATCAATTCAAGAGAGATGGTGATGGCACAAGTGTGTAGTCTTTAATGACTGGACTTTGATGAACACACACACAAAATGCAAACACAATACAAATCCTAGTTTCACCAACTTGAAACAATGAAGGTCGAAAGGTCCATCCAATTATTTGTTTAATTTTATTACTGGTGATCAAACAATATTTTCATTCATTACACATGGGTGAAGTCTCCTAGGGTAGTTCATGTTCGAGATGGCGGAACACACCAACTTGAAGCAAGACTACTTCTTACAAGGGTCGGAGGAAAGTTCTTGCAGGAATAACATGACTCAAGAGTTGTTCCAAGTTCTTAGGGCACGAGAGGGATTTGGGATCCAATCCTTAATGGTTGCATCCTCACTACTCTTTTCTGGAGGTATGTACTTGTGTACAAGGACAGGTTTCCTCTCCCAAAAACAACTATTGATTTTATTCAGTTTTATTTATGTTCGCCTTGTTTAGCAGTACTCATTTTTAAAAGTGGTTAACACCAAACATCTTTAATCATCCAAATAATCACGTCTACTATCCAGTCCCATTTCATGTTTACACTCATGTGAGGAAATCAAGTGGATGGATCGAGAAAAGCCAATACGTACGAGAAATAAAGATGGTATGCCCAATTAAGGATACTTACAGTACTTCCTCGCAATCTTCATGTGGGATTTAAAATAAATAATTGAAAAAATATTCTAATTGAAATGAAATAAAAAAAACTGTTCCTATCAGAAAGTTCTCTTAGTTGGGAAATGATGAAAAATACCCTAAGAGCAATGAGCGTTGGTCTATCCTACAAACCGTTCAAGTCAAGCCCCACCTTACCAGAGAGTGAAACAAGTCTCAACACACAACAAATAAGAGAACAATGTCTAAAGTCAGAGTATGCACACAATATCCAAAACTGAGTTGGCTACAAATGTCAAATGGCCTAAATTATACATATTAATTACAAAAATCAAATAAGTGCAAAAATAAATCCTAAGAACTCTACACTCTCCCACGACTCGATCTTCATTATTAAGTGAATCCTTCAGTCTTCTTATTTTCCAAAGAAGATAGCCTCTATAGTTCTTGAGATACTCGGCCGCCTAAGTGGCCACTTCATCGCGTCTCGTGTACAAAATCAAGATAGTGGTCAGAGAGATAGACATAATAAAATAAAATAAAATAAATAAATAAAATTTAAAAATGTAGGAAACTAAATAGATAAATAATTAAAAGAAAGTTGGGGATCAAACTACCCGAGGTTGGAAAAACCTAAAAATTAGATTATCTAAACATCAACCTAAGTCGTGCATCCACAGTAATGGTGCTATCTAAAGTACCAAAAATCCCTAGTTAAAACTTTCAAATTATTGCATTTGAATAACTAATAGATCAATTAAAAATTGCTAATTAATTAAATAATCGATTAATGTAAGTGGTCAATTTATATTTTTTTAATTGGTCAAGCCCAAGGTCAAACTCGGGGCAACAACTATCTCCTTTGGTTATTTATTAGGCGATCTAGAAGCAAGGTTTTCAAGTAAGCATATTTTATAATTTTTTTATGTAAGTGAAAATTCCATGCAAATTTGGTCTAATTTATGGGATAAAATACTTTATGAACAAATCAAGTCTAAAAGTCCTTAAACTATGCCAGATAATGAGAAACGATGAAATTAAGCTACTGTAAAATATTTGAGTTGTGCTATGCAAGATGACTTACTTGCGAATTAAATATGCATGCAGGGTGATTTTTCATAAAATATTTTAATAAAATACCAAACAAATTTATTTCTCGGATATTAAAACATCACAATTATTTCTATGGGAGAGGAATTCTAGAAAATTAATATATCTTAAAAATAATGGGACTAATGTATATTAAAAGCTAATTATTAAAATTACTGTTTATACTATTATGTCCTTGACATGCAAGCAAATGCAATGTTTTTTTGATACAATGTAAAACAACCTATAATCCATCTACAATAAATTTTTGGGAATTTTCGGAGTAGAAAATGATTTATCACAAATTAAATGCAATGGGTAAAATATTCAATTTTTCACTTAAATTTAATTCGAATCAATCATAACTCATAAAATTGAATCAAACATCCACAATGTCGACTACAAACAGTTCTACACTATGTAATTTTTTTAGAAAAAAATTATGACAAAATGGGACTCAAATAAATATGCAAACAGAGGGGTCTATATGCAATGCATAATTCAAATAAATAAAATATGTGAATGACTAAGATGCAATTACCAAAACTATGGGGGTTACGTACAACATTTCCATAATGCATCTGCCTTGCTGAAGATCGTAGCTCTACGCAATATGGAAGATGGGTGGGCACAGGTGCAAATCTCCTACGCCTCATACCCTCCTCACTTGAGATAGGGTTGAGATGGGGCGGACGGTGGTGCAAAAACCAATGAGTTCGAAGTGGCACGCCTACAAGGTGAGGGCTTCGATACGATAGTGGAGCTTCTTTATTGTTAAAGGCGGTGAGATGGCTGGGCTATGCTGGACGAGATGTTGTTGGGAAAGCTACAAGAGTTGAGGATGACACGGTGACAGGCAACTCGCCTAGAAGGCCTAGCTTGTCGATACACGACCAAGGGGAGAGGGTAATGGAGTAGAGTCATGGGTGACAACCGTAAGGATGAGGTGGCTAGGTGGAGCAAGGGTGAGATGGGGTTGTACATGGCCAGAGGAGATGGATAGCGATAGTGTAAAAATGGAGCAACATAAGAGATACGATGGACGATGGTGACAAATAAAGGGGGTTGGATTCCTTGCGATGGGGCTTGAAGGATTTGGCAAGATGAAGCGTAGGACTAGGCAGAGCGAGATAGAGAAGGCTGTGGTGGATCTACTTCCTTCACAATGAAAAAGGGTGGAAGATAGAGGTATGATCGAAGCTTCATGGTCATCGCTCACATGACTCTTGCTCTCGCTATCATCGAGGCAATATCGGAGCTCAATGGACTTGTTTTCTTAGTGTCCGATGCAACGCAACGATGGCAGCGAGAGGATATTTGTGGGCAGTTTTCGAAGTAGATGATGCGGGGAAAGAAAAAACACAAGGGAAGAGAGAGAGGGAGGACTGGCATGTTCTATAGGGAGTTACGTCGATCATGGTGAGAATAGAGGGGAGTAGTCGCGGGCGGTTATGCGGAGAAAAGGGGGGGGGGTGGAGTGAGTCGTGGGACCGCACGATGTATATTATCAGTTACATCCCTACTGCAAGGCGTGGAGGTGCACGCATGTGTCGGAGGAAGTGGGTGGTGCGTACTGCGCAAGATGCGGCTGGTTGCATCGCGAAGTAGAGGGGGAGGCCACGTGGCATGTAGGGGCTCGACCATGTAGTAGTGAATAAAAAGAAGAAAACAATTGAAATATAAAGAAATTAAAAAATAAAACAATTTTATAAATATATTTAAATAAATAATAATTAAAATAAATAGATACATAAATAAGAACTGAAAATAATAATAATAATTTAAGTAATAAATTAATATATAAAATAAAGCTAAAATAAATAATAAAAAAATAAATAATGTTTAAATAAATAATAATAACACAAATAAAATTTTGTAATACAATAAAAAATAATAATAATAATAAAAGAAAAGTAAAAATAAAAAATGGTGGTGACGCTTGGCGGCTCTATGAGGTGCCACATGTCACTCTTTGAAAACAAAAAATTAAATCTGAAGTCAAATAAAAAGAACATGCAATAAAAGTTAAAACAAAAGTGGTCAACATGAATGTTTCTTTTCTCAACAAGATCTACAACTTTCGTGAAGGATCTAAAATCAATTGAAATAATCTATACAAAAAGTATTTTTGGTTGTATCATATAGGTATAAAATGCCGTTATTTTCTGTTTTGTCGTTTTCTGTCATTTTTGAATAAAAAATAAATTAAAAAATATATATAATATAAAACAAATACTTATAATTTAATTTAATTTGTTTCTATTTTTCATAACTAAGAAAATAAAAGAGATAAAAATGAAGAAAACAAATGGGACATATGTAAAATATAAAATGAGGGGCCCAAAACTCAAGTTTCACATACAAACTTTGATTCTTTTGAGTGTGGTCTTGTTTTGAAGTTTCAAAAGTGAGTAGGGATACATAGGAGATTGTATGAGAGAGATATTCACATTTTAAAGCTCTAAGTCTCAAACTAGAGTTTGGATTTTATTGATAAATTTTACAAGTCAATATTTTTTTGGTATTTTTCATCTAACAATGTTAGTAATATAGACAGTATAGAGTTGATTTTATTCAATTCCGATTTAGTGAAAAATAGATAAAAATTGGAGAAAATGTGGTAATATATAGGTGATATTTACAAAAGGAATATGGATTCTTATTTAATGAAAATATGGATGCTAAATGTAGTTATTAATTATGAATGCACGCATGAGAATAATGCAAAATAAATGTAGAAATGCAACTAATTATTTGGGAACGAAGCTCTATTTTCAATTTTTCGAGTGATGAATCACAAATTCATCAATGTGATATCTTTGACCTGACCATCATCGAGAAGCATCTGTCGAGGGTAGATATCATTGAAAAGAGGTCGCAGGTCCTAGAGAAGCTTGTAGGTATCGAGTAGAGAATGAAGGGGTTAGACAAGCTCGAGATTATCTTCAACCAGTTGGAGCTACTTGTGATCACTATCAACACCTACAATGTAGTGACCTCTGCCACTATGCCTCCATCTAAAAATAAGGAGAAGACACGGCCACAACCACCTCACCCATGCCCTCGTCAACATTCGATCCAGTACGTATAATACGTGCAGGCCCAGAGACAACAAGAGACACAACTGCATACTCAGATGGTTATCTATCGACTGCTTGAGTGCCAGCCTCAGTTACTCGAGCCATGTTTTCCACCTCCCCTACACATTCAAGAGGTGAATATCGTTTGGGGAAACGATCAGTAGTTGATTCGTCCTATGGGGAAACATTATAGTAAGAACCATGCCAACCGAAACAACAGGGAGGGTGGAACATCCAACCCAACCCGTCCCATCAACAACATCCTCCACAACAAAGTTATAAATAGAGGAAGAACAGTTTCCAACAATAGTCTGTATACTGCCAACAACACTATTAGTAGTCAGCTGATTCGTACCATCACTAATAGTCCTTGAAGTACGAGCAATATCCTTTTCTTCCTCATCCTCGTCACTATTCTCAGGGTTACCAACACCAACCTCCCTCCTACAAGAAGAATCAACAATCTCATCCGAGCAAATCTTTTGAGGTTGCCCTAGTTAACCCATCCCTATATTGCATGGCTCAGCTTGTGAAAAACAAGGTTGATATTAGGTAGAAGATAATTGACCTAATGACCACCAAGATTGTCATCCCGACTCAGGTGGAAGCGAGCCTGAACAACTTCCGTTGCAAGGAGAAGATACCTTACAGTGTCCACCAATAATTTTTTATATCTAATGCAGTACATCTCAGGAGTGATAGGACACTCCAGTCATTTACGACAGCGAAGGGGAAGATCAAAGAATCCGAGGGCGAGTCATCAATCATGCTTGCACCAGGGCCAACACTATTGTGTGGAGCAGCACTAACCACATCAAAAATACAAAAAATGAAGAAAATACAAAACTACAAGGAGAAAGCATCAGTCCTGGTGAAGTCGTGACATCCTTGGAGATGTCAACACCACCCATTGAATCAATAGCAACCGATGGAGACGAGCCTCTTATTTTTGGTTCATGATAAAGCTGAAAATCGGTTTCGCGGCTTTTTGAAAGTGACGTGGTCGATGTAGAAAAAGCCGCAAAACAAGAAACGATCTCAACTTATCAAACAATTTAGGTTTTCCAAAAGTGAAAACCTACACTAATTATTTATCCAGGCGAGTGTGCCTGGGTCGAACTCAAGGAGGCAGAATAGAATGCTTTTGATTTTTCAAAAGATTGTTGTTGGCGATTTTATTTTATCTCTTCTTAAAATGATCAGAGTAAGAGAGCACTTTTTTTAATTTTATTATATTTTTTTATT
Organism: Ottelia alismoides; assembly: GCA_037367405.1. NCBI lineage: Eukaryota > Viridiplantae > Streptophyta > Magnoliopsida > Alismatales > Hydrocharitaceae > Ottelia > Ottelia alismoides. The sequence continues at coordinate 48,087 of JAZKJV010002956.1, forward strand.
CTTTTCAAATTTTTATTTAATTTTCAAAAAGGGATATTTTTCAAAAATATTTATTTATTATATAACAGGTGGATATTATATAGGTGGTAAAATATAGTAGGGTGATCGTAGGTCGAGCAGCGGGCTCGAACAACACAAGAAACCTAAACAAAAAGAGGCGAAATTCGAAGAATCAAATCACAATGAAAACACGACAAAAACTCACAAAAACTTAATAGAACTAGATGGGGTAGTTATGTAACTACCCTAAAGAAATCATCGAAAAACAAAAGTCAAACGAGGTCAAAACAACCCCTACAGCCCAGGGGCATAAACGTAGAAAACTATTTAAATTTATTCTGCAAAAAGGTCCTTCAGGGACTGTTTTGAAAGAAAAATACAAATGATTTACATTTAGGTCCCCGCGGAGGGACCTAAATGCAAATATCAGAAACTTGGGGGGCGGAAGTTAACTCTGAGAAGTTTGTTGGGTTAAGTGTGCAATTTTCACACCCTTTCACAATCAACGGCGCAGATTAGAATATGCGCGCGCCGATCGGACGGTTCTGCTGCTGCCACGTGTTACGCGCCTGTACTCCCAGTGTTCTTGAGGTTGTTACGAAGCTTAGCGATGACGTCTCTTCTCTGAATTTCTCCGGCCAACCAACAATATCTTTGGCACTCCGGCGGGGCCAGAGGGGTGGCTCCTCCACCCCTCGAGCTCGCCCGCAGTAGGGTGGCGACGGAGGCTGCTCCGAGCGGCGGAGATGGCGCGATGAAGACGACGATCTGATGCAATGGTGTCTGTTTGTCAGTTGATACCGTCGTCTTCGAATGTGATTTCCCTGAAGATCAAAGCCTTCCAAATGTGAAGAAATGGCTCGCGATGATGCCTGATCTGCAAATGAATGATATATGTGCTCGATCCCCAAGGAATCGACCAATGGATTATGAATTCGCAAGATCAAAACATGGAGAAACCTTAGGTTTCAGATTTTATTGCAAACAAACGTGAGAAAGGAAGTGAATGGCGTCGCAATTCAAATGGATTCTACACGATTTTGAGAGAAGATTTGGACCTAGCGATTAACCTAGATGACTAGGCTAACTAAATCAGGGTTAGCATTGCTAATCAACGCACGAGAATCGAGACGAAAAAGCTAAGAAGATGGAGGAAGAGGTCTGGGGATTCAAGGTTTATTACCTGAAAACGTTGCTCGACGGTCGACCTTTGGCCGGAGCTGTACGCAGCGATGCGCGACGATGCAAGGCGATGACCAGCCTTGGAACCTCCTCCGACGAATCCTCCTCCTCGCGGACTCCTCCAAGGTGCTGTCACCACCGTAGGTTGGACGGAATGAAGCTTGGAAGATGGGGGTCGGCTAACTGGAACTGGGTTCCAGTTTGTTAGGAAAGTTAGTTGTAATGGCGGACCTTGAGGGCTTTATATAGGGAGATTTCGTGCTCAGCAAGTTGGATCGAAGGGTAGGCGATGGAGGTGGTAGTTAGAGGAAGATATCGGATGGCTTAGATTGGCCAGAAGGTTCTCGAGTCGCGCGGGAAAATTGGAGGAAGTCGGCAGGTTGGTGCAGGCGGGTGGAACAGACTTCTTGAAGAAGAAGACCCAGGTGCTGACAAGTGTCAGCACCTGGTTGGTCCAAAGGCTGAATATTATTATAAATTAAGAATTAAATATTAAATGAAGTTATTTTAAATAAGTATAAACACAAGAAATGTATATAAATTAATTCCCTAATTTATGGGCTAATTACTTTTAATAAATAATAAATATTATTTAAAATATAAATATTATAATAATAAATATGTATTTATAAATAGGTTTTATATTTTTAATTTAATAAATAAATAATTAAAAATTAATTTTATATTTTCTTAATTATAAGAATAATAGATAAGTTTTATACGAATTTTTATAGATTTTAATAAGTTAATTTACATATTTTAATAAATAGAGGTACAAGTTCTCTAGCTCATTTATACCTATATTTTAGGGTTTTTGATTTTATTATAATAATAAATAAGGTCCAAAAATTATGAAATAATTTATGGTGAAACTTCAAGATCATGAAATAATTTAAAATTATAAAATTAAGAAAACTATAAATAATGTGTGTTTCATAAAATAAATACCCAGAAACCCCGTTGTCTTTTGGTCCCAAAATCGACTTTTTTGCAAACGGACTTCGAATTCGATGAAACCACCTTTATTAATTAGAGAATATTATTTCATGAACTTTAAAGGTGAGTAGAGTGATATTGAAGTTCGTATGAGGAAGTTATGATGTTCGGAAGTTGAGATTTTGACAATTTACATGTTGAGTTTCTTGGCATATGTACAGGGTAATATTTTTAACTTATTTTTATATTTTTATATACATTTTTAGAAATAATTAGGAGAAGATTTTAGTGAAAAATATGTTTATATGAAATAATTAAAAATCTTTAAAGTTTTGTATTTATTTTATAAATAGTGGAGAATGTATGGAGTGTGTATTAAATTATTTTTTTATGTTTTCTTTCCTTATCTCCCCATACTTATTGGTTTATCGACCAATCCATGCTGACTTGGTCTCGAGGGTTGGGCTATAAATATATCTTACAGCTATATTTATATTTTAAGTCATATTGTATATATTTACATATATTCAATATGCCTTTTCTTTTTTTCTTGTTCTTTATTTATTTACATGATTTTAGTGGTTAAAAGTGAGTATTTATACATGAATGGTGATTTGTTAAAAGATGGAAATTAATGGATATTTACATTTATTTGTCAAGGGTTTTAAGACAAAATGCGGCAGAAAAGTTAATGAATCATGGATTCATCAACCCTCTATACTTAAACTTTGCTAGTCCCATAGCAAACACTTATTTTGAAAAAGTAAGTGAAAAAGAAAGAAAGTTAGAATGAATTTGTTTTCCTAAACCAATTCATGAGAACAGACAAAGGACAGAGCTCGATCGGGCCTGAAACAAGCATTTTGTCGGAACCTTAACTAGGATTAGGATTTTGTCCTCAACAGTCCTCAAGTTCCACAAATCCTTACTCAAGATCACTTCATCGGCTTGTTCAGACTCACTTATTCGTATCGCAAACTTTATCATCCTTGAAGTAAACTTGTACAGTGTGTGAATTGATTTAGCTCTTCATGCTTAGAGAACCGAAGAAACCGTCAATCCTAGCTATACACTTCTATGGCTTCCTCATCCCACTACTCTTTCCTCAGGGAGGGAGGTATTCCCTTCTGAGTTCAGTTATGTTATGTCCACAATCGAATATAAGGAGAAGTTAGAAGAATGAGAAAAGAAGTGGAGTGCGATCAGTGCAGATGCATCTCCTTGTGAAGCCCAACCGGTGTAGCTGAGTCTCCACTAAGATGTGCAGGCATTTTTGGTGGATGCTTGGACCATTGTGGTCTTATTTGGTGGCTTCTGCTTTGCTTTGACTTTGTAATTTGCTTGCACTGCATTCAACCTTTGTGCCTCGACGGATATAGCATCTTTTTAGTCCGTCCCTTTTTTTAGGTCTTAGAAAAATTGTGTCAGCAGATCCTTCCCTCATCCGAAGCAACTATCGCAACCCCAATCTCTCCCGTCTTTAGATGTCAATGCCACAAAGATAAGGATAGAAACGCACTACCAAGGTGTACTGCCCTTCGGAACTCCATGCGAGTCGAGATAAGTGTAGAGTGCATGTGTTCAAGATTGGTTCACTGATGTAGAGTTGTACGGATGACTCCAAATGGTCTACTTAAGCACAGATGACTTGATTTCCCGAATATGGTCTTACGAAACCCAAAGATTTTAAGTCACAAGATCCTAGTCAGGCTCCTTACAACGAGAGTTAAAGGCCGTAATCAAGCTCCATCCTTTAGACTAGACTCAATCCTTAGTTCCAGAAATCAAATTTATTCTGAAAAATGCGAATGCAAATGCAACCATGTTTTTGTGAAGTGTATTTTCTGAATTTTACTCATTTTTATGGATTTTAAGGCTTTTGTAATTTTTACGAATTTTAGGACTTTGTATTTTTTATGGATTTTATGATTTTTATAAACAAGTTTTTATTCATGAATTTTACAAGATATATTTTATTCAAGTTAAGTGTCTAATGTATTTTACAAATTTTATCTACAAAGTATTTTACAAGGATTGAATGGTTTTTACACATGTTTTAATAAATAAGATTTTAAATAAGCATTATACAAATTTTAAGTACAAATTTTAAAGATATATTTTAATTACAAGTTTTAAATACAAAATTTAAACATATTTTACTTATTTACAAGGATTTTATAAATAATATATAAATATAAGTGGATTTTAAATTAACCCGTACCCACTTTTTATGGATTTTATAGATATAGAAAATACATAAAAGTACGAGTTATGGCCGAAAGTATATATACCATATATACGCACCCCCTATACTTAGCTTGTGCTATGTCCTCATAGAGTCAAAAGAGAAAAAGGAGGACATAACTCGTGCTAAGTAAAAGTGGGTAAAAAATGATATCGAGTACAAGTCAGTCAATCCCCCCTATACTTACGATCAGGTCATCGTAAGTATCACATGAGAGCAAAAATGGGATGACTGAATGAAAAGAATAAATAACGAAAGTTCAAAAGGAAAAGAATACGAAATCATGGAAATCACTCGGTCCCCCCTATACTTAGGATAAGGCATCCTAAGTATAGAAAAGAGTGTAGTCAAAAATTGGAGACCAGTGATTTGTGGAGAAGAAAGGATATACAAAAGAATCAGAACAAAATATAAAACGTGAATCAGCGGTCAATCGGTCCCCCCTATACTTAGGATCTGGTATCCTAAGTATAAAAGACGAGCAAAAAATGGGGACGATTGTGGTCTACGAAGAATATCCAAGTGTTGTAGATCTCCAGAAATGAATGGCTCAAAAGAATTTGTACAGGAAGAAGTGAATGAATGATCATGACTCCTGTACAAAATATATCACTTCAGTGCGGGCCAGATGATCAATAGTTTCGATGAAGTGCTTCAGCATCTGCCCGTTAACCACGAACGGCTCTGCACCAGGTGACACATCTGATATTGCTATATTGCCATTGTCATGCACCGTTCTGACTATGTACGGTCCTTCCCACTTGCTTTTCAATTTGCCGGGAAAAATTCTCAATCTCGCATTGATCAACCAGACTTTCTGCCCAGGGAAAAAGCTCTTATGTCGAATATGTTTGTCATGCCATTTCTTCACTTGTCCTTATAGATGAGTGTGTTCTCGTACGCTTGATTTCGAATCTCTACCATCTCATTCAGATCTATCTCTCTCTTGGGCCCTGCTTTCTGTGTATCCATCAATATCTCTTGATTTGCCCATTCGGATTTATGCATGATCTCTACGGGCAAGTGACACGGCTTTCCATAAACCAGTCTGAAGGGTGAAGTACCTAAGGGAGTTTTATAAGCAGTACGATATGCCCAAAGAACCTGATCTAGAAGCAATGACCAGTTCTTCCTATCCGGTCGTACTAGTTTCTGAAGAATTGATTTCACCTCCCTATTTGAGACTTCAGCCATGCCGTTCGTTTGTGGGTGGTAAGGAGAAGCTACTCTGTGATCAATGCCGTATTGCTTCACTAGGTTTTTCACCTCCTTATTAATGAAATTGCTACCCCCATCAGAAATAAGAATACGAGGGATCCCGAACCGCGAAATGATGTGTTCCCTTAGGAACTTACAAATGGTCTAACTGTCTGCGGTTCGTGCAGGTATAGCCTCCCCCCATCTACTAACATAGTCTACAACGAGAAGAATGTACTCAAAGCCACTGCTGGAAGGGAACAATCCCATGAAATCTATGACCCATGCGTCAAAGATCTCGCAGATAATGACGGGTCGCATTGGCATTGCATCTCTGGCACTGACTGTCCCTATAGCTCTCTGACAATCTGGACAACTCTTCACGAATGTGAAGGCATCTCTAGTAAGAGTCGGCCACCATAATCCGCTCTGTAGTACCTTCTACGCTGTCCTCTTCCCTGAATGATGTCCTCCTGACTCTAAAGAATGACACAACGTGAGGAAGCTATTATATTCTTCCTGAGGAATACAAAGCCTGTAAACGCAATCCGGTCCTTCGCGAAAAAGAATCGGATCCTCCCAATGGTAGTATCGTGCCTCAGAAACTAGTTTCTCAACTCGGTTCTTTGGCCAACCCTGAGGACTTTTCTGTGTGACTAGAAAGTTCACTATATCTGCATACCATGGAAGTTCGGTTGCCGCAAAGATGCTCCCGTCAGAAAATCTCTCTGCGATCTCTGGTGTGTACTCATCTTAAGGCTGATCTGACTGTAATCGGGAAAGGTGATCGGTTACCACATTCTCTACCCCAGGTTTATCTTTAATATCCAAATCGAATTCCTGAATTAATAGAATCCATCTAAGAAGGCATGCCTTGGCATCCTTCTTTTCCATTAAAAATCTGATAGCTGAACGATCTGTGTATACTGTGATTTTAGAGCCAAGGAGATATGATCAAAACTTGTCTAATGCAAACACTACTGCCAACATCTCCTTTTCTGTCACTGTGTAATTTCTCTGAGCATCATCAAAAGTTCTGTTGGCATAGTGAATGGAAACAGGAAGTCCATTCCTCCTCTGCCCTAATACCGCCCCGACCGCAAAATCTGAAGCATCCATCATGATCTCAAAGGGTAGAGACCACTCAGGTGGCTGTAGGACAAGAGCACTGATTATCTTCTCTTTCAAGGTGAGGAAGGCTTTAAGACATTTATCATTTAACACAAACTCGATGTCTTTGCCTAGCAATTCATTTAACGGTCGGGCAATCTTGGAGAAATCTTGGATAAACCGTCGGTAAAAGCCGACATGCCCCAGAAATGACCGTAACTGTTTGATGTTGGATGGTGGCTCGAGTTTCTTGATGACATCCACCTTGGCTGGGTCAACCTCCACCTTGGCTCGAGTTTCTTGATGTCATCCACCATTTTCGTGCCCCAACACGATCCCGTGAGTAACCATAAAATGGCCCTTTTCCCAGGACAGAACAAGATCTACCTCACAACACTTTTTTAGAACCTAGTCTAGGTGCGCTAAACAATCGTCAAATGACTCACCATAGACCGAGAAATCATCCATAAAAACCTCTAGAAAATCACCGACCATGTACGCAAAAATAGCAAGCATGCACCTTTGGAAAGTCGCAGGAGCGTTGCATAATCCAAAGGGCATCCGTCTAAAGGCATACGTGCCGAACGAACATCTGAAGGTGGTTTTCTCCTAGTCTTCAGGAGCAATTGATACCTGGTTGTATCCGGAGTAACCGTCAAGGAAACAAAAGTACCCCTTCCCTGGCAACCGTTCTATGACCTGGTCTATGAAAGGCAAAGGGAAGTGGTCCTTCTTCGTCGCGGTGTTCAGCTTTCTGTAGTCAACACATACTCGCCACAACGTGGTTACTCTCTTTGGGATCTCCTCTCCACTCTCATTTTTCACCATCTAAATTCCCGACTTCTTCGGGAAAACATGTAATGGGCTAACCCATTCGGAGTTGAAGATGGGATAAATGAACCCTGCGTCACACCATTTTGTGATCTCTTTTTTGACAACTTCTTGTAAAACCGGATTCAGCCTATGCTGAAATTCTCTGGAGGGTTTGCTGTCATGATCGAGATAGATATGATGTGAACATAAAGCAGGATTAATCCCGCGGAGATCGGATACATTCCACCCAATAGCCTTGTAGTTTCTTTCTAGAATCTCCATCATACGAGATTCTTGATCATCGGTAAAAGTTGAGCTGATAATGACCGGAAACCATTGATGTGGACCCTCAAGGAAAGCATACTTCATGTTTGGTGGTAATGTTTTTAGCTCTGTTAAGGTAATATCTGTATCTGCCGAAACATCCTTTGTATGTGTACGGGGATCTGTATCGGTTGGTGATGTGTCTGCGATTTGATTCTCCACCATCTCAATGTGCTCTAGAGTCGGACTACATAAGATGTTCAAGACATCATCCGACTCCTCAAGAATGATCAGAAGAGAATAAGTCAGCTAAATGAAACTCTGAATCATCTGAGATGGAGGAATTGTGTACAGTTTCTGAATCTGAAAGATCTGCATTAATTTCGTCAGAAATCTGATCCCTTTGCTTCTCATCATCTAGACTAAAGTATAAGGTTCCGTCGGAAGAATCACCCCCTGAGGTCACGGACCCGTCCTCTGTCGAACATTCTTGGGTCTCTACGTGATATCTTTCGAGGTCGTCAATACGGACCTCATCCATGTAATCACAGGAGGCTAAAGAACTCAGAAAATATGAAGATGCATCACTGAAAGTGTTCGATTTTCTCACCATCTCTATATGTACCTTGTCACCCTTGGAGCGAAAAGATACCTTCCCTGTATCGTAATCGAAGAGAGACTTTGCGGTCTCTAGAAAAGGACTTCCGAGAATGATCGGGGTAAGGTGTAACTATGCAGGTCAATTCATGTCCAGGATCGTAAAGTCCACTGGGAATTGCAGACCCTACATAGTTATGATAACGTTCCTAAGTATGCCCTTAGGTCTCTTTACAGATCTATCAGCAAACTAAAGAATCGCGCAGGATTTGTAAAGAGGACCTAGTTCGAGCTTATCGAGTAAGGAAGCAGGTATCAGATTGATCAAGGAACAGTTATCTAATAGAGTGTGGTCGAACTCGGCTTTTGCAATCTCGCATCTGACATAATGTGCACCTGAGTCTTTCTTCTTCTTCTTCGGTAACTTGTTCTGTATTGCACAGGATGTAGCCTTAGTCAAAACATGTTTCTCTGTTCGGGATCTATTTTTCCCATGCGTGGTGCATATGTTTTTCAATTGATTCTTAAGCGTAGGAAATTGATCTAAGGCATCATGAAGCGGGATCTTCAGAAAGATATGATCTTTGAGTAGTTTTTCGATCTCTGGAGATGCAAGATTATTTTTGGCCTTTTTCTTTCCTTTTCCAAACAAAGCATCGGGAAAAGGAATAAAGTCAGAAGTCAGAAAATCAGGATTTTTATTCAATGAGGAATCAACTTGTACATTGAGAGTCTCGTAATTATTTACAAAACTCTCTAAGATAGGGGAAGAAAGATTTTTGTCGGGAATCTCTGCTTGAGCTGGCATGATGTCATCGTCTGAGTCGCCAATATCCATATCTACGGTATCGGCATCGCTCCCGGCTTTTGAATATGCAATGTGGTCCTCATCATCTTGCTGGTTCTCCTCCTTGGCTTCAGAATCATGGTTATGCTCATGCTCCTCAAGTGCCCTCTCCTCTTCTCCAGCAGGTGTTTGTGGTGATCTATCGCTCCTGAGATGAATGAAGTTAGATAAAAATTCAGGAAAAGAGATCGTACCTGTAGTGTCATCTACCAGATCTGGATGCCTCCTCTTGTTGTTCGGGTTCATCTGAGGCTGGGCTGGGAGAGTGGTCTTCAGCACGGTTAACTCGTCCAGATGACGGTTAACCTGCTCCATTTCAGTCTTGTGTGCGATCTGGAGCGTACTCATGTCCATGATCTGGTTGAGCGCCTGGGCCTGTGAAGACATCTCTGGTTCGGTGTGGTGACCCTGGCTTGCTCCTCTCTCCTTCCTTGGCATGTAATGCTGAGAGGTGGAAGGCTGGAAGGATCGCTGAGGTGTGGAGGAAGACTGCTGCGGCTGCTGATAAGCATAATGTGGTGAAAAATGAGCAGGGTTTTGATATGAATGTTGCGGTCACTGATGGTAGACATTCGGGTGAGACTGCTGCGACGTGAAAGTCTTACGGTGCTGGAAGTTCGAACGTCCATGCTGTGGATGACCGTACGGCTGCTGCGGCTGCTGATTCGGTATACTCGGCTGCTGCATCGGAGTATACCAAATCCTGTTGATCTCGAAAGTGGTTTGCGGCTCTACCTCCATCACTACGGTGCTGGTGATCAGGCCTAGATTGGTATGAGACCGATCCTCATGCCAATCGATCTGTGGAATCTCGGGCTCGCTCTGAACGTAGTTGACCTAACGGGTGGCTGGAGCGGGTACGATCCTGTTGGAAATGCGAATAATTTGTATAATAGGTCCCTTAGTACAATTAGGGTTATGTACCATGGCCATCTTGATGATCATACAACTGTTGATTCAACTATTGAATCATAGAGACTGGTGCTTGGATGAATATCTAAAGAGTTAGATTGAGGACTCATCAAGCACCGTCAAATGATTGTTAAGAGATGATCTTAAGGTTTATACATATGGACATTAAGATTCGGAGGTGTCAGATTAAATAGCTCAAAGAGTTGACTCAACGAGATAGAGATAACCAAAGTCCTATATCGTATGCTGTCACGATACATGCACGCATCCACTGACCGGAGACAGATGTGTTACTATATGTCTGAGTAAGTACATTTGGCAGACCAATAGGTTTATGACCTAACCAAGGTCTATATACCGGCGCGCTGGTGTGCATATAAGGGCATATGAGTAATACGATCTCTCAAAGGGATCATACAGGTTCAGTTACTGAACCGGAAGGCATGAGCTCACTCATGAGATATTGGGAAGAATCAAATTCCATGCGCATGGTCGTCTCGCTTTGGAAGCTTGACTGAATTTGTAGGTTTGATATATACTTTTGGAAAATATATGATCAAGACCTATGTATGATATACGCTTTTGGAAAGTGTATGATTGATACCAACTCCCAATGATCAAATGAGAAACTTACTGATAAAAACCATGAAGTAGACAGTGTAAAGTTGATCTAATACTTTGGGTTTATTCTGAGTCTTCCAGTATGCAGGATGTACAGGTATTGGGAATACCTGAGGGTGATTTGATCATAAACGATTGTATAACCATGACGCTTCCATTCCTAGGGAGTGATGAAACGGGTCTGGATTTTAGTGACTCCTCTCAGTAGAGAAGTGATCTGATCTTGGTCCAAGTGTTGGACATTTATCTGAATGTGATCCAGATACAATGAGAATATTAGATTTACAGTCTTGATTTAATCAAGCATCTATGGGAGGCCCGCGATCTGGATTTGAGATATGATCTCAATATCCATGTCACTATACGTGGAACAATACAATCACCCTACCCTTATCTCCAAGTATCTTCGGAGAGATCACATTATTCTTGAAGGGTTCATGAATAATTCCATAAGATCTAAGCAATGAAGAAATCATGATTAAATGTGATTTAATCATCTTGATGTATGAATAAATTATCCAATATAATTAAATGTGATTTAATTAATGTGGATAAGAATAATGTGGATAGAAATATTCAATTATTCATAATATATTACAAATGTGATTTATAATGTATTAAAGAGAGCTAATTATAATTTATATGTGTTGATTAATTATTATGTGTATTGGATACACATTATGTAATTAATTGACAATGTAAATTATATGTTGTTTTGGGTTGTGAATATGATTCACAATTTTTCCATGGCAAGATTGCAATATTCTCAAACATAATTGTGAATTATTTTTTGAAGAATAAAACCCAACAAAAGTTGTTGGAAATAAATAAAGAGATTTCCATGGAGATATGCAATCTCATGACATGTCATGAGATTGCACTCCTCATGGAAAGCTTGGGCGGCACCCAATTCCAATTAGGAATGGGTGGCCGTCCATATGAAATGTACATGGAGATGTAATCTCCATGTATATTCTCTCCTTATTTATTTGGTGTAATTTTGGATTAATTTGTATCTGATTTTGTCAAATATATTTTGATCTAAATTTGTTGGTTTTACCAACAACAATCATAGTCATTGGATTGACATAAATCAATCTCATCCATTGATTTTGTATGTCACATGGATTGAGATCCATGGATCCCAAAACCCTATAAATAGAGAGGCATACCATGCTCTCTATTTACATGGATTCTTGGAGCTCTCTCTCTCTCTCTCTTTCTTCATACACGACAGCCCTCTCTCCCTCTAATATTGGTGGTCGTCCACCATACCCTAGAGGAGAGAATCGTCGACGCTCTCGCCACCACGCCGCCGCTTCGACGTTCTTCGGTTCTCCGTCTTCTTGGTGTGCTACGCCCACGAAGGAGACGTTCGATCTCGTGCGACAAGATCAGGAGCAACCACGCTTGGATCAACTTCTTGGATTGCGAGGACAACGCGGTTCATCTCCGCGCTCGCAAGCGGTCTCACCGACGATCGGACTTGAGACAGGAGGTCTCTTCTCTTAGAGACACGATCAACCACGTTTCAAGAGGTATTGCATTATACTTGTTGTGATTATAGATGAAACGATCTGAGAATGGTTCTCAGGTCATGTGGTTTCATCGAATAAAATTTTAAATTCCGCTGCACCGAACAACTAGTGTGACTAGTCGTTCTTTGTCGTATCTGATACGACGATCACGCTTCCGTGATGCGCTTGAGGATAATTCCATATCCTTCAAGTGGTATCAGAGCCAGGTTGACGGTTTCGAATATGATTCGAAAACCGAGGACGACTTGGGTTCGTTAAGGTCGCGAAAGTTTTTTTATCGCATTTGATTTCGCAGATCTGTTTAGTAAATAATTTCGGCCATGCTTAAAATGTTTAAGCACGAATTATTTACTTGTATTTTGTTCCCCATTAAATAAGGAAACCATAGGATCTGAGTTTGCGTAAATCGGATTTCGTATGCTCGAGATATGGTTGTTTTAATGATCATGTATGCACTGTTGCGGGAACAGTAGATCTTAACATGATTAAAAAAGTTAATTACTGTTTAGATCCACCTCTAAATGCGTGAAACATTACTTGGCTTCTGTCCTAAATCAAGTTAGCAATTTTTGAAAATTGAGTTTGTCTAATTTGGATTTAAATTGTTTGAGATATGTTAATTTTAGTGAGTAGGGGTCATTACTGAAATTACAGTCCTAATCTAGAACCAAGTGATTGTTAATTAGTAAAATTAATTGTTAATTTCGTGAAATAATCATGAAAAATATTTATGAAATATTGGAAGTTGATTATTTACATAATTGACATGGCCTCAACCAATTAATTGATTAGATTTGATCTAAATCTTAATTGGAAACACAATCATCAAACTTGATTCTTGAATAGTGATTGTCATTTAATCAATTAGTGAAATTAAATTGTTTAATTTCCTAGAATAATTGTGCATAAATATTTGTGAAATATTTGATGATAATTATTCCCTTAAATGACATTGCCTTAACCAATAATTGATTAGATGTGATCTAGATCACTAATTGGTTACATGATCTACATGATCAACATTCCAACAAACATGTTGCTTGAATAGGACTTGGGATTTGTCTAGCAAATCTCATTATAATGTTAATCAAAAATTGTTTTGATTATTATTATATGGTATAATTTCGGTTGAAGAACCGATGATCATCTCAAAATACAAAGTGATTTATTTTGCATTATCCTTTCCCGAGGTGGATATGGTGTCTAGTCAGAGAGCATTGGGGTTGCGGGTTGCAACGTATGTGGTCCGTCCCACTCTCTTCGGTACTGGCCATGACAGCGGGTAGGGTAAGTATAATGCTTAAGAAATCATGATGTATTTCTAATTATTAAAATTCGAAATAATACGTATTTGAGATAATACCATAATTCAAGTAACAATAAAATGTTTGTTGGATATTAATTGGATCATTAATTTAATGTGATTAGATTAATTGGAATCTAATTAAAATTAAAACACTATATTATGAATAGAGATGTTATTTCCCTTGGAAGAATTAATCATAATGAATATGATTCATAATGATTAATTAGAATTTGAATATGATATGGAGGATCACATAAGTGACATCCATGGTCTCCCGTCAAGGCAGAGGGTTCCGTCCCCAGGGATTGTATGTGGGAGACGCCTGTCCGAAGTGACAGCTCCTGTATGCAAGCACATCTGGATCGGGCTCTTCGCTTCTCGAAAGAGTAAGGACGTATGCGTAGTGACCCCAATATCGGGTCCTCATATTATTGGGGCGATAATGGATTGCGCATAGCGAGTTGTATTCCTGTTGACGGTTGGTTCAATTAATGATGGGTCAACATTGCCTTAGGGGTGGTGGGCCCGGGTGTTGAAGACCGAATTGGGAAATGCAAGTTGGACTTGCAAGGCGGAATATGTTCCCGCTTCTTTTTATCCGAGTTGTGGGTTCTCATATTATTGGGATGCAACAAAGATAAGGAAGGAGATCCCAGATCTTGCTTGAGATATAATGGTAAGTATATCTCTTACATTAAAAGTGATTAAGGGAATGAACTTTCAATGTTGACAAGGCAAGACAACTTTGATATAAAAATTCCTAAATCAAAGTAAAATATGTATATATATAAATATATACACTTATGCAAATTTCTTATTTCAGATAATCCTTCATTAAAACCCACTCAATGATATACTCAATAATAACCAGTAAAATATCATGGATTGGACTCATGATCCAGATATTATACTTGTAGTTGGACACATAATGTATGTGGTTGCAATGTGCAAGTTTCCTCGTAATAAAGAGGAATGACGATTAAATAGATAATAGGACTACAACCCTAGGGTTTGTATGTCTCTATAGTCTTGATCTCATCGGATGTAATTTGGAAGTGACATGTCGATGATGATCACAATTGTCAAATAATCCTTATAAAATTAATGGAGATATTCTGGCATACATATGTGCTCTTGACATTTATCATGAATGAGATGGTTCACTGCATCATGCAGAATGATGGCTCTATAAGAGATGATGTATCCAAATTATTTGAGTACCTACCTGAACCTATGTTTTAAGAGTTTAGATGGATGTAGATGATGAGTGTCATCATTCTACTATCTATACTCTAGTCATTCATAAAGCTTCATAATATTCATATTGTATGAATTTAATGAAGCATGTATAAATGTTGAAATGATCTTACATTGAATTCTTTTGAATTTAACGTAAGAGATCCTTAGTCTTAAGCAATGGTTGCTCATAGATAAAGGGAGCGCAGTGGAAGCATGGGTTGGACCCAAGTGAGAAGTGTAGTAAAAGAATTGACTGTACCTCTGTGACTTCCATATAACATACAAAGAGTTGGATGAATGCCAACACTGCAATAAATTGATGTGTTGATAATACGACTATCAAGTCTGTCTAGAATTCTTAGAGAAGGACTCGGATGGAGCATTAGAATAATCTACATAAATCATTGATAATTGGATTACTTATTGAATAAGATAAAGTCTAATAATTGTATCTCAATCTTCTAACAACACTTGCAATGGGTTGCATATGCTTTAGAAGACTGGAAAAATTTGATCTTAAGGTTTATAGTTATCCAGATGGACATTAATGCGATTGTTGCAACAATTTCCATTGGATCATTAGACTTCATAATTTCAGTGGGAGAGCCCTTAGTCTTAGAGAATGTCTCTATGACCTAGACATTAGAATACACTCATAGTTTGTTTCTAAATGTTGGAAATAAACTTGAATTCTGGAATGGACCTATCATAAAGAGTTATGATGAAGATATTTCAGAAAGTAATCTAAAATCTAGTGGACTCCACTAAATTAGAAAATTAATGAATGGTTCATTAACATTTCTAAATACTGAAATTAAACATCAAGAACAATAGGAGGATGAAGATCATTTGACAATGATCGAGCATCAAGCCTTGGACATTTGTCTATTGATTTGATCAATAGACTAGTAAGAGATGAAACTTTAGAATGCCTAAAATTTCAAAACTTACATACTTATGAATATTGTATTCAAAAGGAAAAATGTCCAATGCACCCTTCTTTGGGAATGGTGTAAGATGTCAAGGTATTTAGGATCTCATACATATTGATGTATGATCATCTATATCATAGTAAACATTATGGATATGTGATATCTATTGATGATTATGTATGATATGAGATTTCTTCTCTTCACCTGAAGAAATATTTGAAATGTTCAAAGATTTCATAATTTTGGTTTGGAACCAAAGTTTGAAGGAAGATAAAATGAATTTGATCTAATCTAGGTAGCATGTACCTATTAGATGAATTCAAAGGATACCTTATGGAGATATGAATATCATTTCTATCTCAATCCTCCTAACACACCTTAACTCAATAGAGTTATAGGGAGATACAATTGGATCATGCGTGACATGATCTTATCAATGATGAATTTTAGCATAATTATCCCTTAGTTTCCAGATATATATGTGTAGTAGAGACTACAATGTATATCCTTAATAAGGTTCCATGTATGTTGGAATCTAGCACTTGAGAGTGCTGCTTCATTAGGAAAATAAAGGATGGTATAGGATACCTACTTTATGACCTTGAGATTCTTAAAATATCTTGAGACTCTTGAGAATCAAGATGAAAATGAAGTGTAGGAACTCATTTAATCTTGAGAAGATAATGAGGCTCCTGAAATTGGAAACTAAAAGGACAATTGAAGATGAAACACTAAAACCTCTTCAAATGAGTTTGAGGATGGATTCCATGTGTAAGAGAAATCTGACAACGATCAAACTTCATGTGATGAAGCTTCTGAAGATCATAGCATGGATAGATGGATGTTAGCAATAAAAGTCTAATGTAGACTTCATATACAAGTGTTGTATATGGACCCTAGAGGATCCACCTATATGGGTAAGACATGTAAAGGTATAAATGGATCTTCAAGAGAAAGGGAACCTGATGAGAAGGTAGAGATCTTCAAAGCACAGTTCGTAGCCATGAGCTACACACTGGAAGAGAAGACATTGCTTGCGATGAGACTTGCTCTTCGGTGACCACGCTTAAAACCATCAGAATATTGCTAATCTTAGCTACACAACATGACTATTGCATCTTCAAGATGTAAGTCAATATTGCATTCCTCTACGAATACCTCTCTGAGTATATTCACATGAAGTAGCCCAAGGGCTTCATGGTTGAGGAAAGCAAGGTGTGCAAGCTAAGGAATCCATCTATGGACTCAAATAAGCTTCTTGAAGTTGGATCATAAGATTTGATGAAATTATAAATGTTATGATTTCAGATAGAATCTGGATGAGCCAGATGAAGCTTAGTGGGAGTGCCTTTGTGTTCGTCGTGCTAAATGTAGATAATATCCTAATCATTTGGAATGATATAAGGATGATAATAAGTGTTTTATGGACTGGCTATTCCATATCTTGAAATATGATTTCAAAGATACCTCTTAGATCTTAATTCTGAAGTTGTTCAGAAGCAAAGAGAAGAGGATAATGGGACTGACACATTTGCAGTACACCGTGGAAATATTCTATTCTTAGAAATTCCAAGAAAGGCTTTCATCCCTTAAGATATGGTACTGACCTATCTAAAGGAATAGCATCTCAAAGAGTTGAGGAAGTGAATGTCAGTACTGCTTGCACTTGTGCATCAGTTACGAGAAGCTGAGTGTATACTAGATGTGTACCCAAGTCAGATATCTGCCATGCAGTGGGAGTAGCAAAGTATTGCTAATCCTACTATGGAGAGAAAACACTTGATTGCAGTAATAATAAAATCTTCATAGATGACAAGAATTTTGAGATAGTGATCTCAAAGTCTTATCTTCAAAAGTTTAAGACTTTATAGATAGTGATCTAAAAGGTCTTATCTGTAGATACCTTAGGAGATAGAGATCTCCAGGAATTAGGGTATTATGATAAGGATTATGGAAATACTGGTTATAATAATTATTAAGTTGTAGTGTCAAAGACACTGTAACAAAGTAGATTGAGTATTGGTTGCATAAGATGCAACATTCGCATTAAATGCGAGCACTGTTACTGGGGATATGCAAGTGCCGTAAAAGACTTTGGCGTAGTCTCGCGGGAACAGAGTGACTGATCAGCTTACCTAGCTATTTTCTAAATAGCTTATGATTGTCACATGAGTGCGGGTTTAAATGATTAGCCCATTAATGGCTCTATGGGCTAGTGGGAGATTGTTGGAAATGCGAGCCCACGGCGAGCCATTATGCAATAAATGCTATTGCACATATCATTCCCTAATCTGAAATGAAGAATGAATAATTTGTATAATAGGTCCCTTAGTACAATTAGGGTTATGTATCATGGCCATCTTGATGATCATACAGTTGTTGATTCAACTATTGAATCATAGAGGCTAGTGCTTGGATGAATATCTAAAGAGTTAGATTGATGACTCATCAAGCATCGTCAAATAATTGTTAAGAGATGATCTCCAGCCTGAGTAGGAGATGGCAATCCTTATCCCTAAAGGATGATATCTGACCGACCTCTTGATGCAGGTCCACTGCATAGGAATAGAGTTTTGGAGGTGTCAGATTAAATAGGTCAAAGAGTTGACTCAACGAGATAGAGATAACTAAAGTCCTATATCGTATGCTATCACGATACAGGCACGCATCCTCTGACCGGAGACAGATGTGTTACTATATGTCTGAGTATGTACATTTGGCAGACCAATAGGTTGATGACCTAACCAAGGTCTATATACCGATACGCTGGTGTGCATATAAGGGCATATGAGTAATACGATCTCTCAAAGGGATCATACAGGTTCAATTACTGAACCGGAAGGCATTAGCTTACTCATGAGATATTGGGAAGAATCAAATTCCATGCGCATGGTCGTCTCGCTTTGGAAGCTTGACTGAATTTGTAGGTTTGATACATACTTTTGGAAAATATATGATCAAAACCTAGGTATGATATATGCTTTTGGAAAGTGTGATTGATACCAACTCCCAATGATCAAATGAGAAACTTACTGATAAAAACCACAAAGTAGACAGTGTAAAGTTGATCTAATACATAGGGTTTATTCTGAGTCTTCCAGTATGCAGAATGTACAGGTATTGGGAATACCTGAGTGTGATTTGATCGTAAACGATTGTATAACCATGACGCTTCCATTCCTAGGGAGTGATGAAACATGTCTGGATTTTAGTGACTCCTCTCAGTAGAGAAGTGATCTGATCTTGGTCCAAGTGTTGGACATTTATCTAAATGTGATCTAGATACAATGAGAAGATTAGATTTACGGTCTTGATTTAATCAAGCATCTATGGGAGGCCCGAGATCTGGATTTGAGATATGATCTCAATATCCATGTCACTATACGTGGAACAATACAATCACCCTGTCCTTATCTCCAAGTATCTGCGGAGAGATCACATTATTCTTGAAGGGTTCAAGAATAATTCCATAAGATCTATGCAATGAAGAAATCATGATTAAATGTGATTTAATCATCTTGATGTATGAAGAAATTATCCAATATAATTAAATATGATTTAATTAATGTGGATAAGAATAATGTGGATAGAAATATTCAATTATTCATAATATATTATAAATGTGATTTATAATGTATTAGAGAGAGCTAATTATAATTTAAATGTGTTGATTAATTATTATGTGTATTGGATACACATTGTGTAATTAATTGACAATGTAAATTATATGTTGTTTTGGGTTGTGAATATGATTCACTATTTTTCCATGGCAAGATTGCAATATTCTCAAACATAATTGTGAATTTTTTTTGAAGAATAAAACCCAACAAAAGTTGTTGGAAATAAATAAAGATATTTCCATGGAGATATGCAATCTCATGACATGTCATGAGATTGCTCTCCTCATGGAAAGCTTGGGCAGCACCCAATTCCAATTAGGAATGGGTGGCCGTCCATATGGAATGTACATGGAGATGTAATCTCCATGTATATTCTCTCCTTATTTATTTGATGTAATTTTGGATTAATTTGTATTTGATTTTGTCAAATATATTTTGATCTTAATTTGTTGGTTTTACCAACAACAATCTTAGCCATTTGATTGACATAAATCAATCTCATCCATTGATTTTGTATGTCACTTGGTTTGAGATCCATGGATCCCAAAACCCTATAAATAGAGAGGCATACCATGCTCTCTATTTACATGGATTCTTGGAGCTCTCTCTCTCTCTCTCTTTCTTCATACACGACAGCCCTCTCTCCCTCTAATATTGGTGGTCGTCCACCATACCCTAGAGGAGAGAATCGTCGACGCTCTCGCCACCGCGCCGCCGCTTCGACGTTCTTCGGTTCTCCGTCTTCTTAGTGTGCTACGCCCACAAAGGAGACGTTCGATCTCATGCGACGAGATATGGAGCAACCACGCTTGGATCAACTTCCTGAATTGCGAGGACAACGCGGTTCATCTCCGCGCTCGCAAGCGGTCTCACCGACAATCGGACTTGAGACAGGAGGTCTCTTCTCTTAGAGACTCGATCAACCACGCTTCAAGAGGTATTTCATTATACTTGTTGTGATTATAGATGAAACAATCTGAGAATGGTTCTCGGATCATGTGGTTTCATCGCATAAAATTTTAAATTCCGCTGCACCGAACAACTAGTGCGACTAGTCGTTCTTCATCGTATCTGATACGATGATCACGCTTCCATGATGCGCTTGAGGATAATTCCATATCCTTCACATCCTCCATACTGGTTGTGCTGTCGAAGAAGATTGGCTCTGCTGGTACTGGAACTGAAGATCGGAGACCTTCTTCGACAGATCACTCAGCTGCTGAGGTAGAGATGAGAGTTTCTCCAACTCTCGCTACGGCTGTAAGTCCTGGACTTGTTTGTGAATCACATCCACCAACTTTAGCTTCTCGCTAATGAATCCCATGTTGGTGTTGGATTCAGAATCTGAGATGTTAGCCACCTTATGATGTTCTCGGTGATGTGGTGGCTACGGGGCTTTCTGAAATGCCCGAGTAGAGTTTATAACTCTCGAGTTCTCGGCCATCCCTTCGAAGATGGACCAGACTGACTCAGCATCCTTGTTCAAGTTGCTGTCACCACGTGCGGTACTCACGAGCCCCGGAATTTTTGGCTGGAGTCCTCCGAAGTAGTTTTGCACGAGCACCTTCATCGGGATCTCATGATGCGGGCATCTCTCCGTCAGGTCCTTGAATCGATCCCATGCCTCATGGAATGATTCGTGCGGCAGTTGCGTAAAGTTGGAGATCTGGCTCCTCATCATGTTCATCCTTCCCAGAGGAAAATATTTGCGCAAGAAGGTAGACTTCAGGTCGTCCCATGTAGAGATTTCTCTCCCCAGATGACTCAACCAATAAAGGGCCTTATCGGCTAAGGTAAAGGGAAAGGCCTTGAGGCGTACGACTTTCTGCGTCACTCTTGGATAACTAGCCGTATCACAAATCATCTCAAACTGTTGCAAAAAAGTGAACGGCTCCTTTGTAGCATTCCCGTAGAACTTGGGAAGCAATGACATGAAGGACGACTTTAGTTCGTACAGCCCTTGATTCGACGGTAGCCGAATCCAATGATGGAGCGTCCTTGCGCCCGGGTCGTACTCTTCCCGTAAAGTTACGGGAACCGCAGGCGGTAACTGGTTCTCGACCCTGCTCGCAGCGCGGCTAATTTCCCTTGTAATTCTGTTAGAACTCGGAATTGTTCTCGAATCTGTAGATTCGTCTGCTGAAGTGTATCGAGAATCCCAGTAGTAACATCTGCGGCTTCTGGTCTTCCGTCATCTTGCTCCTCGGCTGCTGCCCTCTCGTCTGCTGCTGGTGCTTTACCACGAGCCATCGGCTTCGAGTCGTCTGGAAAAGAGAAGCCTTCGTAAGCACTCAGTGAAAGTTCGGCTGGAGATGATTTATTGAGACGAGAGTCTATCTCAATTTTCTGGCCAGGAGGCGCGGGAGTCTGGGTCTGACTCTCCTTGAGATCAGATGGGACCAGTTCGAGAAGGGTCATCCCGAACTTGTGAAGACATATGTTCGACGGCGAACGGTCGAAGGCTCACGGAGTCTGAGATGAAAATCCATCGAGACGTCATCTTCGATTCCAAGAGAAGGGAGGATCACGAATAGTAATTCAAGAGAGAGGGATAAATGCGAAAGCCGCGGAAACTCATGCCCCGTAGACAAACACAAAGAAAACCCCATTTTCACCAACTCAACCCGATGACAACCGTAAGAGTTCG
The DNA here is from genome assembly GCA_037367405.1 of Ottelia alismoides. Lineage (NCBI taxonomy): Eukaryota > Viridiplantae > Streptophyta > Magnoliopsida > Alismatales > Hydrocharitaceae > Ottelia > Ottelia alismoides. The sequence goes on from JAZKJV010002956.1 coordinate 70,093, forward strand.
GTCTTTTATCTTTTCGGTTTTAGGGTTGTAATTAGCAAACAAATTTTTGCGGTTTATCGTGCGTTGTGCGAGCTTATAGGTGACCGATTTATCTCCCGCAATACTGTCCCGAGTCCTTACAAAGGATCACTTGTTTGCAGCCAGTATGGAGCAAGTACGGACCGTTTCCGGCTACCCGTGTTGCTTGGGGACAGTGCCTTATGCGATGTCCTCTAAATCCCCCACTCTGCTAAGTAATCTCTGACCGTTGCCGGCTACCCGAGCTTCCTCACTGACAAAGCAGTGATCATGTGTATGGACTAAGTAGTATTTTGAAAGATATCGGTTCTTAGATTAAGTGTCGACTCTCGCTCGCGCACTATGAGAAATGGCGGGTATTACTCTCCCAAATCAATTGAATTTTTACGGTTTTTAGATCCGATATTTTTAGCATTTCTTAATGAGAAAACCTACACTAATTATTTATCCAGGTGAGTGTGCCTGGGTCGAACTCAAGGAGGCAGAATAGAATGCTTTTGATTTTTCAAAATATTGTTGTTGGCGATTTTATGTTATCTCTTCTTAAAATGATCAGAGTAAGAGAGCACTTTTTTTTATTTTATTATATTTTTTTTATTCTTTTCAAATTTTTATTTAATTTTCCAAAAGGGATATTTTTCAAAAATATTTATTTATTATAAAATAGGTGGATATTATATAGGTGGTAAAATATAGTAGGGTGATCGTAGGTCGAGCAGCGAGCTCGAACAACACAAGAAACCGAAACAAAATGAGGCAAAATTTTAAGAATCAAATCACGATGAAAACACGACAAAAACTCACGAAAACTTAATACGTACTAGATGGGGTAGTTATGTAACTACCCTAAAGAAATCATCGAAAAACAAAGTCAAACGAGGTCAAAACAACCCCTACAACCAAGGGGCATAAGCGTAAAAACTATTTAAATTTTTTCTGCAAAATGGTCCTTCAGGGACTGTTTTGAAAGAAAAATACAAATAATTTACATTTAGGTCCCTACGGAGGGACCTAAATGAAAGTATCAGAAACCTGGGGGCGGAAGTTAACTCTGAGAAGTTTGCTGGGTTAAGTGCGCATTTTTCACACCCCTTCGCAATCAACGACGCAGATTAGAAGATGCGTGCGCCGATCGGACGGTTCTGCTGCTGCCACGTGTCGCGCGCCTGTACTCCCAGTGTTCTTGAGGTTGTTACGAAGCTTGGCGACGATGTCTATTCTCCGAATTTCTCCGGCCAACCAACAATATCTTCGGCACTTCGGCGGGGCTAGAGGGGTGGCTCCTCCACCCCTCGAGCTCGCCCGTGGTAGGGTGGTGGCGAAGGCTGCTCCGAGCGGCGGAGATGGCGCGATGAAGACGGCGATCTGGTGCAATGGTGTCTGTTTGTCAGTTGATACCGTCGTCTTCGAGTGTGATTTCCCTGAAGATCGAAGCCTTCCGAATGTGAAGAAATGGCTCGCGATGATGCCTGATCTGCAAATGAATGATATATGTGCTCGATCCCCAAGGAATTGGCTGATGGATTATGAACTCGCAAGATCAAAACATGGAGAAAACTTCGGTTTCAGATTTTATTGCAAACAAACGTGAGAAAGGAAGTGAATGGTGTCGCAATTCAAATGGATTCTACACGATTTTGAGAGAATATTTGGACATAGCGATTAACCTAGATGATTAGGCTAACTAAATCAGGGATTAGCGTTGCTAATCAACGCACGAGAATCGAGACAAAAAAGCTAAGAAGATGGAGGAAGAGGTCCGGGGATTCAAGGTTTATTACCTGAAAACATTGCTCGACGGTCGACCTTTGGCCGGAGCCGTACGCAGCGATGCGCGGCGATGCAAGGCGATGACCGGCCTTGGAACCTCCTCCGACGAATCCTCCTCCTCGCGAACTCCTTCAAGGTGTTGTCACCACCGTAGGTTGGACGGAATGAAGCTTGGAAGATGGGGGGTCAGCTAACTGGAACTGGGTTTCAGTTTGCTAAGAAAGTTAGTTGTAATGGCGGACCTTGAGGGCTTTATATAGGGAGATTTCGTGCTCAGCATGTTGGATCGAAGGGTAGGCGATGGAGGTGGTAGTTAGAGGAAGAGATCAGATGTCTTAGATTGGCCAGAAAGTTCTCGAGTCACGTGGGAAAATTGGAGGAAGTCGGCAGGTTGGTGCAGGCGGGTGGAACAGACTTCTTGAAGAAGAAGACCCAGGTGCTGACAAGTGTCAGCACCTGGTTGGTCCAGAGGCTGAATATTCTTATAAATTAAGAATTAAATATTAAATGAAGTTATTTTAAATAAGGATAAATACAAGAAATGTATATAAATTAATTCTCTAATTTATGGGCTAATTACTTTTAATAAATAATAATAATTATTTAAAATATAAATATTATATTAATAAATATGTATTTATAAATAGGTTTTAGATTTTTAATTTAATAAATAAATACTTAAAAATTAATTTTATATTTTATTAATTATTAGAATATTAAATAAGGTTTATACGAATTTTTATAGATTTTAATAAGTTAATTTACATATTTTAATAAATAGAGGTATATGTTCTCTAGTTCATTTATACCTATATTTTAGGGTTTTTGATTTTATTAAAATAATAAATAAGGTCCAAAAATTATGAAATAATTTATTTTGAAACTACAAGATCATGAAATAATTTAAAAATTATAAAATTAAGAAAACTATAAATAATGTGTGTTACATAAAATAAATAGCCCAGAAACCCCGTTGTCTTTTGGTCCCAAAACCAACTTTTTTGCAAACAGACTCCGAATTCGATGAAACCACCTTTATTAATTAGAGAATATTATTTCATGAACTTTAAAGGTGAATAGAGTAAAATTGGAGTTCGTATGAGGAAGTTATGTTGTTTGGAGGTTGAGATTTTGACAATTTACAGGCTCAGTTTCTTGGCATATGTACAGGGTAATATTTTTAACTTATTTTTATATACATTTTTAGAAATAATTAGGAGAAGAGTTTAGTGAAAAATATGTTTATATGAAATAATTAAAAATCTTTAAAGTTTTGTATTTATTTTATAAATAGTGGAGAATGTATGGAGTGTGTCTTAAATTAATTTTTATATGTTTTCTTTCCTTATCTCCCCTACTTATTGGTTTGTCGTCCAATCCATGCTGACTTGGTCTCGGGGGTTGGGCTATAAATATATCTTACAGTTATATTTATATTTTAAATCATATTGTATATATTTACATATATTCAATCTGCCTTTTCTTTCTTTCCTAGTTCTTTATTTATTTACATGATTTTAGTGGTTAAAAGTGAGTATTTATACATGAATGGTGATTTGTTAAAAGATGGAAATTAATGGATATTTACATGTATTTGTTAAGGGTTTTAAGACAAAATGTGACAGAAAAGTTAATGAATCATGGATTCATCAGTTCACCAAATGTGGATGATTGTATTCCATTTTCCATCTACATATATAAAAAGATATGGACAAAAAATCAAATGATAATAGTTTTAACGGTGTATACATGCCTTTTCCTCCTTCCACTAAATAAAAAATAGGAAAAAAAATAAAAAATACTTGTTTAATCTTGACATGAATGAAATATTGCAAAATATCGTGCTTGATATGCCTCTTATGAAATCCATTGAATACATGCCTCATGTGAAGAAAGGACTTAATAAAGCATGTACAAGAAAGCGTGAGCCACATAGAAACATACGTAAGACTTCAAACGATAAGAAGAATATTCTCACCATGGCTGCTAAGAAAGCCATCAACAACCTCCCAGCTATGAAGAATGACAACGGAGCACATTTGATCAGTGGCCCAATGTTTAAATAGGAGTTCGAGCACACGTTGCCCGATAGTGGGTTGTCTATCAACCTGTTACCATCATAACTACTCACATAATTTGGGTTAGAACTTTCTTAAACCTACAAATATTATAATGCAATTTGTGGATAAATCAGTGAAGTTGCCTCAAGGCATGTTCGAAGATGTGGTTGCCAATATCCAACGGGATGCAATTCCATGTAGATTTTATTGTCTTGGACATGGGCACCTCGACACCTCTACTCCATACCACTATCATTCTTGGTCAACCTTTCCTTCGGGTAGCTGAAGTAGGAGTTGATATCGCACTAGAGAAATCATATTCCGCTTCAAAAGTGACAAAGTGATGATAGAGACCATTCTTGAACTAAATCCCATAAAATCAGTATCTAAGTTGAATGTTCTTAAATCTTAATTTCATGAGGACTATGATTTTTTTATCTAAGATCAAAGATAAATTTATTTTTAGATTACAGAGAAACCCTAGAATTCATCTCCCCTGAGAAGGGATAGGAAAGCACAGTCCAACTAATCGATGTTTCTTAAGATGAGGATTTTCCTAATGTTCCATTAGAAGAAGAAGAACAATACCCCTCACTTGAGAAGGAAGACTTCATTGTAAATCTATTTGATATTCTGAATGATTTAACTAAATTTCTAGAGGTAGATTGACAATAATTGAAAGAGCTTACACCCACGGTTGTTGTTGAAGTCACCGCTGAAGTTGTTCTCACTCTCCTATTCAAGCCATTGGCATCCAATATGAAGTATACCTTCCAGTCTAGAGAATAAGACATATAACTGATAACAATTAATTCTTATTTTACCAAAGATTAAGAATCTAGTCTGATAGAGGTTCTTGAACGCAATTGCATGGTGATAGGCTGGAAGATATCGGATGACCATGGCATCAATCCATCCCTGAAGAAGACATCAATCCCTCATGCTAATTCCAATTCAGACTGAATCCAAGTCTCCAGGATGTTGTAATGAATGAAATTCAGAAATGGTACAATGTGTGATTCATTTATCCAAAATGCAACTCTATGTGGGTGATTCCCCAGAATGTAATTCCCAAGTAGTCTGGGATTTCCATACTTACCAATGATAAATGAGAGGATATTCTGACCAGAGTACTGACATACTGGCGAGTATGTGTTGATTACATATTTCTCAACCTCGCAACCATGAAGGACCATTTTCCATTTCACTTCATGGACCATATTCTTGAGAGACTGTCCATGAAGGAATATTTCTACTTCCTCATCAGGTACTATGGATATAATAAACTTTCAACCACACTGAAGTCTAAGAGAAGACCACATTCAAGTGTCCTTTTGGGACGGTCGCTTTATGACGTATGTCGTTCAAGCTGCGTAATGAAGGATATGGTATTATCCTTAAGCGCATCATGGAAGCGTGATCGTCATATAAGATATGACGTATAACGACTAGTCGCACAAGTTGTTGTATGCAACGGAATTTAAAAAATTTTCATGGATGAAACAACATGATCCAAGAACGATTCTCGGATCGTTTCATCTAGAACCACAACAATTATAACGGAATACCTCTTGAAGCGTGGTTGATCTAGTCTCTAAGAGAAGGGACCTCCTGTCTCAAGTCCGATTGTCGGAGAGGTCGCTTGAGAGCGTGGGGATGAACCACGTGATCCTCGCAATCCAACAAGTTGATCCAAGCACGGTGAACTCCTTATCTCGTTGTATGAGATCGAACATCCTCTTCGTGAGCGTAGCACACCAAGAAGACGGAGAACTAAAGAACGTTGAAGCAGCGATGCGGTGGAGAAGGCAACGACGAGTCTCTCATCTAGGGTTAGGTGGATGTCCACCAAGAAAGAGAGAGAGAGAGAGAGAGAGAGAGAGAGAGTTGGCGTGTGAGAAGAACGAGAGAGAGAGAGAGTTGTGCTCCAAAATTGTATAGCCCTAGAGAGCATGATATGCCTCTCTATTTATAGGGTTTTGGGATCCATGGATCTCAATCCATGGGACATATAAAATCAATGGATGAGATTGATTTATGTCAAATCCAATGGTCAAGATTGTTGCTGGTTAAAGCCAACAATTTATGATTTAATTTAGATCAAATATATTTGATAAATCAAATACAATTTAATCTTAAATTAGATCAACCAAATAAGGAGAGAATCTACATGGAGATTGCATCTTCCATGTCAATCAAGGTGGACGGCCACCAATCCTAGTAGGACTTGGTAGCCCTCCACATGATTTCATGTGGAGGCAATCTCATGAAATCCCATGAGATTGCAAATCTCCTTGGAAATGTCCTTTATTATTTCCAACAACTTTTGTTGTGATTTATTCTTCAAAAATAATTCATAATTAATTTTGAGAATATTGCAATCTTACCATTGGAAATTTGTGAATCATATTCACAACCCAAAACAAAATATAATTTACATTTTTCAATTAATTACACAATGTGTATCCAATACACATTTATAGTTAATCAACAAATATAAATTTTATCTAGCTCTCTCTAATATATTATAAATCATATTTATAATATATTATGAATAATTAGATATTGCAATCCACATTATTCTTATCCAAAATAATTAAATCACATTTAATTATATTGGATAATTTCCACACACATCAAGATTATTAAATCACATCTAATCATCAATTATTCAATGCTTAGATTTATGGAATTATACTTGAACCCCTTTAAGAATAATATGATTTCTCCACAGATACTTGGAGATAAGGACATGACGATTGTATTGTTCCACGTAAAGTGACTTGGATGTTGAGATCACATTCAAATCCAGATCTCATGGACCTCCCACAGATGCTTGATCAAATGAAGACTGTAGACCTAATATTCTCATTGCATCTAAATCTTATTCAGATCAATGTCCAATACATGGACTAAGATTTGATCACTTCTCTATTGAGAGGAGTCACTAAAATCCAAAACCTGTTTCACCACTCCCTCGGAATGGAAGCGTCATGGTTATACAAATGTTTATGATCACATCACCCTAAGGCATTCCCAATACTTGTACATCTTGCATACTGGAAGACATATGATCATCCTGAAGATATAGATCACTTTATACTGTCATCTTCAAGGTTTGATCATTAAGTTTCTCAATTTTGGTCATTGGGAATTGGTATAGATCATATCCTTTCCCAAAGCATATATCTTGCATTCAAATTCTTGTCATGCTTCCAAAGCATGGCGACCATGCATGGAATTTGATCAGTCCCAATACCTCTTGAGTGAGCTCATGTCTCTCGGTTCATAAGTGAACCTGTATGATCCCTTTGAGAGATCGTATTACTCATATGTCCTTACATGCACACCAGCTCGCCGGTGAATAGACCTTGGTTAGGTCATCAACCTATTGGTCTGCCAAATGTACACACTCAGACATATAGCAACACATCTGCCTCTGGTCAGAGGATGCATGCCTATGTTGTGACAACATTCAACATAGGTCTTTGGTTATCTCGATCTCGTCAAGTCAGCACATTGACTCAACTAATCTGACACCTCTGAATCACTATTCCCATGCAGAGGACCTGCATCAAGAGGTCGGTCAGATATCATTCTTATGAGAAAGGATTGCCATCTCCTACTCAGACTGGAGATCATCACTTAACAATCATTTGATGATGCTTGATGAGTCATCTATCTAACTCCTTAGATATTCATCCAAGCATCAACCTCTTTGAATCAATCAATGATTCAACAACTATATGATCATCAAGTTGGCCACGGTACATAACCCTTATTGTACAAAGGGACCTTATAGTGCATTCATTCATTCAATCTCAGAAAGGGAGTGAAAAATAATCAATAAATTTCATTGATAATTTATTTATTACAATAACATTTATTGTAGGAATGGTTCCTCCGGGGCTCACATTGCTAACAATCTCCCACTGGCCCTCAGAATCATTTAGGAACAATCCTTAAACCCATACTCATTACATGCTGGTCGAAAACCTTCTATGTTAGAGGTTTGGTAAGAGGATCAACAACGTTGTCGGCAGAGGCCACCTTGGTGATGATAATGTTACCATGCTTTTGTATTTCCAGAATGATGTGGTATTTCCTTTCCACGTGCTTGTTCTTAATGCCATCTGGGTTCCTTTTCCTGGGCAATGGCTCACATGTTATCGCAGAGTAACGGGATGGGAGTATCAGAGGAAAGTATGCTAAGCTCCGGGATGAACTTGCGCAACCATACCGCCTCCTTCGCAGCATCCGATGCGGCAATGTACTCGGCTTCTGTTGTTGAATCTGCAGTAGTGTCCTGCTTCTTGCTTCTCCAGCTCACAGCACCACCATTCAACATGAATACAAACCCTGATGTCGACTTTCGATCATCAATATCCGATTGGAAGTCAGAATCTGTATATCCCAAGACTTGGAGATCACCATCTCCATAGACCAAGATGTAATCTTGCGTCCGTCTTAGATATTTGAATGTGTTCTTTACTGCATTCTAGTGTTATTCTCCATAGCTAGATTGGTAACGTCTTACCACTCCCACTGCATGGCAGATATCTGGCCTAATACACATCATGGCATACATTAAGCTTCCTACAGCTGATGCATAAGGACATCCAGCCATGGCTTTCTTTTCCTTGACAGTTTGAGGAGCCATTCCTTTAGACAGGGGGATACCATGTCTTAAGGGTAGGATTCCTTTTCTTGGAACTATCCATACGGAATCGTTCAAGAATCTTCTTAATGTATCCATGTTGTGACAATCCCCAAATCCTCTTTTCTCGGTTTCTGAACAACTTCAGGCCTAAGATGTTAGAGGCTTCTCCAAGATCTTTCATCTCAAAGGTATGGGATAGCCATGTCTTCACACTGGTCATCATCCCTGAATCATTCCCAATGATAAGGATGTCATCTACGTAATGCACGATGAACACAACGGCGCTCCCACTAAGCTTCTTGTAAACACAAGGTTCATCAGGATTCTGCACAAAATCATAACTCTTTACGGTTTCGTCAAATATTATGTTCCAGCTACGAAAAGCTTGCTTGAGCCCATAGATGGATTTCTTCAGCTTGCATACTTTGCCATCTTCAATTATGAAGCCCTGGGGCTGCTCCATGTAGATATCCTCCTCGAGGTATCCATTGAGGAAAGCCGTCTTGACGTCCATCTGCCAGATGTCATAGTCAAGGTACGTAGCTATAGCTAGCAGTGTCCTGATGGATTTAAGCATAGCCATAGGAGAGAACGTCTTATCATAATCGATGCCTTCTCTCTACGTGTAGCCCTTGGCTATGAGCCGTGCCTTGAAAGTCTCTACTTTCCCATCAGGTCCCCTTTTTCTCTTAAAGATCCATTTACACCCAATGGGTTTTACACCTTTAGGTGGATCCTCTAGGGTCCATACACCATTCTTATGCATGGAGTCAATCTCTGACTTCATTGCGAGCATCCATCTATCCATGTCATGATCCGCAAGTGCTTCATCAAATGAAGTAGGATCAATGTCAGCCTCACTTAACACATGGAATCCATACATTTCAGGTGGTGCAACCACAATCGAACTCCTTCGACGAGGTATGGGTGTTTCATCTTCATTTATCTCTTCAGTTTCTGGTCTAGGAAGATCAAAATCCTCAGGGGATTCAATGAGTTCCTCTACTTCATTTTTGTCTTGACCTTTAAAAAAATCATCCTCCAGAAACTTCACATCTCTAGAGACAGAAACCTTTTGGGTCTCATGGTCATAGAGTTGGTATCCAATACCATCTTTAACATACCCAATGAAGTAATACTCCCGAGTGCGAGATTCTTTCTTACTTGCGTCCACGTTCTTAGCATGAACCAAGCAACCCCAAACCCTTAAGTGAATAACACTAGGTTTGGTTCCATACCATAGCTCATTAGGAGTCTTAGGCACATATTTGCTAGGAATCTTATTCAGGATATAAATTGCAGTCTCTACTGCATATCCCCAGAAACTAAGAGGCAAATGTGCTTTGCTCATCATTGAATGGACCATGTCCATGATGGTCCTGTTGTGTATTTCAGCAACACCATTAAGTTGGGGAGTTCCAGGAGGAGTGAGATTGGAAACAATTCCATTCTCCTTAAGGTATTCCTTGAATTCTTCTGAGATGTACTCGCCACCTCGATCAGATCGAATCCGTTTAATCTTCCTATCGGTTTGATTCTCAACCAAAGGCTTGAACTCTTTGAACTTTTCAAAGGTTTCAGATTTATGATGTAATAGGAAGACAAACCCGTATCGCGAATGGTCATCAATAAACATCAAATAATATCTATATCCATTTTGAGTCGCGGTACTGAAGGGACCACATACATCGGTACGTATTAGGTCTATAATACCTTCGCATCTTGTAACCTTGTTACAAAAAGGCATCCTAGTTATTTTGCCTCTAATACAATGTTCATAGGTAGGCAGAGATTGAACCTGCAGAAAATCTAAAGGTCCATCCTTTATCAATATGTTGATCCTATCAACAGACAAATGACCAAGCCTTTGATGCCAAATCATATTCGAATGATTTTTATTCTCCCTGGATCTTTTATGGTTTTTATTAGTGGTAGTAACATTGATGACATGCTCATAAATGGACAATTCACAGAATCCACTAGAAGTTAAAATACCATCTGCAATATATTTATCATAATGATTTATGACTAATTTATTACAGAAAAGGAATGAATATCCACTTCTAACTAGCTTAGATACATATAGTAAATTCCTTCTAACATCAGGTACATAATAACATTTTTAAATACTAGGACTCTACCACTAGATAATGACTGTCGACAAGTCCCGACGGCGACTGCTGCAACATTTGCTTCAGATCCCATCTAGATGACTATCTCCCTTTCCTCAAGATTTCTAGTTTCCTGAAACAAATGCAACAAATTGCATACATAAACATAAGCACCATAATCTACAACCCAACTTCCTTCTCGTCCAACGAGAAAGCTAGTTTCAATAATGAAAGTAGATTTCATACCTGCTGGGGCTTTACCTTTGTCTAACGACTTCAGGTATTCCGGCCAATTACGCCTCCAGTGCCCTAGCTTTTTGCAGTGGTGACAAACGTCGGATTTCTTCGATTCTATTAGTGTGGATGCACTAGAAGATGAGCCAACTCCTTGACTCTTCTTCTTTCTCTTCTGGGCCGGGCCCTTCCGAGAACCTTGCTTCCGACCGTGCTTCTCTTTGGCCTGTGCAACCATTGCACTGCTAGCGGGACCATCTTTCTTCATTACATCTTCTGCAAACTTTAATGCAGCAAGAAGACCAGTGTTGGACAAGTCCAACTTGTTCACGTGGAATGAAACCACAAAATTATTGGAAGACATGGGCGAAGACAGTAGAATGAAGTTAGCTTGCATGTTTGCATCCATATTTGCCCCAAGAGTCTCCAGTTTAGACAAGTACCCAAACATTTTTAGTACATGTTCTCGAACCGATGTTCCTTTCTGCATCTTGCAGCGAATGAGTTCATTCATAATATTGTACACCAAACATATCTTTCAGATTTTGCATTATCTCCTGGAATGTGCTCATCTCCACATATTGCTTTTGAAGAACATTGGAGAGAGAACCCAGGATATAACATCTAGCCAAGACATGATCTTCATCATACTTGTCATTGTATGCTTTTTCTTCCTTGGATTTAGGTCTTTCATGCTTGTCCATGGAGAGCACATAACTTATGCGCTCAACAGAAGGAACTAGCTCCAAATTACAGATCCAATCCGAGTAATTTGGATCGATCAATTGGTTGACCTCAAGAAGCCTGCTTAGTGGGTTCAAAGACTTCATTTTATGAAATTAAGAATGCACTATATTAGAACATATAATCATATATATTCAAATTCATTATGTTTGATTAAGGCATTTTAAATCAAATTGTTCTTGCTCTGTCAACTTTGAATGTTTATTCCCCTAATCACTTTCAAAGTAAGAGATATACTTACCGTTATATCTCAAGCAAGAACTGGGATCTCCTCCTTATCTTTGTCATGTCCCAATAATATGAGAACCTATGACTCCAATAAAGAGAAGCAGGAACACATTCCGCCTTGCAAGTCCAACTTGCATTTCCCAATTCGGTCTTTAATACCCGAGCCCACCACTCCTAAGGTGATGATGACCTGTCATTAATTGAACCAACCGTCAATAGGAATACAACTTGCTATGCGCAATCCAATATCGTCCTAATAATTTGAGGACCTGATATTGGGGTCACTAGGCATACGTCCTTACTCTTTCGAGAAGCGACGAGCCCGCTCCAAATGGATTGTATGCAGGAGCTGTCACTTCGGACATGCGTCTCCTATGTCCAATATCTGGCGACGGAACCCTTCGTCTTGACGGAAGACCATGGATGTCACTTATGTGATCCTCCACCACATATTCAAATTTTAATTAAATATTATGAATCATATTCATACAATTAATTCTTCCAAAAGAAAATAACAACTCTATTCATAATAGAATGTTTCAATTGAACATAATTAACTTAATCATATTAAATTAATTATCAATCCAATTTAATCAACAAACTCAATTGTTTTACTTGAATATATACATATGGTATTATCTCAAAGTACATATTGATTTGAATTTTAATAATTAAAAAATACATCTTGATTTTATCCGGCATTATCGAGTCCCTACCCCGCTAGTACCGATGAGAGTGGGACGGATCACATATGCTGCAACCCGCTACCCCAATGCTCTCCGACTAGACACCATATCCACCTCATGTAAGAATAATGCCAGATAGATCAATTTGTACTTGAAATGATCATCAATTTTTCAACCAAAATTATACCATAGAATAATAATCGAAATATTTTTTTATTATAATGAAATTTGCTACAAAAATTCCCAATCCTATTCAAGCATCAAGTTTGATGATTGTGTTTCCAATTATGATTTAGATCAAATCTAATCAATTAATTGGTTGAGGCCAAGTCAATTAAGGAAATAACCATCTTCCAATATTTCACAAAAAAATTCCATAATTATTTCATGAAATTAACAACTAATTTCACTAATTGACAATCACATGGTTCTTGATTAGGACTGTAATTTCAGTAGTGACCCCTACGCACTCAAATTAAAATATCTTAATTAATTTAAATCCAAATTAGACAAACTCAATTTTCAAAGATTGCTAACTCGATTTAGGACAGAATCCATATGATATTTCACGCATTTAGAGGCGTATAAAGCCAGTAATTAACACATTAATCATGTTAAGATTCGTAGTTCCCGCAACAGTGAATACACGTTCATTAAAACAACCATGTCTCGAGCAAACGGAATCCAAATTACACAAACTCAGATCATATGGTTTTCTTATTTAATGGGGAACAAAATGTAAGTGATTAATTCGTGTTTAAATATTTTAAACGATGCCGAATTTATTCACTAAATAGATCTTCGAAAAATCAAATGAGACAAAAAAACTTTCGCGACCTCATCAAACCCAAGTCGTCATAGGTTTGCGAATCGTATCTGAAACCTCTGACCTAAGGCTCTGATACCACTTGGAGGAAATGATATTATCCTCAAGAGCGGAATTTAAAAAATTTTCATGCGATGAAACCACATGATCCAAGAACAATTCTCAGATCGTTTCATCTAGAAAAACAACAAGTATAACGGAATACCTCTTGAAGCGTGGTTGATCTAGTCTCTAAGAGAAGAGACCTCCTGTCTCAAGTTCGATTGTCGAAGTGGTCGCTTGCGAGCGCGGGGATGAACCGCATGATCCTCGAAATCCAACAAGTTGATCCAAGCACGGCGAACCCCTGATATCGTCGTACGAGATCGAACATCCTCTTCATAAGCGTAGCACTCCAAGAAGATTGAGAACCGAAGATCGTCGAAGCAGCGGCACCATGGCGAAGGCGACGATGAGTCTCTCCTCTAGGGTTTGGTGGACGACCACCAAGAAAGAGAGAGAGAGAGAGAGTTGGCATGTGAGAAGAATGAGAGAGAGAGATGTGCTCCAAAATTGCATAGCCCTAGAGAGCATGGTATGCCTCTCTATTTATAGGGTTTTGGGATCCATGGATCTTAATCCATGGGACATATAAAATCAATGGATGAGATTGATTTATGTCCAATCCAATGGTCAAGATCGTTGTTGGTAAAAGCCAACAATTTATGATTTAATTTAGATCAAATATATTTGATAAATCAAATAGAATTTAATTCCAAATTAGATCAACCAAATAAGAAGAGAATCAGCATGGAGATTGCATCTCCCATGTCAATCAAGGTGGACGACCACCAATCCATGTAGGACTTGGTTGCCGTCCACATGATTTCATGTGGAGGCAATCTCATGAAATCCCATGAGATTGCAAATCTCCAGAGAAATCTCCTTTATTATTTCCAACAAATTTTGTTGTGATTTATTCTTCAAAAATAATTCATAATTAATTTTGAGAATATTGCAGTCTTACCATATGAATTTTGTGAATCATACTAACAACCCAAAACAAAATATAATTTACATTTTCAATTAATTACATAATGTGTATCCAATACACACTAATAATTAATCAACAAATATAAATTATAATTAGCTCTCTCTAATACATTATAAATCATATTTATAATATATTATGAAAAATTGGATTTTGCTATCGACATTATTCTTACCCACAATAATTAAATCACATTTAATTATATTGGATAATTTCCACAAACATCAAGATGATTAAATCACATTTAATCATCAATTCTTCAGTGCTTAGATTTATGGAATATTCTTGAACCCCGTCAAGAATAATGCGATTTCTCTGCAAATACTTGGATATAAGGACAAGGCGATTGTATTGTTCCACGTATAGTGACTTGGATGTTGAGATCACATCTCAAATCCAGATCTCATGGATTTCCCATAGATGCTTGATCAAATCAAGACCGTAGACCTAATATTCTCATTGCATCTGAATCTTATTCAGATCAATGTCCAATACATGGACTAAGATTAGGTCACTTCTCTATTGAGAGAAGTCACTAAAATCCAAACCTGTTTCATCACTCCCTCGGAATGGAAGCGTCATGGCTATACAATCGTTTATGATCACATCACCCTCAGGTATTCCCAATACCTGTACATCCTGCATACTAGAAGAACTGTGATCATCTTGAAGATATAGATCACTCTTATATTGTCATCTTCAGGGTTTGATCATTAAGTTTCTCAATCTTGTTCATTGGGAATTGGTATAGATCATATGCTTTCCCAAAGCATATATCTTACATTCAAATTCATGTCATGCTTCAAAGCATGACGACCATGCATGGAATTTGATCAGTCCCAATACCTCATGAGTGAGCTCATGTCTCCCAGTTCATAAGTTAACCTGTGTGATCCCTTTGAGAGATCGTATTACTCATATGTCCTTACATGCACACCAGCTCGCCGGTGTATAGACATTGGTTAGGTTAGCAACCTATTGGTCTGCCAAAGGTACACACTCAGACATATAGCAACACATATGTCTCTGGTCAGAGGATGCATGCCTATACTGTGACAGCATTCAACATAGGTCTTTGATTATCTCGATCATCAAGTCAACCCATTGACTCAACTAATCTGACACCTCCGAATCACTATTCCCATGCAGAGGACCTACATCAAGAGGTCGATCAGATATCAGTCATATGAGAAAGGATTGCCATCTCCTACTCAGACTGGAGATCATCACTTGATAATCATTTAATGATGCTTGATGAGTCCTCTATCTAACTCATTAGATATTCATCCAAGCATCAACCTCTATGATTCAATAAATGAATCAATAGCTGTATGATCATCAAGTTGGCCATGGTACATAACCCTTATTGTACAGAGGGACCTTATAGTGCATTCATTCAATCAATCTCAGAAAGGGAGTGAAAAATAATCAATAACTTTCATTAATAATTTTATTATTACAATAACATTTATTGTAGGAATGGTTCGCCCGAGGCTCACATTGCTAACATGTTATGCCCCCACTACATTCCAAAAAAGTATTCTATCTATATTTGAAAAAATGATGGACAATTTCCTTGATGTTTTCACGGATGTTTTTTCGATCTACAAGGATTCTTTTAATTAGCTGATGAATCTCCATTTCATCACCTTTATTCTATCATTTTGGCCTTAAAAACCCCAGCAAATGCATGTAAAGAGCATTAATTTGTTCATATTAGCATCTATTATTGTTGGCATTAATTGTACATAAAATAAGGTTTTTAATGCCAAAATTATAGAATAAAGGGAAGAAAAGAAAAAGGAATAAAATATTGCAAAGATTTTATGACCTTAACCCCGAGACCAAGGCCAGCATGAACTTGGTCGACCAGGAATAAAGTAGGGGGAGATAAGGGCCAACATTCAATAAATACATCATTTATTCATTCTTCCATTATTGCATTTTTGGCACCTATTTTGTACATAATTATTTATTCATCAAATAAAGAAACTTTGTACATAAAAGTTGTAGATAATAATGTAAATAAAATTACAAAATTGAGTTTGTGCAAAAATAATATACAGTGTACATTTTATACACAAAATAAAAAGCAAAAATCTCAACTTCACAGACTCATATCTTGCAAATAAAAACTCCAAATCAATCAAACTCACCTTTAATTGTATCTAGCATTTCATAAACTATTTTGTAAAATTATTTCCATAATTTTTGGAGTCCATCTGTGGAAGTTAGGTTTTTGACCTTCCTTGTACATAAGACTGATTAAAATACTCATTTTATTCAATATTTAGTAATTGTACAAAATTATATTTTTAAAAGTTTGTAAATAGTATATATAATACATGTACATGTTGAAATTACAAGAAAACAAAAAAGAATTTGATAAATAAAATAAGTCTATAATAATCATAGACAAAAGACCTATGCTACATACATGTATATAAATAAAAAAAAAAGGGGAACTTAATTCTTTTATTCTTTGATTCATCCATATTTTATAATAATGTACATATAATATATCATTCATTAAAACTACAAAACAAAAATAAAAACAAATAAAATTCATTAAATAAATTAAATGAATATAATATATAGGTAAAGTACCTATAAGTATACATACATACACATACATCTATTTATTTAAAAATATAAATAAACTCATAAAAATAAAATAAAAATATACTTATACTCACAAAAATAAGTTATAAAATTATAAAATAAGAAACTAAAATAATAAAATAAAATAAATAAATTAAAAATAAAATATACAAAAATACATGTAGATATACACATATACACATTATTCAATTAAAACCGTAATAAAATAATTCATAAAAATAAATAAAAATCGTATTAAAATACTACATACAATAATAAAGATTTTTTATTTTATACTTGAAAAATAATAAAATCGTTTATTAGCTTAAATAATTCATTCTTTGATACTCCAGCCTATTTTGTCTTCTAGCGGCCCCCGTGGACCAACCACAGGCCGGCAAAAGTTGACCTCGGGTCAACTCTTCAGACTCAAGGACGGCCCCTCTTACAAGTCACGAGAGGTCCCTCTTCCTCGATTTTTCACGCCGATTGTGTTGCTCGAGGGTGATAAGACCCTTTATGAGATTTGTTCCTCGAACATCCACGAATCACGCCGCATCCCATGATTCCTTGTACAGCATCTAGATTCACCAAGATCTGCCGGCCAATAAGGGCGCAAACTTTGCTTATAAATAAACCCTCCGACCTCCTCATCCATTTTGGCCTCCCTTTCCGTCGTTTTCCACCGTCTATTCCAGTCCTCTGAGGTTCCTTGTGACAGGAGGGTCCTCCTGGAAGCTTCAGGCAGTTGGAGGAGTCGAAGGAGCGCCCACGGCCGCCGCGTCGCCGGAGGTCCTGCTCCCTGGTCGCACACCAGGTATAAGAGCTGCTTTCTTTCCATTTTTAGCTTAGTTTTAGTCGTTACTTCGTAGTTTAGCTTTTAGATCAGTCAGTAGGGCCTCAGGTGCTCGATTAGCTTAAGATCGAAGTTCGCCGGAGTTTAGCTCCAGCGAACCTCTCTACTCTGATCAGCACGCTATCTGACCCTTCGCCCCACGTCATCGCCTTCCCCTACGTATTCTCCACGCACCCACGCTCCAAGATCAGCCAGAGCTCGCCCAGCTCTGCGAATTGAGGTCCTCCCTCCTCCGCTTCGTCGGACCTCGCCGCCCTCCACCTTTCCCCGTTCGTCTATCCTAAACCTCGGGTCGAGGAAGACCCCCTCGAGCCCCTCTTTCATTTGGTGCAGGACTCAAGCTGAAAGGAGCCCTCTGGGGCTCGATTCAAGTCCCTTCAAGGTTCCAGGACCCCCTTGTCTTCTCCGAGCTCGTCCAGCCGATCCAGGAGGTCCTGGACCTTCTGGAGCATCTCGAACGGTGCGCACCGCTTCGCCGGACGCCTGGAGGGCACAAGCAGCAACATTAAGCGCCTGGAGGCGGAGGAATCACCGATCGAAGCCAGGGAAGTCAGCCGTTCTTCCCTGTTCTTCGCGAGCAGCAGCAGCCGTTGGATCAAGAGCGCAGGTCCAGATCGAAGCCCAACCGTCCGATGAAGCCACGCAGCAACCGTCGGATCATCTCAAATGATCTAATCCTAACGCTTCATCGGCGAAGCGTCATCGGGCGAGGAGATGGTGACGCGTGTCAAGTGGCGAACGAAGAACCGTTGGATCGCGCGCACTTAGGGGGTAATTTTCACATATACCCCCGCTCTTTTGTATATTTATTTTTTAATATTGTAAAGTAAATAGCACGTTGTAAATAAATTGTATATTTTGCAGAAAGGACCCTAAGTTTATTAGATTTGCATTTAGGTCCTTCCGCGCCTCACGTGCAGTCCCACGTGAGGCGCGTGAAAATTGCAAGTATGCCCTGGCGGTTTTTGTATATTGTAGAATAGTTCTAAAAATTAAAATAAATGTTTATCTTAGTATGTATTTTTGCACTGATGCCCCTGGAGTTTATTTTATTTGCAAAAATACCCCTGCCAGGCTGTTTTAATTTCGTATCTTTACCTATTTATTAAAAATACCAAGATGGCTCCTAAAAATCCACAAAAATTAGAGTAGATGCTCTATGCCATGCTGGTTCACGCGCGTATTTTATTTTGAATTTTTGGCATTTTTCCTGATTATTAAAAATAGAGTAGGAGCCATTTTTGCACTGTTTGATTTAGAAAATACAAAAAAATTAGAAAATGTTTTTGGAAAATTCCAAAAAAAATTGCATATGGTATATTTATTTCTATGTTGAGTCCAGAAAATGAAAAACCCTAAAAATAAAAAAAAAAAATAAAATAAAAAAAAGAGAGACCCACTTCACTCAAGAATGACTGGTATGCACATATAGGCTCATGCATTTTTGTATTGCTCTCTGTGGTTCGACCTCTACATGCTTGTTCCCTATACATTTTATGGTAGAGTAAATAAAGATTGATTCACACTTCCTTTGAGCTTGATTGTTTTATTCTTTGATTGTGGGTCAATTGTTGATCACTCGCCTTTTATTGAGGGTCGCCACGACGACATATTCAGACCCTTGATAAAAAGCGCGTTCATCAAATGGCGCCGTTGCCGGGGAGCAATGAGCATAGCCTACTTTCTTCTTTGTCATTCTTGTGTACATTTTTGGTGATATTCATTTTTGATTCATGATTGATTATATTCTGTGAGCAGCCATTTTATTGACATTAATCACTATGCTTAATTGATTCAATTCTTGTGATTATCTTTATGTGCTCTATGATTGATTAAGTGAACTATTCTAATACACTCTTTTTGTGACTTTGATGCGAGGGTCCGCCACGCAAGGATGGCTTCTTAGGAGGCCAAGGCAGCCAAGCTTGGAGGAGGACGGTCTTCTCTTCTCATAACCATCAGGAGAGAGTATCAAGGAAGCAAGGAGATGTGAATTAGATAGGCTTAGAACATTTAGGATTATCTCTGTAATTTTTGGTAAGAGAGAGACAACTTTGGCATGTAATAATTAACCGGACTCTACTCTTCACAATGAGGTCCAGTGCCCGGGTGTCTGTTCACCTGGGGGCCTCATCGCTGTTTTCCGCGATTTCTACCGCCTTCTTTCCTTTGTTTTCCGCTGTTTTGTGCTTTTCGCCTTTATTTTACTTTGTTTTGTGTGCTTGGAGCCCCTAGATATAGGTTGCTTGACTCGGTAGCTAGGTCCAAACATTAATAAGAATGCATGTTCCTATAGTCTACTTCGTATGGATCTAGTCAAACTTAAACAGCTAAGTCATTTATCTCTTAACCCACGTGCCGTGAGCGAGCCCCATCAAGCGCTACTCCTGAACTCGAGTGTGTCGAGAAGAGGAGGGGTGAGCCAAGACCGGACCCTTAGGTTAAAGATGAATGACCAAGCTTGTGGTTCTTCACGTTAATAGCAGCTAATGTTTAGGGCGATTTTGACAAATGCACATCGCCATATAGATAAGTTTAAAAATTCTGTTTTGCATACCACATGGAGAGAGCTGGGATGCACTGTAAGTCTTCTAACTCAGCATGCATCATTCGGTTCAATGGTGAGATTTCCATCATAGAACCACTTGCATGGTTTTTTCCGCTATCTCCCTCTGATTTTGAGCACCTAGGACTTAAACGAAAATCTACCAAAACGTTAGGCGCTGGTATGAAACAGATCCAAACAAAGCGAAAACCCAAAAAAAAAAAAAATTAATTAAAACTAGGGGACTGCTAAATAAACTTTGACCTTAATTAAAATCCGTAATGGACTATCATTGTACCGGGTTCATAAAGCCCTCATTGTTTTCAGGTACCTTGGAGGGGGACCAAAACCCTACTCCCTTGAGCGAGTGCGACCCCCTAAGGATTAGAGCCAAAAGCCCAGTCTGCAACTGCCTTGTGTATCGCCTGGATTTCCGAAGTAATGGCGCTTCTATCGTACGTAGGCAAGTAGGGCTTGGTCACCAACGATGACTCTCTGTTGTGATGAGCATCGACCCTGTCCGAAGTATCGAGCATAGGCCACGCCTTCACGGGGGTGTCTGTCTCATTGACCTGCGTCCGAGTAGGTTCTTGTACGCTCACGGGTGATTCCGTTGCGAGCGAGAACCGAAGTAGCGGTTTCGCCTATCGGCTTCCTCTCTCTATTTCTTTGGCTGAGTAGGGATCCAGGAAGGGTTACAAGGACTCCAAAAAGTACAGACTACAGGTTACACAGGAGGAGGACAAGTACGGGATACTCTTCTGGCAGTACTCTCTCTCCTATAGGGTAGCGTACTAAGGACTTGTTATAAGATATGCCTGAAAATCACAACTCTAAAAATGAAAAGATAATAAATAGCCGAGCTTTCACGGCTTCACATGGCGTGAGTTGGTGAACCCAATTTTGTCTTGTGTTTGTATGGATCTAGATTAAGGTTCAAAGATCAAAGTCCCACCAATTCTGTCTTCCTTTGACCCCCGCTCAGTTTGAGCCTTTTTCTACTGTTTTGCACTCCTTTGTATTCCTCGTTGACCCTCGTATCTTTCATCCAACATCCTAGCTTCTCTTGTACTTCGCGAAGTTGATCCATGGATGGTTTCCGTCGGGACCGTGCCGACACCCACATCGATTCCAGGGACTCAACTCCGCCAATAACTTCGAGGCGAGTCACGAGAACCTGATCCGGACTCTGCGGATCAATCTCTAGACTCCTCGTTTTCTACCTTTCTCTTAACCACCCAATAAACTGGGATCACCTTTGTCCCACTTTCGCCGTTGTGAATGGAAGTCGATTACAGTCCACATCCTTTTCCATTCACAACATGCTGGGGTTAACCTGAATTCCAGCATCATCTCGGCAGCTGAACATTGATTACAAGCAGTCTGATCAAGACTATCTCCTCATGCAGATAGAAGCCAGTGCAAGCCCTGGAGACTACTCCGGAGTTCATCTCTTCCGACTCGGACCCTGACATGGCTCCCGGAGGAAAGGGCAAGGGACAGCAGCCATCCACACCAGAGGGACAGGCGCCAGATCAGAATCAGGTCAATGCACAATTACTGGCATCTATCCAGGCCATCCAGCAGCAGCTGACCGAACAGGCCCTCACTCAGACAGCTTTCCAGGACATGTTGAATGATGTGATTAACCGAGATGATGGAGGAGGAGGCAGAGGCAGAGGAGGCAGGAGAGGAGAAGGTGAAGGTGGAGGATGTGGTGATGACCACAATGATGATCTTGAATTACCACCACAGAAACCTACCCTTAAAGAAACATACAACCCGGGAGACAGCCAGATGACCGAATGGATCCTCATTCCACCGGTACACGCTCACTTTGAGCTGAAGCCCCAATTCATTGCTCTTCTTCCTGCATTCCATGGAAACACCAGCGAGGAGCCGTACATCCACCTGCAGCAATTCTCCCGCATTTGCCGTACGACTCACTATCCCAATGTCCCTCTGGGCATTGTCAAGATGACGGCTTTCCCCTTCAGCCTACAGGATAAGGCCCTTTATTGGGTCAATCATATGGGAAAAGTTGTGACGACCTGGGAGGAGCTGAAGTCCGCCTTCTTGCACAAGTACTACCCTCTGGGTCGGCTCAACCAGATGCGAGCCCGTATCAGTAATTTCTCCCAAG
The DNA here is from genome assembly GCA_037367405.1 of Ottelia alismoides. Lineage (NCBI taxonomy): Eukaryota > Viridiplantae > Streptophyta > Magnoliopsida > Alismatales > Hydrocharitaceae > Ottelia > Ottelia alismoides. The sequence goes on from JAZKJV010002956.1 coordinate 92,605, forward strand.
GACCCCATGAGTCGATACATGAAGCATGGGAGAGATTCACTGACCTGCAGGAGAAATGTCCCCATCATGATATTCCGAAGACCAGCTTGGTTCAGCATTTCTTCGGGGGACTGAACATCGAAAGTCAAAGGCTCGTAGACGCAGCATGTGGGGGCTCACACTTCAATAAGGATGAAGATGTCGTCTGGCAGATCTTTGAAGAAATGGCCGAAGGAGAGGCCGCCCTCTCTTCATCCAAGGCTTATCAGAAGCAACCCCAGATCCTTCAAAAGCAAGTGCACATGGCAGCGTCTAAGGAATCAGAGAGAGATGAGAGCTCCAACCTCAGCATCATCGGGGGCCATCTCTCTAAAGTTGACATCATCGAGAAGCGATCACAGGATCTCGAAAAACTCGCCGTGATCGAGAAGAGGACCCAGAGTTTGGACAAGCTGGATCACATCACCAAGCAGCTAGAACTGCTGGTAGGTACCATCAATTCTGTTCAGTCGGCAGCACCGCTCGAAGCTCCAGCTGAGAGAAAAGACGAGCAACCACCGCTATACCAGCCTCAGCCGAGCCAGCAACCACCGGCGGTTCAGCACGTGTACAACGTGCAGGCACCTGATCAGAGCCAGCCGCAACAGCAGATGGTTGTGTATCAACCAGAGTTTATTTCAGAATCCGATTCAGTGTTCCCACCACCACCCCTGGTCCAGGAAGTTAATGGGGTTTGGACTCATGACGCACAGCCGACCCGTCCTATGGGACAACCACAGGGTCAGCCATTTGCCAACCGGCAATACCACCAACCTCAGGGTGGTCGCTTTGGGCAATCCTCCCAGCAGAACCATCAATACCAACAGCCTCCCCAGTTTGGACATCAGTGGAGGCAGAACCATCCATACCAGCAGCAGCCGCAATACCGGCACCCACAGCCGTATCACCAGTACGCGGCTGCTCCGCCTCAGCAATACCAGCAGTATCCACCTCCGTCTTATCAGCAACTTCAACTTCCTGCCCCGCCTCAGCATCACCAGCAACAGTCTCAGCATCAACAGATGCAACAACAGCGTGGTCTGCACGCTGACACCACCGAGGCACCTCCAGTGAACCCCTCCATGGACTGTCTAGCCCAACTTGTCAAAGGGCTCGCAGAGATGACCAAGCGGCTTGATGACCTGACCGCCACTCGCACTACCATTCCGGCGCAGGTCGAAGCCAACCCCAACAATTTCAAGAAGAAGGAGCAGGTAGAATGTGATGTCCAGTCCGCGTGTGATAATGATATTACTGCTTTTTCTAATGCTGTTACTCTCAGGAGCGGTAGGGCCTTGCCTCCGCCTGCTACCAGATATGGGATGAATAAAGAAACAGGTGGATCGTCATCTTCCGTATCAGCCGTACCAGCCACAGGGGCGGGTGAGGAGGAAGAAGAAGGAGAAGCCAGTCCAGCCGTCGTGCCATGCCAGCAACAACCTCAGCCGAAAATACAAAAAAATCAGCAAAAACAAAAACAACAAAAAGAAGCTCGTAGCAGAAGCGAAGCCGCGCCAGCATCGGAGGAGCCGACAGCAACCGCCGATCCTTCGCCAGCCGATGGAGCAGATGCTACCCTTTTTGATCGCCCAACAACACCAGCATGCCAAGACCCAGCTTGTACCCTTTTTAGTAATTCGGGTGTACAACATTCTGTGGGCGATGATTTTGATGTAAATAAGAACTCTGATTTTCCTGCCAGTAGTGTACCTATTCCTTTTCCTCATGCAATACAAAAATCCAAAAAAATTGCAAAACAAAAAAATGCATTGTCTGACCCAGGTGTTGTGGACATCTTGGACAAATTGACTGTTGAGATTCCCTTGCTAAAGGTCGTGGAATACATGCCAGCCGTGAAGAAAGGACTGAAGGAAGTATGTACCACTAAGCGTCGCCCATCAAGAAAGAACAGACGCCAGCAAGTTGAGAAACATGTCCTCTCATTAGCCACAGTCGCAGCTATCAGCAATCTCCCCCAGAAGAAACAAGACACCGGAGCACCTCTGATCAGTTGTGTGATTTTTGACCAAGTCTTCGAGCGCACTCTCTTGGATAGTGGTTCTTCCATCAACCTTCTGCCCTCGACCATAATGCAGGAATTTGGGCGGGGACCGCTCAAGCAGACACGCATGATCCTTCAGTTTGCTGACCGATCCGTCAAGCGGCCCCAAGGTCTCTTGGAAGACGTGATAGTTAAAGTGCAGGAAATGAAATTCCCAGCTGACTTTGTAGTCCTTGATATGGACTCACCTGCACCCTTGCTCCAGACCCCTATCATCCTTGGCAGACCATTCCTTCGTACTTCAGGCGCCGTGGTCGATTACGGGTCTGGGAAGATCACTTTCAGCTCGAATTCCCAGCAAATCACGATAAACATGAACAAAGAGCAGAATGCCACAACAGATGAGAGCCAGGCAGCGTCAGATGCGGACTGTGAATTTATTGCGGAGATCAGAGACTCAGTTTTATCATTGAACGATTCATGGACCCTAGAAATCCTCACTCTCGAGGAGGACTTGGGAAGCGCAGTCAGCATGTGCTCCGATGATTCTTGGGAGATAGATTCTCAGATGCAGGCGCATCTTCTGGAGCAGTCATTCCAAACCGAACATGATCAGCTTAGCGCAGACCCGTTCGGTGCATCACCGGGATCTCAACAGAATATTGAGGATGGCAGCCTCTTCACAGAAGCACTGCCCACCTACAGTATGATGTCAGAGGTGACAGACAAAGTGGACAGATCAACACCAGAACTCAAGCCACTTCCGGCAGGCCTGAAGTATGCTTTCCTTGCGGGTGAAGAGCAAATGTATCCGGTCATTATCAGCAGCAGGCTGAGACCAGATCAGGAATCTCGACTTCTCGAGGTTCTAGAGAAGAACCGCAAGGCACTTGGATGGAACGTATCAGATCTCCGCGGGATAAATCCAGCCTTGTGTTCACACCACATCTATTTAGAAGAAGACGCCAAGCCGTCCCGCGAATTTCAGAGAAGGTTGAACCCTAACCTTCGGGACGTCATCATGAAAGAAATCACGAAGTGGTATGATGCAGGTTTCATCTATCCCATCTCCGATTCAAAATGGGTAAGCCCATTGCATGTAGTTCCCAAGAAATCAGGGCTTACCGTGATTACAAATGATAAAGGAGAGGAAATATCTACTCGGGTACCAACATCCTGGCGGGTTTGTGTTGACTACCGCCGTCTCAATGCAGCAACTAAGAAGGATCACTTTCCCTTGCCATTCATTGATCAAGTTCTGGAAAGATTAGCAGGCAAGGAGTTCTTCTGCTTTCTGGATGGGTACTCTGGGTACAACCAAGTGGCGATCGCCCCTGAAGACCAAGAGAAGACCACCTTCACTTGCCCGTTCGGCACCTACGCCTTCAAGAGAATGCCCTTTGGACTGTGCAATGCACCTGCAACCTTCCAAAGATGCATGTTAGCAGTCTTCGCCGAGATGGTAGGCAGTTTCCTCGAGGTATTCATGGACGATTTCTCTGTCTATGGTAATAGCTTCGATTCTTGTCTTGAGCATCTAGACAGAGTACTTCAAAAGTGCCGGGAAGTCAATTTAGTGCTCTCATGGGAAAAGAGCCACTTTATGGTCACCGAAGGTATTGTGCTGGGCCACGTAGTTTCCAAACGTGGCATGGAAGTCGACCCGGCGAAGGTGGACGTCATTTCAAATCTTCAGCCACCTCAGTCAGTCAAGAATGTGAGGTCATTTCTGGGGCATGTGGGATTCTACAGGCGATTCATCAAGGATTTCAGCCGCATTGCCCGACCTCTGACAGAACTCTTGTGCAAGGAGACGGATTTCATTGTTGATCAGCCAGTTCTCCTTGCTTTCAATTACTTGAAGGAGCTTATCACTCAGGCTCCGATCTTACAGCCGCCCGACTGGACTCTTCCCTTCGAAATAATGACCGATGCGTCCGATTTTGCAGTTGGAGCTGTTCTTGGGCAAAGAAAAGATAAAGCGCCCTACGCCATTCACTATGCCAGCAGAACGTTAGACGAAGCTCAAAGAAATTACACTGTAACAGAGAAAGAACTGCTGGCTGTGGTTTTCGCCTTAGAGAAATTCAGATCCTATTTGTTGGGATCCAAAGTCACCATCTTTACAGACCACTCTGCTATCCGCTACTTACAACAGAAGAAGGATGCCAAGCCAGGGCTGATTCGTTGGATCCTTCTACTCCAGGAATTCGATTTGGAAATCAAGGACAAGCCTGGAACCCAGAACGTGGTAGCAGATCATCTCTCCAGAATAGAGCATCATGAACCTCCCCTGAGCAATGCACCTATCACAGAAACCTTCCCTGACGAAACCATTTTAGCTATGGATTCTCTTCCTTGGTATGCTGAGATTGTCAATTACCTCGTCTCTGGGGTAATACCGTCGGATTGGACGAAGAACCAAAAGAACAAATTTATGTCGACCATCCGTTTCTACCATTGGGAAGATCCTCTTTTATTCAGAGAAGGGGCAGATTGTATTTGGCGCAGGTGCATCCCTCAGACGGAACAATCAAGTGTCCTCGAGCATTGTCACTCGCTCGAATCTGGCGGACACCACTCTGGAGATCGGACGGCAGCCAAAGTACTTCAGTGTGGCCTCTGGTGGCCTACTTTATTCAAGGATGCAACTGAATTTGTTAAACGATGCACTGACTGTCAGCGAATGAAAGGTACACTCACTGCCAAAGATTCAATGCCCCTGAAAATCATTCAGATAGCAGATGTCTTCGATGCATGGGGCATTGACTTCATGGGACCTTTCCCTAACAGTCAAGGATTTCAGCACATCCTTCTCGCCGTCGATTACGTGAGTCGTTGGGTTGAAGCTATCCCTGCTCGAGCCGCCGATAGCAAAACAGTTTGCCAGTTTCTCAAAAAAAACATCATTTCGCGGTTCGGGATACCGAAAATCCTTATCTCAGACGGGGGTAGTCACTTCATCAACAAAGAGGTCAAGAAGTTGACGAAGGAGTACGGCATTGACCACCGGGTTGCCACTCCTTACCATCCTCAGACCAATGGCATGGCAGAATTATCGAACAGAGAAATCAAGACTATCCTGCAGAAACTTGTTAGGCCAAACAGAAAGGACTGGTCTCAACTCTTGGACTCGGTTCTATGGGCATATCGAACCGCCTACAAGTCTCCCTTGGGCATGTCGCCCTATCGTCTTGTATATGGAAAGCCGTGCCATCTGCCCGTGGAGTTAATTCACAAGTCTTTATGGGCAATCAACAGCTGCAATTTGGACTCACACAAAAGTGGTCAGAAGAGGAAAGATGATCTGAACAGACTCTTGGAATTTCGAGACTATGCATACAATAACACCTTGATGTACAAGGAGAAGGTGAAACGCTGGCACGACAGGCACATCAGACGAAAGACCTTCGAAGTTGGGCAGAAAGTGTGGTTATTTGATGCAAAGTTGCGAATATTTCCAGGCAAATTAAAGAGTAAGTGGACAGGGCCATTTCGAGTTTGCGAAGTGCGTGACAATGGAAGCATTGCCATATCCGAATTGTCCTCTAACGCACAGCCATTTGTCATCAACGGCCAACTACTGAAGCCTTACCTCGAACCAGATACATTTTTGGCCGTTGTTGATTCCGTCCAGCTCATGCAACATGATGATACCTCGACAGCACCTGCGGCATCGAAAGATTCAGACTATGCAATCCAACAAATTCTTCTCTGATTTTCTTCTTTTCTTCTTTTCTTCTTTTCTTCTTCTAGCCTATTCTTTGTATCTAAGAGGTGCCGACCTTGTGGACAGTTTTCTGTACTTAGCACGTACTTTGTCCTAAGTATAGGGGGGCGTGCACCCCGAGTAGGTCAATTCGTTGATCCTCTCCATTGTCTCCTCTCCTCGTCTATACTCAGGGATATCTTACCCTAAGTATAGGGGGAGGCAACCGGAGAACGATCTGTTTATTCTTACCCTTGACCCTCCCTGTGTTGTGTACAGTCTGCTATACCCAGGATTATTTGATCCTAAGTATAGGGGGGACGGTCAACTTCTCATTCATTCATTCATCCCGTTAATTATTCCTTCATTCTTTAGATCTGTCTATACTCAGTACGAGTTATGTCTTTGCTTTTCCTTTCGATCTATGAGGACATAGCTCAAGCTAAGTATAGGGGGGTCGTATATACCATGTATATACTATAAGCCATAACTCATACTGAAAAATAAAATATCACCTCGATAAAATAGGATATAAAAAGTAGCTCTATAATAAAGAAAGATGATTGTGAGTTCCTCAGACTCTTTGTAATTATACTGATTATTAAGTCAGAAAAATGTTTGATGTAAAAAGCTATTTTGAAAAACCTTGTGAAAATAGTTTGAAAATAGTGTGCACAAGTATGCAACCTTTGAAAAATCAGTTTGGTGTGAAAAATTTTCTTTGAGTGAAATAAAAATGTGTGAAAACTAGTGTGCAACTGATTGTGAAAATTGATTGTCAAATTGTTTTGAAAAACCTATCTATGTTGTGTAAAACCTTTGCAAAAATCAATTTCAAATACGTGTAAATATTGCAAAAATTATTTTGGACTATAGTTTCCAAAATGCTTGTGAAACTAATTCTAGAATAAGTCTGAGGAGTCTGCACAAAAATCTCTCATTTGTAAATAAGGAATAAGTTCAAATAAAGCCTATAAAACCCAAAACCTTATTGTACAGCAAATACAGTTTTCCTTCTTTTGTATATACTGATTAATAAATCAGATACCTATATAGTATGATTTGAAAAATAGTGTGACCAGTTTTGAAAAATTTGATGTGAAATGATTTCAAACTGTGTGAAAATTGTTTTGATGGCAAAAATTTTTCTTTGTGTGAAAGAAAGGATTTGAAAAACCGAAGTTCAAATGTCTTGAAAAATGTTTGTTAAAATTATTGTGAAAAATGTACATATAGTGTGAAAATTCTTTACAAAAATAGTTTTCAAATGTGTGTAAATGATTGCAAAAACTATCGTGTACTACAGTTTGCAAAAACTATTTTCAAAACTAGAATCGAAGGATAAGATCACTATTACAAATACCTGTAAATAAGAAATAAAGTACATAAAATTCTATCTCAATAACCTAAATAAACTATTTCATGTAAAGTCTGTATAAATTCATACATTTTGTAAATAAAGCAGTACACCCGTGTAAATAAGGGTATATACCTTGTATTTGTGTCAAGCTCTTATGTGCAAAATTCCGTTGTGTAAAAATATTCTTTAATGCTTTAAAAAAATCCTTTGTGAAAAATTGCATCATTCATTGTGCATAGCATAAGCATACCTTGCATACTCTTTTTGAGTGAGCTTGATGATTGAATCAGTCTAATAAAGTCTCAGAATGGAGCTCGGTTGGACCTTACTGCACCTCACTACACTGGAACCTTATGGGAACTAGGTTTAAGGTACTTCAGGTCTATTTAGACTTAATTCTTTGAGAAATCAGGGCTAGGTTCAAGTCACCTCAGTGGACTAACTAGAACTTTTCAAAAACACACGCATAACTCTTGTCGGCCGTGGCCTAACTTGGACACCTGCACCTTTCACATAGCTCTCCATGGATGAGGTGGTGAGGAGGCAGTTTCCTTTGGCTTGGGGTAGCATAGGAGGGTAGTACTTCTAGGCGGAACCTCTCTTCTTCTTATAGTGAAGGAAGTGCACCTCAACTTGGTCTAGTGGTGATGAAGGCTAAAGACAGAAGCCGTGGGTTGCAATAAAGCTTCAAAAGAGGGATAGTCTACTGGCTCAAGAGGAAAAACTCCTTGTATATATGCTGCACATGTATATGTTGTATAGATGCACTTGAAAAAAAAAAATGGTGCAAATAACTCCAAAAGAGTGGTGGGTCTGATAGAAAATGATAATCCCACCGGAGTATGTATATAAAGCGCAATAAGCAGAGCTTGAGACTCATGATCCACCTTATGTAGCTTGCAGCGGAAGACTTGGCTACTCTGGTCAAGCTTCCAAGGGTACTTGGCTACACTGGCCTTGACCCATTCTCGTCTTCCCCGTCTTCTTGAGCCGGTCGCACTTGAACTTAGAAGGGAATACCCCGCTTCTCGAGGAAAGAGTTGCTAGACCGAGGCATTAGAGTTACCGGGTTGGGGGAGGTTGTTTCTTTGTCACTTCTGAGGTGGAGAGCCGCTATCACTTACACTGTCCAAGTCAGCTTCAGAGTCATAAGGGTTTGTGTATGGTGTAGGCTAGTTCTGACCTGGCTATTGAGGCAATTTGAACCAGGTTCTGTGACTATCAAAGGCTGTTGTGTTTTAAATTTGGCTCCCTACCAGGTTCCACACACATCCACACCCAAGGTCCAACAGGAGCTCTAGTCTCGGATTTTGTAAAGACAAGCATCGCACTGAAAGCGCCCCTATTCACTCGATCTTCCTTTCATTTTTCTTTTCTTCTGATTCTTTATTCTTTTATACTTATTGCATAAGTGTTTGCTAGGGACTAGCAAAGGCAAGTATAGGGGGGTGATGAATCTCCATTTCATCACCTTTATTCTATCATTTTGGCCTTAAAAACCCCAGCAAATGCATGTAAAGAGCATTAATTTGTTCATATTAGCATCTATTATTGTTGGCATTAATTGTACATAAAATAAGGTTTTTAATGCCAAAATTATAGAATAAAGGGAAGAAAAGAAAAAGGAATAAAATATTGCAAAGATTTTATGACCTTAACCCCGAGACCAAGGCCAGCATGAACTTGGTCGACCAGGAATAAAGTAGGGGGAGATAAGGGCCAACATTCAATAAATACATCATTTATTCATTCTTCCATTATTGCATTTTTGGCACCTATTTTGTACATAATTATTTATTCATCAAATAAAGAAACTTTGTACATAAAAGTTGTAGATAATAATGTAAATAAAATTACAAAATTGAGTTTGTGCAAAAATAATATACAGTGTACATTTTATACACAAAATAAAAAGCAAAAATCTCAACTTCACAGACTCATATCTTGCAAATAAAAACTCCAAATCAATCAAACTCACCTTTAATTGTATCTAGCATTTCATAAACTATTTTGTAAAATTATTTCCATAATTTTTGGAGTCCATCTGTGGAAGTTAGGTTTTTGACCTTCCTTGTACATAAGACTGATTAAAATACTCATTTTATTCAATATTTAGTAATTGTACAAAATTATATTTTTAAAAGTTTGTAAATAGTATATATAATACATGTACATGTTGAAATTACAAGAAAACAAAAAAGAATTTGATAAATAAAATAAGTCTATAATAATCATAGACAAAAGACCTATGCTACATACATGTATATAAATAAAAAAAAAAGGGGAACTTAATTCTTTTATTCTTTGATTCATCCATATTTTATAATAATGTACATATAATATATCATTCATTAAAACTACAAAACAAAAATAAAAACAAATAAAATTCATTAAATAAATTAAATGAATATAATATATAGGTAAAGTACCTATAAGTATACATACATACACATACATCTATTTATTTAAAAATATAAATAAACTCATAAAAATAAAATAAAAATATACTTATACTCACAAAAATAAGTTATAAAATTATAAAATAAGAAACTAAAATAATAAAATAAAATAAATAAATTAAAAATAAAATATACAAAAATACATGTAGATATACACATATACACATTATTCAATTAAAACCGTAATAAAATAATTCATAAAAATAAATAAAAATCGTATTAAAATACTACATACAATAATAAAGATTTTTTATTTTATACTTGAAAAATAATAAAATCGTTTATTAGCTTAAATAATTCATTCTTTGATACTCCAGCCTATTTTGTCTTCTAGCGGCCCCCGTGGACCAACCACAGGCCGGCAAAAGTTGACCTCGGGTCAACTCTTCAGACTCAAGGACGGCCCCTCTGACAAGTCACGAGAGGTCCCTCTTCCTCGATTTTTCACGCCGATTGTGTTGCTCGAGGGTGATAAGACCCTTTATGAGATTTGTTCCTCGAACATCCACGAATCACGCCGCATCCCATGATTCCTTGTACAGCATCTAGATTCACCAAGATCTGCCGGCCAATAAGGGCGCAAACTTTGCTTATAAATAAACCCTCCGACCTCCTCATCCATTTTGGCCTCCCTTTCCGTCGTTTTCCACCGTCTATTCCAGTCCTCTGAGGTTCCTTGTGACAGGAGGGTCCTCCTGGAAGCTTCAGGCAGTTGGAGGAGTCGAAGGAGCGCCCACGGCCGCCGCGTCGCCGGAGGTCCTGCTCCCTGGTCGCACACCAGGTATAAGAGCTGCTTTCTTTCCGTTTTTAGCTTAGTTTTAGTCGTTACTTCGTAGTTTAGCTTTTAGATCAGTCAGTAGGGCCTCAGGTGCTCGATTAGCTTAAGATCGAAGTTCGCCAGAGTTTAGCTCCGGCGAACCTCTCTACTCTGATCAGCACGCTATCTGACCCTTCGCCCCACCTCATCGCCTTCCCCTACGTATTCTCCACGCACCCACGCTCCAAGATCAGCCAGAGCTCGCCCAGCTCTGCGAATCGAGGTCCTCCCTCCTCCGCTTCGTCGGACCTCGCCGCCCTCCACCTTTCCCCGTTCGTCTATCCTAAACCTCGGGTCGAGGAAGACCCCCTCGAGCCCCTCTTTCATTTGGTGCAGGACTCAAGCTGAAAGGAGCCCTCTGGGGCTCGATTCAAGTCCCTTCAAGGTTCCAGGACCCCCTTGTCTTCTCCGAGCTCGTCCAGCCGATCCAGGAGGTCCTGGACCTTCTGGAGCATCTCGAACGGTGCGCACCGCTTCGCCGGACGCCTGGAGGGCACAAGCAGCAACATTAAGCGCCTGGAGGCGGAGGAATCACCGATCGAAGCCAGGGAAGTCAGCCGTTCTTCCCTGTTCTTCGCGAGCAGCAGCAGCCGTTGGATCAAGAGCGCAGGTCCAGATCGAAGCCCAACCGTCCGATGAAGCCACGCAGCAACCGTCGGATCATCTCAAATGATCTAATCCTAACGCTTCATCGGCGAAGCGTCATCGGGCGAGGAGATGGTGACGCGTGTCAAGTGGCGAACGAAGAACCGTTGGATCGCGCGCACTTAGGGGGTAATTTTCACATATACCCCCGCTCTTTTGTATATTTATTTTTTAATATTGTAAAGTAAATAGCACGTTGTAAATAAATTGTATATTTTGCAGAAAGGACCCTAAGTTTATTAGATTTGCATTTAGGTCCTTCCGCGCCTCACGTGCAGTCCCACGTGAGGCACGTGAAAATTGCAAGTATGCCCTGGCGGTTTTTGTATATTGTAGAATAGTTCTAAAAATTAAAATAAATGTTTATCTTAGTATGTATTTTTGCACTGATGCCCCTGGAGTTTATTTTATTTGCAAAAATACCCCTGCCAGGCTGTTTTAATTTCGTATCTTTACCTATTTATTAAAAATACCAAGATGGCTCCTAAAAATCCACAAAAATTAGAGTAGATGCTCTATGCCATGCTGGTTCACGCGCGTATTTTATTTTGAATTTTTGGCATTTTTCCTGATTATTAAAAATAGAGTAGGAGCCATTTTTGCACTGTTTGATTTAGAAAATACAAAAAAATTAGAAAATGTTTTTGGAAAATTCCAAAAAAAATTGCATATGGTATATTTATTTCTATGTTGAGTCCAGAAAATGAAAAACCCTAAAAATAAAAAAAAAAAATAAAATAAAAAAAAGAGAGACCCACTTCACTCAAGAATGACTGGTATGCACATATAGGCTCATGCATTTTTGTATTGCTCTCTGTGGTTCGACCTCTACATGCTTGTTCCTTATACATTTTATGGTAGAGTAAATAAAGATTGATTCACACTTCCTTTGAGCTTGATTGTTTTATTCTTTGATTGTGGGTCAATTGTTGATCACTCGCCTTTTATTGAGGGTCGCCACGACGACATATTCAGACCCTTGATAAAAAGCGCGTTCATCATTAGCGTACTGATCATTTAGGCCGAGTTCCAAGGAGGTGTTGTGAAGTGAACCTCGTGCTATCTTAGGAGAAGAGCAACTTTATGGTGACTGAAGGAATTGTGTTGGGTCACGTCGTACCGAAATGTGGCCTGGATGTTAACCAACCTATGGATGAAGTTATTTCCAAACTTGAGACACTAACCAATCTTAAGCAGGTCCCATCATTTTTGGGGCATATCGGTTTTTATCGAAGATTGATCAAAGACTTTTGTGATCTTGCCCAATAATTTACTGAATTTCTTGACAAGGAGACAGATTTTATTGTGGATGAATGCGCTCTCCAAGCCTCCCATGAGTAGCAAAGACTGATCACACATGTTCTTGTTCTGCAGCCACCTGATTGGTCTCTACCATTCGAGATCATGACCGACGCCTCTAACTATGCAATTGTTGTTGTTCTATGGCAAAGACATGAGAATTTCCCTTTGCGATTCATTACGCTAGCAAAACACTTGATAAGGCCCAAAATTACAAAGTATCAGAGAAAGAGAAACTAGCCACGTGTTAGACTAGAAAAGTTTAGATCACACCTCCTTGGGTCCAAGGTGATTATTTATACATATCACACAACCATCTAGTATTTACAAAGCAAGAAGTACAAAATCCAAATGGATCCTTTTCCACCAAGGGCTCGATCTTGAAATCTGTGATAGTCCTGGAGTCAAAAAATGTGGTTGCGGATCAATTTTCATGTATCATAGAGATATGGAATCATGATTGTCACTAACACTATTCTAAATGAAGCTATCCTTTCTATAACCTCACTCCCAATGTATGAAAATACATTGAACTATCTCGTCTAGAAGAAGACCCCAGCAGACTGGTCGAAGATAAAAAAAGATAAGTTCTTAGCATACATTCATTTCTTCCAGTGGGAAGAACCTCACCTAATCCATGAGGGAGAATACAACCTCTGGTGGAGATGCATACCTTAGGAGGAAATAACTATTTTTATCCTATACTGTTGTCACAAGCTTGAAGCAGGTGGACACAGTTTTGGGAAAATAACGATAACGGAAGTGCTTCAGTATGGCTTTTGGTGGCCAACTTTATTTAATTATGTAGTTGTCTATGTGAAGTGGTCTACTGATTGTCAACCAATGGGCAAAAAAATCAACTCAAGAGACATAATGCCTCCGAAATACATTAATATATCAGATGCTTCAGTGTGGCTTTTGGTGGCCAACTTTATTCAATGATGTAGTTGTCTTTGTGAAGAGGTTTACTGATTGTCAACGAATGGGCAGAAATATCAACTTAAGAGAAATAATGCCTCTGAAATACATTAATATATGAGACATTTTTGGTTGTTTGGGCATCGACTGCAAGCTCCCATTCCTTAGTATCAAGGTCTACGAGTACATCCTGCTGCCCTTAGATCATGTAAGTATATGGGAGGAAGCTATTCCTCCCCAAGTCGTAGATAGAAAAACTATTTGCAAATTCCATAGGGAACACATCATCTCGATTGGAACCACAAAGATCTTGATATCAAATGGGGGTAGCCATTTCATAAATAGAGAGGTCAAGAAGCTGACCAAAGAATACGGTATCGAACATCACATCGCTATGTCGTACCAGCCACAATCAAATGGGTTAAAGGAATGTTCAATAATGGAGATTACAACGATATTGCAGAAGCCTATATTACCTGACATGAAGAATTGGTCCCAATTGTTGGATTTGATTCTTTGGGCATACCAGACAACATCCAAGTCTCCTTTAAGAACGTGTCCCTACTGCCTCATATATGGCAAGACATGTCATCTACCCATGGAATTAATTCAAAAATCTACACGGGACATGAAATTTATGTAACTTGGACTTTGAGAAAGCCGACAAAGTAAGAAATGTTGATAGGAATAGCTACTCGAATTCATATACTACAAGTACGAAAATAGCCTGATGTACAAGGATAAATTATAGAATTAGAATGATAAATATTTATGAAGAAAGACTTTCGAGCATGGACAAAAGGTTTGATTGTTTGATGCATGATTAAAGATTTTTCCATGCAAGCTGAAAATCAAGTGGACAAGGCCATACATAATCCACACTGTGCGTGACAATGGGAGTCTACTCATATCTGATCCATGATCTCTCATACAACCTTTTGTTATGAATGGACATTGCTGATGTCGTACATAGATCTAGATACATTCATGTCTGCTGTTGATTTTATAGAAGTTATATCTCAAGATGAACTCATTGGCAAAAAATGGATTAGACACTTGAGCTTAGAAATCATAAAAATATACCATGTTTTCATCTTCTTTTCTTTTCGTCTTCATTTTTCTTTTTCATCTGAAAAGATGTCAACCCTTATTATGACAACTATACTTAGGAAGTAATTTGTTCGAAGTATGGGGGAGGTCTGATTATTCCGAGTTGTTTAAATTCTTTATCAATCACATGTCTCTACAACTCTTGATATTTTGTCTATACTTACGTATATTGCACCCTAAAAATACGGGGGATAGGTCGAGCCGATGATTTTGTCTATTCTTATATGTGACCCTCCCTGCACTGTGTAGAACCTACTCTATTTAGGATTATTTCATTCTAAGTTTAAGGGGACAGGTCGAGCCAATGATTTTGTCTATTCGCTCCCTTGGCCCTACCTATCTTATGTACAAGCTACTCTACATAGGATTATTTCTTCCTAAGTATAGTGGGGACGGTCAACTTTTTTATCATTGTAGTATAGACTTTTTTACACATAGTACGAGTTATGTCTTCTCTTTTTCCCTCTGATGTACAATGGCATATCTCTGACTAAGTATAGGGCATCGTATATAAATTGTTTGTACTTTAGACAGAACCCATAATTTAATATTTCTAATAATATGTCTACTTAATAAAAATTAACACACATTAATATCCTTTGTAAATATTGTTTGATAAATCCGTTAAAAATGTATTACAAAATTTTTGAAAAATGGTTGGAAATCTTTTTGAAAAGTCTTTTCAAATTGTTTGGAAAATGTTTTACAAAATGTTTTCAATCTTTGTGAAAGTGTTTGTTTGTAAAAATTTCTTTTCTTTGAGTTAATAAAATGTTTTCAAAATCTATTTGCAAATGTTCTGAAATTTAGTTGTAAAAATACTTTGAAAGTCTATATATAATATTTGAAAAATCTTTTCAAAATGATTTTAAAAGTTTGTAAAATATTTGTAAAATATCCTTCAAAATAATGTTTCAAAATATATTTTTTTCCAAATATTTGTGACGATATTTTCAAATTATTCTGAGAACTATGTACATAATTCAACCAAATAAAGACCCTTTATAAACCTTGTACAAACCTATAAATTCCTAAATTTCAATTCTTT
Organism: Ottelia alismoides; assembly: GCA_037367405.1. NCBI lineage: Eukaryota > Viridiplantae > Streptophyta > Magnoliopsida > Alismatales > Hydrocharitaceae > Ottelia > Ottelia alismoides. The sequence goes on from JAZKJV010002956.1 coordinate 107,990, forward strand.
TAAGTATCAAGACACACTCCTGTGTAAATATTTGAACATATTTTTTTCCTAAAAACCATTGGTTTATAAAAATCCCTAAAATTTTGCAAAATAAAAATCCCACCAAAAATTTGGAAAAATCTTTTCAATAATTGCATAAAAGTTTTTAAAAAACTTTTAAGAAATCAATAAAATTTTCAATATCTTAAAATTACATCACAAAAATATTTATTGCATGGTACACATCATTTACATTTTTCAGATTTATATTGATAATTTAACTAGTCTATGTAAAATTCTATGATTGGAGCTTGGTTGGACTTTAATCTACTTAATCACAAGAATCCTATTCGAACTGGAATTAAGGCACATCAGGTCTGATAGACAGAATTCTTTGAGACCACGAGACATGGTTTGATGTTGTCTTGATTGCCTATGTAGAATATTTCAGAACACAATCTTGACTCTTGTCTATAGTGACATAGCTTGCACACTTGCATTTTATATTTTACATTTTACTTTCCCCATTTGAAGTGGTAATGGGTTGGATATTCCGAAATGAGTCACAAGCCATTGGAAACATCGAAAGTCACACATTTGAGGCCATTGTACCCCAACCGGATCCAGGAGTCGTGAGGTCTGATGATAGAAGCCGTGGTTTGCAATAATGCTTCAAAAGAGGGATAGTCTACTGGCTCGAGAGGAAAAAGTCCACATGTAAATGTTTTTGTATATAGTACTAAAAAATGCATACTCAAAAACTCCAAAATGTAAAGATGGGCAAAAAGTCAAAGAAAAATCTAATCTTGTTGGAGCATGTATATATCAAATAAGTAAGCTTGAACTTCGAAGTCAAATGTATGAGCCTACAACCGAATGACTTGGCTACACTGGTCAAGCATCCTTGGATAGGTAGCTACACTGTCTACCATCCGTTCTCTTCTCCACCTCCTCTTCATGTCTTGGTTGTACTTGAACATAGAAGGGTATACATTGCTTCACAAGGAAAGGAGTTGTTGGATTGAGGAATTAGGGTCATCATGTTGGAGAAGACTAACTCTTTCCACTTTAACTGATGAGAGATGGATATCACATACACTGTACAAGATAGACTCATAGTCATAAGGGACTGCTTATGACATCGACTTGTTCTGGACATGCTTTTGAGGAGACTTTAGCAGATCCTTGTGAGTCTTAGAGGTTTTTGTGTCCAAAATCTGATTCATACTAAGGTTCCAACGACACCTAAAATTCCAAAGGAATGGCTGAACTCCAAACATCAATTTTATGAAGATGAGTTTAAGAGTTAAAATTAATCCACGTTCTTGAGTTTTTCTTTATTTTTTTCTACACTTCTAGTCATATTTTTTTCATGGAACTAGGAAAGTCAAGTATAGGGGTGTGATAAATCTCCATTTCACCACCTCTATTCTTTCATTTTGGCCTTTAAACTATAGTCTAATGCATGTAAATAACATTATTTTGCTTGAAATAATATATATTATTTATTATGTAAATATTGTATAAAATATTATATTTAAATACAAAATAAAAGAATAAAGAAATGAAAAGAAGCAAAATGCCAATGGTATCTTATCACCCTAAACCCAAAGACATAGGCATAATGCATGGGGAGATAAGTCCAATAAATACAAGAAACACTAATTCATATATGTCTAATAATAGTTTTTGGGAACTGTTTTACTTTTTATTATCTATGCATTGAATCAAAAAAGTTTCTACATGAAAATTGTATATAAAAATAATTAGAAAAATACAACATTTATTTCATACAAAAATAATGCAACCTAGAATAAAATTCCAAAATCTGAACTTTCCAGACCCATATCTTCTCCATATGAAGTCAAAATGCATCAAAATCACTTTTAATTATATGTAAATTTCTATTATCTATTTAATGATGTTGGTTTCTTTAATTTGTAGCTAAGATGCAAAGTTAGTTTTTGGAACCATATTGTATAGTTTACCTGAATAAACTACTAATTTTACGTATTCATCCCATTTTTCATTATTTTATATTGTTATAAGTTTGTAAATATTTTTTATAGTGTATATATATAATTATACTAAATTAAAACCATGAAATTTAGAAGAAAACAAATTTTATATTAAAATATATAGATGAATTAGCTATGTATTACCTATATAATAAATACATCTTCTTATTTTGGCATACAAAAAACAACATAAAACTAAAATAAAAATATATTTGTATATAGCTAAATAAGTTATAAATATAAATAAAATTTATAAAATAATACAATGGAAAATATATAATAAATAAAAAACCTTCTATTTAGGTAAATACACCTATAAATAAACCTCCAAAAAGTAAGTTATAATAAATAATCTCAAAAAAATAAATAAAAGTCATCATAAAATTCTACGTAAATTAATAAACATTTTACGCAATAACCAAAATTAAATAAAATATTACTATTTTATTTTGAATTATTTCAGTTTTTATTTCATGGCTAATCTTTTTGCAGCTAATGTCGCCCAATTAGGGCCCATTTTTTGTTGTCCAAAGTCAACTCTTCTGACTTCAGGTCAAGTTGTGTCAAAATGCATAAGATCGGTCTTCCGCAATTTTTAATGTGAGTTTCTTTCACTATTTTGAGTCAAGTTATTCTTGACTTTTGTTCCTCGTTTCTCCACCTTTCATGCATGCAACAATTCTTGGATGAAGCTCCTCTGAATCAAGCGCATGCTCCCGATAAAGAAGCCCATGTACATAAGGAACCTCTTCGCCACTTTGTGAATTTGATTCCTCTTCCACCATGTAAACCAAATCCAATCCTTGATTGAGCCCCTTAGTGATTGTAGGATTGCACCGTACATTTCAGTTGGTGATTTTGGTGATGATCCGAGGTTGATCCAGCTCAGCCACCTCATCAACTGTGGTCTTGATCCATGTCGGTCCATGTCGAGTAAAGATTCTTTATTTCTTTTACTTTTTTATTTCTAGGTGTAGAAGTAGTACAAGGTCACCTATTGTTTCTTTCAATTCAGTTGGGTTTAGTGCAAAATCATCAAATCTTGGTCAACGGAGCTCCAGCTGCGTGCTTTGTTTCTACTTGTTACAATCATCCACTGCCTCTATGGTCACCTTTAAAATCTTCCACTACACTCCTTCGATGCATCGACCCATCGCCTTCCATTAGAGATCACATCCCCACTCGAGCCGATTTACTCTCGACCCTGTTATCTTCCTGTGAAGACCTTGAAGCCCCATTTGCATCTAAGGTTTATTTGGGAGCCGGGTTAGGTACCCATGTCCCCTTAACACCTCTGGCCTCCGTATCTTGCTTTGTTGGCCCATGGAGTCTTTTGAGCCCTCCATACGTTGAAGGGAACCTCCAAGAAGCTTTTTCCCTCATCTGGATTGCCTAAGATCATTGGAAATATTAGATATCATCAGATGAATCTCGCCTAGGCGAGGCTTCTTCATTCTTCTTCTGACCTTATCCCTAGTTGTCGGATGCACTGCTTTTTGACCATCAGATCGTTAGCTGCTATCTAATCCCAACCATCCTCGTCAAAGTATCATCCGCCATTCGTGCGACAATACGTAGATTAGTAAGGTAGATCGAGCTGTCGAGTCGTGCTCTAAGGAGGTATTTTATGCAATATCCTACTAGTTTTTATGTTTTCTCATTTAGTCCAAAGTCTTCTACCAACAATTTATTTTTTTAATAATTATAATTTGGACCCTCAACCTTTACATATTTGCACTTAGGTCCCTCACCACATCACCTCACATGTCTGTTTACTTGAGGTAGTTGACTTTTTATAGTGGGACCCTTGCATTTTATTTATTTTATTTCAGTCCATATTTGTGAATTATTACTATAATAGTTTCTAGATGTTTTGCATAAATCCCCCTAATGAATCTCCATTTCGTCACATTTATACTTTCATTTTGGCATTTAAACCCTAGCTAAATGCCAGTATATATCATTATTTTATAAAAATTAACATTAATGATTTATTGCATAATATTCTATAAAATACATTTTTAAATCTAAAATAAAAGAATAAAGAAAAGAAAAGAAATGAAATAAAATACCAAACGTGTTTTTTGACCATAAACCCCGAGATCTAAGCATCATGATGACTTGATGGACAAGGAATAAAGTAGGGGGAAATAAGGGTCAAAAACAAAATTAAGCCCCTAATCATTATTCTTCAATAATGCATTTTTGGCACCTATTTTTCTTTATTATTTATATCTCAAATAAAGAAACTTTGTACATGAAAGCTGTAGATAAAAATACATAGAACAATACAAGAAATTATTTTACAAAAAACTAATACAAATTGCACATTTTACACTAAAAAAAAGACAAAACACAATATTCAAAAACCCATGTCTTCTCCATATGAACTTAGAATGCTCGAAAATCACCTTTAATTGCGTATAACTTTTGATTAGATATTTGATAAAGGTGGTTTCATTTATTGTATATAACTTTTAATTAGTTATTGTTGTGCTATCTGTTGTTTCCTACGATTCTGTCTAGTTTAGCATAAAAATCCAAAAATACATCTCACCAGAGATCCGGATCTTCCTCATGTTTTTGATCATTTTGACCAACCTCTGCCTCTTTCTTTACCTCCCATACCTTTCCTATTGCTTATCTTTGCAGCATGCATGTTAACCCCTCCTAATCTCGCTTATATTAGGCAACATGATATTCTTCTTCATCATATCACTGAAGAGCTCTGCCCATGTTCTTATCTGCTCATCCAGACTTGACACAAACACCTGGACCTTTGTTTTGGTGCACATAACTCTCTTGCGGATCTTGGAGGGACAAAGGATCCTCATGGGTCAGTTTTGATCTAAGAGCAAGGCACCTTGAGACCCTCTTCTTCGTCGACCTCTAAGAACACCTCTGATGGTTCTTAAACCATCTAAGACATTCATCCTGTCTGGGATGCTTCTAAGCATCTCTTCGACCATTTTGTAGTGCCAAAAACAACCAAAGTAACGAGGATCAGCCAATCGAAGCTTGTGGAAGATTCGGTTGGTCCCCATTCTTCCACCCATCCTTGCAGCCATCCAATTAAGTGTTTGTGCTAGATATAACAACGACCATTCGATTAAGAGAGCCTCCACCATTGGATCTTCTCCCTGGGATCTAATCTCAACCGTTGTAGCCGAAGCATCATCATCTGTCAAGACCACACCATGTGGATAAGTATAGCATCTATACCGTCGCATCGCACTCCTGGAAGTATTTTAATTACTTCAGCACCCTTATTTTTATTTTTTTTTTCAATCCCAAAAAATTTGTTTGTAACATAATTATTTTTGTAATATTAGAAAATAGGTCTCGTACTTTCTATTATTGTCTCTAGGTCCAATCCACATTATCGTGAGGGGAGTGGATAATTTGCAGCTAAGAGCCTAGGCTTTTGATATTTCATTTTCATTTGTATATTTAAATTAATATTGTAATATTTTTCTGAAATAAATGCATATAGACCCATGAACTTGTATTTAATTACATAAATACCTCTCAAATTATTGTTTATTAGATATATTTTGGAAATTTTGCATTTTCCCTAAAGTTTTCTGATGTATTCTGTTAGGTTCATGAAACTTGAATTATTTATGTAAATGCCCCTACTAGTGTGTATTTTCTTTTTGGAGATTTTGTAAAAATAGTTACAAGCCTATAAAATTTTAATGGAATAATTACTATAAATACATGATATATATATAGGGAAAGGGAATCTACACTGGGTGGTGCAGCCAACTAGCTACACCCGGGCATTTTTCTCATTGATTTTTGATTTTTTTGAAGGAAACCTATGGAGATTTACTTAGTTTATTGAGTGGAAAATGCATTTCAAATTTCATGCAAAACAAACATTCCTAACATGTTCATCTAGATAGGGTCATTTGCAATAATTCTGAGACCGTTAAAATGTGATAGTCTTGATGGAGATGATAGAAGTGTCAAATTTAGTTGAAATTGCTATCATATCATGGTGACATGTAGTGATTTAAATCCCCCTAGGTTTCATATTAAAATCACAAAAAATCAATGAAAAAAATGGCCATGTGCAACAAGCTAGCTACACCCCCGGGTGCAGCTTCTCTCTCTCTCTCTCTCTCTCTCTCTCTCTATATATATATATATATATATATATATATATGGGAAAAGGGAGCCTACATCCGACTATTTTTTTCATTTTTTTTATTTTTAGAAATGAAACATCTGGGGAATTATATCACCACGTATCACCATATTATCATTTTGTATTCAAATTAACTCAGGACTTCTATAATCTCCATCAACAATACCAAATTTTAACGGTCTTAGAACTACTGAAATTGACCCATTCTAGATGAACGTGTTAGAAATGGTTGTTTTGCATGAAACTTCAAATATATATTCCCATAAATATATTAAGAAAATCTCGATGGTTTCCTTTAAAAAACTCAGTAATGAAAAAGAAAATCGTGTGTAGGTAGTTAACTACATCCCTAGGTGCAGGCTCCCAGCTCCCTATATATCACATAATTTTTGGTTAGGCATTTTAAGGTTATTTTCTATTATTAAGTATAAAGAACTGATCTATTTATCACAGTTTGAATTTATATATATAAATACATAAAAATGATTTGAAAATTTACCATTTTTTGTTTACTACTATATTTTAAGCCTTCATACTAAAAATACATAAAAATAGAAATTGAGAACACTTAAAATTAGAAACCTCCAAAATCCTTGTAAAACAAAAAATATTATGAAAAATACAAAAAAAATTCATTTTTTTGAATTTTACCTGTTTTATTTACTTTATATAATTTTTTTAAGATTTTTGATGCTTTCATGTATTTTTTATTTCAAATATAGTCCGGACTATTTATTTTGCTAATTATTTTTCCTTATTTGTTTATATAAAAATACAACAAAAAAATTTAAAATCAAAAGAAAATAGCAACAAGAAGAGCAAAATATTTAAAAGTCAAAATACTTTATTTTGTGAAATTTAATTATCTATTACAATATTTATAAATATAAACACCCCCACTACCTATATATACATATATATTATTAATTATCATAAAAACTAAAAATGAGAAAACTCAAAAACTGAATAAAAATTATAGAAAATAAAACTTCAAAAAAGTTATAAGAACAAAATCATAAGAAAAGAAATAATTAAAAATCCAAAAAAATCCAATGGTCCTTAAAAACCCTAAAATCATGTATAATCTTATTTTAGCCAAATGCGATTGTCTATCCTTGTTTGTTCCTTGAGTTCATACCCTATTGTACTTGTCTGTTGTACTTTTTATAGGGTTTGTTAAATTTTGATTCTTTGATTGATTAATTTATTTCTTGTGTGGGATAATTGTTTATTGACCATGTGGTATTGTGAGCGGTTGCGACAGCGACATATTTTCTTCGCTCTCCACGAGGATATTATTTTATACCCTCGCAAATCTTGTGTCATCAAATGACACCATTATTGAGGAGGAACACGTACCATATAATTTCGTTTCATTTTTATTTCATTATTTTTGTTCACTTATTTTCTCTCTCATTAGATATAATTATTTATTATCCTAATATTTGTCTATTCTGTTTTTCTTCCGAGGGACTTCGAGACGACGATGCCCGCGTAGATGGTCAAGGCAACAAAGTTAAAAGACTTGGTCCTTCTAATTGTGGACCAAGAGGAGAGGGTGAGAGAGAGAGAGAGCACGTAACGTAGCACATGTTTTGCTTTTTATTTTGGGAGAGAGAGTGATTTACTTTTGTTTGAATTAATTGTAACAATACATTTACTTTGACTCTTGGACACTCGAGCCAAATTTTCAAGTGTTTGTTCACATGGGGGATCTCCGGATTTTTCATGATTTTCATCACTTCTGTTTTCTTCATTTGTCATGTTTTGGGCATTTTGCCTTTAATTTATTGTTTTACGTAATTGAGCTCTTAGATCTAGGTGTGCATGCTCGGTAAATAGGTCCACATCCCTAAGGCAATTCATGTTCCTACAGATTATATTTCAACAGTACTTTGCTTTAAAAAAATGTTAAAAATTAGAGTGATCATCGAGCACCGAGGGAGACATCATAGAATGCTTGTAGGACCCGTTGTGGTGGGCATCGTGTCTATCTCAAAGTTAGGACTTTTGGGTGATTATTCCAGTGTTTGACATTTAGGTATTCACTATAACAACACTTCTTGTTGGTTTTCATCATTGCATTTGCATATAAATTAGGTTTAAAAATTTCTTCCTTCCATTGCATTTCCGCCTTCTCCCTCTGATTTTGACAACCTAGGAAAAAAGAAAAATCAACAAAAATATTAGGCGATGGGATTGTATATAGTCATAGAAAGCAATAACATGAAAAATTAAAAAAAGATCTGCTAAAAATAATTGACCTAAATAAAAGTTATTAATCAGATTCAATGTTGGGTGAGTAAAGCACTCATTATTTGCATGTATTATTGAGGGAAGGACGTGCCCTTTCCATGTGGGAGAGTGCTATCGTAAGGATTAGAGCTAAAATCCCATCCTTGATACTACCTTATTGTATGTCTGGATTTGCGAAGTATCGATGCCTCTATCTTATGTGGCAAGTAGGATTTGGTCTCCGATGGTGTTCTCTCCTTGTGTAGAACACTGAACATTTCGAAATATGAACTCAGGATACACCTTCATGAGGGTTTCTTCATCATCATCCCACGACAGACCATGTTGTTAATTGCTCGCGGGTGATTCTATTATAGAATTACCCAAAGTATTTGCTTTGCCACTATCGGCTTCCTCACTCTTATTATTTGGTTGAGTAGGAAGTCCAGATCTGAACACAAGGACACCAAAAAGTACTGGATACATGTTACAAAGGAGGAGGACAAATAGTGGATACTTTTCTAGCGGTATTTGCCCTCCAATAGAATTAGTGCTGAAGGACCTATTCAAACATATTTGCCATAAAATCAATCAAAAACATACAAAGATACCAAAACATCAATGATTAACAGATTGAGTTGGTGAATCCATTGTATTTTGCTATTATGGATTAGTTTTGTTAATGTCAAGATTAAAAATATATTGCTTTCGCACTATTTTTCACTTCAAGTGTTTTCTTTTCCTTTTTGCCCCTTCTTAAATCGAGTTGTCTACTGCAGTACACTCCTTTTATTTATTGTTCATATTTGTATCTTTCACCCATTATCTATCTCCTTTTGACCCTTTCATATGTATTCCCATAAATGGTTTAGCCAGGACTCTATCGATACCCAGATTGATTTTGTGACACCGATATCTCTAATAATTCGGGGAAATCTTCAACAAACCAATTCAGATTTTGCGAAATTCTCATTGGAATCCCCGATCCTCTCTTCTTTTAACACCTGCCCTTCTCCAATAAATTTGCTATTCAGGATGGACTCGCTGCCTGACATAGCTCTTCCTCATCAAATAAATAGATATTACTATTATACCAGAACCAACCCTTTGTGGATGGAGATTGATTTTAGTCAATATCATGTTCTCCATTCAAAACCATATGGGATTTCCCTTAGTCCCAAACTTACCTCAGTATATGGCTCTTAGTCAAAGAATTATCAGGGTTTATTCAACCATGCAGTTCAAGAACTTGATGAAGAGATAGAGTTACATGAATAACCAAAAATGGCTGTTACATGAAGAGGAAAGGGACCACAACCCTAACAAGCAAAGCATCCAGAACTTGGAGATGGGTAGTATACAACTTAGAACGACATCAACAACCAACTTCTAGAATCAATTTAAGCAATCCAATAATAGTTGGTCAAACAAGGATTGGCCCTAGTCACCTTTCGAGAAATGTTGAATGCCCTGGGAGGAGGACTGATGAGAATGAAGCACAAGGAGATGATGATTTCAATAGAGAAAATGATCTGAATAGAGATGATGCAGAAGATAACCTATGGGTAGGTGGACCACGTGGTGGAAAAGGAGAGGAAAGACCACATGATCCAATGCCCACTCTAAAACAGACCTACAATCCTCGGCAAACCATGACAGTGAGTGGATTTAAATTCCACCAATCTATGCCCACATTGGTTTGAAGAGACAATTTTCATCTCTACTCCCATCTATCTATGGGAACCAAATAGAAGAACCATATATCCACATGCAACAATTCGATTGCATCTGTGCAACTACAGACTACAACATTCCTCTAGAGGTGGTAAAGTTGATGACCTTCCCATTCAGCCTCCATGTCAATGCCCTTGATTAGGTGAACCATCCAGGGAAATTTGTAATGACATGAGATGATCTAAAGTCTGCGTTTCTCCACAAGTTTTATCCTCTTGGTTGCTTGAATCAGATGAGAACCCACATCTATAACTTCATCTAGCATCCCCACGAGATGATTCATGAAGCATGGGAAAGATTCAGAGATTTACAAGAGAAGTTTCCCTACCACGAAAATTCGAAGACTTACCTGGTTCAGCACTTCTTCGGTGGTCTGACGATTGAAAGTCAGAAATAAGTTGTTGATACCAGTGGTGGCTCATAATTAAATAAGGAAGAGTACATTGTACAGAAGATTTTTGACAAGATGGATGAAGGAGAAGCCGCTCAATCCCCATCTCGTGCTTAAATGAAGGTGCCTTCGGCCAACCATAAGCCTGTCAATATGGTGCCCTACCAAAGGATAAGGATGAGATCTCCAACCAAAGAATCATAGGCATCCAATTGTCCAAAGTGGATATCATTGAGAAAATGTCGCCAGACCTCGAAAAAAAAGTTGTGATTGAGAAGCAAAACCATGGTCAGGACATGTGGGATCAGATTGCCATGCAACTAGAGTTGCTTGTCAGGACCATTGATGCTTGCAACTTTGTGTCCAATACCACCAACACTCCAGTTGAGCGGTAGGAACATGCACCGACACAACCTCCTTAGCCGAGTCCGCCATCTCAACCCATTGATGAATCCATGATTGATTAACATTCTTTCTGCATTTTATCTTGAAACCCTTAATAAATACATGGAATATTCATTAATTTTCTTCTTTTAAAAAGATCACATTCGTGAATAAAAATACACTTTTTATGCATCCATAACATGTAAATAAATAAAAGAATAAAAATAAAGAAAAAAAGAATATAGAATGTAGATATGTATATATGTACAATACGACTCATAAAATAAATATAGCTGAAAGAAATATTTATAACCAATCCTTGGAGACCTAGTAAGCATGTATTTGTCGATAAACAAGAAAGTAGGGGGAGATAAGGAAAGAAAACAATAAATAAGTAATTAATGATACACTATATACATACTTCACTGTTTATCCAATAACTATCAAATCTTCATTGATTTTTAATTAATTCATATAACCTTATTTTTCAGCAAACTCTTTTGCTAATAATGTATATAATAATAGAGGATGGAGAGTATGCGCTCTGATGTATTTAATTTTACATGCACCGGAGTCTATATCTTCCAATGTTTTTTTACTTTTTTGGAAAATATCACCATGTATATTCATCTATATGTCCCTCCAATATGTCATTCGAATTTCGTCAATAGCAGACTCCTATGTCCTCCATCTAGAACAAGTTGATTACATCAATTGTAAGATCGTTAAAATTACCGGTTATAGACGGTGGTCTTAGGAGTCTCTATTTCTAATGAAATTCGAATGACATATTGGAGGGGTATATGGATGAATATAAATTGTTATATTTTCCAAAAAGTAAAAAAATATGGGAGAAATAGGCCCTGGTGCATGTAAAATTACATGCATCTTGGTGCAAGCTCTCCATCCTCATAAAAATATAAAAATAAGTTAAAAATATTATCTTATACATATTCCAAGAAATCCAACTTTTAAATTATCAAATTCTCAACTTTCGAACATCATAACTTCCTCATATGCCAGTTTCATTTTACTCACATTTAAATTCCTTAAAATAATATTCTGTAATTAATGGAGGTGATTTCACTAAATTCGGTGCTCGTTTGCAAAAAGTCAGTTTTGGGACCTAGTGATAACGAGGTTTCTAAGCTATTTATTTTATCTAGAGTCCATTATTTATAGTTTTAATAATTTAATAATTTTTAATTATTTTCTTTATCTTTTAGTTTAACCATGACTTATTTCACCTTTTTCTTGCATTATTTATTATTTTAAATAAATCAAAATCCCTAATTTATAGATGAATTTGAATTGGATATATCCTAACCCCTCGTCGATTCTCCTATAAATCTCTAAAAAGTTGGCATTAGCCAACTAGCTTCTTCCTAACAGTCCCCAATTCCAGTATACCTGGCCAATCACCCAACTTCTTAGCCTTGCTCTGCTTCAACCTTGTGCTGACACCACCTGAGGCTTGCTCCATGCGGAAGGACTATCGGAGGAGAATTCCAAGGACGGAGCACCAACTTGCGTCACCGTCATCGTGCGTACAACTCTGGGAACACTACCACATCGAGCCAAAACCTAGAAGGTCATACACCTTCTCTTCCCAGGTGGCATACTTCACTCTTTTTCCTTTTCATTTCCTCTATTCACATGTCCATATTAGCTTTGTTAAGAACTTGATTAGCTTGATAAATCACCCACCTCTTTGTTGTGACTTGATTCCATACGCGATTTGCAAAGAGTCATGCTCAAATGCATATACATTTTCACGTGAAACACTATTCATTGGAACACTTTCCTTGTACTACAAATTCTTAAAGCATTGACCAATTTAAATAGAAATTGAGCATGAATCATCCTCTTTGTCGGTGCTCAGAATCTCTGGAGTGAATTCATTTCATCATCTAGAGCAAAATTTTCACATTAATGTTTAAAAACTTTAGGTGACATTCTCAAGCTAGTCAGCCATCACTGGTCTTCTCACGAGATACCTCTGTTTTCCTCGAAGTCCTTTCTACTATAAGAGAGCCTGAGGGGAGAAGGAGTCACCCCTCTGGCACTGAAGGAGGTTGGTTCAAGAAGTCTTACGTCGGATATCGATTGGAGAAGTTAGTACCTCCGCCACCTGGATCAGAAAAGGGAAAAACAACAAGAACATCAGAGCGCAAAGGACTGTGCCACGTGGCCAGCTTCGACAATCCATATCTCATGCCAACTTCTAATCGAGACCGTAAATGCCTGAACTGGTAGAATTTTTTCAATATAGAGCTAGGGAGTTCCAAAGATTCAACCGTGACAAAGGAGGTTACAAATATTGCATCTAGGACCATTGACAGGGATCTAAATACAATAAATTTTATTTTCTTCACATTCAACTTCCTGAAAAAGGATCGGACTGCATAGAACTTTTATTTATTTTCTTGCATTTGTACCCTTGAACTATAGGATGCATCTGGACTCATTTTAGACATTATTTTGAGTTGATTTTTCTAGGGTTGTTACACTACTACCTTTATGAGGTTTCTTTGTATTTTTATGTATTCTGTTGCGCATTTTTCCTATTTTGATTTTTCTAAAGTCACATTTATTTGAGTGTTTTTGTTGCCTTTTTGAGAATATATAAAAATCACAAAAACTTCCTGAACTTCTCAAAAACCTGAATATCGTTATTCTGCCTCCTTCAGTTCGTCATTAGGGCACTTAACTGGTTAATAATTAGAGAACCATAAAATAGGAGAGAAGTTTCTTTATAAACTTGTTTATCTTTCTATCTCATATTTTATTAGAATTTTGTTTGATTAATTAGGGTTTTGTTTCAGAGCTATTCCCTATACTAGCATTTTGTTATTACTCCCAAAACCATGGTTATCGCCCATCCAACACGTATACTATGCGTAGGCCCCTAAGGAACACCTATAACAACTGTAGATCTAGATGGTGTTGTACTTGCCCGAGCCTCAATCAGTGTAACCATAGTAGTTCTGCCACCCCGCTATTTATCGAAGATGTAAATGGTGTGTGGGACAATGAACAACAACTAACCCATCCTCCTGGACAATCTCAGTGTCAAAACTCAACTAAAAACACATACCACCAACAACAGCAGGGAGTTGAACTTCCAACACTACTAATCCCAATACTAGCAGTCGTCGCAATATGGCAATAATTGGAGGCAGGGATATCAATAGTCGAGCCACCGATAACCATTGTAGTACTAACAATAGTTGGCTTCTTAATACCAGATTCATATTTCTCTTAGCAACATAAATAGGTCTCTTCTCATCCCCCTCTTCATCACTACTCTTATGGTTACCAACAATACTCTCCCCAATACTACTAGAGTTAGTGGCCCCATCATGGCATATCTATAAAACTGTGTCGGTGAACCCATCTTGCTTTCTTGGAGAAACTCATGAAGAATATGTCCAAAACGAACCAAAATATCAACGATCTGATGGCTACTAAAATTGTCATTCTAGCTCAGGTAGAGGCCAACTTGAATAATTTTCTGGCCATGGATTAGATAGCTTTTGTTGCTCAGCCTTATTCAAATATAAATTATTCATTTACAACTAATGTTTTCATTCTCAGGAGCGATAGAACACTTCGGACGTCAATTACAATGAAGGGAAAGCATATTGCATATGATGGCGAACCATCAACTAGGCCACCAGTAGGAGACAAAGACATTTTTGAAAGAGCAACATCAGAGGAAAAATTACAAAATAATGAAAAAAAATACAAAAAAGTAAAAACATAATAAAAACACCATACCTGGTGGAGATCAACCATCCTTGGAGAAAGCTACATTTGCAGCAGATCCAAATCCAGCCAATGAACCTGAGCCTACACTTTTTGGTCCGCAACATGTAGATGATTTTACACATTGTTGCCATCCACATGTATATAATGATTTGGTCAAAATTTTAAATAATAAAGTTTCATAAGTAATGAAAAAATACCCAAAATAATAACAATTTTAAAAATTCCTTGTCTGATCTGTTGATTTTGGATATCTTCTAAAACTTGCTCTTAAATATTCCACTGTTGAAAGCCGTCAAGTACATGCCAGCAGTGATGAAAGGACTTGAAGAGGCATGTACAACAAGGTGCTAGCTTCGGCCCCACAACTCAAGAAACCGTAATGAAAAGCATGAAAAACATGTACTCGTCATGGCAACCGTCGATGTCATCAGTGATCTCCCGGATATGATGAAAAATAAGGAAGCGCCACTCATCATGTGTCACATGTTTAATCAAGAGTTCAAGCGAATATTGCTCCACAACGGGTCTTCTGTCATTCTAATGACAGCTCTGCTACTCACAGAATTTGAGACAGGTCTACTTAAACCAACTAAGATGATTCTACAGTTCATAGACAAATCAGTGAAGCGCCTTAGGGGCATGTTGGAAGATGTGGTCATCATTGTTCAATGGATGCAGTTACCGGTTATTTTTGTTGTGCTATACATGGAAGTATCCACACCTCTGCTTCACACCCCCATCATCCTTGGCCGGTCATTCCTCTGAACAACTGAGGCAGTAGTGAACTAAACACTGAGAGTCTACATTCAACACCAAAGTATAGATAACGACCATACGTGAGACAAAACCAAGAAGTTGCATTTGAGATGTGTGTGCTTCCACATAGTTGCCATGAAGGCTGTGATTTTCTTGCGGAGATTAAGAATACAAACCAATTCATGGATGACTTTGAGAACCACAAAATTCTCATCCCCATGGAAGGAGTGGAGAAAGCAGTTGGATTTGCCACTATCGATGATGAAGCGATCATTGATGATGCGCTTCACGAATTCTGTGTGGGTCCCCTGAACCTCAAAGACCAAGAGTAGATTATTGAGGATTTCTATGGCATTCATCAATGTCATCAGTAATCTCCGGATAAGAAGAAAAATAAGGGAGCGCCACTCATCATGTGCACATGTCCTATAAAGATTTCAATCGAAGATTGGTCGACAGCGGGTCTTTTGTCAATCTAATTCCAGCTTTGCTATTGACAGAATTCAATATAGGTATGTTTAAACCAACCAAGATGATTCAGCAATTCGTAATCAAATCAATCAAGTGGACTAGGGGCATGTTGGAGGATGTAATCCTCATTTTTTTGTGGATCTAGTTCCTTGTTGATTTTGTTGTTCTAGACATCGAAGTCTCCACACCTCTGCTTCATACCCCCATCATCCTTGGTTGGTTGTTCCTCTGAACAACCACAGAAGTAGTGAACTACAACAATGTGAGATTACATTCAGCACCAATGACAACAAAGTATAGATAGAGATCATACCTGAACTAAAACCAACATAGGTTGCATTTGAGATGAGTGTGCTTGCACCAAAACTCCTTGAAGACTGTGATTTTGTTGCGGAGATTCAAAATACAAACCCATTCATGGATGACGTTGCGACCTGCAAATTCCTCTTCCATAGGAAGGAGCGGAGAAAGCAGTTGAATTCCCCATTATCGATGATGATGAGATCTTTGCTGATGCGCTTCATGAATTCTTTGTGGCCTCCTGAGCCTCAAAGACCAAGAGTATATTATTGAGGACTTCTATAATCACAAGGATATCATTAAAAAATTTATGAATCATTGAATGAATACACTAAGCTAACAATGGTGGACAACGAACTAATGAAAGAGCCATCATCGGCAGTGATCACTAAAGTCACCACCGAAGTAGCTCCCACTCTTCTAGAGCTGAAACTTCTTTCATCGAACATGAAGTACACTTTCATTGCGAGAGAACCAAACATGTATCTGGTTATAATTAATGCTCTTTTGACTAAAGACCAAGACTCTCATCTGATTGAGATTCTTGAACAAAACCACAAGGTAATAAACTAGAAAATATCAGATCTCCATGGGATCAATATATCATTTGGCTCGCATCACCTCTACCTCAAAGATGGTAGTAGGCCCTCTGAATTCTTGAGAACAATGAATCCAAACATCAGGGGGTTGTTATGAAAGAAAGTTGTAAATGGTGTGATATGAGATTCATATATCCAAACTCCAACAGTAAATGGGTGTGTCCCCTACACATAGTGCCTAAGATGTCTGGGATCTAAAGGATATGGAAAAATCCTAAAGCGTGTCACGGAAGTGTGAGGATCACATCGAATGCGATCGGGAGCGACTAGTCGTACTAGTCGCTCCGGGCAGCAGAATTTTAAAAAATTTAGAATGATGAAACCACATTATCTAAGAACACTTCTTAGATCATTTCATGTAAACCACAATAGGTGTTAAGGTTATCTCTTGAAGAGTAATTGTGATTACGTCTCAAACCAGGAGACATCTTCTCTCAAGTCCAATCCAACGAGGAGACGCTTGCGAGCGCGTTGATGAGACATGTGCTCCTTACAGTCCATGTTGATGACCCAAGCGACGAATATCCTGATCTTGTCACACGAGATCCAACATCTTCTTCATGAGCCTGGCGCACCGAAGGAGACGGAGATCAACGAGTAGATGATCAGGCCGCAGAACGACAATGCTGCGGTGGTGACGACTCTCACAATGGCTCCATGATGGACGTTCATTATGAGAGAGAGAGGCTTCGAGTGTGGAGAAATAGAGAGGGAGAGAGAGCATTCGTTATTGAGTATTTCGAAGCGCAAGGGTGCCTCTTCTTATATAGGGTTTTGGGAGTCAATAGATCCCAATCCTTGGACATCACACAATGGAGGAGATTGATTTGTGTTTCTTCCAATGGCTATGATCTTGTTGTAAAACAACAACAACAACAATTAATTTAATTTAAATATATATTAATAAATCAATATGAGTTAATTTCAAATCAAAGCAATTGACTAGTCTTGGAGATAATGAGGAGACTAACGACATCTCTTAAAAAAAGGGGACGACCACCATCATCTCATGAGATCTCATTATCTCATGATATATATCCAAGATTCACAACAACAATTGTTGAAAATTATTTCAAAAAAATAATTCATAATTGTCTTGTAAATTTTTTGATCATCACATTCACATCCCCAAAAATCTGTAATTTATATTCTCAATTAATTCCAATGAGAATCTAATTCACATCAATAATTAATCAACAAATATAAATCACAAATAGCTCTCTATTATATATTATAAATCACATTTATTATATATATGATTAATATGGATAGTGATATCCACATTATTCATATCCATGATAATTAAATCGTATTTAATATCTTGGATCTCTATTCTCATGTGCTAAAATAATATGAATCACATTCACATTATTCACATCATAATTAAATCACATTTAAATATATAAGATAACTCTCCTCATAATATGAATCAAATTCATATTATTTATGATAATTAAATAACATTTCATTATCAATTTTCTTAATGCTCGGATACACATATCAACAATGTAATTATCCTTGAACTCTTTCATCGATAATGCACTTTTTATGTGGATACATGGAGATAAGGAGGGGCGATTGTCTGTTCCACTTGTAGTGACTTGGATATTGAGATCAAATCTCAAATTCATATCTTACAAACCTACCATAAATATTTGATTAATCAAAGCTGTATATATAATATTCTCATTGCATCTGAATCTCATTTAGATCAATGTCCAACATTTGGACTAAGATTAGATCACTTCTTTACGAGAGGAATCAGTAAAATCCATACTTGTTTCATCACTCCATCGGAATGGAAGCGTCATGATTATACAGTCGTTTATGATCACATCCCCCTCAGGTATTCCCAATACCTGTACATGCTGCATACCAGAAGACTAAGAACAAACCTAAAGTATTAGATCTTTTTTTCACTATATACTTCAACGTTTTATCATTATGTTTTTTCATTCGATCATTGAAAGTGGGTATCGATAATATACATTCCAATAGCATATATCATACCTAGGTGATGATCATATGCTTTCCAAAAGTATATATCAAACCTACAAATTTGATCAAGCTTCCTAAGAGAGACGACTGTGCACAGAATTTGATTCTTCCCAATATCTCATGAGTACGCTCATGTCTTTCGATTCAGTAATTGAACATGTATGTTCCCTTTGAGATATCATATTAATCCTTTGCCCTTGCATGCATGACGAGTCCGAGATTGCACAATTAAAAATATGTAATGTATTATCGAGCATTAAAATATGTCATTTCGTTGTAGGCAACAATCGGAATCGGTCAAGAAATAACCACAATTATTTAGTCAATTTTTAATCGCATGGTTTTATGTTTATTTTACTTGGGCAAGTCCCAAGGTCGAACACAAGGAGGCAAAGAAATAACCTAGAATTATGTCTATCAATGTTCATGCATGGTTTTCGAGGCGGACTTTTTTTAGAAGTTTTAATGCAATTAAAGATGCAAAATGCAATTCTGGCCTATTTTAGGGACTAAATTGTAAAAGTTTATCAAATGATATTTGAAAAATCCGAAACTTAGCCAAGGTAAAAATAAGGATGAAATCAATGCACTATAATTTTTTGGATGCAAAATAAATTTTTTTATGAATTTTTAAATGCAAACAAAATGAATTTCAATATTTAATTACAATAAATATTAAACTAATTGTTTTCAATGGATAAAATTATCCAAGATCTATCACTAAGTGATGAATCTCAAAAAAATCCTAAACCTCGAAAATGTGAGATTCAATACCTATTAAAAATCAAACATGGGAATATGCAAAACGATTTTTACAAGGCAAACCTTGCATGCAAATGCAATTTTTTGGAAACAATGTTAACCACAATTAAATCTACAATCCTAATTTTTCGAGAATTTTTAGAGCAACGGTTAATTAATAACAAATTTTAGAGCAAAAGATGGGTAAAATATGCAAATTTCCACAAAATAATTAATTAGTAATTAACCATTGAGCACAAAAATGTCCACAATATACCAAGATGTGGAGAATTAAATGCGGAACAAAATGCAAAGTTTTGATAAATAGAAATATGCAATGTAGCTATCTAAAACAAATGGGAAAGACATGAGTATTTCTTGAATGATTAAATAATGATAAAGAAAACAAATGCAGTAAGGACTATTGTGCAATTACTGAGAGTTCTAGGGGGAGAAACTGCAAAATTTCCAAGGGGTTACGTGCGGGGCTCGTGACCCTTGGTCGACGGCGACAGATGCATGAATATGGAGACTTCTAGGGGCGTCCTTGAAAATTTCCTAGGAGGTCACGTCAAATGCATGTGACGTTGGGCTCTCTAGATTGAACTGCAATATGAGAAGTCACTAGGGGCCCTTCTGCAATTCATCACGCAGATCATGTTTCGCGTACATGCAATAGCAGGTTCAGAGAGAGGATTGGCACATACCTCCACGTGTAGGTGCTACGAGCCTTGGCCTTGGTCCGGAGCTCTGGTCCAGATTTGAAGCTTGTGATCAATCTGAGTCGTTGATGAATGTTGATCCTATGACTGAAGCTTTGGCTTGTCTGGACGGTCGGATGCTCGATCCTGGTTGATCAGATGGCGGTGGGTGGCCGACACACGACTGACGGGCGTCGATGGAGAGGTGGAGTGGCACGGCATTGACCAACAACGAGCCCTATGTAGGTTGCCGATGTCGGGCATAGTGGCAATGACTCTTGTGGGCCTCTGACGATGGTCGGAGTCGGTAGAGTAGACCAACGAAATGGTGGCTGGAGCTCGATGATTGAGCCTTGTTGAAGACAAAGGTGATTCGATCGGTTGATGATGGAGGTGCTTTGATTGATCGATGATGGAGCGAGTTCTCGACGGAGCAAAGAGTGGAGATTCGAAGTGGCGAGGGGTGGTTTGATCGATATGGAAGTGAAGCGGAGGAAGAAGGGTACCTGTATCTCGACGGCTAATACCAAAGCGAAGCAGCGACCTGAATCATTATTGTGACAAGGCTGAAAGTACTGGAACACACCGTGGAAGGGGGGTGGCCGGTCTGTCACTCCGGAGCGAAGCTTGAAGTCAAATAGAGGATGATCTGCGAGGTCACGATGGAGGTTCTTAAATAATGTCTAGGGCTTTAGCCGGCTATGGAAGGTTGGATTTGTCGGAACGAAGAGGGAAGGCGGTGGAGATTTGACTTGAAATTGGTGATGATTGGAATGGATTTGACGAGGGGAGAAGGTCGGAGAGAATCACGGGACGACGGAGATGTGGAGGATCGCGGGCAGAGCATTTTGGGAAAGGTGCGGATTAGGGAAGATGATCTTGGGACCATCCAATCAATCGAGATCGGAGGGACCTCCATGAGCCACGTGGGGGCCGGGTGAGGAGCAGCACGTGTGTAGAGCGTTCCTGGGAGGCACGTGATACGCATGTGCGAGGGCTTTTAAATTTTTTTTTATAAAATCGAATAAATAAAAATCTTAAAAATGCCACATGTCAGCGCCAACAAATTCAGAAAATAAAACTTTGAAAAATTCAAAATAAATAGCAAATGGCCTCGGATCGAAAAAGTTTCTTCACAAAAATTGCTCGGCTCGATGATATCTACAACTTTCATAAAAAACATCAGAACCAAAATCGATCAATTGCACAAATTGATATTTTTGGGGTATCCCATGTACATAGAATACCTTGATTTTCAGGTTTTATAAATATTTTGTCATTTTTAAACAAGATAAAATTCCGGAAAAATATTGTAAAAACAAAGATAAATATTTTCATATTAATTTATTTTTTTGATTTTCTTATTAATTAAGAAAAATAAGAAATAAAATAAGAGTTGAAAAAGACAACTTTTGTACAGAAAGTTAGTGAAGACTTGGACTCAATTTGTTTCTTTGATTTCAATCTCAGTTTGGATTTGGATTTTTATGTATTTTAATAAAACTGATATCACATAAGACAAATAAAAAGAATTAAAATAAAATAGGTTAATTATATACATAAAATATTAGGTCAAAAATAGTTAAAATACAAAATGTACAAAAGAGGCCCAAAACCCAACTCTCACATATGAGCTCCGATTCAATTGAACTTCGTCTTGTTTTGAAGGTAATTGAATGTAAATTAGTTCAAAAGTGAGTAGGATCAAAATGGACACTGGATGAGGATGATATAAGGGTTTTAGTCGGTGAGTCCTAGAACTAAGGTTTGGGTTTTTGGTCAACTTATTTGGGTTAATGATTTTTTTGTATTATACATTTATTCTTGTTACTGATATGTACACAGTGGAGGTGGTTTTGGGTCATTCGGATTTAGCATGAATTTGTTAAAAAATAGGGAAATTACGTTATTTACAAGTCAATTTTGGCTGGTATTTTTGGCTTCTTATTTTGTGCAGAAATGAATGATAAATGCAATTCTTATTAAAACAAGCATGAATGCTAATTATGACTAATAAATGAAGAAATTCCAATGATTTTGAGGGATTTGAGCTTAATTTGTGAGATTTAGAGTGATGAATTAGAGATTCATCATCCCAGTGTACTTAAACCATGTCGTCCATGAGCATCAAAAAGAAATGCCATGAGGTGAAATGAGAATGGGTTCCATACCAAGACCACGAGTTGAAGGTTAAAATGAAACTAGACTCGACCTTTGGATTATTAGTTTGGCTGAGCTTCTGTGAGACTTAGAATTTTAAAGTCAACAACCTTCAAGTTCTACACATCATTGGCACAATTTCAGCTCAAAAGTCTCTTAGATCAATCCTCTTCACAAAGAATACCCTATGAACATTGAACAATCGACTCATGTGTGTGAGAGGTTTTAGCTATTCCCATCCAGAATGCCGGACTACCATACAAACCTTCTCTCCACTAACTCATCCTCGAGGAGTCAGGTATTTCCTTTTAAGGTCTGTCGCATTGTGTTTACAATCGAAATGGGGAGAGAAGTTAGGAGAAGGAGAAAATAACCGGAGGGTGATCAGTGTAGTCACCTCTCCTTGTGAAGCAGGCCAGTGTAGCCGAGTCTCCACCAAGATCTGTAGGTTTTCTTGAAGCCTGGAACTTTTTGGTCAGGTATTTATTTGGTAGAGTGCTTCTTTTTATTTGGATTTTTGGTGGTTCTGCTTGGATCTTATTGTGCCCCTACGGATATAGAATCTTTTTTTTCTGTACATCTTTTGGTTTTTTAGAAAAAAAAAGTGTTCCCAGCTATCCATCCCTTTTCCGAAGATTTATTTCAACCCGTACTCTGGTCTTTAGATTTCCACGCTACTAGAAAAGAAACTCACACAGTCTTCCAACACCCTGTATGAGTTGAGCTATGTGCATAGTGCGAGAGTACAAATTAATTCCTTATTCCAGAGTTGTACCCAGAATAAAGAGACCAGGTTGGACACTAAGAGTCAAATGTTGCACATTGTCATGTTGAACTCGAAGAATTAAGTAAAAGATCTGAAGCTTTTAAAATCCTATTACTCGGTGAAGTTTCTTTGAAAATTAAGTGGGTTAAGGTCAAGTCCAGACCACTCTCGGTTTCAGCTCATAACTCGGTTCAGAACCTAATGACTTTTCACAGATGCAAATGAATGTAATGATGGATGAAGTGCATGTGTGTAAAATGTAGACACAAGTTTTTTTTGGTTTTTTTTGCAAGGGATTTTTTTCTGAAAAGCTTTTTTAATGGAACAATGAATAATAAGCATTTTTTTCAAAAATTATTGGTCGGACACAATCAATGTTAGTCGCAAAACTATTTTTTTCAAGTTAGTTTTTTTCGTTTTCATAAGTTAGTTACCCACCCCATAAATACATATAGACTTACGCGAAAGTACGAGATATGGGTAAAATATATAATCAGTATATATACATACCCCCCTATAGTTAGCGAGTGCTGTGTCCTTAGAGCACAAGAAGCGTAAAGAAGACATAACTCGGGCTAAGTGCAAGAGAGTGAAAAAGGAAGAGAAGAAGACATATTGGTACGCCCCCCTATTCTTACTATGTGAACAATCTAAGTATATATGAAAAGTGAAAGTGAGGTGGTCGGGATATTTGAATGAGGAGAGTATATACAGATAAATGTCAGTTCCCCCTATACTTAGGCTCTTGAATAGTGATCGTTTGATGGGAAGGATGATATATACATATGGCATTCGTTCCCCCCTATACTTAGGCCTTGGCCTAAGTAGAGGACGAAGTTGTACAAGGAGATCGACGAGGTCGGTAGGAGGAATGATATGATGAATCTTCATTCTGATCGCTCTGCGTGAAGTAGATGACCTCAACTTGATCTGTCTCCTCTTTGGATGATTCTATATATGGCTTCAGCAATTGTCCATTCACTGAGAAAGGTTGTGCATCATCTTTGAGTTCATCAATATCCACACTTCTATTGGTATGCACATCGATGACAATGTAGGGAACCGTCCATTTTGATTTGAGTTTCCCGTGAAAAATCTTCAACCGAGCATTAAACAACCACACTTTCTTCCAAGGATCAAAGGTTTTATCTCGAATGTGTCTATCATGCCATCTGTTGACCTTGTCCTTAAAGATCACACTATTTTCATATGCTCGGTTTCATATTTCAATTAGGTCATTCATATTTAAGTCTTGGCATAATTTCCCAAGATGACAACTCCAATCAAGCTTTTTGACAATTATGATTTGTGAATTAACACTGTGGGTTGATGATATGGCTTACCATAGATCGTCCTAAAAGGTGAAGTACTGAGTGGAGTCTCGTAAGCTGTCCTATAGGCCCACAAAAGCTAGTCCAACATTTTCGACCAGTTCTTCCTATCGGGACGAACCAACTTTTGAAGAATACCCTTCACCTCTCTATTAGAAACTCTGCATATCATTAGATAGTGGGTGATATGTATTTGCTATTCTATGCTCAAATTTATATTCCTTTGCCAAAGATCTCATTTCCTTGTTCACAAAGTGGCTACCTCCATCTGAAATCAGGACTTTTGGTACCCCGAACCTTGCAAAGATATTATCCTTGATAAACTTACAGACGATTTTGGTATCTGCCGTTTGATTGGAATAGCCTCTACTCATCTCGATAAATAATCAATCGCTAACAAGATGTACTCAAATCCATTGCTATTGGGGAGGGACCAATAAAATCAATCCCCCATGCATCGAAAATATCACAGAAAGTCATTGTTTGCATGGACATTTCATCTCTATAAACAACAGTCCCTCCCATTCTTTGACAAATCGGGCATGACTATACAAAATCATTAGCATCTCGAAATAAGGTCTGCCAGTAAAATCCACATTGGAGTACCTTGTGCGCGGTTCTCTTTCCAGAATGGTGTCCTCCAACCTCAAGATAATGACAATGTGCGAGGACACTCTGGTATTACTCTTGAAGAATACATCTTCGCCAGACGTAATCTGGTCCTTCATGGAAAAGGAAAGGATCATCCTAATGGTATTTTCTCGTATCCGATTTTAGTCAGTCAATCATTGTCTTGGTCCAACCAAAGGGATCCTTCTTGGAGACAAGATAGTTCACGATGCTGGAACACCATGGGATTGAATCAGTAACGCAAACTAATTTGACTGGAAAAGTCTCTTTAATTGGTCTAGTGTCAGGATAATCGTTTTACATTATTCGGGAAAGGTGATCAGCAACAACATTCTTTATTCCAAGTTTATCCTTGATCTCCAAATTAAATTCTTGGATTAATATGATCCATCTCAAAAGTCATGCTTCAGCATCCTTCTTATCATAAAATATCTTATTGCCGTATGATCAGTGAAAATTGTCACCTTGGAGCCCAATATGTATGATCTGAATTTTTCAAGGGCCCAAAATACCGCGAGCATTTCCTTTTCAGTTATTGTAAAATTTCTCTATGCAGGATCCAACACTTTGCTCACGTGGTGAATCACAAAGGAATTCCATCTCATCTTTATCAAGCACAACTCCGATAGCTAAATCTAATGCATCAGTCATGATCTCAAAGGAAAGAGACCAGTCGGGAGCTTGTAATAATGGTGATTCACATATTTTCTTTTTCAGGAGCTCGAAGGCCTCTAGACACTTGTGATTCACAATAAACTCGATGTCTTTTTCTAAGAGCTCAATCAGTGGGCGGGAGATCTTTGAAAAATCAGGGATAAACCTTCGATAAAATCCAACATGCCCTAGGAAAGACCTCACTGACTTGATGTTGGTTGGTGGATCAGGTTCTTGATCACATCCACCTTGGCAGGGTAGACCTCCATTCCCTTTTTGGATATGACATGCCCTAACATGATACCCTCTGTCACCATAAAGTGACTTTTCTCGCAGGAGTGTACCAAATTAACCTCTCTGCATCTCCGGAGGAGTCGGTCCAAGTGCGCTAAACATGTATCAAATGAATCACCATGGACCGAGAAGTCATCCATGAAGACATCCAGGAAATCACCAATCATTCCGGCAAATGCGGCAATCATGCACCGCTGAAATGTTTCTGGGACATTACAAAGCCCGAATGGCACGCACTTGAATGCACAAGTGCCGAAAGGACATGTAAATGTGGTCTTTACTTGTTCCTTGAGAGCGATGGCTACTTGTTTGTAGCCAGAGTACCCATCAAGAAAACAAAAGAATGCTTTCCCTGCAAGTCTCTCCAAGATTTAATCAATAAATGGCAATGTAACGTAATCTTTCTTTGTCGCATCATTCATGCGCCTGTAATCGACACAGACGCGCCATGACGTGGGTACTCGGGTCGCGATATCTACCCCCTCCTCGTTGTTGACCATCAGGATTCCTGTCTTCTTCGAGATGACATGAAGGGGGGCCACCCACTTGGACTCAGAAATGTGGTATATAAATCCTGCTCTACAGCATTTCTCTATCTCTTTCTTAACAACTTCCCGATGATTGGGGTTTAATCTTCTCTGAAATTCATGGGATGAACTTACGTTATCCTCAACATAAATTTGGTGCGAGGAGAGAGGGGGATTGATTCCTACGAGATCCAACACAGTCCAACCGATGGCTTTTTGATTTCGCTCAAGGACTTCGAGTAATCTAGATTCCTGATCGATGGTCAATGATGAGCTAATGATCACAAGAAATTTCTCTTTGGGTCCATAAGAAATGCATACTTGAGTGTGGGAGGAAGTGGTTTCAGTTCTGGCTAATATGAATCACTAATTAAGTCTGGCTGAATGACTTTTGAATCTGGCTCCGTGTTAGTTGGCGGGGAATCATTCTATGATGTGCTAGCTACCAATTATGAAGAGAGGTGAGTCGGATCCCAGAAGTAGTGCGGTAATTCATCCAAAGCCACGTCTCACTCATCGGTGATAATTCTTGATTATCTTGAAGAAGATGGGACTGACAAATCCGAAAGGATTTCTAAGTCATCAAGGTTATAGGTATATGATCGTTCTATATGTGGTCCTCAAGGATTTCTATGTGGTCCTCATGCTCCCGTGATGCACTTAAGGATCTTCCTATATCCTTCATCATCATTTTTCTTGATGCATGACTTTTCCATCCTCTCGTAGTATTCTAACACTTATGCTTTGAAGGAAATTGGAATCCATGTGTAGATGATCTCCTGAATTTTACACAAAACAAGTAACAACCAAATTGGAAAATAGGTATTGCTAATTATTTTACCAAACAAAGTACAACTGTTTAGAAAAATCATTGTTTGCGGGCCTCACAAGGTACATAGATAACTTCCAAACTTGATTGGGTACAGATGTACACGCTAAAATTAGATAGCAAAATCTAGGATTTGCTAGCTAAATCTTCACAATCTCGCTCTCAAAAGGTAGGAGCTACAACCACTATCCTTTGACCTAAAAAATATATTTTGGTGAACCCTGTTATACCTCTCTTAAGGCTTGATATAACATGGCCGGCGTTAGTGCATATGGTTATAGTAATTGGAGGATTAGTGTTCACTAGGCTTTGAGAAACTCACCCTTTGTGCAGTAAATATTTGCAAAAAGTGAAGGCATGAATTTGAAAAGATAGCCAGCTGACCTTTGGTTCCATCCCCGTATTGAGTTGTACTGCCTATGTAATGTCTAATGGGCATATTATTCTATGCACTTGAACTCGACCTCGATTCACTTCCATTCGCATAATCCTTATCTAATACGTGTGAATATTTGACACTAATACTCGGACACCTTGAGTCAAGCCTATCCGATTGTTGTCTTCATTCTTCTCATTTTCCTTTCATGCAATCCTCTTTTTCATGCACATTTTTCACTTCCACCCATCACACTAACTCCACCATCTCCATATCATGGTAATCCAACTTGTTTGTTTGATACAAAAATATTCGATTAGCTCATAGACATACCTTTAATCAACTACTTTGTGGACAAAATGAAGTGATCAAAATTTGAGACGGAAAGAAAATCCCCTTTTGAAACCATCTACAACTTGGGATGAATATCTTACTGAGTTACGATGACTTCTCCTTTGAACAAGAATCGATCATGGTTTGAGAAATTTAGACACAATAACAAGGAGATTGGACTCTTGACCGAATCCCAATATCAACCAGACATAACCAACTCAAGAGGCATTGCCCATTGACACACCATGGGATGCCTATTAGTCAACCATGATTAGATGTTAGAGTCATGACATGATGAGTGCGATCGCCCATGCCTTCAACCAACACCTGTGATAGAGAACACACTTTGCATATTTGATCGTAAGAAATTTGGCAAGGGTTACTTGTTGGGATAAAAAAAGATCCAATTTAATAGAAGACATGATTAATAAGTCATCCCAATGGTTGAATCACTTGTGTCTTCCTAACAAGGAGTACACAAAGAAACCAAAATTGAGTTTGAAGTTTGCAGGTTATTCATGAAAACACAAGCACCCAAAAACCACCAAACACCAAACTGACTGAAACTTACCTCACAAATCCAAGCCAAATTATCCCTTTCTATCAAAAATATAGAAACTGAGAATATAGAAAACACCAAAATATATGAAAAAAATGAAAACATTATTGAAATAGATGACATGGAGAATTAATGAAGCATAACATTTATCTGCTACCAAAAAGAGAGTACATAGAGTACATTCCCAATTTCAAAAGATACTTGAAGAATTTGTGTACCACGAATAGGAAGAGTATGAAAATGACTCAAATTAGGATATATTAGTCTCTATTGATGGCTCCTAGATGATGGAAAGGCAGACTAAAAGCCATGAGTCAAGTAGTTTCCTAGTATAGAGTGCCACATCTATGACACCACCTTTATTCATGCTTGAATTGATGATGAATTATATATAAATATCCTATCCACCTTCATGTTTGACAAGCTCAAATTTTAAACTATGAAGAATTCGAGAATGATCACTCAATTATTTGATCAATCAAGAAAAAAAGGTCGAGATGAATCATCTAAAATCGTAACCTTTTGAGGTACAACACACTGAGTGAACTTCATTATCAAGGATATTGAGTGTTGAAGACAGTTTCGTAGTCTCTCATAATTGTTGGGTATTTGTTCGTTTCCTCTACTAAGGTGTTGATTGACTATGAGACCGAGGTAGCCAATTTTATAGCATAGGGTACTCAAGAACATTGTCAGAGTTTCGATGCCACAACAATATGAAGACACCCTCTTAACTACAAAAACTGATGAGAATGAAGATGACAATTTATTCTTGACACTTCCACAATCATACATTTTGATCTATTTAAAACAATTGTATGTTCTAATGAATGATGAACATTGTGAAAGGACACATGTAGTCATCATCATCCAACAAATAGAACTCGACCAACTCTAAGGAGTCCCCAAAAATATTTATGAACGAGACTATGAGATGTTGAAAACATTCAAGACATGCTAGCTATATCTCTAGACGATCACACTACTACTAAGGTCAAAGTTCTCGACTCACAAACATACGCCTCCTGAACCAGGCATCATTATTTCGGACTTCCTTGATCGTTATTTTGATATAGCACCTAAGCCTACAAAGCTCAAGATGAGTAACTCAATTGTAGACTACAATGCCAACCTCACAACCCCAATCAAAGTAGTAAGCCACCTCTAAAAATCCATTATATAGTAAGAAAAACAAAGGTACTTATCCCACAAAGAATTCCCTGGAGCACCTCAAAGCGTGTCATCATCCTCTTGGTCTTCATGCTTCAACAGTTAGTAAACTGATTGGGATAGTTATATATAAGACATTTTGGAAACCTCTTTATGAGATTATTCATCAAACTCAGAAGAGGTGATTTACATGAGCGAGCTCCTCTCAATATCCTCAAACCATACCTAAGAAATCGACAGACTGAAGATGACTCCACCTCTAAATGATAATCCTCCTGATCCTAGTATTCTAGAGATGACTCTGACATCGACCAACACCTTCTAAATCATTCTAACCCAGTTGTCGTAAATCTTTTTGAGGTCTATATTCCGCTTTATCCATGTATGTGGTTTCATTTTTTTACATTCTATCTCCCATTCTTTTTGTCATATACCTCGATGTGGTCTTGCTTTATTCATGTCTATACTTAATATGACCACATCCTATGTATATAGGGCACATGAACTGATTGTACATATTTATCTTTTATTTTCTTTCTCTATAAATCAACTTGGATCTAAACAACCCCCCATATCCCAATACTTTTGCTGACAGAGAGCCTACATGTAGTCGGGCCATACCTACTGTGTATAACTAAGTATATGAGGGGCTACCGATTTCATTTCGACTTTTTTTCTTTATTTTCTTCCATTGTTTATATTGTAGATATCTTACATATAACTCATACTCTCATACAATTTCTATAGGAAATTCTATAAAATACTAGGATCTTAGTAAGCAGTTTAAAATTCGATAATGTGAATCAAATAACTAAAGAAAATGAAAATTAATTAAATAAAAGATTCGCAAAAGATAAAAACATAAAATGGAAAAATATTAAATATCATTGTAATTTAAAAAATCCACAAAAAATCATAATCTGACATGTACACGTGCACTCAAGATTTTATTGTACATCTTGTCAATTGATTCAAGTCGACTCTCTACCTCGAGGATGACCAATCTTTCTCACGAGGGTTTTAAGACTAAATGTACCCAAAATCTATGGATTGCAAATATACATGTTATTCACGTGTAGAATACCTAAGAATAAAATAAATAGAAAGCAATTCACTTCTATGATCACATGTACTTTGTGATGAGACATGATTTTACCTATGAACTAAGGATATGGAAGCTTAACATAAGATTAGAATTTATGATTCTCAAAGATGAAAAGGAGTTTTTAATGTCTCAATAGGTATGAATATCGACACGTAGCTAATACAGGGATAAAGATCCATGTACTTCCTTGAAAAATATAAGGTATTGTATGCGTATTTTAATAACAAATAAAATTATGAATCAACACATGCAAACATGAGTAAGAATTGAGAAGACAATTAGTGAAAATAATGAAAAATCCAAAAAATTATATAGAAATCCCAGAAAAATTTACATATAAACAATAATGTAGGTGCTCCCAAACCTTCGATGTGTCCACAAGACTAAGTGAGACAAGTTAAACATGAGCGACCTACAGATCATGAGTGCACAAATGCTAACAGCTTGGGTACCAACGGTACAAGGATACATAAAAAGAGGCATGTCCTCATATACTCCAAGAAAAATAAATGGAGACAATCCACAATCCTTGATGAAGGTTTTTATTTCATAAAAATCGAATGATTTGGATTTATATTTAGTATTGTGTATATGACATTCGAGTGATTTCCTTTCCAATATGACGTAAGAAAACAAAGATAAAATCTCAACTACTCCATAATTCACCTTTCCATCTGACATCTTAAAAATCTGATAATTAAAGATACCGTGGACTGAGATGAGACAAGTTCTAAATGCACATATCAGAATCGTGTCTTTAATTGAACTTTATGTTAGCCATGTGAGTCTGGGGTGAACCATTCATACAATAATTATTATTGTACTCTTTTGATAAATGTTATTTATTTATTTCTCTCCTTGTATGAGATTATATGAACGAACACACTTATAAGATCCCTTAGTACAATGACGATTATGTACCATGGCACCTTAATAATCATACAACCATTGATTCAATTGTTGAATCATAGGGGCTTGTGCATGGACAATATCTAAAGGGTTAAATTGAGGACTCATAAAGCTTCGTTAAATGGTTTTTAAGAAAGGATATCTAGCATGAGAAGGAAAAGTCCATCCCTATTTAAAGGCTGGAATCTGACCAACCTTTAGATGCATGTCCTCTACATAGGAATAGAGATTTAGAGATGTTAGATAGGTTTGGTCAAAGAGTTTACTTATTGGAGATCAAGATAACGAAGACCTATGTTGTATTCTATTATGATATATGAATATTATCAGTATGATATACGCTTTTGGAAAGCGTATGATCGATACCAACTCATATTGACTAAATGAGAATCATAATTATAAAACTCTAAAGAAGAGAATCTAAATATAATCTAAAACTTCAGGTTTATTTTAGGTCTTCCAGTACAGAGGAGGTACATCTACTTGGAATACTCGAGAATGATGTGATCGTAAATGATTGTACAACCATGACACTTCCATTATGAGGAAGTGATGAAACAATTTGGCTTCAGTGACCCTTCTCAATATATTAATAATCTAATCTTTATCCAAATGCTGGACATTGATATGAATATGATTCAGATGCAATGAGAAGATTCATTCTACATTTTGATTTTATCAAACATCTTTGAGAGGTCCTTGAGATATGGATTTGAGAGATGATCTCGATATCCATGTTGCTATGCATGGAATGTACAATCGCACTATCCTTATCTCCAAGTTTTCACGAAGAAAACACATTATTCTAGAAAGAGTCGACAATAATTATATTGTTGATAATGTATCTGAGCAATAGAAGATCGATGATTAAATGTTATTTAATTATCACAAATAAATGTTATCCATATTATATGAACACAAGAGAATTCTCATAATATAATTAAATGAAATTTAATTATCAATGATTTCACTAATGTAGATATCACTATTCATAATAATCACAAATATTACAAATGTGATTTATAGTATGTTGGAAGCATTTAATTTTGAATAGTATTTATGAATTTAATGTTTATGTGAGTGGGATTCAGATTATACAATTAATTCTAAAAACAATTTACTTTTATATTGGATGGATGAATTTGATTCATAATTGCCAACGGTATGACTGAAATTATTAGAAAAATAATTAGGAATCATTTTGGTGAATAATTATGCAACCAAAGTTATTCCATGTATGGAATATTTGTTAAGATATGAGATCCCACAAAATTGTAATGAGAGCCACCTTTCCCTTTGTAGAGGGTGGATGACCACCATTGAGTTTCCATTTCAGTGTGGTCATTCATTATATGAAATGAAGGAGGCTTTATTTCCATTCATTCCATATGGTAATTGAATTAATTCATATTAAATTATAATAACAAATATTAAATATGTTTAGTTTATTTTAAATTATATTGTTGTTAAAAATTTATGCAACAAAATCATAACCATTGATTGAAAACACAAACTAATCTACACCATTGATGTGTGTGTACATGTATTGAGATCCAAGGACTTCTAATTTGTTATAGAAAGAAAGGCTAGACCTAGCTCCTTCTTGAAAACATCATAAAGATCAACAACTCTCTCTCCCTCTATCACTATTCTCATACAAAATAAGGTCTCTTTCTCTCACTCTTTCTCAATATTACGGTCGACCACTATGTTGACCTAGAGAGCCTCGTAGTTGTCACGTCGTTGTTTTATTTTATTGTTCGCTCGATTGCTCATGGATCTATGCCTTCTTCAGTGTATCATGCCCATGAGGAAGGCTATCAATTTTGTGGGGGGTGAAACTAGGAGACTCTATGCTCGGATCTTCAACTAGGATCATGGGAGATGCATATGCGTGATAAATCACATGGTTGTAAATAAATAACCATATGCTACATGTTTTATTCTCATTAGTTCGACCTCTACATGCTTACTAGCTATTCATTTTATGATAGAGATAATAAATTTTAACTCTGGTTTTTTGTTATTCATTTATTTATACATATTGTGGGTTATCTCTTGATTGATTGAGGTATATTGAGCGATCAACACATCGACTATGGTTTCACCTAGTGAAACCGTACGACCCTTATTAAATATCAATTATCAGGGGGCAGGCCAGGGCAGAGGAGGGGGCAGGTTGGGGGCGGAGGAGAGGATAAGGCTCAGGAGGGGGAGACTAGAGGGAGGAGGGGGCAGGCTGGGGGCATAGGAGGAGGGAGGCTGGGGGTGGAGGAGGTTATCGGCTTAGGAGGATGATGAGGGGCGGAGGAGAGGACATGGCTGAGGAGGGGGGAGGCTATGGCGGATGAAGGATGTGGCGAAGGAGGAGGGAGGTTGGTGGCAGAGGAGAGGGTAGGGCGGAGGAGGAGGGAGGTTGGGGGTGGAGGAGGTCGTCGGCCTGGGAGGAGGCTGAGGGAGGAAGGAGGTCGTCGAGGGAGGTCGTCGAGGGAGGAGCTGTGGGTGGAGGGTGACCAGTCGGGGGTGAGGGAGGAGTTCGGAGAGGAGTGGGAGGAGGAAAAGGATGGGGGAAGAGGAGGAAGAAGAAGCGAACGAGGAAGAGGGTGAGAAAAGACCGTTGAACTCTTTTTATACATTAATTTCGCTTATGTCCTAAAAGTTAACGTCAGTTTGCACTGTAGGTGGATGGCAACTAATACAAGGGATACAATTTATAGAACAACAAGAAGTCGGGGGTACAACCCGTAGTCCCAAAAAAGGAGGGGTATAACTAATATTGTAATATCTCGGAGGGGCACAATTGATAAAAATATTTTTCTTGTTTCCCTTGTTGTTCATATTAATTAGTGTAAATTACAAAAAAATGGTCTTAACTATATATCAATTTTGATTAAGGGATTTATTTTCAAATGTAACAAACGGATTCATGAAGTTTTAAATTTCAGATTTAACATCAACATAAAAAGGTGGTGATAGTTTACATAGGCCTATATTTGAGACAGAAATAAGACTAGGTCCATGTTTGTCACATTTGAAGGATGAGGCTCTTAATGAGAATTTACGTATAGAAAGGGTTTTTTTCGGCAATTTACCCTATTAATTATGACAGTTCACATTGGTAAAAAATGTCAAAAATATCAACACATGGTTCGTAGAATACAACACAAACACTAATGTGCAGGAAATTAGAGTCAAGTTAATATTCACCCCATTAGCCCTTTGGTGTGTGTGCATCAAACAACAATAGCCACATCAACATCTCATCCACAAGCCTACAAGTGCATCCTTCATCTGATTGCACTTGAAACATGATATATATATACTTAGAGACACACAATAGCAATCATGCTTCAAGAGGTAATCCATTGACTTGTTTGCGATCTCGATGAAATAATTAGAGAAGTATTATTACATAATGTGGTTTCATATAGTTAAAATTTTGTAAATTCCACTACTAGTTCCAACTAGTATGATTAGTTTCCCATTATCGTATTCTATGTGATATGCACTCTTTTGTGATGTCCTAAAGACTAAACACTGGACTTTACCTTACACTCTTGAACCATGGTAAAAAATACCGATTTTACACCAAGTATTATGAATTACCCAAAAATTTCTCACCCATTACTTATTTAGTACAAAGAGAGCATGTGAATCGGAGAGTTTGAATTCGTTTTGACGAAGTGTCAGTTTGGTACTCAATTTCGACGAGTTCCCAAAACTTATGTCCCAATTGACGAGTCTAATTTTCTTACTTATACTTGTTAGGAATTTGTACAAAACTTTCTTTACACTATTTCGTTAATTGAGTTTTCTAGTGATGAGTAATGTTTAAGTATAGAGGGTGACATGAATCTACGGTTAAATTCTTTTATTCTTAACTTTTGTCATTAATTCTAATCAAAACACAATAAAATATTCAATGAATGATAAAGTTATGAAATTATCTCATGTAAGAAATGTAAATTAGTTTAAGGGACTAGAAAGATGTGAAAATCCAACAGAATATCACATACATTGTTGTGAAATTTGAGCTGAATGGAATATTCTTTCATCTGTATATAGTGTACAATTTTAACATATTTTAATGAATTCACCAAACTCCAATTAACACAAAACTAATCCCTTGTTTACATATTACATACCACATCCTATGAAAATTCCTGAAATATACCAGCATGTAAAAATTGAATTAAAATTCATCCCTAATTTCAAGGACATAAAGTTTTATGGTTGAATAAATCCATATACAATATCTTAGTACATTCTACTCACCTTTGAATTAAAATAGATTCATTATTATACAAAACAAGATCAAATTGAAGGAATCTAGTTCATTTTTTAAAATAAGGTTTGAAAACCTAATTAAGCATTAAATAAAATCTGGTAATTCAACCACATTATTTAATGCTTTTTAAATATTTTTCAAATAGTAATGACTTCAATTTGACATAGTGTTAATTTGTCAACATTGTAGCATGAGTATTTACGATCGGCCAAGAAGTACATAAAAATCAATATTAATAAATTCAGTGGTCATTTTAATATACTTAGAGTAAGTCCAAGGTCAAATGCATGGAAGCAATTCACGTTCGGGATTATTTTTAATAAATTTTAAAATAAGATTTTGTTATTTTTTAAAAGAAGTGGCCCAATGAAAATTTGACCAAGTTCAGGGGCTCTTTATCATTTTTCCACTTAAACAACACCAAAAATTTGAAAGCTTGGTTAGAGTGCGAAATGATGCAAAAACAAACTAACGTAATGTTATTGGGTCTTTTTGAGGTAAGATGAATTTTCCGTGGTTATATAAGTACTAGGAAAGTGACATAGAGTACTTTAATCCCAACTATCTAAATTCGTAGAAACAAAATTATCTAAAATATCTCTCAATGAGATGAATTTAAAATAACTCTAAAAATTTAAAATACCAATTGATTGATTAACTAAAAATAAATTACTCAACTCAATAAATAATTTATTTAAAATAAAAACACATGTACATTATTTTGTTTTCAGGCATAAAACATACAACACATAATTATAAATTTTTTAAGTTTTTGGAAAATTTTAGAGCAAAAAATAATTTATTATGAATAATGATACAAAAGTGGGAAAAATATGAAAGTTTTCAACTACAATAATTTTAATAGATTAGTTCAACCTCATAAAATCACAAACAAATAACCATAATGAAGACTATTAAATGGATGACACAATGAAAATTTGGCAATTAAAAATGATGACAATTAATGTTTCAAATAACTGCTCAAAGTGTAGGGTGCAAATATAAATAATAAAATAAATAAAAAGCGTAAAGCTGGGATTTATTGGCCATTACCCAAAACCCGCAAGGGTACATGTGCAAATCTTATAGGAGGAGAGTCTACTTCCTAGAATGAGGAACGAGCGATGGATTCCCTGCAAAAAAACCCACCAAGTGATGCATGTGTGAGACTCGGGAGTAAATTGCAATTTGGGGCCTCATGAGGGTCTCCTACAATTAACACAGGTCAACCGTACAAAACCTGTAACTCAACTTCTTCTCCTATTGTTGAGGTTCTCCCGCATGGATCCTTGATGATATATGTGCCACAACGGAGCTCGAAGGGGTAGAGAACAATGGTGTAGGGATCGAGCTGATGGGGACGAATTCTGTTGGTAACTTGTGAGAAGGGTTAAGCGAGGACTCTCTTCCTCCTCCTCTCACGGCAGATGGTGGTTCCACGATCCTTTGACAATGAGGTGGTTGACATTTTAGGGGATTCTATAGAACATCTTTAGTGAGGGAAGATGCTTTGACAAAATAACCAATAGATGTGAGGTTTAAATCATCTTTAAATGGATATCGAAGAAATGTCCATGTGTGGCTAGTACACTAGGAGACCAATCGATTTATGGTGCTCGATTGCAGACCGTTGGGATCTCTTGTACCTATTGCTTCAATGAACATGGTGTGCTCAACAAAAGTTTAACTGGAGGTGGAGTTATTGTGGAGGTTTTGGGGACATAGAAGAAGTGGAGGATCTGTGGGTCCTCCTTTGTAAGGAGAAATGTTGAGCAGGAGTGGAGGAAATTATGGAGAAATATAGAGAATGGAGTGAAGGATTGTTGTGACTGTGGCGTATTGGAGCCAAATTAAAAGTGGGTAACAATTAAGGAAAGAGAATGTGAAGGTGGTGAGACTCGAAGTTGGGGCATCACAGTCGTCAGGATTTAAGTGCGTCTGGAGAAAGGAAGAAGATGATAAGGAAAATGATGGGTAAGAAGGGGGATATGTAGAATATTTGTAAAGGAGGAAAGAGAAAAAATAGGTAAGGAAGAAGAAATAGGGAGGGAATATAAAGAATAATGATTTTACTTGGAGCCTCGAAGGAGGTGAAGACATTGTGCATGCATCTTATCATTTGAACAAAAGATTCATAGAAGAAACTCTGACTACTTTATTTTGAATCGAGGTGAATTTGATCTGCATTTTTTGATATTTAAATATACATTAATTCAAAATAGAGTACGGGTTCATAGGAGTTTGTATGTGAGAGATGTTGGATTTTATAAATTTTCCATCTCAATGAATGTTTGATTATATTAGACATAAATATAAGATGGGATTTTTTAGTATTTTATCATTTGTTAATGTTAATTATATTTAATTAGTGGGGTTAATTTTATTTACATTGGCTTAGTTTAAATCAATTAAAAAAAAGACAATGTTAGGCTAATATACATTTGAATATAAACAAATGGATTCGATTCCTTATAAATGTAAATAATAAATGATAAAATATGCATATTATTTACATATTCGTGGATAATAATAAAGCACTATAAGTACCTAAATACACCTAATTACATTGGAACATAAATCTATTTGTTTATAATAATGTGATGACCCAAAGATCCATCAACCCCATGTACTTGAACATAATCGTCCCCAAGCAACCAACATGAATGCGGATGAAATGACATTGGCTTCATGATTAACGCATATTGTGATAAGATAATATGGTCGAGTTGTAGCATGACCAAATATGCATTACATCAGAAATCGAGCCTAAATATCTCCGCAAGGAGGGGCTTGGTTTATTAAATTTCCTTTCTTGGATATAGTTGTGGTCAAATATAGGGACACTATTTATTATGTGATCCAATTGAGTTCTAAGATGTCGATTTTCTACTCTAAGAAGCTACCTAGGTCATGTTATGCATAAATTAACAATATGTATGCATGAACTTTTGCGGCGTTGTCTATGCAATTTATTTCGATGCTACAAAATGATGGCAAATGTAATTAATTTACAATATAAACAAACATACAACTGTTCACAATTAATCTCCTAGATTCATTGTTGTAACCAATTCAATTAATCAAGCACCCAAATATATAAGTAGAACATTATTTTCTAAGTTAAGAGTTTTTATGTTTACTCGGTGTATCCTTTAATCGGAATTTTAGTCTATCAACATGCTTATCTCCCATCTAGCACACAATGTTAGAAAATAATATAAAACACAGTCATGCAAAGTTCCTATTTAATAAATAAGTAATCCATTGTAATTTAGAGGCTTAAGGACACATTACATCATCTTAACATGATAATAAGGCTCAACTAATCAAGGCCCAAGGCAAACATGATTCTCTGAATTTTAATTTAATCTCAAAAAATAGCATAGATCTAAGTCTATATAATTAAAGACAATAAGAAGACCTTTAAAATGACTTAGATTTCATTCAGTTTGGTAAAGGATGTAAAAGATTTTAAAATATCAAGTTAGGGCATCATATTAAGAAAAAACACAATACTTAGAATACATCACAGTCCAAAAATCACTGACATGCACTAAATAAAAGTCATTGGGTGCTCATAAACCAATAAACCTTGCGCAGGGATAAAAATACAATAATAAAAATGCACGAGGGATTATCTTGCAAATTTCCCAAAGGGTGCGCATGTTGCGTGCGAGCAGAAGGACCTATCTGTAATATTGGTAAAATACGTTCGAAATTCCTCAAATGTCCCGCGCTCACATGCTCCTCCTCATGTAGCAGCGCTATGCTCAGGCTACGTTGCATTCTCTAGAGCTTCAGTGGCTAGTTTAGATGCTCGAACGTCTCGATATAATCATTGCTCCCGATCCAAGGCTGTAATATAATGGTGGCCATTAGATCAGATCACATGGATTTGATCCAACAATAGTTGTACATCTAGTGAATCCATCTCCTTCGCACAACGCAGCGACTGGGTGGAGCTCCAGTGAGGTCAAGTTATCTCCTACTCTCTGTGATTAATATCTTGAAGGTCCGAGGAGGTTAGTGCATTCTTAGCGAAAATGCAGCTGAGGAGATATAACATTGAGGTAGATGAAGCTCTGTGTTGGTGAAGTGAAATTGGAGAATAAGCTCAACATTAGAGCTCTTTTGAAATTTCGACCGATGAAGCCTCTTCACCCCTCTTGCATGTGTTGGAACACATACGCACGTGGAAAATCTACAAAGATGTAAATGAAGGTGAGATGGAGGCTCTGTTGAGGTGGAGGAGTATGAGGCTGATTGGTTCTATCCTTATGCCAGAGCTGAGAAAGATTGGATTGTTTACAACAATTGAGAAGTAGAGGGAATATGTGAGGTCATGCACGAAGAAGTCAAAGGAAGGGTGAAGTTGCTCAAGTGATC
The DNA here is from genome assembly GCA_037367405.1 of Ottelia alismoides. NCBI lineage: Eukaryota > Viridiplantae > Streptophyta > Magnoliopsida > Alismatales > Hydrocharitaceae > Ottelia > Ottelia alismoides. The sequence continues at coordinate 148,538 of JAZKJV010002956.1, forward strand.
AGGTGTCAGTGCGGGTGATTGAGTGTGCGATGATAAATAAGAGTAATAAAATAGGAACAAAGAAACAAAAGTGAATAAGTTTACATAGTGGAAGAGGGGAGGAAGGGGATTACAATCTAGGAATGAACTAGGAGGTGGATAAGGGCTTGGTTCTTAGGAAATGGATCCTCTCTCGTTGCTTAACTATATAGGCTATGTATATAGAATCTGACAGCTCTAGTGATGGCCACAACACGGTGAAGTATTGTTGTGGTTCACTCCAAAGTCAAGTCCCTTCTTCGCTCACTAACTGGCCGGCTCACTATTACAGATCGAAAGATTGGCTCGGGGGATCACTCTTGTAAAGGAGGATGGGGTCAAATCGTAATGGAGAAGAGGTATAGAAAGTGTACTAGGGGATGGTTCAAGGAGATTGTCGTGGGGGTATCACCGCCCCTCTATTGAATGATAGTTGGACAAGTGTGAGGGACATATTGCACAAGAAGAAGGGGGTAGTTAATTCTACGATGGGGAGCAGTTTATTGCGAGGAGGATAACCTACAACTTGGAGGAAATGGCGAGAAGGTGGCTAGTTCGTGCATTTTAACGAAGAGGAGAGTGTAGGTTGGAGGTTGACGAAGCAACACAACAATTGGATTTTTGGATAAGATGGTCAAAAGGGAGGTCGATTAGAGGGATGAGATTTCTCTGATCATATCGGATTGGATGTCTATGAAGCGAGTACTGATGGATGACAATCATATACTGTGAGTGGATCCAACAACTGATATGTGACGTGGAAGAGGATGAATGGTTGAGCTATCTGTCTCAACCTGAGGGAGCAATATGGCATAATAAAAATATAGAGAATAAAAAAATAAAGGAAAATAAAAAAAAAATTTATAGATGTCAAATGAAACAGTGTTGAACATTAAAGTTGTAGATCTTTTTTAGATATACAAGCTTTATGTTGAACAAAAAGTCAAATTAGGTCATATATACATAGTTATATTTTTTAAGTATTTTTAAAGATTAAAATAATTATTTTTAATTTCTTTTCATATTTATCCATATTTTAATTTATATTTAACTTTAAAACATATTTACAACATTAATATAATTTTCTAGGTCTTTTGATATTTATAGAGTATAGAAAATAATTACATGATAAAAGAATAATTTATATACATTAATTAGGGTTAATTGTATAGATGGTGTCATATTATAATTAATGTTAATTAGGATGGTTTAATTAAAAGGGATAATAAATAATAATTGTGGTTATAAATCATGGATTTATCTCCCCCTATTCTTAAACCATGGTCGTCCTCGAGCAAACAAAGAATGAAATATGTCGTATTAAACCATGATTGTGCACGCGAATATTCAAGACATGATTCATTAAAAAAATTTGATTTTAATTATCCTAAACTTCTTAGCAGAACCAATCTCTAGTCTGATGGAATCCAACTTTGCTAATGGTTAGACTTTGTTTGCATCCATATAGCATAAGTATATGATATTATGTCTGAACTACATTTATGATAATCGAGCCAAAATGTCACTCAAAGTCCCAGTCTTACAGAATCTCATTAGAACCCATCCCTTAACACTAGGGAATAAAATCATTGATTGTATTCAATCCACCATCTCTTTAGCTGTCATAAATAAAAGTGAAGGTGAAAGCTCAGATGATATAGTGCTATTGAACACTACATTTCATGTTTTATTTTATTTAATTTATCACATTGTAAAACAGTTGCCACAACCCATAAAAGCATCAAACGGAAATTATTCTAAACAATTCCTTAGTCTAATGAAAATAAAGTTACCAATGCCAACAACAGAACTAATTTTGCCAGTTTATTTACTTATATAGCATACAAGATCGAACTCACAGAGGTTAAAAAATCACGAGTGTTATTAAAATCAAAGACAAAATAAATAAAGAAATGAAGGAATCCCTAAGCAAACTAATCTTGTTTTTTGTGGATTTTTTACCTTTTTTAAAATTTTTTTACTATTTTTTTAAAATTTTTTGGGTATTTTGGTTTTGCATTTTTTTGTTTTTATGTATTTTAGCCTTTTTATATTCGAAAAGAAAGTAAAAAAAAATAGATAAAAGAAAGGAACGCGAGTTCTTTTTAAATATATAAAAAGTATAGAAAAACTAAATATAAAAGAGTTTGGAATGGAAATTTTTTCTACTACTTTTAAAAATAAAGGAAAACAAAAATAAATAAAAGAAATAATAGAAAAGTAATGAAAAGAATTTTTTGAGTTTTTAAAACATGAAATAAAATCAAACTTTAGGAAATTGGGCATAAATAGAAAGATGGAATTTTAAATTTTCCAAAAGCATTTTGATGACATTTCTGGGATTTTCGATATAATTTTTTTGGAAAAAAATAAGTTTTTAGACTATTTCTATTTTTTGAGTTTATTATGAATTAGCAATTGAAATTTATATAAAAAAAAAAACCAATAAAAAACACACATACACCCAATTTTTGTTAGAATTTTTCAAAATGTTTTTCTTATTTTTATTGATTTTATACCGGAAACAAGAACTATTTTTATGGACTTTGAATATGAAAAATAATAAAAATAATTCAAATGTGAAATAAAAATTAGAGAGGACAGAAGGGATTTGCAAGAGTAAACATGAATATGGGTTTTTTATTGATTGTTTGCTATTTACTAATTGAAATTACCATGCAAGATAAAAGACTGAAGAACATGGGCCAAGTGTAAAGAAGAGTCATTTGTTGACCAAATAAATAACAAATTAAAGAATTCATGACAAAAATGCAATTTTTCCAACCTAAGCATATGCCAGTGCACAAGAGATGCATTAGACATAACGTTTATGTGAATACCTAAGTTCAAGGGGACAAAATAATAGCCAATAAATGTGAGGTTTTTATTGCAATTTGTCTACAAAGTCACGTGCGATGCCCACATATCAGTTCAAATAAGACTAAAATGAAAATAAAATAAACAACATGGTAAAATGCACAAATGTTCAATGAAGCACAGTTTAACACGTGTCCCAAGAGGTACTTATTAGTAAATGAGATTAAAAGGTATGGTTGGTGTGCTATTTTTTTACGAGTCTATGTGGTTGATTCATCGACGACAATGCATTTTAGCTCCAATGGAACAACAAAGAAGCAGGAAGATATGAAAGGTTGAGATGTGTGACTCGATCTGATCAGTCGATTTGAATTTGGGTGCATAATAATGTCAAGTATGAGATATGGAGTTGAAGTTCTCAATACGACATCGCTGGAGATTCCAGGATGAATAGGTTTGAATGGAGGGTCCATTGAGCTTCAATCAAGAAAATCTCGCTTGTTATAAGTATGAAACACCTTGTAATGGTTGCCGTGGTTTTCTATGAATCTCCTCTATTGATTCGTTGGCTCCAAGGTATTCAATGATGGCTTGAGGAAGATCTGGAGGTCGAAAGGTTTACAGCTCCATGTGTACCTCCAAGTCCTACTCCTCTCTCACTAATTAGATCATGTGATCTTCAATAAGTTATTTGCACAGAGGCGGATCTCCGACCCACATTATTAGGTGAAAATGAACAAGAATTGTGGTGGATGGTCGAATCCGACAGTTGGTTATCGAAATTGAGTCGATGGTCGAGACCACGACTGATATAAGGTTCATGTTGCATGAGATGATGAAGAACAGTGCGGTGGTGTTGATGGTCAGGTCGAACTTCTGTGAATATGAGCATATAGCTTCGATCTTGCAGATCGGAGCTCAGATGAACATGGATATGATCATGCTAACTAAAGAAAAATAGATGCACAATTGAAACCAAAAAAATATTAAAGGAAATGCTACCTAGAACAACTACGGTGCAGGAATTTGAGTTAACGTTTTGGATCAATGCATGAGGTGAAGAAGCGGGACATGGCAACGAAGCACTGGCCACATACTAGATCGTCTTCTCCAACTTTCTCTCGTACTATTAGATGAAGGATTCTACGCACTGTCATAGCCTAGACATCCAGCTACCACCTTCAGGCGAAAAAGTGCATGGATAATCGATCACCCGAGCATGGTGGTAATATGAGTCTATGAGTAGACATAAATCCAAAGAGATTTGAAATTCAAAGTATATGTGAACTGATAAGTGAAAGTTGGAGACAATAATCCAACTATGGCTATGGATGTTAAGGCTAACAACTTGGAGAAGAAAGAGAGCACAGTTAGGTGGCATATTTAACGAAAAAATTTGTAGAAGAGTCGTTGGCGAGCGAAAAATGTGGGCGGAGCTCTTGCTTGAGGAGTTGGCATGGGTCAATAGACCCGTTCTCAACAAATTAAGCCAGACAAGTAATAAGACAAGAAACGCTACATGATACAAAAGGGTGAAATTATGAGAAATAAATGAAAATAAAATAAAAAATAAAATAAAGAATAAAAAAACCTTGTAAATAAAAAATGTTAATGATTAAATTATCCTATTTATGATGATTTTGTATGAATTAATAAGTTATGTACATAGGTAAAAATAAATGAGATAATTTCTTTATAGGAATATATACATATATATACAACACAGAATTTTTAATACATTTTTTACAACTATATTTATATATATTTAATAAATTATTATTTTCAATAATTTACAAGTATTTTAATGATATTTTTACTTATTTTTACGAATTAATTTATTAGGATAAACAAATAGGTTTATTTACAATATACATAGTGATAAAGTACAATATTTACATGATATAAGTTTTTCATAATGTGGTTTATATTTATATATTATATAAGTTAAATGCAATATATAAAAATAGTAAAAAATATAATTTATAGAAAAATACAGGAAAAATACATACATATATATATATATATATATGAAGGATATTGACTATCCTAAAGCGCATCACAGAAGCGTGATCGTCGTATCGAATACGACGTAGAACGACTATTCGCACTAGTTGTTCTGTGCAGCGGAATTTAAAAAAAATCATGTGATGAAACCACAAGATCCAAGAATGATTATTGGATCGTTTCATCAATAACCACAACAAGTATAAAGGAATACATCTTGAAGCGTAGTTGATCGAGTCACTAGGAGAAGAGACCTCCCGTCTCAAGTCCGATCGTCGGAGAGATTGCTTGCAAGCACGGGGATTACCCGCGTATTCCTCGCAATCCAACAAGATGATCGAAGCACGGTTTCTCCTGATCTCGTCGTACGAGATCGAACGTCTCCTTCGTGAGTGTAGCACTCCAAGATGACGGAGAACCGAAGAACGTCGAAGCGGCAACATGGTGGCGAAAGCGTCGACGAGCCTCTCCTCTAGGGTTTGGTGGACGGCACCAAGAAGAGGGAGAGAGGGTTGGCGTGTGAGAAGAGAGAGAGAGAGAGAGAGAGAGAGAGTTTGCTCCAATATTGCATAGCCTTAGAAAGCATGGTATGCCTCTCTATTTATAGGGTTTTGGGATCCATGTATCTCAATCCATGGGACATATAAAATAAATGGATGAGATTTATTTATATTCCATCCAATGCCAGGATTGTTGTTGGTAAAAAACCAACAAATCATGATTCCATTTAGATCAAATATATTTGACAAAATCAAATATAAATCAACCTGAATTACATCATCCAAATAAGGAGAGAAAATACATGGACATTGCATCTCCCATGTATATTCAAGGTGGACAGCCATCCATTCCAAATAGGACATGGGTGCCGCCCACTTGATTCCTAATGGAGGCAATCTCATGAGATTTCATGAGATAGCATATCTCCATGGAAATCTCTCATTATTTATTTCCAACAATTTTGTTGTAATATATTCTTCAAAAATAATTCACAATTAATTTTGAGAATATTGCAACGTTGCCATTGAAAAATTGCGAATCACATTCACAACCCAAAACAACATATAATTTACATTATCTATTAATTACACAATGTTTATCCAATACACATAATAATTAATCAACAAATATAAATTATAATTAACTCTCTCTAATACATTATAAATCACATTTATAATATATTATGAATAATTGGATATCTTTATCCACATTATTCTTATCCATAATATTTAAATCACATTTAATTATATTGGATAATTTCTACACACATCAAAATGATTAAATCACATTTAATCATTGTTTCTTCATTGCTTGGATCTATGGAATTATTCTTGAACCCTTCAAGATAATGCGATTTCTCTGCAGATACTTGAAGATAAGGACAGGGCGATGTATTGTTCCACGAATAGTGACTTGGATGTTGAGATCATATCTCAAATCCAGATCCCATGGACCTCCCACTGATGCTTGATCAAATCAAGACCGTAGACCTAATCTTCTCATTGCATCTGAATCTCATTCATATCAATGTCCAGTTCATGGACTATGATTAGGTCACTTCTCTAATGAGAGGAGTCACTAAAATCCAGACCTGTTTCATCACTCCCTCGGAATGGAAGCGTCATGGTTATACAATCATTCATGATCACATCATTCTCAGGTATTCCTAATACCTGTACATCCTGCATACGGGAAGATCTATGATCATTCTAAAGATAAAGATCATTTTTACATTGTCATCTTCAGGGTTTGATCATTAAGTTTCTCAATCTTGGTCACTGCGATATGGTATAGATCATATGCTTTCCCAAAGCATATATCTTACCTTCAAATTCATGTCATGCTTCCAAAGCATGACGACCATGCATGGAATTTGATCAGTCCCAATACCTTATGAGTGAGCTCATGTCTCCTGGTTCATAAGTGAACCTGTATGATCCGTTTGAGAGATCATATTACTCATATGTCCTTACATGCACACCAGCTCGCCGGTGTATAGACCTTGGTTAGGTCATCAACCTATTGGTCTGCCAAATGTACACACTCAGACATATAGCAACACATTTGTCTCCGGTCAGAGGATGCATGCCTATGCTATGATAGTATTCAACATAGGTCTTTGGTTATCTCGATCTCGCTCAGTCAACCCATTGACTCAACTAACCTGACACCTCCGAATCACTATTCCCATATAGATGACCTGCATCAAGAGGTCAGACAGATATCAGCCATTTTAGAAAGGATTGCCATCTCCTACTCAGACTGGAGATCATTACTTAACAATCATTTGATGATGCTTGATGAGTCCTCTATCTAACTCCTTAGATATTCATCCAAGCATCATTCTCTATGATTCATTCAATGAATCAACAACTGTATGATCATCAAGATGCCCATGGTACATAATCCTTATTGAACAGAGGGACCTTATAGTGCATTCATTCATTCAATCTCAGAAAAGGGAGTGAAAGAATAATCAATAACTTTCATTGATAATTTATTTATTACAATAACATTTATTGTAGGAATGGTTCGCCCGGGGCTCACATTGCTAACAATACAAATAATATACAATCATACCAAAAATGTCACATTTCACATCTTAAATTCAATTTTTATGAAGTCACTTTCATTTTAAATATTCATTAATTCTTTGTATAATAAAAGTGAGTTTTCTTAATGTTTAGTCTTTAAAGAATGTATTGATCTGACAAGTTGAGCTTTGTAGCTTTTCCGAAGTGTTGTTATTTACATACTGTGCAATGATTCATCTTACAATTATTTTTAATATTGAAAACATAATTTTATGTACAAGTTCCAAGAAGAAATTATTTTTATTTTGAGTGAGTTTGGTGATAAATAAAAATGTATATAATATGTAATATATACAGTAGTACACAAGTAAATAATATACACATGTGTGGGTTATTATTGTATTTAGGCATTATCTCCCCCTACCTTATTCATGGTCGATTAGGTCAAGTATTGCCATAATCCTGGAGGCAATGTCAGCCTGTATCTATTTCATATATACATTGTTTGATTTTCTTTTCTTTTTCTTTCATTATTTATTTTTTTAAGTTAAAATAGTGATAAATATACAATATTTACACAAGAGTGAGTATTAGTAAATGGAGACATTTATTGATATTTTACAAGTGTTTTATAAGGTATTTTAGCTATAATCAATGCATAAATATGTTGAAATGCAGTTTCATCATCCCTGTATGCTTTACCTTTGCTAAACCTTTAACAAACACTTATTTAAAGAATACGTGTCTAAAAGTAAAAGAAAAAGAATAACGGAAAAAAAACTTAGATCAATTTTCATTATTAAACATATATTCATAAAATCAAAGTATGGAGCTCAATCTGAATTTGGATTATCGGTTTAGAGGAAGCTTATTGGGAATAGTATATAAGACTCAATAACCCTCAAAATTCACAATTCTATTTTCAAGTCGCCTCAATTGTTAGGTTCGAACAACTCTACATATGCAAACTCATGCGACTACGAATCTTTACTTGCACTGTCTACGTGAAATATAGCTCCCTGTTTTAGAAATGACAAAGCAACAACAACCCCTAACAAGGTAACTCTGATTCTCTGGTCCAGCTACTCTTTCCTCAAGGTATAGGGTATTCCCTTCTAAGTTCAAGTAAAACACCTCAAAAAGTGAAGGTGGAGAAGAGAATGGACCGTGGCTAGTGTAGCCACATATCATTGGACTTTGACCAGTGTAGCCAAGTTTAGGGATGGAGGATTCCTTGATATAAGACTGTGAGGCATATTCCTTGCTTGTGAGATATTTTTTATTTTTTTTAAATATACAAAGGTTCATCATGTATATATAAAGTTTTTCTTCTTGAACCAGTAAACTATCCATCATTTGAAGCTTTATTATAACCCAGAACACCCCTTCATTAAACGTCAAGATCACTAGACTAGGTTGAGGTACAGTGGTCACTTATTGTCACTACGAATTTTTCCACACGAATGTTTCGCTATACTAAAGGATTCTACCTCCAAACCACCTCATCCGTGTCGAGCTACTTATAGAGTGCCACTCCAAGTTAAGTCAATGTATAAAAGGGTCATGCGTGTCTTGTTAAATATTCTACTAAGACCAATGACATGTGAACATTAATATATACAAAATAGTCCTAACTCCAGTTCCTATAATGCTCTGGATTAAATTCTTAACCAAGGTGCATTCTTCGATTTTATTTTATAATAGATTAAATGTCAATATAATTATGAAAACTGTACATGTAAATGAAAGAAATATATACAAAATATTTTTGGACGAAAAATAAAATAAAATAACAATCTTTTTGAATGATTTTCGAGTTTTTTTGTATTTTTTTTCAGATTTTAAATATTTTGAGTTTTTTAAAGAAAAAAAAGTTAGTGGATTGAATGTATTTTCAAGGGTTTTATACAAGTAAAAATACAAAGATTAAACAGGTTTTATACGAGATTTTATTTTACAAAAGTATTTTATATACATTTTTTAAAAACATAATTTGTAAAAGGATTTTATATACAACAATGAATTTTATTTACAGAAAGTGAAGTGATTAAGGCTTTTTATAAACACATGGATTTTACAACAAACAATTGCATCCCATACTTATGCCCCACATGACAAAATAATTTTATAAAATTTTGCTAACTTTTTCAAATCATTTACAACATATTTTACAAATAATTTTACAAAAAAAGGCCTTTGCAAACATTTTGTTTTGAAATATTATACAAATATTTCGTACAATAAACAAATTTTTGATACAAAATAACTTACAAATAATTTACAAAAAAATATTCTTACAATCTATTTTATAATAATTTTACAACAAATTTGACAAACATTTTTTAAATAGTTTTACAAATGGTTTTACAAAATATTTTTTGCAAACAATTTTACAACATAATTTTGCAAATCGTTTTTCAAGATATTTTTTATAAGAAATAGCCATATTATTAACAAACAAAAGTACGAGTTATGGCTAATGGATATATATACAATATTTACGACACCCCTCTATACTTAGCTCAAACTATGTCTTCATAGTGAATAAAGTGTAACAAAGGTAGACATAACTCATGCTAAGTATAGAAATGGGAAAGGAATACTTTGCTACAATGACTCAAAGAATGAAAAGATGCGAAGAGAAGTTGGTGATCCCTCCTATTCATAGGATCAAATAACCCTATTTATAGAAGACTGAACAAACACGGACAACCTGAGGAAAAGAATGTACAAACTAAACGATTTGACATGTCCTCCCCTTTACTTAGGGTAAATTATCCCTAAGTATAGAAAAATAATATCAACAAGTTGAACGACATGTGAGGGAACATAAGAAATAAAAAGAAATAAAAATTCAAAAGAAGAAGAAATGAATGACATCACTCCCCAACACTTAGGGTAAAGAATCCCTAAGTACAAGCAATAATATAAGTAACAAATTAAACAAAATGGAAAAAATAACGTCATTCACCACCCATTATACATAGGATAAAGTACATCCTAAGTATAGCACACATACATGGAAAAGAGGTGAATAATAAACACAGAAGAAGAAAGAATAAAAAATGAAGGATATACACAATGGAATATCAAATCATGTATCAGATGCAAAGGATGTGAAAGAATCATCATCTGGTACCATCTAATGGAATCAGCCACGAACATGAATGCATCATAATCTAGATATGGCTTCAGCAACTGTCCGTTAACAACAAATGGTTGTGTGTTAAATGACAACCCATATACGACAATACTACCATTGTCACACAACTCTAACAATGAAAACTCTTGGTCATTTGCTTTTGAGCTTGTAGGGGAACAACATCAATTTCTCATCAAACAACCATACTTTTTGATCATGGGAGAAAATTTTTCTTGTGATGTGCCAATCATGCCAATGCTTTACTTTTTCTTATACATGAGTGAATTGTCATAGGTGAAATCTCGAAATTGTAGTAATATATTCAAATACACTTTATGACTATTGTCTACTTTCTCATAGTCCAAATTGCAAACACGGAGTGGCCATAACAATTTATGAATGAACTAAAATTGCAAATGGCAAGGCTTTCCTTAAACTAGTCTATAGGTATACATGCCCAATGGAAACTTGTAAGCCATTCTATAAGCCCATAGAACTGAGTCAATCATCTGGAACCAGTTCTTCCTATCTAGACTTACAAGTTATTGAAGTATCATCTTGATCTCCATATTTGAAATTTCAACCAATCCATTAGTCTGTATGTTGTAAGGAGATGCAACTCTATGCTCAATGGCATACTCCTTCACAAGCATTTTGACCTCTCTATTGATGAAATCGAAGGATATGGGAAAATCCTTAAGCGCATCATAGAAGTGTGAGGGTCACATGGAATGTGATCTGGAACGACTAGTCGCACTAGTTGCTCGAGGCAGTAGAACTTAAAAAATATTAATCTAATGAAATCACATGATCCAATAACACTTCTCGGATCGTTTCATATAAACCACAAACATGTATTAGGTTTACCTCTAGAAGCACGATTGCGATCAAGTCTCTAATGGAAGAGACGTCCTGTCTCAAGTTCGACCCGACGGAGGAGATTCTTGCTAGTGCGTTGATGAAATGTATTCTCCTCGCAATCCATGTTGATGATCCAAACTGTGCATGGAAGTTGATCCTAATATATCACGAGCAAGCTCATGTCTTTCAGTTTAGTATACGAACCTGTATGATCCCGTTGAGAGATTGTATCAGTCATATGCTCTTACATGCACACCAAGACACTATTGTGTAGACCTTGGTTGGGTCATTACTATTGGTCTGCCAAATGTACGTACTCAGACAAATAGTAACACACCTATCACCAATCAGAGGATGTGTGTCAATATCATGATAGCATACGACATAGGTTTTTAGTTATCTCGATCTCCTTAACTCAAATCTTTGACCAAACTTATCTAACACCTCCAAATCTCTATTCTTATGTAGAGGACCTGCATCAATAAGTCGGTTAGATATCATCCCATGAGAGAGTTGTATTGTTATCTCCTACACAGGATGGAGATCATCTTTTAATAATCATTTGATGGTGCTTGATGAGTCCTCAGTCTAACTCTTTAGATATTCAACGAAGCATAGACCTCTATTATTCAACTATTAAATAAACAACTTTATGATTATTAAGACAACCATGGTACATAACCCTATATCTACTGAGAGATCTGCTATGCAAATTAATTATTCTTTATTTCAGATCAGGGAATGAAATTTGTAATAACAATTGTTGCATATGGCTCACCATGGGCTCGCATGTGAAACAAAAATAGCTTCCCCCATCTGAAATGAGTATATTGGAGATTTCAAATTGCACAATAATGTTATCCATAGAAAAGGAACAAAGTATGTGGGGATAGCCTCCACCCAACGATTAAAATAATACATCGCAAGCAAGATGTACTGAAATTCTTGACTAATAGGAAATGGGACCATGAAGTCTATGCCCACCATACTCTAATCAAGGACAATGCTCAAGAAAATTGGTGTGTTCCTTCTAAGGATTGCATCTCCTCTAGAAACAATCCACACCCTCATAAAATAGGTACGGATTCATCCATTTGTATAAAAATGTATCACTGATAGGTATCTGTCTACCTTGTGCTTTGACCAAACTTGTAGAACTTTATTGGAAACTAAATAATTCACAACTTAATCATACAATGGGAGTGATGCAACAAACAAAATAGCCTCATCTGGAAAGGTCTTAGAAATCAAAATTATTATCCGCTTAGAGGATTTTAAATCTGTTATAGAGGAAAGGTGATATGCCACAACATTTTCACTCGCTTTATCTCAAGTATCTAAATCAATTTCTTGGAGAAGAAGGGTCCATCTGATACGGTGTGGTTTGGCATCCATCTTTGCTTGTAAGTGCCATATGGTGTAGTGTGATCTGTGTATACTATGCCATGTGAACCAAGTAGGTATCAGCGGACTTATGTAAAGAAAAAATGCTGCTAACATCTCTTTCTCTATAAATGTATAATTACACGGTGATTCATTCAGAAACTTTCTAGCAAAGTGTATAGAAAATGGTATTATATCCCTTCTCTACTCTAAAATATCTCCAACTATATAGTTTGAAAAGCATGTCATGATATCAAAGGGAAGAGACCAAGCAGGTAGATGAAGGACATGAGCTCTAGTAACCATGTCTTTCCTCTGGTGAAATGCAACGAGGATTTTCTCATCAATTATAAACTCACTCTCTTTGTACAGAATCTCAGTCAAAGTTCTGATGATCTTGCTGCAGACCTTAATGACTTACCATTAAAACCTAACATGACTAAGGAACGACCTCAACTACTTGAAATTCTACAACGGCTCTAGCTTCGATATCACATCAAACATAGAATGGCCAACCTCCATACAATATTTCCAGATGATGTGGGAGAATATAATTCCATTAGTCCCTATAAAGTGACTTTTCTCCCAGGAAAGCACTAAGTTTACTACATAGCAATATTGAAGTACTAGGTCTAAATGATTAAGACATGCATCAAAACTATCCTTTTAGACTGAGAAATCATCCATGAGAATGTCAAGAAATTTACCTTCCATGTCGGCTATAAAGGGAAATGTACACCTCTGGAATGTAACGGGAGCATTACACAATCCAAAGGCATCCATCTAAAGGTGTAGGTGCGAAACGGTGAAGTAAAAATATTTTTTCCTGATCTTCAGGAGTGATTACAACCTGGGTATATCTTGAGTACAAATCTAAGAAACAAAGTAACTCCTTCCCTGCCAACCTCTTATTAATCTTATCATTAAAGGGCAGTGAGTGATATTTCTTGGTAGTTGAGTACATGCACTGGTAATCTATGCAGACATGCCATGAAGTCGGTACATGGGTCGGAATCTACTCAACACGGTTTTTTGTTACAATAGTAATCCTAGATTTCATTGGAACCACTTGTAACGGACTGGCCCACATGTAATATGTGAGATAAATAAAGCCAACAACAAAGTATTTCCTGATCTCTTTCATGACAAAACCCTGAAAATTTGGATTTAGACAGCACTAATAGTCACGGGTTGGTTTGTTTTCATCCCATAAGTAGATATGATGTGATCACAAAGCTAGACTAATCCAATGGACATCTTAAATATTCTAGCATACAACCTTGTGTTTTCTCTCGAGAACCTCTAGCAAGAGAGATACATGATCGTCGGTCAATTGCGAATTAAATATGATCGAAAACATTTGGAGTGCACCCACAAGGAAGGCATGCCACAACATTGAGGGTAAAACTTTGAGCGAAAGTGGAGTCTGCATCTACTCTACAACAACCTCTTCAACTACATTGGTAGAAGGTAAATGATCCGGACTGTGTGAATTGTCCATCGTGGCTACTTTGGGCTCAACAAGTAATGTCTCAAAATGATAGACAATGAATAATCTATTCTCTGAAGTGGATGGCTCATTTGGATGCTAAAAAATCTTAGAAAACATATCAGTATAAATCTCTGATATCTCAACAGGAGGTATACCATCAGTACTCTTATAAAAATGTACCTCTAAAATTAACTCAGACTGATTCTCAAAAATAGCTCAAACGATCCAGCAACTAACAACTTAGAATAATAAACAAGGGATCTAAATTGACTTTGCTTTCCAAGGGTTCCATATGAGAGAGGAACTCCTGGGTGTCCTTGAAATCTACGAAAAGATCTCTCTAGAAACTCGACAAGAAAATCATAGTCCTAAAAATTTTTATAACTGTCACTCTCTCTCATCTGCTGATGGTAATGGTGGTGATGGCTTCGGATCTGATATTATCTCTATCTTAATGTTATAAATGAGGGAGTGAACATTTATCTTTCTAGCACCATAATAAAGTATGAACTAGGCCATTGGATGAAATGGCTGACCAAGTATGATCGTGTTATGGAGTAATGATGCAGAGGTATCCATATGCAAAACAACAAAATTACCTAGGAACCTCATTCCTTGCATCGTTATCATAACATCATGAAGAGTAACCCTCATCCCCTGGATCGATCTATTAGCAAACTGATGGATCATATTGGTGGATCTAGGTGTCCCCAACCAAAACTTAGTGAATAGCAGGATGGCATGAGATTAGTGGAGGATCTGATATCGAGAAGAGTACCATCAAACTCTTGATCGAAGATAGGGCAACGGATGTGAGGTGCTCCCATATCTTTATTTTTAGGTTGGAGGTTACTAATGGCATGAACTGTGGCCATGGTTAAAATGTGATTTTCAATTTTCTTTCTTCATTTTTTCTTTGGTTTACTCTTTTGAGTACATGCTTCTTCCATTCCCTTTTTAGTACAGGAATGTAATTCATGACCTTAAGTAGTGGAATCTCTAAAGAGACGTTCCGAAGTAACTCTACCACTCTACGATCAGATAGTGCTATTTTTTATTTTTGGATTTTCTAGTTTTATTCAAAACTGATGGGCATGTAACCAAATCATAAACATCAAACTACTCAATTGTCTTATTCAAATCAAAGTCATCATGTACGTCTGGACAACCAAAATATGGTTGCATAATGTCATCCAATACATGACTTGAAGAAATAAAAGGGAATACATGATGGGCTGCTTTGTATGCTGGTGCTGAAGAAGACTTCAGGATGGGTATGTTCTTCTTCATAGCTCACTCGACAATGCATCTTCCTTTATTATCTTTTTGACTTTTTCTGAATAATGACGGGATGATGAAAAGATGGTGGTGCTCCTCCCTGCTCTGGAACTGCAGTACTGAATCACTACTCAACTATTGAAGAAAATGATGAAGTCGGTGTATCTCTATCACTGTCTTGATCTTCTAATCCTAAAAATTGTGTAGGAGGTTGCAATATTCTACTACTCCTGAGATGAATGATGTTTGATTAACAAGTAAAATCAAGGTCCATACCTATCTCAGTGTTGGATATATCATGGGATACCTACTCCTTGCATACGTAGTTGTTTGGATTGGATCTAACATGTATTGGTATCAATGTCTTCGTGGTGATAAGTTTATTCATATTATTCGTTAGTAGTGCAAGCTGATCTAATGATTGGTTCACTGAAGTTGCCTCTGGATGCTCAACTATGGGTTGTCGCTAAGACTGGTAGTACCGAGGGAGTTGTTACCTTGAGTATTGTGACTGATAATAAGGAGTAGGATACAAAAATTCTGCAGACTGCTATTGATAATATGGTTGATAAGAATACACATGCTACATCGATTGTTGTCCATATCTCCAATTATGGAAGTGTGGTGGAGACAAAAAATAAGGTTGTGTTGCTGGTGTTGGGGTTGTGGACTCCTTCAATGAAAAAGGTGTATAGGCCTTTATTGGATGCGAATCCAACTGACCTTGCATTGGTGAACGGGTTGGTTGTGTTCTCGGTCAAACTAAATATCGTTCAGCTCCTGAACGAGAGGTGGAGGTTGAGATTGTTGCTCAGAAATGTAAAGATGATCATGTTGGTACAATAAAATGCATTAAAAAAGTGACTACTACAACACTTGATCCGGGGTCTGCATGTCATAAATGTGTTGAATAGTGGATTGTGCTCCGATACCCTGGGGTGATGAAGTCTTGGAAGAAGTCCGCTCATGAGCAGGAATATTGCTGCAGTACTTAGACTCTGACATGAATAAATCATACTAACAAGAAGCTCGAGATGCTTCGTAATCTTGTCCAGCTTATCCAACTGCTTTGTCATCCACTGTATTACTTGCAACTTCTTAAGCTCTTTGGATTATTTTTATATTATATCAACTTTAGATAGATGATTTCCTATGATGGTTAGATCTGCACTGTCCATCCTATCCACGTCATGAGATGCCATCATGTTGACAACCTTATGGGGTACTGAAGGAGAAGTAACAAGATGCTTCAGAAAAGCACATGAAGAATAAAGAGTAGTAGATCTCTCCGCCATCTCCTCTACAATCTGATAAAGGATATTCTCATACTTATTAAAGTATCCCCCCCACAAGCAGCTTCTTCCCATTCCTAATTTTCAGTGACCAAACCCCTAAAGAAATTATGCACAAGTCTAGTATTTTGTATATTGAGATGGGGGCACTTCTCGATCAAATCCTTAAATCTTTCCCATGCCTCATGAGCTGGCTCATGAGACATTTGGTTGAAGTTCCAATCGAGGACTGCATTTGATTCAATATTCCTAGTTGATAATATTTGCTAAAATTTTTTTTATCTGAATACCTCCTAGGATGTGGAAACCTTCCCTAAATGATTGATCCAATATAATGGCTCACATAATTACTACCTTTGACAGAATGTCACGGTAGTGTATAGTAACAAATATGTGGTCAAACTACAAGAGGTGTACATATGGTTCTTTATTAATGTGTCCATGGAATATTTGGAGTAGATATAAAATCGTGGGCTTTAGTTAAAAACTTGCATTAATCACATGTATCTGAATTCATGTATTAGTTTGTCCTTTATCTAGATTATATGCATCCTTAAGTGTAAGCATAGCTACTGGCTCAACTAGTGGATCTCCTCAACTATTCCCTACTCCATTCGGCTGCTCACCCTCCTATCTCTATATGATACGTCGTTCCTCATCTCGAATATCGTATCATTCAACCTAGCCTGAATGTCAGCTTGCTCAGTAAACTATGCATGAATGTTCTGAATAAATGTCAACATTGTATTGTTGATCTTGCTCTACTCTACAATGGAACCCTTGCCCTTCGATGGCATCAAGAGCTTTGGTTATGTCTCTGAAATTATACACGACACATGATTCATCCTCAGAAATGTCGGAGTCTTAGATGAATGTTCAAGATTATAGTCAATAAAAAATCACAGATTTATTGGTAAAATTATTGGTGATGTAGAGAAAAAGGGATATTCAGAAGTGAGTCTTCCCTAATAGAATACAACCTCACTAGTGTGTGAAAATGAGCTCACCAAGTCTATACAAGAAATACTCCAATCCAACGTCTTCGATATGAACAGGAATGATGCGAAAAAACAAAATTCAACTCAAGAACAGAAAGGAATAAAATGCACGAAGGGCACGAAGGGATGTTTACATTAACATACAAATACAATACCGACCAACGATTCACCACTTGAATACAATTGAAGATCGTAAAAAAGTTCGGTTTATTATCTTTTCAATTATAAGTTTAGTGAATATACACAAAGTTACTTACTACCAAGAATACGGGGTGAGTCGTCGCTATATCCCATCATATGTTCTCAATCCTCCCCAGTTAATGGAACTATCTGCTTGGGCTGCTGGGTTCAATATCAAATCCAAAGGGTGAAAGGAGGATGATCATACCAAAATGATTTTCTAACGTATGAGGCAAATGCTTGCATCTCAACCTATCCCACAAAGATGTGCACAAGAACAAGGGAACAAATCCAGGGATTTGGGCTCTATTCATGTGGCTATGTATTTACCCACTCTGTATGGAGGTAAGCACCTACAAATAATGAGGAGTTTACTTTCCCCAAACAAGTGAATGATTTATTCTTATGTTTAGTTTTTGGACCGTGTAGAAATTACCAGACCCTTTTTTTATTGAACTATCACTTTTTTGGTTTTTTTCAAAGAACAAATCTAATGAATTTTGCAATTCCTTTATTTCCTAGGTGAGAAAAATCCATAGATGAAGTCAAAAAAGCCAATGCGATGGAAATCAATGATGCTTGTTCAAGTTAGAAATGCGTACATTGCTGCAATAGTCTCTATGCATAATGATACTCACATAAAATAAAATATAGAAAAATAAACTAACCTAGATAATGCATGAGAAGAACCATAAGCAGTAACTTCTATTAGTGGGGAAAAACCAATTAATTTAAGTAAGTCCAAATCCCTGGATTTGGACATATATTCTTGTTAAAGGCTTTTAACTTAATCAATTACCTTGATGAGCCATGGAAATACAACCTACTCCAAAGGGCTTAAACAAAAAACAACGAGAAACAAATAAAAATCAACACGATGAAAACAAAACCATTGAGGTCCCCTAAGTGCACTAGGAATTTGTGGAAAGACCCTACAACACATAATAAACAAACCACCTCAGTGACAAATTAGGAAGTCAGCATCTTAATAATGTTTAATTAATGGGTTATAGTCAGTTGAATTGGATCCATAAAAAAGCCGCTTGAAAATTTATATATTAAACCAGAGCAGCCCATTTTATTTTACTTGGGCAAACATAAGGTCAAACACTAGGACATGAGCCTCTCAGGTATATATCTAGACTCTCATTATGCAGGATAAGGGTTAAATTAGAAACTCATAGGTCGATGTCCACACAAAGACATCATGTAGACACTTTGAGACTATTCTCAATTGAATTTTGTAATGCAACATTAGGCTAATGCAAAGTTATGCAAATATGACCTTCCTATTTAAGATTAACAAGCAACAAAATTCAGTCAACTTATTAAACACAAGACATGAGAAATTACTACATTACTAAAAATAATAAAAAATTAAAGTGTCAAAGAAGATAGAAAATCATGCCATCAGAAAAACAATTAAACAAGCTTGGCAACACAACTAAAATCGACTAAAACGGAGCTCGGATGCTCAAGATGTACAACAAAAAGTCCAAGGGCATAAACACAAGAAACTTCGAAAATAAATAGGAAAAATAATACAAAAAAGCTAGAAGGACCTAAATGTAAATAAGAAAAGTTGAGAGACTTTTCCTGTAATTTATCCACACGCACAATGGTAATATGATATTATTGAAACTCAGAGGGGATGAGGTGCAATTAACCCTAGGCGCACATGGATGGCAATTGGAATGCAATTTGAAGAAGTTGTCGGGGCCTCCCTGTAAATTACCTAAATGCTCATGTGCTTGAACATGTGAGGTCAGGGTCGGCAATCGTGCAAGTTCGGAGGAGAATCGGGTGCTTGTTTAGACTCGGAGCGTGGCTCAAAAGGCTGAGGTGAGGCTCGGGTGCTCCGAAGCTATAGGCTGTTACTATGGCTCAGATCTAACAACGTGAACTCATGTGGATCGTCTGATCTCAGAGATTAGATGGTAGTTGTATGCTCAAGGGGATGCGACGTGGTAGTCTATTGACCATACGATATGGACAAACAAATAATGCATGTATGCTTTGGCACTTTATCCCCCACCACAGGAATATCGATGATATTGAGGCTCCAACGAGATGCTTGGAGCTCTACCACAATCTCTCAATCTCAATTAAGCTCCCAAATGACTCTTGTAAGGTCTAATGTCGTCGTCGAAGAATGGCGATGATGCTAAACCGCTTAAAAGGGGCTAATTTTGAGACGCGGCCAGAGACGAAGCTCTAGAATAGGGCTCCAATGAAGCTCCGACCGTTGAAAACAAGCACCTGCAAGAAGGTGAGTGGAGATAGCTGAAGTGTGCAGGTTCCTTGTACGTGCGATGTGATGTGGGATGGGAGGCCTTATGGGGCGGAGAACGTGATGGCCCGGTCATCTTCTCTGACGAGCTCTGAGAAGAGGGAGGCAGAATAGTATGGGGTTGCAGAAGAACGAGAAGGTGAGTGTAGGTGAGTGCAAGGATGGTGGAAGTAAGGAGAAACTCAAGGGATGATAAATGGGAGGTGATTGAGGGTGTGTGAGCCTAATTAGAATGGAGAAATTCAAGGAAATGCCATGATTGAGATCATGGATCTTACCTAGAGCTTTGATGAGTCGAGGGCTTGGGCACGAGCTTCAAGGCGAAGCCTTGGCCATCGTCGGACTCCCTCGGCAACTGGATGCAACTTGCCAGAGAGCAAGCGCTAGAGACCTGGCCTACCATGGCCAGGGGTCGACACCAAAGGTTAGGCGGCCTTGGCACCATCGATCTATCCTCCCCCTGTCACCAGGAGGAGGAGAGGTGATGGGTGATGCCCCTCGTATAGGTGGACACGCTTGAAGGTTCCCGCTGAAGGTGTATTTGAAAAAGGGGGTTGATGCACATGATGGTGGTCGACCTGACTATTGAGTCTCAGATTCATCACTCTAAATCTCATTGATTAAGCTCAAATCCTCAAAATCATTGGCATTTCTTCATTTATTCAGCATAATTACCATTCAAGCATGATTTTATAAGAACTGCATTTTATCCCTTATTTTTGCACAAAATAAGAAGCCAAAAATCCTACCCAAAATTGGCCAGTAAATAGCCTAACTTCCACGATTTTTAACTAATTCATGCTAACTCCGAATGACCCAAATCCTCCTCCACTGTGTACATATAACTAACACGAATAAAAAAATACAAAAAAATCAGAAACCCTAGTAAGTGGACCAAAAACCCCAACTCTAGTTTTAGGATTTCCGGACTAAAACCCTCATATCTTCCTCATCCAGTGTTTTTTTATCCTACCCACTTTTGAATTAATGTAAAATCAATTACCTTCTAAACATCACCAAGATCAAGTGAATCGAAGCCCGTATGTGAAAGCTGGGTTTTGGGCCTCTTTTGTACATTTTGTATTTTAGCGGTTTTTGACCTAATATTTTACGTATGTAAGTAACCTTTTTATTATATTTCTTTATCATTGGTCTTCTCTTATGAAAGTTTTATTAAAATGCACAAAAATCCAAACCCAAACTGAGCTCGAAATCAAAGAAACAAACTAGGTCCAAGTCTTCACTAACTACCGGTACAAAATTGGTCATTTTCGTTTTTTATTTTATTTCTTCTTTTTTGTAACTAGTAAAAATCAAATTAATTAGATTAATGTGTAAATATTTATCTTTCATTTTATCATATTTGTTTCCAGATTTTACATGGTTTAAAAATAACAAAAATATAAAACCCAAAATTCAGGGTATTCTATGTACATGGGATACCCCAAAAATATCACTTTGTGGAATTGATCGATTTTGGTATTGATGTCTTCATGAAAGTTATAGATCTCATCGAGACGAGCAATTTTTATTAAGAAACTTTTTCGATCTAAGGTTGTTTTCTATTTCTTTTCTATTTTTCTTTATATTTATTTTTTGAATTTTGTGGTGCAGATGCGTGGCAGCTCCTGTAGCCGCTACGTGTCAGCCATTATTTATCTAGAAATAAAATAATAAAAATAAAAACCATGCACGTGCGTAGCACGTGCCACGCACGTTCTTCCTCCTTCACCCATCCGACCTCCACGTGTCTCCACCTCGGCCGCCCGGTCTCGGCCGATCGGACGGCAAGGACCATCGTCCCCAAACCAACACTTTCCTAATTGAGCGGCACCCTCCGCTGCCCCGTGATCTTCGTTGCCGAATATCTCCTTTCTCGTCCGATCACGATTCAATCTCTGTCACCTTCCACTAAATCACCACTCTTCGATTCGCCCCCTCATCTCATATCCCATCACCAACCTTCCTTCCCCGACGAAGCCCGCTCCCTATAAACTCTCATCGCCGCGACCATCAACAACATCCTTCGCTTGTACAAAGGTCGAGGAGTTGGTGTGACATATCGTTTCTCCCCCTTTTCTATCAAGGTCTGAGCCTTACCAGCTCGTCGCAGCTCCGCCTCGTCGACCTACTTTGCTCCAGGTGCTATCCCTGTCGAGCCTACGAGAGCATCGTCTACGCCTTCCCCACCAACCGTCTCCGCTACTCCTCCTTACGTTACTTCCATCATCGCCTCGGACTACCCCCATGACAATGATGATGCTTCTACAACGCCGCCATCTACTTTGACTTCACCGTCCATCTTCCTAGCAGCTACCTTCGACATCTTCGACCTCCAACGCTTCGCCAACGACGCCCCACCTCCAACTTCAGCCTTCAGCGACTACAACAACTACCATCTCCTCTCCAACAGCCATCTTCGATGACTGGCTACATCGTCTCGGACAACCAACGCATCGCCATCTTCATCGACTCCAGTTGGTCGACAGCCACTCCCTCCATCTTCAACGCGTCGTAGGAGGTGGTGCCCTGCTATCTACTCCTTCGCATCCACCCATCGACGACCGCCGTAAGGGGAGGTGAAGCTTCTCCACTGATGTCCGCCGACCGTGTGTCATCCAGCAACAAATGTTAGATCAGCATCAAATCCATCTCCATCGATGATCCTGATTCGCTCCGAAGCTAACCCCGAACAAACATCCAAGCCTGGACCCTCGAACCACTCTGAAGCATGCAAACGTGCCATGTGGAGGCTCGTACCGACCTCTATCCAAGTCTAACATCGCACATGACCCCCACGTGGCGCTGTGGGAAAATTTCAAGGAAGCCCCTCAAAAATCTACTATTTGCTTTTCATCCCCGCTGACCAGGTCAGGTGCTTGGCACGTGACCTGTTGGAAAAATAGTGGAAGACTCCCCAGAATTATCGGTAATTATAGAAAACCCTTCCTTTGCATTTTGTTTTATTTTAAATTACTGCAGATATACCCTTGTGTTTCCCCTAGTGTTCTGGACCTCTACATTGCACTATTTTATTATCCAAAATAACATTTTGTTCGTCTATTAATTCTCTACGTTGTGGCAATTTCTTGACATTTTTTTGATCAATGGTTAATTAATAATTAATTATTTTGTGGAAAATTACATGTTTTGACCATCTTGTGCTATGAATTTTGTCATTTATTAACCGTTGCTCTAACAATTCCCGAAAAATTATCGATTGTAGAATTAATAATGATTAATATTGTGGCAAAAAAGAATTGCATTTTCATGCATCGTTTGCTGTGTAAAAATCATATTACCTATTTCAATATTTGATTTTTAATAGGTATTGAATCTCACAATTTTGGGGTTTAGGATATTTCTGAGATCCATCACTTAGTGATAGGTCTTATATAATTTTAACCCTTGAAAATAATTAGGTTAAATATTTATTATGATTAAATATTGATATTCACTTTATTTGTATTTTAAAAATCACAAAAAATTCATCTTGCATCCAAAAATTCCAAAAAAAAACAAGGTGCTTTTATTTCATCATAATTGTCATCTTATCCAAGTTTCATATTTTTCGACATTGTTTAATCAATATTTATGTTTTAATACTTAAAGTAGGCTAAAAATTACATTTTGCATCCCTTATTGCATTAAAAATTACAAAAAAGACCGCCTCGAAAACAACACACAAACTTTGATAGACATAATTCTAGCTTGTTACCTTACCTCCTTGTGTTTGACCTTGGGACTTTCCAAAGTGAAATAAACATAAAAACGCATCGATTCAAATTGACTAAAATTTTGTATGGATATTTCTTGACTGATTGTGATTGCCGGCATACAACGAAATGACACATAATTTTATCGCATGATAATACATGACATATATTTAACTAGTGTAATCTCCAGCGTTATTTTTAACATAGCCAATTCATGAAACGACGGATGGCACCGTTGTCAGGGAGGCAAATGGCTTAGTTTTTTGTCTAAAATTTTTGTTTGGTTTTTCGCATTCGGGTACTCTGGACCCTGAATTTGTCATTGTAAATTCTATTTAATTTTCTTGTAATTATTTTTTTATTATTTTATTTTATATTTTAACTTATTTTTGAGTCACTCTCTTACATTTTCTCTCTTATTTTTCTTACGAGGTACCCGGTATACGTGGAGCGGTTTTTGGAAACCAAAGCATCTTCACCGACTTCCGAAGAAAACCGCAATTAATTTGAGATAGAGTCGAGTCGTGATAGAGCATAGAGTCTAGGATTTCATTTTTTGCATTTTTATTTTTTGTAATTAATTGCTCATTTCTAGCGGTGTCCGTTTGGACTCTCGTGTTTTCAAAAGACCTTAAACTCTTTCTGTGGTATGTCATGGCTAGTTTCAAACTCCGGTGAGGGTGGGGCCTGACCTGAGTGGTGCTTAGGATTGACTTACACATACGGCTATTAAAGCATTTTTAAATTTTGATAGTGCTCGTATGACCTGAGGCCAAACATCACTTTAATTGAGACACGCATTAGATCGTTCAATTTAGTCAAATTCAACTAAATTCTTCCCTGCTAATAAAACTTTCTACTAGGTGCGGTTTTTCATCCCACATGAAGATTGCGAGGAATCACTGTAAGTCTTCTATCTGAGCATACATCAAAGTTTTTTCACGTGTATCGACTTTTCGTGAATTTCTCCCTCTTATTTTGTCACATTATTTTAAAGGAAACTGGGACTGGATGGTAGGCCTGTATTTGTGTTTAATTCATTCTTCAATGATCACCTAATTAAAATTAGGACTGCTATGTATATCCGGTTTTAAATTAACCCATAAAATAAATAAATTTTGCGGGAGAGCAACCCCGACCTTGGATTCTTTTATTTTTTCTGTGTAAGTGAGAGACGACACTTAAGGCTAGAACCCGAACCTGGATTTTCATATTGACTACTGATTCTACCAAAAATGATTAGCTACTTCTCAATGAGGATATACGGGTAGCGGGTAAATGGTATGGATTTCCTTAATAGAGTGGGTGGTTTAAAGGACACTACGTAAGGCTTAATCCTTAAGTAACATGGGTAGTTGTTTTACGGTCCGTACTGACACCCATACTGGCTGAAAGTAGGTGCAACTAGTCGTAAGAATTTGAGATAGTCATTACGAAAATTTCGGCACCTAACAACTTGCTAAATTCTTTCCAAGATTGATTAATCACCAACTTAAAATTGAAAAGATAATTGTCGAACTCTTATGGCTTCATTGTGTGAGTTGGAGAACCAGGGGCTTGATGTGTGTTTGATTTGCATACGTGAACCGATTTCGAAAATCAAAAGCCGTACACTTGTGCTATCACTCTCTTTTCTTGATTTGTTATCCAATAAATCTCCTTCGAAAATCATGGAACTATTGTCCAAGAACACTCCAGATCCAGATCATGAAAACAAATTCGTCTCAAACAAACCCAAATGGTCATTCATTTCAGCTCTTATGAAAATGAATTCGTATCGGATAGACCCAAAACTTCAAAACATCCTCCAACTACACACCATCCAACTTCCACAAGAGACTTTCAACCACCAATAGATCCAATATTCTCTACAATTCCGATCTACAATCCTTTGTATTCAGATCATACAAACCAACAACCGACTGAAGTCTCCACTTCTTCATATGTCAATCCACTCTACTCCGATCATACAATTCGTACTTCATATTCGGTAAATGTCAATCCATCATTCATGGGAGATTATAACCACATGATTGAATTTAACACTTCTTCACCATTGAATACAAATGAACAACCATCATCTTGGATTGACCATGACAACCCCTCTTCAGAAATGACACTCATACAGAAGACTAGACTGAATACATAGAAACATATAAACCCTGTATGATGACTCCACAATATCAGGGTCGGACCAGTCATGATCAAAGGATTGAACTCCACTCAGACCAACTCAACATACCTGGATCACATGAGCAGCCTCCTTCCATAATTTTTGATAAAAAAATTTTCAGCAAATAATGGTCATATATATGATATTCAAAGAAAATCTCCTCTCAATGCATAACACACACCAACTGCTCTCATGATTGGTCATGAACAGATTTTGGATTATGATATTTTGAGTATAAACAAGATATTTGATTTAACAGAGGATGGATTTAGAAGGTTTGTCGATCGATTAATTTCACTCTCTGGTAGCTCAGATAAAAAATTGGATGAGGAAAAGATTGAATCTCATGTTGTCAATTTTGAGCATATTCAGAAACCTAGGGACGATTCTGACATCGACACTTCTACATATTACTCCCTTAGAAATGACTATGCCTCTGGCTACTACTCAGAATATCAAAGCCCCTACTCATCTACGGAACACACCACATCACCACACCACACAGAAAATACAAAAAATTGAAATATTAGAAAACAACAAAAAATCAGAAATCTCGAAAAATACATAAAAATTGAAACTGAAGAAGATATGAAGAATTTTTATACTGTTGTACGGGAAGAACTTAAAAAGAAAATGATTTTCGAACTTCCCTTCATACGGCCAGTGAACACTTCCCCGACCTTAAAGGATTTGTAATGGATAAATTAATGATAAAAAAGCCAGGAAGGATTAGAACAGAGACTCAGAGGCATATCTTGTCAATGGCCTCCTCCTTGGTGTTGAGGAGAAAAACCAAGAGCTGCATAGTGAAGCGGTTGCCCATATTTGACTGTGGAACCAAAGATAGAATTTTCAACCATGCTCAAAGTAATGACGATTCACCGATCAATATCCTCCTGACCACTGTATTTCACAAACTCAAACTCAGGTCGATCAGGAAGATACGAGAGATTGTCCAATTGGCTGACCGATCGATAATGAGGTCGAGCAGAGTCATTTCTATCATCATTACATTCCAAGCTGCTCCGCTCAAAGTGGAATTCATGATCATTAATATTGAGCAGCAAGGAGAATTGACCCAGTCTCCAATTATTATGGGAAAGCCATTCTTGGGGTTGGCTAAGGCAATAATTGAATGTGAGACACAGGAAATCAATTTTATAGCATTGGAAGCACTTCGATCTCACCCAGTCTTTGAGGAAAAATGATTTTCTGAGGCAACCCATGAGGTCATCGACAACTATAACCATCAAGCGGTAGAAGATCCATACCCCATTGCTACACCTGAGATAGTGGTTGTTGATGAGACTACTGGTTTAGAGAATCTCCCCCCGGCTGCTCTCACCATGGAAAATCAAATATATGAATCATATGATCCGGAGACTTATGTCTGGTCTCATCTTGGGTCAACCTATTCTGAATACCTTGATCACATCGTCACGGCACAAGAATGCTCGAACATCAAATTAATGGAGAACGGACATGCACAAACTCTCCCCAGTATTTCAATTCTTGTGGATCTCACAATATAAAATGTTTCTTATATGTTTCTGAGACATATGCATGGTCGCACCCATGGGCAACCTACTCTGAATACCATGACCGAAACATCCCAGATCAAGAGTGCACCAGCATTAAGAAGACTAAGGACAAACACGCAGGACTAACACTGACCAAGGAGAAGAATTCTAATGGTTATTCATCTTAAGACTCAAGTAGACCGACACCTTCATGAAGCAAAAAGACTACACCTTCATCGAAAAAGAAAGTCTCCTTTGACCTCCTTGTTTAGGAATTAGCTGATGATCCCTCATCTGGTCTGGAAAAGGTAATCTATATGAGTGAGGTCTTCTCGGTAGTTCTAAAACCATATCTTCTCATAGGACAACTGCCGTACCTTACTATCATTTATCCAAAGCTGATGCTCCTGCCCTCATCAAATACACTAGAATTATTTCTTATGAGCTGACTGAGACTGGTGCTTCATAGTATTCATCTGATGTCAAATCGCTTGATCCCACGAAGGAACTAATTTTGAGAAAAAAAGGAAGAAACAAAAAGACAAGAATATCTGGAGTGTGTCCACTTTAAAATACGATTCCTTTGATGATAACTCTAATGATGGTTACCTTTCATATGACTCATATGCTTCATCTACTATCCATCATGACTTTTTTGAGGATAACACTGATAATAGATGGGAATCATATGCTTCATCTCCTTCTCATCATTCCCATCATAGGATCACAAAATGATTGGCCGAAAACCGCCTTAATCATTGGCTACCCACCCTCCCTCCCGACCACATCAGTCTCCTTGTACATCTTCTTCCTTTACTTAGTCCAAGGGCTAAGTATGGGGAGGACCGATACCATCTGTACATACCATTCTTCCTCACGATTGCCTCATTTCCACCCTTCTTCCTTACTTAGGCTGACTAGAGCCTATGTATATGGGAATCGATGCTCATCTGTATATACTCTCCTCATTCACATATCCCGACCACCTAATCTTCTCTCTTCTTCTATACTTATACTGTTCACAACCTAAGTATAGGGGGGCAGACAAATGTATATTGTTCTTTCACTCTATTACGCTTAGGCCGAGCTATATCTTCTTTACGCTTCTTGTCATCTGAGGAAACAATACTCGCTAAGTATAGGGGGGGTCTGTATATATACTGTGTATATATTTTACCCATATCTTGTACTTTCGCGTATGTCTATATGTATTTACGGGGTGGGTAACTAACTTGTGAAAAAAAATTAACTTGAAAAAAAAGGAGAAGAGAAAAAAAGAGTTTTACTACTAACACTTATTGTGTCCAACCAAAATTTTTTGAAAAAAATGCCTTCTTATTCAATTTTACATAAAAAGTTTCCCTTGCATAAAAAAATTAAAAAAATCACAAAAGATAAAAAATTTGTCTGCATTTCATACACCAGCCCTTTCATCCAGTATTTCATTTGCATTTGTGAAAAGTCCTCAGGTTCTGAACCAAGAGATGAGAAGAAATCGAGAGTGGTCTTGACCTGACCTTAATCCACCTTATTTTCAGAAGAACTTCATCGAGAAAAAAGATTTTAGATGCTTCAGGTCTTTGACTTAATTCTTTGAGTTCTACACGACAATGTGCAACGTTTTACTTTTAGTGTCTAACCTAGTCTCTTCATTATGGGTACAACTCTGGAATAAGGAATTGATTTATACTCTCGTACTATGCACTTACCTCAACTCAGACGACATGTTGGATGGCCGTGTGATTTTCTTTTCTGGTATCGTGAAAATCTAAAGACTGAAGAAGCCACTACCAAACATGTATCTTACCAAAAAGGTCCATGCTTTAAGAACACCTGCAGATCGTGATGGAGACTAGACTACACTGGCTAGCTTCACAAGCAGAGGTAACTACATTGGCCAACCTCCAGTTCTTTTCTCCTTCTTCTAACTACTCCCCCAATTCGATTGTGAACACAACGCGACATACCATAGAAGGAAATACTTGACTCCCTGAGGATGAGTTACTGGAGAGGAGATTTGCATGGTAGTCCAGCATTTTGGATGGGAAGAGCTAAACCCTTTCACACACATGAGTCGATTGTTCAATGTTCATAGGGTATGCTTTGGAAAGAGGATTGATCTAAGAGGACTCCTGAGCCGAAACTGTGATAATGATGTCTACAACTTGAAGGTTGTTGATTTTAAAATTTAAAGTCTCACAGAAGTTCCACCAAACTAATAATCCAAAGGTCGAGTCTAGTTTCATTTTCACTTTCAGCTCATAGTCTTGGTTGTTGGACATGCGAGCCCTGGACGAACCATTCTCACAATAAATGTTATTGTAATATTTATGTTTATCAATAAAAGTTATTTATGTTTCACTCCCTTTCTGAAACTATATGAATAAATGCACTATAAGGTCCCTCTGTACAATTAGGGTTAGGTAGCATGGCCATCTTGATGATCATATAGCTGTTGATTCATTAAATGAATCATAGAGGCTGGTGTTTGGATGAATATCTAAGGAGTTAGATAGAGGACTCATCAAGCACCGTCAAATGATTATCAACTGAAGATCTCCATCCTGAGTAAGAAATGGAAATCCTTTCTCACATAGGCTGATATCTGACCGACCTCTCGATGCAGGTCCTCTACACGGGAATAGTGATTCAGAGGTGTCAGATTAGTTAGGTCAATGGGTTGACTTAGCGAGATCGAGATAACCTAAGTCCTATGTTGAATGCTGTCACAGCATAGGTACGCATCCTCTGACCGGATACAGATGTTTTGCTATATGTCTGAGTGTGTACATTTGGCAGATCAATAGGTTGATGACCTAACCAAGGTCTATACACCGGCGAGCTGGTGTGCATATAAGGGCATATGAGCATTACGATCTCTCAAAGGGATCATACAGGTTCACTTCTGAACTGGAAGACATGAGCTCACTCATGAGGTATTGGGACCGATCAAATTCCATGCATGGTTGTCTTTGGAAGCATGACATGAATTTGAAGGTATGATATATGCTTTGGGAAAGCATATGATCGATACCGATTCCCAATATCCAAGATTGAGAAACTTAATGATCAAACCATGAAGAAGACAGTGTAAAATTTATCTTGATCTTCGGGTTGACCATGGGTCTTCCAGTATGCAGGATGTACAGGTATTGGGAATACCTGAGGTTGATGTGATCATAAATTATTGTATATCCATGATGCTTCCATTCCGAGGGAGTGATGAAACAGGTCTGGAATTTAGTTACGTGTTTCAGTAGATAAGCAATCCAATCTTAGTCCAAGTGTTGGACATTGGTCTGGATGAGATTCAGATTCAATGAGAAGATTAGATTTACGGTCTTGATTTAATCAAGCATCTGTGGGAGGTTCGTAAGATCTGGATTTGAGATAAGATCTCAATATCCAAGTCACTATATGTGGAACAATACAATCGCCCTGTCCTTATCTCCAAGTATCTGCGGAGAAAGCACCTTATTCTTGAAGGGGTTTAAGAATAATTCATTTGATGAACTTCATATCCAAGAAAGAAAGACTTGATGATTAAATGAGATCTAATTATCATGCATAATATGAATGACATTCATATTATGAGAATTATTATCCAAGATAATTAAATGGAATTTAATTATCAAGGATTAGAGAATGTGGATAATACTATCCATAATATTTGTGTATTATAAATATGATTTATAATATAGATATATTAAAGAGGGAGAATTTATGTAAATAACATTTGTTAAATAATAATGTGGATTGGATTCATAATGATTAATTAATTAGAAATGTAATTTACAAATTAGTTTGGGTTGTGAATATGATTCACATTTTTTCAATGGCATGATTGAAATATTCACAAATTAATTTGGAAATAATTTGGTGGACATTTTTTTATAATTGTTATTACAAATTATTAAGAGACAATGTAATGTAATAAAATGGAGATAAAAGCCACCAATTTTGAGGTGGCGTCACCCATGAAAAAGTCATGGGTGACGCCCCTTTTTTAGGAGGCAACATTATCTCTATTTTATTATCATGATTAATCTCTTAACTAATTTATTTAAGTTAAATTAAAAATGTGTTGAAAATGTTGCAACATATATTTAATTTAATTATAAATAAATGTTGTTGGTTTTAACCAACAACAATCATAGCCATTGATTATAACATAGACCAAGCATGGTCGTTGGATCTATGTGTCCCATTGATTGAGATCCATTGGATCCCAAACTAGTATAAAAGGAGGGCTATCCTAGCCTTCCAAGGTAAATCATTAAGAGTTGTAGAAGCCTACTACTCTCTCTCTCTGTCATTCTCGACTAGGCTCTCTCTGAATTTCATGTGGACGTCCACTTTGCATATTGAGAAGGAGAGCATCTTGCCTTGGCCTCCGACGCTTGGATCTTCATTAAAGATCGCGGGAAGGATGCGACTCATCATCATGCCCGCAAGTGTGTTCTTCGTAGATCGGACATGAGACAGGAGGATCTCTCGTTTGGGATCTCGCGATCACAACCACGCTCGAAGAGGTATTCCTTATACTTTGTGGTTTAATGAAACTATCCGAGAAGTGTTCTCGTGATCATGTAGTTTCATCTTTACTTTAAAAAATTTAATTTCAGCCACATCGAGAAACTAGTGCGACTAGTTGTCTCGATTGCATACGATGCGATCAACACGCTTCCGTTATGCGCTTAAGGGTTCACGATATCCTTCAAGTGGTATCAGAGTCATAGGTCGAATAAGGTTTTGGATATGATCCATAGACCTAGGACGACTTGGGCTTGAAAGAGTAGCGAAAATTTTGTCGCGTTTCATTTTTGCTCCTTTGTTTAATTGATTTTTTAGATACTGTTTAAATTGTTTAAAAACTAAATTTTCAATTGGATTTTGTTCTCCATTAAATAAGAAAACCATAGGATCTGAGTTTGTGAAATTTGGACTTCATTTTCTCAAGATATGGTCTTTTGAATATACATGTATTCACTGTTGCGGGAACTGCGGATTTAAACGTGATTAGTGAGTTAATTACGGTTTTGATTCACCTAGAAATGTGTGAATTATCACTTCGGTTCTTTAATAAATCAAATAGGCATCTTAGGAAACTGAATTTGTATTTTTTGGATTTAAATTGATCAAGATAAGTTAATTTTAGTGATTGGGGGGCACTGCTGGAAATTGACATTTTTGATCATGAACTTTGTGATAAGTCATTCAAATTTGGTGATGAAAATTAATTGTTAATTTTCTGAAATAATCAGTGATGAATAATTGTGAAATATTTAAACTGATATATATTTCATTGAATGACATTTTCCTAAACCACAATGATGAGATAATAGATCTTGATCATTTATTCATCAACAAACATTGATTTCATGAAAAACCTTAGTTTATCCTACAATAGTTGTAGGACAACTTTTACATGAAAAACTCTCTTGCTTGAATAGGATAGGGGATTTGTTTAGCAAATCTCCTTATAATATAATCAAAATTGTTTTGATGTATATTATATGGTATAATTTCGGTTGACAAACTGATGAGCATCTCAAAGTACATGGAGATCTATCTTGTATTATCCTTTCATGAGGTGGATATGGTGCCTAGTCGGAGAGCATTGGGGTCGCGGGTTGCAACGTATGTGGTCCGGCCCACTCTCGTCGGTACTGCCCATGACAGCGGGTAGGGATTGGATAATGCCGGAGAAGTCGATGTGTATTTTTCTAATTATTAAAATTCGAATAATATGTACTTTGAGATTATACCTACTATTCAAGTAATAATCGAGTTTGTTGATTGATGATTGGATTAATGATTAATTTAAAGTGATTAAATTAATTATATTTAATAAACACTCTATTAAGAATCGATGTGTATTTCCCTTGGAAGAGTTTATTATGTGAATATGATTCACGATAATTAAATATAAAATTTGAATATGAGATGGAGGATCACATAAGTGACATCCATGGTCTCCCATCAAGGCAAAGGATTCTGTCTCCAGTTGTTGTGTATAGGAAACGCATGTCCGAAGTGACAGATCCTGTATATGATTTAATTGGATCGGGTTCTTTGCTTCTCGAAAAAGTAAGGCTGTGTACGTAGTGACCCCAATATCGGGTCCTCATATTATTGGAGCGATATTGGATTGCATATAGCGAGTTTTAAGCCTGTTGACAGTTAGTTCAGTTAACAACAGGTCAACATCATCTTAGGGGTGGTGGGCCCGGGTGTTAAAGACCAAATTGGGAAATGCAAGTTGGACATGCAAGGTGGAATGTGTTCTCGCTTCTCTTATTCGAGTCATAGGTTCTCATATTATTGGGATGTGATAAGAATAGAGAGGAGATCCCAGATCTTTCTTGAGATGTAGCGGTAAGTGTATCTCTTACTTTGAAAGAAAAATAAGGGAATAATCTTTCAAAGTTTACAAGGCAAGACAGATTTGATTAAAAATGCCTTAATCAAATAATTATTTTAAAATGAATATATATTTATCTATATATTCTAATATAGTGCATTCTTAATTTCAGAAAATGAAGTCCATGAACCCACTTAGCAAGCTCCTGGAGGTCAACTAGTTGACCCGACCAAATTATTCGTATTAGATCCGAAATTTGGAACTTGCCCTATCTGCGGAGCGCATCTCTTATGTACTGGGCAAGGATAAGATAGCAAATCCTAAGACTTAGATGATAAATCATATAATGAGAAATATGATGAAGACCATAATCTGGCAAGGTGTTACATCCTTGGGTCATTGTCCAATGTGCTTCGGAAGCAACATGTGGAAATGAACCTTTGCAAAGAGATTATGCTGAATCTGAAGGAAATGTCCGGTGACATAAACTGCACACAACGTTGTAACGTGATGGAAGAGCTTATTCGCTGCAAGATGCAGGAAGGGACCTTTGTCAGAGAACACGTACTCAAAATGTTTGGGTACCTCTATGTGCTGGAAACCCTGGGAGCCTACTTGAATTTTGACATGCAGGCTGATTTTATTTTCCTGTCGCTCCCTATGTCTTTAACAACTTTGTCGCGTATTATCACATTATCAAAGGTATTTCACTAATGATGGGTTGTTAGCTGCATTGAAGTCTGCAGAAGACGTCATGAAGAAGAACAACCCCTCTGCTAGTGCATTGGTTGCACAAATGAGAGGAAAGCGCGGACGGAAGCAAGGTTCTCGGAAGGGCCCGACCCCGAAGAGAAAGAAGAAGAATCAAGGAGTTGGTTCGTCTTCTAGTGGTTCCACATTGATGACATCAAAAAAGTCCGATGTCTGTAACCACTGTAAGAAGTCGGGGCACTGGCGACGTAATTGCCCAGATTACCTGAAGTCTACTGACAAAGGTAAATCCCCAGCAGGTATGAAATCTACTTTCATCATTGAAACTACCTTTCTCGTTGGACAAGAAGGAAGTTGGGTTATAGATTATGGTGCTTCTGTTCATATAAACAATTCGTTGCATTTGTTTCAGGAAAATAGAAATCTGAAGCAAGGGGAAATAGTTATCCAGATGGGATCTGATGCAAGTGTTGCAGCAGTCGCCATCGGGACGTGCAGACTATCGTTATCTAGAGGTCGAGTCCTAGTACTTAAAGAGTGTCTTTGTGTACATGAAGTCAGAAGGAATTTGATATCTGTATCAAAGCATGTTAGACATGGATACTCCTTCCTATTCTGTAATAAGTTAGACATTAATCATTATGATAAATTTATTGTGGAAGGAGTTCTGACTTCTGGTGGACTCTATGAATTGTGCATTGATGAATGTGTCATAAATGTCACTACCACTGATAACAAAACCCTAAGAGATCTAGGGAGAATGAAAATCATTCGAATAAGATTTGGCATCAAAGTCTTGGTCATTTATCTGTTTATAGGATCAATAGATTGATAAAGGATGGACCTTTAGATTTTCTACAGGTTCAATCTTTACCTACCTGTGAACATTGCATTTGAGGTAAAATGACCAGAATGCCTTTCCGTAACAAGGTTACGAGATGCGAAGGTATTTTTGACCTAATACATACTGATGTATATGGTCCCTTTAGTACCGCGACTAGAAATGGATATCGATATTATTTTACATTTATTGATGACCATTCGCGATACGGGGTTGTCTTCCTACTACGTCATAAATCTGAAACCTTTGAAAAGTTCAAAGAGTTTAAGGCTTTGGTTGAGAGTCAAACCGATAGGAAGATCAAACGGATTCGATCTGACCAAGGTGGTGAATACCTCTCAGATGAATTCAAGGAGTACCTTAAGGAGAATGGAATTGTCTCCAATCTTACTCACCCTGGAACACCCCAACTTAATGGTGTTGCTGAAAGACGCAACAGGACCATCATGGACATGGTCCGTTAAATGATGAGAAAAGCATGTTTACCTCTTATTTTCTGGGGATATGCAATAGAGACTGCAATATATATCCTGAAAAAGATTCCTAGCAAGTCTGTACCCCAGACACCTCACGAGCTCTGGTATGGACCAAACCTAGTTTTAATCACTTGAGGGTTTGGGGATGCTTGGTCATTGCGAAGAACGTGGATACATGTAAGCTAGAATCTCGCACTCGTGAGTGCTACTTCATTGTGTATGTTAAAGATGGTATTGTATACCAGCTTTATGACCTTGAGACCCAAAAGGTTTTTGTCTCTAGGGATGTGAAATTTCTGGAGGATGATTTCCTTAAAGGTCAAGATAAAAATGAAGTAGAGGAACTCATTGAATCCCTTGAGGATTCTGAGATTCCTAAACCAGAAACTGAAGAGATAAATAAAGATGAAACACCCATACCTCTTCGAAGGAGTTTAAGGGTGGTTGCACCACCTGAAAGGTATGGATTCCACGTGTCAGGAGAAACTGACAGTGATCCTTCTTCATTTGATGAAGCACTCGCGGATCATGACATGGATAGATGGATGCTAGCAATGAAGTCAGAGATTGACTCTATGCATAAGAATGGTGTATGGACCCTAGATGATCCACCTAAAGGGGTAAAACCGATTGGGTGTAAATGGATCTTCAAAAGAAAGAGGGGACCTAATGGGAAAGTAAAGACTTTCAAGGCATGACTCGTAGCCTGGGGTTACACACAGAGAGAAGGCATCGACTACGATGAGATGTTCTCTCCTGTGGCTATGCTTAAATCCATCAGGACACTGCCTGCTATAGCTGCATCTCTTGACTATGACATATGGCAGATGGACATCAAGAGGGCTTTCCTCAATGGATACGTCGAGGAGGATATCTATGTGGAGCAGCCCCAGGGCTTCATAGTTGAGGATGGTGAAGTATGCAAGCTGAAGAAATCCATTTATGGGCTCAAACAAGCTTCTCGTAGCTGGAACATCAGATTTGATGAAACCATAAAGAGTTATGATTTTGTGCAGTATCCTGATGAGCCTTGTGTATACAAGAAGCTTAGTGGGAGCGCCATTGTGTTCATCGTGCTTTACATAGATGATATCCTTATCATTGGGAATGATACATGAATGGTGACCAGTGTGAAAATTTGGCTATTTCATACCTTCGAGATGAAAGATCTTGAAGAAGCCTCTTACATCTTAGGCCTGAAGTTGTTCAGAAACCGAGAAAAGATAATACTGGGATTATCACAACATGGATACATCAAGAAGATTCTTGAACGATTCTGTATGGATAGTTCAAAGAAAGGATTCCCCCCCTTAGGACATGATATCCATCTGTCCAAAGGGATGGCTCCTCGAAGTGTTGAGGAAAGGATGGCCATGGCTGGATGCCCTTACGCATCAGTTGTAGGAAGCTTGATGTATGCCATGATGTGTACTAGGCCAGACATCTGCCATGCAGTGGGAGTGGTAAGCCGTTACCAATCCTGCTATGGAGAGAAACACTGGAATGTAGTAAAGAACATATTCAAATATCTGAGACGGACGCAAGATTACATCTTGGTCTATGGGGATGATGATCTCCAAGTCTTGGTATATACAAATTCTGACTTCCAATCGGATATTGATGATCGAAAATCGACATCAGGGTTTGTATTCATGTTGAACGGTGGTGTTGTGTGCCAGAGAAGCAAGAAGCATGATACTACAGTGGATTCAACAACAGAAGCCGAATACATTGCCCAATCGGATGTTGCAAAGGTGGCAGTGTGGTTACGCAAGTTCATCTTGGAGCTTGGCGTAGTTTCCTGTCCTTATCTCCAAGTATCTGAGGGGAAATAACATTGTTCTTGAATGGTTCTAGGATAATTCCATAAGATCTGAGCGATGAGTAATCGATAATTAAATGTGATTTAATTATCATGATGTATGAGGAATTATCCAATATAATTAAATTTGATTTAATTATTATGGATAAGAATAATGTGGATAATAATATCCAATTATTCATAATATATTATAAATGTGATTTATAATGTATTAGAGAGATCTAATTATAATTTATATTTGTAGATTAATTATTAATGTGTAATGGATACACATTGTCTAATTAATTGAAAATGTAAAATATATTTTATTTTGGGTTGTGGATGTGATTCACAATTTTCCAATGTCGAGATTGCAATATTCCCAAAATAATTGAGAATTATTTTGGTGAATAAAAATACCAACAAATAGTTGTTGGAAATAAGTTGAGAGAAAAACAAGGAGATGTGCAATCTCATGGGAATCCATGAGATTTCCCTCCCCATATGGGAAGGAGGTGGCGGAACCAATTCCTTTATGGAATTGGTGGCCGTCCACTCCCTCTAATGGGGAAGGTGGGTCTCATTTGTATTTTCACTCCTTATTTGTTTGGTTTAATTTGGTATTAATATATATTTGATTTATCAAATATATTTAATCAAAATTAAATCACAAATTGTTGGTTTTTACCAACAAGAATCTTGACCATTGGATGGACATAAATCAATCTCATCCATTGATTTTATATGTCCCGTGGATTGAGATCCATGGATCCCAAAACCAAATAAATAGAGAGGCATACCATGCTCTCTCTTTACATGCTATTGTAGCACACATCTCTCTCTCTTTCTTTATACTCGACAGCCCTCTCTCCCTCTCTTCTTGGTGGTTGTCCACCATACCTTGGTGGAGAGAATTGTCGACGCCTGCGCCGTCGTGCTGTCGCTTCGACGCTCTGCGGTTATCTGTCTACTTGGAGTGCTTCACTCATGAAGGAGACGTTTGATCTCGTGCGACAAGATCAGGAGCAACCGTGCTTGGATCATCTTCTTGGATTGCAAGGACACCGCGACTCATCCCCGCGCTCGCAAGCCGTTACTCCGACGATCGGACTTGAGACAGGAGGTCTCTTCTCTTAGAGACTTGATCAACCATGATTCAAGAGGTATTGCATTATACTTGTTGTGGTTATAGATGAAACGATCTGAGAATGGTTCTCGGATCATGTGGTTTCATCGAATAAAATTTTTAAATTCCGTTGCACCGAACAACTAGTGTGACTAGTCGTTCTTCATCGTATCCGATACAACGATCACGCTTCCGTGATGTGATTAAGTATTTTTCCATATCCTTAAAGTGGTATCAAAGCCAGGTTGATGATTTCGAATATGATTCGAAAAACCGAGGACGACTTGGGTTCATTTAGGTCGCGAAAGTTTTTATAGCATTTGATTTCGCATACTTGTTTAGTAAATAAATTCGGCACTGTTTAAATCGTTTAAACACAAATTTAACACTTGTTTTTTGTTCCCACATTAAATAAGGAAACCATAGGATCTGAGTTTGTGTAAATCAGATTTCACATGCTCAAGATATGGTTATTTTATTGAACATGTATGCACTGTTACGGGAACTGTAGATCTCAACGTGATTAAAATCTTCATTACTGTTTATACTTGCCTCGAAATGCGTGAAACATCATTTGGCTTATGTCCTAAATCAAGTTAGCAATCTATGAAAATTGAGTTTGTCTAATTTGGATTTAAATTGATTGAGATATGTTAATTTTAGTGAGTAGGGGTAGTGAAATTAATTGTTAACTTCGTGAAATAATCTTTGAAAAATATTTGTGAAATATTGGAAGATGATTATTTATCTAATTGACTTGGCCTCAACCAATTAATTGATTAAGATGTGATCTAAATCATAATTGGAAACCACAATCTTAAAACTTGATGCTTGAATAGGATTTGGGAATTTGTGTAGCAAATTTCCTTATAAAAAAATGTTTTGATTGTTACGATATGGTACAATTTTGGTTGAAGAACCGATGATCATCTCAAGTACAAATTAATCAATTTGGCATTATCCTTTCCCGAGGTGGATATAGTGTCTAGTCGGGGATCGCTGGGGTAGCAAGTTGCAACGTATGCAGTCTGTCCCACTCCCGTCGGTATTGGCCATGACAACGGGTAGGGCCGGGATAATGTCCGAGGGATTCAGTTGTATTTTTCTAATTATTAAAATTCTAATTAACACGTATTTTGAGATATTACCATAGATATATATTCAAGTAAAATAATCAAGTTTGACTAATTGAATAGTATTAATAATTAATTTAATATGATTAAATGGATTATGTCCAATTAAAATACTCTAATATGATTAGAGTTAATAATTCCCTTGGAAGAATTAATTATATGAATATGATTCATGTTAATTAATTAAAATTTGAATAAGAGATGGAGGATCACATAAGTGACATCCATGGTCTCCCGTCAAGGCGAAGAGTTTCGTCGCCAGATATTATGTGTAGGAGACGCATGTCCGAAGTGACAGCTCCTGCATATGATCCATTTGGATCGGACTCGTCGTTTCTCGAAAGAGTAAGGACGTATGCGTAGTGACCCCAATATCGAGTCCCAATATTATTAGGTCGATATTGGATTGCGCATAGCGAGTTGTATTCCTGTTGACGGTTGGTTCAATTAATGACGGGTCAACATCACCTTAGGGGTGGTGGGCCCGGGTATTAAAGATCGAATTGGGAAAATGCAAGTTGGACTTACAATGCGGAATATGTTCCCGCTTCTCTTTATTGGAGTCATAAGTTCTCATATTATTGGGATATGACAAAGATAAAGAGGAGATCCCAGTTCTTGCTTGAGATATATCGGTAAGTATATCTCCTACTTTGAAAGTGAATTAGGGAATAAACTTTCATAGTTGACATAGCAAGACTAATTTGATTAAAAATGCCTTAATCAAATAAAACAAAATTGAATATATGATTATATGTTCTAATATAGTGCATTCTCAATTTCAGAAAATGAAATCCATGAACCCATTGAGCAGGCTTCTGGAGGTCAACCAATTGACCGGACCAAATTACTTGGATTGGATCCGTAATTTGGAACTTGTTCTCTCCGCAGCGCGCATAAGCTACGTGCTCTCTGAGGACAAGCATGAGAACCCTAAACCCAAGGAAGAAAAAGCATTTAATGACAAGTATGATGAAGATCATGTCTTGGCTAGATGCTACATCTTGGGTTCTCTCTCCAATGTTCTTCAGAAACAACATGTGGAGATGGGTACTTGCCAGGAGATCATGCAGAACCTAAAAGCTAGTTTGGTGACTTTAACCGCACCCAACGATACAATGTTATGAAAGACCTCATTCGCTGCAAGATGCAGGAAGGAACTTCGGTCCGTGAACATGTAGTCAAAATGTTTGGGTACTTGTCGGAGCTGGAGACTCTTGGGGCAACAATGGATGCAGACATGCAAGCTGACTTCATTCTGCTGTCATTGCCCAAATCTTTCAATAACTTTGTAGTGTCATTCCACATGAACAAGCTGGAATTGACAAGTGCTGCTCTCCTTGCTACATTAAAGTCTGCGGAAGACGTGATGAAGAAGGATGGTCCTACTGGCAGTGCAATGGTTGCACAGGTCAGAGGGAACCACGGTCAGAAGCGTGGTTCTCGGAAGGGCCCGACCCAGAAGAGAAAGAAGAAGGGACAAAGTGTTGGCTCTTCTTCCAATGCATCCACTCTAATGGCGTCGAAAAAAACCGACGGCTGTCACCACTGCAAAAAGCCGGGGCACTGGAGGCGTAATTGCCCGGATTACCTGAAGTCAGTCGACAAAGATAAAGCCCCAGCAGGTATGAAATCTACTTTTATCATTGAAACCAGCTTTCTCGTAGGATGAGAAGGAAGTTGGGT
This sequence comes from Ottelia alismoides, assembly GCA_037367405.1. Classification (NCBI taxonomy): domain Eukaryota; kingdom Viridiplantae; phylum Streptophyta; class Magnoliopsida; order Alismatales; family Hydrocharitaceae; genus Ottelia; species Ottelia alismoides. The sequence continues at coordinate 190,374 of JAZKJV010002956.1, forward strand.
TGTTTATTCTAGTGCTTCTGTTCATGTATGCAATTTGTTGCATTTGTTTCAGAAAACTAGAAAACTTGAAGAAGGGGAGATAGTCATCCAGATGTGATCTGATGCAAGTATTGTAGCAGTCGCCGTCGGGACTTGTCAACTATCATTATCTAGTTGTAGAGTCCTAGTACTTAAAGAGTGTCTTTATGTACCTGAGGTCAGGAGGAACTTCATATCTCTATCTAAGCTAGTTAGAAGTGGATATTCGCTCTTGTTCTGTAATAAATTAGTCATAAATCATTATGATAAATATATTGCAGTTGGTATTTTGACTTTTAGAGGACTCTATGAATTGTGCATTAATGAGTGTGTCATGAATGTTACAACCACTAATAAAAATCTTAAAAGATCCTGAAATAATGAAAATCATTCAAACATGATTTGACATCAAAGGCTTGATCATTTATATGTTGACAGGATCAATAGATTGATAAAGGATGGACCTTTAGATTTTCTACAGGTTCAATCTTTACCTACCTGTGAACATTGTATTCGTGGTAAAATGACTAGGATGCCATTCCGTAACAAGGTTACTAGATGCGAAGGTATTATTGACTTGATACATACCGATGTATGTGGTTCCTTCAGTATCGCGACTCGAAATGCGTATCGATATTATTTGACGTTTAGTGATGACCATTCACGATACGGGTTTGTCTTCCTATTACGTCATAAATCTGAAACCTTTGAAAAGTTCAAAGAATTCAAGGCTTTGGTTGAGAACCAAACCGATAGGAAGATTAATCGAATTCGATCTGATCGAGGTGGCGAGTACCTCTCTGATGAATTCAAGGAATACCTCAAAGAGAATGGAATTGTCTCCAATCTCACTACTCTTGGAACTCCCCAACTTAATGGTGTTGCTGAAAGACGCAACAAGACCATCATGGATATGGTCTGTTCAATGATGAGTAAAGCACATTTGTCACTTAGTTTTTAGGGATATGCAGTAGAGACTGCAATATATATCCTGAATAAGATTCCTAGCAAATTTGTACCTAAGACTCCTCATGAGCTCTGGTATGGAACCAAACCTAGTGTTAAGCACTTGAGGGTTTGAGGTTGCTATGTCCATGTAAAGAACGTGGATGCAAGTAAGCTGGAATCTCGCACTCGTGAATGTTACTTCATTGGGTATGTTAGAGATGGTATTGGATACCAGCTCTATGACCCCGAGACCCAAAAGGTTTTTGTTTCTAGAGATGTTAAATTTCTGGAGGATGATTTCCTTAAAGGTCAAGACAAAAGTGAAGTAGAGGAACTCATTGAATCCCCTGAGGATTCTGAGCTTCCTAGACCAGAAACTAAAGAAGTAAATAAAGATGAAACACCCATACCTCTTCAAAGGAGTTCGAGGGTGGTTGCACCACCTGAAAGGTATGAATTCCATGTGTCAAGTGAAACTGACAATGATCCTACTTCATTTGATGAAGCACTCGCGGATCATGACATGGATAAATGGATGCTAGCAATGAAGTTAGAGATTAACTCCTTGCATAAGAATGGTGTGTGGACCCTCGAGGATCCACCTAAAGGGGTAAAACCCATTGGGTGCAAATGTGTCTTCAAGAGAAAGAGGGGACCTGATGGGAAAGTAGAGACTTTCAAAGCACGGCTCGTAACCAAGGGCTACAAATAGAGAGAAGGCATCGACTACGATGAGACATTCTCTCCTGTGGCTATGCTTAAATCCATCAGGGCATTGCTGGCTATAGCTGCATATCTTGACTACGACATCTGGTAGATGGACGTCAAGACGGCTTTCCTCAATGGATACCTCGAGGAGGATATCTACATGGAGCAACCCCAGGGAATCATAACTGAGTATAGTAAAGTACGCAAGCTGAAGAAATCAATCTATGGGCTCAAGCAAGCTTCTCGTAGCTGGAACATCAGATCTGACGAAACCATAAAGAGTTATGATATTGTGCAGAATCCTGATGAACCTTGTGTATACAAGAAGATTAGTGGGAGCACTATTGTGTTCATCGTGCTTTATGTAGATGACATCCTTATCATTGCGAATGATACAGGGATGATGACCAGTGTGAAGATTTGGCTGTCCCATACCTTTGAGATGAAAGATCTTGGAGAAGCCTCTTATATCTTGGGTCTGAAGTTGTTCAGAAATCGGGAGAAGAGGATATTGGGATTGTCACAACATGGATACATTAAGAAAATTCTTGAACGATTCCGTATGGATAGTTCCAAGAAAGGATTCATGCCCTTAAGACATTGTATCCACCTGTCTAAAGGAATGGCTCCCCAAACTGTTGAGGAAAAGAAAGCCATGTCTGGATGCCCTTATGCATCAGCTGTAGGAAGCTTAATGTATGCTATGATGTGCACTAGGCCAGATATCTGCCATGCAGTGGGAGTGGTAAGTCGTTACCAATCCTGCTATGGAGAACAACACTGGAATGCAGTATAGAACATATTCAAATATCTAAGACGGACGCAAGATTACATCTTGGTCTATGGAGATGGTGATCTCCAAGTCTTGGGATATACAGATTCTGACTTCCAATCGGATATTGATGATCGAAAGTCGACATCAGGGTTTGTGTTCCTGTTGAATGGTGGTGCTGTGAGTTGGAGAAGCAAGAAGCAGTACACTACAACAGATTCAACAACAGAAGCCGAATACATTGCCGCATCAGATGCTGCAAAGGAGGCGGTGTGGTAGCGCAAGTTCGTCCAGGAACTTGGCGTAGTTTCCTCTGATACTCCCATCCCACTACTCTGTGATAACACAAGAGCCATTGCCCAGACGAAGGAACCTAGATGGCATCAGAAGAGCAAGCACGTAGAAAGGAAATACCACATCATTCGGGAGATTCAAAAGCGTGGTGACATCATCATCACCAAGGTGGCCTCTACCGACAACGTTGCTGATCCTCTTACCAAACCTCTGACACAGAAGGTTTTCGACCAGCATGTAATGAGTATGGGTTTAAGGATTGTTCCTAAATGGTTCTGAGGGCTTGTGGGAGATTGTTAGCAATGTGAGCCCGAGGCCAACCATTCCTACAATAAATGTTATTGTAATTAATAATTTATCAATAAAAGTTATTGATAATGTTTCACTCCCTTTCTGATATTGAATGAATTAATGTACTATAAGGTCCCTTTATACAATAAGGGCTATGTACCATGGCCGACTTGATAATCATACAACTGCTAATTCATTGATTGAATTATAGAGGCTGATGCTTGGATGAATATCTAAGGAGCTAGATAGAGGACTCATCAAGCATCATCAATGATTGACAAGTAGTTATCTCCAGTCTGAGTGGGAGATGGCAATCCTATCTCATTAGACTGATATCTGATCGACATCTTGATGCAGGTCCTCTACATGGGAATATTGATTCGGAGGTATCAGATTAGTTGAGTCAATGAGTTAACTTAACGAGATCGAGATAACCAAAGACCTATGATGAATACTATCACATCACAGGTAAACATCCTCTGACCAGAGACAGATGTATTGCTATATGTCTGAGTATGTACATTTGGCAGACCAATAGGTTGATGACCTAACCAAGGTCTATATACCGGCGAGCTGGTGTGCATGTAAGGGCATATGAGTAATATGATCTCTCAAATGGATCATATAGTTTCACTTGTGAACCAGGAGACATGAGCTCACTCATGAGGTTTTGGGATTGACCAAATTCCATGCATGGTCATCATGCTTTAGAAGCATGATATGAATTTGAAGGTAAGATATATGATTTGTGAAAGCATATGATGTGCACCATATCCCAAGAACCAAGATTGAGAAACTTAGTGATCAAACCCTGAAGATGACAGTGTAAAAGTGATCTATTTCTTCGGGATGATCATGAGTCTTCCAGTATGCAGGATGTACAGGTATTGGGAATACCTGAAGGGTGATTTGATCATAAACGATTGTATAACCATGACGCTTCCATTCCGAGGGAGTGATGAAACAGGTCTGGATTTTAGTGACTCCTCTCATTAGAGAAGTGACCTAATCTTAGTCCATATACTGGACATTGATCTGAATAAGATTCAGATGCAATGAGAAGATTAGGTTTCCGTCTTGATTTAATCAAGCATCTATGAGAGGTCCATGAAATCTGGATTTGAGATGTGATCTCAATATCCTAGTCACTATACATGGAACAATACAATCGCCCTGTCCTTATCTCCAAGTATCTGAGGAGAAATAGAATTGTTCTTGAATGGTTCAAGAATAATTCCATAAGATCTGAGCCATGAGAAATCGATAATTAAATGTGATTTAGTTATCATGATGTATGAGGAATAGTCCAATATAATTAAATGTGATTTAATTATTATGGATAAGAATAATGTGGATAGTAATATTCAATTATTCATAATATATTATAAATGTGATTTATAATGTATTAGAGAGAGCTAATTATAATTTATATTTGTAGATTAATTATTAATGTGTATTGTCTATCTAATTGAAAATGTAAATCATATTTTATTTTGGGTTGTGAATGTGATTCACTATTTTCCAATGTCAAGATTGCAATATTCCCAAAATAATTGAGAATTGTTTTTGGTGAATAAAAATACCAACAAATAGTTGTTGGAAATAAGTTGAGAGAAAAACAAGGAGATGTGCAATCTCATGGGAATCCATGAGATTGCCCTCCCCATATGGGAAGGAGGTGGCGGCACCAATTCCTTTATGGAATTGGTGGCCGTCCACTCCCTCTAATGGGGAAGGTGGATCTCATTTGTATTTTCACTCCTTATTTGTTTGGTTTAATTTGGTATTAATATATATTTGATTTATCAAATATATTTAATCAGAATTAAATCACAAATTATTGGTTTTTACCAACAAGAATCTTGACCATTGGATGGACACAAATCAATCTCATTCATTGATTTTATACGTCCCATGGATTGAGATCCATGGATCCCAAAACCCTATAAATAGAGAGGCATACCATGCTCTCTCTATACATGCTATTGTAGCACACATCTCTCTCTTTCTCCATACTCGACAACCCTCTCTCCCTCTCTTCTTGGTGGCCGTCCACCATACCTTGGTCGAGAGAATTGTCGACGCCTGCGCCATCGTGCTGCCGCTTCGACGCTCTATGGTTATCCGTCTACTTGGAATGCTTCACTCACGAAGGAGACGTTTGATCTCGTGCGACGAGATCAGGAGCAACCGTTCTTGGATCATCTTCTTGGATTGCGAGGACACCGCGACTCATCCCCGCGCTCGCAAGTCATTACTCCGACGATCGGACTTGAGACAGGAGGTATCTTCTCTTAGAGACTTGATCAACCATGCTTCAAGCGGTATTGCATTATACTTGTTGTGGTTATAGATGAAACGATCTGAGAATGGTTCTCGGATCATGTGATTTCATCGAATAAAATTTTTAAATTCCGCTGCACCGAACAACTAGTGTGACTAGTCGTTCTTCGTCGTATCCGATATGACGATCACGCTTCCGTGATGCGCTTGAGGATTTCTCCATATCCTATAATGCGTACCTGACTCCAGTAGTCTACATGCAGGGTGATCTGCACATAAAAATAAAGACAGAAATAAACTACCTATATGATGCAGGGAGAATGGTGGCCAGGTAACGAAGCTAAGTCTGGAGTCCGATCTTGGGAGCCACTCGGTGTCCGCCACAACGGATCCTGCACGCGCTGTATGTGAATCCTCAGGGCACGTGAACTCAAGCCTAATTAATTCGACTTTTTCTTGTGATTTATTTATTAAGGTCCAATTAACGATCTATAGGTGCAGGCAGATAATTAGGATTGGCCTTAATTAATTACATCACAATCAAGATAAAATCCTTAGCTAAGGCTAAATCCTCGAAAATCAGATAAGTGGTAATAAAAGGCGAAAAATCAAAACCGGTGAAAAACCGCGGTGAGGTCCTCCGAGCACGCCGGTGCTCGGCGAAACAGACCCCGATAATCACCAATAAAGTCCAAGTCCATCCCTGTATTATTACAATAATAAAGTCTACAGAAAATAAACTAACTAATCTAAGCTATGGCAATCCTACGGCTTTTCTACGACTCCCAACACATACTTGCTTCCCTCACGCTCTCCAGCAGCTCTATGTAGAAAAGAGCCGCCTCTGGCTCCCGCGGTTGTTTCGGCTTCTGAAGAAGCCGCCTCAGTATTCGGGCCCTCGCAAGAAAATGAAACAGAAGTGTATCAGTCCAAGTTATTATAGAAATATGCAGTCAAAATGAGATAAAAAAACATATACAACTATAGACAAAAAAAACACGAAAACAAAATCGATTACTAAGCTGTGCTCCTAGACAACAGCGCCATTCTAATCATCAAGATGCTCACGTGATCCGGGTAAAGGTAAAAATGTGGGTCGTTATGACCCGAATCTCGAAGCTTAATCAACAAGAAAACAAGATCACCAAAGTAAAGTAATCAGTCAATAAAGCTAAATAGCGGTCTCGCTATTTTATTTAACCCGATATAGCGACCAAGGTCGAACTCAACAAGCACGGGTTGACTTAAGACGCCTACGAAGTAGAAGAAATTCAAAATAAAGGGAAAAAATATTTTTAGTGGATTTTATGGGTTTTATATTTTTTTAGGATTTTTAATTATGAAGAAAATATAGAAAAAGGCTAAAAAGAGCATAATCAACTAATTATTAAACACATCAGAAAATTGCAATAAAAATAATTTTGGGTTTTATAATTTTTCAAGTGTTTTGGAAATGTTCTCAGATTTTTATAATTTTTAGTTGATTTTATAGAAATGAAATAATGTAGAAACTAAAGACTATTGTGCACCCAGATTTGAAAGGCTATTTAAAAATACAAAATAACCTCTAAAAATCTGGAAATAATTTTATGAAAAACTACAAGTAAAAACTAAGCTACAGGAAAAGAATTTGTTTTTTAATTTTGTAGAAGTTTTAATGATTTTTATATGGTTTTTAGGATTTTTCAATTTTTAAGGTTTTTATAAGGCAAAATGCAGCAAAATTTAGATTGAAGTAAAAAGACAAAAAACAAAGAAAGACTAATTTTTTAGAATTTTCGAAAAAAATTGTAATATTTTTAATTAATTTTTAAATTGAAACAGTAGTAAAAATGAAGGTTTTTGAATATTTAAAAATAGAAAATCAAAAGAAAAATGTCCAGAAAAATCATTGAATTTTTACCCAATGACATGGGCCACGTATCTAAATTTCAAGAGATTTTGGGTAAATTTGATATTTTATTCAACCAATAGAAAAGGCACAGCACAGAGGGACCAAAATGCAAAGAAAACTAATTCTAGGGGCTTAAATAAAACACGTGCGAAAACTATAAGGGGCTCAATGTAAATTTGGCATTAATTTCGACACATTCCAATTCAGTACGCACAGGGACATATAAGCAAATATTCAAACTAAAAGTTCAATCCATAACATTCATTAAATCCCAAGCCCATACATGCAAATAGCCCAAAAAACTCGCATATCGAAGCAAGTGCACCACAATCGAAGGGACTAAAATACAAATACTAAAAGTCTAAGGTCCAGAGTGCAATTATTCCAAATTAAAAACAACTACGTAAAATATTTACTAGACTGAAACAGAAATGCAAAACTAAGGAGGGCCTAAGTGATATTTACCCTCTTATTATGATCCAACGGCTGAAAGGGGATCTTCATAAGATCGAACGGCTATGGAACGCAGTTACCTCTTCGTCGATCAACATCTTGGATCTGATCTGCATATGGATCGAAAGGCTACGAGCCCCTCACGAACGGATGGTGGAGATAAGACCTGGCGACGAGACTAGATCGAACAACTATGGAGGGTCCTGGAAGAACTGGTCGCCGGCGAACTTCGCCCAGCCGTTGCACGCGGAGGGGACATCCTCCGATGATGCTGAGATGGGCGAATCGAAGCTGAAGGTCGTCTGCAGCTGGTGGGATGCTCGAATGAGGCCGGGAGCAGGTGGAGCGCTCCGGCGACGAGGAAGAGCGGGAGCTGCTGTGCTCAGGTGTCGGGCCTCCAGATGAGGTTCGTTCTTCATCTCTCCTGCAAAAAAAAATGCTGGGTCAAGGCCAAACTACCTCGACCCGGTTACGGGCAAAAAGGGAGATCGGGGTGGCAGAGCGTGGCTCCCCGGCGAGCAGCGGTAGAGGACAACCTAAGTCCCTGTTCCTTGAAGAACCATGGTGGTTGAATGGGCGAAGAAGGTGGGAAGGATTCTCACGAAGGTGACGGTGTAATCGGAAGGGCAGATGAATGATCGGAGAGTCGGGAAACGATCGGCGAAGGGCAACAATTGGAAATGGAAAGATCGGATTCTACAATGGTCTAGTGGCTAATGAGTCTACCTGATGGTCGTGGTCATCTAGGCTGGATGTCAGCTTCCTTCTAGGGTCTTCGCCTCAATGGAGCGATGCCTCCAGAGGCTTGAGCACGACGATGTGGGTCGCCAGATCTAGGGCTAGAGCGTCTCCTTCCTCGCTGCAACACTCCCTCAAGCTTGCTGTCACTCAAGGTAAGGGAATGGAGGTCCTGGGAGTCGAAGACGAAGGCCAAAGATGCGTGAAATGGCGGGTGGGGTCTGAGCGACAGGGGTTCGAGAAAGATGGAGATTGGGCGCGCCCTACGAGGAGCGGACCCCTAAGTGAAAGATAGGGCGTGAATCGCGGATTTATGTTCGACAATCGGAGCCCGAGGTTTGAAGAAATGGATGTCGGACCAATTCGGGAAAATGTGGAGAAATCGGGTCGAAACTGGGTCCGAACGCAATGTGGTCCAGGGGGGAGAGTTGACCAGGGGTCAAAAATCCCCGTGGACCAATCAGAATTCAACATTTGAAAATTATTTGTAAATTAAATGAAAAATAGGAAATGATTTTATTTCAAAATATTTTCAACATAAAAAATATTTCTTATTTTTCAATTTTTTTAGTGATTTTTATTTATTTTTACAAAATAAATAAGTGCATATACATAATATTCTATTATATGTAGGTATAAATACATAGGTATTTTCAATTTTTTTATTAGTTTATTTTTGTACAATTATCCCAATTTTATATTTTATTTATTTACAACATAAAATGTGGGATATAAAATAATTTTTATTTGATTTTTATTATTTATTTACAAGGGTAGAATAAATAGATATAAGTACATATATACATGGTTTAAACAAAATGAAGAGAGAGAGAGAAAGTATTTTTATATATATATATATATTTTATTTTTATAAATATATACAAATTGTGAGAAACACATATATGTTTTTATTTTTGAAAAATAAATTATCTACAAAAGGGATGAATATATATATATATATATATGGCGAATGGCCCTATCTCTCTCTACTTGTTTTATTTTACGGTCAGGCAAATGCTTGTCCCTCCCTTGGGTTCGGGTCACTCAATATTTATTCTAAATACTTCCTTCTTTTTTATTTATTTCTTTATTCTTTTATTTTTGCACAAAAATATGCTAAATAATGATAGTTACACAAGGCACACAACTTGATAATTTATTATATTTACAAATATCTACACGGTGTTTTGCAAAGATTTTTAGCTAAAATAAAAGAATACAGAGTGATGAATGGGGATTCATCAAGTAGCCCCATTAAATCCATATATACAATGGGTAAAATAGGTTGCACCTAGAGGGGAGCTAACTTGGTTGACCCCGCGTAATTTTATCCATTTTTTTTGAAAAATCCTTCTGTGTATTTTCATCAATATATCCTTATAATATGTCATTCTTATTTTGCACGAAACAGAGATTCCCATGGCCTCCATCCAGAAGGGTCGTTTTTAGCAATTTTGTTACCAATAAAATATGACCATCTGGATGAAGGTCGTACGAGTCTTTGTTTCGCACAAAATTTGAATAGTATAATATAGGGATATAGTGATGAATATTAACTTAAGAAATTTAAAAAAAAAGTACACGAATTGGCATGGGGGAGCCATGTTAGCTCCCCTTAAGGGGCAGCCCCATCCTCTCTCTCTCTCTCTATATATATATATATATAGACACACACACACACTCATACACACACAGATATATATATATATATATATATATATATATATATGGTCAAATGGTGCTACCCCCTGGGGGGAGCTAACTTGGCTCCCCCCGCCTCATTTCGCCCGGTTTTATTATTTTTTTTGAAAATTTCTACCGTGTACTTTCATCACTATATCCCTATATTACGTCATTAAAATTTCGTGCGAAACAGAGACCCCTACGGCCTCCATCTAGATAGTCATTTTTTAACGGTAACAGAATTACTAAAAACGACCCCGTTGAATGGAGGTCGTAGGAGTCTTTGTTTCACACAAAGTTTTAATGACGTAATATAAAGATATATTGATGAAATTCCATGGAAGATTTTTTTGAAAAAAAAAATAAAAAAGTCGAACGAAATGGGGCGGGGAGAGCCAGGTTAGCTCCCCCATGGGGGCAGCCCCATTTTTCCCATATATTTATATATATATATATATATATATAGAGAGAGAGAGAGAGAGAGAGAGAGGAGTGATCCTATGAGAGCAAAAAACGTGAGAGCGTGAGAGCATGCATTCTGGACCACATGATTTTATTTTCTCTCTCCTGCTCTTCTCTCTCTTGGTTGGATCATGTGGTCCAGAAAGCATGCTCTCATGCTCTCACTGGTTTTGACTCTCATAGGATCACTTCCCTATATATATATATAGAGAGAGAGAGAGATAGAGAGAGAGAGAGCGGATGGTGAGTACGCACCCCAATGCATGTAATTATACATGTATCGAGGTTATATCTCCCACATTTTTTACTTTTTTGGAAAATATCATTTTGTATATTCATCTATATATCCCTCTAATATACCACTCGAATTTCATCAGAAACAGAGACCCGTATGCCCTCTATCTAGAACAAGTAATTTTAAAAATCTTAGAATTGTTGTAATCGACCTGTTCTAGATGGAGGGCATAGGGATCTCTGTTTCTGACGAAATTCGAGTGGTATGTTGGAGATATATATATATATATATATATATGATTATACACCATGATATTTTCTAAATAAATTAAAAAAATGTGAGAGATATATGCCCCGGTGCATGTAAAATTAAATATACCAAGGTGCATACTCCACATCCTCTTATACATATACAAACATATATTTATAAATATATATATATAGGTATCTATGTATGTATGTATGTATGTATGTATGTATGTATATAGGGGACCTTTCAAATGAGGTGGGGAATTTTCTGAAATTGTAAAGGCTACTGTGAATTTAGCAAAAACTCTGTAATAGTTTTGTAAAAATATAAACTGCACGTTGTACAAAAATGAATTTTGTAAAATACAGTATCCAAATTTAAATTAACATTTCCATCCAACATAATAATATCTTCATAATTTTATTTCACTATATATGTTGTGTTAATATTTATTGTTATATGTATGAAATAATAAATTGTAAAATATATTGGAAAGATGCTTAAATTGAGGGTGGTTCACCATATATTTAGTGAGACCCTGCCTCATTTGAAGTTTCTCCTATGTGTGTGTGTGTGTGATTTCTTTCAAATAGGACACAATTCTTCCTATGTTCAGGAAGACCAGCCTCTTTTATGCATAAAATAGGATGATTTTAGTAGAATACATATATAAGTATGTATTATAATGTGAATTTTTAATATTTGTATTATATTGCACAGTTTTGTATGCGGGTTTGTATTTATAACATGCACGTATAATACAAAGTGTATACGTATTGTACTAAAGTGCTCGAGTTTTATACAAAAAAAGGGGCAGCCTTCCTTAACTGAGGAAGAACTGTGTTTTATTTGAAAAGCCCACTATATATATATATATATATATATATATATATATGAGGAAAAGGAAGTTGTTTTGAGTAACAACCAACTTGGTTGTGACACAAAGAAATTTCCACCCCTTTTTTTGTTTTTTCAAAAATAAAACCATTTACATTCATGTATATATCCCTCCTACATGTCATTCAAATTTCGTCAGAAACAGAGACTCCTATGCCCTCCATCTAGAACAGGTTATTTTTAACGGTCTGAAATTTGTTGTAATCAACCTGTTCAATTTGGAGGGCATAGGAGTCTCCGTTTCTGCTGAAATTTGAATGACATATAGGTGGGATATATATATAAAAATATATACGAATATACCTAATTTTATTTCGAAAAAAAAATAAAAAAAGAGGGGAAACTGCCTTCTGTAATAACCAACTTGGCTGTTACTCAAAATAGCCTCCCTCCTCTCTCTCTCTATATACATACATATACATATATATATATATATATATATATCTATATATATATATATATATATATATATTTATGGGGATGCCCTCAAGGGGGAGCTAACGTGGCTCTCCCACCCTATTTTTTCTGTTTTTTATTTTTTTGATTTTTTTTCCGTGAATATTCAACACTATATCCTAATATTATGCTATTGAAATTTAGTACGAAACAGTGACTCATACGGCCTCCATACAGACAATCATTTTTTTAACAGTAACAAAATTGCTAAAAATTACTTCGTTTGGAGGGAGGATGTAGGAGTCTCTGTTTCGCACGAAATTTGAATGGCATAATATAGAGATATAGTGATGAATATTCACGGAAGAAATTTCCAAAAAAAAGGGAAAATGAGGCGAGGGAGCCATGTTGGCTCCCTTTTAAGGGGGCAGCCCCATTTTACCACATATATATCGGTGCACTTGAATTGAGGGGGCACCTTTCCTTGGTTATGGAAAGATGCCGTCTTAAGCTGTCGAATGTAAGATGAACGACTGAGATGTAAACCACCTAGTGGTTTTGTTTAAAACTAACCTTCCTAATAAAGTGGTGCATTAAATAAAACATATTAAGAAAGTAAAATGGTATTGATCCTTCTAAAAATAGTCATTCTACAATAAATTTACATAAAATTAAAATCTAAGTAGAAGAAACATTTACATAAATTTTAATGTAATTATACATCTATGATGAAACTTGTAAAAAATTAGAACCTGAATTTTACATTGTTGAAAAATATAATACGAATGAATAACATATTTTACATAAATGTCTTGTACATTTTACATTCAATTGGGAGCAGGAGAACAATATTTCTGTTGAATATTGATGAAATTTTATATAAAGTACTGATATTATACACAATATCACAGTAATTTACAGATGTTAATTCTAAATTACTAAACTTTTTGATTAATGAATTTGTTAAACAAAACGAAAAGTACGCATTCTAATTGATTTCCATTTTACTAAATCTCAAATTTGAATTAAATCATAATGTGAATAGAAGAAATACACTATATATATTTATTTTACATAAACAAATACAATTTTACAGAAATGGATTATATTTTTCGAAGATAGTATAACATTTTGTACCTTTGTAATGACAATTTGTATATTATTTTACAAATAATGATAACATTTTACGTAAATAGAATCAATTTTACAAAAACAAAATTTTTTTTTACTAATTGCTAATTCTCTTGTCCATATGTATGTTATGTTACCATAGATGTATTCATTGTCACTGATTTAAGAAATTTGTTAGATTTACAATTATTTTCTATATAATACAACTAAATAATTTATTTTACAAATAGCAAATTCATTTTACCGAAACTTTGTGATTATACTATCTGGTTGTGTTAAAAAATTACATCTATTTTGGGTATAAATTTAGTATTATAAATAAGAGAAAAGGGAGCCTACGCCCAAGGGTGTAGGTAACTACCTACACCCGACCCATTTTTTCATAGATTTTTTTATTTTTTTGAATGAAATCTTGGGGGAATTAGATCACTATGTACCACCATGGTGTCATTCAAAATTCAACTTAATTCGAGACTCCTATCATCTTCATCAAGACTATCAAATTTTAACAGTATCAGAATTACAGAAATTGTCCTCTTCTAAATGATTGTGTTAGGAATGTTTGTTTTGCACGAAACTTGAAGCACATATTCCTCTTAATATATTAAGAAAATCCCCCTAAGGTTTCATTCAAAAAAACTCAAAAATCATGCCAAAAAAAGGTCGGGTGTAGGTAGTTACCTACAGTCTGGGTTTAGGCTCCCAGCTCCCTATACATAAAGTGCATTTATTTTACATTCTGTGAGTTATTATATAGATATAGATCAGGAAAATTAGGTTTAAATTGAATTTGTCTTTTTTATTTATAGATGTATTAATATATATAAAATGACAAAAAATCTCATGTAAAAATTCTTATGTTGATATTTATTAAATATACTTTTTATCATATTTTGCATTTAGAATTTTTCATTGGTATTTTTTCAGAATTTCTAAAAAATGTAACCAATATAATATATAAAAACAAATTATTTTACCTAATAAAAAAATTATAATAATGATTTTATATTTGACAGAAAAAATGTCTGAAGATTCTGAATGCAAATGCTGTGAAGTTTGGTTCTGTGTATCGGGAAGATACACGAGAAACATTTAATAAATAAAAAATCTGAATACACATATAGCTATGAGATATCAAAAAAATGAAGAAATATTGATGAAATCAAAGAAAGGAATTTTAAAGCATTGATAATAGGGAGAAAAAAACATATACTATGTTTGATCTTAAAAAACGAACCTGGTAAGACATATTGATACGTACGATTACGTACTATTGCCTTTGAAATGGAGAATATAGCTAACAATGATTGAACCGGAATGAATAAAAAGGAAATAGATGTTTTTGGTAGGAATTAATTACAAAAAATAATATTTTATTAATTAATCTATATTTATTTTGTAATTTAGAATTTTAAATTCTTTTATATTGAGTAAATACAGAAACGATCACTAATTTTTTAAAAATGATTACGTACTTCTTGACAACCTAAAAATCAGGATTTTTAAAAAGATCAACTACGATGTTAGTAAAGTAGAAATAGGAAATATATTCTTTTAATAATATTAAAGAATACCTAATTTGATATAGAACGCGAAGAAAGGGACTGAATGCAACTTTAAATGCTTTTAATGTGGTACTGAATATTTACATGTTTGACAATCAGACAAACTATGATTTTTGATGGTCGAAACTGTATGTATGTGATGTAAGAGGTTGTAAAGAGAATTAAAATATTGCATAAATATGTAAAAGTAAATCATTATACATATATGTAAACTATTGTATATATGTGTAAAGTATTGCATAGATGTGTAATCTTTATAGCTCGACTTTAAAATAAAAGTACTATAACACTTAATATACAATAAGAATTCATATTACCTAGATCTTGTACAATAAGGATTCTTATTAGCAAATTGCTGAAATGTATTCTTGAATGTTAATATAGGTTGTATGGTTAAAGACTGTTGTTAACAAAAACTTTAACAGATGTAATGTCGACATATATGTATATTTAGTAAAGTTTTGTAAATAGTTATAAAATATTGATACAAAGAGTAATTTATTGAATAGAATTTAAAATATATAGCTATGATAGTAAAATAAATTTAATATGACAAAGAAAGGTCTTCTTGTATGTTAATGGTTCACACTGCAAATACGTTGAGAGGTCTTCTTGTATTTTAATGTAGGCTTTTATGTGTTACGGTTGTTGTTACGAAATATTTCAAAATGTAGTATCGAAATGTTTCTATATTTTGTAAAATATTGCATATAGTTGTAAAACATTGTAAATATGTTTAAATTACTGCATATCTAGGTTATTAAAACAATTGTAATGTTTCATTGAATGATCTTAATGTACTTTATGTGTTCACATTACTCAATCGATGAAAGTTCATCTTGTATGTTGATATAGGTTGTACGTGTAATGATTGGTATTATGATAAATTGCATATATGTTAATGAAATGTATGTATAAATAAAACAAAGACCTAATAAACACTTGAAAGTACTTCTTGTACGTTACATATTCAAAAAACCAAATCATTAAGGAAGTAATAAAAAGAATGACACGTAGATTCAAAAAAAAGTGACTAAACATATAAGTTTGAAAGTAAATGTTGTAGATTGAACATTCACATTACAACAAGCACTGAAATGTCTTCTTGTATGTTACGAGTTCACAATAGAAATGTTCTGAACTTAACCAATAAAAACTACACAGTATTTGTAATCTATAATAACTGAACAAAGTATAAGTAGCAACAAAAAATACGGATAATATCAAAGACAAGAACTGAAAAATAGATAAACGAACATGCTCCAATGATGCCGCAAAGCTTTCCATAAGATGCAAACCTACATAAAAATTGGATATTAATAGGAATATAATAAGCAACATTTAACTGAATTATATATAAGGTACACAATCTTACATGAAAAAAAACATAAAAACTTACATGAAAGTTATTTCAGACATTTATGCTGATGTCGGACCGTCGGTGCCTTCGTAAGTGAGAAAAAGATTAATGAATTGATACCAAAAATTAATCAATGAAGAATGTTAAAAACTTACCAGTTATCGTAGAGTTGTTATTAGGACAGTTTCTGGAATCATGCCCAACATTGTATTTGAGGCAAGATTTGCATTGTCGACCTCTATTTCTTCTCAACTCAGATTCAGATCTAATACAATTGTCAACATCCTTGGGTCTACCACCACGTCCACTTCCTTTCATTCTCGCAACGTTTGATTCTTTAACACGTAGTTCAATAATGAGATTTGGATCATTTGAAGTGTTCCTGGGTGTAAAGCTGGAAGAAGGTTTGTTACTTGCCATAAGATCAATATTGCAGCATAAATCACTTAATTTTTCATTAGCAAATCAGAATATGTCATCATCCTGATCCACTAAAGCTGAAACTATATGTGAACAAAGCTGATTCAGCTGTGACGACCTTTCTTGATGTGCAACTTACACATAAATAGGATAACTTCCTGATTTTTTAATGCTTCTTGTCCACCTTTTCAATATATATTCTTAATTCAGAAGCTCTACATTCTGTATTTTCAATATTGCAAGTACGTGCCAACATGGATATCCAAAGAACTGCATATTCTTGTATTCATAAGAAAGAAATCCGCTTGGCATAGACGAAGAAACACATAATTCTTCTTCAGGTTGCCCAATATATGACACAAAATATTGACTGTAATACAAAGAATTTGACTGAATTCGAACATTCAAGTCCTTTACTTCATTCATACCAAACCGAAAATTGTAAAATATGAACTTAGTGTAAACATGAACCATCTGTTCCTCTGTCATCCATTTGAAATTTGTTTTTGGAGTGTATACTTCACCAATGTTATCCATGCCATTCTCTCTTTCTCTACGACGTTGAATTGCACTTTGAAATCTATACACAAATTCCAACAAAGAGTTTTGTTTGGTGATGTAGTGTTGTAAGAAAGCATTCATACTTTCAGTCCTTTGTGTACTGTGTTGACCAGCCCAAAAAATCCTTAAGATATAAACTAATCCATTTATATCTGATGTTATATTTCTCATTCAACCATATGTTTGATAATAAATCATATTAATCAATAACCTTGCAACAGTTTTGCTCAAATTCACTTATAGTAATGCTTTTCCATACAACTATGGACAATGCTGAAAGGACTTCATTTATGTCTTTAATCTTTCCAAGCTTACTTTTAAGCTTAGACATTATATGCCAAGTGCTGAATTTATGAACAGTACGAGGAAAACTATTCCTAACAGCTGCACAAATTGCCAGGACTTCGTCTGTGATTAAAGAAATAAGATGTTTTCTCATTACTTCAATAAATCTCTCAAAAAACCACGAGAATGGCTCGGTTGTCTCTCTGTTCATGAATGAATTCCCAAAAAATATTGTATAACCTCGATAATTAACACTACAAAAAGATCAAAAAACCAGATTGTATTCATTGGTCCTATATGTTGTGTCGAATGATATTGTATCACCAAATAATTTGTAATCTTCAATAGAGGCACTATCAATCCATATACACTATGTAAGCATGTTATCATCATCAGTTGTGTAAGCACTATCATCTTCAATAATTTGTAATCATGCTCAATTAGTAAGTAAATATCCATCCCAATACATTGTTTTTTTCTTTCTAGTTTAAGTCGTAAATATCTCTAATAATACTACCAACTTGACCACTGGACATGTTTATGAACGCTAACTGTTTTGATACAGGCATGTTGACATCATTCATTGACTTCATTAGTATTTTTGCAGCTTTTGAAAAATGTCTATTTAGTCTGAGGTATCTGCGTTTAGATGGAGATACGAGATTGTGATTGTGTCCTGGTTCAGAATTAGAAACAATCCAATCCTTGAGATTAGACCTAAAAGAAACTGACATGAAAGCTTTGCATCCAGTCCGGGATAATCCAACGCGACGCTCATCCTTGTAAAAAAATGCAATCATCGCTATCATCACTTCTTGCATTTTCATTGATCAATGTTTTGTTTGTAGTTTTAGAAAACCCCTCTTTCCAGCAAATAAAGGATTTGAATATAATTATCCTTTCCTTAGAAACTTATCTTTACAAATCCTAGAGATTGTTTCATATGTCTCGTAAAATTTATACGCATCTTGAATAGATCCAAAATTTTTGCCTATATTAGGTGTTAGAGCATTGATAGTTTCATTGATTGTGTAATCACCACCTCATGGTAAATTTAAAATTTGAGATGTATTAGAAACTAATTAATAAAAACGAAAAACCTCATATTATATAAAAAGATATTATATCAAAATACAACCTAACCAAAGAGGAATAAACTTAAAACTATATGTTTAAAAATATAGATATCGTAAATAATAAATATATATTTTTATTGTTAAATGTGCTTCCATACTGTAAAATATAGTTCATGATTCTAAAATAAGTTATGATAAAGTAAAATATAGAGATCATTTAAAAATTATAGTGAATATATGTTAAATTGTACCGTATATGAAAAATGTACAAGTGATATATAAAATCAGGTTAAAGTATTTACGCATCTTGAATAGATACAAGAGTTTGTAATGTATGAGGTGTATGAATATTGATAGATTCATTGATTGTGTAATCAGAACCAATAACAATTTTACAATAAAAGCTATATTGTAAGTTGTCGCATAATATTGTAAAATACAGATTGTGATTGTAAAATATGGTTCTTGATAATAATATAAGTCATGCTATAGTAATATATGTATAAAGAAAATATGGAAATTGATTAAAGTAAAAGTTCATTAACATTTATATTAAAATGTTGTACTATATTGTAACATATGGATCATGGTTGTAATATAAGTTCTGTTAAAGTAAAAATATATTGTTCATTCGAAAAAATGGATTTAAGAAAACCCGGTGTTTGTTTGTTGCAAAATAATTAAGAGTTTGAGATACTATGCAATTTAAAAGTAAAATGTTATAGGACAAAGGAAAATTGAGATATTATTCTTAAAAGTGGTAGTAATATGTGTAAAATCATAGAATATATAAGAACTATGATGCTTTGAAAATCTTTAGCACTCAGAATACCTGATTGGTGCGAATTATGATCAGTTCCTTCCAGAAGTCCATTAACATCACCATCTTCCAAGGATATCTGAATAAATTTATATATTAATGCTAAAAATGACATCTGAAAAATAGAATACAATTACCAGGGACGTTTCTCTATTAAAAGAACAAGTTGATCTTTCATCGATATTCATTGAAGATCACAATGGTCGATAAGAAATAGTTGAATAAGAACTAGAGAAAATACAGTTACCTCGGACAATTTGCTATTAAGGGAACAAGTTGCTCTTTCATAGTAAATCATTGAAGATCACGGTGGTTGATAAGAAATAATTGAATAAGAACTAGAGATAGGTAGAGAATTTTTCGAAACCCAAGGTGTCGAAATGGGAGAAGATGCAGCTTAGTAAAAAGTGAAATTTATTGAGAAATTAACTAATGCGCTAAAAACGTGGGATCCGACTCATTCATTAAAATGTCATCATTGACATGAAACAGTAAGTTTCTAAAAAAAGAATTTAAACCATTGTAAAGTTTTGCGAGTTTTTGTGAAAAATTATATATTTTTTGTAATTTAAAAAAATCGTTTTCACTTTATTTTTGTTTTGTAAATGTGTATTTCAGTTTTTAAATGGGTATATTTGTTTTGTAAACTCCAGCGAGCCTTTGTATGAGTAATTATCTTCTTTGTAAACTTTGCGTGAGCCTTTGTAAAATGCAGTGAACCCAATTCAAAACGAATTGTATCTCGCTCCTTTATAAAACTTCATTTTCTAAATTTTGTGTGAACCTTTGTAACTGTATCTCGCTATTTGTGAATTCATGTAGAGCTCTGCAAAATAATAAAATGAACATTGAGAATTGTAAACAAAATGAATCAAAATATAAATATGAATGTCATATAATACAAATTAATTATACCACAAATGGATAAAGTGATATTTTTGGGGTATCCCATGTACATAGAATACCTTGATTTTTGGGTTTTGTAATTTTTGTGTCATTTTAAAATCAGATAAAAAACCGAAAAAAATATGGTCAAATCAGAGATGAATAATTACACATTATTCTATTTTTTCTATTTTTATTAATAGGTTAAATACCTACATAAAATATTAGGTCAAAAACCGCTAAAATACACAATGTACAAAAGAGGCCCAAAATCCAACTTTCACATATGAGCTCCGATTCACTTGAACTTGGTCTTGTTTTGAAGGTAATTGAATGCAAATTAGTTCAAAAGTGAGTATGATTAAAACAGACACTGGATGGAGAAGATATGAGGCTTTCAGATCAGAAATCCTGAAAATGGGGTTTGGGTTCTTGGTCTACTTATTTGGGATAATTATTTTTTTGTATTTTTCATTTATTCTTGTTAGTGATATGTACACATTGGCGGTGATTTTGTGTCATTCGGAGTTAGCATGAATGATTTAAATATTGGGGAAGTTAGGCTATTTACAGGTCAATTTTGACTGGGATTTTTGGCTTCTTATTTTGTGCAGAAATTTGTGCTAAAATGCAATTCTTATGAGAACATGCATGAAAACTAATTATGTAGTATAAATGCAGAAATACCGTTGATTTTGAGGGATTTGAGCTTAATAAATGAGATTTAGAGTGATGAATTCGAGATTCATCAATGTTTGCCTATATCGTGACAGCATACTGCGTAGGAATTTGGTCATCTCGCTCTCGTTAGGTCAACTCTTTGACCTAACTTTTCTAACACCTCCGAATCTCTAATTCTTTGCTGAGGACCAGCATCGTGAGGTCGATTAGATACCACCCTTCAGAGAGAGGATTGCCATCTCCTCCTCAAGCTGGAGATCATTTGTTAATAATCATTTGACAGTGCATGATGAGTCCTCAACCTAACTCTTTAGATATTCATCCAACCACCAACCTCTATGATTCAATTGTTGAATCAACAATTGTATGATCATTATGATGGCATAGGTACATAACCCTAATTGTACTGAGGGACCTATTATGAAAACTATTTATTCTTTATTTCAGATCAGAGAATGATATTTGCAATAACATTAATTGCATAATGGCTCGCCGTAGGCTCTCATGTCCAAAAATCTCCCACTAGCCCAAAGAGTCATTAATGGGCTAATTATTTATACTCGCACTCATGTGACAATCACAGGCTATTTAGAAAAATAGCTAGGAAAGTTGATCAATCACTCTGTTCCCAAAAGTCTATGCCAAGTCATTTTACGACACTTGCATATATCCCAGTAATAATGCTCGCATCCAATGCGAATGTTGCATTTTATGCAACCAATATAGAATCTTGTTAAAACAGTTATAATGTCCTTGACACTATTTCTCAATAATTATTATAACCAGTATTTCCACAATCTTTATCAGAATACCCTTATTCCTGGAGATCTCTATCTCCAAAGGTATCCAAAGTTAGGACCTTTTAGATCATTATGTATAAAGTCTTGATTTGTTGATGATAAGACTTAGAGGTCTTTATCTCTAAAATCTTGTCATCTTTGAAGATGGTGTCATTACTGCAACCAAATGTTTTATTTCTATACTTGTATTAGTAACAATTTACTACTCCAACTGTATGGTAGACATCTGGAGGCATTTGTAAAGATCTTTCATACACCCAGCTTCTCGTAACTGATGCACAAGGGCTAGCAATTCTAGCATTCACTTCTTCAACTTTAAGGTGATATCCCTTGAGATAGGACATTACCAAATCTTAAGGGAAGGAAGCCTTTATTGGAATTTCCAATGATGGAATATATCCAAGGTGTACTACAAATGTGACGGTCCCAATACTCTCTTTGCTTTGCTTCTGAAAAACTTTAGATCTAAGATCCAAGAGGTATCCTTGAGATCATATCTCAAGATATGGAATAGACAGACTATAAAACACTTATTATCATCCTTATATCATTCTAAATTATTAAAATATTATCTACATTTAGCACGACGAATACAAAGGCACTCCCACTAAGCTTCATATGGTTTATCAAGATTATATTTGAAATCATAACGTTTATAATTTCATCAAATCTTATGTTCCAACAACAAGAGCCTTATAAATAAAATAATGCAGAACAGGGGCTTAGATGTAATTACCGAAAAGTTGGGGGCCTTCTATAAAATTTTTCAAGGTAACGCATGCCCTGCACGTGCTCCTTGGGCGGCTTGGACTTCTACATAATTATGTGGGATTCCAGGGGGGCCTTTATAAATTTCCCAACGTGTCACGTGCAGATCACGTGACTTGGGGTGTGGTTCCATAGATGGATTCTTTAGCTTGCACACCTTGCTTTCCTCAACCATGAAGACCTTTGGCTACTTTATGTCAATATACTCATTGAGGAATGCAATCTTGACTTACATCTTGAAGATGTCATAGTCAAGTTGGGTAGCTATAGTTAGCAATATTCTGATGGGTTTAAGCATGGTCACTGCAGAGCAAGTCCCATCGCAGGAAATGTCTTCTTTTTCGGTTTGTTTCTCGTGGCTACAAACCGTCCTTTGATGGTCTCTACCTTCTCATTGGGTTCCCTCTTTCTCTTGAAGATCCATTTACACCTTAATGAGTCTTTCCCTTATAGGTCGATCCTTGAGGGTCCATATACAACACTTGTGTATGAAGTCTAAGTTAGATTTTTATTGCTAAAATCCATCTTTCCATGTCATGGTCGTCGGGAGATTTATCACATGATGTCCTAGCAATTTCAGACTTAACTGACATATGGAGTAGATCCTCAAACTCATTTGAAGAAGTATTAGTGTTTCATCTTTAATTGTCCTTTTAATTTTCGATTTCAAGAGCCACATTATCATCTCAAGATTAAATGAGTTCCTTGACTTTATTTTCATCTTGATTCTCCAGAGAGTCATCCTTCAAGAATCACATTCTCAAAGATGAAATTTTTTAAGAATCTCAAGGTCATAAAGTAGGCATCCAATACCATCCTTTATTTTTCCTAATGAAGTAGCATGTTTTGGTGCTAGATTCCTGCTCGCATGCATGGAACCATATTAAGGACATATATTGTTGTCTCTACTGCATATATCCCTTGAAATTTAAGAGGTAATAATGCTAAAAATCATCATTGATCAAATCATGTTACACATGATCAATTGTATCTCTTTACAACTCTCTCAAGTTTAGGTTTATCAGGAGGAATAAGATAAGAATGATAGTCCTTTCTCCATATGGTATTCCATGTATTCATCTAATAGGTACTTGCTACCTTGGTTAGATCAAATTCATTTAATCTTCCTTCAAACTTTGGTTCTGAATCAAAATCGTGAGATCTTTGAACATTTCAAAGGTTTCTTAGGCGAAGATGTGAACTCTCACATCATACATAATCATCAATGGATATATAATAACTCGGATTCAGCGAGGGTCAAAATATGTCTCACACAAGGCAAAGACAATGTCGATGTAGCGACCCCTCACGAAACCCGGGTTAATCGACAATTTACCCACAACAAGGATCAAACACTGAAAAACGATGTGCGGAGTAAAAATTTATTATAACTCTACAACAAATATGTCTATAGTGCAAGTATGTGTAGAGTGTCGAATACAGTTAACAAGTAGGATAGATCAAAAAAAAATAAATGCTCAAGAGTGAATGTGATCAAATGACTACAAATGTGCTATTTTGTGGGTTTTTAATTTTATATATTTTTTTATTTTTTATTTTTTATTTTTATATTTTGATTTGTGATTTACTTATTTTATATATTTTTTATATTGTATATTTATATATTTTCTTTTTCTTTTAACGAAGATATCAACTTATATGGAGTATATATACATTAGAGATAAAAAGGGATATATATAGGTAAAAACACTCAAATTCGAGGAAATATAATATTTTTGAACTTTTTATATTTTTTCCAATGTTTTTGTGATTTTGCCAAAATTTTTCCTATTATTTTAAATATTTTTAAAGTCAAAAATACTAAAAACAATGCACAAAATTGAAGGCCGAAACTAAAATGAGGATGAAAAATATCAAACAGAGTCCAAAATTCCTCAAACTAATTTTACAGTAAATATATTCAAACAAAGAAAATTTAGAGACAAAAATTGTATTTTTAGGATTTTTGTGGATTTTTTAAATTTTTGATGAAGGTTTTTGGGGTTTTATAATTTTTAGGAGTTTTCTTTTGAAATTTGTAGTGTTTTTTGGTCTAAAGCTAAAACACAAAGAAACACACAAAATATAATAGAGTTGGGAATTTTGTTGGTGTATACCTTTGTAGTTATAACATATAGAGATAAAAGTAGGCAAAAAGTCTTAAAAAGACTACTAAGTTGTGATCCCCAACAACTTCGCCATTCTGATAAGCGACCGAGCAACACAGGTTCGATAAGGCTCAGTCAAGAAAAATATATTAAAAATATACCCGTGCCAAGTTTTATGGATAAAATATTTGTGGATAAATTACATGTATACCCCTAGATTTCGTATAAGGGTTTTGGAATAAATGAAATTTTATTTTAATTGCAAATATGTCCCTACAAGCACATTAAATTTTATTTACTTTTTTTATTTTGTTAAAAATTCCTCTTATTTGTATTTCATTTTGAAAAAAATGCACATAATTACATTAGATGATATATACTCATGCTAAGATTTTAATTTGCAATTATTGTCTTTATGTATTTATTAAAATTCAAATAGTGAGCATTTTGTCAATGTCTCGCTGTAAAAATGCCAAAATAAATAAATGCCTCTAAAAATCATAAATAATATATCTTATTTATTATTAGCTATGTTGACTCCTGACCAAAAATCCCTAAAAATAAAAAAAGAAAAAGACTAAAAGTTAAAAATCTCCAAAATCTATAAAAATAAGAAAAATCTGCAAAATTCCCAAAATACTTATTTTTGCCCCTAAATTTTCTTTATGTTATTATTTAAGTTTTAAAATCGATTCTATGAATTTTCGACAATTTTAATGTTTGTATCCATCAAATCAATTCAATCTATTTATTTAATCCCTATCTTATAATTTTTACTTTAAAAATTCATAAAATGTGCAACAATTCCAGAAAAATAACAACAAAACCTTTCAAAAATACATGAAGCACACCAATTATTTTCTTGTATTTTTGAACTATTTATCGATATATATACAGCATATACTATCTACTTTATATATATATCATTTATATACTTATATTATGCATTAATGTATTCTATAAAAATATAATTTTATTTTATTCCTCAATAATAAAAAATAAATAAAAAATTCGTAAACTAAAAAGCTAAGAATGTTCAAAACCCTAAAAAAAGAAAAAATAGACCTTCTTTGTATTTGATTATATCTTTCTCTTTTATATACCTACCTGCATGTGTGTGTATATCAATATTTACTTATATCATTATTATGATTGAATTACCTACTATTCAATATTAATTAAAAATAAAAAATAAAAAGTACATGCAAAAAGAAATAAAAAGACATTATGTACATAATCTACATTGGTTAACAATAATCACTTGGTTACCTGGCTTGCTCTATGAGGTTCCAACTCTACATACTTACGTGTTATACATTTTTGTTTGTAGAGTACAATAAATTGCGCCTCACATTTTTGGCTATTCAGTTCTTTTTTATACATTGTGGGTACTTGTTGGTTCACTCTTGAATTCTTGTGGGTTGCCATAGTGACAATTTATCTTGAACTTCCGTGAGGATAATTTCCGACCCTTGTGAAATCCCAGCCGTTAAATGATGTCGTTGTCAGGGGGAAATATGTGTGTCCTAATTTGTATATATTCGTCTTTTACTTATTTATTCAATGATTCATTCATTGCCTTGTACAAAATTTTCTATCTCTTTCTTCCTTGTGTATACTTATTTCTTATTTATTTAAATACATTATTTAATTATCTGTGCTAACACACCTCTTTTGTTGTGTTTGTTGTGAGGGCCTATTATGGGAAGATGACCTCTTAGGAGGATGATGCAACCAAGCAAGGTAGAGACTAGTCTTTCTAACATGACCAATTGGAGACACAACAAGCATAATTAGGAGACCAGTTAGCCTTGATTTTTAGTTTAGTACTTTATTTTGTAGAGAGAGTAATTCATTTATTCATTAATATTTCTAAAAAATTTTGGACCTTGAGACTCCTCTACTCAACGAGGTCCATTGACTTGGTGATTGTTCATCTATGGGCCTTGTCATGATTTTCTTGAGTATTCGTCACTTTGTTTTATTTGTTTCCCTTTGTTTGGAGTTTTTCTCTTTTCTTTTTATTTGTTTTGTGTGCTTCGAGCCCTTAGGCTTTATGATTTATTGTATTGGTAATTAAATCCAAACCATAATAAGAATCCAATGCCTATTCTCTCTTACACTTAGATATAGTGAAATTAATAATTGTTAGTTATTTGTACATAAACCTATGCACCGAGAGAGGAATCATACAAAGCTGGCAGGACCCATTGCGGCCGGTAAATAGATATCTTCAAGATCGGATGCTGGGGTTTATTTATGAATAATTAACATAGGGTTCTTCACGACCAATAACAACTACTGTTTAGGATGATTTTATCAATTGCACACCATCATGTAGATATGTTTAAAAATTATATTTTGCATATCACATGGAGAGAGCAGGAAAGCACTGTAAGTCCTCTAACTCTACATGCATCATTATATTCAATGATGATTCCATCCTCAAATCGAATTGCACGACTTTTTTAATATCTTCCTTTGATTTTGACCATCTATGACTTAAATGGCAATATACAAAATCATTAGCTTGCATATAAAATATAAAAATAGTGAAAACCCCAAAAAACTAAAACAAGGGCACTGCTAAAGAATCTTTCACCTTAATTAAATATGTAATGGGCTTCATTGCTTTGGGTTCATAAATCTCTCATTGTTTTCAGGTACCTTAGGAGGGGACCAAAACCAATCCCATTAGTGAGGTGCGACCCGCTAAGTATTACAGACCAAAACTAAATCTGTAACAGCCTTGTGCATCACTTGGATTTCCGAAGTATTGCCCCTATGACGTACATGACTGGGTCGTGCCCAGTCATCGATGGTGTTCCACCTTGTGTGGAAGATCAATTAAGTATGAAGTACTGAGCTTAGGCCACTCCCTCATAGGTGCCTATGTCTCATCAGTTTGCATTCGAGTATGTCCTTGCACGCTCATAGGATATTCTGTTGCGAGCGAGGTCTGAAGTAGTGGTTTCTCCTATCGACTTCCATTCTCTTATACTTTAACCGAGTAGGGTTTTTGGAAGGGTTACAAAGACCACAAAAACTGCAGAGTACATGTTATAGAGTAGCAGGACAAATATGAGATACTTTTCTAGTACTCTTGCTCCTATAAGGTTAGTGTCTAAACGATATGCCTCAAACAACAACTCTAAAATTGAAAAGATAGAATAGTTGATCCTTTACGGCTTTACATTGTGTTGAGTTGGTGATGCCAATTTTGTATTATGTTTATATGGATCTAGATTAAGGTTCAAAGATATAGTGGTGTTGAGTTGGTATACCCAATTTTGTATTAAGTTTATATGGATCTATATTAAGGTTTTAATATCAAGTCCCACAACCTGCGCAACATTTTGCTATATGTGTCTCCTCTTTAACCCCCTACTGATTTTGAGCATTTCTATTGTTTTTCATGGATTTTTATTCCTCGATGACCATCGTATCCTTCTTCCTACATTGATCTTCTATTGCCTATGATGTTGATCTGAGGATGATTTAGTCGGGACTCTACTAACACCTACATCGATTCCATGGGAAAGACATTGTCAATATATCAAAGTAATTCCATGTACCCAATTCAGACCTTTCAAACTGATCTAGAGACTCCTCGTCTTTTTCCCATTATACTTTATCTCCCAATGATTACGGAACACTCTTGTCCCACTTCCACTCGTTCTGAAAGGAGGTCGATTGAGTCTACATCTTTTACTCCATTCACAACCTTTGAGGATTGACCCTAATCTCATATTCATCATTGCAACCGGCATTCAATTTCAAGTGCTCTAATTAGGCTTCTCTTCATTGCAGATAAAAGCCCGTCTCAATTATGGATCCCAATCCTAATTCCATCTCTTTAGATTCATACTCAACATGTATCCTCAAGGTAAGGGCAAAGGACAACAACCAATCCGACCAGAGCAAGTCTCCATACCTGATCAGAACTAACTGAATGCCTTTTGATGGCTTCCATTCATGCCATACTGAAGCAACTGACTGGGCAAGCCTTTGATGAATTTGTGATTCGTCACTCTAAAACATGAAAATAGATCTTTGTTTTTGAGTAATTAGCTGCAATCCATCAGTAATATTACATAATTAGCATTCATGCATGTGTAAATAATATCTACATTTCAACATTTATATTTGAATTAAATAAGAAGCCAAATTCATTTGTAAATATTCATATGTATATTAGTTAAAATGACCTATTTGTATATATTTTACACTAACTGTAAATACAATACAATTATCATGATGGTGTATATAATAATAACAATAATAAAAGAAAAATATAAAAAATACGAGCTTGTTAATTTTTTCAATAAAACCTAGATACAAGATTGTGACAATGAACATTAAAACACACATATCTCTCGAATTAACTGTTTGATTTAGGTATGCTTACCTTGAAAATAGTATACATTCAAAGATCATCAAAACAAGATTAATTTCATAAAAATCAGTGATGGTATGTGAAACTTGGGTTTTGGGGCCCCTATTGTACATTGTACATATTGACCAAAATACCATCCATTTTTATTTTTTTATTTTATTAAATATTATAAATCCCAAAAATTAGATTAAGTTGTAAATGTTACTTTCATATTTTTTTAACTTTATTTTGATTTCTACCTTTTCTAAATGATCAAAAAATTGCAAAATATAAAAATGTGGTATTTTACACCTATAAGATACCACACAAAAATACATTTCATGTGTACGACGTCGTTTGATTTTTAATCCTTTACATAAGTTGTAGATCTCATTGGGAGGAGCAACTTTTGTGTTGACAACTTTTTTATTTGACCTCTTTTGGTATATCTTTTTTATTTTTTCGATTTAAATTTGGATTTTTCTAGGAGCAACACGTGCTAACTACTAGAGCCATCACGTGTCACCCATTTTTATCATTTGCACTTATTTTTTTTATTTGAATTAATATAACTAAGTTATTTTAATTAATTAATTTATCTATATAATTATTACTACTATCCTTTGAATTATTTTAAATAATTTAAAAAATAGCCCGCCATGTAGCTGCTCCCCGGGTGCGTCGTGGCTTCTTCTCTCTCTGCCCGGTCAAGTGCTTAGCATGTGACCACCATCCCGCCATGCGCGGTAGCGTCCGCGTGTCCCAGCCACCTCTCCTCCCACATTAAATCCTCCTTTCTCCTTCCACACACAACCGTCGCAGCTAATCATCTTCGCCCCTTACATGCACCTACTTGATGAATCTACGTTTCATCCTCTTTATTCTATTATTTTGGCCTTAAAAACCCTAGTAAATCTGTATAAATGGCGTTAATTCATGCATTTTATCATACATGCATCAGTGTGTAAATAGTGTACAAAATGCGATTTTTAAAGCAAAAATTATAGAATAAAGAAAAGAAAATAAAAAGAATAAAATATTGCAAATATTTTACGACCCGAAACCCCGAGACCTAGGGATCTTGATGACTAGGTCGACAAGGAATAAAGTCGGGGGAGATAAGGCCAAAATACAATAAAATACCTTTTATTTCTACCATTCTTTATTCATTTTGGGACCTATTTTTGGTTCCACTTTTCATACTTCAAATAAAGAAACTTTGAACATGAAAGTTGTAGATAATTAGATAAAGAAAATTATAAAATGATTTCATACAAAAATAATGTACAAATAAAAAGTTACGATCTGAATAAGTTTCAAATGCAAACTTCCCAGACCTGAATCTCTCAAATAAAAACTCGAAACACATCAAAATCACTTTAATTGTATATAATTTTAAATATGCTATTTATTGAAGGTGGTTTCATATTTTGCGGAGCTACAGTTTAAAAGTTGAGTTTTGGACCCTTATTGTATAGTTGTATAAATTAAAATATTCATTTTATTTATTATTTATTATTTTTATAATTTTATATTTTTATAATTTTATATTTTTTGTAATTTTGTAAATATTTTCTATAATATATGTGTACAGTAAAATCAGAATAAAAACCTAAAGAAAATACAAAAATAAAAACACATGTTTATAACATGTAGGTATCTTACATGTACATATACCTATAAAAATTAATACTTCGATTTTATTAAATGTACAAAACACTTCAGAAAACAAAAATAAAAATATCTTTAACTGTATACGAACATTTTCTAAATATATAAGATAATAAACAAAAAATTTAAAAATTAAATATATAAAATAAAAATAAAATATTACAATATATAGATATGTATACCTATATATGGCTAAAAAGGATACTTGTATTTTTGTACATATAAAAAATAAAAAAATCAGAGTAAAATAAATCAGAAAATAAGAAATATTATATATGTAATAATAAAAACAATAATAAATTCGTTTTATATTTTTCAATTATTTTACAAATCTTTTTTTGTAGGATTTTTCCTGGTTGGTCCATGTGGACCAACCAGAAGGGTCGAGAGTTGACCGCGGGTCAACTCTCTGACCCGCCCCGTGTTGCTGTGTCAGAGATGGGTTTTGACCCATCTTTGTGATTTTTTGGGGCTCACGTCTTTTCTCCTTGGGCGTTGAGGCCTTCTTGGATTTTTCTCCTTGTTTGTCTATGACTAACGCCGGCCACTTGGATCTTCGAAGATTGTCTTCGTTTGCCAGGTTTTCCTTGTTCTTCTCGCCCTGTTCGCCTCCAATTCAAAAATACTTCAGACCTTCCCTTCCATTTTTGAACCCTTCTAGCCCTTGATTTGCCCCTCTGGACTACTCATGATCGAGGCCGTTGGCAAGGGCCACTCCAGCTGCTCCGAGCGTGTCCAGGCGAGGGCGGAAGAGCTTCCACCCATCTCCGACGATCTACACCACTGTGAGGTTTCTCCTTCGTGGCTCCGGCCACTCAGGTTAATTTTTGTCGATTTTAAATTAGATTTAAGCTTTGCCTTTGAATTCTAGCGTAAATATAACACCCAATCACAGACAGTAAGCCTAAATTCGCTCGTTTGAAGTTCGTCGGAGCCCTGCTCTGACAAAACTTCCCACGCATCATTCACTTCTCCCACCGCATTCCTTGGCCTTTTGAGCCATCTCTCTTTGTTTTCTTTTTGTCCTTGCATGTTCCAAGGGCCAAGGGAGTCCATCTAGGGGTCAAAATTTTGAAGGAAAAGCTCCTGAAAGGAGCTCCAGCCCGTTCACGCCACGGTGGTCCTCCAATGTCGTTCACACTTTTTGAGGACGCCATTCTACAGGGGGAGCTTGCAGGAGCCTCGCGGCCATTTTGCAGCTTCAACGGTCGTCGGAGTAGCAAGAGCCGGCTGGAGGAACTTCGTCACGCCGGAGTTCTTGGCCAGTTCGTCCTCCATCTCTCTCCGCCGTCTATCTCGGGCGAGTTCTTAGGGACGCACAGCCTCCGTTAGATCTTGTCGCTCCAATACCATCCGATCTTCACAAGGATCTAATCACAGGCGTCCGTTGCGAAGGGGTATTGCGCAAGGAGACGTAGAAACGTTGCACAAGTGAAATATCCTCAACTGTTCGATCTCCTCGCTGGGTATTTTTTATTTTCAACCCAGGCTATTTTGTCTTTAGATATTAGGACATAAAATTTCCTTTGTTATTTTTTTTATTTTGTACATTTTGCATTTCAGCCCCCAACTTTTGTTTAATTGCAGAAAGGTCCTCGTCCACGTCATCTCACGTGACTCACGCACGTAAGGGGCGTGGTCAATTTGCGATTACCCCCTATGGGTATGGGTATATCTTTTTGGTCCAAAGAATTTTTAATATAGTTGTAAACTTTTTGTAAATTTAAAGTTCAGCCCCCAGGCTTTTGATAAGTTACTTTCTAGTCGTTGATTTGTCACGTGTTCGTACACGTGTACTTGGGTATTTTGTAGCGATACTCCGGTTTCTTTGCAAATTTAAAATTAGTACTTTAATTATTGTACATAGTTTTAAATTTTATGGGCAAATTACAATCTGACTATGTTCTTTCGTATAATTACAATTTAGCCCTTGCTAGTAGTGTAGTTCCTCTTTGTTGTCTCTATTAATTTCATGCATCTAAAATATTCAAAAAATTTCCCAAAAATAATGTTAAGCTCATGTTTTGTTGCTCTTTAACGCCATATTTTTGTTTTGCATTTTTGTTGCCTTTTTATAATTATAAAAATTCAAAAACATGTATTTCTTAGCACTATTTGCATTAGAAAATACATAAAAATTATAAAACGCTTTTTGAAATACTCCAAAAAATTACATTTTGTTAGTTGTCATGTATTTGAACTTCAATCCAAAAATCACTAAAAATTACAAAAGAAACCTCCAAAAAATTATAAAACACCAAAATCCTTCATAAAAATATTAAAAATTCCACAAAAATGATAAAAAATATAATTTTTGTCCCTGGATTTTTTTTATTCTCTTCGTTTTAAAATTAATTTGAGGAATTTTGGAACCCGTTTGATATTTTTCAACCTTATTTTAATTATGGCTAGCAACTTTGTTCGCTACTTTCTAGTATTTTTGACTTTAAAATTTCCTAAAAAATGGTAAAACTTGGGAAAAGCACAAAAACAGTAGAAAAATATAAAAAGTCCAAAAATATTTCATTTCCTTTATTTTGAGTATGTTTTCCTATTTTTATCTTTCTCTTATCTCTAGCGTATATATATTACTTATATTTTATCTCTTTGTTAAAAGAAAAAGAAGATACAAAAATACAAGATATAAAAAGAAATACAAAATCAGTAAATTAAAAATCAAATATAAAAATATAAAATCAAAAGGCAAATAAAAAAATATAAAATAAAAAACCCACAAAAACTTAGCACATTGTAGGCAAATAGTCACATTTACATTTTTGAGCATCATTTGCCCTAATCAATGCTGCTTGTTTCATGTGTTCGACACATGTTCGACACTCTACACATACTTGCACCTATACACATCTTTGTTGTAGAGTTATAATAAATTTTAACTCCGCATCGCTTTTCATTATTTGATCTCTGTTGTGGGTTAATTGTTGTTTGAATTGGAATTTCTCGCAGGTCACCACAGCAACTGCATTTCCGCCTTGTGTGAGATGTATTTTATACCTGTGAAAAATCCCGTTCAACAAATGGCGTCATTGCTAAGGAGCAACATCGCATAGATCAGTTTTTTCTTGATTGTGAATATTTTCCTATATTTAACCTTATTTTTTTGCTCATTTATTTGATATAATTGTTTGACTTGTCTAATCACCCTCTCTTGTTGACTTTGTGCGAGGAACAGCGGATCGAAGGAGGCGCTCCACCCTAGGCCCCTGTGCACCCACGTGAAAGTGGTAGGAGATTTCTGACCTATCATCAAAGGAGGCGGGGAGGACTGACAGATGCATTTTTAGCATTTTTTTTGCATTCATTTATTTGTGTTATTTTAGTGAGAGAGAGACTCTATTGTTGTAACAATACATGTACCCTAAACTTGGACTTTTGGGCCCAATTTCCATGTGTTTGTTCACTTGGGGGCTCACCATAGTTTTGCCACATTTTCATCGTATTTTTTATTTTATTTCTCGGTTTTGTTTTCCTTTTTTGTGTTATTGTCCCCTTAGCTTTAGGATTGCTTACGATAGATTAAGACCAAACACCTAATATATTTGCCTCTACCTATAGTGACGTTTGGACTTAGTCAAAATTTTAAACTGCTTCTCTTTTAGTCTCGGAACCACCGCGCCACGAGAGTTCTCCATACAACGCATGCAAGAACCACTGTGGTAGGCACTGAGGAGACTCCAAGACTGGACACTTCGGTTCCATTCTAAGCCATTAGCATCGGTTCTTCACACTAATAGCAATTTCTAAAACATAGGGCAATTTCATCGACTTCCATTGCATATAGTTAGGTTTCAATTCTGCTGAGCATCTTTGCATGTAGAGTGCTGGAGGCAAGGCGAGCATTTACACTTTAGCATACATCATCGTTTTGCCACTTGCATTACTTTTCCGCCTCTCTACCTCTCATTTTGCTAATGTAGGTGTTATGTAAAATTGACTCCTCGTTAGGCTCCTTCATTTCTCACTAAAAATCTAAAAAAGTAATAACCAATAAAATTGGGACTACTAACATTACTTGACCCTAAAAAATCAACTAAAAAGAAAAATCTTGTATTGGGGCGAGCGATCCCCTCATTGTCTTTGCTTTTACTTTCTTGTGTACACACTTAGGCTTAGTGTCAATATCCCACTTCAGCCCCTTAATGATTGTGCAACTTCTGGACTTCTCACCTAACTCTAAAACAGACAAGATAAAAAGATCGCTCTTTTACAGTCTCTACCGAGTTGAGTAGGCGAATTGAGGTTTTGTATTGGTGTGAGTTTTGTTTTTATTTGTTTGTGTGCTTTCTAGATTGTCTCTGCGCATTTGCGCCTTGTTTCTCACTCCTTTGATTTGACCTCCGTGCTCTCTAATGACGCGCCGAGCGACTAAGGCAAAGGTATCTAGATGGTCGTTGTGACCTCGGTCACTCAGCTAAGTCAATCAAGAAAAATCAGACCACTAAAATAGATAAAATCAATAAAAACACGAAAGCGGTCTCGCTATTGGATTAACCTGGTATAGCGACCAGGATCGAACTCAAGGAGCACGGGTTGGCCTCTCGGCCTACGAAGTAGTCAAAAAGGGAAATAAAATAAAAGGAGAAAATATTTTTGGTGGTTTTTAATTATTTTAGATTTTTTTGGATTTTTTTTAATGTGTTAAGAAAATAAGACAAGTAAAGAAACACACACTTCAACAATTTATTAAAAGCAATAAAAATCAACAAAAAATTCAAACAAAAATATTTTTATGTGTTTTATAATTTTTAGTGTTTTTTGGTGAATTTTTGAGAATTTTCTGATGTTTATTTAATTTTCTAAAAATCAAAAAGTAGCTAAAACAGTAGGTACTATCCAGCCGAGCTAAAAGGGCCTAGATAAAATATCTAAAGCCCCCGAATTAGTTGGATGGTAATTTTCCTGTAAAGAGAAAAAAACAAGGAAAATTTAGGCACCTATTTTATTGTTTTTGGATTTTTGTTGATTTATTAGATTTTTATAAGATTTTGAATGTTTTTCAATTTTTAGTGATTTTCAGTAATGAAAAATAGCCAAAATTGGCTAGAAAATTAAACACAAGAAAATAGACAGTATACAATTTTGTTGTAATTTTTGGACACTATTTAGTATTTTTTGTGATTTTAAAAGTTAGACAGTAGCAAAAATAGATGTTTTTGATTTTCTAAAAATATTAAACAGTGACGAAAATGTCCCCAAAATTTACAGAAAATTTTACATCATGGCAGGAGACATGTGTCCAATTTTCATTAAATTTGGAGGTGATTTGCTATTTTATTCAAAAATAAAGAGGGGGCAATGTGCACAGGGACCAAAGTGCAAATACCCAAGAGTCTGGGGGGTCTGGTGCAATTAACCCAGCAAAACACGTGCGATGCGCGTGTCTGGGGCACTCAGGGACCCAAATGTAAGAAAAATAAGTTCCGAGGGCCTTTTGGTAACAGGTACCAAAAGCCCAAGAGCTTATCTGCAAATAACCCAATATATAACGCACATGCTAAAATATATCACGCACAGGGGTATAAATGCAAATAACTAAAAACTTTCATTCATTGAAGAACAACCAGCATCACAGGGTAGATAATGTAAAAAGCCCAGAAATGCATGTGCCGATGCACGTGTCAGACCACACACAGGGGCATATCAGTAAATACACGCAAGCACAAGGGTCTCGATGCAAATATCCCAAAAACTAAACTACTAAACTAACTAATTACATGACTAAATACGAAATGAAATAAAAAGAAGGGCCTAAGGGTGAATTACCCTTTATTACGTGGACCGGCTGGATGGAGGGCACGTGACACATCCGACGGTGGGAAACAGCAGCTGGAGGAGCTCGACTCCCAGCTCCTGTGCGAGCTGGGTTGGATGGAGGAGTGAAGAAGGTGCGCGGGAAGATGGCGAGGGCTATGGCGATGCCCGATGATCGAATGGTGGTTGGAGGCGATGGGAATCGACGATGGACGGCGGCGGAGCGATTTGGGGTAAATGAAAATCCGCGAAAAAGAAAGGCCTACAAGGTTACCTGGGTGGACGGAGAGACTGGGGAGGAGCTGGGGAAGCTCCTGGTCTTTGCCTCGAGGAGCGTCTCCCTCCTAGGCTCGGTGCTCCTGCTGGTGGCGGAGCAGCGGCGGCGAAGCTCGCCGGATCGATGGCCTCTCTTCCTCTCCTCGCTTCGACAGCGCCAAACGCGAGCTGTCACTCTCGCGCACTCACTGGAGCTCACAGGTGAAGGATTCGAATGGCCAAAGATGGGGAATTAGGGTGGCGGAGCAACGGCTATATATGGCTAGGGGTCTGGCTAAGAGAAGTTCGGGCAAGCTTGTCGGAGCACGGATCCCCATAACCACCCCGGGCGTGGGTCAGGGATGATCATTGATGGATTAGGACCCGGGGTTTTGGGTTTTGGCATCGGATCATGATGCAATAAATGGGAGAACATGCGGGTCGGGCGCAGAATCCGGCTCTGGTGGTCCTGGGGGGAGAGTTGACCGGGGGTCAACATCCCCCGTGGACCAATCAGAGCCCGCCAATTATTCCCATTTTAGAAATTAAATAATAAATAGAAAATGATCGAATTTCACAAAACTCAAAACATGAAATATTTTTGTTTTATTTTTTTCTATTTTTTTGTGATTTTTAATTAATTTTTGGAAATAAAAATAGGTATTTACACCATATAGCTATATATAGGTATGTGTACAATATAGGCTTTTTAATTTTTTATTTTTAATTGTTATTGTTATGCAATTTTATTCCTATTTTATATTTTATTTATTTTCATTATAAAATAAGGAACACAAAGGTATTTTTATTTTATTTTTATTATTTATATACATAGGTAAAATAATTACATATATACATTTATATACATGGTATATTTACAATATGTTTTTTTTGTATTTTTAATTTTATTATTTTTATTTTGTTTTTATTTTAATTATTTTTATTTAATTTATTTACATTATATAACATAGAATATTTCCAAAAACTTTTGGAAATTAATTTTATTTATTTACAAGGTTAAATAAATATAAGAGTGGTTCATGTACATGATGAAAGTGATGTTTTTGTTCTTTTTTGATTTTTACCCTTTTTCTTTTGTTTTTATACTTATAAATATGTACAAGTATTTACCAGCATATTATGGGCTATTTTTGTGAGGAAAAATATTTTTATTTATTTACATAAATATTTACACACATGAGCCCCTATCTCCCTCTACTTTGGCTTTTATGCGGTCATGCCCATGTTGAGCCCTCCCTTGGGTTAGGTTGCTCAATATTTATTCTAAATATTTCCCTCTTTTTCTTTTTAATCTTTATTCTTTTATTTTTGCACAAAACCATGCTGATTATAGGTTTTTTACACAATGCATGCTTTTGGTAATTATTTGTATTTACACATATCTACATGTATTTGCAAAGGTTTTTGTAGCTAAAATATAAGAATAAAGAGCGATGAATGGGTATTCATCACTCTCTCGATCATTTAACTTTTGTTTCGAGATGACCGACTGGAGCATTTTCTATCCGGACTTTGTGGATCCCTCGTTCACTCCAGCCGATCCACCACCTTTTTTCTAGGAGGACTTTACTCCTGACTTTTGTACATACCCGCCTCATCCATTGTATCAGGACTCGGACTTCTACCCATGCCCACCACCACCTCCACAAATTCCACCTTCACATTCACCCGGGACTTATCTGTTGGAGTTACCTTTCATGGAGTCCACCCATGAGCACTTGACCCAGATGATGGATCATATGAGACAGAGGATTGACCACCTCACTAGTATAAATAAGAGCGACCATGATATTCCACGATTTGATGATATGGGTTCACTCGAGGATTTCCATGAGAGCTTGCAATAACCCAAAATACAAAAAAAAATGAGAAAAATTTAAAAATCAAAAAGAGTTCGAGATCTTTGGTTGATTGAGACCGTGAGAATGCCCACTTGCCAGACCCATTAACCGCACAACCATTCACACCCTGTCCTGCCTTTGACCCTAAGGATGCTGCTGTACAAACTGCTCTTGGTATGCCACGTGTATATGTTGATTCCACTTTCTCCTTTGTATGGAGGTGGTCCAAAAATTCAAAAAAATGTTGACTGAACCCGAAGTGTTGGCCACTATTCTTGAGATTATCCGTGCCCCACTTCAACATGACATGACTGATTTATTTGCTCCTTTTCCCAAGAAGAGAATGCGGCGGAGAAGATCTGAGCGTCATATTTTGACCAAGGCCACTACCCATGCCATCACACACCATCCATTCCTAGGAAGAGCAACAGTGCCACACCTTTCATTAGCTGCACCATCTCTGACCATACATGTGATCATACTCTCCTCGATGGTGGTGCCTTGATTAGTATATTACCCTTCTCGCTGGTACAGTCTCTTCACTTAGGGCCTCGCATGATGACCAGGATGATAGTGCAGTTTGCCGATGGATCTATCAAGAGGCTGAAGGGTATCCTTGAAAACGTCGTCGTATCGATTCATGGCACGAGCTACAATGTGGATTTTGTCGTATTGCCCATGGAGACCTCCACAGGGGAGCACTCTCAAATCATCTTGGGACGACCATTCCTCGCATCTACGAGGGTCATTGTTGACTACGGATCAGGAGATATTCGCTTCCGTCCTAGAGAGGAAAGCGAAGTGTTGATCACCATACAGACTGCTGACAAGAGACCTACACCTGATGCGCCTTCACCTATCTTAGCTAATCCTGAGGACTATGATCTAGATGAGGATATCAGAGAGACTTTTTTTATGACCGATGATGAGACCCGAGAATTCCTCTCCAAGGAGGAAGGCTCGGAAAGCATATACCTCGGAGTTTCTGCTTCCTATGATTGGCGTTGTGTTGACGATATCCGCGGGATTTACACGATCGACAGCATTGAGCGAAGGGCAGATTTAGAGACTATACAAGACGGACATGATTAGACTACTTTTACCAATGAGTCCACTCCTGTTCACGTAGACAGTAATGAGACGAAGGCCGAATTTGATTTGATTGCGTATATTCGAGAATTCGGTCCTTTTGATGCGAAAGATGATCCAGTTGAGATTACAGAGGACGAACAGAGTTCGAATACTTCCACTGATGAGTCCGTTCCTTTTGATTTTGACTTGGACGAGACCTCGCAGGACGACACTGATTACGTTTCTTCCGATGATGATTAGTCTGTCCCTTTTCACTTGGTATCAGCGAGACTCCCAAGGCCGGACCTAGTCGTACTTCTTCCACTACTCCATCTGTGCCTTCACACCCTAGGGATATTGAGGACCTACAACCCATCGACCCTGATCGGTTAGTGTCATATGAGGACCTCGATGTCAAACTGCACCACACTAGATCCATTCCTTAGCGGTCTCGCAAGAAGGTTTGCTTCCGACCTTCTTGACCATCTGTACATCCATCCTCTTGTACATTCGCCTTGTTCATCTCTTTCTCTCTCCCGTTTCACTCATTCATCCCATTCTCGTGTGTGCCTTACTTAGGATGTACTTTGTCTTAAGTATAGGGGGGTGAATGAGCCGAGTGTTCATTCATTGTTCCATTTCATTACTCTTGTTGTTTCCTATACTTAGGGCTTCGTTTACCCTAAGTATAGGGGGAGTGATGTGTACATCATGCTCTATCTTCTTCCATCTTCTGATCTCTTTTCTTCTTTTCTTCTTTTCCTCTTCTATTTTCTTTATCTATCGAAAACGTGTCACCCCTTTTTGTCAGTCTTCTATACTTACGACGTACTTTGTCCTAAGTATAGGGGTTGTGCACCCCGAGTTGATTCTATTATTTGATCCTCTCCATTGTCTCCTCTTCTTGTCTATACTTAGGGATATCTTACCCTAAGTTTAGGGGGAGACAGTCTGAATATGATCTGTTCATTCCCACCCTTGACCCTCCCTGCTTTATGTACAGTCTGCTTTATTCATTCCTTCATCTCTTATTCATTTATTCTTTAGACTTTTCTATACTCAGTACGAGGTATGTCTTCTCCTTTCTCTCCGGTCTATGAGGACATAGCTCCAGCTAAGTATAGGGGGGTCGTATATACTGTGTATATACTTTAGCCATAACTCGTACTTTCGTATTTTTACTAATAAATATGGCTAATTATACTTATCAAATTAATTAATAATCTTAATAAAAAGAAGTTACCATTCCTCGAATTGTTTTGTATATAGTCATTAATAAATCAGTTGAAAACATTTTTTTGTAAAATCTTTGAAAAATAGTTTGAAAACCTTTGTAAAATAACTTTTGAAAACTATTTCGAAAACATTTTATTACATGTTTTCAACCTTTGTAATCTTATTTTGTTTGAAAAATTATTTTCTTTGTGTGAAATAAAAAGGTTTGAAAACTAATTTGCAAATGGTTTGAAAAATGGTTGCAAAAATATTTGAAAAATCTATATATACTGTTAGGAAAACCTTTGCAAAATGTGCACATGTTTGTAAAATTTTTTGTAAAAATTATCTTGGACTATAGTTTTCAAATTTATTTGAAAAACCTTTGTCAAATAAGTTTGAGGAATACATACATCTCATGTCAAATTCTTTATTGTATATACCTATAAAATTGACCATTTACCGTTTGTAAATTCTTAAAATCTAATTCTTGTAAATATAAGATGCATCCCCATGTAAATATTTGTACCTAGTTTTTGGCCTATACCTTTTTGTTTTCAAAAATCCCAAAAACATTTGCAAAAATTATAATCCAAAAAGATTGGAAAAAACTTTTTGAAAAATCTAAAAAAATGCATATGCATCATCTTCTCAAATATCCATAAAAAGTTCAAAATCTTTGAAAATTGCATCACAAAAAGATTTTCTGTATAGCATTTGCATATCATGAGCATTTTTCGGATTGAGTTTGATAGTTGAAGGAGTCTAAGTAAAATCGAAAGATTGGAGCTTGGTTGGACCTTAAATCTGCCTAATTAACAGGAACCTTATAGGAGATGGGATTGAGGTACTTCAGGCGTAGGTGATTTAATTCTCTGAGGATCACAAGACTTGGTTCAATGGATTCTTGACTGCCTAAGTAGAGTATTTCGGAGCACACGCACGACTCTTGTTGATAATGACCTAACTTGGACACCTGCACCTTTCACTTGGCTCAACTCAGATGTTGTGGTTAGGGGGTTGGATTTGTCGGTATGAGACACACACAGGTGGAAACACTTGTCCTTCTCTAGGGAGGGAAGTGCACCCCAACCCATCCGATGATGATGAGTTTTGAGGACAAGAGATTGTGGGTTGCAATAAAGCTTCAAAAGAGGGATAGTCTATTGGATCAAGAGGAAAAACTCCTCATGTAAATGGTATCGTATATAGTATGTAAAAAAAACTCCACGAAAAAAAGTGGATAGGCCTATAAAAAAATAAAAATGCCTGCCAGAGTGTATATATGTGTATAGTCAATAAGCAAGCTTGAGCTTCAAAGTCAAATCCTGTGAGCATGCAGCTGGATGACTTGACTACACTGGTCTTGCATCCTAGGATAGGTAGCTACACTGGCTACCATCCATACTTCTCTTTACCCCCTCCTCTTGAGCTGGTTGCCACATGAACATAGAAGGGAATACCCCGCTCCTTGATTGGGAATGATTGGGTTGTCGTATTGGAGAAGCCAGTCTCTTTGTCATTTCAGTTGGGGAGAGCCACCATCACTTACACTATACGAGTCAGATTCATAGTCACAAGGGTTTGCGTATGAGTTGAAATATTTCTGACCTGGCTATTGAGGAGACTTGAGCAGAGTTTTGGGATTCTCGATGGCTGTTGGATTTCAAATCTGGTTCTCAATAAGATTCCACCCGCACTAAAAGTCCAAAAGGTCCAACTTAAGCTCCAAACTTTGATTTTGTGAAGTCGAGTTTGATAATTAAACTAAATCTATTTTTCTTCTTTTTCTTTTCTTTGTTTTTCTTTTCTGCATTTATTGCATGTGTTTGCTAGGGACTAGCAATGGCAAGTATAGGGGGATGATGAATCTACATATCATCATCTTTATTCCATCATTTTGGCCTTAAAAACACTAGTAAATGCGTGTAAATATCGTTAACTCATGCATTTTATCATCCATGCATCAATGTGTAAATAGTATACAAAATACAATTTTTAAAGCCAAAATTATAGAATAAATAAAAAAAGAAAAAGAATAAAATATTATAAATATTTTATGACCCGAAACCCCGAGACCTAGGCATCTCGATGACTAGGTCGACAATGAATAAAGTTGGGGAGATAAGGGCCAAAATACAATAAAACACCTTTTATTTAATCCATTCTTTATTCATTTTGGGACCTATTTTTGGTTCCACGTTTTATACATCAAATAAAGAAACTTTGAACATGAATGTTGTAGATGATTAAATAAAGAATAATACAAAATTGATTTCATACAAAAATAATGTTCAATAAAGTTTTATGATATGAATAAATTTCCAAAATCCCAACTTCCCAGACTAGTATCTCTCAAATAAAACTCGAAA
The DNA here is from genome assembly GCA_037367405.1 of Ottelia alismoides. NCBI lineage: Eukaryota > Viridiplantae > Streptophyta > Magnoliopsida > Alismatales > Hydrocharitaceae > Ottelia > Ottelia alismoides. Next base: position 233,745 of record JAZKJV010002956.1, read on the forward strand.
CACATCAAAATCACCTTTAATTATATATAATTTTAACTAAGCTATTTATTGAAGGTGGTTTCGTATTTTGCGGATCTACGATTTGAAAGTTGAGTTTTGTACTTCTATAGTATACTTGTACAGATTAAAATATTCATTTTATTATTATTCATTATTTTTATAATTTTATATTTATAATTTTGTAAAGATTATTTTACAATATATGTGTACACTAAAATCAGAATAAAAACCTAACGAAAATACAAAAATAAGAACACGTGTATATAACACCTAGGTATCTTACCTGTACATATACCTATAAAAAATAATACTCCGATTTTATGAAGTGTACAAAACAGTTCAGAAAACTAAAATAAAAATATCTTCAAGTGTATGAAAACATTTTATAAATATATAAAATAATAAACAAAAATAAATTAATTAATTATACAAAATAAAAATAAAATATTAAAATATATAGATTTGTATACCTACATAGGCCAAAAAAGGTTACTTTATTTTTATTCCTATAAAAAATAAATAAAAATCAGAACAAAATATTTCAGAAAATAAGCAATATTTTTTATTTAATAATAAAAAATTAGTAAATTTGTTTTCTATTTTTAAATGATTTTACAAATCTTTTTTGAAGGGTTTTTCCTGGTTGGTCTATGTGGACCAACCAGGAGGGTCTGAGAGTTGACCGCGGGTCAACTCTCTGACCAGCCCCCTGCTATTGTGTTAGAGATGGGTTTTGACCCATCTTCATGATTTTTTGGGGTTCGCATCTTTCCTCCTTGGGCATCGAGGCCTTCTTGGATTTTTCTCCTTGTTTGTCCGTGATTCACGTCGGCCACTTGGATCATCCAAGATCGTCTTCGTTTGCCCGCTTTTCCTTGTTCTTCTCACCATATTCGCCACCCATTCAAAAATACTCCAGCCCTTCCCTTCCATTTTTGAACCCTTCTAGCCCTAGCTTTGGCCTTCTGGACTTCTTAGGATCGAAGCCGGTGACAGGGTCCACTCCAGCTGCTCTGAGCGTGTGTAGGCGACGGCGGAAGAGCTTCCACCCATCTCCGATGGTCTACGCTGCCGTGAGGTTTCTTCTTCGTGGCTCCAGCCACTGAGGATAATTTTTGTCGATTTTAAATTAGATTTAAGCCTTTCCTTTGATTTCTAGCTTAAATATAACACCCAATCACTGACAATAACCCTAAATTCGCTCATTTGAAGTTCGTCGGAGCCCTGCTGCGATGAACCTTCCCACGCACCATTCACTTGTATCGCCGCCTTCCTTGTCCTTTGGAACCATCTCTTGTTGTTTGCTTTTTGTCCTTGCAGGTTCCAGGGGCCAAGGGACTCCATCTGGGGTTAAAATTTTGAAGGAAAAGTTGGTGGGAGCAACTCTAGCCCGTTCACACGATGGTGGTCCGCCAGTGTCGTTCACGCCATTTTGAGGCCTCCATTCGATAGGGGAGCTTGCAGTAGCCTCGCGGCCATTTTTTTGCTTCAACGGTCATCGGAGTAGCAAGAGCCGGCTGGAGGAACTTCGTCAAGCGGAGTTGTTGGCCAGTTCGTCCTCCGTAGCTCTCTGTCGTCGATCTCGGTCGAGTTCTTGGCGACACACAGCCTCCGTTAGATCTTGCCGCTCCAGCACTGTCCGATCTTCCCCAGGATCTGATCACAGGCGTCCGTTCCGAAGGGGTATCGTGCAAGGAGATGTTGACACGTGGCATAAGTGAAATATCCTCAGCCTTCCAATCTCCTCGTTGGGTATTTTGCATTTTTTACCCGGCAATTTTTGTCTTTAAATATTACGATATAAACTTTCCTATGCCCTTTTGTTTATTTTATGCATTTTGTATTTCATCCCCTAATGTTCGTTTAATTACAGAAAGGTCCTCGACCACGTCACCTCACGTGACTCACGCACGTGAGGGGCGTGGTCATTTTGCGAGGACCTCCTGTGGGTTTGGGTATATGTTTTTGCTCTAAAGACTTTTTAATATAGTTGTAAACTTTTTGTAAATTTACAGTTCAGCCCCCAGGCTTTTGATAAGTTTCTTTCTGGCCCTTGACTGGTCACGTGTTCGCGCACGTGTACTGATAACCAGGGAAAACGAGGGTCATATGGTTTCACAAGGTGAAACCGCAGTCGATGTGTTGACCGCTCAGAAATCACTAACTAATCAACAATGAACCCACAACATATAAGTCAAGCAATGAAGAATAAATGTGGAGTCAAATTTATTTTAACTCTACAAATAGGTGTATAGTGTAAGTATGTGTAGAGTGTCGAACTCAGGGAGCAAGGCAGGATAGATTAAGCAAAATGCCAAAAATGTGATGTGTGATCAATGTCTACAATTATGCAAGTTTTTGTGGGTTTTTAATTTTTATTTATTTTTATTTTTAATTTTATAATTTTGTATTTTGGTTTTTAATTTACTGATTTTATATTTTCTTTTTATATTTTATATTTTTTTATTTCCTTTTCTAATAATCAAGTATATGCAGAATATAAGAAAAGAGGGGGTAAGGTTTTTAGTCTTTTTATATTTTTATAGTGTTTTTGTGTTTTTTGGGAATTTTTCTGAATGTCCTTAGTATTTTTAAAAGTGGAAATTCAAGAAAACAGTGAGCTATGCTACTGGACGAAACTAAAATGGGAAAGAAAAATAGAAAACAATGACAAAATTTTCCCAAATTAATTTTATGTGAAAGACAATAAAATAAGGAAACTACATAAACTGAGTTTATATTTTTAGGATTTTTCTAGAATTTTTTAGTTTTTTTGAAGTATTTAGAGGTTTTCTAATTTTTAGGGTTTTGTTTTAAATTTTTTATAATTTTTGTACTGACACTAAAAGATGATAAAACAAGCAAAATATAATTTTTTTGGAATTTTGGAAAATGTTTTTATAATTTTTATGGATTTTCTAGTGCAAACAGTGCTGAAAATGCATGTTTTTTATTTTTAATAAATATTAAAATGCACTAAAAATGCAATGCAAAAATATGGCGTGAATAAGCAATCCAACAAGAGCCTATGATATTTTTTTGGTAAATTTTCGAGTTAAAATGAGGCACTAAATAAATAGGAAAAGCATACAAAAATACAAGGCCTAAAAGGGGTATAACTGCAATTAGACAAACATTCAGGGGCCAAGTTGCAATTTTCACACAAAATATAAAACTAAATATTGCACATAATGGACCAAATACAAAAACCAAGAACCGCAAGGGTATGCTTGCAAATATCCCAACCAAGCGCGTAACTAGCACACGCCTGGGAAGGGTATAAATGTAATTTTCAAAAATCCCAGGGGTTCACTATGCAATTTACCCAAAAATATTACACTTCACATGAAAGTTTATGGACTGAAACGAAATAACAAGACCCGCAAGGGGGGTCCTCGCAAAATGCCCCGAGCCTCACGTGTACAGATTACGTGAGGTGACGTGGCAAGGACCTAAGTGTAAATATATAAAGTTCAGGGGCCTAAATATAATTATTACAAAACTTTCTAAACTACCACTGAAAGTTTATGGGCTAACTAGTAAGTACAAAAATGCACGGGGTGAAGATGCAAAATACCCACTCGGGCGCGATTCGACGACTGATGCGAATCCACTTGGCACGTGTCGACGATCTGACGGCCGATGACGCTTCGCGTTGGATAGCAGAGATTAGATCTTCGGATGAAGATCTGACGGTGGAGGGCTTGGTGCGATCCAACGGTGGTTGGGCGATCTGGAGCTCCGCCTTGATCCAACAGCTGCGAAGACCGGAGCTAGAATAGCGGAGGAGCGCCGGCAAGGCGACTTTCTCCGAGTTCCTGCTCCTTCTCTGGCGAACTTCTGGGCTCCAAAAGACTGCTGGAGGCTCCTGACGGTCGGTGCTATCTCCTGGGGGCTTCAAAAGACCTCGACGACGGCTGAGGCTCGCGAGGGAGGGCGACGGAGTAGGAGATCTCCACGGAGATCCGGCGAGGCACAAAAGTGCTTCCAGGCTCGAGTCAACGAGCCTTGACCTGCAAAAAGAAGTGAGAGAACCCATGGAAAAGTGCCTGAGGTCTGTGGTGGTGTAATGGTGGCGCGAATTGGCGATAGGGGGACTCGGCCGGAGGTGCACTCCGGTGAGGTGGTTGATTCGTGGATTGGAGTAATGAAACTCGGAGGTGTTTGAGGCAAAATAATCCTAAGGCTACAGAGAACGAAACGCAATGGAAATTCAAGGGGATAGGGGCTGCCTAAATGGTGGATCACCGAAGGGAAGGGTACCTCAACCACCAGTGAAGGGGGAGGTCGTGGAGCCGCCTCAGTGCGTGCTCGACCCGCCTGAAGGCCGCCGGAGGAAGCTGCCACCTTCCTGGGGCTTTTGGGCACGATTGGGGGAGCTACACTCGTGGAAGAGGGGTTCAAATTCAAAAGAGAAGAAGGAGGTGCCTTATATGGGTTTTGACCCGATGGTGAAGAGGGCTACAAGATCGAGGTGCAGGAGACGATGCAGCGATCCCATCTCCAATGTAAACTAAGGGCGTGTAACATGGATCTGCAAGGATCAAAAGTCGTGAAGATTGTATCGCAAAAAGGGAAACGAATTAGCCTCGAAAAATAAACAAAAAATGGGTCAAACAAGGTCTCTGACACAGGCACATGGGGGGAGAACGCCTAGTTGACCGGGGTCAACTAGGGTTTGCACCTGGTTGGTCCACGTGGACCAACCAGGAAAAACCCCTGCAAATTATTTTGTAAATTCAATAAAAAATAGAAAATGAATTAATTAAATTTTGATTAGGAAATGAAAAATGTTTATTATTTTATAAAGTATTTTATTCTTATTTTTAATTATCTTTATGAGGTATAATTTTACAAGTTCCCTTTTATACCCTTTATAGGTATATTATCTATGTATTTGAATATTTTATTTTTATTTTGTACATTTTATTTTATTTTTTGTTTATTATTTTATAAAATTATAAAGTATTTTAATATACTTATAAATATTTTTTATTTTATTTTTCTGATGTGTATTATACACTTAATAAAATATAAGTATATATTATACAGGTATAAGTATAGGTATTCTACCTATGTACTATGTATATACATGTATTTTATTTTTTGTTTCTTTTATGTTTTTATTTTGATTTTCATATACATATAATTATAACTATTTTTTACAAAATTATAAAAATATAGAATTATAAAAATAATTAATAAATAATAAAATGAATATGTTAATCTATACAAGTATACAAGTGGGGTCCAAAACTCAACATTCCAACCGTAACTCCGAAAAATACGAACCACCTCCATAAAATAGATTATTTTAAGCTATATACAATTAAAGGTGAGTTTGGTACATTTTGAGTTTTTATTTGTGGAATAAAGGTCTGAGAAGTTGGAGTTTTGGAATTTTATTCAGACCATAACTTTTTATATGTACATTATTTTTCAGTGAAATCAATTTTGCATTTTTCTTTATTTAATTATATACAACTTTCATGTACAACGTTTCTTTATTTGAGATATAAAGAGTGGAACCAAAAATAGGTCTCAAAATGAATAAGGAATGAATAAAATAAAAGGAATTTGTATTGTATTTTAACCCTTATCTCCCCGTACTTTATTCCTTGTCGACCTATTCATCTAGATGCCTAGGTCTCGGGGTTTCGGGTCATAAAATATTTAAAAAATTTTAATTTTTTTTCTTTTCTTTTATTTATTCTATAATTTTGGCTTTAAAAATAGTATTTTATACACGATTTATATGTACATGCATGAATGTTAAGATGCCTAAATTAGCGCTATTTACACACCTTTGCTAGGGTTTTTGATGCCAAAATGATAGAATAAAGATGACGAAATGTGGCTTCATCAGGTACCTGAGCATTTTGCAGCGATACTCTAGTGGCTTTGTATATTTAAAATCAGTCCTTTAATTCCTGTAATTAGTTGTATATTTTCTGGACAAATTACATTTTGACCCTAGACTTTCGTATAATTACAATTTAGCCATTGCTAGAAGTGTAGTTTCTCTTTGTTGTCTCTATTTATTATATGCATCTATAAGATTCGAAAATTTTCCCAAAAATAGAGTTAAGCTCTTGTTTTGTTGCTCTTTCACGAAATATTTTGTTTTTCATTTTTCTTACATTTTAATATTTATAAAAAATCAAAAACATGCATTTTTAGCATTGTTTGCATTAGAAAATCTTTAAAAATTATAAAATATTTTTTTGTAAAATTCCAAAAAAATCACAATTTATTTGTTGTTGTGTGTTGTTACTTCAATCCAAAAATCACTAAAAATTACAAAAGAAAACATCTAACAATTATAGAACCCCAAAATCCTTCATAAAAATCTTAAAAGTTCCACAAAAATCCTAAGAATATAAATTTTGTCCCTGGAATTTCTTTGTTTTATTCTATTCGTTGTAAAATTAATTTGAGGAATTTTGGAATCCGTTTGATATTTTTAATCCTCATTTTAATTACCGCTAACAACTTTGTTCACCATTTTCTAGTATTTTTTTACTTTAAATATACCAAAAAATTAGTAAAAATTTGGAAAAACACAAAAATAGTAGAAAAATATAAAAAGTCCAAAAATATTTCATTTCTTTTATTTTGAGTATCTTCCCGATTTTTATCTCTCCCTTAGCTCAAGTGTATATATATTCCTTATATATTATCTCTTTGTTAAAAGAAAATAAAAATTCAAAAATACAAAATATAAAAAGAAAATACCAAATCAGAAAATTAAAAATCAAAATATAAAATTATAAAATTAAAAGTCAAATAAAAAATATAAAATTAAAAACCCATAAAAACTTAGCTCATTTGTAGGCAAATCATCACATTTACATTTTTTAGCATCTTTTACCTAGATCTATCCTTCTTGCTTCCTATACACATCTTCGTTGTAGAGTTATAATAAGTTTTAACTCCGCAACGCTTTTCAATGTTTGATCTTTGCTGTGGGATCATTGATTTTTGAATTGGGATTTCTTGCGGGTCGCCACAACGACTGTGTCCCCGCCTTGTGTGAGACGTATTTTAGACCCGTGAAAAATCCTGTTCAACACTACCCCATCAGACACACTCACCCACAATCTGCGCCTCCTCGAACTGCCCATAAAAGTGGATGCGTCGCCTAACATGCAGACCATCCTCCATCTATCTATTAAAAGAGAGGAGTAAATGGAACTCTTTCACTGGTGACAGCGGTGGACCTTCCTCCTTTGATCGATGAACCTCATCATTTCTGGAAATATCCAATGGCCTCGCCCTTGCTGCAGCTCCTTACAAAAGATGCTAGAGCTCGAGCATCATCATGCTCTTGAGCGACTATCGAAACTCCCTCAGCGAGCTTCTACCCAGGGCAATCCAATCATCTTCTATGTGAAGTTTCTTCTTCCCCCCTTCTCCTTCATTTATCTCTCCTCGATTCACCATCTTCCGTTCATCAATTAACGAAAACAATTGCACTTCCATGGATATATCATGCATTACGATCGCAATGGTATTTTTTATCGATTTTTTTACGAACATTCATAAATCGAATAGTCATAAAATTTGCTTTAACTAAACAAATAGAGGGAGTCCCCATGTTCACAAGGGAAATTCCGCTGTTTCATGGCTCCACCTTCACACGCCTTCCACCGCCCCCTCTACCACCTCTAGAGCAAGACACTGCCTCAGCCGCGTGGCCTCCTTCGCCTACCCACCTCCAGTGTGAAACACTGCCTCATCTGCGTGCCATCATCTGCCAGTTGCGTACACCACGACCGTGATCCTTCTTCCAAAAGTAGGCCGCAGCTCCACCTCCCCCTGTTGTGACTCGCAGCTCCAGTGCCACCGTCCACGCACGGTCCGCCCTACCACACGTGCACGTCGTGCGTTCCTCGCATCCGTCCTCGAGACTGTGATCTAGCCGTAGGTCGTCGACTAAGTATCCCCCTTGGCAGATCTCACCTCCAGGACTCTCCGCCTTCAGCTTCACGCCGCACTGTCGCACCGCCACCAGATTTTGCCCGTCTACAATAGATCGCCACTCCAGTTGCTCTATCACGGTCATGCTGGTAGAAGCCTCCATCCTCTTGAGCCTATTCTTCATTTATAGAGATGAAGATGACATGGACATAAGTCCCGTGTATTGGGAAATTACGCCAAGGCCCCTGACGTCCCTCAATTTACAATGCAATTCCAGACACGTGCTTAGCACGTCTAACTTGCAAAATTGGAAGAAGGGGCTCGCATGTCTATGTAATTGCATCATCGTTCATATGCATGTTTAGTTCATGTCAATTTTAATTTTCTATAATTGCATTCATCCCCTATAATAGAATCTGATTTTGTAATTTTCACATCATTTCTGATTTTAAAAATTATATATTATGGAAGTCATGCTCCATTAATGTGAATGTTTATTATATATTTATGAGTATTTTTTAATTAATATAAAGATTTTGGTGAAGAATCGTATATTTTCCCACTATTTGCTATTAATTTATTTTTAAATTAATCTTTACTCTGTAAATTGATAAACAATCATAGTATATAGACTCTGAGTAGTTCCACTTTATGCCCAAAAATCGTATTATTTGCATGCACAATTTGGTTGCAATAAAATAATTGGTGTTTCACTTGATCGATTTTTAATAATTCAGAAATCAATTAATTTTGAGGTTTAGTAATTTTTCTAGATTGACCTCACACAAAAGTACTCAGGATATTTTTAATATTTGAAAATAACTTAATTTTGTATTTATTAAAATTATTTATATGTAAATCACCCTGTATTCATAATTATTTTTTAATTAGTTTGTATTAATTCGAAAAATTTCAAAAAACAATAGTAGCATAATTTCAATGCATTTAACATTATGGCCATGATTCGTAATATTTAAACTTTAATTTATTGAAAATTGCATTTTTAGTCCTTAAACTAGCCTAAGATTGCATTTGCACTTATTACTTGCATTTAAAAATATCAAAATTTTCCTCTCTAAAGTCCTAGCTTCTGGATTGACTTTAAATATATATAAGGAGAGAGTTCCCTCCCTGAGTTTGACATTGGGCTTGCCCAAGTAAAAAGAAATTGTTGCTTTCTACTAATTGATACATTAAATGAGTGGTTTTTTTATTAAATCCAAATTTTCCTTTTTCCCGACTGCAACAAACACATTTATTTTAATCGTTAATTCAGTTTAATTAAGAGGATGAATTTGAGGTTTGTCAAATGGCACCGTTGTTAGGGACATATTATATTAATCATAGTTCCCTCAGGAGCACAAGGACCATGACCATATCTGATTGGGCACGAGAACATGAGGAAGACACCGCCATGTATATACCTTAGGAGAACTTGGAGGGAGAGGAGCAACATCACCACCACCATCACCTTCAGCAGCGGAATAAGAGGATTGCAATGTCCTCAATAGACCAAATCAAAAAAATAGAAAGACGGAGAGTAGCGGCAGTAATGAATCAAGCGATCTTGATGAAGAGCTCGCATCTCCATCTGAGGAGGATGCAGTAGGAGTAGCAATAAATCCTCCACCTATTTCATTTCATGAATTCTTTCCAATCAGAGTCAGATTCAGAGTCCCAATCCTACACAAAACTCGGTTTTCAATTTGAATGAAAACAATTAGATTTCAGAATCTGAGTTTTCTTCAATAATCCCTTACCCCGTGCCCCTAAGAGTCGAAAGAAAAAATCTAAAAAATCCAAAATGATGACCCTGAGATGGCTAAGTTTTGCAACAAATATATAAAGGTCACAGTTCCCTTTGATAAGTATGTGGATATGACAACTATATTTCAGAAATACCTTAAGGTGAGATGCACACCTATTAGGGTCAACAGGAAAACAAGAACTCGTGTTGAGAAGCACGTTTTGTTAGTAGCCACTACTTGCGCCATCAAGAATGCATTTCCCAGGAAAAGAATGGACACGGGTACCTATTATGTGGTAAGTCTTGTCAATGACACTGCGTTTGCATGCTCTCTTCTAGATAATGGATTTTCTTTTAATCTGTTTCCAACAACCCTCTAAGAGCGGCTAAATCTAGGACCTCTTAAGAAATCCAGATCTCTACTCCAGATTGTAAAAAATCCACTAAGAGGTCCAAAGTAGAATTTAAGAACATTATCATCAAAGTCGAGGTTTGTGATTACAGGGCAGAATTTACAATCCTTTATATGGAGAGCCTGCGAAATTGGAGATATTCCTAGATCATTCTTGGAAGACCCTTCCTTAAAACAGAAGGGGCCTTATTTGATGTTAATATTGCGAAAATTCAGTTCCAAACTCTAGGTGGAGATGAGGAACTTGAGATGAAGCATAGAAGGTGGTAGAGACCATATTTTGAATCAAGCACTTAGTTCACTTCATCAAAAGTAGACTGTGTTCATGGAGACACCGTTGGGCCATGGAGAGAAAAGTCAACTAGAACCGATGAGTCCATCACCGCTGGAGAGAATCTTGTACATGAGACAATTTGCGTGATCGTTAGGAATGAAAAAAGTAGAAATCATATAGAGAATGCATTCCCCTACATCTTTGATAACACATAGGCCCAACTGGGCATGTTAGTCCTTCCATCTTCAGGACAATCATAAGACGAGGTTGATGAGTCAAAAGTGGCTTTCACTGATTGCTTGGGTACTTTTGATGATCTGGCTCAAGAGCTGAGTCAGTTAGTGGTAGTTACTACAGAGACAGATCTAGCCACTACAGAATTGATTGAGCAAGATTTTTTCTATGATCACACTTTACATATGCTCGAATCATTAGACACAACCATGAAATATGCCTTCCTTGCTAGACAAGAGAGGAAGTTTTCTGGTTAGCATCAGTTCGTGATTGACCAAGGAGCAGGAATCTTGCTTGCTAGAGATCCTGGAGAAAAACCGTAAGGTAATATGTAGGTGCATCTTCGATCTCGACGGGATAAATCCCATTCTATGCTCACATCATAACTATCTTGAGAATGAAACTAAACCCTCTCGTGAATTCCAACGCAGGTTGAATCCAAATTTAGTAGACATAGTAAAGAAGGAAATTGAGAAAAGGTGCGACAAAGTTTTTATTTATCCCATCTCTGATTCCAAGTGGGTGGCGCCTATCCATGTTTCTCCCAAAAAGTCGAGAATTTAGACAAGCACTAATGATGATGGTTAGGAGATCGTGACACGAGTACCTATGTTGTGGCATGTCTGTGTGAATTATAGATGCTTGAATGCCGCGAAGAAGAAGGATCATTTTCCCTACCATTTATCGATCAAATCTTAGAAAGATTAGTGGGAAAGAAATTCTTCTACTTCTTAGATATGTTATCAGGCTACAATCAAGTAGCTATCGCTCATGAGGAATAGGAGAAAACCACAATCACATGCCCCTCTGGTACATCTGCTTTCAGGTGCACGCCCTTTGGGTTATGTAACACTCCTGGTATGTTTCAAAGGTGCATGATTGTTGTATTCGCCGAGATGGTCGGTGAATTATTGGAATTCTTCACAGATGACTTCATGGTCCATGGGGATTCCTTCGATTCATATATTAGAAATCTGGACCGAGTTTCCAAACGATGTTGTGAGGTAAAGCTTGCGCTCTCTTGAGAGAAAAGTCACTTCATGGTGATGGAGGGCATTGTGTTGGGGCATCTCATCTCCAAGAGAGGAATGGAGGTTGACAATGACAAGGTGGACGTGATTAGATGACTCGAACCACCAACCAATGTAAAATAATTGCTGTCATTCCTCGGACATGTTATATTTTACGGGAGATTTATCAAAGATTTTTCAAAGATTGCCCAACCACTAATTGAGCTTCTAGATAAAGAAGTGGAGTTTTTTATTTATAACAAATGTCTTGATGCCTTTAAGTGACTTCAAGGGATGATCATGGATGTCATGATCCTACAAGCCCAAGATTGATCTATTCCTTTGGAGATCTTGATGGACGCCTCTGATTTTACTCTTGGGGCTTTAATAGGACAAAGGCAGGACGGTGTCCCGCTTACTATACACTACACCAACAAAGTACATGATCTTGCTCAGTGTAACTTTACAGTTATAGAAAAAGAGATGCCTGCAATATTGTTGACCTTGGATAAGTTCGGATCACATCGATCTAAGGTGATTGTGTTCACACATCATACAACACTACAGTGCCTAACAGAAAAGAAGGACGTGAAGGCGTGTCTTCATAGGTGGATTTTACTTATTCAGGAATTTGACTTGAACATCAGAGATAAAACTGGAAAGAAGAACGTAGTAGCTAATCTCCTCTCCCGTCTTGAAATTCTTGATAATTCCGATGATACACATATTCGAGATGCCTTTCCAGACGAGTCGGTTTTCATTATCGATTCACTCCCATGGTACGCCAATATAGTGAAATATATTGTATACAAGAAAGTTCACGAAGAATAGCCCAGGAGCAGCATAAACTGACTCAAGTCGGATGCTAGACATTACCATTAGGAGGATCCGATCCTTTCCTTTGAAGGATCAGAATGTGTCTTTAGGAGATGTATTCTTTAGTAGTAATACCAGAGTGTCCTAACTTTTTGCCATAGTTTGGAGGAAGGAGGACACAACTCCGGGAATAGGAGCGCATGGAAGGTATTATAGTGTAGTTTATACTGGCCGACTCTGTTTCACGATGCTCTCACCTTTGCGAAGTCCTGCCAAGTGTGCCAACAATGGGAGGAGTTGTTGGTTCCAAGGATGAGATGCTAATGCAACATGTCATCATTTGTAATGTCTTTGACGCCGAGAGCATCAACTGTATGGGCCCATTCCCGGTTAGCTAAGGTTTTGAGTATATCCTTATTGCGATGGATTATTTGTCAAGTTGGGTGGAGGCTATCACGACCCAAGTTGCAAACAACAGGATTGTCTGTAAATTTATCAGAGATCGTATCATTTCTTGGATTGGGATCCCCAAAGTTTTGATATTCGATGGGGGGAGCCATTTTGTAAAAAAGTCAGAAATTAAGAAACTTGTGAAGCATTACAACATCGTGCACCGTGTCGTTGGTCCTTACCACCCACAGATCAATGGCATGGCAGATGTGTCGAATAGGGAGGTTAAGACCATATTTCAGAAGTTTGTATACCACGACATGAAGGATAAGTCACAAATCTTAGACCAAGTCCTTTGGGCATACATGGCAACATACAAGACACCATTAGGAACCTCCCCATTCAGAATGGTATTTCGTAAGCCATGCCACTTGCCTGCATAGTTAGTGCATAAATCATAATAGACAATCAAGAAGGTCAATTAGAACACACACCTAGGGCAGAAATAGAGAGAGATGGATCTAAATGAACTTGGGGAGATTAGAAACCGAGCATATGACAAGAGTTTGGCTTATAAGGAAAAGGTAAAGCATTGGTACGATAGATTTTTTAGACGAAAGACATTTGTACCTAGAAAAAAGGTATGGTTGTTTAGGGCGAGGCTGAGGGTCTTCATAGGAAAACTCAAATCCAAGTGGACGGGTACGTTTATAGTACATGTTGTGCGTGATAGTTGATGTGTACAGATCTCAGATCTTACATATGCAGCACAGACATCCCTAATTAATGGACAACTGCTGAAATACATTGTCGAACCTAATCAATAATTAGTCTGTGTTGAGGAGATTGTTTTCGTATGTGAGTGAAACGCAAAAGACACATATAGATCTTTGCATCATTGATTTCTAACCATGAACGAAGCCAAAATAATCAGATCAAGATCCATCTTTACATTCTCAACCCTTCTTGTATATTGCTCCATATCATTTCTTTTTATGGCTATACTTAGGACAACCACATCCTAAGTATAGGGGGAGAGTGACCTGAGTCTATTCACCATTCGTTGTACATCCTCCAGATCTCATTGATTCTCACACTCACTTCTGTCATAGACTTAGGCTGACCAAAGCCTAAGTATAGGGGGACCGATGCCCATCCCGTATAGTTATTTATCCACTTCTCCTCTTAACCTCGACCGCCCCATGTTTTTTCTTCTTCTATACTTAGGTTGTCAGAGCCTATATATAGATGGATGGAGCGACTTCAATATTTTTTGTTATTTTAGCACTCCTACGCTTAGCACGAACTATGTCTTTTCCCTCACCTTTCGTGCTCTGAATACATACCACACAATAAGTATAGAGGGCATCTATGTATTACCTTTATACTTTACCCAAAGCTCGTACTTTCGTATATTTTTGTATAGATTATGCAATAATTACTGTATGGGTAAAAATTTAAAAAATTGTAAAATGCATGAATACTAGTATGTATATTGTATAATTTGTATAATACTTGTATAATGTTTTAAATTATTCTAATTAATATTCTTGTAAGAACTATTATATACCAGAAAATTTAAAAAATTTAAATAAAAAAATTGATGACGGAAAAATGAACATAAAGGCTTCTTATTTACTTTTGCATATCATCTTTGCATTAAAAAAAGGTGTCTTGCACTTCATTCATCTATATAACATGTCATGTTCATCTCATATGCATGTCTAGCTTTTGCAAAGGGAAAAGTAAATGGGTTCTGAACAAAATTAGGAATACATGTCGAGGATGGATTTGATTTGACTTTAATCTACCTAATTTCAGAATAACCTTATAGCAACTGGAGTTATGTTTTTTAGGTCGAGTGACTTAATTCTTTGAGTTCGCAAGTCTATGTTCACATGTCATCTTTATTGCTCTATGTATAATATCTCATACACACGCTTGATTCTTTTAGATAGTGATCTGACTTCGACAAGAACCATGCGCATAGCTCTTCATTGGTGAGGTGGTGAGGAGGTAGAATCCTTTGGCTTGGAGTACCACACGGGTGGAAACATCTATCTTCCTCTAGGGAGGGTAGTGTGTTGGAAAACCGATCCCACGGCGAGCCATTATGCAATAAATGTTATTGCAATTCGCTCCTTAATATGAAATGAAGAATAACTAATTTGCACAATAGGTCCCTTAGTACAATTACGGTTATGTACCATGGTCGTCTTAATGATCATATAACTATTGATTCAATTATTGAATCATGGAGGCTGGTGTTTAAATAAATATCTAAAGAGTTAGATTGAGGACTCATCGAGCACCATCAAATGATTGTTAAGATGTGATCTCTAGCTTGAGTAGGAGATGGCAATCCTTATATCTCAAGGCTGATATCTGACTGAATTCTTGATGCAGGTCCTCTGCATAGGAATAGAGATTCAGAAGTGTCAGATTAGTTAGGTCAAAGAGTTGACTTAATGAGATCGAGATAACCGAAGACCGATGTCGTATGCTGTCATGGTATAGGCATACATCCTCTTACCAGAGACAGATGTGTTACTGTATTTCTGAGTATGTACATTTGGTAGATCGATAGGTTGATGGCCTAATCAAGTTCTATATATCGGTTAGCCGGCGTGCATATAAGGGCATATGAGTAATATGATATCTCAAAGCGATCATACAGGTTGATTTACTGAACCGGAAGACATGAGTTTAATCATGAGATATTTGGGAGAATCAAATTCCGTGCACGGTTGTCTTGCTTTGGAAGCTTGACAGAATTTGTAGGCTTGATATATGCTTTTGGAAAGTATATGATTAACATATAGGTATGATATGTGCTTTTGGAAAGTACGTGATCGGTAAAAATTCCCAATGATAAAACCATGAAGGAGACAATCTAAAAGAGATTTAAAACTCCGAGGTTAATCATAGGTGTTCTAGTATGTAGGATGTACTTGTATTGGGAATACTTGAGGGTGATGTGATCATAGACGATTGTATAACCATGACGCTTCCATTCCTAGGGAATGATGAAACGGGTCTGGATTTTAGTGACTCCTTTCAGTAGAGAAGTGATTTAATCTTGTATTAAATGTTTGACATCTATCTGAATGTGATACAGATGCAATGAGAAGATTAGATTTGTGGTCTTGATTTAATCAAGCATCTATGAGAGGTCCGCAAGATCTGGATTTGAGATGCGATCTCAATATCCAAGTCACTATACGTGGAACAATACAATGGCGATGTCCTTATCTCCAAGTATCCATGGAGAAAGCACATTATCTTTGAAGGAGTTCAAGAATGATTCCATTGTTGATTTATATATACCCAAGCATTGAGATATGGATGATTAAATGTGATTTAATCATAAAATATAGTATGAATTTGATTCGTATTATTTATCCACATAAGAAGAGCTACCTAAGATAATTAAATGTTATTTAATTATCAAAGATATGAATAATGTGAATGTGATTCATATTATTTTGGCAAATGAGAATAGAGATTCAAGATGATTAAACATGATTTCATTATCATGGATATGAATAATGTGGATAATACTATCCATATTTGTAAAGTATATTATAAATGTAATTTATAATATATTGGAGAGAGCATATTGTGATTTATATTTGTTAATTAATTATTGATGTGAAATGCATTCATATTGGATCACTAATTGAAAATATAATCAACATTTTGTTTTGGGATGTGAATGTGATTCACAATTTTCCAACGACATGATTGCAATATTTCACAAGATAATTGTGAATTATTTTTGTGAAATAATTTACAACAATTTTTGATGTAAATCCTGGAGATATCATGAGATAATGAGATCTCATGAGATAATGAGATCTCAGGAGATGTTGGTAGCCGTCCCCCTTTTTAGGGGATATAGTTTATATCCTCATTATCTCCAAGGATAATTAATTGATTTATTTTGATTTTGTGTTGTCCATGGATTACGATCCATGGGTCCCAAAACACTATTTAATAAGAATCACCCCTTGCTCTTCAAGTTACATGATTAATCGATAAGCTCTCTCTCTACATGCCAATGGTGCTCTCCCTCTCTACCATTGAAGCTGTCCACCGTAGAGCCCAAGAGAGAGTCATCATCGCCGCAGCATTGTCGTTATGATGCCAGATCATATACTCATGGATCTCCATCTCCTTTGGTGTGCCTCGCTCATGATGAAGATGTTGTATCTCGTATGACGAGCAGGAGATCCGCTGCTTGGATCATCAACATGGATTGTAAGGAGTACATGTCTCATCAACGTGCTCGTAAGTGTCTCCTCCGTTGGTTCAGACTTGAGACAGGAGGTCTCTTGGTTTAGAGAATCGATCGCAACGACGCTTCAAGTGGTAAACCTTATATCTATTGTGGTTTAGATGAAACGATCCATGAAAGGTTCTTGGATCATGTGGTTTCATCACATTTAAAATTTTTAAATTCAGCTCCATCGAGTAACTAGTGAGACTAGTCGCTCCCGATTGCATTTTATGCGATCCACACGCTTCCATGATGTGCTGGAGGATCTCTACATATCCTTCAAGTGGTATCAGAGCCAGGTTGTCGATGGTTTTGGATGATATCCATGAACCTACGAAGACTTTTGCACGTTGGGGATCCTGAAAATGTTTGTCGCATTCAATTTTCGCAGCCCTATTTTGTGATATTTTTCGGCCCTGTTTAAAATGTTTAAATATGAATTTATCACATGGATAATATTCCACATCAAATAAGTAAAATGTCAAATTTTAGTTTGCATAATTTGGATTTTATTTTCGTAAGATATGACGTTTTAATGACCATATGTCCACTGTTTTGAGGATGGCGGTTAGTGACGTAATTAGATCTTAATTACTGTTTTAAAATGCCTAGATATGCGTTTTAATAACATGGTTTCTGTTTTAAATCAAATTATCAAACTCTGGAAATTGATTTTGCTTAATTTGGATTTAAAATCAAAGAGATATGCTAATTTTAGTTGGTGATGGTCATTGCTGAAAATTACAAACTCAACCGTGAACCTTGTGACTGTCATTTAAGAATCTTGTGAAATTAATGGTTAATTTCCTGAAATAATTTATGGATAATATTTGAGAAATACTAGAATAATAATTGTTCCCCTAAATGACATTGCCTCAAACAATGATTGATTAGATTAGATCTAAACCACCAATTGGTCACTTGATACACTTTCATCAAACTTGTTGCTTGAAAAGGATTGGGAATTTGTTTAGCAAATTTCCTTATAATCAAAATGTTTTTTATTGTTTCTATAGGTATAATTTCGGTTGAAAAGCTGATGAACATCTCAATTACAAAACGATTGACTCGCATTCTTTTTTCTTGAGGCGGATATGGTGCCTAGTCAGGAGCGTTGGGGTAGCAGGTTGCACCGTGTGCGTCTGTCCCACTACCGTCGGTATTGGCCACGATAATGGGTAGGCAATGAATGATGCTTTAGAGATCATGTTGTATTTTGTAGTTATTAAAATTCGAATAATGCGTACTTTGAGATAATACCACTATTTCAAGTAAGAATCAAGTTTGTTGATTGAATTGGATTGATAATTGATTTAATGAGATGGAATTAATTATATCCAATTAAAACACTCTATGAATAGAGTTATATTTCCTTTAGAATAATTAATTATATGAATATGATTCATGATAATTAATTAAATTTGAATATGAGGTTGAGCATCACATAAGTGACATTTATGGTCTCCCGTAAAGGCGAAGGGTTCCGTCGCCAGGGATTGTAAGTAGGAGACGCCTGTCCAAAGTGAAAGCTCATGTATGCAAGTGCATCTGGATAGGGCTCTTTGCTTCTCTCATGAGTAAGGTCGTATGCGTAGTGACCCTAGTATTGGTTCCTCATATTATTTTTGAAATATTGGATTGCGCGTAGCGACTTCCATTCCTGTTGACGGTTGGTTCAATTAACAATGGGTCAACATCACATTAAGGGTGGTGGGCTCGGGTGTTAAAGATCGAATTTTGAGATGCAAGTTGGACTTGCAAGGAGGAATGAGTTCCTGCTTCTTTTTATCTAAGTTGTAGTTTCTCGCATTATTGCGATGCAACAAAGATAGGAAAGGAGATCCCAGATCTTGCTAGAGATATAATGGTAAGAATATATCTTCCATTGAATGTGATTAAGGGAATGAACTTTTAATGTTGACATGGCAAGACAACCTTGATATAAAAATTCCTAAATCAAAGTAAAATATATATATGTATATGCATATATATATATGTATTTATACAAATTTCTTATTTCAGATAATCCTCATTAAATCCACTCAAATTTATACTCAATAATTACTAGTGTAATATCATGAATTGAATTCATGGTCAAGATATTATCCTCCAATTGGATACATAATGTATGTAGTTGCAATATGCAAGTTTCCTCATCAAAATGAGGAGTGACAATTAAATAAGACAACAAGACATTACCTTAGGGTCTGTATGTCTATATAGTATTAATCCCTCGTCGAGTGTACTTTGAAAGTGACATGTTGATGATAATTGTCAAATTAATCCTTATAAAATCAAAGAAGATGTTTTGGCATACATTTGTCCTCTAGACATTCAATCATGAATGACATGGTTCAATGTATTATGCAAAATGGTAGCTCTACAAAGAGATGATGTATTCAGAATGTTTGAATACAAGCCTGGACCAAAGTCTTCAAGAGTTTGGATGTATGTAATTTGATCAATGTCAACATTCTATTGTCTATACTCAAGTCATTTATGAATCTTCATAATATTCACATTGCATGAATTGAAAGAAGCAAGTATAAATGTTGAAATACTCTTACTTTGAAAACTTCTGAGTTCAATGTAAGAGAACCTTTGTCTCAAGCAATATTTTTTATAGATATTGGGAGCATAGTAGAAGCATCGGTATGACCCAAGTAAGAAGGAGATTCAAAGAGTTGACTAAACTTCTGTGACTTCCATATGACATCCAAAAAATTGGATGAATATCAGTACCGCAATAAACCTTTGTATTGATAGTATGACTATCTAGACTATCTAGGATCCATAAAGAAGTACTCGGATAGTGCATCGAAATATTCTACATTTAATCATTGAAACTGTCTTTCTTATAAAATAAAATTAAAGTATAATAATTGTATCTAATTTTTCTAATGACACTTGCTATTGTTGCATATATTGTACAACATTAGTAAATTTGATCTTAAGGATTAATAGTCATCTATATGGTAATTGACATAATTGTTGCCACAATATCCATAGGTTAGACAAACTTCATATTTTCAGTGAGAGAGCCCTTGGTCTTAGAGAACGTCTCTTTGATCTAGATATTAGAATACATTCATGGTTGGAGATGAACATGTTATCTAGAATAGACATATCATGAAGAGCTATGATAGTGGTCCCTACTAAATTAGAATATTAATGAAAGGTTCATTAACATTTCTAATATTGAAAATTAGACTGTAATAGATCAATTGTAGGATGAAGATCATTTGACAATGATCTGGCATTGAGTCTTGGACATATGTCTATTCATATGATCGATAGACTAGTGAAATATTAAACATTAGATTGTCTAATGGTTCAAATCTTACATACTTGTGAACATTGTATTAAAAGTAAATATGTCCAATAGACTCTTCTCTGAGAATTGTGTATGATGCCAAGGTATTCAATATCTTATACATATGATGTATGTTTATCATCTGTATCATAATAAACATCGATGATTTGTGATATTATTCGATGATTATTTGTGATATGAGATTCCTTCCATTCACATTAGAAACCTTTGAAATGTTCAAAGATTTCACAATTTTGGTTTAGAACCAAAGTTTGAAGGAAGATGAAATGAATTTGATCTACCCCAGGTAGCAAGTACATATTAGATGAATGCAAGGAATACCTTATGGAGATAGGAATATCATTCCTATATTGCTTCTCCTGATACACCTAGCTCAATGAAGTTATAGGGAGATACAATTAGATTATGTGTGACATGATATGATAAATGATTCATCTAAGCATAGTTATCTCCTAGTTTCCAAGGTATATTTGTAGTAGAGACTACAATATATATCCTTAATAAGGTTCCATGCAAGTAAGCGGGAATCTAGCGCCAGAGAGTGCTACTTCAATAGAAATATAAAGAATGGTAATGGATGCCTAGTTTATGAACTTTCGATTCTTAAATAATTTCATCTCTAAGAATATTATTCTAAGATGATGACTTTCTTGAGAGTCAAGACGAAAATGAAGTGATAGAACTCATTGAATCTTGAAAAGATAATGATGCTCATTAATTCGAAAACTAAAAGAACAACTAAAGATGAAACACTAATACCTATTCAAATGAGTTTGAAGATGAATTCCATGTAAAATATAACTCTGACAATGATCTGTCTTCCTGTGATGACGCTTCTGAAGATCATGACGTGGAGAGATGGATGCTAGCAGTAAACTCTAAATGTAGACTTCGTATACAAGTGTTGTAGATGGACGCTCAAGGATCCACCTATAAGGGTAAGACCTGTTAAGATGTAAATGGATCTTCAAGAGAAAGAGGGAACCTCATGAGAAGGTAAAGACCATCAAAGCATGGCTCGTATCCAGAAGATAAACATGAAAAGAAGACATTGCTTGCAATGAGACTTCTTCTTCAGTGACCACGCTTAATCCATTCAAAATTATGCTACCTATAGTTGCACAACTTGACTTTGACATCTTCGAGATGGAAGTTAAAATTGCATACCTCTATGAATACCTCTCCGAGGATATTCGTAAGTAGTAAACAAGGGCTTCATGTTTGAGGAAATAAAGGTGCACAAGTTGAATTACTCCATCTATGGACTCAAATAAGCTTCTTGTAGATTTGATGAAATTATAAATGTTATGATTTCAAATAGAATCTTGATGAACCATGTGAAGCTTAGTGGGAGTACAATTGTCTTCATCGTGCTACATGTAGATAATATCCTAATCATTTAGAATGATATAAGGATTATAATAAGTGTTTCATGATCTGGCTATTTCATACCTTGAGATATGATCTCAAGGACACCTCTTAGATGTTAGTTCAGAAGTTGTTCAGAAGCAAAGAGAAGAGAGAGAATTGTGATTGTCACATTATTGGTACATCCTGGATATATTCTATCCATTTAAAGGCTCTTTTCACTTAAGGTTCGGTACTGACCAATCTGAAGGGATAGCATATCAAGTGCTGATAATGCTAAAACTGCTTGCCCTTGTCCATTGGTTACTAGAAGCCAGGTATGTGCTAGATATGTACGAAAAGCCAGATGTCTGCCATGTAATGCGACTAGTAAACTGTTGCTAATCCTACTATGGAGATAAAACACTTAGTCACAATATCTCAAAGATGACAATTAGAGATAATGATCTAAAAGTTTCCTCATCAAGAACCTAAGACTTCATAGATAATGATCTAAAAGCTCTTAACTGCATATACCTTAAGAGATAGAGATCTATGGGAATAAGGGTATTCCGATAAGGATAATTGAAATTACACATTGGTTATAATGATTGTTGAGTTGTAGTGTCATAAACATTATGACCTCCTCATTATTGAGTATTGGTTGCATAAGATGCAACATTCGCATTGGGTGCAAGCACTGTTACCGAGGGATATGCATGTGTCATAAAAGGACTTGGCATAGTCTCTCGGGCATAGTGACTGATCAGGTTATCTAGCTATATTAAATAGCCTATGATTGTCACATGAGTGTCAGTTTAAATGATTAGCCCAACAATTGCTCTTCGGGCTAGTGGGAGATTGTTAGACATGCAATCTCACGACAATCCATAATGTAATAAATGTTATTGCAATTCATTCCATAACCAGCAATGAAGAATAACTAATTTCCATAATAGGTCCATTAGTACAATTAGGGTTACGTACCATGGACATATTAATGATCATACAGTTATTGATTAACTTATTGAATCATAGAGGTTCGTGCTTGGATGAATATCTAAAGAGTTAGATTGAGGACTCAACAAGCACTGTTAAATGTTTATTAAGATGTGATCTCCAGCCTGATTAGTAGATGGCAATCCTTATCTCTAAAGGATGATATTTGACTGACCTCTTGATGCATGTCCTCTACATAGGAATAGAGATTCGGAGGTGTCAGATTTGGTAGGTGAAAGAGCTGACTTAACGAGATCGAGATAACCAAAGATTTGTGTCGTATGTTGTCACGGTATAGGAACACATATTCTGACTGGAGATAGATGTGTTACTATATGTCTGAGTATGTACATTTGGTAGACTAATAGGTTGATGTCCTAATCAAGGTCTATATACCGACGAGCAGGTGTGCATATAAGGTCATGTGAGTAATACGATTTCTCAAATGATTCAAACAAGTTCATTTACTAAACCGGAAGACATGAGCTCACTCATTAGATATTGGGAAGAATCAAATTGCGTGCGAGGTCGTATCTCTTTGGATGCTTGACTGAAATTGTAGCCTTGATATATTCTTTTGGATGGTATATGATCAATACCTATGTATGATATGTGCTTTTGGAAAGTACATGATCGGTACCGACTCCCAATCATCGAATGATAAACTTAATGATAAAATCCTGAAGGAGATAGTCTACAAGTGAACTAAAACTTTAGATTTAATCATAGGTCTTCCAGCATACAGGATGTACAGGTATTGTGAATACATGAGGTTGATGTGATCATTAACGATTATATAATCATGATGCTTCCATTCCTAGGAAGTGATGAATCGGGTTTGGACTTTAGTGACTCCTCTAGTAGAGAAGTGATCTCATCTTGGTCCAAATGATGGAAATTGATCTCAATGTAATTGAGATGCAATGAGAATATTAGATTTGTGGTCTTGATTTAATCAAGCATCTATGGGAGGTCCGCAAGATCTAGATTTGAGATGCGATCTCAATATCGATGTCACTATACGTGGAACAATACAGTATCCCTGTCCTTATCTACAAGTATCGACGGAGAAAGTGCATTATCCTTGAAGGAGTTCAAGAATGATTCCATTGTTGATTTATATATGTCCAATCATTGAGATATGGATGATTAAATGTGATTTAATCGAAAAGTATAATATGAATTTGATTCGTATTATTTAAGCATATAAGAAGAGCTATCTAAGATAATCAAATGTTATTTAGTTATCAAAGATGTGAATAATGTGATGTGATTCATATTATTTGATTATCATGGATATGAATACTGTGGATAATACTATCCATATTAATAAGGTATATTATAAATATGATTTATAATATATTAGAGAGAGCATATTGTGATTTATTTGTTAATTAATTACTGGTCTAGATTGGATTCAAATTGGATGATTAATTGAAAATATAATTTAGATTTTGTTTTTGGATGTTAATGTGATTCACATTTTTACAATGGCATGATTGCAATATTTCACAAGATAATCGTAAATTATTTTTTTGAAATAATTTACAATAATTGTGGTTGTAAGTTCCGGAGATATCATGAGATAATAAGATCTCATGAGATGATGAGATCTCATGAGATGTTGGTAGTCGTCCCCCCTTTTTAGTCGATATGGTTTATGTCATCGTTATCTCCAAGGATAATTAATTTTTTTAATGTGAATTTAAATATATTGATTTATCGGTATATATTACATTAAATTATATTAATTGATGTTGTGGTTTCACAACAAAATCATGACCATTGAGAGAAAAAAAATCAATCTCATCCCTTGATTTTGTGTTGTCAATGGATCGAGATCCATGGATCCCAAGACACTATTTGAGAAGAAACACCCCTTACTCTTCAAGTTACATGATTAACCCATAAGCTCTGTCTCTCTTTCTACACGCCAACGGTGCTCTCCCTCTTTCCTATTGTGGCCGTCCACCATGGAGCCCAAGAGAGAGTTGTTGTCGCTGCAGCATTGTCATTATGCTGCCGGATCATCTACTCATGGATCTCCATCTACTTCGGTGCACCTCGCTCGTGAAGAAGATGTTGGATCTTGTGTAACGGGATCAATAGATCCGTTTCTTGGATCATCTACATGGATTGCGAGGAGTATGCGTCTCATCAATGTGCTCGCAAGCATCTCCTCCATTGGATTGGACATGAGACAGGAGATCTCTTGGTTTAGAGACTCGAACACAACATTGTTTCAAGAGGAAAACCTTATATCTATTGTGTTTAGATGAAATGATCCTAGAAAGGTTCTTGGATCATGTGGTTTCATCACATTTAAAATTTTTAAATTCCGCTGAATCAAGCAACTGTGGGACTAGTCTCTCCTGATCGCATTTGATGCGATCCACACGCTTCTGTCATGCGCTTGAGGATCTCTCCATATCCTTCATAGTCCATCTAAACCTAGTATGGTGGTGTTGACGTCTAAGGAGTGGATTCTGTGGGTTGCAATAAAGCTTCAAAATAGGGATAGTCTACTAGATCGAGGAGAAAAACTCCTTATGTACATGTTGTACCTTGTATATATGTCAAAAATATAAAAAAAAGAACAAAGAAAAAAATGCAAATTTTCCAATACTGTACATGCCTAATTGAAAAGTAAAATACCTACTGGAGTGTATATACAAGTATACAAAAATAATAAGAGCTTCAAAGCTTGCAGCTGGATGACATGGTTACTTTAGTCAAGCATATGAGGATAGGTAGCCACACTGGCCACCGTCCATTCATCTCTCCACGCCCACTTCTTAAGCCAATTGCATTTGAACTTAGAATGGAATACACCGCTCCACGAGGAAAGAGTTATTGGACATGGAATTAGAGTTACCATGTTAGAGGAGTCTATTTCTTTGCCATTTCTGATGTGGTGAGCTATATTTCACTTACATAGTACTAGTAAGATTCATGGTCATTAGAATTTGCGTATGAGGATTTGTTCTGACCTGACTGTTGAGGCGATTTGAATAGAAGACTTGTGAAACTTAAAAGATGTTAGGTCTTAAATTTAGATACCAATAAGGTTCTGCCACATTATTAATCCAAAGGTCGAGTTGACCTCCATTTTCACCTTTTCTTCATGACCTTGGTATGGAACCCAATTTCATTTCACTATTGCATTACATTTTAGTTCCTCCGGGACGAGTAAAGTTTAAGTATAGGGGGTTGATGAATCCGTGATTCATCACTTTAAAAGTTCAAAATAGATCTTTGTTCCCAGCCTATTAGCTTCATTTCATCACTTATATTTCATAATGATCATTCATGCATGTGTAAATAATATCTTTATTTTAGCATTTATTTTTACATTAAATGATGAGACAAATTCACTTGTA
This sequence comes from Ottelia alismoides, assembly GCA_037367405.1. Lineage (NCBI taxonomy): Eukaryota > Viridiplantae > Streptophyta > Magnoliopsida > Alismatales > Hydrocharitaceae > Ottelia > Ottelia alismoides. Next base: position 259,887 of record JAZKJV010002956.1, read on the forward strand.
AATATTCACCGGTATATTAGTTAAAATAATATACTTGTAAATAGTTTATACTAACATGAAATAAAATACAATTAAATTTATTGTGTATATACTACTAACAATTATTAATGAAAAATATCAAAAAAACATGTAAATTTGTCCAAAAAACCCATATCTATATTTGAAACTATGATCCGTAAAATGTATATCTCTCTCTTATACAATGTTTTTTTAGGTATGCTCACTTTTAAAGTAATATACATTCAAAGAGCTTAAAAACAAGACCAATTTCAAAAAAATAGGAGTTCGTATGAGAAACTTGGGTTTTAGGCCACTATTGTATATTGTACATATTGACCATAATATCCTCCACTTTTATCTTTTTATTTTCTTAATTATTAAAAGTCCAAGAGAAGATTAAGTTGTAAATATATTTTTAATATTTTTTTAACTTTTTTTATTTCATGTTATTTAAATGACATAAAAATTGCAAAATACAAAAATGCAACATTTTAAACCTATAACATACCACCCAAAAATACACCTCGTACATATGTATTCCTTTAATTTTTTGTCCTTCAAAAAAGTTGTAGATCACATAGAGACAAATGACTTTCACGTTGACCATGTTTTCATTTGACCTCTTCTGATATTTTTTTTATTTCTCTTTCAATTTAAATTTGGATTTTTCGGGGAGCGATATGTGGCAGCTCTTGGAGCGGCCACGTGTCACCCAAATTTAATATTTTTATCTATTTTATTTTTTTTAATTATCTAAATTAATTATTTTTATTAATTGATTAATTTATATATTATTATCTTTTTTTAATTTTAATAATTAAAAATTCGGCCGCCATGTTCCCTTTATTGAGCTCGCCGCGTGGCGCCTTCTCTCTCCTCCTGGTCATGTGCTTGGCACGTGACCATTCCCCTCTCCTTCCCCATTCCCCTCACACCTGCTTCCTTTGGTCGTACCCCCTGCCTGTTCACCATGCACGGAAACACCCGCGATGCACCAAGCTCCTCTCCTCCCACGTCACCTCCTCCTTTCTCCTTCCACGTACGCAACCATCACGGCTAACCATCTCCTCCCCTTATGCACACCTACTCCATCACACATACTCGCCAAAAATCTGCTCCTCCAACTGCCCATAAAAGGAGCCACGTCTCCCCACATGCAAACCATTTGCCATCTTCCTAAGAAAATAGATGGGTACTATGAACTCTTTCACTGGTGACAAAGTGGACCTTCCTCCTTCGATCGAAGAACCTCATCATTGTCGATGAGATCCAAGGGCCTCAACCTTGCTGCAACACCTTCCTAAAGTTGCTAGAGCTCGAACATCGTCATGCTCTTGAGCAACGATCGAAGCTCCCTGGGAAAGATTCACCTCAAGCGAATCCGATCATCTTGCAGGTGTCCTCCTTCTCCTTCCTTTCTATCTCCTCAATTCACCATCTTTCATCCATTAAATCACAAAAATAATTACACTTCTACAAACAAATTATGCATTACTACCGTAATGCTGATTTTTAACATTTTTTTAGGAACTTTTATAAATTGATTAGTCAAAAAATTTACTGTAACTAAAAAAATAGAGGGAGTTCCCCTGTTCACAAGGGAACTTCCCCTATTTCATGGCTCCACCTCTGCACGCCTTCCACCGCCCCTCTACAACGTCTAGTGCGAGATATTGCCTCAGTTGTGTGCCATCCGCCGATTACGCCACCTCCAGTGCAAGACACCGCCTCATCTACGCCCCACCACCGTGATCCTTCTTCCAACAGTAGGTCACAACTCCTCCATGCACGCCCCCTTCATCCATGCCTCTTATTGTTGCTCGCAGCTCCAGCACTGCCCTCCTTGTGCGCTCTGCCCCACAACACATTCCCTTCGTGTGTTCCTCACCTCTGCCCTCGAGACCCTGGTCTAGCAGCAGGTCACTGACCAAGCAGCCCCCTTGACCAATCTCACCTCCAGTACTCTCAGCCTTCAGTTTCACACTGCATCATCGCACCACTACCATACTCCACCCGCCTACGCGAGACCGCCACTCCAGTCAATCTACCACAATCACGCTGCTAGATATCACCATCCTCTTGAGCCTCTTCTTCCTTACTAGAAACGAAGGTGACATGTACGTAAGTCCCTGTATTGGGAAATTACGACAAAGCCTTCGACATCCCTCAATTTGCAACACAACCCAAGGCAACACTTGGCATGTGCAACTTGCAAAACTAAAAGAAGGCCCTCACAAATGTAGGTAATTGCATCAACATCCCTACATGCTTATTTCACGTCAATTTTAATTTTCAATAATTGCATTCGTACCCCTGCATTAGAGTTTGATTTGTATTCATTTTCACATCATTTTTTATTTTAAAAATTACGTATTGTAGAGAAGCACATGCTTCATCAATGTGAATGTTGATTATATTTTTTATGAAGAGTGTTTTATTTAATATAATTTTTTTGGTGGAAAAAAGAATATTTTGGCCACTATTCGCTATTATTGATTATTGAATAAAAAATTGCTCTGAAAAATACCAAAATTCATCGTAGGTAGAGTTTGATGGTTTTACTTTATGCCTAAAAATCACATTATTTGCATGCATAGGTTGCATTAAATTAATTGGGGTTTTGCTTAATTGATTTATAATAAGTCAGAAATTAGATATTTTTGAGGTACAGTGATATTTTTTTGACTCATCTCACATAGAAGTATTCATTATAATTTTAGTCTATGGAAATAATTTAATTTTGTATTTACTAAAATTAATTTTGCGTAAATAACCGGTCATTCATAATTAATTTTTAATTAATTCATATCGAGTCAAGAAATTCCAAAAAATGCAGTAGATTAATTTCATTGCATTTAATATTGTGTCCAAATTTCATAATATCCAGACTTGAATTGATATAAAATTGCATTATTAGTCCTTAATCTAGCACGAGATTGCATTTGCATTTATCACTTGCATTTAAAGATACAAAAAATATTCCTCTATGAAAACCTATCATCTAGATTTACATTAAATAAATCTAAGGAGAAAGTTGTCTCCCTGAGTTCGACCATGGGCATACCCAAGTAAGAAAATATCGCTACCTGCAATTAATTGATACATTACTTGAGTGGTTTTTGATTAAATCCAATTTGCTTGACTGCAACAAATACATTTATCTCAATCGTTAATTATGTTTAATTAAGAGGTTGAATTTGGGCTTTGTCATCCCTCGTCTAAGGAATGAGAACCCCAATTTGACTTTGAAAGAGGCATACAATCCTAGAGATAGCTAGACGATCGAGTACATATGTATTACCCCCGTTGCATGTTCAGTTTGAGTTAAAGCCTCAGCTCATTGCACTCCTACCGTTATTCAATAGGACTACCAACGAGGACCATACATTCACCTGCAGGAGTTCTCTCCAATATGCATAACCATGCACTACCCTAACACTCCATTAGGTGTAGTTAAGGTGACAACATTCCACTTTAGTATAGAAGACATGGACTAGTAATGGGTCAATCATTTAGGAAAGATAGTGATGATCAGGGAGCAACATCAGTCTTTGTTCCTTCACAAGTTTTATGCCCTTGGTTGGCTCAACCATTTGTGAGCCATGATCAACAACTTTTCTCAGGCTACCCACGAGTCCATTCATGAAGCTTGGGAGCCCTTTATGATATGCAGGACAATCGCCCCCACCATGACATACCGAGGAACGGCTTGGTCACGAATACGCATTTCACATTTTATTCATTTATTTTAGCTTAAAATCCCTTATAAAAAATATATTTTGATAAATCCATATTAAATAAAGAAATAAAGGAAAAATAAAGAAAATAAATACAAAAATAAGACTGTACGTATGTAATAGATACAGGCTGACCCAAAGCCTGGGAGAATGTCAAGACATGACCCGATCGACCAGGAATAATGTAGGGGGAGATAGGGTCCTTAATCAGCTTTGAAATACTTTCAAAATTATGTTGTATATATTTATATAAAACTAACACTACTTTATTTATACATAAATTGACCTCGAATTAAATAATTTTCAAAACAAAAGTTCTAAATAAGATTGCCTTCTAAATAATAAAAATAATTGCAAAATAAAATCATGTACAAAACAAAAGACACCACATACGGAAAAAGCCATAAAGCAATAATTGAAAGACCAATTCTGTCTCCATATGAAATCAAATTGAGTCAAACACACCTCCGTCATATTATAAATTAAATTATATTTAAAATATAGTGGTTTCACAATCTTGGTAGTTAGATTTGAAAGTCAATTTTCTAGGGTGGTTTTCACAATTTTACATTTTTTATTGCATATATTTATATAAATATATATATATATATATATTTGTTTTTATAGATATTGAAAAAATATTAATTTTTTTTAATAGTTGATTAAAATAAAAAATTAATGAATAAAAATTTAAAACATAAAGAACTTATTTCCTTATTTAATCATGTATATAATGTACTATATGTATATGGTATATGTATATAGTTGATATTCCTAAATAACCACCATAAAAAAATTAATAATTTAATAGTATATGTATATGCATCATGAATTGACACGCTACTGAATCTGATATTCCATCTCATTTTCTTGATTACATAGCTTCATGTTCTACCTCACACAATCATCCAACTCCGATCACGTACGGTGGACGGAGACCCAGATCCATCTCTCATTTTACCGGATCCAAAACATTCATATTTCTCTTTTTATTTTATTCGATAGCTTTTGACCGAGGTGTCATGCTCGAGTCGGGATGATTTTATTTTATTTATTATACAAGGATTAAAAAATATATAAAAAAAAAAAATATTTTTTTGCAGTTTCCATTTTTACAAAAAGATAGGAAAAAATATAAAAACTATTGTCCAAAAAATGAAAAAAAATTAAAAAAAAATAGGGAGGCTGCCAGTAGAAGGCACCGTCCTTCCCATAGAGTCCCCAACTCAACTGCCCTTCACCACCATCGGAACCCCTCCATACCGCTTACTGACCGCTGTCACCACTGCCATCACGATCTTCACCGCTTGAGGAAATTCCGCACCTCCACTACAACTGGAGCCTGAGCCTCCCCACACATCTTTGACCATCTACCATCTACATCGTATCACACCAACACAGAGGAGAGACTCCACCGTTTCCACCTCCTGCAAGCCATCACCGACTCCCTTCTGATCCGTTACCTTCTCGACACGAACCATCCACCGCAGATACCAGTGCCTCTGCCACAGTAGATCCGAAGCTGCCTCAACATGCCACTTGCGCAAAACACCATCAACTCCATCTTCTTCCAATTTGCCATCATGAGTCACCCTTCAAACATACTCTTCCTCCTTGGAGGAGTATCTCCAACCCGCAACTCGTTGCACCCCACCATTGACTTCGCATCATCCCAGCCAACCACCGCCCTGTGGCGTGAGCAAGAAGAAAGGGAGTGATGGACCCTCTTGGCTTTAGCATGGAAACGAAGGGAACATGAACGAAAACGTTATTTGTTTTGGGGTAAATGTAAGCTCAGGCCCCTTGTGATTTTCGAAATTGCAAAGAGATAAACATCCATCTCAAGCACATGCAACACGTGCACCATCTGAGTAAATTGCATTTTTCTACCCTTTGTTATTTCTAGTTTAATTTCAATTGAAAAATAATAAACATTTGTGTTTAAGTCCTCTATTTCCATACTCTAATTTGCATGCTCTTTCTTGTTGAAATAAATGTTATTAACTGTTAATAAATTTCCAAAAAATATTATAGGCTCTTGTCATGTGCATATTTATTGTGTAAGTTTCTCATTGCATTTTATCATCAATTGATATTATTAAAAATCGAAAATACTGCATTCTTTTCTATTTGAAATTTGAAAATTTACAAAAATTCAAATATCATTTTAGAAATCTCAAAAAACCAAATTAGTTCTGATTTATTGTCTTTTAATTTCTATGTAAATTTAGTGTATAATTTTTTTTAAACACAAAAAATATAAAACACTAAAATCATGGAAAAATCACATAAAATTGTAGAAAAATCCAAAAATAATTATTTTAGTTCTGTTTATATATAATTTCTTTAGTTTTTTAAAAAATAATTTTCATAATTTTCATATTCATTTTTTACTTTTAAATTGAAATTAATCCTATTAACTCACAATTTGCATCTTCCAACTTGTATTCATTTTAAATGTATTAAAAAATAATAATCTCTGGAAATTATAAAAATAGTAAAGAACCATAAAAATACAAGAAGATTGTATTCAGATAGTTTTAAGCATTCTTGCCATTTTTTAAAAATAAAAAATATGCATGTTTTTTATTATATATTTTCGCTTTGAAAATAATTATAATTTGAAAAAAAATTGCGAAATTAATAACAACTAAAAATAAAAAAAATGAAAATTGAAAAATATATAAATTAAAAATTTAAAGAAATTTAAAGAAAAAATCCTACAAAAACCAATATAGTTTTCATTTGAGATTTCCTTCTTTATTCTAATGTTTCTTCATTTATTTTAATACATTTAAATATATATGTAAACCAATATAGCCTCCTAGTGTTTGATCATGTTAGCTATATATGTAAATTAAATAGCAAATTCTCATACTACACATTCTCTGTAATTTTCTCTTGAGAATAAAGAAAATAATTTTTTAAGGGATCTTTGGGTTGCAACAGGACTTTCTTATATATTTCATCTAAATATTGAAACACAAAAAATCTCTCCCAACAAAATGGCACCGTTGGCGGGAAGGCACAATGAAGGTAGTTAGGTTTCTCTTTTGACCAACTATTCTCGTTGTAATTTTTTATCTATATTTTTCCACATTTAATTGATTGTTCATATTTACTCTATTTATTTTATTATTTATGCTCATATTTTTACAATTACTATTCTTACATATTTTTCATTTCCTCTTGCATGGGCACAACGTGCTAAAGCGGATATATTAGGAGCGTCAGTGTACTCTAGTGGAGTGGAGGCGGCTTTATTCTTCATCGAACTGCAAGAGACTGTGGGAGGAGAAGAAGACTTGAAGGAGACAAAAAAATTTTGCATAGACATTCGTTTATTTATTTCTAGAATTTGAACTATTGTAAATGGACATTAATTGATTGTGTGGACTGTTTCGTCAAGTGCCGGTGCACTTGGGGGACCACACTGATTTTGTTTTCCATCGCCTTACTTTTTTTCTTTGTTTCATATGTATTTCATGATCCACCTATTGATTGCTTTAATTATTTGGTGGAGCTCGGTAAAACTACGTTAAAGAATCCCTAATAGAAAATATGTTCCTACAGATCATTTTAGGACTTAGTCAAATAACAAAAGTTAACTTAATTGGTTTAAAAACCATGTGCTCTGAGAAGTCGCATATAGTGCTAGCAAGACCCATTATTGTGATCACCTAGCGACTTTAAAGACCAGACTCAAGTCTCTCTTCTAATTAGTTAAAAACTATACTTCTCGTAATAGAAGCTATTATCTTAGGACGGTTCACTTGCATCATATAGGATAGTCTACTTTATGTATTTAAGATCTGCGTAGATCATTTTGCATGTAAAGTGTTGGGGACAAGGTACGCATTGCTTAAACCCTGCATGCATCATTGTGTTTAATCATGCATCGGATTTTTTCTGTTTCCTTCCTATTGTTTATGGATATTTGAATAAAGGAAATCAGGAAACTTGTTAGACGTGTTGTTTTCTAAAATATCAAAAAAATGTAAAATTGAAAAAAATATCGGGGTTGGTAATACTTCTTGAAACCTTTATATTAAACAACATTGATTCACATCATTATTTTGGTAGAGCAACCCCCTCATTGTATTTGTACTTGGTCATGTACACACTACGAATAGTGCCCAATCCCATAAGACAACCTATGTGTTTGTACAACTTTTCTGTTTGATCACCTAACTCTAAAACTAACAAGATAATTGACCGAACCTTCACAGTCTTCACATCGCGTTACGTTGGTAAATTGGGGGTTTGCATTTTGTTTGTCTGTGATTGGTGTTGAATTGGTTACGATCATCTCTAAATCATTAGCAGCCACTTTAAAAAAGTCAAAAATCATCATCACTCATGTTTTCCCTCCTCCTACCCTTCACTTTGAGGGTGAAATGCTGTCCAATATTCCCAAGCTCAGATCCCTTCACTTTGGCCGGTCAATGATTTCTTTGATCTTAACCAAGATCTCTTTAAGCATGATATTCCTGATCCATTGGATGGTTTTTCTTTTACTTCGAGAGAAAACCATTATTTGAATATAATCATTCGTTCTCACGCTCAAATTGGCCAAATTATCCCCACCTCCTTGAGGGTTATATGCCAGCGGTGTGTTCTCTGTACTCAGTTTCACTCTCTGATTGTGCATCTGATCTCTGGGATCACGAGACTGAGTCTTCTGATTAATCTGAGTTTTATAATTCTTCTGATCTTTCTGTGTTTGATATTCCTTCTCTCATTGACGATCCTCGCAAGGATGAGCCATCTCTTGAGTTATTCGATGGTATACCTTATCTCTCTTCATTTCATGCATCAGATATCTGTCGTTTTATTGAGTCTCCTAATCTAGACCTTCTATACATTTTCGAGAAAATGATTGACATGGAGGATTCCACGTTCGAACTTTCCTTCTCCCCGTTCCATTGTTTCGACTCCAACAATTCATTCCACTCTGACCATGAGCCGAAGATTTATTTTGTGCTACCAGTGCCAGATTTTATCTACATATCTATTTACCTTGTAGTAGACACCCATCTGTTTGTCTATCTTGGTGTACCCATTCACATTGTTGACTGCGTTGTTGTTTTCACATCGAGACAACCAGAACAATATGATATTCTCATTACAGATGTTGGCCTCGACATTGATACTTTGTTGTCTTAGCCTTTGCGCCCAACTAGGGGGATAAACTCTAGCGCTGGATGAGTGGCACCTCAACAATGTCTACCATATATATATGTCTTTCATCTTGATTTTATGCTTCCTTCTTCCGTTTATCATTCACCTCTATTCTATATATGTGTATTATACTTTGGATGTACTTTATCCTATGTATGGGGGGATGATTTGTGTTGTTCATGTCGTATTTTTTTGTGTTTTTCTTGTCTCGATTGCCCCCAACTTGTTGATATTCTATACTTACGACTATTCTACCTAAAGTATAGGGGGCAAGACGGACCATTGAGTCTGTCAATTCTCTTCATCGCTTTTTCTCTTTTATACAATCTTCAATACTTATGATTATTGGATCCTAAGTATATGGGGATCATCTATTTCTATTCTATTCATATTTTCTTTGAGTCATTGTATCATAGGTCTTTTCACTTTTCTATACTTAGTATGAGTTATGTCTTCCTTTATCGCTTTCTGATCACTATGAGGACATAGTTCGAGCAAAGTATAAGGTGGTATAGTATATATTATATACATACTTTAGAAATAACTCGTATTTTTAATTATGGTTATTTTTAGGTTATATGTAAATGCGTAAAATCTACATGTGTGTATACAGACTTTGCTCACCTTCCCTCTTAAAAAGAATTATTATTAAAATAAAAAAACAATAAAAACAAATAATTGAATAATTTTTGAAAATAATAAACACTAAAAAATAAATAAAAAGAATAATATTAAAAATAAAATATAAAAAAATGAAATAAAAATTAACAATAAAATACAAAATAATAAAAAATCCTCTTAATCTTAAGAGAAATGTATATACATGTATATATTCTACTAACTCGTTTTCCCTTATTAAAAAATCCCAAAAAAGTATAAAAACAAAAGTCTATAAAATTTTACATAATTAAATTAAAAAAACACTTTCTACATATGCATTATTTTTCCAAAAATCCACCAAAAGTTCAAAAATATTTTCTTAGAATTGTACATATTTTCTTGCATGTGCATTTTTTTGGATCATATTGTCATTTAGATTAAGTCTGGAATAAAATTGAAGAATGGTGCTTAGTTGGACCTTAATCCACTTAATTTCAGAGGAACCTTATGAGAACAGGAGTTAAGACTTCTCAGATCCTATTGTCATAATTCTTTGAGTCCATGAGACTATGTTCATGTGTCATCTTGAGTAGTCTAAGTAGAATATCTAACAACACACGCATGATTCTTCTAGACAATGGCTTATCATGGACAAGGCCACTACACGTAACTCTTCATTGAGGACGTAGTAAGGGGGTAGAATCTTTTGGCTTGGAGTAGTGTATAAGGGTAGTGCATATAGGAGGAATGTCTCGACATCTAAACCTGGTCTAGTGGTATTGAGGTCTAAAGAGAGGATGTTGTGGGGTTGCAATAATGGTTCAAAATAGGTATAGTCTATTGATCGAGAGGAAAAACTCCATATGTACATGTCACACCTTGTACATATTTAAAAAAAAGGAAGGAAAAAAAAGAAAAAAATGTAGAATCTCAAAAAGTGGAAAGGTCTAATTGATAAATAAAATGCCTGCTAGACTGTATATACAAGTTAAAAATAATAATAAATAAGATTTTAAAAGTGAAACTTTTGCAAGGTTAATGTGGATGACTTGTCTACGTTGGTCATGCATCCAAGAATAGGTAGCTACACTGGTTACTGTCCATTCTCTTCTCTATCTCCTCTTCTTAAGCTGGTTGTACTTCAACTTAGAGGGGAATATCCTCGCTCCTCGAGCAAAGAGTTGTTAGACCAGGGGACTAGAGTTACCTTGTTGAGAGAGGATGTTTCTTTGCTACTTTTAATATGGGGAGCTATATTTCACTTACACTATATAAGGTTCATAATCATAAGAATTTGTGCATGTAGACTTGTTCTGACCTGACTATTGAGGTGACCTAAAGAGGTGTCTTGCGGAACTTGAAGGCTGTTAGGTTTTAAATCCACTTTCCTATAAGGTTCCGCCACACTAATAATCCAAAGGTCTGATAGAGATCCAAACAAAAATTTTATGAAGATAAGTCAAACATTTAAATGGGTTCAGGAAAGAAAATACTCGTGATACTTCAGTTTGTTGATCGATCCATTAAGAGACCCTGTGGTTTGTTGGAGACGTTGTCATAAAGGAGCATGACATGTAGTTTTCATGTTGATTTTGTAGTCCTCTATATGGACTCCCCTACACCGTGACTTCAGACCCCTATCATTCTTAGATGGCCATTCTTGAGAACGGTAAAGCCATGGTTTATTATGGGTCAAGGAAGAATGCATTCAGCTCGAGCAACCATGGATTTACATAAGGATATGGGAAAAGTCCTTAAGTGCATTACAGAAGCAGGAGGATCGCATCAAATGCGATTGTGAGCGACTAGTCGTACTAGTTGCTTCGGGTAGCAAAATTTAGAAATTTTTAATCCGATAAAACCACGTGATCCATGGTCACTTCTCATATCATTTCATCTAAACTACAAACAATTATTAGGTTTACCTCTTGAAGCATGTTTGCGATTGAGTCTATAAATGAAGAGAGATCCTGTCTCAAGTTTGTTCTACTAGAGGAGATGCTTGCATGCGCGTTGATGGGACGCCTGCTCCTTGTAATCCGTGTTGATGGTCCAAACAGTGAATTTTCAGATTTAGTCACACAAGATCCAACGTCTTCTTTACAAGCGAGTTGCAATGAAGGGGACAGAGATCCACGAGCAAACAATCCCACAGCATAACGATAATGTTGCGTTGATGGCGACACACTAGGGCTCCATAGTGAAAGGCCACAACGAGCGAGAGAGAGATTGTTGATGATGTTCCTTGAAGAGCAAGGGGTGCATCTTCTCATATAGTTTTTTGGGATCTATAGATCTCAATCTATGGACAATAAAAAATAACTGGATGAGATTGATTTGTATATAGCCATGATCATGTTGTGAAAACACAACAATAATTAATTTAATTTAAATTGAATACTTTTAATAATAAAAATAAGTAATTTAAAATCAAATCAGTTATCTTGGAGATAATTTTAAAAAGATAATCACCCATTGATCAAGGGGGGATGACCACCCAATCCCATTTGGACTTGGTAGCCGTCCATCAACTTTTGTGGATGGAAAATCCTTTTTTCAATGAAATTACATTATCTCATTCCAACATTATCTCACAATAATAATTCTCAATTATCATGAGAACAATGCAATCATGCCATTGAAAATTGGTTAATGACATTCACAATACAAAATAAAATGTAAAATATATTTCAATTAATTATCCTATGTGAATCCAATTCACATCAATAATTAATCAACAAATATAAATAACAATAGGCTCTCCGATATATTTTAAAAAATAGTTATAATATATAAGCATTATTGGATAGTGTTATCCAGACTACTCATATCCATGACAATTAAATCAAATTTAATCATCTTGGATCTCCATTCTCTCGTGCTCAAAAAATATGAATCATATCCACATTATTCACATATTTACTAAGTATATCCCATTTAATTATCTCAGATAACTCTCCTTATAATATGAATCAAATTCATATTATTCATGACAATTAAATCACATTTAATTATCCATTTTCTCAATGCTCATATACATTTATCAATAGTGAAATTATCTTTGAACTCTTTCAAAGATAAGAATAGGGCGATTATATTATTCCACATATAGTGGCTTGGATATTGAGATCACATCTCGAATCATGAATTGTGGACTTATCATAGATGCTTGGTTCAATAAAGATGACAAATCTATTATTCTCATTGCATATGAATCACAATCAGATCAGTGTCCAACATTTGGACCAAGATCAGATCACTTCTTGAATGAGAGGAGTCACTAAAATCCATAGCCATTTCATCAATCCCTATGAATGGAAGCGTCATGGTTATACAATCGTTTATGATCACATCACCCACAGGTGTTCCTAATACATGTACATCTTGCATACTGGACGACCAAGAATAACTTGAAGTTTTGGATCTATTTAGACTATGTACTCCAGGGTTTTGTCATTAAGGTTCTCATTCGATCATTGGGAATTGGTATCGATCATATACTTTCCAAAAGCATATATCATACCTAGGTGTTGATCATATACTTTCCAAAAGGATACATCAAACCTATAAATTCAATTAAGCTTCCGAAGAGAGACAAATATGCATGACATTTTTTCTTCCCAATATCTCTTGAGTGAGCTCCTGTCTTATAGTTTAGCAATGAACATGTATGCTCCCTTAGAGAGATTGTATTACTCATATGCCCTTGCATGTACACCATCACATTGGTGTATAGACCTTGGTTAGGTCATTAACCTATTGGTCTACAAAATGTACATACTCAGACATATAGTAACACATCTGTCTCTGGTCAGAGGATGCGTGCCTATATTGTGATAGCATACTACATAGGTCTTTGGTTGTCTCGATCTTATTAAGTCAACTCTTTGACCTAACTAATCTAACACCTTTGAATCTATATTCGTATGTCGATGACCTACATCAAGAGGTTGGTCAGATATCATCCTTTAGAGAAAGGATTGCGTTCTCCTTCTCGGTGGAGATTCTCTCTTAATAATCATTTGGCGATGCTTGCTAGCCAACGAACAATCTCTTTACATATTCATCCAAGCACCAGCTTCTATGATTCAACAATTGAATTAACAACTGTATGATCATTAAGATGGTCATGGTACATAACCCTAATTGTTCTAAGGGACCTATTGTAAAAATTAATTCATTCTTTATTTTAGATCAGGGAATGATATTCGCAATAACATTTATTGCATAATGGCTCGCCGTGTCCTCAAATGTCCATCAATTACCACAGACATGGTTGGTGAGAGAAAAGTTGTATCTAATGAAAGTCTGGCAACATCATTTGAAGCGGAATGTGCCTTTATTACATAAGTCCTATATGCAGAACTCACTTTGAATGACGCATGGATCTTTGAAATCCTCTCTCCTGAGGACTAGGAAATCACTATCGACACAAGCTCTGATACCACTTGGGAGACATATTCCAATTTGTTGATGCATCTATTGGATTCAAAAGACTCATGCCAGTTCGGACATGATGAATTTATCATATTTTTTGGCACATTAGCAGTTTAACTAAAAGACACCGAGGTGGCCAGCACCCCCAAAGTCATGGCAGATTATGCACCAACCAACACCATTTCTTAAGTGATTGAGAAAAAGCCAGAGTAGAACTGGAAATAAGGCAACTGCCAACATGCCTGAAGTATTACTTCCTTATGGATGTAGAGAATATATATCCAATCGTGATTAGTAGCAGACTGACCTCGGATCGAGAATCTCAACTTCTTGAAGTTCTTGAGAAAAATCGCAAGGCTCTTGATTTGCACGTATTAGACCTCCACTGGATAAATCGTGCTTTAAGCTCACACCATATTTACATGGAAGAAGATGCTAAGCATTCCGAGAGTTTCAAATAAGGCTAAAACCATATTTATGGGGTACTTATGACATAAATCATGAAATGGTGTGACACATGCTTCATTTATCCCATCTCTAATCCGAAATGGGTGAGCCTTCTGCATGTAGTTCCCAAGAAATCATTTCTTACCGTGATCGCAAAATGAGAGAGGAGAGGAGATTTCTATTAGAGTACCGGCATCCTGGCATCTGTGTGTTGATTACCGTCGCCTTAATTTCGCTACAAAGAATGACCACTTTCCCTTACCATTTACTGATCATGTACTAGAAAGATTGATCCCTAAGGAGTTCTTGTGCTTTTTGGATGGGTACTATGGGTAGAACCAAGTGGCAATCTCCCTGAAGATCAAGAGAAGAATATCTTCACTTAACTATTCAACACCTATTCTTTCAAAAGAATGCCCTTCGTTATATACAAAGCACCTTCCACATTCTAGATATGCATGCTTGAAGTTTTTGTCGATATTTTTGGTAGTTTTCTTGAGGTGTTCATGGACGAATTGTCCCTCTATGGTTACAACTTTGATTCTTGTCTTCAACATATATATATATATATATAGAGAGAGAGAGAGAGAGAGTACTTCAAAATGATAAGAAGTCAATCTCTTATTATCTTGGAGGAAGAGTCACCTTATGGTCACAACATGCTGGGAAACGTTATTTCCAAACATGGCATGGAAGTCGACCCCGACAAAGGTAGCTGTGATTGCCAATCTAGAGCTACCTCATGATATCAGAAATGTGAGGAAAATCATGGGTCATGTGAGTACTGCGAAAGATTCATAAAATATTTCAACCACATTGCCCAACATCTTACTCAATTGCTATGCAAGGAGATTGTGTCTCATATTGATTACGAGTTTCTCATATCATTCAGTCAATTGAAGGAGATTATCACTCAAGCTCTAGTCTTACAGATGCCTGATTGGTCTCCAGCTTTGGAGAATATTACAGATGCATCCGATTTTGTAGTTGGGGCCTTATTAGGATAGAGAAATGATAAAGTGCCTATTCCATTCACCATGCCTCCAAAACTTTAGACGAAGCTCAGAGCAATTAAAGTATCATAGAGAAAGAATTGTTGGCTATGGTATTTTCCCTTGAGAAGTTCAGATCATAACTTATTGGATCTAAAGTCACCATCTATGTTGATCACGTTGTATCCGATACCTACAACAGAAGAAGGAGTCCAAGCCTAGAATAATTAGGTGGATTATTCTAATATAGGACTTCGATTTGGAAATAAAAGATAAGCCTGGAGTTGAGAATGTAGTAGCAGATGACCTCTTCATAATTTTCCAACAAGAACATCCATTGAGAGTGCACCCATCTGAGACACCTTTCCTAACGAGTCAATTCCATTTGTGGATTTACTCCCTTAGTATGTCGATTTCGTGAACTACGTCATTTCTAGTGTGGTGCCACGAGATTGGATGAAGATCAATGAGGACTGATGAAATTCGATTTCATTATCTTAATTTGCCTATTTTAACCCCCTTGCTTAAATGTGCGTCAATAAAAACAAGATAAAGTCTTGTAATTATCAGAGTCTTGAATAAATTAAAAATCATAAAAAATGTCAAAATTAAAAATCGTGGTATTTGTATCCTTAAAAATACCCTCAAAAATATTTGGTCTTTATTTGACCTCATCTCCATTCATGGTCAACATGAAACATGTAGATCTCATCGAGATCTACAACTTTCATGTTTTGAGTTTCTCAAATTCGGCAATTTGCTCCTTCATATCTCAACATCTTTATCTGAATAATCTGATTGGGCCACGAGGCTCATTCTGCTTGAGCCACGTGGCCGCCTCTCATCACGCTACGCCACTTGCGCCCAGCCACCGTTGTATGAAGGCCTGGGAGCCTTGATCTCCACCGTTCACTGGTGCAATGATATCAACCAAACGATCGATCTCCTGATTTCATCACCGTCATCCGTTGACGCCAATCCCTCCTTGCGCCACGTGTCACATCTTCCGCCGTCTGATCATCTTATGGATATTAGATCCCCACCACACGTCCCCGAAACCATTCCTAGCAATCCGATCACCATCCACATGCAATCGGGACCGCCCAGCAGCGCCGTGCCAATAACTTGACAAGTGGCGTATCCAATCGCCATTCGATTGCGTCACCCCATACTTCATCCAAACCACTCGATGGCACCTTCTTCACGACCGTTGGATTGCAAAATCCAACTGTCGAATCTTAGTCGTCAACCTCCGATTTCTCTTCTCCCCCACGTTATAACGCTCTCACAACCGCCCCGCCCTTCTCATTTTCCCCGAGTCTTCGGCCCTCTTCTCCACTTGCCAACGCTCCCATGATGTCATCCCATCATTCCTCTTCCTCACGTATGCTTACTCCTTCCACAATCCATCTCCATTCAAGCCATATCTCCCTCACAACCCAAGATCTCACTCATGGGAACCACCACCTTCGAAGCTTCAAATACCCACTCCCCTCCGTCAACCACACTGGTCCACCTTTACGTGCGGCCTCACCCAGCCCTCTCCTCCTACCCATGACAGGGGGAGGTCCGATGGAGGCGCGAAGACGACGCGGCTCCTGGCGTCGACCCTAAGCCACAGTAGGCTTAGCCCTACGGTGGCTTCGCCCCGCCAAGCTGCTACCCGTAGCCAAGATGCTACCAGTACCCGTAACCTCAAGCCCAGGCCCCGCTCCGCCTTAATCTCAGGTAAGTATCTGTAGATATCCCTTTGTATTTCCCTTCTAAGTACCTAATTTATTCGCTCCGCCTCAAATCGCTTCCGACCCACCTCCTCCACCCTCCACGGCGGAGGAGCTCCGAGCTATCTCCTTCTTTGTTCATGAAGCTCCCACTTCACTTCACCTCACACAAACACATCACATTGCACGCTTCGGTTATTAACCTGACCTTGTAGATGCCCAAGTGTTCAATGGCTGGAGATCTCTTTGGACGCCTCTTGTTAAGCCTCACTTCCATCATTTGAGCGACGAGACACTGCATCGAGCATCGTCGCAGCTTGCCCAGCCTCTGAGCTTCATCGACAACTCTTAAAAAGCATCGGGCGAGCTTCACCTGCACCATAGTAGAGTGGCGGAAATTAGGTTCGCTCGTCGGAGTCCAGTTTCTGCCACCAGATGCAGCCAGAGATGATGAAGCAGGTACCGTTGGATGCTCCTCCTTGTAGGTCATCCAACGGTGCAAGATAAGACACGTCATCCTCTACAACAACCTTCAGGTTATGTCTTATCTCAATGATCAGACAGTCATCGATGGTCCACGTGTCTGAGCCAGGGATGCCCAGAGCCGCAGCATCCCAACCTCCAGACTCGTGTCGCGCGAGCAAACACTTAGCCACCTACGAGCCTATGCCTGGCGGGTTGTCCTTTCCGAGCCTAGCCGAAGCTACATCGACCCTTCTCCGAGCCCCAACATCTACCGAGCCTGGAAGAGCACGTACCTCGCACATGCGATTCTGGGCAAATTGTATAGAGGCCTACCTCCTTCTTCAATTTTGCAACCAGGTCCTGGCATCACGTACCACATGCACAGTGGGTATTTTGCAATTATACCCTCGTGGGTTTTAATAATTGCAAAAATGCGCCTGTGTGTGTGGGTTATTTAAAGGGAAGGCCCCGAACTTTCTTGTATTTGCATTTTAGTCCCTCCTAGGGACTTCTTTGTAGTTATATTTCATGTTTTTTTTACAATTATGCCCTTGTCTTCTTTTATGCATATCTTAAGCATCGTACTTCTGTTTCAGTCAATTTCAGTTCCATTTCGGAGCTTGATTGATGATCTTTTTAATGGCATACTTATTTCTTATTTTGGACATTGTGATTCTTATGGATTATTACAATAGAAATGTGTTTTTGATTACTACAACTTATGCCTTGTTTAAATTAACCATCAAGCTTGTCACTTGAAATTAAATCCGAAATTTATTCATTTTTTATTGCTCATTATTATGGTCTAGGGTATATTTCCATTGCATCTCATCACATAGATTTGCATGATTAAAAATTAAATAAAAAAATGCATGTTTTATATTCGCTTGATGCATTGTCTTGTCTTTGTGCATTGTTCGACATACAGTTCTCCAACTCAACACTTAATAAATAAATAAAAGTTTGAATAATCACGAGAGAGGCTCTTGTCCCTGATTTCGACCTTGGTTACTTACATAGTACAATAAAAATATGACCATCTGATTTCATTTACATATATAAATGAGATGGTATTTGATGGACCAAATCCATCCTAACTGCGACGATCTCCAGTGCTAATTTCGCACTCTTAAAGGGCTGGATTAGGGGTTCATCAAATGGCATCATTGCTAGGGACACGGCTCATTTCTTGTATTAATTTGAATTTTATTTATTTAATTAAGTATTTCTTATACATGTCAATCTGTTCATTCTATATTGCATTGCATATTTTTTCTTTTCACTTGATCTCTAAAATTTGCTTTTGTGGCAGGGTCCCTTGGTGTTCAAGGAGGGGAAGAGCAGGCGCTTCCAGCTGCGAGGAGTTGCAGAAGCATGCTTGGAGCAAATAGAAAGAATAAAAAAATGTGTCTTTTGCATCATGTAATAATCATCTTTTACAAAGGTCCCCGATCGAAGACTCGTGTTTGTAAATGAACGAATATATTTGGTTGTGTGCGGATCGTCCCCACTTGAGTGTTGACTAGGACTAGGCACGTGGCTCTTCAAGCTTATTTTACTGTTTAAATTTCTACGTGCTTGCTCATAGGTAGGACACACATTAATCAACGACGTACCTAGCCTCGCTTCACTTAGACAAATTTAAAATATATTCTTCCTCGCTAATAGAAGCATAATTGGTGCGGCTTTTTATCGACTTGCATACATATCATGTTGGTTTTCAAAACAGTCCAAGTTTTCATGTATTTTCGCCAAGGCACTGCATGTTTTCTCGAGTAGCCTAGATCATGTTTTTATCGGTTACGTGGTTTTCCTCGATTTCCCCTCCTAGATTGATCACCTAGGTTAATGGAAAATGGGAATGAACGGAATACAATGATTACTTGATTTATGTGCTCACCTTAATTCAGTGCTAACCTTAAGCAAATTTATTGGGACTATTAATTGCATGTCAACCTAAAATGGAGTAAAATATTGTTTTAGGAGAGCAACACCCTCTTTTACGCAATTGATTTTACTCGACACTTTTTCTGCATAACAATAGAATGTTTTAATCACCAATAAAACCGACAAGATAATAAATCAACCTCAGTTGGTTTCATGTGTGAGATGGTGAAATTGAAGTGTGTTGCATGCTTGATTGAGCCTTGTTTGCTCCGACACCTCCCTTAAGCCCTAGAAACTCCATTAATCTCCACAGATTCAGACACTCACTTGTATATCCATTCACCTTCTTCGTTCACGTCGGATCTCTACCCAACATCAAATCTCCATCTTATACTTAGGTTACTCTCAGCCTAAGTATAGGGGGGACCCGAGTCCCTATGATTTCTTTACTCATCTTTCCTTGCATTTATACTTAGGTTATTTCTAACCTAAGTATAGGGGGATCCCTCCTTAGTTCCCGTATATTTATCTATATTTAAATGGGCCTATGGACTTGTATCATCTAGTGCTATGAGGACATAGCAAAGTTCTATGTATAGGGGGGTATACCGTGTATACAGTATATGGACTTTAGCTATAATCTGAAAAAGCTGGAAAATTTCAATCTTTTTAGCTAAAGTAAAATTTATTGAACTAAGTGGACTCAATGATTTTCAAGGATTTTATATATTATGTTACATTTTTTAATAGAAAATTATTCTGAAAATGATTTGAAAAATGAGTTCCCTTATTTTGAAAAATCTTTTGAAAATCTTTTGAAAATCTTTACTTGTGTGACTTAATATTGAAATCTCTTTTCAAGGAAAATTGAGTCTAACCCGTGTTTTAACATCTTATTAAATATTCCATAAAAATGAGAAAATCCAAAATCCTTCAAGAATCATTAGTGATTACTAAGCCCAAATAAGTAGCCGCGTTTAGTGAGGGTTCGCCCTTAGTAGGGTTGGTGATTTAGAGGACATCGCGTAAGGCCCCATCCTCAAGCAACGGGCTTCAGCCTGTACTTATACCCATAGTGATTGATTGCTGATGCATATACTTAATTGAGTTTAGTCAGTCATAATATCTCTTGAACTAAAAAAAAGTGTCGTTGAACGAAGGAGTTGGATTAGTCCTCTACATTCACACTTCCACCCATGATTTGAAATATTCAAGAAAACCTGGTTTATTAGGACTTGAGATTTTAGGTTAACCAGCCTTAGCCATCAGCGTCTTATACTTAATCATCCATATTCCCTTAGTTTTCTAGATTTGTGTGCTATATTACATGCTTAGTCTCTGACCATAAGAATATGATCAACACATCACATGTACGACTGCGGTTTCGATGAGATGAGTTGACTATTCACTTGAGGGATTGGGATGAGGGATTCGAGTCTGGACTTGATCTAATGATTCTCGGTGATGGGATAAAATCTTTGAAGGCTTCATGAAACCTGAGTGTCAGCAATTTTAGCCAATATGAGAACTTGGTTCTTAAACTAATCTCTTGACATTGACCGAAGTGCCAGGGTGTGAAATAAAAAAATGTTGATCACTGTGCACCAACTCTTGTTAAAAGTAGAGGAGCTAGCCAAAAATTATACAAATCAATGAAATGTCAAAGAAAATCTCTTGTTCCACAAAGTCAAATATCAAAGAGCTTCCACCAAAAGCGAGCGCTCCCAGCCATTTCAAATTGTCCACTTGGATCACCGCTATTAGGACCAGGAGTCGAGCTTGCACCAAAAAAGGGCTCTGCATCGTAAAGGATACAAGTCTGGGTGTCGAAGGTATGATAGGTACTAAAAAAAGACACAGCCCGATGTATTCCCAGGAAAACAAGTGCAGACAGCTCCAACTTCTTTTGACTGACACACTGATCAACACAAAAAAAATGTGTGTTGCGTAATAAGTCACTAAGAGAGGATCCTTGTTCCAATAAGAGGGAGAGAAGAAATGACACAATCCCATGCCCTCCATTAATTGCCTTCCATCTGCATTTTTTCTGACAAGTAAAGAGACGGCGGACTAAACGCAAGATTGGATTTATTCCCTAGTGTTGAGGATTGGGTCCTCAGGAGAGTTTCTCAGACCAAGACCTTGGGTGAAGTTTGGACGCAACTCTTGGGAACACAATGAACATTTAATATCAAAACCTTAGTTTATATATACATCATAGAGAGTCGGGATAACTAGGGGAATAGGGTACCTCTTGAAAGGTTGGGTTGAGCTCTAGAAATTTGGACCTCTAAAGTTGAGTGGACTTGAACAGATCAGATCTTGTACTCACATGCACACGGGGGTTAATTCAATTAATTCATTTTGATGTTCGGTGACGAGAAATGTTTAAGTATAGGGGGGTGATGAAACTCGAATCATCTTAATTTTCCTATTTAAACCCCCTTGCATAAATTTGCGTCAATAAAAACCGGATGAAGTACTGTAATTATCAGAGTCCTGAAAAAATTAAAAATCATAAAAAATGTCAAAATTAAAAATCGTGGTATTTTTATCATTAAAATTAACCTAAAAATATTTGGTGTCTTTATTTGACCTCATCTCAATTCTTGGTCATTTACTTGTAGATATCATCGAGATCTAAAACTTTCATGTTTTGAGTTTTCTCAAATTCGGCCATTTGTTTATTCATATCTCACCATCTTTCTCTGAATAATCTGATTGGGCCATGTGACTCATTCTGGTTGAGCCATGTGGTCGCCTCTCATAGCGCCACGCCGCTTGCGCCCAACCACCATTGGATGAAGGCATGGGAGCCTTGATCTCCACCGTCCACTACCGCTATGATATCAATCGCCCCATCGATCTCTTGATTTCATCACCCTCATCCGTTAACGCCAGTCCCTCCTCGCGCCACGCATCACATCTTCCGCCATCTGATCATCATCTGGATCTTAGATCCCCACCATTCCTAGACATCCGATCACCATCTAGATGCAATCGAGACCGCCCACAAGCGCTGCGCCAATAGCATAACACATGGCGTATCCAATCGCCATTCAATTGCATCACCCCAGACATCATCCAAACCGCTCGATGGTGCCTTCTTCTCGACCGTTGGATTGCAAAATCCAACGGTCGAATCTTCGTCATCAACCTCTGATTTACCTTCTCCCCCATATCCTCACGCTCGCACAACCGCCTCGCCCTTCTAAATTTCCCCGAGTCTTCGGCCCTTTTCTCCACTCGCCAATGCTCCCATGATGTCGTCCCATCATTCCTCTTCCTTGCGGACGCTTACTCCATCCATGATCCCTTTCCATTCAAGCCATATCTCCCTCGCAATCCACGATCCCATTCATCGGAACTGCCACCTTCGAAGCTTCAAATACCCATTCCCCTCTGCCAGCCACACTGGTCCACCTTTACGTGGGGCCTCGCGCAGCCCTCTCCTTTTCCACGTGACAAGGGGAGGTACGATGGAGGCGCGAAGACGACGTGGCTCCCAACGTCGACTCTAAGCCTTGGTAGGATTAGCCCTGCAGTGTCTTCGCCCTGCCTGGCTGCTCCCCATAGCCGGGGGAGTTCAGCGATGAATAGAGGTTCGATGGAACCTCAAGCCTAGGCCCCGCTCCGCCTTAATCTCAGGTATGTATATCTAGATCTCCCTATGAATTTTCCTTTTAATTCACCTATTTTATTTGCTCCCTATGCGTTGTTTCCACCTCCATTAATCATCCTCCGAGGTAACCCACATATCCCCCCTTCATGCACTACATTCCGATCACCCTCTTCTTTCTCTAGTCCTCAGATCGCCTCCGACCCACCTCCTCTGCCCTCCACGACGGAGGAGATCCGAGCTGTCTCCTTCTCTATTCACGAAGCTCCCACTTCACTTCACCTCACACAAACTCATCACACCACAAGCTTCGGCTATTAACCTGACCCTACAGATGCCCAAGTGCTCAATGGCTGGAGATCTCGTCGGACCCCTCTTGTTATAGCTCGCTTCCATCATCGGAGCGACGAGACACTGCATCGAGCATCGTCGCAGCTTGCCCAACCTCAGAGCTTCATCGACAGCTCTTCAAAAGCATCGGGCAAGCGTCATCTACACCATAGTAGAGTGGCGGAGATCGAGTTCTCTCACCGGAGTGCGGTTTCTGCCACCAGATGGAGCCAGAGATGATGAAGCAGGTACCGTTGGATACTCCTCCTCAGAGGTCATCCAACGGTGCAAGATAAGCCACGTGACCCTCTGTAGCAACCTTCAGGTACCGTCTGATCTCGATGATCGGACGATCATCAATGTTCCACGCATCAGAGCTAGGGAAGCCCCGAGCCACAGCATCCAAACCTCCAGACTCGTGCCTCCCGAGCCTACACCGAGCCACCTGCGAGCCCATGCCTAAAGGGTTGTCCTTTTCGAGCCTAGCCGAAGCTACACCGGCCCTTCTCCGAGCCCCGGCGTCTACCTAGCTTGGAAGAGCACGTGCCTCGCGTGTGCTATTCTGGGCAAATTGCAGAGAAGCCCACCTACTTCTTTAATTTTGCAACCAGGTCCTGACATCACATACCGAGCACGTGCACAGTGGGCATTTGCAATTATACCCTCGCGGGTTTTTATAATTGCAAAAATTCTCTTGTGTGTGTTGGTTATTTACACGGAAGGTCCCGAACTTTCTTGTATTTGAATTTTAGTCCCTCCTACGGACCTGTTTGTAGTTATCTTTCATGTTTTCTTACATTTATGCCCTTGTCTTCTTTTATACATATATTGAGCATAGTACTTCTGTTTCAGTCAATTTCAGTTTTATTTCGGAGCTTGATTCATGATATTTTTAATGGCATATTTATTTCTTGTTTTGGACACTCTTATTCTTATGTATCATTATAATAGCAAATGTGTCTATGATTACTCCGGCTTTTGCCTTGTTTAAAATAACGACCAAGTTTGTCACTTGAAATTAAACTTAAGATTGATTCAATTTTTTAATTGCTCATTATTCTGGTCTAGGGCATATTTCAATTGCACTCATCGCATATATTTGCATAATTAAAAAATAATAAAAAAAATGCATGTTTTATATTCGCTTGATGCATTGTCTTGTCTTCGTGCATTGTTTGACCTACAGTTCTCCAACTCAACACTCAATAAATAAATAAATGTTGGAATAATCACGAGAGAGGCTCGTGTCACGGTGTTTGACCTTGGTTACTTACCAAGTAAAGTAAAAGTATGACCATCTGATTTCATTTACATATACAAATGAGATGGTCTTTGATGGACCAAATCTAGCCTGGCTGCGACGATATCCAATGCTAATACCGTACTCTTAAAGGGCTGGATTTCTAGTTCATCAAGGACTAATTATTGTCCCAACTCCATTTCAACCAATGGGAAGACCCATTTCTACTCAAGGAAGGAGTAAACGACATCTAGATCTAGTGTATTCCTTAGGAGGAGCAACATAGTGTCCTTAAGCATTGTCACTCACTTGAATCTAGTCGGCAACACTATGGAGACAGAACAACAATGAAAGTATTATAGTTTGTCATTTGGTGGCCAACACTTTTTAAGTATGTAGTAGCATACGTTAAGCACTGCACTGACTGTCAGATATTGGGAGGCACCCTTATATCGAAGGACACAATACCCTTGAAATTTATTCAGATTTTAGATGTGTTCGATGCATGGGGCATCGACTTCATGGGACCCTTTCCCAACAATTACGGATTTGAGCACATACTTCTTAGCGTTGATTATGTGACTCACTGGGTTGAAGCGATCCATACTTGAGACACGTATAGCCATACATTTCACGATTCAGGATACAAAAGATCCTCATATTAGATAGGGGTAGCAACTTCATTAACGGAGAGGTTAGAAAATTAATGAAGGAGCATGGTAGGAGCACCGAGTCACATCTCCTTACATCCCTAGACCAAGTGCATGGTAGAATTATCAAACCGAGAAAAAAGATAATATTGCAAACGCTTGTGAAGCCAGGCATAAAGAATTGATTCCTACTGCTAGACTTATCCAAGTCTCCCTTGGGCATGTCACCCTATCGTCTCGTGTACGTAAAGACATGTTGTTTACGCATGTAACTGATCCATAAATCATCATGAGTGATCAATATCGAGAACTTGTACTCACGTAAAGATGGTCAACATTGGAAAGAGGATCTCAACAAGCTCATGGAATTCCGAAACTATGCTTATGACAACACACTGATGTACAAGGAGAAGATTAAATGGTGGCATGATCTCCATATTAGACAAAAGACCTTCGAGACTAGATAGAAAGTGTGCCTATTGACGTAAAGTTAAAGGTATTCCCAACCAAACTAAAGAGTAAATGGATAGGTCCATACAGAGTGATAGAAGTACATGATAGTGGAAGTATTTTTATATCATATTTATCAGTTGATGCATAAATATTCGTTGTCAATAACCGTTACTGAAGCCCTACATTGAGCAGGATACTTTCTTGGCCGTTGTCGATTCAATTCATGTGAACTGCAAAAAAGAATCCTCCACAACCTGAGCAACATCTAACGACTCAGATAGTGTTCCTAAAAAATCTTCCTCTAGTTTCTTCTTTTCTACTTTTCAGTTGTATTTTCTATTTTCTACTTTATCTTCCTCACTCACTGCTACTATATTTAGGATATGGTTCATCCTATGTATAGGGATGACGAGCGACCTCCTATATTCATTCTTTGATGCCCTCACCTCTCTTCTATACTATCGATATTTTCTATCTATACTTATGTATATCATACCCTAATTATAGTTGGAGACAGATCGAGTTGTCATTTGTTTATTTCCCACCCTCGACCCTTCCTGCATTATCTACATTCTGTTATACATTGGATTATTTGATCCTAAGTATAGGGGGTATGGTCGACTTCACATTCTTTGGTTCATTAGTTTTTTTTAATTGTAATATAGGCTTTCTCATAGTGGGTATATGTTATGGCTTCTCTTTTCTCTTCGATCTATGAGGACATAGCTCAATCTATGTTTGGAGGAGCATATATACTTTGCATATACTCTAGCCATAAATCTCACTTTTGTATTTTCAATAAGTATTTCTAAAATACAATTAATTAAGTGTAAAGAACAAAATTGTGTACAGTTCATTGAAATTCTTTGTATATATCGATTAGTAAATCAGGTAAAAATGTTTTGCAAAATGTTTGAAAATTAATTTGGAAAATCCTTTAAAAATTGTTTGGAATTTTTCTTGTAAAATGTTCTCAGTCTATATAATAATGTTTTGCTTGTAATAATTCCATTTCCTTGTTTGAAATAAATACCTAAAAAATCTATTTGGATGTTTGAAAAATGGTTGTAAAAAATGTTTGAAAAATCTATTCATGCTGTTCAAAATATCTTTGCAAAATGGTTCTCAAATTTTGTAAAATATTTATAAAAGTTATTTCTCAAATTAGTTTGCAAAAATATTGTTTTCAAAATGTTTCCAAAAATATTTTCAAATTATTTTTAGAACTATGTACATATTTCGAACAAATACAGATTCTTTATTGATGAATATGTCATTCATGACTCTAAAAGTGATTAATTATATTCAATTTCCCAAAAATCATCTACAATTTATCAATTAACTTTTAGAATTAACATTCATGCATATGTAAATAAGAATTGCATTTTATCATCCATAATTGCATAAAAATAAGAAGCCAAAAATCCCAGTCAATTAACATGTAAAATAAGCTAATTCTCTCAAATTTTAACTAATTCATGTTAACCTGAACCACCTTTGTTATGTACATATGTCTAACAAGAATAAATGAAAAATACAATTCACTAAAATAAATAAGTGGTTCATATATTCAAACCCTAATTCCCAAATTTCTATACTAAAACGGGGATATCTTTCCACATTTGGTGTCTCATTTGATCCTACTCATTTTTGAACTCATATACAAGCAATTACCTTCAAAAAAAGAGTAACATGTGAATCAGAGCTCATATGTGAAAGCTGAGTTGTGGGCCTCTCTTGTATATTATGTATTTTCCTCTATTTTTACTTATTCTTTTATGTAGATATTTGACCTTTTTTATTCCATTTTATTTTCATTTAATTTTTTTGACAACATTTTTTTAAATTGCATAAAATTCCAAATAAAAAATGAAACCAATATCAAAGAAATTGACAGGGTCTCAATGTTTACTAAAACTATGTACAATGTCCCCTTTTTCCTACTTTATTTTATTTTTCAATTTCTTAATTTATAAAAATCTAAAAAATAGAGTAATGTGTAACTATTTATCTGTGGTTTTTTATATTTTTTTTTATTTTTTATCCAAATTAAAGATGTCAAAAAATACAAAACCCAAAGAATCTGGTATTTTGCACCTATAGAGTACCGTTAAAAATATGACTTTGTACAAATGCCCATATTTTGTTTCAGACTATTCATGAGAGTTGTAGATCTCATCAAGACGAACAATGTTTGTGAAGAAACATTTTCAATATGTGCTTGGTTTTCATTTCTTTCTTATTTTTCTTTTACTTTTATTTTCCAAATTTTATGGGGCTGACATGTGGTAGCTCCTAGAGCCATCACTTGTCTCCCATTTTAAGCCTTTTAATATATTCAATCATTTTCTTAAAAAACTTCTTTGCCACTTGATAGTCACATGCCTCTACTGCACATGCTCCTTCCACCACCTCTTCCACCGAGCCACCTTCCATCTCTTATCTCCTCAATCGAATCCTCCCAGATCTTTATACCAATCATCTTCATCAATCTCCCCCATCCGATCCCCTGTTCCCATATTCGTTGCACCACCACCTTCCTAACCCATGAAATCCCATATCAATCTCCCTCAATGATCACCTTGGGTCACCCTCGCCACCTTTATTTAACATTCCTATTGACCCGAGAATCATCCCATCCTCCCGTTCCCCGTTGCTTACATCTCAATCACTACAGTGGCAAATCACTATATGGTACATGACTTTTACCATATATATGATGATTACGATGATGAGACATGAGTATAGGCTTACCCTGAGTTGGACATGACCTCCTCGAATTGCCTCCATTAAATCAACTCAACACAGTAATGCATGAACATCAACTCAACCGAGAACAAATGTGGGGGATGTACGTTGACTAGGGAAGAATATTTCAACAACTATTCATCTAAAGACCCAATTGTCAGAACCACACTTACAGGATCTGCACCTTCACAGACAACTTGGACCAAAATGCTAATTTTACTCACTCCTTAATCATTAGTTATTTGGTAAATTGACTAAGAAAGTCACCTTTGACATGTCAGAAAATGAATCTTATAATGATTTCTCTTAAGGTCGGAATAATGTAATTCTTATGAGTAAGTTCAATTCTACATTTATGAAGCCCTATCTATGAATCTAGCCAAATATCAACCCCCGATGGATGACTTATGCCCCTCACTACTATCCCTTGAGAGTTGACTTTCATGGTTTCTTATGACCTTACTGAGGTTGGTTCTTCATAATATTCATCATCCGAGGACAATGAAATTGACCACAAGACCAAGCACATCTTGATAAAGCATCTAAAAATTAAGAATGTTCGGAGTACCTCCGCCTTCCAATACTCATATGCTTCATCTTCTTACTATCAAAACACTCTCCATCATGATTCTTCTCAATATAAAACTGATGATAGCTGGGACTCGTATGCTTCATCTTATTTCAATCATTATGACCTCCCGCGATAAGGTCACAAATAGATCTACCGAAAACCACCTTCATCATAGGCACCCTCCCCTCCCGACCCCATCGGTTCCCTTGTACTTATTCTTCCTATGCTTAGGCTATGTCCTAAGTATGGCAAGAGGACTGATGCCATCAGTATTTACCATACTCGTCATCCACTCCTTCTCTCGATCACCTCATTTTCACCATTCTTCCATACTTAAGCTCAATAGAGCCTATGTATGGGGGGACTCGAAGCCCGTTGTATATACTTTACTCATTTCCTTCTCTCAATCACCTCATTTTTGTTCTTATTCTATATTTAGACTGTCCACAACATAAGTGTAGGGGTGGGTCAACTTTTCTTTTCTTCATTCTCTTACTCTTAGCCCGAGATATGTTTTCTCAATGCTTCTTGTGATTTGAGAACATAACACTCTCTAACTATAGGGGGTGTGTATATGTAATTTGTATATATTTTACCCATATATTGTACTTTTGTGTAGGTCTATATTCTTATTTACAAGGCAGGTAACTGACTTATAAAGTCTAAAAAAACTAAGTTTGCATTTTGTGCAACTAACACTAAATGTGTGACAAAAGTTTTGAAAAAAGGGACTATGATTAATTTTTTGGAAAAAAACATTTCATTTAAAAAATATTACATTAAAAATCTCGTTTTTTTGCATATCATGCATATGCACTTCATCCAGTAATTTATACATTGGTAAAGCCATTGGGTTCTGAATCGAGCTATGAACAGAAAGAGAGAGTGGTTTAGACTTGGCCTTAATCCACCTAATTTTCATAGGAACTTTACTGAGAAATATGATTTAGAAACTTCCGGTCTTTGGCTTCATTCTTCGAGTTCCGCATGACAATGTGCAGAATTTAACTCAATGTCTAACCTAGTTGTCTCATTCTAAGTAATTTGGACTCTCGCATTATGCACATACCTCAACTCATATGAGGTGTTGGAGGACTGTGTGAGTTTCTATTCTGGTCGGATGGACATCTAAAGACTGCAATGTAGGTCAAAATAAATATTCAGATAATGGATGGACGGCTTGACATAACTTTTTATAGGAACCCAAAACATGTGCGGAAAGGTGGATTCCATATCCACACGGGCACATCAATATCCACACATAGAAACAAAAAAATCCAGACGAAAAGAAACCGACTACCAAATAAATGTTTCACCAAAAAAAGTTTCAAGCTTCAAGTCAACTTGTAGATCTTGGTAGAAACTTTGCTAAACTAGCATGCTTCACAACGAGAGGTGACGACACTGGTCAGCATCCATTTCTTTTACCCTTCATCTAATTTCTCCACCTTTTTTATTGTGAACACACCGTAACAAACCTTAAAAGGAAATACATTACTCCTTGAGGATGAGTTTTTGGGGGAGAGGTTTACATGGTAGTCCGACATTCTTGTTTGGAAGAGTTAAAACCTTTCACTCACATCAAACAATTTTTCAATGTTCATGGGGTGTGCTTTGGGAGGAGGATTTGTCTAAGATGACATCTGGGCCGAAATTGTGATAATGATGTGTATATCTTGGAGGTTGGTTATTTAAAAACCCTAATTCTCACTTGGAATTCCTACAAAATAATAACTAAGGGTCAATCCTATCTCTATTTTCACCTTTTACTCATTGTCTTTGTACATAACTCTATCTTAATTCACCTAATTTCATTATGTTGATGCTGAGGGACGAGAGTGGTTTGTGTAGGGGGTCGATGAATTTGTGATTGATCACTTTAAAGTTATTATTTAAGTTCAGTATCCCAAAACTCATATGCATTTTATCAATAATCTTGCACAATAAACATTCATGCATATGTAAATAAGAATTGCATTTTGCCATGCATAATTGCATAAAATAAGAAGCGAAAATTCCCAGCCTAATCAACATGTAAAATAATATAGCTTCAATGTATTTAAATAATTCATACTAACTCCAAGCCATCTGAAACAACTTCCATTGTGTTCATATTACTAACAATAATAAATGAAAAATAAAATAAAACTGCTAGCATAAATAAACGGCCCAGAAATTGAAACCCTAATTCCATGAATTATAGAATAGGACATGGATATCTTAATCATACACATACCGATTTGATCGTACACACTTTTTAACTAATATACATTCAATTAACTTTGAAACAAAACCAAGTTCAAGTTAATCGAAGCACTTATGTGAAAGTTGGGTTTTGGGCCTCTTTTGTACATTGTGTATTCTACTCTATTTTGCCTATTATCTTGTGTACATATTTAACTCTTTTCATTTCCTTTCAATTACATTTGTTTTCTTTGACTAAAGTTTTATTAAAATGCATAAAAATACAAATACAAAATAAAACCGAAATCAAATAAATTGGTAAGGTCTGAGTGTTCGCTAACAGTTTGTATAGAAGTCCCACTTTTTGGTAATTTATTTTATTACATTATTTTCTTAATTCATAAAAATCGAAAAATTGGAGTAATATAAAAATATTTATCATTTATTTTCCATATTTTCAAATATTTATACAAATTGAAAATGATAAAAATACAAAATAAAAAATAGGGTATTTTATACCTATAAAATACCAACAAAAATACTACTTTGTGCAAATGACCTTTATTAATTTTAGTCTCTTCATGAAAAGTTATAGATCACATCGACGCAAGCAATCTTTGTGAAGAAACTTTTTCGATCCGAGGTCATTTGCTATTTTTTTCTTATTTTTCTTTAACTTTGAATTTTAATTTTTTTCTAAGACTGACACATGGCACATCCTGGAGCCGCCACTTGTCACCCATTTTTGAGCCTTTTAATGTATTCGATCATTTTCTAAAAAAACTTCTTTGCCATGTGTGAGTCACGTGCATCCACCGCACGTGCCTAAACATGCCTTCATCTTCCAACGCCTCTTACCCTCATGCCACCTTCCATCTTCGATCTCCTCAATCGAATCCACCCCATTCTCATCACCAATCATCTTCATCAATTTCCCCTCCTCCAATCCCCCTTTCCCTATTCGCAACACCACCACCTTCCTAACCCATAAAATCCTCGATCAATCTCCCTCTATAATTACCTTCCATATTGGGTCATCCTCGCCACCGCTATTTAACATCCTTGCTAGTCAAAGACTCGTCCTATCCTTCCATTCCCAGCTCCTCACACCTCAATCACTATAGTTGCAAATACTTAAGAAGAACACCTGATACTAGACTTTCCCATATATATCATGATTATGATTACGAAACATGAGTATGAGCTTACCATGAGTTGGTAAAGACCTCCTCGAACTGCCTCCATCAAATTGACTCAACATAGGAATACACCAATGCTACGTTAATTGAGAACAAAAATGTGGGACATTCGTTGACCAGGGAGGAATATTTCAATGCTTATTCATCTGAAGACTTGATTGTCGACACCTCACTTACATAATCCTCACATTCACAAACAACATAGACCAAAGTCCCATTTCAATCGTCCTTCATCTAGTCATTTATATGGTAAATCGATTAAAAAATCACCTTTGACATGTCAGAAAAGGAATCTTCTAATGATTCCTATTCAGGCCTAGATAAGATAATCCTTATGAGTGAGCTCAGTTCAACAGATTTGAAGCCGTGTCTGAGACACCAATCAAATATCAACCCCTGTTGGACGACTCCTGCCCCTCACTACTATTGCTCAAGAGCCAACTCACCTGGTCTCATTAAATATATAAGAACAATCTATTATAACCATATTGATGCTAGTGATTCAGAATATATATCAACTGAGGACTAGGTAATTGACCACAAGACTAGGCAGATCTTAAAAATGAAGCTTAAAATTAAGAATCTTTGGAGCACCTCTGCCTTCGAATAATATTCTTTTGAGGATAATTCCAACAAGGGAAAGGAATCATCTGATTTATATGCTTCATCTTCTTCCTATCATAACACTCTTCAACATGATTCTTCGCATGGTAACACTGATGATAGATGGTACTCGTATGCTTCATATTCTTTCAATCATTATGACCTCCTGCCACAACTTACCAAAAGACCTTCTAAAAAACTCCGCCATTGTCGACACCCTCCCCTCCCGAGCCCATCTGTTCCCTTGTAATTATTTTTCCTCTACATAGGCTAGTGACCAAGTACCGGAGGAACTGATGCCATATGTATTTACCACTCTCCTCATCCACTCCTTCTATCGATCTCCTCATTTTCACCCTTCTTCCATACTTAAGATGATCAGAGCCTAACTATAGGGGGACCCGATTACCGTTCTACATACTATCCTCATTTCATTCTCTCAGCCACATCATTTTCACTCTTCTTATACACTTAGACTATCAACAACCTATTTATCGAGGCGAGGTCGACTTTCTATTTTTTTCATTCTCTTAAGCTCGTCCCGAGCTATGTCTTTTCTGCGCTTCTTGTGCTCTGAGGACATAGCAGTCGCAAAGTATAGGGAGTCTTTGTATATACTCTATATATATTTTACCCATAGCTTGTACTTTTGCGTAAGTCTATATTCTTATTTACATGGTGGGTAACTAACTTATAACGTAAAAAAAACAAACTTCCTATTTTGTGCAACTAACATTGCGTATGTAACAAAAGTTTAAAAAAAGGACCTTCCATTTCAAAAAAATTATTGCATTAAAAATATCAAAAAGTTTTTTTCCATTTCACACATCTAGACTTCATACTACATTTCGTGCATTCGTGAAAAGCCCTTGGGTTTTGAATCGAGTTATGAACAAAAACTAAGAGTGGTCTAGACTTGGTCGTCATCCACCTAATTTTCAGAGGAACTTGACTGAGAAATAGGATTTTAGAAGCTTCAGGTTTCTATGAGATACAATGACAATGTACAGAATTTGAATCAGTGCCTAACCTGGTCACCATATTCTTGGTACGACTCTTGAAAATGAATTAATTTGAACTCTGGCACTAAGCATTTAGTTCATGTTAGACGAGGTGTTGGAAGACTGTGCGAGTTTCTTTTCTAGTAGGATGGACATTTAAGGTTAGAGTACATGTTGAAACAGAGACTTATATAAGGGATGTATGGATGGGCACAATTTTGTCTATGACCAAAAAATACAACCAAAAAGATCAATTCCATATTTGCAGGGGGACTACAAGATCCACACAGAGCTACCAAAAATACAACCAAAAAGATCATAACTACCAAATAAATATTCGACCAAACAAAAGGTCCACGCTCTTGGTGGAAACATGGCTAAATTGGCCTTCTTGAGTTGGCTACATTGGTCACCCTCCATTTCTTTTCCCCTTCTTCTAATTTCTTCTCTCTTTCAATTATGAACACAATGCAATAGACCTTAGAAGGAAATACCTGACTCCCCGAAGATGAGTTTTTGGGGGAGAGGTTTACATGGTAGTCTGACATTCTTAATGGAAAGAGCTAAAACCTTTCACAAACTTGAGATAGTAGTTCAATGTTCATGGGGTATGTTTTGGGAAGAGGATTTGTCTATGATCACTTTTGAGACTAACATGGAGGTTGTTGATTTTAAAACCCTATTTCTCACATGAGTTCTGATAAACAAATAACCAAAGGTCAGTTATATATCCATTTTCACCTTTTTAAAATTGTCTTGATATGGAACTCAATCTCATTTCACCTCATTTCATTATCTTGATGCTCAAGGACGAGCATTATTTAAGTATAGGGGTTTGATAAATCTGTGATTCAGGACTTTAAAAGCTATTATTTAAACTCAAATTTCTAGAAATTTATCTACATTTTATCAATAATCTTGCATAATTAACATTCAAGAGTATGTAAATAAGAATTGCTTTTTATCACGCATAATTACATAATCAAGAAAGCCAAAAAACATAGCACAATTAACATGTACAATAAGATAACTTCCCTTATTTTTAAATAATTAATGCTGATTCCAAATCACCTGAAACCACCTCCATTGTGTACATATTACAAACAAGAATAAATGAAAAATACAATAAAATTACTAACATAAATAAGTGGTCCGAAAACTCAAACCCTAATTCTAGAATTTATGGACTAAAATGTACATATCTTCATATCTAGTTTCTGATTTGATCCTACTCACATTTTAAATAATATACATTCAATTACATTCAAAACTTGACCGTGTTCAAGTGAATTGAATCTTATACGTGAATGATGTGTTTTTGGCGTCTTTTGTACATTGTGTATTTTACTCTATTTAAACCTATTATTTTATATATATTTCATTCTTATTATTTCATTTAATTTTCATTTATTTTATTTGAAAAATGTTTGTAAAATAGGGAAAAATATAAATCCAAAATAAAACAAAAATTAAAGGAATTGACAGGATCTGAGTGTTCACTAACAATATGTAAAAAAGTCCCCTTTTTCGTACTGTATTTAGTTTTTTCATTTTCTTATTTTACAAAATTCCAAAAGAACAGAGTAATGTGTAAATATTCTTTTTCTTATTTTCATATTTTTTATCCAAATTAAAATGTTAATAATTATAAAACCCCAAAATCCATTATTTTATACCTATAAAGTACCACATCAAATATTACTTTGTACAAATGACCTATTTGGGTTTTGGTCTCTTCATGAAAGTTTTTGATCTCATCGAGACAACAAACATTAATGAAGAAACTTTTTCAATTTGGGTAGTTTTCTATTTCTTTCTTATTTACCTTTAGCTTTTATTTTTTGATTTTTCTGGGGCCGACATGTGGCAGCTCTTTCAACCGCCACAAATCATCAAATTTTGAGCCTTTTAATATGTCCGATCATTTTATAAAAAAACTTTTTGCCACGTGTTGATCACATGCTTCCACCACAAGTGCCTTCACCTTCCGCCGCCTCTTGCACAACGCCACCTTCCATCTTAGATATCCTTAATCGAATCCTCCATGAACTTGTATGCAATCATATTCATCATTCTCCCCTCATCCGACCCCCCTTTCCATATCCGTACCGCCACCACCTTCCTAACCCATCAAATCCCCGACCAATCTCTATCAATGATCACCTTCCATCTCTGACCACCCTCACCACCTATATTTAACATCCCCGCCAGCCTCCGACTCTCCCATCCACCTATACTCCAACAACAATGCCACGTCGTCACCAATCAAAGGTGACAGTTTCGAGGAAACATGGTAACATGTGCATCCCTCCTGCTTGGCATGATTCGCGGTGCGTAGCACCTTGTTACATAACTTCTTTGATGCTTGCGTCGCTCCGATTCAACATCTTTGAGCCTTCGAACCTCTTATGAATATTCTTCTGCCCTCGCGCTCATCCTCTGCTCCATTTTCCTCTCTTCCACATCCACCCATCCATCTCCATCTTACATCATCGATCAATCCACTGCCCACCACTTTTGAGCATCACCCCTGATTAATCGACCATCTGCTCCACCATCTTCACATGATTCATCGTCACCTCACGAGGAGATTCTCCATGTATACTGACTGCGCCACACCAACCACTGCCCACCACCTCATTGCCATTAACTTATGACCACTACATCTCTGCCACCGTTCACATCCCCGACTGCCTCAATTAAAACCAATCTTCACCGACGACGATAGCTGGAGACCCTCTTCATCGACTACCATACCCCTCCAATTTCTACAACTTTATGAGCACGGGCCTGCTCCGCTCCACCGCATCATTATCTATGGAGGTCTACACCTCCATCTCAAGCAGTTACCCATTCGATCCACCCACTACGTGTCGTCAAGCCACTGCTACCACTTCAAGCTCTACCATCAACAACACCTGCTCTGCAGCCGTGCTTCCATGACCTCCTCCTACGATGGTTCACCAGCGACTCCTATCGGGGATGCCACACTCCACCTGCCCTTGCTTCCCCGTCGTGCACCGATCGTGTGTCAATTGTAGGAGCTTTGCCCGCAGCCATCAACAAAGCCTCCTCCACGCAAGTGATTCACATGTGTGAGGGGTGGACTTTTACGCTAGAGTCCCTAGAGTTTATCCAAATCTTCATACCACCCCCACTACCCAAAGGACACAAGAGGAGCACGTGAGCCTCTGGAGATTTCGCTGCAACCCCCTTCAAGGGATGGTAATCATACTTTAGTCCTCATTCTGCATTTTCTTTATTTTATTTATGTATTATAAGGTGTGAACATAACAATATCATTCCTCTGTGCTTGATCAACAATTTTACAATATTATAGTATTCTGAAAAATCATTTCCTATTCCACAATTAATTCTTTAATTATGGCATGCTTTGTGATATTTTTATGCTCTATGGTTAATTAATAATTAATATTATTTCAGAAATTTGGATATTGTACCCAATTAGCACTCAACAATTCATAGATAATTAACCACAGATCTAAAATTGCCAAACAATCATGTATAGTGTATAATTAATTGTGATTTATAATGTGCTAAAAAATGCATTTGCATGCACATTCTGCTTTACAAAAATCATTTTGTGTAATTCAATATTTAATTTATAATATATGTTAAACTCAATAATTTAATGGTTTACGATATTCTAAGATAGCTCATTTATTGATCTATATTGGATAATTCTATGTTTTGAAAAAAATAGATTTAAAATTTGTTATAATTAATTATTGCAATTCACCTTATTCGTGTTCATTAATTGATTAAATGTTCATATTGCATCAGAAAATTCCAACAAAAATATAGTGCATTTATTTCATCATTATTCACTTCTCGACCATGTTTTGTAATTTTTGGACACTGTTTGATTTAAATTAATTTTCTTGTCCATAAATTTGGCCACATTTTCCTTTCTATTTCAAACATTGCAATAAAAACACCAAAAATATTTTACCTCGAAAATAGCATGTAAACTTTTATAGACATTAATCTAGGTTTTTCCTTTGCCTTATCGAATTTGAACATGGGGCTCGTACATGGAATAAACATAAAATCACTTCCAATAAAATCTGGTTAAATAATTAAATGGTTATTTTCTTGATTGAATCGAATTACCTTCCTACAACGAAGTGACACATTCATTTTAGCACACGATAATTCTTAAAAGTTAATGAAGGTTATTTGGACTCGTCATTTACAAACCTTGTACAGACAATCACGTAAATTCTTATAACCCAACCCCTGTAGATAAAAAGATACATGCCGATGTAAATATATTCACATACTCCCTCTTTATTTCAAAGCTCTTTATTTAAAAAAACCCCTAAAACTGGCAAATTTAAAATAAAAAAATCATGTGCACACTTATTTCAAAAATTGAATAAAAAATTGTAAATTTTTTCAAAAATCCTCTAAAGTACGGAACTAGAAAATTGCAAGACAAAAATATGTTCCTTTCATTGTACATTGCATTCAAATTTTTCGTAATAACATAAACAAATGAACAAGTCCAAATAAAGTCCAAAGATTGGAGCATGGATTTGACCTTAGAGGAAACCATTGAGTTATGGAAGTGGAGATATTTCAAGTCACCGTCACTTTAAGTTTCATAAGCCTTTCTTGAGTAAATTCAATGTATTTAAATAGAACACTTCATATCATCTGTAGGACTCTTCAGATAGTGACTTAACTAGAATCCTCACGCCTAGCACTTAACTCAACTCAGATGAACTGTTGAAAAATCTTGTAGTCTATGTTGGGATAATGAAAGGTTGCTTCATCAAGGGTGGCTCAGAAACCATTCCTGGGGATTGTAGACACTGGTACTCTGACCCACTTATGTTGGTAATAATGATATCTAAAGTCCGGAGATGGACAAAGACAAATGCTTTGGATGAGGAATGGTCTACCGGTATAACTTTTTCCAAGACTCAAAAAAATGGGTGGAGCAAGATATGATTTATCCATCAGGGCACAAACAAGAATGCATAACCTGTATAAAGTAAAAGAAAATATCCATAAAATCTTATACAAGAAATCCACAAAAGATTGAGCTATAGAAAAAAACTTCTTCTTGGTGAAGAATTAATCACACTGACTAGCTTCACAATTGAATGAAGACTACACTGGTCCATTGCCACTTCCTTTACCATTTTTCTTACTTCTTACCCATTTTGTTGCAAAGACAGAGAGAACTGACCTTGGAATGGAATATCTTCCTGTATGAGGAGGAGATACACCAAGAGCAGAGGCCATGATGGTTCAACAAGTTTGTCTAGGTAAAGCTGAACCAATCCATAGACATGGTTCTATCACTTTAAGGTAGCAAGAGTATGCGAATGAGAGGACGGTTCTGACCTAGCTACGAATTGGAATGGATGATAGGGGTATGGAACTTTAGGATTGTTATGTCACTCTTCCTTAATTCCATGCGATTCTGAAAATACCATTAATCCAAAGGCGTTCTTTGAGCTCCAAACCTTGACTTTATTTAGACCAGCTTAATAGTAAATAATTATTCCAATTTATTTCCTTTTCTTTTCTTTGTTCTCATTTTCACACTTATAAGTATAAGTGTTTGCTTGGGACTAGTAAAGGGATGTATAGTGGGTGATGAACCTCCATTTCATAACCTTTATTCTTTAATTTTGGCTTTTAAACCTGAGCTAAGTACACGTAAATATAATTATTTTGTGCAAATTGACATTCATTATTAATTGTACATATATTCTATAGAGTACAAAGACTAAAGCCAAAAGAAAAGAATAAATAATAATAAAACACCAATGATAATTTATGACCCTAAACCTTGAGACAATACTAAGAATTGATTTGGTCGACAAGGAATAAAGTAGGGTGACATAGGGGCCAAATCTATAACAAAAATTCTATTTAGTTATTAATAATTCATCTTTTGGATTTGTTTTATTATTAATTATCTATACTACAAATAAATAAATCCTGTAAAAAAATGTTGTAAAAATTATAGAAAAATTCAAAATTTACTTCACACAAAAACAATACACAGTTCGATTTTATACTCAAAATAAAAAGCAAAACCCAAACATCCTAGACCCATATATTCTCACTAATTACTCAAAATACAATAAAATCACATTTGATTGTATATAACCTTACTTTGACGTTTGATGATGGTCGTTTCATTCAATTTGGAGTTAAGATGCAAAAATATGGTTTTGGACCTCTATAGTATAGTTTCCCCGAATATAATATTCATTTTATTTGTTTCTTATAGTGTTTATAATTTCATATTTTTATGATTATGGAAGAATTATTTATAGTATATGTACATATATGAAATAGAATAAAACCATAAATAAAAGAATGAAATAAAAAATATACAAAAATAAATATATGCATGTAATATACTTATATACAACATATATTTTTATTTGTTTAAGCATGAAGTATACAATAGAAAACTAGAAAAAAAATATATTTATGTATATAAAAATAATTTATATATATCTAAATTATTAGAATAAAATAATGAACTCAAATTAACAAAATAAAAATAAAATTTACAAAACATGGGAGAGTATACCAATAAATAAACCCCTGAAAATGACCTTGTAATAAATTAATACATAAACTAAAAAAATCAAATCGAAATACTACATAAAATAATACATATTTTTTTTATTTTACAATTTGTATTTAAGGAATGAATTAACTATTTTATTTATAATTTTGTCTTGTTTTCTAGGTTGTTTTGTCTTATGGCAGCTTTTGTGGATCAATCCCTGGCTGCAAGCAATTGACTCCATGTTAACAACCTCCTTTTTCTTCCTCGAGCAGCGAGTCTGGCAAGACCCTAGTTTTTGCCTATTTTAGTCCTGGCACTCATGATGCCCTAGATAGGCGTGATGCACGATTCATTGAAATTGAACATCCCTAAATCATGCCCTAGATAATTATCAAATCGAGGCTCCTCATTTCAGCCGAATTTTTTCGATAAAAAAGGACCAACCACCATGTCTCTAAATAAACTACTCTTCCTCCCTTCCCAATTTGATCCCTCTCCGAGCTCTATAGTCCCTCCATTTGTATGTGTAAGTTCTCTGGTGATAGCAGATGCTTCCCAAAGTTTGAAAAGTTATAGGAGGAGGAAAGGAGGTCCACAGTAGCTCTCCGACCACTTTTGCTCCCTAGCATGACAACCAGGTACATGTTGTGTCATTTATCATTTCTATGTAACTTTCTCTCTTAGGTTTACCTTTTCGTGTTGTATTCCATATTTTAATTAATGTACTGTCTTTGATTAGGCTTACTAGTTCATTAGAGCTCTAGGTCTCCAACCACTATAATTCATCGTTCTACATTATCTCTATCGTCCACGATCATCTCATCGCTTAGCCCCTTCAATTCTTTGCATCCCCAATTATCCATCCACCTTCTATTCCTGGATCGAAGGCTCCGTGCTCCCTCTGTTGCCACCTCAATGGAGCATATCAGTTCACCCAATTTCATCGTGAACCCTCCACAAGAAATATAGAGCACCTCTGACTTCTGTTTGTTGTTGTTTTGCACACTTGTGCAAGACTTGAAGAGTCTATCTCAGGGATGAAGACACTCTAGGAGCACGTGCAGGAACTTCAAGCTCCAGGGCTCCATAGATGAGCCCCGAACTCATTGGAGGGTACCTTCAATTGTAGAACAACACTAGGAACCTTTTATGTCGCTTTCTGCATCTGAGTAGCATGCAGGACGAAGAATCGGGGAATCAAAGGTTGGGGCTAAGGACATTCTTCCTTGTTCTTCGTGTGACGAAGTTGCCATTGGACGAGCTCCAGTTTTAATTGTGGTCGTCTGATCATCGTATGCTTCATCCATCCAATAGGAGTATAGATATGACCATGACCAAAGAACATTGTAGCGTCATCGCACGAGGAGAAGCCTCCACATGTTTATGTGATACACATTGTACCACTCATCAGGGCACAAATTATGGGAAATTTTCACCATGACCCCTAAGCTTCTTCCTATATCTTTTTAGTATTTAAAATATAGTCTGAAGTGTAAATAATTTTATAAAATTTACATTGAGATCCCTATTATTTTTTGATATCGTGATAGTCTCTGCTAGTTTATCTGACGTGGC
The DNA here is from genome assembly GCA_037367405.1 of Ottelia alismoides. Taxonomy (NCBI): domain Eukaryota; kingdom Viridiplantae; phylum Streptophyta; class Magnoliopsida; order Alismatales; family Hydrocharitaceae; genus Ottelia; species Ottelia alismoides. Next base: position 302,092 of record JAZKJV010002956.1, read on the forward strand.
TTGCATTGTGAGTTGGGAATTTTACATGCGTTCCCCTCTCGTTTTATTTTTTGTATTTAATGTATAAATTTTTTATTCAGTGTTAAAATTTTTGGAAAAAATGTACGGATAACCTTCATTATTATTTTCAATATTGCAAATATATCCTTATTAGTTTTTTTGTGAAATAAATATTTATGAATAAATTGCGTTAATGCCCTCAGACTTTGTAAAAGAGTTCTCGAATGAATTATATGTTAATTTTAATTTCAAATAGATCCATGGCTGCTCAGTAAATTTTATTTACTTATTCATTTTTGTAAAAAAATGTCTCTTATTTGTATTTAATTTTAAAAAATCCATGTAAATGCTTTAGATGATATATGTCACGCTTTGATTTTTAATTTGCAATTTGTGGATTTTAAGTATTTATTAAATTTCAAATAGTGAGCATTTTATCCCTGAGTAGCTGTGAAAATGCCAAAAAAATATCAAAATAACTTAAAAAATCACAAAAAATTATTGTTTGTTATTACATATGTTGACTTGATACCTTAAATCATAGAACAAAACACAAACATTAAAAATCTCCAAAATCTAGTAAAAAACAAGAAAAATCACTAAAAATTTCAAAAATATTTGCTTTTGACCCTAATTTTTCCATACGTTATTATTTACATATTAAATATGGTTTGAAGAGTTTTTAACACTTTTTGCTATTTTTCACCTTCAAATCAATTTGGCTTGTTTATATAATCCCTATTTTTGGTAGTTTTGGCTTTAGAAATACATAAAAATTATTAAAACTCCATAAATATTAAAAAACATTAGAATAATATAAGAAGCCTAAAAAATCTGTCCTGGATTTTTGAACTATTAATAGATATTTACACCATATGCTATCACATATATATCATCTATATGCCTATACTTTGCTATTATATTCTATAAAATTATAGTTTAATTTTATTCTCCAACAATAAAAAGGCATGAAAATTTTGCAAATTTTAAACCTATTTTTTTAAAACCATAAAAAAAAGAAAAAATCCTTGTTTGTATTTGATTGCCTCCTTCTCATTTATATTTCTACCAACATGTATGTGTGTATCAATACATAACTATCTAATTGTTTTGATTCAATTACCTATATGCATATGTACACTATTAATGAATACATAAAATAAAAAATAGTCAAAAAAATAAAAAGACAATTACGTACATAATCTACATTGATTAGCAAAAACATTATGTTACTTAGCTAGCTCTTAGTGGTTCAACATCCACTTGCTTACATGCTATGCATCTTTTTATTAGAGTACAGTAAAGTGTGCAACAAATTATTAGACATTTATTGCTTATTTGTACATTGTGGGGACTTATTTCTTGATTCAATAATTCTTGTGGATCGCTGATAAATCTTCATTTCATCACCTTTATTCTATCATTTCGTCCTTAAAAACCATAGCTAATGCATGTAAATAGCATAAATTTGTACAAAATAGCATTCATCATTAATTTCATTTATTGTGTAAACAATATTTTATAATCAAAATTATAGAATAAACACAAGAAAAATTGTAAAATATTAAAGATATTTTATGACGCTAAACTACAAGACCAAGTCAAGAATTGAGTTGTTCAACAAGAAATAATGTAGGGACATATAAGGACCAAAAATACAATAAAAATGCCATTTACTTATTCATTATTTATCAATCTTTGACATCTATTTTATTATTTATTTTTTATTCATCAAGTAAAAAAACATTGTAGATGGAAGTTGTAGATAATAATGAAAATAAAAATATAAATTGAATCTAAACAAAAATAACATACATTGTTCACTTTATAAACAAAATAAAAAGCTAAAAACTCAACTTCACATACCCATATATTTCAAATAAAAACTCAAATCACATAAAAATGAATCTAATTGTATATAATTTTCATAAGCTGTTTAAAGGAGGTGGTTTCATATGTTTTGGAGTTATGGTGTGAAAATTAGGTTTTGGACCCTCATTGTACACTATACCTGATTAAAATATTCATTATATTCTTTATTTTTACGAATTCATATTTTTTAATAAATATTTATAACATATGTGCATATTGAAACCAAACAAAACCTAGAAAAAACATAAAATAAAATAAGCCTATGTGAAAACATAAGAAGAATACCTATAGTTATATTTGTATATAAATAAAAGGGTATTTCTTTGTTTAATTATTTATTCATTTATTTTTTTCATATTCTAAATACTATGTATTATATTAAAAATATAAAACAGAAATAAAATACATTAATATAAAAAGATGTATATAAAACATAGGTAAAATACCTATCAATATACCTACATAATATACATATCTATTTATTTATGTGTACAAATAATATCATAAAAATAAATAAAAATATATGCATGTACGTAAAAATAATTTAAAAATATAAAATATAAAATCAAATAATAAAATAAAATATACAAAATAAAAATATATATAAATATACCTATAAATACACCATTAAAAATAAACTACTAATGAATATCATCAAAAAATAAATAAAAATCATAATAAAATACTGCATTAATTAGTAAACAATTTTTATTTCATAATAAAATCAAAATAAAATCATTTATTTTTTGCAAATTGTTAATTTTAGAATAAATTTTTGTTTTTGTCATGAAGTAACCTGACGTGGACCAATCACGTGAGGTCACGAGTTGACTACCAATCAACTCTCCCCCTGCCTCCGGAGTTGACGCGCCTGTCTATCCCCGCATTTTCTGCCTATTTTCCCGATCACCCCATCCATCCATCGCGATCGCCTCCTTTAGCAAAAATGATCAAGGATCATTGTACATGAAGCCAGCCACTTGTATCCATTGTATATACTCTTGATTCATCAATTTTGGTCAGTCAAATAAGGGTACAAGCTTGTTCATAAATAAGAATCCCCACACCTCTATGCAATTTTGGTTATTTCCTAAATCCTAGAGCCCTATGGTTTTGGCCTATCATGCATCCATGTGACAGAGAGAGATCCCTAGAAGCCCGCGGTGGGTGCAGGACAATGGAGGTGAACCCAAGAGGTGCTTCGGCGACCACTTCTACTCCTTGGCCAAAAGCCATGTACGGGTTGCGCCTTATTTCTTTTAGTTAGGTTTTAATTAAAGCTTTTCAATTATGTCCTTATTTTAGTGAGTAGTATTGTAATTTCGCGACAAATAGCAAATTCGTAATTCCCGCTTCGACGAACGTTTGCACCTGTTTCCGATGTTACACCTACCATGCCTTCACCATCATTTTCTCCCCTTCGTTTCTCAACACCCCAGGCATTCCATTCCAACCAGATCGACACCTGATCAAGAGATCGGCTCCTTTACCTCCATCGCTCGTCGGAGGAGCTCCACTCCCACCACCTTTCACTTTATTTGACCCAATAAGACCACCGACACCCTTAGTTTTCATTGTGTATTCTTCCTGCAAGTGATGGTGTCCTATGATCTCCCAAGGGGGTTCAATACCCCATGCATTCCATTCCAACCAGATCGACACCTAATCAGGAGATCGGCTCCTTCACCTCCATCGCTCGTCGGAGGAGCTCCACTCGCACCACCTTTCACTTTATTTGACCCAAAAAGACCACCGACACCCTTAGTTTTCATTGTGTATTCATCCTGCAAGTGATGGTGTCCTATAATCGCTCAAGGGGGTTCAACACCCCAGGCATTCCATTCCAACAAGATCAACACCTGATTAGGATATCGGCTCCTTTACCTCCATCGCTCATTGAAGGAGCTCCGCTCACACCACCTTTCACTTTATTTGACCCAATAAGACCACTGACACCCTTAGTTTTCATTGTGTATTCTTCCTGCAGGTGATGGTGTCCTATGATCTCCCAAGGGGGTTCAATTTGCTAAAGGATGATCACCTGGAGCCCCACCCGCTTCCTCAATGTCGTATGATCACGTTGGAGCTCTTGGTGCCTATTTGAAACCATTGATCAACGCGGCGGATGCCTACGAACTTGAAGAATCCATCGACAGGTGGAATGGAGGTTTGAGGAACCTGCAATGACCGATCGAAACTCACCACCGGCGAGTTCCTTCCCAGTTCTTCCAACTATTGTCTCCACCGTTCGATCTACGAGATGCCTCCAAATGTAGCAACAGTTGTTCGATGAGCTACACTAGGACTGTTCGATTGCATCCACGGTCTAATCAGAGTTGTCAAGACACGAAGTGTCACTGATCATTAGGATCGCGCCACATGTACAACTGAAATCATCAATGTCGTCTGATTGAGCCACTTATGGGGTATCTGGCCCTATCCTTTTTCTATTTTATTTTTATTCATGTCAATAAAAGCTAATGTGTAGAATAGAATTTTTGTAACTTGGCGCTTATACTTCCTTTATTTACATTTGGGTCCATTCCACGTCACCTCATGTGCCATCCGACATGAGGTGGCAAAATTGTAGGGAGATCCCATTTGCTTTTTTATTTATATTTAGTCCAATAAAATGTGAATCGTGTTGTCTATTTTTGTAAAAATTACTAGAAGGCCCTTGGACAATAATAAATATTTACACTTTTTCCCCTCCTAGGAACGCTCACGTGTAGTCCCTTGTGTGTTGGTAAATTTCAATGTCTGCCCTAGCGTTTTTCTAATTGTTAAAAAGTCAACTAAAATTAAATAAATATTGTTTTATTCAAGCATATTTGCACCAAACACCCTAGACTTTATTTTATATGCAAAAATGCCCCTGCTTGGACATACATTTTTTATGCTTTTCGTCTAATTTTTATAAATAGCTAATGTGCTCCTAAAAATCCATAAAAATAGGGATATATGCTTCATGATATGTATGATCACATCCATATTTTATTTGGACTTTTTATTGGATTTAATCCATTTAATAAAAATGAAATGGAGCCTATTTATACCGAGTTTAACTTATAAAATACTAAAAAATATGAAAAGAGTCTAAAAATTTGAAAAAAAATATACTATTATTTATCCTATTATATTTCAAAACCAAAAATAACAAAAAATGGAAAAATAAAAAGAAAAAAGTTGTAAAACCCAAAATCATTTATAAAAATCTAAAAAATCATCTAAAAATCCAAAAATATGTTTTCCTAATTTATATTTTTCTCTATATAAATATCTATACATTTAAATTGATGTGGATAATTTTGGGACTTATTTACAATTTTTAAAATTCAATTCAATTTCACCCTATATATTTTATCCATTATTTTGGATATTTTTGACTTTGAAAATATATAAAATAAATAAATAATTTTGGAAAATTTAAAAATAACATTAGAAAAATATGAAAAACCCAAAAACAATTAATAATTTTATCTATGTTTAATAGAATTTATTAGTATATTACTATACATTATATATAGAAATCCTTATATATGTTATATAAATGAAAAAAATATAAAAAATATAAAATAGAAATCTAAAAACAAACAATAAGAATCATATTAAAATTTATAAAACAAAGATGGTATATATATATATAACTAAAACCCCATAAAAACAATAAAATGGATAATAGATAAAAGATAAAGTTTTGAGCATTGATTTTGCCTCCTTCTACCGTTTGCACCCTATGTTCGACCTCTACACGGGCTTACACATATACACATTTGTTGTAGAGTTATAAAAAAATTTTAATATTTAATTTCTTTATTCATGTTGTGGGTTTATTGTTGATCAATAAGGGTTTTCGTCCGAGGTCACCTCAGCGACTATCATTCTGCCTTGTGGATTGACATGACTTCGACAAATTTCTTGATTATTAAGTGGTGTCGTTGCCAGGGAGCAATGTCGCATAGTTGTAGACTATTTTGTTTTGTCTATTGTCTCTTGGTCATTTATTAATTGCATTTATTTATTTTTATTATGCATTTATTCATTTAGAATTTATTATTTGATAATATTGTTGATTGTTTTGACCACCCTCTTTGTTTACCTTGATGCGAGGGCCCGCTACGCAAAGGAGGACTTCCTAAGAAGACCTATGCACCTAAGCAATGGGGATCCAACCTTCATACCGAGCAAGTACAAGAGAACATTAGGGCCAGATGGAGGAGGATTTTTGTAGAACTGTCTATTATTTTTGCATTCATTTATGTAAATTCTTGTGAGAGAGAGACATGAGATAATTGTAATAATCCATACTCTCAACACTTCGACTTCTCGAGGTCCAGTGCCTAAGGGATTGTTCTCTAGGGGGCCTCGACAATTTTGATGATTTTTGGCTTTGTATTTATTTATTTTGTGTGAATGAGCCCTAGCTTTAGAATAACTTGCTCGATAGATTTAGGTCCAAAGTCCCTAAATATATTTGCATGTACCTATATATTCACTTATGGAGGTAGTCGAATAATAAATGTTGATTATTTAGATTCGAACCCACGTGTTGTAAGAGACATCATACATAGCTAGCAGGACCAGTTGTGGCAGGCACCGTGATGTCTCCAAGATTGGACCTTACGGTTGTTACCAAATAATTAACATGTTGTGCATCATGATAATAGTAGTTACTACCCTAGGGCAATTTCGTCGGATTGTATCTCAAGTAGCATAGGTTTTCAATTTTGTTTTGCATCATGCACAGAGAGAGCTGGGAAGCACTATATGTCTTATGACTTTGATGAATCATCGATTTCCGACTTGCACTGCTTTTTCGATCTTCTCCCTCTGATTTTGACCTCCTAGGATGCTTAATGGAATTAGAAAACAGATAGGATGTGCATTGAAAAATAACAAAAAATAGTGAAAACCTAAATAAAATTGGGATTGCCAACTCTAGTAGACTTTAAAATAAAATGGTAATGGATCCAGTTCTTTGGGGAAAGCATCCCCCTCCTTGTTTGTGCATTTTATTCCTATGTACATGGTAAGTATTAGTGCCCAAATCTGAAGCCTATCTTCGCCATGAACAACTTTCTGATGATCACCAAACTTGAAAATAGACAAGATAAAAATACCGCATCTCAATCTTCATTGTGTTAAGTAGGTGAACAAGGGGTTTGCTTTGTGTATTGATTGTTACTTTGAGTCCATTTGCATTTACATCTCTCTTTGAGTTGTCAGTGCCATTCACCTTCGTATTCTCATAATTGAATACTTTTATATCCATTGTACATATACATCTTGTCATTCACATCGAGTCATGGTTCGGTCTTGAGTTTAATTGTCGTCACCGGATTTTTTGGCTTTTCTCTTCACCCATATCACCCACATCTAGTCTGGTTCATGGTGACCTTCTCCTTGGACCACAATTTTGTCTATGTCCACCTAACCACACCACCCTCCTCATGTCCCCCATATCATACCTTCTTCTATACGGGATTGGTGTTCTTGTAGGTATATCCCGCATCAATGTTTATGACATACGTTGATAATTAGAGTATGTCAGGCATGTTTTGAGGATGATGGGATTGATATAATTCTCTTGGTGGATATAATTCTAACAAGTGCATAAAGCTCTCGAGGACTTTTATGATTGCACGATTACTAGGTGTGATTTGTATTTGAGGAGTTTTGACAAAGCACACAAGATTAAGGATATGATACATTTTGATGATTTGATGATGATGTAATGAGCTATGATTGATCCATCTATTTCAAGGTTATGCTCGTCTTGATTTTAGATGTTTGATTGACTATCCTTGATCTCCTAACTCGTCCATCCACTTGTGGCACTTCGAGGATTTTTGCGTATATTTTTTGCAATCTCAGTTGATTTGATTGACTCGAGGGATGTATGCCGATTGACATGATTGACTTGTTATCCCTCACATGATCTTATGTCCTCATGGTGATTGGCTGATCAATTGCTTTCGAGTACCTGAGATTTGATGCCAGAAATCTAAATACTTTATTGACTTAGTTTGCATTACTCCCCGAGGACTATCTGAGGGAGGATGCAACACATTCTCTACGTTCGGTTCCCTCGCTGTTTGTACTATCAGTGTGTTAGAGCATGGAACCGAGTCATCTCATTAAACTATTTGGCGTCCCTACTGATTATGCGCCCAATCTGTAGGTGTGTGAGGGTAATTTACCTGACTCCTTTGAGTGTTCTCTCCTTGACAGTCCTCATAAGGATCCATTCCATGTTTCTGATTATTTCTTCCCAAGCTCAAAGTGCTCTCCGAGTGTTATCTGCGAGAGACTATGACATTTCTATCGATTTGCCAGTCTCTTCTGCTTGGTAGTCAATATGTCGCCTACCGAGACTGTTCTAACTGACTCTTTTCAGTATTATCTCCTTGACGACACTTGCAAGGACGTGATCTGATCTGACTATTCACTGCTTAGCTTGCATTGTTCCCCAAAGTTTATCTGTGGAAAAATACAACATTTTCTTTACGCTCGGCTCCCCTGGCTGACTATGCCTCCGATATGTGGGAGCACGGAATCGAGTCATCTGATATGCTTCCGGTCCCCACTTCCTTCTTGTGTATCTGATCTATCTAATCTTCAGACCGATTTGGTTGGACTCATTTGAGTCTACTCTCCTTGATGGTTCTCGCAAGAATGAGCCATCTGCTTCTTATTATTCCATGCTTAGTTCGAAGTAAACTCCTCGAGGGTTGTCTCTGGGACACTACCGCATTTTATTGCTCTATCGGTCTCTTCTGCTGGTAGTCGATATGTCACCTATCGAGACTGTTCCCTTTGATTCATCTGATGGATCTAACTCCTTTGAGTCCTCTCACCTTGACGACCCTCGCAAGGGTGAGATCTATTTGATTATTCATTGATTAGTATGTACGCTCCTCGAGGGTTATCCGCAGGAGGGTACATAATTTTATCGGTACTCATCTTCACTTCTGGTGTCTCCTATCTGGCGGAGCATGAAGCCGAGTCTTCTTATTTATGTACTCGGTCGCCTATCTGGTTGTGTTCTTATCTCTTGGAGCACAAAGGCGAGATTATGTTGCGATCTTTCGCTTATCTAAATCTGCTCACCTTGAGGACGCTTGCAGGGTTGAGCCATTTCTTTTTGATCTTCTGACCATCGGATATGACACGAGATTGAGAGTCTCTTGCTCCTAACTTTTGAGATCTCTCTGACACCATGATTGACTTGGAGGAGTCTGTATTGTTCCTTCTTTCTCCATGTATTATGGTATTGGCTGAGATCGTTTCACTCCGCAAATCTAATCCTCTCATTGCATATGAATCACATTCAGATCAATGTCCAACATTTGGACCAAGATCAGATTACCTCTACTGAGAGGAGTCATTTTCATCTTCCTTCAGACTTTGGTTCCAAACCAAAATTATGAAATCTTTGAACATTTTGAAGGTTCCCTAGGTGAAGAGAAGAATCACATCATACATAATCATCAATAGATATCACATATCCATAATGTTTACTATGATATAGATGATCCGCATACATCAATATGTAAGCGGTCCTGAATACCTTGACATCTTACACCATTCCCAAAGAAGGGTGTATTGGACATTTTACTTTGAATACAATATTCATAAATATGTAAATTTTGAAATTTTAGACATTCTAAAGTTTCATCTCTTTCGTCTATTGATAAAATCAATAGACAAATGTCCAAGGCTTGATGCTAGATCATTGTCAAATGATCTTCATCCTCCTATTGACCTTAAGGTTTAATTTTAGTATTTAGAAATGTTAATGAACCATTCATTAATTTTCTAATTTAGTGGAGTCCACTAGATTTTAGATTACTATCTGAAATATCTCCATCATAACTCTTTGTGATAGATTTATTACAGAATTTATGTTTATTTCCAACATTTAGAAATAAACAATGAGTGTCTTCTAATATCTAGGTCATAGAGACATTCTCTAAGACTAAGGGCTCTTCCACTGAAATTATGAAGCCTTTCAATCCAATAGAGATTGTTGCAACAATTACATCAATATTTGTGTGGATGACTATAAGATTTAAGATCAAATTTTCTAGTCTTCTAAAACGTATGCAACCCATTCGAAGTATTGTAAAAGATTGAGATATAATTACAAGACTTTATCTTATCAAATAAGAAAGTCAATATCAATGATTTATGTTGATTATTCTGATGCTCTATCCGAGTCCTTCTCTAAGGATTCTAGACATACTTGATAGTCATACTGTCAACACATCAACTCATTACAATATTGGCATTCATCCAACTCTTTGGATGTCATATGGAAGTCACAGAAGTACAATCCAACACTTTGACTATACTTCTCACTTGGGTCCAACCCATGCTTCCACTGCGCTCCATTTATCTATAAGACTGAAATCCAGACCCGTTTCATCACTCCCTAGGAATGGAAGCGTCATGGTTATACAATCGTTTATGATCACATCACCCTCACGTATTCCTAATACCTGTACATTATGTAAACTGGAAGACTCAGAATAAACCCGAAGTATTAGATCAACTTTATATTGTCTACTTCATGGTTTTTAACAGTAAGTTTCTCATTCCATCATTGGGAGTCAGTATCGATCATATAATTTCCAAAGAAGTGTATATCATACCTAGGTATTGATCATATACTTTCCAAAAGTATATATCAAACCTACAAATTCAGTTAAGCTTCCAAAGAGAGACGACCATGCGCATGGAATTTGATTCTTCCCAATATCTCATGAGTGAGCTCATGCCTTCCGGTTCAATAAATGAACATGTATGATCCCTTTGAGAGATCTTATTACTCATATGCCCTTATATGCACACCAGTGCGTCGGTGTATAGACCTTGGTTAGGTCATCAACCTATTGGTCTGCCGAATTATTTTAAGCATGGTCACCGAAGAGCAAGTCTCATTGCAAGCAATTCTTCTCTTCCGGTGTGTAGCTCATGATTACGAACTGTGCTTTAGAGGTCACTACCTTCTCATCAGGTTCCCTTTCTCTTGAAGATCCATTTACACCTTTACAGATTTTACCCATATACGTGGATCCTCGAGGGTCCATATACAACACTTGTATATGAAGTCTACATTAGACTTTTTTTATTGCTAAGATCCATCTATCCATGCCATGATCTTCAGAAGCTTCATCACATGAAGTTCGATCATTGTCAGATTTTTGTGACACATTGAATCCATCCTCAAACTCATTTGAAGAGGTATTAGTGTTTCATCTTCAATTGTTCTTTTAGTTTCCAATTTCAGGAGCCTCATTTTCTTCTCAAGATTAAATGTGTTCCTACACTTCATTTTCATCTTGATTCTCAAGAGTCTCAACCTCTGAGAATCACACTGTCAGAGATGAGATATTTTAAGAATCTCAAGGTCATAAAGTAGGTATCCAATACTATTCTTTTATTTTCCTAATGAAGCAGCACTCTCAATTGCTAGATTCCAGCTTGCATACATGGAACCATATTAAGGATATATATTGTAGTCTCTACTACATATATACTTGGATACTAAGAGGAAATTATGCTAAAATTCATCATGGATCAAATCATGTCACACATGATCCAATTGTATCTCTCTACAACTCTATTGAGTTTAGGTTCATTAGGAGGAGTGAGATAGGAATGATATTCCTTTCTCCATAAGGTATACCATGAATTCATCTAATAGGTATTGATTACCTAGATTAGACCAAATTCAGCAGCCATTGCTCAGGACAGAGGATCTATTATTTTAAATTCAAAAGAATTCAAAGTAAGAGTATTTCAACATTTATACATGCTTCATTAAATTCATACAATACGAATATTATGAAGCTTCATGAATGACTAGAATATAGATAGTAAAATAATGACACTCATCATGTCTACATCCATCTAGACTCTTAAAACATTGGTCGAGGTAGGTATTCAAACAATTTGAATACATCATCTCTTATAGAGCCACCATTCTGCATGATGCAGTGAACCATCTCATTCATGATAAAAGTCAAGAGCACATATGTATGCCAGAATATCTTCTTAGATTTTATAAGGATTAATTGACAATTAAGATTATCATTGACATGTCACTTCCAAAGTACATCAGATAGATCAAGACTATAGAGACATACAAACCCTAGGGTTGTTGTCCTATTATCTATTTAATTGTCATTCCTCAATAATATGAGGAAACTTGCACATTGCAACCACATACATTATGTGTCCAATGCAAGTACAATATCTGGATCATGAGTCCAATCCATGATATTTTACTGGTTATTATTGAGTATAACATTGAGTGGGTTTAATGAAGGATTAACTGAAATAAGAAATTTGCATAAATATATAAGTATATATATATATATATTTTACTTTGATTTAGGAATTTTCATATCAAAGTTGTCTTGCCTTGTCATCACTTAAAGTTCATTCCCATAATCACTTTCAATGTAAGAGATATACTTACCATCATATCTCAGCAAGATCTGGGATCTCCTTCCTTATCTTTGTTACATCCCAATAATATGAGAATCTGCAACTCGGATAAAAAGAAGCGGGAACACATTTCGCCTTGCAAATCCAACTTGCATTTCCCAATTCGGTCTTTAACACCCGGGCCCACCACCCCTAAGGCGATGTTTACCCGTCATTAATTGAACCAACCATCAACAGAAATAGTACTCGCTATACACAATCTAATATCGCCCCATTAATATGAGGATATGATATTGGGGTCACTACGTATACGGCCTTACTCTTTCGAGAAGCAAAGAGCCTGATACATATGCGCTTGCATACAGGAGCAGTCACTTCGGACAGGCATCTCTTACATACAATCCGTGGCGACGGAACCCTTCGCCTTGATGGGAGATCATGGATGTCACTTACGTGATCCTCCACCTCATATTCAAATTTTAATTAATTATGATGAACCATATTCATATAATTAATTCTTCCAAGGGAAATAAAAACTCCAATCATAATAGAGTGTCTCAATTGGACATAATCAATTTAATCATATTAAATTAGTTATCAATCCAATTCAATCAACAAACTAGATTAATTTACTTGAATATATATATATGGTAAGATCTCAAAGTATGCATTAATTCGAATTTTAATAATTAGAAATTACACCTTGATTTTCATTGGCATCATTGAATCCCTACCCGCTGTCATGGCCAGTACCGACGAGAGTGGGACGGACCGCATACGTTGCAACCCGCAACCCCAATGCTCTCCGACTAGACACCATATCCACCTCATGAATGGATAATGCCAAATATATCAATTTGTACTTGAGTTGATCATCAGTTCTTCAACCGAAATTATACCATATAGTAATAATCAAAACATTTATGATTATAAGGAAATTTGCTACACAAATTCCCAATCCTATTCAAGCATCAAGTTTGATGATTGTGTTTCCAATTATTATGTAGATCAAATCTATAAATTAATTGTATGAGTCCAAGTAAATTAAGGAAATAATCATCTTCCAATATTTCTCAAATATTTTTCATAATTATTTCATGAAATTAACAATTAATTTCACTAATTGACAATTACATGGTTCTTGATTAGGACTATAATTTCAGCAGTGACCCCTACTCACTAAAATTAACATATTTCGATAAATTTGAATTCAAATTAGACACACTCAATTTTCAAAGATTGCTAATTTGATTTAGGACAGAGCTCAAGTGATAAATCACGTATTTCGGGGCAGGTCAAAATAGTAATAAACTCATTAATCATGTTAAGATTCGCAGTTCCAGCAACAACGCATACATGTTCATTAAAACAACCATATCTCGAGCAAATGGAATCCGAATTATGTAAACATAGATCCTATGGTTTCCTTATTTAATGGGGAACAAAATACAAGTTATTAATTCGTGTTTTAACATGTTAAACATGGACAAATTATTCACTAAACAGATCTGCGAAAATCAAATGCGACAAAAACTTCCACGACCCTAACGAACCCAAGTCGTTATCGGTTAATGGTTCGTATCCAAAACCACCGACCTAAGGCTCTGATACCACTTGAAGGATATGATATTATCCTCAAGCGCATCACAGAAGCATGAGCGTCGTATCGAATATGGTGATGAACGACTAGTCGGTCTAGTTGTTCTATGCAACAGAAATTACAATTTTTTCATGCGACGAAACCACATGATCCAAGAACACTTCTCGGATCGTTTCGTCTAAACCACAATCAATTAATAGGATTACCTCTTGAAGTGTGGTTGCGAACGAGTCTCTAAACAAAGAGACCTCCTGTCTCAAGTCCGATCCGTAGAGGAGATGCTTGCGAGCACGGGGATGAACCGTGTGCTTCTCGCAATCCATGTTGATGATCCAAGCGGTGGATCTCCTGATCTCAACACACGAGATCCGACGTCTTCTTCACGAGCGAGGCACACCGAAGGAGACAGAGATCCACGAGCAAATAATCAGGCAGCATAACGACGATGTTGCGATGATGAAGAACCTCTCTAGAGCATCCATGGTGGACGGCCATGATAGGGAGAGAGAGGTTTGTCGTGTAGAGAGAGAGAGAGAGTTTGCTCCAATATTGCATAGCCCTCTAGAGAGCATGGCATGCCTCTCTATTTATAGGGCTTTGGGATCCATGGTTCTCAATCCATGGGACATATAAAATCAATGGATGAGATTGATTTATGTCCAATCCAATGGTCAAGATTGTTATTGGTAAAAACCAACAAATAATAATCTAATTTAAATCAAATATATTTGACATCTCAAATATATTTCAAGCCCAAATTAGATCAAGCAATTATGGAGAGATTTGCATGGAGATCTCCACATTAGGAGTGGTGGGGACGGCAACCAATTTCCTTGTGGAATTGGTGGCCGTCCACCATCTCTCCATGGTGGAGGCAAATCCATGTAATCTCACAAGATTACATATCTCAATGAATTTCTCCCATAATTTCCAACAACTTTTTTTGTAAAATATTCTACAACAATAATTCATAATTATTTTGTGAATATTTCAATCTAGCCATTGAAAATTTATGAATCATATTCACAACCCAAAATAAAATGTAAATTACATTTTCAATTTAATGTCCAATGTGAATCCAATTCACATCAACATTTAATTAACAAATGTAAATTACAAATTGCTCTCTTTTATATATTATAAATCACATTTATAATATATTTGATTAATATGGATAGGGTTATCCACATTATTCATATCCACGATAATTAAATCACATTTAATCATCTTGGGTCTCTATTCTCATGTGTTCAAATAATATGAATTACATTCACTTATTCACATCTATGATAATTAAATCACATTCAATTATCTTAGATAACTCTCTTTATAATATGAATCAAATTCATATTACTCGTGATAACTAAATCACATTTAATTATCCATTTTCTCAATGCTCTGGATACATAATATCAACAATGAAATCATCCTGAACCCTTTCAAGGATAATGCGTTTTCTCAGCGAATATTTGGAGATAAGGTCCGTATTATTCCACCTATAGTGATTTGGATATTGAGATCGTATCTCAAATCCAGATCGTGGGCCTCCCATAGATGCTAGATTAAATCAAGACCGCAAATCTAATCTTCTCATTGCATCTGAATCACATTCAGATCAATGTCCAACATTTGGACCAAGATGAGATTACTTCTCTACTGAGATGAGTCACTAAAATCCAGACCTGTTTCATCACTCCTAGGAATGAGAGCATCATGGTTATATAATCGTTTATGATCACATCACCCTCATGTATTCCCAATACCTGTACATCCTGCATACTAGAAGACTCAGAATAAACACAAAGTATTAGATCAAGTTTATATTGTCTACTTCATGATTTTTATCAGTAAGTTTCTCATTCAATCATTGGGAGTTGGTATCGATCATATACTTTCAAAAAAAGTGTATATCATATCTAGGTATTGATCATATACTTTCCAAAAGTATATATCAAACCTACAAATTGAGTCAAGCTTCCAAAGCGAGACGACCTTGCGCATGGAATTTGATACTTCCCAATATCTCATGAGTGAGCTCATGCCTTCCTGTTCAATAAATGAACCTATATGATCCCTTTGAGAGATCCTATTACTCATATGCCCTTATGTGCACACCAGCGCGCCGGTGTATAGACCTTGGTTAGGTCATCAACCGATTGGTCTGCCAAATGTACATACTTAGACATATAGTAACATATCTGTCTCTGATCAGAGGATGCGTGCCTGTATCGTGACAACATACGATATAGGACTTTGCTTATCTCGATCTCATTAAGTCAACTCTTTGACCTAACTAATCTGACACGTCTGAATCTCTATTCCTATGCAGAGGACCTGCATCAAGAGGTCGGTCAGATATCAACCTAAATGAGAAAGGATTGCCATCTCCTACTCAGGTTGAAGATCATCTCTTAACAATCATTTGACGGTGCTTGATGAGTCCTCAATCTAACTCTCTAGATATTCATCGAAGCACCAGCCTCTATGATTCAACAGTTGAATCAGTAGTTGTATGATAATCAAGATGGCCATGGTACATCACCCTAATTGTACTAAGGGACATATTATGCAAATTATTTATTCTTCATTTTAGATCAGGGAATGATATTTTCAATAATATTTATTGCATAATGGCTCATCGTGGGCTTGCATGTCAAACAATGTGTGCCCCCTATCTTTCGCCATATATGTATGTTTATACATAGAATGTACATTGTCCCAAGTATAGGGGGGTACACACCGTATTGTTCTTTCTCCATTCTGTTTCATCTCTCCTGTCATTGCTTATACTTAGGGATCCTTTAACCTACATATAGGGAGAGTGATGTGCACATTCTCTACGATCTTTTCATATACATGTATATCTCTATTGTTTCTTGTTTTCTTCTTTTCCTTTTCATTTTTCTTTTTCTACATAAATGATGTCACCCTTTTTTGTCAGTTTTCTGTACTTTGTCCTAATTATAGGGTGGGGCACACCCCAGATTCTTTTATTCTTTGATCCCCTCAACTATATCTTCTCTTATTGATTTTATATGCTATACATTGGTATATCTCACCTAAGTATAAGGGGAGACAGCTCGAGCTGAGATCTATTTTTTCCCGCCATTGACTCTCCGTGCCTTGTGTACACTCACATATACTTAGGATTAGTTGATCCTAAGTATAGGGGGACAATCAACTTCTTATTCATTCATCTCTTCGTTCTTTCATGTCTTATTCAGTCGTTGTAGTATAAAATATTCTATACTCGGTACGAGTAATCTCTTCTCCTTTTCTTTTCGATCTATGAGGACATAGCTCATGCTAAGTATAGGGGGTCATATATACTATGTATATACTTTAACCATAGCTAGTACTTTCGTATCAATATTAATAATATGGCTAAAAATACTATATACACATATTTAACTAAATAAAAACCATTCAATAATGCTCTTTATTCCTCAAATTCTTTTTATATGTATCGATTAATAATTGAGGTTAAAAATATTTTTGCAAAATGATTTGAAAAATGGTTTGACCCATTTGGAAAACTTTCTATAAAATATTTTCAACCATTGTAAAAATATTTTGATTTGTAAAAATTCTTTTCTCTGTATATAATAAAAGTGTTTAAAAACCTATTTGCAAATGATTTTGAAAATGGTTATAAATTTTTTTGAAAATCTATTTATTGTGTTTGAAAAATCATTGTAAAATGGCTTTCAGATGTTTGTGAATATTTACAAAAAGTATTGTGCACTATAGTTTTCGAATTTGTTTTCAAATAAATTTGAGGAATAAAGTGAATCATTAAAAAATTAACTATATTAAAATAATAAATTATTTATGAATTGTATACATATACTTATAAAAAACATATAAAATCTTTAAATTCTTAACTCTTGATAAAATGAAGCATGCCCGTATAAATAGTTGTGTATACTTTTCACTTTTCTTTCCGTGCCATACTTATTTTTGTTTTCAAATTATTTGACAATTGCATTGTACATAGCATTTGCATGGCTTTTATATTCTTTCAAATCGAGCTTGATGATTGAATTAGTCCTCAGCAACAACTTATCTTCACCTTTTGTGAGGAAAATTTCATCCCGTGTGAAATCTCAGTCATTATTCACAATATCATCTATTCAAAGCCTCTAGTATATGCTACTAAAGGTTATCCTATGGTTTAAAGCTATCGAGTCCTCGAGGACGATGTGCTTATTTATTAAATAAGATGAGGGTTTAAAACCACCGATAGTAAAAGAAATGGAAATTGTCATGGCAGTATTAGAGGATTGGTTGAGGTGACATGCAACAACATAATCTTACCATATAAGTGAAAACTCCAATTCCGAGGTGTCTACATCATCGAAGTCCATGATTGGTGAGATTTTCAATGGACTAATCCTTGATGTGGAATAGAAGAACTCGGATTTAAAATAATGCAAAAAAAATAAATAATTCTCGTATAATAAGTTTTCCTAAAATACAATACTTGTTTACTTTTCTCATCTTCATTACTTAGCACTCGTTAATATTCATATTATGATTTATGGAAATCCAACAGGTGTCGGTGAGCCATTGCAAGGACTTTAATAATACATCTAAATAACATAATAGCCTTCCAGTCAGCCACATTTTCTTTAATCTATAAGGTAATTGGTAATCTTTTTGTGTATTTCCTTTCCAGCCCATGTACATGTAAATGATTATAGTGGGATAATGTATCATGTAAACCTTATTTTGTGAATTTTGTGAATGGAAAATTATTAATTACTTCTCCATGAGTAATTTTGAATACAATACAGTTGTGAATGTTAGTTGTGTTTGTTGAGTAAAATATTGATGAGTAAACAGATCTGGATATGGGAGGATTCGACATACAAGAACACATGGATCATGCTCTTTGCTTCTTGAAAGAGTAACACCGTATGTGTAGCGACATCAATATTTATTTCTCATATTATCGAGGTAGTATTGTATTGCACATAACAAGTACTGTTCCTATTGATGGTTGATACGATTAACAACGGGCCAACATTGCCTTAGTGTTATCCATACGATCCCAAGGCAAACCATTCCTACAATAAATATTATTGCAGTATTTGTTATATGAATAAAGGCTACTGAATTATTTTATTCCAAGACTGAGATTAAACGAATGCATGAATGCACTATAACGTCCCTCAGTACAATTGGAATATGTGTTGTGTCTATCTTAATAACCGCACAATTGTTGATTAAATGGTTGAATCATAGAGGCTAGTGCTTGGATGATATTGATAGAGTAAGATCGAGGACCAATAAAGTACGGTCATAATGAGTGTTAAGATAGGACCTACCGCCTCAGAAGGAAATGATAATCTTTCTCTAAAGGATGATATATGATTAACCTTATGCAGGTCCACTCTTGAAATTTAAATTCAGAGGTGTTAGATAAGTTAAGACAAAGAGTTGGTTTAACAAGATTCAAATAACCAAGATATATGTCGTAAGCAGTCAAGCTATACCCATGCATGTTCTCACCAATGATAGATGTATTACTATATGTCTAAGTATGTACATTATGTATACCAACCGGTTTAGGACATAATTAAGGTTTATACACAAGCTAGCTGGTGTGCATACAAGCACATATGAGTAGTAAATATCTCAAAGAGATCATATAGGCTCACTGCTGAACCGGAAGACATGAGCTCAAGCATGAGGTATTGGGACCCTATCAAATTTCATGCATGTCATCTTATTTTGGAAGCATGACAAGAATTTGTAGGTATAATTTATGATTTTTGAAAGCAATATTATCGATACCAACTCTCAATGATCTAATTAGAAACTTAAAGATAAAAACTTCAAGAAGGCAATCCCAATATGATCTAAAACATATTGTTTATTCTATGCCTTCGAGTATGCAGGGTGTACGGGTAATGGGAATACTCAAGGATAATTGCATAAATATGACACTTCCATTCCCGGGGAGTGGTGAAACATGTTTGTATTTTAGTTATTCCACTCACTAGAGTTGTGATTCAATCTTAGACCAAAAGTTGAACATTGATCTATCTTATTCATATGCAATGGGAAGATTAGATTTATAATTTGATTTAATCAAACGTATTTGAGTGGTCCATGAGACTTATATTTAAGAAATGATCTCAATATCCAAGAAGATAAACATGGAATCTACAATTGCCTTGTCTTTATCTCCAATTATCCGTAGAGAAAGCACATTATTCTGGAAAGAGTCAAGAATAATTCCATTCTTGATAATGTATATATGCATAGGGAAATTGTTGGTTAAATATGATTAAATTAACATGAATAATATGAATATGATTCATATTATTTGGAATCATTTGAATAATCATCTAAGATTTTAAATATGTTTTTTATCATGGATAGAGTTAATGTGGATATCGCTATCCTTAATAATAATAACAAATATAAAAATGTGATTTATAATATGTTGGAGAGATTTTATTATAATCGGTATTTACGAATTAAATGTTGATGTGAATTAGATTCATATTGAATAATTATATTTAGATACTACTTACATTTATATTGGATACACGAATATTATTGATAATTGTCAATGACATGATTGAAATTATAACAAATTTATTTCAATAATTTTTGGTGAATAATCATGCAACAAAAGTTGTTGCACATGTGGTATATATGATGAGATAGGAGATCTCAACATAATTGGAATGAGAGAATCTCTTTACCATACTAAGAGTTTATGACCACATTGAGTCCACTATCTTGGTTGTCGTCTACCACATATATGGAAGGAGGCTTGATCTCCTTCCACGTAATTCCATATTTATTAATTTAATTTGAATTGAGTTATATCCCATGGATTTTCAATGTACTTAATTTAATTTTAAATTAACTATTTATTGTTGAGAACTTATGCACCAAAATCCGGGCCATTGATTGAAAGCACAAAATAACCTATACTAATGATTGCTTGTGCACATGGATTCTAATGCATTATAAAAGAAAGTCTAGAATTACCTATTTTTTTCCAACAATTTCAAGAGCAGTAACTAGATATCTCTCATTCTCTACAACACGTCCAAGCCTCTCTCTCTATAAATATTATGGTCGTCCACAAAATTTTTTGAGAGATCTCTCCATCGTCCAAATATTGTTGTGTTGTCGGATCGCATACTAGTGGATCTCTACCATATTCGATGGTTCTTTCTCATGAAAAACGATCATTATTTTGTGAGACAAAAATATGAGATTCCAACATCGAATGATCAACTTGGATTGTGGGAACTGCACGCCTCATGCACGTGCTCACAAGTACTTCAATCGTTAGATCACACTTGAGACAGTTTGCCTCTTCACTTATAGACACTCAATTACAATCATGCTTCAAGAGGTAATCCTTTGACTTGTTTGTGACCTTGATGAAAATATTTGATAAGTGTTCTCGTATCACGTGGTTTTATCTATTTATAAAATTTTAAATTACATTGGCTATTGCAACTACTAAGACTAGTTTCCCTAGATCGCATTTGACGTGATCTTCACGCTTGATTGATGCTCTAAGACCTAAATACTAGGCTTATAATGATATAAGAGCCTAGGTCAAATGTCTTGGATCTGATCCAAACACAAGGTTTTGTATATTAGATAATTAGGGACTCGTAAGTTACGTATAAGATGTATGTTTCGAATCAATTTTCACTAAAATGAATAGTTTCTATTTATGTCTCCAAATCAGAAGCAAATAGTTGGCACCAAAGGTGCATAAATTAAAACTCGAAAGTTTCCAACAATCACATTAATTTTGCATGAATCCACAGATATGTAACAAAATAATATTTTTTTACTATTTACCCATCATTAAAAATTAAATAAACACCTAAATTAAATATAGAATTAAATTATCAAAGCACTCGGATTTATTTCCTGTGATTCCAACCTCGTTTGCCTTAGATATTCCATATTTAGTGCAGATGGGTTGGATGTTGATTGGATCATCAAGATTAGTTTCATAATGTGCTTATCATTCAATGTAAATCACAGAAGTTGTGAATTTATATGATTTAATTGATGTTAAATTTGTACGGAAAAAACATCAATCATCATTGAATGATTGTTTCCTAACAAAACCCAAGTTTAACCTACAATAGTTGTATGTCAATTTTTACATCCAAAATATTTTTGCTCGATATTATTCGAATTTGATAGCTTTAAAATTATTTTAATAAACCCAAAATTTTCGAGAGTTTAATATATATGTATCATGCTAGTAAGCAAGAGAATGTGACAAATAAAACCTCTTTGTACAACTTGAACCATTTCTATTGTTTTGAATTGTTTCGGTGATGGTGTCTAGGACGTGGATATACTATAGGGTTACTTAATTTGCCCCTTGCACTATAGTAGAAGCGCTCTATGTTAGAATTATTTGTGTGATCTGTCTTGATCCTTTCAAGAATTAGTAGCATGAGAAGTCTCCACATATTGTAAACAACTAATTGGGATAATACAATTGTATAATGTCAGGGTGTGTACTATATAGTAATATAAACCAAGCCTTAATTATTTATTAGTTGAATTAATTATGAATTAATTTAAAATGATTAAACTAATTAAATATGATTAAAATAAAAACTCTATGTAAATGGACATGAAATATTGTTCAATGAATAAATTACATTAATATGATTCATAATTATTAATTAAAATTTCAATGAGATATTAAGGATCATGTAAATGACATCCATGGTCCCTCATTGAGGTGAAGGATTGCTTTGTCATGTATTGCTTGTTGGAGGTGCCTATCCAGTGTGATAGATCATACATAGAAGTGCACATGGATCAGTCTCTTTACTTTTGAAAGAGTATGGTCATTTGCATAGTGACTGATGAATACTCATTCATCACTCTTTCTTCTTTTATTTTAGCTATTTCTCTTGGCAAAACAACATGTAGATAGTTGTAAATAAAATAAATTACCAAAATGAATGCTTTGTGTAAATATGAATAATTAGCATGTATTTGTGCAAAAAATAAAAGAATAAAGAAATAAAGAAAAAGAAGGATATATTTAGAATAAATATCGAGTGACCCAAACCCAAGGGAGGGCCAAGCAGTGGCTTGACTGCAACAGAAAACAAGTAGAGAGAGATAGGCACATTCACCTTGCACATAAACCCTCCTTCATGTATATATTTTATTTTCATAAAAATGTGTTTTTATCATCTTGTAAATATTTGGAAAAAAATAAAAATCAGAAAAATAAAATTAAAACCCAAAATAAAATCATTTCTCTCTCTTTTTGTACATATACCATGTGTATAGGAATAAAAGATCTATTTATTTCACCCTTGTACATAAACAATAAAAATCAAATAAAAATTAGATTATACTCTCAATTTTATTTTGTAAATAAATAAAATATAAAATTAGGGTATTTATACAAAAATAAAATAATAAAAATATAAATATAAAATACATAGGTATTTTATACATGTATATAATATTATAATATTGTATATGCATTAATTTATTTTTCAAAAAAATAAATAAAAATCACAAAAAAAATAATATGAAAAATAATAGATGTTTTTCATCTTGTAACTATTTTTAAATAAAATCATTTTCTATTTTTAATTTAATTTATAAGTATTTTTTACTTTGGAATTATCTGATTGGTTCAAGGGGGAACGTTGACCCTCAGTCAACTGCCCCCCTGGACCACTCCTTCAGCGGATCTTGAGTACAGATCGATTTCGCCGATTTTTCTCGACTCGATCCGCCTTACTTTCTTCTCGATTTGAGGCTCTGACTATAGAAGGATGATCCGCGATCCACGCCTATCGATTTTCTTAGGGATCCAGCTATCGATCTGCGTGCTCATGCTCCACCTTTGTCAGATCTCCTTGAGTATAAGTTCACCCGGAGACGCCATTTTCACGCATCTTTGGCCATCCCCCTCATTGTTGATGACCTCCTCCTCTTAATTCGAGTGACAGTAGGTGCTACAGCGAGTAGAAGTAAGGTTTTGAGTGCCGGGAACCTCAGATCCGGTGAGCCTCCTCGTCGTGCTCCCCTACCGGCGAGCTCGAGCCTCTAGATGCGTCGCAACATTGAGGCAAGGACCCTAGGAGGTCCAGCACATCCAACCCAGACGACTTCATCCATTAGTTAGGTTAGATTACCTTTAGTTCACTTTGATTTTTGAATTTTCAATTTCCGACCAAGAAGCATTAATCGATCATCTAGCGTAATCCGATTACTCATCTACCATTCCGACCTCTCTATCACCTTCACGAGAACTTGCTCCACGTTTTTCACCACTTCATTCACCCTGGTTCATCTCAGAACAGGACTATCGCTCTCCTCCGTCGTCGCCTCGCCGGAGAGCATCGCTCTGCCTCACTGACGAGCCGCGGAATGACCTACCCTTCTAATGTTGTCTAATAGACTAGTGCATTGCAGTCGGATAAATCCGCGTCGATAAAAAATAACCGCACAAATCGATAAATCGTCGAATGAAAATAATATGCGATTTTATGTTTATTTAGCCTGGGCAAGCCCCAGGGTCGACTCAAGGAGGCAAAGGAACAATTCGGGATCAAGTTAGATGGATTAGATTACGGTTTTCCAAGTGGGACTTTTTTGTGATTTTTTATGCAATAAAAAATACCAAATGCAGAATATGAATGAACTAGGTTATTAAGAAAATCAACAAATTAGCCAAATTTAATTTTAATATGAAATTTATCCAAAATGATCAAATTGTATTTTTTCTATAAACCTAATTCAATGATTAATGCAAAATGGATTTTTTTGGAATTTTTGTATTTAAAATGCACACATGAAAAAATGTAAACTTTTTAAGGGTTTTTATGCAACTTTTAGTTTAAATGATATGCAAAAATTATGAAAAAATTAGTAGAAGATAAACATGATAAAATGAAGCTACACTAGACGTTTTAGAATTTTCTGACACATTTTAATATTTGTATGAATATTTTACTGAAAACAGAGCGATTGCAGGTATTTAATTTCTAATAAATCCACGAAATCAAATTATCCAAAGATTGATTTATCTCAAATAGATATTTTAACAAGGAATACAGGAGACTTGAAATTTCTCAAAGATTTTCTTTGTGGAATTAATTAAAAATCAATTACAGAATTCACTCTACAATTTATTTTATGCACAAGACAATTCCTAATTGGGCGAAATTTGGATAGTACTTAAAGAACACTTAGAGGCATCATTCACAATTTTTTTACAATTTTTGGAGGAATAAATGACTATATGCTAATATCAGAGCAATAATGGACAAAATATCACTGATTTTCACTCTCTGATTTTTAATAAATAGAGGGATGCTCACAAAAATACAAATAAATAGCCAAGAGATAAAGATTTAGTTGATCATCAACATGCTATTTTTCATTAAATAAAATAATGCTAAATGATTGTCCAAATTACTGCATTAACTCAGAGATATCATTGCGATAACTGAAATGAAACTGACAAACTTAAACTATTCACAGGGACACATGTGTAATTTCAAAAACTTAAAATGAAGAAATGCAATTTTCACAATAAAAATAAAAAGTGATTGGACCTTTTCTTTCTCCCCACGCTAGGGCACGCACCCATAGAGGAGTTGGCGGCTAGGGTGGCCAACGTGGGCGGAGATGAGGGCTGCGAGGCGGAGCGGGGACGACCGGGCGGCGCCGCTCGAACTGGAGGGCGGCGCAGCCTGACGCGAAGTGCGGAGGCGGCGCGGCCGTGATGGGGATGGCGACGGGGAACCACGCCGTACGCAAGGGCGGTGGCGCGCTCGGTGGGAGGGCGGCCTGGGAGTCGCGAGCTGGAGGAGGCACGGGCGGCAGCTATGGAGGTGAAGGGTCGGGCGGCTGGTGTGCCACGTGCGAGGAGGAGCACGGCGGGGTGGGCCATGAGCTCGTGGCTGCGAGGCGGAGCAGCGTGGCTCGGCCGCGCGCTGCGCGGAGGAGGAGCGGTTGACGGTGGTCGGAGTGCTGTGCTGGCGAAGTCGGGTAGTTGCTGCGGATCGGTGCCCAGCCTTGCGTGCGGGGCGACGAGCAGTGCGGGCACGTGGGCGGAGGGCTGAAGGAGGAGCTGCTCGGTGGCGCAGCGCGGCTAGCAGCCGCGGGGCACTGTAGGACGATGGAGATTGCGGCACTGGAAGCGGTGGTCCGACGGAGGTTGCGGCCGTGCGGACTGCCTACAGTTTTTTATTTTTTTGTGTTTTTTTTTTGTTTTTGCAATTTTTTTCTGTTGTTGTAATTTTTTTTGTAAACATGAATGATATGGAAATTTTGAAAAGGTGAAAATGTGGTGATTTGGTGATAGTGATGATGGTGTTGGTGTGATTTGTGATTTGCGTGATGTTGTTGAATTGTGTTGGGTAATGTGATGAAAACAAGGAAGAGAAATTGTTAGATAAAAAATAAGATGACAAGAGAAAGTAGAGAGATTGCTTACCTGTGATTCGTCGAAACTGGAGCCGCGTCGTACGGCTTCTGTCGTCGCCTCGAGGAGATGGCGGTTGCTCCGAAGCTTGAGCGAGTCCGATTGAATCTCGCGGCGCGGCAATGGTGAAGCCGCGGATCTCGCCTGAAAGGTTGTCGTCGCTCAACTTGTCTCCTTCAGCTGTCACCTGTAGGTTGAAGGGGCTCGACCTCTCTTCTCTCGAATCGGTGGATGAAGAATATTGGAGGAGAAGATGGGAATATAAAGAGGAGGGGGGAAGTTAGAAAAGAGGTGGAGAAGATGGAGGGATGGAGGTGTTAGTGGTGACTTGGAGTATGGAGTAAGAAAAGAAGGGGTAAAAGGGAAAAATAAATAATATAATAAAATAATATAGTAGGCAACAAAAAATAATTAAAATATCAATAGTAAAATAATAATAAATAATAAATACGAAAATAATAAGATAAATCCGAAATTAATAAAATAATTAAAAAAATAGGGTGACACGTGGCGGCTCCAAGAGCGGCCACATGTCGCTCCCAGAAAATTCAAAGATTAAATGTAAAAAAATAAAAAAGAAATAACAAAAGGGATTAAATCAAAAAATTGGTCAACATAAAAGTTGCTCGTCTCGACGAGATCTACAACTTTCGTGAAGGGCCGAAAATCAAATGAAATAATCTGTACAAAAATGTATTTTTGGGTGGTACCTTATAGATATAAAATACCGCTTTTATCTTTTGCAATTTTTTATCATTTTTCAATAAGAAAAAAATCAAAATAAAAATAGAGAAAATATGAGAAGAATATTTACAACTTAATCTAATTTTTTGGATTTTTAATAATGAAGATAATAAAAAGATAAAATACATGGGTAAAACGGTCATTATGTACAATGTACAAAAGGGGCCCAAAACCCAAGTTTTGCATACGAGCTACGATTTTAATGAAATTGGTCTTGTTTCGAAGGTCTTTGAATGTATATTACTTTAAAAGTGAGTAGACCTAATTCGGAGGTAGTATGAGAGAGATATGTGCATTTTAAAACTCCTGGTTTCAAACTTGGATTGGGGTTTTATTGGTCAATTTTGCAAGTTAGTAGTTTTTGGATATTTTTCTTTAATTAGTGTTAGTAATATATACACAATAGAGTTGTTTTATTGGATTTGGAGTTAGTATAAAATAGGGTATTTTAGCTAATATATAGGTGAATATTTACAAGTGAAATTGGCTTCTTATTTAATGCAAATATGAATGCTAAAATGCAGATATTATGCTTGCATGCATGAATGTTAATTATGCAAGATAAGGGGAAATGTGCTACTATTTACTCGGGAACAAAGCTCTATTTTCAACTTTTAGAGTGATGAATCACAGATTCATCACTCACCCGTTTGCCCATTCCACCCGTAACCGGGTCGAGATAATTTGCCCTCGACCTAGCTTTCGTTCTGTGCAGGATTGCATGAAGAAGGACCTCATTTGGAGGCCCAAAGACTGAAGCACAGAGCTCCAGGTGCCATCACATCGTCGGGCTACCTCAGGCATCCTTGGTCTCATCAGAGACCATCAGTAGCTGCGGACCATCTCCAGCGTAGTTTCGCTTAACAGAGCAGCATCCACGGGGAGCTCGAATCTATTGGACCCATCTGAGGATTGGATCTCGTCCATTGATCGTCGAAGGGATATTAGCTAATCACAGTCATTCGATCTTAAGTGAAGACTCCTTGACCGTCGGAACTGTAATAAAGGAGTAATTTACACTTAAGCCCTTGGCTCTTTTCATATTTCACTTTATTATTGTAAAAAATCTTAGTGGTTGTTTTTATTTGGATAAATTACGTTCAGGACCTCGTGCATATTTTATATGCAAATTAGTCCTTCTGAGTGTGTTGCACGTGATCTGCCACGTTCTGTTTGGGTATTTGCACTTTTCTTCCTGAGGTTTATTGTTGTTACCGTTTGAACTATGTTAAATAAGATTTGCATATATACCCATGTGTGTGTGCTTCACGTGTCGCCCTCGTGCGTGCATGGGCTTTTTGCATTTCCAGCTCTACATTTCTTCCGCGTGTTATTATTTGGCTAGATAGTTTTCAATATTTGCAACTAGGTCCCTGTGTACTGTGCATTTTTTATTGGTTGAATAAAATAGCAATTTTCACCTAAATCTCATGAAATTTGGACATGTGGCCCCTACCACTTTGTAAAAATTTCATTGATTTTGGACCCTTTTTGTTTTGATTTTCTATTTTTAAAAATTCAAAACCCCCTTATTTTTCTACTATCTAAATTGAAAAAACCATTAAAAATAATAAAAAGTCTCTTAAAAATCTAAAAAAATTGTTGTTGGTGTATTTTATAGCTCTTTTGAATTTATTAAACCCCTAAAACTTCACAAACACTAAAAGTCCAAGGAAAAAACATTAAAAATTATAAAAAAAATTAAAAAATGCAATTTTAGTTTCTGTAGTTAGGGTTTTCTCTTAGTTTACAATAAATTTGGCTCTGGAATTTTATAGCTTTTTAGATATTTTTAAATAGCCTTTAGGTTCTAGCTACACAATAGCTTGTATTTTTCAATTTATTTCCTTTTTATAAAATCAACTAAAATTCATAAAAATCTTAGAAAAATACCAAAAACATCTGAATATTCAAAAAACCCAAAAATATTTTTATTTTAAATTTCTGATTTTTTTGAAGTAAATAATAATTATTTGATTGAGGTTTTCATACCATTTTCAGTCTTTTTCTCAATATTAAAAACCAAAAAACTTAAAAATCCACCAAAAATATTCATTTTCTGATTTCCGACTACTTGGTAGGTTTTTGCCATATCGTGCTCCTTGTTTTCGACCCTGGTAGCTATACCATGTAAAATAAAATAGCGAGACCATTATTTTAACCTTGATTGTTTGATTTTTCATTTGGCGGTCTTGATTGATTTTCTTGATTGAGCTTTATCCAAGGGGTTGAGGTCGCAATGACCATTAATACCACTTTTCCTTAGTCGCTCGGTTTTATTCGGCTTATCAGGATGGCGCCGTTGCCGGGGAGCACAACTTAGTAGTCGATTTTCATTTTCTTTCGGCTTTTTGTCTTTACTTGTATTTTCTAGCACCAATTTCTTATTCCATTTTTATAACATTTTTACAATAATTTGGACTAACACACTTCTGTTTGATTTTTTTGCGAGGGCCGGGGGATCGGGGCGACTTTTTTCGGGAAGCCGACGCAACTGCGAGACTTAGAGGCAGCTCTTTTCTATATAGAGTCGTAGGAGAGTACGAGGAAGGCGAATAGGAGTTTGGGAGCTAGTTTAGCTTAGAGTAGTTTAGGCTGAGATTAGTTTTCATTTCCAACTTATTATTGTTGTAATAATACAGGGACAGACTCAGACTCTCAGAGATTCTTGGTGTTTATCGGAGTCTATTTCGTCGAGCACTGGTGTGCTTGGGGGACCTCACTATGTTTTCACTGGTTTTAGTTTTCACCGCATTTTATACCGCTTATATGATTTTCAAGGATTTAGCCTTAGCCATAGGATTTTCTCTGATTGTGATGTAATTAATTAAGGCCCAATCCTAACTATCTTCTTGTGCCTATAGTTCGATAATTGGACCTAATTAATTAACTCACTAAGAAAAAGTCGGATTAATTTGGCTCGAGTCCATGTGTTGTGAGGAACCACATACTTGCATGATCTGCTGTGGTGGACACCGAGTGGTTCCAAAGATCAGACTTAGGACTTTAGCTTGATTACCTTGATTACCTGACTCATGTGCTTCTCGTGTACAACTGCTTCGTCTAAGGCCATTTTCCTCGTGCATCACATAGGTAGTTTTATTTCTGTCTTTACTTTTATGAGTGGATCACCCAGCATGTAGAGAGCTGGAGTTAGGTACCCCTTTCTTACTCTGCATGCATCATTGTGTTTGATTGTACACCGGCTTTTTTGCCTTCTCCCCCAGTTTTTGGACTTAAATAACCAAGAGAACCGAAAAATTCGTTAGGCATTGTTTGATCTGAAAAAAATATCTAAATAACAAAAACTATAAAATTGGGACTGTTTAAGCAAGCTTGACTTAAAAAAGATTTCACCAAAAAAATTGTATTGGGAGAGAAATCCCCTCCTTGCTTGGTTTGGATGAGCGAGAGTGTGACGCGTACACTAGGCTAGAGCCACATCTGATTTCTGAGAAAACTACCGATCTTTTATACGGGACAGTCTGTTGGGAGTATTAGATTCCTATCAGCTCATTTAATCACTCTGAAAGACCGTTTGATCACCTAATAAAAATTGTCAAGATAATTGACCGAACCTTTACGGTCTTCAGCTATGTGTACGTAGCTGAATCAGGGGTTTTCTTGACCGAATTTGTTTGCTTTTTCATATCCCATATGCCTTCTTCTCCTCTATCTATCTTTCTAGTAATCTATCTTCTTCCCTCCCACCCACCCTTCAGTTTCCCTCTTCTTCTCAATCCCCGAATGATGGGTCTCCCTCCTTTCTTGCCGACACTTGTGGCTTTCTCATCTGACACCCATCATTCCAATCAACCTTCGAGTGAGGTTGGATCTCCGACCGACCATCCATTCTCTCCCTCCCGTTCCCACCATTCTTTTAGGCATGATGGGCTAGACGTCCATGGAGATCATACTGAGCAGATACGAGACCCGAAAGATTTCATTTTTGGGATGAGAGTGCAATCCGTACGCGATCACAAAGAGCAGGTGCAAGTTTCAGATACCTCCTACACCAGTATGATCGTTGAGTGCATAGACCAGAGAGCTCAGTCAGCTTCTTCGTTCAGTACCTTCATTCTTGATTTGGATTTCATTCAGAGACTGCTGAAATTTGTAGGAGAGGTGAATGAGGAGCCATATCTACATCTATCTGAGATCGAGGACTTCTACCTGACCTAGACATATTCAGATATTACTTCGGAGAAGCTGATGTTGAAGACCTTCCCATTTTTACTTTAGGAAAGAGCCATGGGATGTCACAAACGATTGGGAAGGAAGCTTGCTACATGAGGAGGATTAAGCTCAGTGTTTCTAAATAGATTTTATCCCCAACGTAGAGAAGATATGATGCAGTCTTTGATAACAGATTTTTTAGTTGACCCCCCGGAGCCAGTACATGATGGCTGAGGTTTCTTGACCTCGTGATGAGATTTCTAGATCACAGACTTTCACAGACCGACCTTTTTGTGATCTCCATAAGGGGGATGACCGTTGATCAGATAGCACTGTTAGTTACCTCGTGTGGTGGTTCACACAACAGTTCTGACATTTATTTACTTGATGCCATCTCGGGAGTACTTTCACAGA
Source organism: Ottelia alismoides (assembly GCA_037367405.1). Taxonomy (NCBI): domain Eukaryota; kingdom Viridiplantae; phylum Streptophyta; class Magnoliopsida; order Alismatales; family Hydrocharitaceae; genus Ottelia; species Ottelia alismoides. The sequence goes on from JAZKJV010002956.1 coordinate 333,825, forward strand.
ATCCATCTTCACGAGATACACTAGTCGGGACAACAGACGACGATGATGTGGTACCAGTGGGGTGTGTCGTACTTCATGAGGATACAACTTCTACACACCAGATCGAGGACATGGATTATGATGCAACACAGATGATGGATGACATGACTGCCACAATAGAGGTTCTGACCTAGAGACTTCTCGAGTTCCCGTTGGTCTTCCAGCTAGAGGTTGAGACGGCCCCAAACTTTTCAGTAGACGAGTCTTGGATATCAGATCTTGTGATATTCCAGGAAATGGAGGAGCCCACACTACTACATCCATCAGTCCAGGCATTTGAGTGTCCATTTCTAGACTACACAGCTTCTACCTTGCAAACTTGGACAGATATCATGACTCAGCCCAGCAGCTACAACTCGATAAGGGATACCACTTTGGGATGACAGATATAGATAGTCCCGTATTTGAGCCTTCTCTCCTTCAGATTGATGAGCTAGATCCATTCCACGAGGAGCAGATGACAACCAGCACTACCGCAACTGGAGGATCAGTTTCAGACACTTCGACAGCTTCTACGGTGTTGACCAATACCTTTTCCTATTTCCAGATTGATCAGAGACAGATTTCAGCTGATGAGGCATTTTGGTGCACATAATGGGTACTTGCCAGTAGCGCAGATCTCTATTCAGATTCTGACCCTCCATTTCTCACCGATGATCTTGCATTCCTCCCCGAGGGTTATCTGCGGGAGGATGCCCCATTCGATGTGTACTCGGTTTCACTTTCTGAGAGTGTATCCAATTTGTTGGATCACGAAATCGAGTCTTCTGATCTTTCTAATACTGAGTTAGTTCACCTCGATGACCCTCGCGAGGATGAGCCAATTTTAAGATATTCGATGATATTTCTGACATTTCTTCACTTTCTGCATCGGATATCAGCCTTATTACTGAGTCTCCTAATCATGACTTTCCACACCTTCTTGAGACAATGATTAATGTGGATGATTCCATGACTGATCCTTCGTTCTCCACGTTTGATTTCATAGGCTCTACACTTCCACTCCATTCTGATATAGAGCCGATGATTTCTTTTGTGCTACTGGATCTTGATCATATCTTACCATATCCTTGGGCGGTAGCGGACACTCGCCTGATTTCCTATTTAGGTGTCTTCATTTACATTGTTGATTTTGTCGTAGTTCATTTACCACGACTACGACAACAGTACGACATTCACCTTATTGATGTCATCCTGAACCTTGACATTGCATTATCCTAACCTTTGCGCCGAGCTAGGGGCGTAAAACCTAGCGCTTGTTGAGAGGCACCTCAACATTGTCCACTTTGTATATACGTGTTTCGCTTAGGATAATCTTTGCTATACTTACAATGTACTTTATCCTAAGTATAGGGGGCGTAAACAACGAGTTGCTCATTGCCGTTCTGTTTCATTACTCATGTCGTTGCCTATACTTAGGGAGCCTTCACCCTAAGTATCGGGGGAGTGATGTCATTCCGTCTATCTTGTATATATTTGTCTTCTTCAACTTTTTCTGCCTCTGTTTTGCTTCCTATACATAGGGAGATTTCACCCTAAGCATAGGGGAGGTAGACCCTGTACATTCTTCCACTAGGATTTCCCTTCATGTACAACTTGCTATATTTAGGATTACTTGATCCTAAGTATAGGGGGAAACACCGAGTCCCCTTAATTCTATTCTTTGATTCCTCGTTGTAGTATACCATTCCTTTTCACTTCCCTATACCAAGCACGGGTTATGTCTTATTCATCGCTCTTGATTCACTCTGAGGACATCGTTCGAGCTAAGTATAGGGGGGGTGTCATATATATTTCATATATATTTTAGCCATAACTCGTACTTTGTGCGAGTGTGTTAATAAATAAAAGGTCTAAAATTTCTTTCATCCAAAAACCATAAAAATTTAAATTTTTTTCCTTGTACATAAAATTCTTCTTGCACATACATAGCTATTTATAAAAATATTTTTTGTAAAATGCTTGTAAAATTGATTTGTGTAGATAGTTTGTAAATATTTTGATATCAAAATTATGTATATAATACAAAATTTTTGTAAAATGTTTTGAAAAACAAAAACTTTGCAAAAATCTTGTGTAAATGTGTGTAAATATTTTGCAAAACTTTGCATTCATGCATACATCCATGTTTTCAAACATTTTTCAAAAATTTTGCACGTTTTCAAAAATTTTGTAAAAATTGCATATTTGTAAATATGTGTACAGTTTTCCTGAATCCTGATTGACATTTAAACTGACCTGGAATTAAATTGGAAAATGGAGCTTGGTTAAGACCTTAATCCACCTAATTCTAAGAGGATCCTTATAGGGCTTAGGGTTAAGACTTTTATGTCTATTTGAGACTTAATTATTTGAGTCCACTAGGCTATGAGCATATGTCATCTTGATGAGCCAAAGTAGAACACTTAACAACGCACACATGACTCTCAAAGACAATGGCTTTACTTGCACCAGCAATTTACACATAGCTCTTCACGGATGAGGTGGTGAGGAGGCAGTTTCCTTTGGCTTGGGGTAGCATATGAGGGTAGTACTTCTAGGCGGAACCTCTCTTCTTCTGATAGTGAAGGAAGTGCATCTCAACATGGTCTGGTGGAGATGAAGTCTAAAGACAGGAGTTGTGGGTTGCAATAATGCTTCAAAATAGGGATAGTCTACTGGCTCAATGGGAAAAAATCCTTATGTATATATGTTGCACCATGTAGATTTGCTGTACATATGCGCATCATCAAAAAAATGTGCAAAGAAAAAAAGCTCCAAAAAAGTGGTGGTCTGATTGAAAATAAAATACCCATCGGACTGTATATAGCCAAATAAAGCAAATCTTATGTTACACATGACCATCTCATGAAGCTTGCAGCGGGAGACTCAGCTACACTGGATGGTCTCCCAATGAGACATGGCTACACTGGTCATGGTCCATTCTCTTCGTCCCCCTATTCTTGAGCCGGTTGTACTTGAACCTAGAAGGGAATACCCTCTACTCGAGGAAAGAGTTACTAGACTGAGGCATTAGTGTTACCTTGTTAAAGGGGGGTCGTCACTTTGTCATTTCTGATGGAGGGATCTACATATCACTTACACAGTACAACGAAAGATTCATAGTGGAAATTAGACGCTTTTGAGTTTTAAGCTTAAGTCCAAATAAGGTTCTGACAAATTCATAATCCAAAGGTCTGACTAAGCTCCATATTCCAATTTAATGAAGGAAAGTTTAATTATCAACCTTGATTTCCCTTTTTTTCTTTTTCTTTCTCTTTTTCACTTCTTTTCTAAATAAGTGTTTGCAAAGGGACTAGAAAAAGTTACGTATAGGGGGGTGATGAATACTCATTCATAACTCTTTATTCTTTTATTTTAGCTATTTATCTTGGCAAAATAGCATGTAGATACTTGTAAATACAATAAATTACCAAAATGCATGCTTTATGTAAATATGAATAATTAGCATGTATTTGTGCAAAAAAAAATGAATAAAGAAAAAAAGAAAAAGAAGGAGATATTTAGAATAAATATCGAGTGACCCGAGCCCAAGGGAAGGCCAAGCAGTAGCCAGACCGCAAAAGAAAACAAGTAGAGAGTGAAAGGGCCATTCACCTTATACATACACCCTCCTTCATGTATATATTTTATTTTCATAAAAAATCAAAGTAAAAATGTGTTTTATCATTTTTTAAAAATTTATAAGAATAAATAAAAATAAGAAAAATAAAATTAAAACCCAATATAAAATCATTTCTCGCTCTTCTTGTACTTTAACCATGTGTATAGGAATAAAAGATCTACTTATTTCACCCTTGTACATAAACAATAAAAATCAAATAAAAATTATTTTATACTCTCAATTTTATGTTGTAAATAAATAAAATTGTACAGAGTATTTTTACAAAAATAAATATATTAAAAATAAAAATATAAAATACATATGTATTTTATACCCGTTTATAATATTATATTATGCATATATATTAATTTAATAAAATAAAAAATAAAAAAATCACAAAAAAACAATAAGAAAAATAATAAACATTTTTCATTTTGTAAATATTTTTAAATAAAATAGTTTTCTATTTTTAATTTAATTTATAATTATTTTTGACTTTGGAATTATCTGATTTGTCCACGAGGAACGTTGACCACCGGTCAATTGCCCCCCCTGGACCACTCCTTCTGCGCGTATTGGGTATAGCATGATTTCACCTATTTTTCACGACTCGATTTGAGGCTCCAACTATCGAAGGATGATCCGCGATCCACGCCTATCGATTTTCTTATGGATCCATCCATCGATCCGCGCGCTCATGCTCCACTTTGTCATACCTCCTCGAGTATAAGTTCACCTGGAACCGCCATTTTCATGCATTTTTGGCTATCGCTCTAATCCCCGACGACCTCCTCCTCTTCATCTGTGTGACATGAGGTGCTAGAGCGAGTCGAAGTGAGGTTTTGAGTGTTGGGAACCTCAGATAGGGCGAGCATCCTCACCGTGCTCCGCCACCGATGAGCTCGAGCCTCTGGATGAGTAGCACCATTGAGGCAAAGACCCTCGGAGGTCCAGCACCTCCAGCCTAGATGACTTCATCCATCAGTTAGGTTGGATCACCTATAGCTCACTTTGATTCTTGAATTTTCGATTTCCGGCCAAGAAGCATTCATCGGTTATCTAACGTAATCCGGTCACTCATCTACCATTCTGACCTCTTTATCACCTTCACGAGACCTCGCTCCATGTTCTTCATCGCTTCGTTCCCCCTGGTTCGTCCCGGAACAAGACTATCACTCTCCTCCACCGTTGCCTTGCAGGAGAGCATCGCTCCGCCTCACTCGTTCATCCATTCCACCAGTAACCGAGTCGAGGCAATTTGCCCTCAACCCAACTTTCGTTCTGTGCAGGATTGCATGAAAAAGGGCCTCATCTGGAGGCCCAACAACTGAAGCATAGAGCTCCAGGTGCCTTCACGTCGCCAGGCCGCCTCAAGCGTCCTTGGCCTCATCGGAGACCATCAGTAGCTACGGACCATCTCCAACGTTGTTTCATCCAACAGAGCAGCGTACGTATCGGCCGTTCGAAGTTCGCCGGCGAGTTCTTCGCCGCTCATCCAGGGCCCTTCTCCGTCATCCGATCGAGCTCCTCTTCCAGGTCTAATCTCAGCCATCTATCCACGGGGAGCTCGTATCCATTGGATCCATCTGAGAATCGGATCTCGTCCATTGATCGTCGAAGGGGTATCGACTAATCAGAGCCATTCGATCTTAAGTGAATACTCCTCGACAGTTGGATCTGTAATATAGGGGTAATTTACACTTAGGCCCTTAGCTCTTTTCATATTTCAGATTAGTCCTTTAAATATTCTTAGAGGTTGTTTTTATTTGGATAAATTACATTAAGGACCTCGTGCTTATTTTATTTGAAAATTAGTCCTTCTGGGTGTGTTGCACGTGATCTGTCACGTGATGTTTGGGTTATATGCACTTTTCTTCCTGAGGTTTATTGTTGTTACTGTTTGAACTCTGTTAAATAAGATTTGCATATATACCCATGTTTGTGTGCTTGACGCGCCACCCTCATATGTATTTGGGCTTTTTGCATTTCCAGTCCTACATTTGTTCCACGTGTTATAATTTGGTTGGATAGTTTTCAATATTTGCAACTAGGTCCCTATGTGTTGTGCATGTTTGATTGGTTAAATAAAATAGCAACTTTCACCCACATCTCATAAAATTTGGATACGTGGCCCTTGCCACTGTGTAAAAATTCATTGAATTTCTGGACCCTTTTTTTTAATTTATATTTTAAAAAATTCAAAAACCCCTCATTTTTGCTACTGTCTAAGTTGAAAAATCCATTAAAAATATGAAAAGTCTCTCAAAAATTTGTTGTTTATGTATTTTGTTGTCTTTTCAATTCTATGCAATTTTTATGTGATTTGAATTTATAAACCCCCTATAAATTAAAAAACACTGAAAAACTTCGAAAATCATTAAAAATTCTAATAAAATCAAACAAATGCAATTTTGGTTTCTGTAGTTTGTGTTTTATTCTTAGTTTATAATAAAATTACCTCTGGATTTTATAGCTATTTAGATATTTTAAATAGCCTTTAGGTTTGGGCTACACAGTAGCTTGTATTTTTCACCTTATTTCATTTTTATAAAATCAACTAAAAATCATAAAAATATGAGAAAAATATCAAAAACATCTGAATATACACAAAACCCAAAAATATTTTTATTTTAATTTTCTGAGTGTTTTTGAAGTAGTTAATACTTCTTCGATTAAGGTTTTCTTACCATTTTCTGCCTTTTTCTCAATATTAAAAATCCAAAAAAAAATAAGAACTTAAAAATCCACAACAATTATTCATTTTCTGATTTCCGACTACTTCATAGGTTTTTGCCATATCGTGCTCCTTGTGTTCGAGCCTGGTAGCTATACCAGGTAAAATAAAATAGCGAGACCGTTGTTTTTACCTTGATTGTTTGATTGTTCATTTGGTGGTCTTGATTGATTTTCTTCATTGAGCCTGGTCCGAGGGGTTGTGGTCGCAACGTCCATTGATACCTCTTTACCCTAGTCGCTCGGTTTTGTTCGTCTCATTAGTGACCCCAATGTTGCTCCTCATATAATTGAGGAAGTATTTGATTGTGTCCACTGAGTTCTATTCTTGTTGATGGTTGATTCAATTAACACCATGCCAACATCATCGCAGGAGTGGAGGGCTCGTTTATTAAATACAAAATTGGGAAATGCAAGTTGGACTTGCAAGATGGAATGAGTTCCTACTTCTTTCTACCTAAGAATCAGTTTCTCATATAATTGGGATGAACAAAGTTTCTATTACATCATAAATCTAAAACATTTGAAAAGTTCAAAAAAATTATGGCTTTTGGTGAGAACCAATCCTATATGAATATTAAACGGATTTAATCTAAAGGAGTTTCTCTCTAATGAATTTAAGGAATACCTCAGAGGGAGAGAGGGATAGGAATTATATCCAATCTCACTCATCCAAGAACTCTGCTACTAAATTGTACTACTGAAACATGCAAGTGGACCTTCATGGACATAGTCTTTTATGGTTCAATGATGAGTAAAGAACATTTATGTCTTAGTTTCTAGCGATATCCAGTAGAGATTGCAATATATTCTTAACAAGTTTCCCAGCAAATTTGTACCGAAAATTCCTCATGGTCTTTGGTTTTTTTCCCACCAAGTGTTAGAGAGGATTTGGGGTTACTTGGTTTATGCAAGGAATGTGGACGTAAGTAAGCAGGAATCTTGCACTAGAGAGTGCTACATCATTTGGCATGTAAAGAACAATATTAGACCAGATTATATCCCTGATACTCAAAAGATATTCATCTCTAGAGAAGTACAAATCTTAGGGCTTGACTTCCTTAAGATTCAATAAAAAATGAATTAAAGGAACTCATTGAATCCCTTGATGACATTGAGCTTCCAGAGCTACAAACGGGAGAAGTAAATAAAGATGATGTACTCGTACCTCTTCGAAGGAGTTCAACGGTTGTTGTAACACATGAATGGAGCATATTCCATGGGTCAGGTGAAATTGACATTGATCCAACTTCATTTGATGAAGCACTTGCATATCGTGACATGGATAGATGGATACTGGCAATGTAGTCTGAAATAGACTCCATGAACAAGGATAGTGTATGGACAGTAGAGGATACAACTAGAGGAGTAAAATCCATTGGGTGTAAATGGATCTTTAAGAGCAAAGGGGTACATGATGGGAAAGTAATGAACTTCAAGGCACGACCCATAGGAAATGGCTAGATGCAAAGAGTAGGCATCGATTACGATGTGACAATCTCTCTTAAGGCTATGCCTAATTCCATTAGTGTACTGCTAGCTATAGTAGCATATCTTTTCTACCACATCTAACAGATAGAAGTTAATATTAAATTCCTCAATGGATACCTTGAGGAGTATATCCATATGGAGAAACCCCATGGAATCATTACTAAGGAAGCAAATGTATACGAGGGGAAGAAATCCATCTATAAGCTTACTCATGCTTTGTAACTAGAACAACAGAATTGTTGAAACCAAAAATATTTATGATTTCGTTTAAGATCCTAGTGATCCGAGTGTGTACCAGAATCTAATTGAGAGCATAATGAATCGTCATTTCATCATCTTTATTTACTTATTTTAGCCTAAAATCCCTTCATAAACAATTGTAGAAACCAATAAATATATGTTTCTATAAATACCCAACCATTTGTAAACAGCCTATACTTATATATATTTTTTACTAAAAATAAATAAAGGAATAAAGGAATAAAGGAAAAAAAACCAATATGCAATAAACACAAGTTGACTCTGACTCCAAGAGAATGTCAAGACTTGACCTGCTTGTCAAGGAATAAAGTAGGGAGAGATAAGGCCTTCACATGAAAGAAACAAGAAAAATTTATTACACATGTAAATCTATCACTATTCATCATTGTATATATGTATATATTTTGCACATTATTTTATTGATCATTAAAATCACATCAAAATAAAGATTTTTCTTCTTAGAACTTGTACATAAAATTTAGTTATAAATATTAGAAATAATTTCAAGAAGAGAACACGTACATAATTAAAATAACAACACTTTGATAAAGCTACAAAGATCAACTTCTCAAATCCATATCTTCTCCACAGAAAACTCCAAATATAACAAATTTTATTAAACTCTAAATTAAACAAGCTTTAAAATGAATGCCGTTCCACTAGAAATGGACTTAAGCTGAAAAAGTGGTTTTTATATTGTTTTGTTAACCATTCTTATACTATGCATCGTGTCAACATATTCCTTTATTCATTTTATTTACATTAATGCACATATTGTATTTTAAAATATTTGTAAATATTGTATTCGTTTAATATGAAATGCAAATAAAAAATTACAAAATAAAAATATATAAAAATAAAATATTGTAAATATTATAGATATAGTTCATGTATCCCTATATATATTTAAAATATCTTTATTTATTATAGCTACTAAATTACCTAATAATAAAAATAATTTGACTAAATCCATAAAAATGCCATGAATAAATAAATTATTGAATTATCTGTTTATTTGTAAAAATGAATAATGAAAATGTATGTGTTGTATATATATCTGTGTGTGTGTGTATACCTATGAATAAAGGGTAATATTTATTTTTAACCGAAGAATTTAATTTATTTCATTTTATAAATATAATTACAAATAATATTATTTATTTATATATATAAATATTTATAAAAATTATTTATTTAAATTAATATCTATATTTATTTTAATTTATTTATATATCTTTCTATTTTATCTTATTCGATTATGTCTTATTCACAACCCCCACATGATTGGCGGACCGAGGTCCATTAACGTGGGTCAGCCTTCTCGTTTTCCAGCATCCACCAGAATAAGGCTTGCCTAGATAGCTTTAGTTATTTTTCTCATTTGATCTGTCCTTTGCCCTGATTTCTTTGTTTAATGTGTCACCCAAATAATGAACTTGATCGCTCGATTGACGTTTTCAATAACCGAGCCATTATATGTGTGTATCTCCTTATTTCACTCCAGACCACCGTTTATAAATTCCCCTCTAGCTCGTCAGAGCGATGAGAAATCACCAATTCGAGTCGAGCCAGGTTGAGAGCCGATCAGTGCACCAAGTCGTGATTCTCAGTCAACGAGTTCCCATAGGAGATCCCATCTCCAGTGGTTGAGCTCACAAATCCGGTCGGAAAAGACAGAGAAGTAGCCAACAGAGCAAACATAATGTACTCCTACCTATTTTATTGCACCGGCAACCGAAGTCGAACATAGGACTCACTTCATGCGTTCAAGGACAGGAAGAAAGAAAGGTCAGTTTAAGCTGTGAGTTGGCCAGGTGCTTAGAGAGTTGTGAGAAGGTGGTGGGAAAGTCAAGATCATATTCAGTTAATACTTGAGAAAAGAGAAAATTCCAAGCAAGTCAAAAATCCATGAACCAGATCCGAAAGTCCTAGAAGAGAAAATGACGTCAAAGTGACTGAAAACCGCTTCCATTTTTTCTTAGGTTCATCACTCGAGATTGATGCAGGAGAGAGGAGGTGGAGATAGCATCTTCTCCTTCTCAATTGAGAGAGTGAGGAGCACCATAATTTACAATCCCATCTACTTCTCAGTGCATCACTGTGAGTTGTGTTTCTTTTTCTGTACCTTAGATTGAGGTCATAACTTCCAATTCCTCCACCGTGGGATAATCTTCATTAGTTCGTTTCAATTTAATTATTTAATTCATGTTTAATTTCAAAATTCTTACCTAAATCCCATGATCTTCATTAAGCTCTAATTTGCTTCATCAAGGCTCTCTAATCCTCATTTTTCACGTCTGATCATACCATCACCTTCACCTTGTTATTTTTCATTATCTATTACTTTCTGATCCTCAAGATCACATCTGCTATTGATCATCGAATCATCTCCGATCACCACCCATTGGAGTGGACCCATCCACCTTAATTTATATGTGTTTTCCAGTTAATAATGTGGTCGAAATTGCATTCTCCGAGAAATAACTTAATGGTAGGTTGTTGTAGTTGTCCTAGAGTTGTAATTAGAAATCTGGAGCTTATCTTACAACAACCGACCCTCTAGATCTCTAGATTTTCAATGGACCATTATCTCCATATTCAGACGATATGATAGAGTAGTAGGAGTGTGCAACTATCTTCAGGAGTTGAATCGAACAGAGATAAGTCGAGATCTCACTAATAAAGCTCACCTCGTCGACCCTTCTTCACAAGTCATCTATAATCCGCCATGTTCGTTGGACCAAGAACTCAGTTCCCATATCCAATCATTGCCATCAGATTCACCCCAATTGTAGAACGTGATCCAAACCATTGGCAGTGTTCCTTAGCTATCCGATCCACATGAGGGATGCCCATGATGGTTGAATAATTCTATTCCAGCACTTGCATATTTTTTGTTATGTAAATAATCCCTCTAAAGAAGGTTTTACTATACGGTAACATGGTTAATCTAATTTGATCCCTTCTAATTTGTTTGAATTGCACTTGTATATATTTTCAATTACATAATGTACTTATCACGTAACTTTTGTGGTTAGTTGCAATAAGATCCATGTTATTTTTTATTAAATTTTTGCCCCGGAGATCCAAATAATAACCATTCAGTCCATGCCAGCTTGACTTCCATGTGCTGGTAAGCAACTTTTTTGCTCAAAATTGCAATGTTACCCATATGCTTCTTAATTATAATGTTATTTTAGTCCAACAAAAAAGTTTTTCTATTTAGTTACTTTAAATTAGTGATATTAATTTACATGTCAATTGCATTTAATTATAAGCTAATCTCTCTCATTAACTCTCTAAAATTTGTCGTCAACTCTTGTTAGTAATAATATGCTTTATTATTTTAAATAAATTCAAAAATGATAAAAATGTTAATTATTTCCAGTATAAAAAAAAGAAAATGTAAAAATCTCATGAAAATATATAAAATTTCTTCTGATTGCTTACTTTGAGTTATTTTACTTGTACGTATAGATTTATATTTTAAGTTACGTATAAATACCAAAAATAAAAAAACACTAAAAAACTAACATAAAATCACATAAAATATGGAAAAACAAATAAAAAGGCTCCTAGAAAAGCTTTAAAAATAACTTTTCCAAATGTATATATTCCATTGATTTTTACCTTCATTTCCTATTTTAAAATACGAAAAATATATTTTTGATTTTTTATTTTGTTTATTTAATATTTTTATTGTTTTGAATACCATAAAAATCTTCAAAAATTTAAAAAATAGTTTAGAAAATCCGAAAAAAGGTGATTTTTATGCATATTTTTAGTATATTTTCAAAAATTGCTTTTTTCTTTACTTATTTTTATTTTAGTAATTAAAATATATAAATTAGCACAATAAAGAATCATAAAAAAACTCACATTTAAAAAACATTAAAAGAAAAAAACAAATCCATAAAAATTAATTAAAATATAAAAACCAATAAAAAAGACAAGATTTGTGCAATAAAAGAATCCTTTTTGTTTCATGGATTTTTCTTTTAGTTAAATAATTCTCATGATTTGTAACCTCCTTTTTTTTTAAAGAATCTCGAAAAAGATGGCATAGCGATGGTAGCAAGATTTCAACCAATGGGGATGTTGTTTGGGAGGCGTAGCGATGGTAGCTAGATTTTTTTCCTTTTGTTAGTATTCTTGGTTATGTTTACTTTATTTTCTTTTTCTTATATTTTATTTCTTTTATCTGGATCTTATTTTCTGCTTTATTTCTTTTGCTTTATTTTTTTTAACTGGTATCTGACATATCTTTGTTTCATCTTTCTTACAAGGGACTAATGAGCGAGGACGGCATTCTTAAGAGCACCGACACATTCGAGGGAAGCAAAGGTGGCTCATTTCTTCATCGAGCAATAGAAAAATGTAGTAGAGGAACATTAGACTTGGCAGGGCTTCGACCACTTCTGAAGTACATTAATTTTTTGTGTTATTTTGGCATTTTATTTCCCATAATATTTTTGTAATTAATTAGTTATAATTTTTAGGTGCTTGCCTTTTTTATTGTTTTTCTTGGACATTAGAGTTTCTTGTCGATTGCGAGGTATACTTCACCAAGTGTTGGTGCACATGCGAGACCTTGCCAGTTTTTGATTTCTTTGATTTTTTTATTTTCTCACGTGTTCTTGTACTTGAGTCATTCGAAGCATGTTATATTTTCTTGGTTGAGAAAGGTAAATAATTCGTCCAAACACCCTAATAGGAATTCATGTTCATATTGATTAAAGCATTGCTCGGACATAGACAAATATTTAGTTCTTTCCTCATAATAGAAGGTGTTGCTCGGGTGCTTCTGCTGCATCATTTAACTCAACCATGGCCGGTCCCAAGCCCGGGCGAATGAGGAGGGTTTTGTTAGGTTGCCGACAACCAACGTAAAATAGTCTGAGACAACTTATTAAATAATATTTTTTAAAAAAATATTTAGAAAGTTGCCTCGTGACAGTCAGATCTTTTCAACATGGATTTAAGCGAATATACAGATTTTGTTGGGGCATTCCCTACTTGCAATACGTTGCATCATCTGAATGCAATGAAAAATTGGAAATGGTCACTCCGTCACTGTCTGGATGTAGTTTAAAATTTGCAAGGGTTCTCACATGAGGAATGCATGCGGGTAATTAAGCTAGTTCCACTGCATCATCGACCAGATGCAGTCCAAAATTTATAAGGGTTCTTACATAATGGATGCATGTGAGTAAAGAAGTTAGTCCAAAAGAGATTGCAATGGAAGTTGCGGATTGTTAGATGTAATATCGGAACTTAAAGTAGAAAATTGATGGAGATAATGGATACGATGGAAAGAAGGATGATTCATATACCATGTCTTCAAGAGACTAAATAGGTTGGAGAGAAAGCAAGGGAGACGAAAAGACATGCTTTAAACTTTGGTATTCATGTGAAGATAATGGTATAAATGGTGTTGGAGTGGTTGTTCATAAGGATTTGAATGATTGTGCGGTTGAGGTGCAAAGATCCGTGGATCGGATTATTTTGTTAAAATTGGTGCTTGAAGAAGAAATTGACAATATAATCTCAGTTTATGCACCACAAATTGGTTTAGATGAATGGACTAAATAAGCTTTTTGGGAGGATTTAGATAAGATTTTACAAGGAATCCCACAAGAGAGATGACTTGCATAGGTGTAGATCTTAATGGACATGTGGGAAAAGATGCTTCAAGGTATGCTAGTGTTCATGGAGGACATGGTTTTGGGGATAGAAATGAAGAGGGAAAAGTCATCCTGGATTTTATAACATCATACGATCTATTCATAACAAACACTCTCTTCAAGAAGAGGGAGGAGCATTTAATTACTTATAAGAGTGGGCCAACTAGAACACTGATAGATTACTTTGCGTTGAGGAGAAGAAATCGGTTCAGTTGTAAAGACTGCAAAGTAATCCCATGAGAGAGTTTGACAACATAACATCTTTGGTTAGTCTTGGATGTACAAATAAAAGGGCTGGTAAAGAAAAGGAGGGTTCCTAAGATCACTAGAACTAGATGGTGGAATCTTCCACTGAAGCAATCGAGCTTCAGGGTGAAGGTTTTAGAAGACTTATCTTGGGATTGTAGCGGAAGTGCAAACGAGATGTGGGAGGCAGTAGCATCTTGTATCCGGAAGGTAGCCAAAGAGATGTTAGGCATGTCAAAGGGAGGAGCTCTGGGTCAAAAGGAGGCTTGGTGGTAGAGTGAAGTGGTGCAAGAGAGGCTAAAAATTAAAAGAGCGTGCTTTAAGGTTATGTCTAAGGATAATACAGAGGAAACGATCACAAACTACAAAATATCGAAGAGGGAAGCAAAGAAGGTCGCAGGCGAAGCTAAGTCAAAAGCTTGTGAAATTTTGTAAAAAAATCTTGACTCTAATGAGGGCCAAAAGGATGTATTCAGGTTGGCCACAACAAGATAAGAAAAGACCAAAGAACTTTCTCTATTGAGACTCATTAAGGACGAGGAAGGTCGTGTACTTGTTACTTAGAAGGATATAGAGACTAGATGGGAGCAGTGCTTTCATAATCTTTTCATTGGGAAAAGAAATAGAGAGACCACTTTGGGTGATCTGGCTAGTAGTGAAAACTTCTTGAATCGTTCAAGCTATACACGGATTCAAAGAAATGAAGTAGAGGAGGCTTTGAAGTTTATGAGACCCGATAAAGGTGTAAGACCAGATGACATCCCTGTAGATGTATGGATAGTTTTAGGTGAGCATGGTTTGACTTGGATTACGAATCTATTTGATCTAATTTGGAGAAGCAAGAAAATGACTGAAGATTGGAGGAGGAGTATCGTGGTTCCTCTTTATAAGAATAAAGGAGACATTCAAAATTGTTCTAATTACAGTGGTATCAAGCTGATGAGACACGCTATGAAAATTTGGGAACGTGTGATCGAAAGAAGGTTGAGGCAGGTTTCTAACGTAAAAGAACACCAATTCAGATTCTTGCCAGTTCGCTCAACTATTGAAGCCATCCACTTTTTGAGGAGAACAATGGAGATTTATAGAGATAAAAGGAAGAACCTCCATATGATCTTTATTGATTTGGAGAAGGTCTATGATTCTGTCCCACGAGAGATATTGTGGAGAGTTTTGGAGAAGAGACAAGTACCTGTCATATATATTAACCACATAAAGGACATGTATGATACGACTTTATCTTGTGTAAGGATCCCGTCTGGGAAGACTGACTATTTTGACATCAACATTGGTTTAGATCAAGATTCAACTTTGAGTCCATTTATTTTTACATTGATTAGGGACGAGTTGACAAGTCACATTCAAGATGAGTTACCTTGGTTTATGTTATTTGCTGATGATATTGTGTTGATTGACGAGACTGGAGATGGAGTAGATGAGAAGCTTGAGGTTTGGAGACATGAGTTGGAGAGTAAAGTATTTCGTATAAGTAGGGCTAAGACAAAATATATGGAGTGCTCCTTTAATGGAAACAATGGTGAAGGAATTGAGGTGAATATCTCGGATCTATTTTGCAACATGATGGGGAAATTGATGGAGATGTTACTAATAGAATAAATGCAGGGTGGCTAAAGTGGAAAGGAGCCTTTGTTGTTCTCTTTGATAAGAAAATTCCTTTTAAAATTAAAGGAAAGTTTTACAAAGCAGCTGTGAGACCTGTTATGCTCTATGGATCTGAATGTTGTCCTATGAACCATAGACATGTGTAGAGAATGGTTGTAGCAGAAAGGAAAATGCTAAGGTGGATGTGTGGACACATACGTAAAGATTGGATTCAGAATGATGCGATCAGAAAGAAAGTTGGTGTAGCTCTGATCGAGGATAACATGCGAGAAAACTGCTTAAGATGGCTTGGTCACTTGCAAAGAAGATTAGCTGATGCGCTAGTTAGGAAATGCGAGTGTTGGGATGTTGAGCTGATAAAGAGAGGGCGAGGACGGCCCAAGAAGTGTTGGAAAGAAAGTACAAGAAGGGATCTTAGTTTTATGGATATAAGCCCAGGATTGACCCAAGATAGATATGAATGGAGGCGAAGAAACCATGTAGCTGACCCCACTTAATTGTGGAAAAGGCTTTGTTGTTGTTGTTGTATTTTATGCGAGGATCATTTTGCATGTAGAGTGTAGCAGACAAGGTACACATTTTCTATCTCTTGAATTTCATCATATTGACTTCTCTGATCTCCTCCCTCGCTTCTCACATAGGATAAATAAAGGAATTAGAAAAATCGTTAGATCATTTCTTTGAAAAAATCCAAAAAAGTGAGAACTAAATAAAAAAGGGAATACAAATTCTACCTGACATAAAACTAAACATAATGATTACGTTCATTTTTTAGGGAGTGGAACTCCCTCATTGTTGCATTTACTAAACTCCAGACAAAGTGGGTGAGGATGTTGCCATAAGGATTGGACCGAAATCCCTCGATTTGTGCCTTTACATTACTTTTCGGTGGATGGTCGTAGTTGTAGGCACTTGCCTCCGACCATAGAAAATCGTTTTGGTGTGCTCCACCATTTTTATCCCATTTGGCCTTATATAACCCTCCAACCTAGGCAGATGGTTCAACTATTTGGGAGGTTTGAGTGGCGATAGGGAAACTTCACCCTGCGTGTATATTGTTAAGTAACTTGTGGAGATTTACTAAATAAAAATTGAAAATATAAAAATCAAATCTTCAGGGTCTTTACATTATATTTAGTTGGCGAATCATGGGTTTGATTTGTATTTGTTTGTGTCTAAAGATCCCTCTGCTCCCTTTGTGCCTACTTCTCATTTCATCATTTTGTTTGGCCTTATGTTCTCACTTCTTTCCTCTATTTACTGAGGATGGAAGATTTGAGTGATTTATGTTTGGACATTGCGGACTTATCAATTACCTCTCTAGTTCGTTCTTCTTCATTTTCTTCCACTCGAGATGACTCTCTTCCTGAGCTCTCATCATTCTCATTCAAACCCGATGTATCGCCAATAAATCCATTGTTTGAGATTGAGCCTCTTCTGAACTATTATTTGAGATTCCACCATTTCTATTACTTGATGAATTTCCTTTCACATTTCTGGATACACAACCGGTTGTGGAGGACATCATGCCACCAAAAGAAAAGACTACCATGGTAGATCGAGTGAGATAAACAACACGATGTTGGCATCTATTTAGGACATCTAGGCCTAGTTGACTGAGCAGGCCAACATCCAGGCCGGATTATGAGAAATGATCCTAGAGATAAGGAACAATATAGGAGCGACACGGATGAGTAGATGAATGGATGTGGGAATGGGGGAGTTAAGTAGCAGCTTACTGTGGAGCTCAAAATCACATTGAGAGATGTGTATAACCTAGGTAGAGGACATACAACCACTTGGAATCAAAGACCTGCAATTCATGGGCTATTCGAGCTAAAGCCCACAATCTTACCATTGCTCCCATCATTCCATGGACATATTTATGAGGAACCATATATTCACTGCTAGTACTTCAATCACATTTGAGGTACGATCAACTTCCCTAACTTTTCATTGGAGGAAGCGAACATGGCATCCTTCCTGTTCAATCTGATGGACAAAGCCTTGCATTTGATCAATCATTTAGGAAGAGTTTTCATGTCTTGGGATGAGTTTAGATCTCCTTTCTTTATCATGAACTTTCCCTTTAGACGCTTGAATCAGATACGATATTTGTTTTCCATCTTCTCCCAATTATCCCATGAGCCTATTCATGAGGAATAGGAAAGATTTAAGGATTTAACAGATAATTCCCCCATCATTATATACCCGAGACGAGCTTAGTGCAGGATTTCTGTGGACGACTATGTCTAGAGAACTAGAGATTGGTGCATGTCACTTGTAGGGATTCCTACTTCAACAAGGATAAGAATGTCCTTAATCTGTTTTTTAAGGAATGGGGGAGAGATCGGGTACAATATCTTCTTTACATGCATTTCAGGAGCATCCTACATCATCTTCTTCTTCAACACCCTACAAGGCCATAAACACGACAACGTCTCATGATGTGGATAGTGTGGACAACACATACCTGATCATTATTAGAAATCAGTCGTCCAATGTTGATATAATGAAGAAGCTTTCACAAGCACTATATGAATTACAAGTGATCAAGCAGAGGACAAAGCAAATGGATTAGGTGGATGATATTACCCAACACATGGAGATTCTTGTTAGCATGATCAGTGCATGTTAGAGTCAAAGTGCAACAACCAATACTCCTGCAGTTGAGTAGCTGAGTTCCTCTACTTATTTAGCACTACAGAGTACCGGAGTGCCTTCCATTATTTAACAGATTTACTACATGTAGACTGTAGATCAAGTGCCACAATAGTATCCTCCATCATGTGTTGTTCAATAGTCTCCACCTCCCTAAAATGTAGGCTGTACATCCCTAAGCCACAATGTCCACCTCCCTAAAATTACCTAATTAAAGGAAAAAAATGGATGCGGTCCTCATAGTGGGAGAGGATAATGCCGTGATGGCCACAACAAAGATCGCCTCGTTGTCACTGGATGACTTGGAGACTAGGCAACTTTCTACTACTAGATTGCTCTTGGAGATTAGGATCCTCTTACCAAAGGATTGATCTAGTTGGAATGAGGGAGGATGAGCCAAATAAATAGAAAAGGAATTTGAATTTCAAAAAATTGAATTAATGGAGTTAAAAAGGAAAGATGTTATTGATGGAATTGAACTAATTAAATGAATGAATAATTATTATAATTATTAAAAATATCAAAAACTTGAAGAGCCACCTTAATGGTGGATTCATTGTGGAATTAGATTAAATTATACGTATATGCTATATTATTTACAAAATAAAATAATTTTTTTCATAATATTATTAATTTAAATAATAAATATCAGTGTCGGTTTCACTGAAGGGGTCTCTCGGTGCTCAATGACTGGCTATCCTTCAAACTAATAATGTGGAGGTTGTTGGGAGCCATACTATTGTTGATAATGAGGAGGAGGAGGATGTGGATATTATCTATTAAATGCAGTCTGTTGTTGGTTAGGATGGGAAAAATATAAAGACAGTTGTTGTGGATGGCCTTGTCTCCAGTTTTGGAATTGTGGTGGAGACTGATATTGATAGTGAGGGTGGAACTACTGATGCTGGTAGTGTTGTTTTTTGCCACCATGAAAGTGGTGGGCTGGTCTCTGACCCTACTATGTATCCAACTAGCCTTGCCCTGACGGACGGTGATGGTTTCTCTCACAATCGAACCAGATGTTATTCACCTCTTGAGTGATAGGTTGAGGTGGATACTGCAACTCAGGAATGTAGGCTACATCATGTCGCTACGGAACTATCTGTTATGAATGGTTGAACTATGGATAGTCCTCCACTACTATGCTGGGTGGAAGAAGTATGCTCCCTTGTAGAGGTATCAAAAGGTGGACTCACCTTATGGACTCTACCGGTCATACTCACAAGAAGCTCTAAGTGCCATGTTATCTCATCTAGCTTGTCCAGGTTCTTCATCATCTATTCGATCAATTTAAGCTTCTCAAGCTCCTTGGACCATTTCTCAATTAGGTCCACTTTGGATAGGTGGTTTCCAACGATGGTTTGATCAGAGTTTTCCACCTGATCCACTTCGTGTGATGTTGTCATATTGACAGCCTTGTGTGGTACTAAATGGGAGTTGACGGGGTGCTTCTGAAAAGCTCATGAAGAAAAAAGAGCTACTGAGTTCTTTGTCATCTCCTCAAAATTTTGATAAAGGATATCCTCGACTTTGTTAAAGTGACTCCCCACACCAGCGACATCTACCAATTTCTTATTTTATTTGTTTAAACCACCAAAGAAATTTTGCAAAAGGATTGTCTTTAGAATATCGTGATGGATGCACTTCACCATCAAATCTTTAAATATTTCCCATGCCTCGTGAATAGGATGACATCTGGGAGAAGCTAGAAATCAAAGATTGCATTCGGTTGAGTCATCCGTGTGGGTAATATTTGTTCAGGAATGCGGACCTCGACTCTTCTCAAGTAATGTCAACTTTTCCCATGTGATTTAACCTGTAGAAAGCTTTGTCCGTAAAATTGAAGGGGAAGGTTGTCGTCTTCACAACCACTAATGGAACATTTTGGTTGTGTATTGTTCCACAAATGCGACCGAATTGTTGGAGGTGTAGATATGGTTCTACGTTAATATTGTTGCGGAATATTTGGAGGAGTGGTAAAATGGTGGGCTTAAGCTCAAAATTCTCTTGAATTGTAGAGATTTGTATCCCAGAATTTGTCTATCCTACCCCGAGATCATAAGTATCATTTAATGTAATCTTAGCAAATGATACTATCATAGGATCTTCTCCCACAATCACTCCTCCGGGATTTCTATTATCCTCTCTCTTGTCCTCTTGGTGGTTCCTCGATTTGAGAATCACATTTATTAGTTTGACTTGTATGTTAGCCTTCTCTTTCAATTGTGTTGAGATGGCTTGTATAGAGGCTCACATAGTGTTGCTCATCTCGTTCTACTCCGTCATGGTTCCCTTTCCCTTTGGTGACATCAAGTATCCGATGTCAGACTCCAAAAATATGCATGACACTCGATTAGTCCTAAAAAATGATGGAGTCTCATATAGTAGTTCGAGATTAGTGTGAATATCAAATAGTGGGTTGATGGATGATGTGAAGGGGGAAGTGTAGAAAGAGGAATATTCGGGAAGTAAGTCTCCCCGAACATAAGGTGAAAAGATTGAAGTGTAGAATGCATTCACAATATCTGAACAAGAAATACTCTTTTCCGAAATCTTCAAAATCAATATGCCGGATGTCGAGCATGAAGGTCAATGCAAGAGAGAGAATGAGTGGAAGGCAAATTTAGCATGAAAGGATCTCTAGCACTAGCAAACAAACACAATACAAACCTCAAATTCATCAACTCAATGCAATGTGAAGTCCGTGAATATCCGATCATATATCTTGTCAACTTTTAGAGTTTAGTGAGAATACAATATTTAAAAGAGTTGACAAACTGTTAGGTTCCTGTCTTTCCTTAAAGACTGGCTGACTCATACGACTTGTTGTACCCACTTTCAGCTAGTAGATAGATTTTTAATAGAGTCAATATGAATTTTCACAAACAATGTGAAACACTTAAAAAAATGTCAAATATGTATGTAGTTTTCAAATAATCATATTAAAATATTATATACAAAAGTCAATTCGAAAATATAATACACTACTTTTTTCATAACATCAACAGTTTGGAAAGTATGTGAAAAATAAAAGCTATGGCTAGAGTATATATGTAATATATATGGTAGACCCAGTATACGTAGCTTTTGCTATGTCCCCATAGCTCGAAGTGATATGAAGCCATAGCTCAACTTAACATAAAACAATCAACAAGAACTGAGTACTAAATAAGATAGTGTAGGAATGAGAAAGAATGAGTCATAATGAATTTACGAAGAAGGCCCCTCCAATACTAGGTCCAAGAATAGGTAGGAAATATAATAAGAGCCAAATGGAATTTACAAGAATAGGAGAAAAATGATATGAATCTTCTGGAAATGAATCTTCTATTGTGTTTATTGTCAAGAAGGTCATGCCTTGACTGAGAAGTCTCACACTGAATCAACAAGCATGAAATCAATCATCTTAGTGGGAGTTAACCTTGTGTTGGATTCTATAAAATGCTTAAGTAACTACATGTTAACTAGAAAGAAAGGTGCATTCTTTGAAAGCTCTCTAATCTATACACTATTGCTTTCATGCACGTCCTTAACAATGAAAGTACATGTCCACTTTGGCTTATGTTTCCGGTAAAAAATAATTAACTTCATGTCAAACAACCGTACTTTTGTATAGGGACAAAGTTCTTGCACCTTAAATGTGCATCATGGTACTTCTTAACTTTGTCCTTATAGATTATGTTGTTATTATATGCTCAGTTTCATATTTCCACTAGTTCTTTCATGTTAATGTACTACACAACTTCACTAAGTGACAAATCTAGTTTATCTTCTTAATTTCCCATTCAGGATTGTGGATTAACTAATCGGGCAACTGACATGGCTTGACATAAATAATCCTCAAAGATGAAGCGCCACAAGGTGGACAGACTAACTTCGGAAGAATGCTCTTTACCTCCCTAATTGAAAACTCTGCCATGCTTCTTGATTGAGGGGGATAAGGACTAGTTATTCTATGGTCAAGCCCATAGTCATTTGAAAATGATTTCATCATTTTATTCACAAAATGACTACCTCCATCATATATCACAACATTGGGTGCCCCGAACAAAGAAATAATATTATCCTTACTAAACTTGTAGATAGTACTACAATCTCTGGTTCGTGTTGGGATACCCTCTAGCCACCTTGTCACATAATCAACCGCAAACAAGATGTACTTGAAAACTTGGCTATTAAGGAAGGGAACCACGAAATCTATGTCTCAAGCAAAAAAAACATCTCAAAAAATCACAAGATGCATGTGTATCTCATCTCTAGATCCAACAGTCCCTCCCATCCCCTAGCAATCAGGGAACAATTGTGAAAATGCAAAGGCATCCATAAACAAAGCTAGCAAAAAGAAATCATATTATAACACTTTTTGAGCGGTTCTCCTTTTGGACTGGTGTCCTCCCGCTTCAAGTGTATGGTAATACATGAGGACACTTTGGTATTCCTTTCGAGGAATACTCCTTCTCCAGATACAATATGTTCCTTCAAATAAAAGGAATTGATGCTCCAATGGAATTTCCTCGAGTAAGACTTGAGTTGGTCTATACTACTCCTAGTACAACCATGGGGAACTTGCTTGGAGACAAGGAAGTTAACCGTGTTATCATACCATGGAAGTGAGTCTACAACACAAATAGACTTGTCTGGAAAGGTCTCACAAATAGGCTCAGTATCAGGAGAATTCTTTAATTAAATCCTCAAAAGATGACCAACCACTACATTTTTAATTTCAGTTTTTATCCTTAATTCCAAATCAAACTCCTGAAGTAATAATATTCATATAAGAAGATGCCCCTCCACGTCCTTCTTTTCATGAGATACCTAATGGGTTAACGATCAGTATAAACTATCACTTTTGAGCCAAGAATCACTGACCTAAACTTCTCTAAAGCCAGACTACATTAAGCATCTCTTTCTATGTCATTGTATAATTCCTTTGAGATGGATCCTGAACTTTGCATGGATAGTGAATAACAAATAGAATCCGATCTCACCTTTAACCTAATACAACTCCTGTTGCAAAATCTGAAGCATCAATCATGATCTCGAAGGGAAGAGATCAACCTGGAGCTAACAATATAGGCGAGTCCAAATCTTCTTTTAAGGAGCTCTAAGGCCTTAAGACACATGTCATCAACAAGGAACTCAGTGTCCTTTCATAAGTGCCCACTCAGGGGTTTGGCAATCTTAGAAAAATCTAGAATAAATCTTCTATAGAAACCATCATGCACCAGAAATGACCTCCCTAACTTGGTGTTGGTTAGCAGATCAAGTTTCATGATCACATCTTCATTTGAAGGGTCAACCTCCATTCCCTTCTTGGAGATGACATTACCTAATACAGTACTCTCCTTAACCATAAAATGACTTTTTTAATTTTTATTTTTTCTTATTTTTCAATTTTTTTATGATTGTAATTTTGCATTTTTTTAATATTCAAAAATATAAATATTCAAACTAGTTTATTCACAAGAGAAAAGCAACTCTAATTTTTCAAAAATAACAAAAATGCTCGAAAATATCTAAATAAGTTATTTTGTGGTTTTATGATTTTCTATTCTTTTTGTAATATTTTACAGATTTTTAGATTTTTTTAGTATTTTTAAAATGAATAAAAGTAGGATAAGATGCAAACAGTAAGCACATAGAGTTATTTCACAATTTAAAAATGCCAAATAAATGTGAAAATCATGAAAAAATATTTTTACTAAAACTCCAGGAAATTATCTACAAACAGGAACTAAAATCACATTTTTTGTTTTTTCAAAAAATATATATGATTTTTTTAAGATTTTAGTATTTTGAAATTTTTGGGGTTTTATAAATAATTTATACACGAAAATGGGAGTGAAATTAAAATATAATTAAAGAAAACTAATCCATTTTTTAGAATTATTTACTCATTATTCATTTTTTATAATTTTCCTAAGTTCATATAAGGAAAATGTGTTGTTTTTTATTTTGTAATAATTACAAATGATGATAAAATGCAATGAAATTTATATACATTCAAGAGGAACAAAACAAGAGTTTAACTTTTTTGGGGGAATGTATTGACAAACACAAATATTTATTTCAATAGGAACCAACATGTAAATCATAGTCTGAAAATACTAAACTAAAATAAAAATATTTATTATTATGGAATGAAAAATTAACAGGAAATAAAAGGGAGGAGAAGCATTACAATTTACCCACGAGTTGCATACAAGACACGTAATATGAATATCGACGGGCCTTCTTTGCAATTTTAAAAGTTTCCAAGGAGGTTTTTGCAATTTGCCCCAATAAATACTTTAGGTTTGATGAAGGGGGTTCATGTTTGTTCCTTTACATTTCACAACCAAGGCTTCACGTAATTTGCCCCAAAAACTTTTCCAGGGACGTTCACGTACCTTGCCTTCTTCTCCAAAGGGCAGTGGACGAAACTCGTGGAGGAGGCTCGCAGGAAGTCGGTGACATTCGGTAGGATCAGGTGGTTGAGCTAAGTGGTGCCATGGCTGAGGCGCTACGCGAGGGGCATGTGGGTCTGGACAACGGAGACTGGGGGTTGCACGGAAATGATCTGTTGGTGGTGAAGGATAGGCTTCGATGGAGGTTGGCCATGACAATGACTAAAGTGTGCGGCAATGGGCTCTAGGTGGTGTCGTGGAGATCATAGTCGAGGGACGACAACGGAAGTGGGTGGTGCTCCACTCGGTCAGCAATGGAGCCAAGCAGGAGGCTGGTGGAAGGCATCGCGGGTGATAGTCGCAGTGGAGTCGCGGTAAGGTTGCGGACGATGGACGATGATTGGAGGGAGACGGTCGCACTTGCTGAGCGAATAGTAGTGATGGATATCTGGGTGACGGGCATTGCCTCCGGATGGGGAGGGTAATGCCTACTGCTAGACTTTTTTTAATTATTTTGTTTTCTGTAAACACATAAAACAAGAAGAAATAAATACTTCTTTATTTCTTACTTTTCTAGACAAAATGTCAGAAACTCTCTCTTTTTTTAATTTTTTATTTGATTATGCAAAACAAATGTTAGAAAAAAAATTTTATTTATTTTTTAAACTCCTTATTAACAAAAGAGGATGCGAGCACGATGACTCGATTTTGATTATTAGAAAAGCGAAAAAAGAAGAAAGAAAAGAAAAAATATTAGATGTGACAACAAGTTGTGGATCCGGTGAAATGGAAGATGGATCTGAGTCTTTGTCTACCATACACGGCCGGAGTTGGAAGAACGTGTGAGGTAGAATGTGAATGCGGATAGATCGTGATGTGAAGGTGAAAAATCGAGAGCGATGGTGGATGAATAGTGATCATTGGTTAAAAATGATTAACTAAGATCTAGGAATTAAAAAAATGACATTGAAACTAAAAATACAAAATTAAACTAAGATTAACCTATATGAAAAATAAGAGAAGAAAAATGTGGATCTCACCGTGGAGCAAAGTAATGTTGTGATGGCCTCGACGAAGGCTGATTCGCTGTCACCCGATGACTCGAAGGCTAGGCACCCTTATGCGACAAGATTATTCTCGAAGAATAGGCTCCTCTCTGCAAAGATTGATAAAGCGTGAATGAGGAAGGAGTAGACAATTAAATAGAAAAAATAATTGAATTTGAATTGAATTTGAACTTTAAAAATTGAATAGAGATAAAGAGATAAGAAAGAATTTGAAATGAGATAAAGATAAAGAAAGAAATTAAAGTTTAAATTATTTACAAAAATTTATTTATTTTTGTATTTTCGTCACTTTATTAAGTTGAATAATAAATGTTAATTTTCCTATTTTTTATGTGGTTATTTAAAGAAATTGATTATATAAACATATTAAATACATATGGTACATTGTATACAAATCTCAATAAGGGAATTAGCTTTTTTGTTTTAAAATTATTATTAATATTTTTTTATTTTTAATAATTAATATAAAATATTTAAAATTATTTACAAATACAATATGTACAAATATATGGCAAAATTGCACAAACAACCCAGAAAACCATCTTTCAAACCATTAAAACAAAATTATGAAATCTTAATCATTTTAGAGATAATTTAATTTAGAATACAATAGAAGTGAGTTTGATTTAATTCGATTCATATAGAGCTGGAAATTATCTTTCAATTATCGCTTTATGCCTTTTTCGAAGTGTGATTGCTTTTATTTTGTGCATGATTTTATTTTACAAATATTTTTATTATTTGAAAAATGATTTTTATTTACTACTTTAGTTTTGAAAATTGTTTAAATTGATGTCAATTCATGTATCCACGAGGAGGAAGACTGTCATTTATATTTTACTAATGGACAACCATCACATTCATAGATACAATCATCGCAACAACCAACTCTTTTGGAGTCTCATACGAAAATGTTGGTAGTGAAGTAATGAAATTGCAAGAAGATTTCATGAGTTATATTTAAGATTTATTTTCTAACATGCAATAGAATAAAAAATATTTAATTTTCACGCATTTATCTTATATACAATTTACTTATAGGTCACAAAGGCCCACATTGCATTATGATTGGATTGACTTTAATGACGAGAAGGAGATTGACCTATAAGAAACACACATGTATGCATGGTTCAAGTAGAAGGAAAAGTAGAATAAGAAATCAAAATAAAGTTTGATTTCAAATGTATTAAATTCAAGAATATATAAACTTTACTTTATGAATGAATACTTGTAGAATTTAGTATGTTTTTTTGTTTTTTTGGATCTTTTATGTTTGTTTGATCTAGATGATGTTTTTAAATTTATACCAACAATAAGAATATCTTTATTTTTAATATCAAGTTCAATTTCTTTTATAACATTTCATTATATTGGTTATACAAGTTACATCTAGAATGTAGATTCAAAGTAGATTTTACAGATACGACAAGATGTGGGATAGATGGTTTGTTAAATGTATGAATTTCAACTTTAATAACCACCTAAGTGGTTTCCAATATGGATTTATAGGTACGAAGTGGCATCAAAACCATCTCAAACATGTACAATTATTTTTAATAGACAACACGAGCGAGCACAAGTGCTCCCTCGATACACTAGTGATGCTAGCATGCATGTACACGAGTGAGGCCTTCAATGACCACAATGTGCATGCACAAAAAACAAGGGGCACATGGCGAGCACATGTGCTCGCTCGCTTAGGCCTGCGGCTAGACAATCTATGAACATAACCCGAGTAAGCACTTGTTCTCTCTTAGACCAATAGCATGCACCTAGCGTGCCCCTAGAGTGCACATGGCGATTCACTAAGTGAATAAAAATTCCTATTTTTCATGTAGTGGACGTAATAAAAGACCAAGAGGAATTAATTCTGATGTTATGAACTTCCAAGGTGTCAAGCACAAAATGGACTTTTTGTCCTAGACAATGGGCAACAAGGGTGTTTATTGAGACCCTGATTATTCTGGGGATGCCCTTAGTTTGTATTAGACCAATGGCATTGCCTAGTATACCCTTGTTAATTCAATCAAATTAACGATCAAATTTAGTGTTAAGTGCGTTGCAGTTTGGTAATCGAGACTTCGTCAAAAATCGCTTCAATTAATATTCAATTAAATGCGAACAGCATTTTTTTTTATTTGGGCAAGCCCAAGGATGAACTCAGGGAGGCAGCTTTCTCCTTAGGTCAATTTTCGGAGGTCTGATTTTCAGAAGAATATTTTTGGTTTGTTTATAATTTTTATACAATTTAAAAGAAAAAAATGTAATTTCAAGCCAAATTTTAAGGTTAAATTTGAAATATGGTCAGCTTAAGTCCAAAAATTATGAAACTTGGCCAAATATGAAATGTAATGAATTTACGCTGCTGTATTTTTTTGGGAATTTTTCGACTCTAAATGAGTTTACTATGAATTAAAGATGAATGTAGGGATATTTTCGAAAAATTAGTTTTAATAAATAAAGCTTAAAATATTTTTAAGAACTAAAATTATCCAAGATGACTCTATATGAGAGGATTATAGGAAAATTGTTAAACCTCAAAATAATTAATTCTGGACCTATTAAAAATCAATTAAAAAAATACAAATTAATTTCTTAATGCCTCGTATTGCATGTAAATGAAATGATTTTTGGGCACAATGTTAACATAAGTAAACTCTACCTAATGTTATTTTTTCGTAGTTTTTGGATCAACAATTCATTTAATAAGCAAATTAATAATTAACATTGGACAAAATATGCTAATTTCATCCGAAATTATTATATTAAATATAATATTGCTCCTAAAAATTCAATAAGCATCAACAAAATAAAGCATAAGATATTCTACAAGATGCAATTTTTGGAATTTAAAAATGCGGTTAAATGAATGCCTAACTAGACGTGCAAATACAGAGATCTGGACGCAATACAGAAATAAAATTGCTAAAACAAAACATGCTGACAAGGATGCGAGTGCAATTACCAGGACTTGCATGGGTATTTGTGAAATTTTCCTTTAGTTAACATGCTTCCCACATGCGCTCCTGGTCGGTGGGGTACGACTGCAATTTTCCAGAGATAGTAGGGGCTTAGGTGTAGTTTACCCATGGAGGGTGGTTGCACTGCACGTGATCCCCAAGAACTTTGGGTCTCCTTATGTAATTGACCCACCCCTCACGTGTTAGGCACGTGAGGTGGGTTTGGAGTATAGCCGCACAGGATTGGCGCATGGTTTTTTTGCTTGGCGTAGGAGCCTCGGCCTACTATGGCAACAGAGACAAGCTCGCTGGCGGGCATGAGGTAACCATGCATGGGGCACGTGGCCGTAGGTAGTCGAGTGAGGGAGCACCTGCTGCCTTGTTGGGTGAGGGAGCGCCTGCTGCATGGCGACGAAGGTCTTCTCGGCTTGAGAGGTGGAGAAGCACCGCGCAGGTGACGACCGAGGGCAGAGTTGGCCGCAAAGGCCGGTGGTGAAGTGGGTTGGAGGATCGTGCCTTGTTGAGGCTGTGTCGAGGGTAGGGACCTATTCGAGGCGCGGGGCTGATAGCCAAGGGCTGGCAGTGCACAGATCCACGTGTTGTTGGCCGCGAAGCAGTCCGGAAGGGGCGGCCGACGGAGGTGTGGTGCGTGTAGGATGAGCATAAGGACAAACAAGGGAACTTCCCCTGTGAACAGGGGAAGTTGGGATATTTGTTTTCGAGCCTTGAATTATTAAATGATTGAGAAAAGTTCCTCAAAAATTTCCATAAAAATCACCATTGTGTTCACAACGTGTGATTTATCAGTGAAAGTGATAATGTCTTCGAGATTTGGTGAATGGAATATGGGGAAATGATGAGAGAGAAAGGTATGAGGAGGAAGATCAGAGGAAAAAGGAATGACGGGGAAAATATGAAAAGATAAGAAGAAGAGGGAGGAAACAAGGGGGAGGGAGTTACCTGTGAAAGTGATGGTTGGATGCTTGTGAAAGGACCTGGGAAGTCCTTGATCTTCGCTCAATGGCCGGCTTGTCGGGGCTCTGGCAGATGCGGTTTGCGGCTGCGGCGGTGGACGGAGGGCCACCAGATTTCGCCTGGAGGAGAACGGTCATCTCTCAACCTGAAGAGCTCTGCTGTCACCAGAGCTGTTCTTGGAAGCTCTCCTCTCCTCAGCTAAAAAATGGCATATACTGGAAGTGGGAGGAGTCGTCGACTTTTTAAGGTGGTGCAAGGATGAAGAGTGGTGCAGGTGGTGGAGCATGTGAGTGAGGTGAGAGGAGTGGGTAAGGTGGGTGGAGTGGCGGTGGTCATGCCGCGTGGAGGAAGCCGGCCATGCAAGGCGGAGGTAGAGATCGTGGGCGGAGGTGCCTGTAGTGGGTGAGTGACGAATCCCCATTCATCACTATTTATTCTTTTATTTTAGCTAAATATCCTGGCAAAAAACCTTGTATATAGTTGTAAATATAACAAGTTACAAATAAGCATGCATTTGTTAAATACCAATAATTAGCATGTATTTGTGCAATAATAAAAGAACAAAGAATAAAAGAAAAAGAGGGAAATATTTAGGATAAATATTGAGTGACCTAATCCCAAGAAAGGGCCCAACATGGGCCTGATCGCCAAATAAAATAAGAAGAGAGATACAGGGCCACTCAACCTTGTACATATTCCTTTAATGTACATAAATATTTTATTTTCACAAAAGTCAAAATAAAAATATGTTCATACTACCTTGTATATATTCCTAAAAAAACAAAAATTAGAAAATAAAAATAAAAATAATTTATCTCTCACCTTGTACATATTACATGTATATACGTAACAAATACCTACTTATTTAACGCTTCTAAACAACTCATAAAAAAATATAAATTATTCTATACTTCAACTTTTGTTATAAATAAATAAAATATAAAATTGTTGTATTTGTACAAAAATAAACAAAATAGGAATTAAAATAAAAATAAATAAATATTTTATACATGTATATAATGAAACATAATGTATATACCTTTATTTACTTTTTAAAAAAATAAATAAAAATCACTAACAAATAGTTTGATAAATAAGAAATTTTTTCATGTTGAATGCATGTTAAATTAAAATCATTTTCGATTTTTAATATATTTTACAAATAATTTTGACCATCGAATTTTCTGATTGATCCAGGAGCGATGTTGATCCCGGTCAACTCCCCCTCCCAGACCCTTCTTCACCCGAATCTGATTTTTTCTTCCTCGTCTCCAAATTTTCTCTATCAGATCTGATTGCCTCATGCCCCGATTTCTTCACCCGCTCTTCCCCATGGATCAGCGACCTTCGCGGATACCTAGAGAGTGGCATATCTTTCTCGGTTCGCTCACCCTCGCCCGATCTTCTTCGCCACCAGTGACATGCTATAAAATCTTCATTTGACTCCCCAGACCTGTAGGACGTGCCTTACACCCTCCAACTACCCTAGTCTCCTTCCCCTTGGTGACAACATTCGGCCGGAGCCATTAGTGGCTGGATAGAGTAGCTGCAGCCGACGCTCAAAGCACGTGGTCGGAGATCCACCGCATTTGAGCCTCCCCGCCTTCCGCTGTGTGGCAGAGGCGATGACCCAGTCCCACCTCACATCCTGGATCTTAGGATCAACCTTGAATTCTCAGGTAGCTTTCATTTCCTTCCTAGCTCCAGTTTTTTCGATTCGTTCATTCCTCCCTCCGCCGGCTCCGACCTAATGGTCGGAGCTCCATCAGTCATATCCACTCGCTTCGAACGATTACCCCGTTGACCGTCATCCTACCCCCGCAGCTTGATCACCCAAATCTTGTCTATCAGAACCAAGATTTGGTCTAGGTTCCACCCTCCGTATCGCCGAAACCTCCCATCGCCTCCCACCATCGCTTCTTGTTATTTCTAGCCAAATAACCTTGACCGGAGTCTCCCTTCGAGTAGTAGATTTCATCTGCAGGTCAGAACGTGTGAATATACAATCCAGGACGCCTTTCACCCACTTTGCTGGAGGTCGCCCATGTCACACACCCCGTCCAGGAGATCTGACCGTTGGCGACTTCATCC
This sequence comes from Ottelia alismoides, assembly GCA_037367405.1. Classification (NCBI taxonomy): domain Eukaryota; kingdom Viridiplantae; phylum Streptophyta; class Magnoliopsida; order Alismatales; family Hydrocharitaceae; genus Ottelia; species Ottelia alismoides. The sequence continues at coordinate 365,646 of JAZKJV010002956.1, forward strand.
GACCTCGCCATCCGACATGGAGGAGCGTCGCGAGTTAAGCACCGCTGCCCGATCGTTAATCGGAGTGACGTATCACCGCTAGTTCTCCGAAGAACTTCGCCCAGGTGGAGTTCTTCCGGGACCCACCTCAGTTGTCGGATCTTCCCTCTCCTCCAGTTCACATTAGGGCCGTCCATCGCCTGCGCCTGTCAGGTCGTTAGATCCGACATCTAACGTCCTCCGTACGCGTACGTTAACTCCTTCGTCAGGTCGTTGGATCCTCCAAGTGTCAGCGTTAGAGCCGCACGTCGCCAGCCAATCAGGACGCGCTACCTGGCACCCCACGTGACTCGTACGACCCGCCTGGGTAATTTACGTCACCTTCCCTATATTTCTTTCCTATTTTTATTTAGTCTGTTAAATAAAAAGTACATTGTGGACTTTTTGCATCAGTGCCCCCCCAGTTTTCGTTATTTACAGTTTCGTCCTCCTTGTATGGTTGCACAAGCATCACCACGTGTATTTTTGGAACATTTGCATCTATTATCCTGAGTTTAGTGCATGTTATGTGTTGAATTTATAGTTTTACTATTTAAATCAATGCCCCTATGCATACTAAGTTTCGACATGGGCTTGTGTGAAAATTGCAGTAGGCCTCCTTGGTTTTTGACACGTCTTATCAATTAGTCCCTAGAAGTTATTCATTTTGCATATTGGTTCCTTTTTGATGTGCCTCTTTGATTGGCTTGAATAAATAGCAAATCTCGTCCAAATTTCATGAAATTTGGAAACATGGCTCCTGCCATGGTGTAAACATTTCTTTGATTTTTTTGGCTCATTTTGTTTGCATTTGATATTTTAAAAATTCTAAAACCTTAAAATTTGCTTCTATCCAGTTTCAAAAATCAACTAAAAATATTACAAACCCTCTAAAAATAAAAAAAATACTGATTGTTTTTTTATCATGTCTTCACTTCTATCCAATTTTCATTGCATTTGGCATTCATAAAAAACACAAAAATTGAAAACATTGAAAAACTTTGAAAAATCATTAAAAATTCTTAAAAATTCAAAAAGATGCATTTCCAGTTTCTATAGTAAGAGTTTTACCTTTAGTTTATAATAAAATTGTTGCTTGAATTTTATAGTCACTTTAGGTATTTTTAAAGTGCCTTTAGATTCTCGCTGGACACTGTTTTGGATTTTCATCCTTGTTTCATTTCTATTAAATTCTTTTAAAATCATAAAAATCGAAGAAAAATATTAAGAACATCTTCATATTTCTAAAACCCGAAAATATTTTTATTTGAATTTTTTGATTAATTTTTGTGTGCTTAATAATTGTTGGATTGTGATCTTTTGAGTGTTATTATCGTTTTCCTAATATTAAAAAATCCAAAAAAAGTTAAAGAAAAATATAAAATCCACCTAAATTAGTTGTTTTTGGATCTTCGATTACTTTGTAGGTTTACCATACCATGCTCCTTGTGTTCCACCCTAGTAGATATACCATGTAAAATTAAATTGCGAGACCACTATTTGTTTGCTTGCTTGCTAGATTTTTTATATTGGTGGTCTTCCTTCTTTTTCTTGATTGATTTCGATCCGAGTGGTTGATGTCACAACGACCAATGACATATTTACCCTTAATTGCTCGGGATTTCGGGTCACATCAGAATGGCGCCGTTGCCGGGGAGCATGGCTTAGTAGTCGGTTTTCCCGTTCTTTTTCGGCTATTATTTTTGCTTGCATTTTTCATCATCATTTATTTCCATTATATTCTATTTCATAATAATCACGGTTTGACATATTTCTGTTTTTGACTTTCTTGCGCGAGCCCGACGATCGAGGGCGGCTTTCTTCGGAGACCCGAGGCACCTGCGGGATTCGGAGGCATCTCATTTCTGCATCGACTCGTAGGAGGACGTAGGAGAGCCGAAGCAGGTGTATGGGGAGTTTTAGCTTAGTTTTTATTTCCTGTATACTATAGTTGTAATAATACAGGACATACTTCTATACTTGGTAGTTATCTCGGGGTCTGTTTTGCCGAGCACCGGTGTACTCGGGGGACCTTACCGCAGATTTCTCGCCAAATTTGGTTTTTACTGCTCTACTTACTGCTTATCTGATTTTCGAGGATTTAGCCTTGGCCTTAGGATTTTTTAAGACCGTGACATAAGTAATTAAGTCGAAATCCTAATTATTTGCCTACTCCTATACATCAATAGTTGGACTTAATCAATTAATTCAAAAAGAAAAAGTAAGATTAATTAGACTCGAGTCCACGTGCCCTGAGGAACCACATACATTGTATGCATGATCCGTTGTGGCGGACATCGAGTGGTTCCCAAGAACGGACTCAGGACTTAGTTTGATTACTTGACTATTGTGCTTATCGTGTAGAAACTGCTTGGTCTAAGGCCATTTTTCTCGTGCATCATATAGGTAGTTTTCTTTCAGTCTTTATTTTATGCGCGGATCACCCTAAATGTAGAGAGCTGGAGCCAGGTATGCATTTCTTACTCTACATGCATCATCGTGTTTAATCACGCATCGACTTTTTCATCTTCTTCCCCAGTTTTTGGACTTAAAACAATCAAGAGAACCGAAAAATTCGTTAGGCATTCTTTGATTGAAAAATTCCTAAAAAAACAAAAACTATAAAATTGGAACTGCTAAACACACTTGCCCCTAAAATATACTTCACTGAAAAATTGTCTTGGGAGAGTAATCCCCACATTGTCTGGTTTGGATGAGCGAGAGAGTGACCCACACACTACGCAAGAGCCACATCCGATTTCTTAACAAACTACCTGCCTTTTATATGGGACAATTTGTTGGGAGTATTGGATTCTTATCAGCTCGCTTAATTGCTCTGAAAGACTGTCTGATCACCAACTAAAATTGCTCTGAAAGACCGTACTTTTACAGTCATCATCTCTGAGTACGTAGGTGAATTGTGGGTTTTGCTCTCATCTTGGGTGTTTTCCAGATCTCATCCACCTCTCTCCTATTCACTTTCTTCATCCTACCCTCCCTCCCTTCATTCTCATTCCCCATTTCCATTCATGGATGATGGGTTACCCTCCTTTCTTGTTGGATCTTGCCGCTTCTTCATCTTATCCCCATCATACCTGTCCACTCTCATCGGAGGCCGGAACTCTGACCGACCTTTCATCCTCTTTTTCTTCGAGCATGCTGTGTTGGATGTTCGTAGAGATCGAGCTGACCAGATACAAGAGTCGGGCGAATCCACTGCTGGGATGAGAGTGCAGTCCACATACGATCACATAGAGCAGATGCGGGTTGCAGATAACTCCAACGCTAGGATGATGGATGAGCACACCGAACAGGAAGCACAATTAGCATCTACATTCCGTCCCTTCATTCTAGATTTGGAATTCATTCAAAGGCGGCCGAAATTTTCAGGAGAGGTGTGATGAAACCCCCTTGCTTAAGAATGCGTCAATAAAAAAACAGACAAAGTTTTGTAATTATCAGAATCATCAAATAAATTAAAAACACGAAAATAGCAAAACTAAAATTCGTGGTGTTTTTACCCTTAAAAACACCATAAAAATTTTAATCTATCTTTAAATGACCTAATCTCCGTTTCTAGTCAACGTGAAACTTTTAGATCTCATCGAGATCAACAACTTTCATGTTCTAAGTTTTACCAAATTCGGCCATTTATCCATTCATAAATCAACATCTTTGACACAATAATCTGATTGGGCCACGTGGCTCTTTGTAGTTAAGCCACGTGGCCGCATCTCTTCGTGCCACGCGCCCATGCCAGCCGCCGTCAGAAGGAGGTTTGGGAGCCTTAGTCACCGTTGTTCATTCCGCTCTCGATACCTGCCATTCGATCAGGACTTGGGATTCATCACAGCCCTCCGTCAGCGCTGTGATCCCAGAGCGCCACGTGTCACTTCCAGGGCCATTCGATCTCACTTTCATCTCTTCATCTCCACCATTATTTACGCTCCAGATATCGACCCTCCGATCTTGATTCACAAACTCATCACCACCGTACGCTACCGCTCTCACCACAGTACGACACATGGTTGCATCTGATCCCTTCGATCGCCTCTAGCCATCTTATCCCAACCGCTCATTATCGCCCATCCTTTAGCCGTTGGATTTCAAGATCCAACAACCAAAGCTTCGTCGTCAACCTCCGGTCTTCTCTCTTTCCCATGACATTCCTCTCGCACGACCACCTCACCCTTCCACTTTTTTCGGAGTCTTCGTCCGCCATCTCCATGTCTCAATCTCTCCACGACGTCGCCCGATCATACACGATTCCCGTGGTGATCCATGCACCCCACGACGACCTTCACCTCGCTCCTTAATCACCACACAAACCACGACGCCCTCACCTGAACCTCCACATCTGCCCCTTTAAATACTTCATCTCCGCCACTCCAGCTACCTCGTCCACCTTTACGTGGGGCTCCACCCAGCTCCTCTCCTCCTCCTTGTGACAGGGGGAGGTCCGATGGAGGCGTAAAGACAACGCTGACCCTAAGCCATGGTAGGCTTAGCCCTGTGGAGCTCTACATCCGCCAAGCTACCCCACCCAGCTAAGGGGGTCCAGCGATGACCGTAGTGTCTTCCAGTGTAAAGCCTTGAACTTGGCATATCTCAGATCCTATATAATAAGATCCGGCTCGTAAAGAGGAAACCGACAGAATTTGTTTCGTGTGAATCGGACTTCGTTTCGATTTGCTATGAATTTCGGAAGAAAGAGAAGGAAGGCTAAGATGTCATTAATCCATAATGACTATCATTAAGACTAATTAAACATGATTAAAGAAATTAATGACGATTGAAAGTCGCTAATGATCATTAGTAAACACTAATCAATAGTTAACAAAAGATATGCGTAAGCCGCGAAAGTTAAATCGCGATTAGTGAAAGTTAATCACGAGTAGTGTTAATTAAGCGTCATTAGCGAATCTAGAATCCTCTAGAATGTTCTAACTTAAGCTCCAAGTTTGGGATAAGTTTTGGCTAAAACCATGGGCCAAAACCATGGGCCGCTAAACCATGGTTAAGGTCTAAACCATGGTTTTCTACCATAGTTAGTGGTTTTCTGGGGCCTATAAATAGACCCCCCTACCCATTCATTCTCTACAACTTACACTACCACCACCCCAAGGGCTAGGGTCGAGAGGTTGGGAGGAGGAGTGGAATGCGAGGGAGGAGCGCTAGCGAAGCGCTGCCGGGAGAACGAGGAGAAGAAAGGTATGATCCTCTCTTAGTTGCTTCGTAAGTTAGGCTTTCAAATTATACTCTTGTTCTTCCAAGTTTTGTTTTTGATTCATATTTCTTTCCGATTCGTTTTCCTGTTGTGGTTCGAGGAGAAATCTGTGTAACACCCTACTTAGGTGCGGGCGGCTATGCACGTCAGTGACCCCGTGATTCGTCACACGTTCACTCATCTAAGACGCGTGGTGTCTACCGATTCTCCATCGTTTATGTTTCTATTCTTCGTACTATGCTTTTATAGTTATTTTGATGGAGAAATCTGTGTAATACCCTACTTAGGTGCGGGCGGCTGTGCATGTCAGTGACCCTGTGATTCGTCACACGTTCACTCACCTAAGATGTGTGGTGTCTACCGGTTCTTCATCTCTTGTTGTTGAGTATATTCTTTCAGTTTCATTGTTATTTTCCTCTCGATTGATTTTATAGAGGAAACTCTTTTCGTTTTTATTTTGAAATATGTCCCGATATAAGGGGAAACTCTGCCGAAATTTTCCGAGAAATATGTCCCGATATAAGGGGAAACTCTGCAGAAATTTTCCGAGAAATATATCCCGATATAAGGGGAAACTCTGCCGAAATTTTCCGAGAAATATATCCCGATATAAGGGGAAACTCTGTCGAATTTCTAAGAGAAAATATGTTCTTGACGTTCTTCGTGTTCTTCGCGTTCTTCGCGTTCTTCGTTCGTTCTTCGCATTCTTAACATGTTCTTAGCGTTTTGATACGAAAAATGAAATTCGATCTTTTCAGGAGCCTTAAATTAGCCTTCCTAAAAACGAAACTCGATAAAGCCTTGCATACACGAGAGAGAGCTCGATTAGGTAACGAAATCCTTCTTTTTGCTGTTGGGTTTTCATACAAAATTATTGAAATTCTTGATTTAGTGTTCTTTGCTACGAAGAACCCTAATTTTGGCTATTTTTGAAAAAGTCTGAAGAATTGCTTTGTAATTCCCACTAAAATAAGATTTACACATCAAATTGATGCGTTGGCTCTGAAAGTTAGGGTTTGGGAGTTAAAATAGGCATAAATAGGAGTATACATATGGTTATGAATAATATATATGTGAGTCGATACCAAGTATTGCGGTTTATGCAAATCAAAGACTTAACGAAAGAATTACATCATGTGAATTGGTGTGATTTGAGTTGGATCCTGAAAAGGATCATGTGTCACGATAAGGATGACTGGGAGTAGTACTACAGGTCGGGCATGCAACCTGTAGGTTGTCGGAAGGAACCCGTATTGGCATTTCCCTACCTAGGTGGTACACGGTTGCCCTGTTATGATTAGTGCGCACAAATTGAATGTTTTGCAACGCGTGGTACCGGGAGCCAATATATTCGGGTTGGAACGACGGATGATGTGATCATGTCATGTGGAGGCACGAGTGGTTCAATAGCGGCTGGGTCACGATAACATGTATTTAAAGCCGCTATGTTATATGATTAAATGTTAGCCTGAGGTTTTAAGCAACCGAGTCCTTGAGGACGGTGTGCTCATTTGATTTTCCAGGCTGAGGGTTGAGACCCTGTTTAATAAAATAAAAGGAAATTGTCAGGATAGTATTGGAGGATTGGTTGAGGCGACGTGCGGCGGCATAAGCTTACCAAGATCAACACAATCTCCAATCCTGAAGCATCCACAGCTTCGGAGTCCAAGAATGGTGGGGTTCCCCTGGACTAATCCCTGATGTGGAATAGAAAGGAATAGGACTTAAATTAATAAAAAGGAATGAAATATTGTGATATCAAGTTTTGAAAAAATTTACACAATTTATTTGCTTTTCTCTTCTTCGTTACTTAGCATTCGCTAATTTTTATCCTATGATTTATGGAAAACTCAACAGGTATCGGTGAGCCATAGCAAGGACTTTAAAAATTCATCCGTCTTACATACTAGACATCTAGCCAGCCACAGTAGCTTTACTCTTTAAGGTAGTTAGTAATCTTTTGTGTATTTTCCTTTCAAGCTGATGTACATGTAATGGTTATAGTGGGACAATGTATACTCTAAACATTATTTTGTGAATGGAAAAGTGTTGAAATACTTTCTTCCGAGTATTTTTATTTGCAGTATATTTCTGAATGTTAGTTGTGATTGTTGAATAAATTATTGCTGAGTAACCAGATCCGGATATGGGAGGATCCGACGGCCCAAGAAACGGGGTCGTTACAGATTGGTATCAGAGCTCGGTTACTCCAGTAATTTATTTAGTAATTAATAACTATGAGCGGTATTCAGAAACTAAGGTTGTATTAAGATCCTTTGATCTTAATAAATGACTGCAGTACCATTCACAAGTCATTGTCCCTGATGTACATCATGCTAAGACATATAGGATCTGACTTTTAACCTTAACTCACCCCAGGATCATGGCAGACCAAGACATGTCTAGACAATTAGCGGCTATGATGGCAATGCTCCAAGACATGGGGCAAAGGCAACAAGCATTGGAGGAGAGGCTAAATGCACAGGCTGAGAGACCCGAGTCATCTAAGCCTGCGGATGCTAGGATTGAAGGTTCTGTTCATCTTTCTGAGGAAGAATCTAGTTACCATCCTTCAACTGAGTCAGCTCCTACCCCGGTTGAAGGAGCAATGGAGAAGGCCCTTCTTAGACACCAAACATTACTAGATAATTACCGAAAAGGAAAAATTCCTCGATTCAAAGGTGTAGAGACACCTGCCGAGGCTGAATTATGGCTTGATGACGTCAGTAGGATGCTGAGAATAATACACGCACCAGCAGATACTTGGGTGCACTTTGCTGATTACTCCTTAGCAGACTATGCAAGACGATGGTGGAGAGCCATTTCCAAGAAATTAGCAGATCCTGTTCCATGGGATATCTTCGAAGAGAGGTTCCGAGCTCACTTTTGTCCCTCTCATTGGGAAGAATTAAAGAGGAGAGAGTTGGCTTCTCTGAATCAGGGTTCTAAGACTGTACGAGATTATCATATCCACTTTACTAAGCTACTACGATACTCACCAGCTCTAGAAGCTTCACCACAAGAGTGTCTTACCAAATTTGTTAGCGGTCTTCAGGGTGATCTACGAGCAAAGCTTGCTGGTTTTAGAGCCACAACCGTAGATGAAGCAATGGACATCGCCTCTCGTATTGAGATGGAGAGGGATGAAAATCGCCAAAGAAGAAGTTTCCACTTTAATGGTGGACCGTCCAAAGGCAAGGCACATTATAATCGTAGAGATCGTCGCTATCATCCAGCCGGTTCCAATATAAGCTCACCACAGACCTTGGGTCAGGAATTATCAGGAAGAAGGGGTTTCTCTAGACATCCACTATATCCTCGCGACTCAGCAGCAGGAGCTAGCACCTCTGTGGCTGGATCTTCAGCTCAAACAGGAGTACGTGTGTGTTTTTACTGTCGTCAGGAAGGCCACATCAAGAAAGATTGTCCGAAGTTGAGAGGTTCAGGGTTTAAATCAACCCCAATTAATAGTATAGCATCCACCTCAAGCAATGGAGCAACACATGGAGGAAGACATGGTAGAGTTCGAGGCTCACAAGGAGCGTCTCCTACACAACAACCACCACAAAGTGTTGCGGGTTCTAGCTTGCCTATTCCTAATGGCCAGCTCAATGCAATTACTGAGGAACAAGCCTACCACTCAGGCACAGTCGTACGAGGTACCGTTACTATTCATGGCTTTTCATTACATGATTATTTGATTCTGGTGCTTCACATTCATTTATTGCTCGACGGTTAGTACCCACTTTGGGTAAAATACCAGTAGAAGTACAACAGTCCTATCTGATCAAGGGACCAGGAGGACAAGTATTTATAATCCGAGAAATCCTGGATAATTGTATAATACTGATAGCGGGACATCTGTTACCTGTTTCACTACTACTAATCGAAATGGAGGACTTTGATCTTATAATAGGAATGGATTGGTTAGAAAGGCATCATGCATGTCTTGACTGTTTCCAGAAGACAGTAACATTCCACCTTCCTAACTCGATAGAGTTCCAGTTCATTGGAAAGACATCCAATGATAATATCAAATATATCTCTACATTGAAGGCACAACAGTTGTTAGAGCAAGGGTGCCAAGGTTATTTAGCTTATGTATCCACTACATCAGAGTCAGAAAGAATGATAGAAGATGTGCCTATAGTGTGCGAGTTTACTGATGTATTTCCAGAGGAACTACCTGGATTACCACCTGAGCGAGAGATTGAATTTGAAATCTCTCTCATACCTGATACTCAGCCTATCTCTATCCCTCCGTATAGGATGGCACCAGCTGAGTTACGAGAGTTAAAGGTACAATTGCAAGAACTGTTAGATAAAGGATTCATTCGTCCTAGTACTTCACCATGGGGTGCACCTGTCTTATTTGTTAGGAAAAAGGATGGCTCGATGCGGTTGTGCATTGACTATAGACAACTAAACAAGAGGACAATAAAGAACAAGTATCCTCTGCTAAGAATAGATGATCTCTTTGTTCAGTTACAAGGTTCAACTGTGTATTCCAAGATTGATTTAAGATCTGGATACCATCAGTTGAAAATTAAAGATACAGATATTCCCAAGACAGCTTTTCGGACTAGATACGGGCATTATGAATTCTTAGTTATGCCTTTTGGACTAACAAATGCCCCAGCAGCCTTCATGGATCTCATGAATAGAGTATTCAAGGAGTTCTTAGATCACTTTGTAGTAGTCTTTATTGATGATGTGCTTATTTACTCAAAGGATAAGTATCTGCATGAACATCATCTCAGGAAGGCACTTGAAACTCTAAGGAAGAACAAACTGTATGCTAAATATAGCAAATGTGACTTCTGGCTATCTGAAGTATCTTTCTTAGGCCATGTTATTTTTGGGGAAGGTATATCAGTTGATCCTACAAAGTTTAGTGCGGTGATTAGTTGGGAACGCCCGAAGACTGTCACAGAAATACGATCTTTTCTGGGTTTAGCTGGATATTATAGAAGATTCGTGAAGGACTTTTCACGGATAGCATTGCCAATGACTAGACTAACTCAAAAGGAGGTCTCATTCTTTTGGTCTGATACATGTGAGGCTAGTTTTAAGACACTGAAAGAATGCCTAACATCTGCACCAATCCTTACTCTACCCTTCGGGAGTGAAGGGTTTACAGTGTACACTGACGCGTCAAAAGAAGGACTTGGGGCGGTTCTTATGCAACGTGGTAAGGTAGTTGCGTATACATCACGACGGCTCAGGACACATGAGAAGAACTACCCAGCACATGACCTTGAATTAGCTGCCGTAGTGTTCGCTTTAAAGATTTGGAGACACTACATGTATGGTATTACTTTTGAAATCTTCACCGATCATAAAAGCTTGAAATATCTATTTGATCAGAAGGAACTCAATATGAGACAGAGACGGTGGCTAGAGTTGCTGAAAGACTATGATTGCACTATCTCCTACCACCCTGGTAAGGGGAACGTCGTAGTAGATGCCCTTAGCAGAAGAACTTATTCACTCGGGTTAGTGAGTGCTATCCACTTCTGGGGTTTACTATCAACGTTAAGTGAATGGAAACCATTTGATAGTAGTGCTGATACTATAACTATTCCCCATCGATACAAACCAGAAATATGGGATAAAATAAAGAAAGGACAGGAGGATGATCCAGTCCTCAAAGACTTAAAACAACAACTTGAGAAGAATGAGATAGAGGGATTCCAGATACAAGATGGTTCACTGTATAATCATCACAGAGTTTGTGTACCAAACACACTTGAACTAAGGAAAGACATCTTACGAGAAGCTCATTGTTCTAAATTATCTATTCATCCAGGAATTACGAAGATGTATAAGGATCTTCATTCATACTTTTGGTGGCCAGGAATGAAGAAAGATGTTGCTGAGTTTGTGAATTCATGTTTCACTTGCCAGCAGGTAAAGGCTTCACACCAAAAGCCACCGGGATTATTGCAACCCCTCCCTATACCTGAATGGAAATGGGAAAGCATTTCCATGGATTTCGTTACTGGCTTACCTCAGACGACTGGTAGTAAAGATAGTATCTGGGTTATAATAGATCGTCTGACAAAGGTAGCATACTTCATTCCGATAAGCTTATCTTTCACTCCAGACCAGCTGGCTGAGTTATATATTACACATGTGATTCGCCTCCATGGTATCCCGAAGGAAGTAGTTTCTGATAGAGATTCACGATTCACCTCACACTATTGGGAGAACTTCATGAAAGCTTTAGGTACACAACTATGCTTGAGTACAGCATATCATCCACAAACAGATGGGCAGTCAGAACGTACGATTCAAACACTAGAGGATATGCTACGAGCATGTGCCTTAGAATGGAAGGGATCGTGGATTAAACATTTGCCTCTTGTAGAATTCACCTACAATAATAGTTACCATACAAGTATTGGCATGGCACCATTTGAAGCACTATATGGACGAAAGTGTACAACTCCTTTGTGTTGGCAAGAGGTCGGAATAAAGAACCTTTATGATTCAGATAGACTTCAGGAGACACGGGAAGCTGTAGAACTTGCTAGAAAAAGACTATTACTGCTCAGAGTCGCTAGAAAAGTTATAGTGATACCAGGAGAAGAGACCTTGAATTTGAGGTAGGCAACTTTGTATTTCTCAAAATATCACCTATGAAGGGTGTTCAGAGGTTTGGCTTGCCTGGGAAGTTAGCACCCAGGTTCGTGGGTCCCTTTGAAATTATTCAACAGATTGGAAAAGTTGCCTATAGACTTGCACTTCCTCCACATCTTTCGGCAATACATGATGTATTTCATGTATCAAATCTGAAAAAGTACATTAGGGATCCAGAGCATAAGATAAGTTATGATGATTTACATGTTGAGCCAGATTTGACATACCAAGAGATACCTGTGCAAATACTTGAAAGGGATATCAAGAAGTTGAGAAACAAAGAGGTGCCTCTAGTTAAAATATTATGGCGGAAACAAGAGTTTGAAGAAGCCACATGGGAACCTGAGGCAGAAATGAGAGAGAAATACCCGTACTTGTTTGAATGATAAAATTATGTATTATGTATATGTTCATTTTAAATGACATGACGTTCATTCTCTTTAAGGTTGTTATGGTTTCAATCCTCTTTATGGATGTTATGCCTGCATTTCTAGTCTCGAGGATGAGACTTCCTTTAAGGTTGTTATAATTATAAAGCCTTGAACTTGGCATATCTCGGATCCTATATAATAAGACCCGGCTCGTAAAGAGGAAACCGGCAGAATTTGTTTCGTGTGAATCGGACTTCGTTTCGATTTGTTATGAATTTCGGAAGAAAGAGAAGTATGGAAGGCTAAGATGTCATTAATCCATAATGACTGTCATTAAGACTAATTAAACATGATTAAAGAAATTAATGACGATTGAAAATCGCTAATGATCATTAGTAAACACTAATCAATAGTTAACAAAAGATATGCGTAAGCCGCGATAGATAAATCGCGATTAGTGAAAGTTAATCACGATTAGTGTTAATTAAGCGTCATTAGCGAATCTAGAATCCTCTAGAATGTTCTAACTTAAGCTCCAAGTTTGGGATAAGTTTTGGCTAAAACCATGGGCCAAAACCATGGGCCGCTAAACCATGGTTAAGGTCTAAACCATGGTTTTCTACCATGGTTAGTGGTTTTCTGGGGCCTATAAATAGACCCCCCCTACCCATTCATTCTCTACAACTTACACTACCACCACCCCAAGGGCTAGGGTCGAGAGGTTGGGAGGAGGAGTGGGAGGCGAGGGAGGAGCGCTAGCGAAGCGCTGCCGGGAGAACGAGGAGAAGAAAGGTATGATCCTCTCTTAGTTGCTTCGTAAGCTAGGCTTTCAATTCATACTCTTGTTCTTCCAAGTTTTGTTTTTGATTCATATTTCTTTCCGATTCGTTTTCCTGTTGTGGTTCGAGGAGAAATCTGTGTAACACCCTACTTAGGTGCGGGCGGCTATGCACGTCAGTGACCCTGTGATTCGTCACACGTTCACTCATCTAAGACGCGTGGTGTCTACCGATTCTCCATCGTTTATTTTTCTATTCTTCGTATTATGCTTTTATAGTTATTTTGATGGAGAAATCTGCGTAATACCCTACTTAGGTGCGGGCGGCTGTGCACGTCAGCGACCCTGTGATTCGTCACACGTTCCCTCACCTAAGATGTGTGGTGTCTACCGGTTCTTCATCTCTTGTTGTTGAGTATATTCTTTCAGTTTCATTGTTATTTTCCTCTCGATTGATTTTATAGAGGAAACTCTTTTCGTTTTTATTTTGAAATATGTCCCGATATAAGGGGAAACTCTGCCGAAATTTTCCGAGAAATATGTCCCGATATAAAGGGAAACTCTGCAGAAATTTTCCGAGAAATATATCCCGATATAAGGGGAAACTCTGCCGAAATTTTCCGAGAAATATATCCCGATATAAGGGGAAACTCTGCCGAATTTCTAAGAGAAAATATGTTCTTGATGTTCTTCGTGTTCTTCGCGTTCTTCGTTCGTTCTTCGCGTTCTTAACATGTTCTTAGCGTTTTGATACGAAAAATGAAATTCGATCTTTTCAGGAGCCTTAAATTAGCCTTTCTAAAAACGAAACTCGATAAAGCCTTGCATACATGAGAGAGAGCTCGATTAGGTAACGAAATCCTTCTTTTTGCTGTTGGGTTTTCATACGAAATTATTGAAATTCTTGATTTAGCGTTCTTTGCTACGAAGAACCCTAATTTTGGCTATTTTTGAAAAAGTCTGAAGAATTGCTTTGTAATTCCCACTAAAATAAGATTTACACATCAAATTGATGCGTTGGCTCTGAAAGTTAGGGTTTGGGAGTTAAAATAGGCATAAATAGGAGTATACATATGGTTATGAATAATATATATGTGAGTCGATACCAAGTATTACGGTTTATGCAAATCAAAGACTTAACGAAAGAATTACATCATGTGAATTGGTGTGATTTGAGTTGGATCCTGAAAAGGATCATGTGTCACGATAAGGATGACTGGGAGTAGTACTACAGGTCGGGCATGCAACCTGTAGGTTGTCGGAAGGAACCCGTATTGGCATTTCCCTACCTAGGTGGTACACGGTTGCCCTGTTATGATAAGTGCGCACAAATTGAATGTTTTGCAACGCGTGGTACTGGGAGCCAATATATTCGGGTTGGAACGACGGAAGATGTGGTCGTGTCATGTGGAGGCACGAGTGGTTCAATAGCGGCTGGGTCACGATAACATGTATTTAAAGCCGCTAGGTTATATGATTAAATGTTAGCCTGAGGTTTTAAGCAATCGAGTGCTCGAGGACGGTGTGCTCATTTGATTTTCCAGGCTGAGGGTTGAGACCCTGTTTAATAAAATAAAAGGAAATTGTCAGGGTAGTATTGGAGGATTGGTTGAGGCGACGTGCGGCGGCATAAGCTTACCAAGATCAACACAATATCCAATCCTGAAGCATCCACAGCTTCGGAGTCCAAGAATGGTGGGGTTCCCCTGGACTAATCCCTGATGTGGAATAGAAAGGAATAGGACTTAAATTAATAAAAAGGAATGGAATATTGTGATATCAAGTTTTGAAAAAAATTATACAATTTATTTGCTTTTCTCTTCTTCGTTACTTAGCATTCGCTAATTTTTATCCTATGATTTATGGAAAACTCAACAGGTATCGGTGAGCCATAGCAAGGACTTTAAAAATTCATCCGGCTTACATACTAGACATCCAGCCAGCCACAATAGCTTTACTCTTTAAGGTAGTTAGTAATCTTTTGTATATTTTCCTTTCAAGCTGATGTACATGTAATGGTTATAGTGGGACAATGTATCCTCTAAACTTTATTTTGTGAATGGAAAAGTGTTGAAATACTTTCTTCCGAGTATTTTTATTTGCAGTATATTTCTGAATGTTAGTTGTGATTGCTGAATAAATTATTGCTGAGTAACCAGATCCGGATATGGGAGGATCCGACGGCCCAAGAAACAGGGTCGTTACATCCAGGGACTCAACCCAAGCCTCCAACCGCCATTGTTCCCACGGTAAGCTTCCTCAAACTTCCTTGTATTTTATGTCATTTTCTTTTAATTTCCTACGTCGTTCTACACTCTATTACCCTCCATCATTCATTTTCCGAGCTTCATCATAACTCTACCTTCCACGCGCACTCCTCCGATCACCCTCTCTTCTTCTTCATGCCCCGGCCACCTTCGACCCATCTCCTCTTCGGTCGCCGGAGATGGAGCTCAGGTTCTGATGAATCCACGATTCATCGCCATTATTCTTTTATTTTAGCTTCATTTGTTTAGTCAAACACCTGTAAATAACCACTAATTTCATAATTTTATCATTTTGCATGCATTTGTTAAAATTGCATTTTTAACACTTTTTGTACATAAATAAAAGAATAAAGAAGAAAATAAAAAGAAAAGGGTGTGTTTATGTAATAAATACAGACTGACCCGAACCCCGAGAGAAGGTCAAGACTTGACCTGATCGACCAAGAATAAAGTAGGGGGAAATAAGGTCTTCTGTCAAAAATCCAAAAATATTTTGTGAATATTTTCATGTATATTTGTACAAAATTTACCGTATTTTATTTGTACATAATTTGACCTCAAACTAATTAATTTTGTAAACAAAAGTTGTAAATAAAAATGTGTTGTAAATAAAAAAATAAGTGTAAAATAAATTAATGTATATGTTGTAAATAACTACACCTAGAAAAAGCCGGAATGCGATAATTGAAACACCAATTTCAGCTCCATATGAGCTCAAATTGAACCAAATCACTTTCATTATGCTATAAATTAAATTATCTTTCCAATAGCTGTGGTCTCATAATTTTTGGAGTTGCGGGTAAAAAGTCGATTTTCTGGGGTATTTTGTGCAGTTTTCCCATTATTTATTGTATATATTTATTCGTATTTATTTTTCTATACATAATGTACATATTTGTAAATTAGCTTTTCATTAAAAATAAAGAAAAATAGAAATAATAAAAATAAAAAAGTGTCTTGTATAAATTATTTCCTTATGTGTACATGTGTATAATGTATTATGATGTATTATATGTACATAATATTTGTATACAATTAACTTCCTTATTTAATACGCACCAAAAAAATAAAATGTCTAACTTTAATTAATTAATTTAATTTAATTACGAATTTTGTATTTATATTTAATTATTTAATTCTTTATTTGATTTGATAACTTACCTTTTATGTATAGATTTGACTTTGTGCCTTAAATAGCCACCATTAAGGTGGCTAATTGATTTTTGGAAATTATTTAATTTATTTATTTTAATTAATTCCGAAATTCATTTTAATTAATTAGTTGTTTTATTTATTTAATTATTTTATTTATTTAATTATTTTATTAATTAACTACTAAAAACCTTCTCCTTTTTTACATACCTTTCTTTTTCATTTTTTTCTCTTTTTAATGGGCTGCTCCTCCTCATTCACTCTTGGATCAATCTTTGGAGAGGAGCCCGATCTCCGAAAGCCACTCGTTGTAGAAGGGTGCCCAGCCTCCGATCTGGTCGGTGACAGCGATTCGGTCGTCGTCGAGGCCATCACGGTGTGTCCACATCAAAGGTGTGATCCAGATTTTTATTCTCGTCATTTTCTCTAGGATAAATCATAGGTCTAGTTTTTCCTCTCATTTTCTCAAGCTCTTAGATCATTAAAAAATTCTCAGAAATTTTCCACCTCTCGAACCCGCATCCGATCCGATTACCACATTCATCTTAATCCCTACGTTTCTTTCCCTACCTCGCGCAACCTTCCACCTCCGATCACACACGACGACCGGAGACACAAATCTATCCATCGTCTCGCAAGATCCAAATCCATTCACACATCCAATTATTGTGCATAATGAAATAGAAAATAAAAAATTTATATAATTATTTTTCCTGTTTATCTCACATTTGTTTTTGCAGGAAAAATAAAAAAATATTTGTCTTTCCTCTCTAATCTTTGTTTTGCAGGAAAATTAAAAAATAAAAAAATTTCCTTTCTCCTTTGCTTACATTTGCTGTTAAAAAACTATACACATTTTTTAACCTTTTCCTGCAGGTTAAAATAAAAATAAAAACAAAACAAATAAATAAATAAATAAAGACAATCAGCTGGTCACGCGTCCCCCGCACCCCTTCGCCAACCCTTCCGCGTGCCGCCCCTCCAGGCGGCCGCGCCGCCCGCGACCTCCGCCCAGACTTCCAGCGTCATCTCCGCCCTTGGCCCGCCATCTCCGCCTCTGAGTGCGGCAGCGCCACCCGTGTGACCACGCGAGGCCGCTCCGCCCATCGCTGTTTCGTCCTTCACTAACAGCGGCGGTGGGGCCCCGCTCACTTCGTCCTCGCCCTCCGCCGTTGAACCTCCGGAAGCTCCTTCATCCGCTGCCCGTGGTGCGCACTCGGCCCCCCGTGAAGGGCGGCGGCGGCCCTTGTGCTTCAACTCCCTCTCTCCCTTTTGGAGAGAATAAAGCTACAGGATCCTTAGACATTGTGGAATAAAAAAAGAGAGATATTTGGAAGCATTGCAAAGTATTCCCTAAAAGTTTCTAAAATTGCGAACTAGGTTCTGTTCTCCAGAGAAGCACATGCAAGCCCTGCTCCTTAATGGGTAAATTGCACATTCTGGTTGCTTATTTATTTCTATTATATAATTTCTGCAGAAACTTTTGAATAATTAGGTTACAGTCTCTGTACTACAAGAACCTGAATTTTCATGTCTTTTGTTATCAAATAAATGTTTTTGTTGATCTAAAAATTCTCAAAACATTTGTGTGTGCTCCTGCTATAATGTTTGTGTTTATATAAAATTTTCATTGCATTTTGGTTAACATTTGATATTTTTAGAAAAATAAAAAAGTAACTTTTTGTATGCTTGAACTTTGCAAATTCATAAAAATTCGAAATTTCACTTAAAACATCTAAAAAATAAGTGTAGACGTAATTTGATGTTTTTTAATTTCTTTCCAATTTTTGTACTGAGATCATTTATAAAATTCCAAAAAATTACAAAATACGAAAAATCTCCAAAAAATAAGAAAATTCTTGAAAAATCCAAAAATAGTGATTTCAGTTTATGATTGTAGATGTTGCTTTGTAGTTTATACGAAAAACTATCTGCAAGAGTATTGGGCACTTAAAGTATTTTTAACTTGCAAAATACTCTCGGTTGTGCACTGTTCACTTTGTTTTGTACTATTTGATTTTTATAAAATCACAAAAAAATAAAAAAATCGAAAAATTACCAAAAATATTTTAAAACATATAAAACACAAAAATATTTTCTTTTTAATATTCTGAGTATTTTTTTATCATTTTAAAAAAATACAGAAAGAGAGTGTGTGTGTGTGTCTTGTTTATCACTTGTGCACACTGTTTTTAATTTTAAAATTTAAAAAAAATCAAAAACTACTAAAAATTCACTTCTGAAAATTGACTGCATAGTTTTTAAATCATGCTCCTTGTGTTTGACCTTGGTCGCTATACCAGGTAAAAAGAATAGCGAAAACTGCTTACTTTTGTTTTTATTGATTGATATTTTATTGAGTGGCTTAAATACAATTTTTTCTCGATTGACCGAACCACGCGGTAGAGAACAACAACGCATCTTATGATATTATTTTTATCCCCTCTTAACCGCGTCGGATTTCATGTCATCATAATGGCACCGTTGCTGGGGATCGAGGCTTTGTAGTCATTTTTCTACTTTGTCTCTCTATATCATAATTGTTTTCTAACCTTCTCTCTTTGATTTTTGTGCGAGGTACTGCTTGGACGAGTTGGAGATTCTATTTGGAGGACCCGCACAGGAAGAAGAGCATGGAGGAGAAGAAGATTTTTTTTGAGAGAGAACATTTCTTGAGACATTTGTAATAATTTAGGACTTGAACACTTGTGGACTTGTACTTTTCTCGGGATCTGTTTCGCCAAGTGCCGGTGCAATTGGGGGATCTCACCGTTGTTTTCCATGTTTTTGATTTCACCGCTAGAACTTACTATTTAATTCTCGTGATTCTGGCCCACAGACATAGGATTTTTGTTGATTGCGATGTAAATTTCTAAGGTCCAACACCTAATAGAATATTTGTTCCTATAAATGGTAGTTGGACCTTGGATAAAAATTAAATTTAAAAAGTTAGTTTAATCGGATTTGAGACCATGTGTCGTGAGGAGTCACATACAACGTTGGCAGTACCCGTTGTGGCGGGCGCCGAGTGACTCTCAAGATCGGACTCCGGACTCAATTCGGTTAGCTAACTATTGTTCTTCATGATCAATAGAAGTTGCTTGTTTAAGGTCGATTTCCTCGTGCATCATATAGTTATTTACATCCTGTATTTAATTTCTGTGCGGATCATATTGCATGTATAATGCTGGAGCAAGGTATACATTTCTATCCCTGCATGCATCATTGTGTTTGACCGTGCATTGGCTTTTTCGACTCCTCCCCCTGTTTTTGACTCAGATTAATCAAAGAGGAATCAGAAAAATCCATTAGGCGTTGTTTGTGTATAAAAAAATCTAAAAAAGTGAAAGCAATAAAGTTTGGGACTGCTAAAGCAAACTTGACCCAAAAACCCACCTCATTTAAAAATATTTGTTTTGGGAGAGTCACCCCCTCATTGTTTGGTTTGTTTGAGCGATAGAGTGACCCGAACACTAGGATAAAGCCACGCCTGAACTTCCGTTAGACTACTGGTCTTGGGGTTAGTCGTTCTCCAGTGAGGATCTCTCCGGTAACTGATAAAGCAGACCGCGACGTCCTTTACAGAGCGAGTTAATCGGGTAGCTGGTAAACGGTCCACAACTTGTATTGGCTGGGAAAGATCTAACTTTGGGATTGGGCCAGTCTCTTGGGTGCATCGTGTTCCTAACAGCTCGCTTAATCACTCTGCAAGATTGTTTTATGACCTAACTTAAAATTGACAAGATTAACGACCGATCCTTTACGGTCATCAGCTCGTGTTGAGTAGGTGAATTGGGGGTTTGATTTTTCATCTTGTTTGCTTACCAGATCTCATCCGCACTTATCCCCACATCACGATGATGGGAAGGAGGTCCCTTAGGTTGCCTTTGGCTGCACCGCTTTCGAGCACTCATCCCCATTCATCTAGGACGGTTTCGGAGAGCCCAGACCTGCTCTCCGAACCTGAGTTCACTACCACCTTTTCTCCCCTCGATCACCCTTCTTCCACCAATCCTGAGATAGCTGAGCAGAGGCCACCACAGATTTATGTTCACTTGACGGCACCTTTTGCCTTTGCCTTTGCAGAGACCAGAGAAATGGTCAGCAGTGACAGACGAACCGATGGACAGCCATAGAATTCAACTTTTGTTCAAGATCAGGGTGACATCAACAATACCTTGCTCGCCTCCCCAGAGATGATGCAGCGACAGATTCGGGACCAGGGAGCATTTATGACAGAGGTCCGTCAAGAATTAGCACAGATGCGAGCCGATAGAGGAGAGCATCACCGAGGAGGGAGTGGAGAGATTCCAGAGCCTAGAGGAGGATCAGACGGAAACCTGGAGGATCAGTCGGAGCCAGCTAGACAGCCACGACCGATGAGGCATTTGCACAATCTTGCTGCAACTCTCACTCATCGTTGGATTCAGCTCCTTGAGATTCTGGGCGATTTCAAGCTTCCCCCCAGACCATTCAGCTTTTCCCCAAGTTCCATGGGGAAGCCACCGAGGAGCCGCATCTTCACCTGCAGGAGTTTGAGATGATCTACAGCACTGTCCACGACAGATACGTGGACGAGGACACTATCAAGATGATAGCATTCCCTTTCTCCCTAGAGGACAGAGCAGCCAATTGGCTGAAGCATTTGGGGAGATATGTTACATCTTGGGAGCAGCTCCGGACCGAGTACTTGAACAAGTACTATCCACTCAACCGGACCAATTCAGCACGAGCTCTGATAAAGAACTTCTCCATGATCCCCAATGAACAGTTTAATGAGGCGTGGGATCGATTTCGTGAGCTTATCGACCGGTGTCCACATCATGAAATATCCAAGCCCAATCTTTCCCAGAGCTTCTTTTGTGGGCTGACATCGGAACTGCAGGGGCTTGTCAACGCTTCTTGTGGGGGGTTCGTACTTCACCAAGGTCGAAGACCAGGTCTAGGCCATTTGTGAGGAGATGGCTGAAAATTACGCAGTGATGTCCCATACTAGGCTATACGATCAGGGGAAGCCCCAACCCCATGTCGTGTCCTATCATAGGATCTTACGGGTTGATGCGAGTCCACCCAGTTCTTCGTCAGCAGCAGCAGCACAGGCAGAGTCTTCAGCCGCTGACATGGGCATTATCAGCGAGAAATTGGACCGCATAGAGATAATGGAGAAGAAGCAGTGCCAGGGCATGACACAAATAGATCAATTGGCACAGATTCTTAGTGACCTGAAGACCCACATCCTGTGTCTCCAGGAGGCACAAGCAACGTCTCGGCCTCAACCCAGGTCACGTGCTGATCCCCGCAGCAGCAACTCTTCTCAAATCTCTACCCAGTATCACTTGGTTCACCACATTCAGGCAGAGCCAGTCCAGCAGTTGCAGCAGCACTACTCTCATCTACCTCCATCTCAGGACACTCAGATGGTAGTGTATCAGCCGGATCAACCACTGGCAGTTCTTTCCCCATCCCCTTACGAGCAGGAGCCGTTGATTGAAGTCAACGGGATTTAGTATGGCCGACAGCAGCCCGGGAAACGTCGGGATCACCCTGGATTTAGATGGTCAAACGGAGGTACCTCGTCCCTACATCAGCCTCCAGCTCAGGGTGGACAGGGCAGCCAGCAGCAGCAACAGCCACATTACTCCCAGCAACAGCAACACTTCCAACAGGGTCCTCGTCCTTACCATCAGGGATAATAGTGAAGGCAGCAACAACAGCCTCAACTGTATTCTCAGCCTCCTCCTTCTTTCCAGCGAGGAAACCAATCCGGTTCTCATGCACATGTTTATGAGAATCTAGCCATTGATGACCTCACTCGCTTACTCATTGATCAGCAGGCATCCTTCAGGAGAGAGATGGATGAGTTCCGACAGGAAATGAGGGAGATAATCAAGGGAAAAGCCACCATACCCTCTCAGATTGAACCTAATCCGAACAATCTGAAGAGGAAATCTGAGCAGGTACAATTTACAGAGACCACCACTCCTAGTGATATTTTGAATGATATTTCATCCTCCATATTTGATGATGATTTTGTGACACTTTAGAGCGGTACAAGGCCAGCAGGAGGCGCCTCATCTGAACGACAACCCCATGATGATTCCAGAGTGTCAGATGAGGAGGATAGCGGTGCTGATGCCGCTGATGATGTTGATGACGGTAGTGTTGACACCACCAAGGACTATGATCCACTTGACGATATTGAGGCCGTCAATTCTCCAGATGTAGTTGCTGGTACTGACGCCACTATTAGACGTGATGCCGAGCCAGAGAGTGGTGCTGATGCCGTGAAGACAAATGCCATGGGTGGTACGGATGCCTCCATCTCTATTCCAGTTGTGTTTCCTTCTGTGTTTGTACCTCAGGACATTATCAAAAACACCAAAAATATGAATAAAGGAAAGGTTTCTTCATCTACTCCGAGTCCATATGTGTTGCATGATAACTCTTGTATGGGCTCCAGTCATTCTCAGCAGCAGGAACCTCTTCCTGGCCCTCTTTCTAAGGATGGTCCAACTATCCCTTCCCTTCAAGCACTCCGCATAGGTCAAGGGAAGAAAATGGAAAATCCAAAAAATTTACAACAGTTAGAGTTCATCTAGCATATGATAGAAAGATTCCACATCCAGCTGACTCTACAGGAGGCACTAGAGCACATCCCACTCTTCCAGAAGCACTTGAGAGAAAAGACCATTGTACATCGGAAGAAAAGGAATCGTAATGCAAAAATACATGTGCTTACACGTGCCACATGCTTCACTACTCAGAATCAACTGCCAACCAAGAGACCCGATGGAGGAGCTCCATATGTCAGATGCCATATTCATGAGAAGCAGTTCGATCATACCCTATTACATAGCGGGTCTTCGATTAACCTTCTTCCGGCAGCCTTACTTGATCAATTCGAGTTTGGACCTCTTAAACAAAGCAGAACGATCCTTCAGTTTGTTGATAGATATGTTAAGAGGCTTAAGGGGTTACTAAGGTACATTGTCGTCACATTTCAGGGCTTGAAATTCCCCGTGGACTTTGTTGGACATGGAGGTCCCTGAATCAGTGACAAATACCCTCATCGTCTTAGGACGACCATTCTTGGCCACAGACAAGGCAGTGTCCGACCATGATAATGGGAAGGTATACTTTCGCGTCGAGGATGAAAGTATACAAATAGAGACGATCGAGGAGATCATAGCTAGAGATTCAGTGTGCTTAGACCAGATGACCAATTCAGAGCATATGATAGATGCAGAGCTAGTCATCCACCAGGAGTGTGATTTTGTGCTTACAGATGATGAAGCAGTTTGGGAAGATCCTGCATCACGAGCTCTTGCCGCATCTTCAGATAGTGTAGATTCACATATCATGGAAGATGAGAGTTCAGAGAGCATACTCATGGCACAGGATATAGTAGAGGCTATTTATCATGATCAAGATAGAGAAGATGATTTTGTCTCATGCGCTTCAGATTCAGATTTTTCAGACACAGACACCGACTTCGATTGGCTGGAGTTCGATGAATATTTACCAAGTCTGGTGCATACAGAGCCGACAGCTAGGACGGAGAGTGAGTCAGGACAGTTGATAGATATACCAGTAGGGCCATCTTCGTCAGATTTAGCGTTGCAGCGAGAGTTCTCACGCACAGATCTAGTAGCATTCACTCAGACATTCTAGAAGCCAGATTTACCAGCTTCTACTTGCCCAGAATTGAAGACCTTACCGCAGAGCATGAAGTATAGTTCCTTGCGGGTGAGCCAGAAATGTTCCCAGTCATTATCTCTGCAGATATGACTGAAGAAGAATCTCGTTTGATGGAGGTTCTTGAAAGAAACCGCAAGGCAATCGGATGGAGTGTAGCTGATCTCCAAGGGATAAGTCCGGTCCTGTGCTCCCACCACATTTATCTTGAAGAAGATACCAAGCCCTCGTAAGAGTTCCAGCGATGGCTGAACCCGAATCTTTGAGAAGTGGTCATGAAGGAAATATCTAAGTGGTGGAGCGCCGATTTTACCTATCCCATCTCCGACTCAAAGTGGGTTAGTCCATTGCATGTGGTACCCAAGAAGACGGGTATCACTATAGTTGTGAACGAGTCTGGAGAGGAGATAGCTTCCCGAGTGCCCACTTCATGGAGGGTCTGTGTGGACTACAAACGATTGAATCAGGCCACCAAGAAGGACCACTTCCCCCTACCATTCATAGATCAGATCATTGAGAGATTAGCTAGGAAGAGTTTTTACTGTTTTTTGGATGGGTATTCGGGATACAACCAAGTGGCCATAGTGCTCGGAGATCAAGAGAATATAACGTTCACCTGTCCGTTTGGGACGTATGCTTTTTGATGGATGCCATTTGGATTATGTAATGCCCCGGCTACATTCCAAAGGTGCATGCTCTCTATTTTCTCAAACATGGTTGGTGAATTTTTAGAGGTCTTCATGGATGACTTCTCGGTCTACGGTGACCATTTTTATGCATGTCTTGATTACCTAGACCAAGTACTTCAGCGCTGCATTGAGGTCAATTTAGTCTTATCTTGGGTGAAGAATCATTTCATGGTGACTCAAGGGACGGACCTTGGCCACATCATCTCAAACAGGGGCATGGAGGTCAACCAGGCCAAGGTGAATATCATCAAGAAGCTCAATCCACCATCCAATATACGACAGTTGCGGTCTTTTCTAGGGCATGTCAGTTTTTACCAACGATTCATACAGGAATTCAGCAAAATTGCTCGACCGCTTACTGATTTGTTGACAAAAGACACTGAGTTCCTTGTAGATGATAAGTGTCTTGCATCATTTGATACTCTCAAGAATCTAGTTGTTGAGGCTCCTGTCCTTCAGCCGCATGATTGGTCTCTCCCATTCGAGATCATGACGGATGCCTCCGATTTCTCCATAAGGGTTGTGCTAGGACAGAGGAGGGACGGATTACCATATGCCATTCACTATGCTAGCAGAACAATGGATGTCGCTTAGCGGAATTACACAGTCACAGAGAAAGAGATGCTAGTTGTAGTCTTCGCCTTGGATAAGTTTCGATATTGCATTCTTGGATCTAAAGTGACTATTTATACTGATCACACTGCCATCCGATATTTAATGGCGAAGAAGGATGCCAAAGCCAGATTGACCAGATGGATCCTTCTACTCCAGGAATTTGACATTGAGATTAAGGATAAACCTGGAGTCAAAAATGTTGTGGCGGATCACCTCTCCCGTCTAGAGAACCTTGAGGATTCGGATCAGATTACACCGATTACAGAGACATTTCCAGATGAGTCGATCCTTGCAATCACCTCACTTCCATGGCACGCCGATATTGTGAACTATCTTTTCACGAAGAAAGTTCCACAAGGTTGGCCCAGACATCAACTTGAGACCTTTCTTGCAAAGGCCAAGTCGTATAATGGGAGAATTCCACTCTTTATCATGAAGGAGGGGATAGCATATGGAGACGGTGTATTTCTCAAGAAGAGCAACATAGCGTCCTCACCTATTTCCACAAGCTTGAGGCAGGAGGATATCATTCTGGGAGACGGACAACCAAAAGATGCTTCAATCCGGCCTTTGGTGGCCTAACCTCTTCAAGGATTCAGATGAATTCGTGAAGAGATGTACTGACTGTCAGAAAATGGGAACTTGTGCATAGAGAGATATGATGTCGATGCAACCCATTCACTTCTGTGAGGTATTTGACGCATGGGACATCGATTTCATGGGCCCGTTTCCTAAAAGCCAGAGAACTGAGTGCATCTTGCTTGTTGTAGATTATGTGAGTCGTTGGGTTGAGGCCATCCCCGCTCGAGCCGCATATGCTAATACCGTTTTCAAATTCTTGAGGAAAAATATCATTACACAGTTCAGAGTACCTAGAGTTTTGATATCTGATGGGGGGACTCATTTTATCAATGACAAGGAAAGGGCCCTTGCCAATGAGTTTAGCATAGACCATAGAGTTGCCCCTCCTTATCATCCTCAGACGAATGGTCTTGCTGAAGTTTCTAACAAGGAGATAAAGACTATATTGCAGAAGGTAGTCCGCCCAGACCGAAAGGATTGGTCACAACTTTTGGACTCGGTCTTGTGGGCATATCAGACATCCTTCAAGACCCCATTGGGTACATCTCCATTCCGACTCGTTTATGGCAAGCCATGCCACTTACTAGTTGAGCTGAAGCATAAGTCATTATGGGTTGTCACTGAGATATTTTTGGATCCAGAGAGTGTAGGAGATCAGAGAAAGGCAGAATTGGCAGCCCTGGAGGAACTTCGAGATACAACCTTTTCGAGTAGCCTACAGTATAAGGAACGGGTGAAGATATGGCATGATTCTCACATCAGCCATAAGCAGTTTGAGCCGAATCAGAAAGTATGGTTATTTGATGCTAGGCTAAAACTATTTCCATGGAAGTTGTAGAGCAAGTGGAAGGGACCATACATGATCCGGAAGGTGCATGACAATGGCAGCATTGATATATCTGAGATGACATCTGAGTCTACCTTCCGAGTTAACGATCAGCGCTTGAAGCCATATCTAGATCATGATCCGCTGATTGTCGATGTTGTCCCTATTCATTTTGCATGAGATGAGGTTTTTGACTAACATCGTTTGCATCTCATGCCTGATTATCACTTCCTCCCGCAGCTGTATAGATCTAGATGTCCATATCACACATTCTTTTGTCTAACATCCCATCTCCATCTTATGATTATGCTATACTTAGGGTGTACTTTACCCTAAGTATAGGGGGATGTCAGACTTGTGATTATTCTTTTAATTCTTTTTAGCTCTGTTTTGCGGCCTATACTTAGGGATATTTTACCCTAAGTATGGGGGGGGGGGGTAAACCTAGTACATTCTACTCCTCGGTTTTCCCCTTGTGTACAGTCTTCTATACTTAGGACTACTTAATCCTATGTATAGGGGGATCACTGACTTCTATTGATTTTATTCGTCGTTGTAGTATACTATTCTTCACTTTTCTATATTTAGTACGAGTTATGTCTTTATTTGCAGCACTTTTATCACTATGAGGACATAGTTCGAGCTAAGTATAGGGGGTGCCGTATATATTGTATATATACTTTAGCCATAACTCGTACTTTCATAATTTTAATGTGTTAAAATACTGTGTAAATACTGGTTGAAAAACATACAAACAAATAAAAAGATGCAGAAATTTCCTCAAAATATTTTCTTGTACATACTGATTAATAAGTCAGGTTAAAATATTTTGAAAGTAGTTTAAAAATCTATTTGAAAAATCTTTTGAAAACTATTTGAAAAATGTTTGAAAAATATTTTCAACCTTTGTAAAAATATT
Organism: Ottelia alismoides; assembly: GCA_037367405.1. Taxonomy (NCBI): domain Eukaryota; kingdom Viridiplantae; phylum Streptophyta; class Magnoliopsida; order Alismatales; family Hydrocharitaceae; genus Ottelia; species Ottelia alismoides. Next base: position 393,427 of record JAZKJV010002956.1, read on the forward strand.
GTGGATTGTAAAAAATTTTTCTCTTTGTGTGAAAAAAATGATTTTGTAAAAACTATTTGCAAATGTTTGGAAAAATAATTGAAAATTTATTTTGAAAATCTATATACTATTTGAAAACGGTTTGCAAAATTGTTTTCAAATGATTGTAAAATTATGAAAAAATAATTTGGACTATAGTTTTTAAAATTATTTGTAAAATTATTTTCAAGTAAAGTTGAGGAATACCTGCATCACAAAAAAATAAAATATAATATAAAAAAAGAGAGTAAAAAAGGAAAATTAAAAAATCCAACTATGTATATACTTGTATAAATTACTCAAGATGTAAATTCTTTATGACTCTTGTAAATAATTGACTCATTTCTTTTGTAAAAATGTGTATATAATCCCTAACCCTTATCTAAAAAAGAACTTTTGCATGTGCATCATTTTTCAAAAATTCATAAAAATTTCAAAATTTTGAAAATTGTTTCACAAGAAGATTTTGTTGTATTGTACATATTTTCTTGCATTGGCATGTGCATTTTTCAGGATAGTTTTCACAATTAAACTTAGTCTAGAATAAATGTGAAGAATGGAGCTTAGTAGGATCTTAATCCACTTAATTTCAGAGGAACATTATAAGATTTGGAGTTAAAGACTTTTCAGGTCCTAGAGACTTAATTCTTTGAGTCCATAAGACAATGTTCACATGTCATCTTGATGAGTCTGAGTAGAATATTTGACAACACATGCATTATTCTTTCAGACCGTGGCTTACCTTGGACAATGCACTCTACACATAGCTCTTCATGGAGGAGGTAGTGAGGGGGCATATTCTTTTGGCTTGGGGTAGCATACGAGGGAACCTCTCGTCGTCTTCTAGGGAGGGAAGTGCGTCTCAACCTGGTTTGGCGATGTTGAGGTGTAAAGACAGGAGTTGTGGGGTTGCAATAATGCTTCAAAAGAGGGATAGTCTACTGGCTCAAGAGGAAAAACTCCTTATGTACATGTTGCACCTTGTATATATTTTAAAAAAAAAGAAAGAAAGAAAAAAGAGAAAAAATGCAAAATCTCCAAAAGTGGACAGGCTTGATTGGAAAGTAAAATGTCTGCCAGAGTGTATATACAAGTAAAAAAAAGAATAAGAGCTTCAAAGTCAAATATTTGTGAGCTTGCAGCGGGTGACATGGCTACACTGGTCATGCATCCAAGGATAGGTAACTACACTGGTTACCGTCCATTCTCTTCTCCATGCCCTCTTCTTGAGCTGGTTGTAATTGAACATAGAAGGGAATATCCCCGCTCCTCGAGGAAAGAGTTGCTAGACCAGGGGATTAGAGTTACCTTGTTGAGAGAGGTTGTTTCTTTGTTACTTCTGAGATGGGGAGCTATATTCACTTACACCGTACAAGTAAGAATTCATAGTCATAAGAATTTGTGTATGTAGACTTGTTCTGATCTGACTGTTGAGGAGACCTGAATAGGAGTCTTGTGGAACTTAGAGGCTGTTAGGTCTTAATCCATATCCCATTAAGGTCCTGACACACTAATAATCCAAAGGTACGACAGACCTCCAGACTACTTTTTTATGAAGATAAGTTTATAAGTCAACTTCATTCTAACTTCTTTCCTTTTTCTTTTCTTTATTTTTGTTTTCACTTATTTTTCAAATAAGTGTTTGCTAAGGGACTAGAAAAGGTAAAGTATAGGAGAATAATGAATCCATGATTCATCGCCTTTATTCTTTTATTTTAGCTTCATTTCTTTAGTCAAACACCTGTAAATGCCCACTAATTTCATAATTTTATCATTTTGTATGTATTTATTAAAATTGCATTTTTAACACTTTTTGTACATAAATAAAAGAATAAAGAAGAAAAGAAAAAGAAAAGGATGTGTTTATGCAATAAATACAGACTGACCCGAACCCCGAGAGAAGGTCAAGACTTGACATGATCGACCATGAATAAAGTAGGGGGAGATAAGGTCTTCTATCAAAAATCCAAAAATATTTTCTGAATATTTTCATGTATATTTGTACAAAATTTTCCATATTTTATTTGTACATAATTTTACCTCAAACTAATTATTTTTGTAAACAAAAGTTGTAAACAAAAATGTGTTGTAAATAAAAAATAAGTGTAAAATAAATTAATGTATATGTTGTAAATACTTACACCTAGAAAAAGCCGCAATGCGATAATTGAAACACCAATTTCGGATCTATACGAGCTCAAATCAAACCAAACTCACTTCCATTATGATATAAACTAAATTATCTTTCAAATGGCTATGGTCTCATAATTTTTGAAGTTGCGGGTAAAAAGTCGATTTTCTGGGGTGTTTTGTGCGGTTTTCCCGTTATTTATTGTATATATTTATTTATATTTATTTTTATATACATAATGTACATATTTGTAAATAATATTTTCATTAAAAATAACAAAAAATAGAAATAATAAAATTAAAAAAATTGTATTGTATAAATTATTTCCTTTTGTGTACATGAGTATAATGTATTACAATGTATTATATATACATAATATTTGTATACAATTAACTTCCTTATATAAAAAGCACCAAAAAAGTAAAATATCTAACTTTAATTAATTAATTTAATTTAATTACGAATTTTGTATTTATATTTAATAATTTAATTCTTTATTTGATTTGATAACTTACATTTTATGTAAAGATTTGATTTTGTGTTACTAAAAACATTCTCCTTTTGTACATACCTTCCTTTTTCATTTTTTTCTCTTTTTAATGGGCTGCTCCTCCTCATTCACTCTTTGATCAATCTTTGGAGAGGAGCCCGATCTCCGAGAGCCACTCGTTGCAGAAGGGTGCCCAGCCTCTGATCTGGTCGGTGATAGCGATTCGGTCGTCGTCGAGGCCATCACGGCGTGTCCACATCCAAGGTGAGATCCAGATTTTTACTCTCGTCATTTTCTCTAGGATAAATCATAGGTCTAGTTTTTCCTCTCAATTTATGAACCTCTTAGATCATTAAAAAATTTTCAGAAAATTTCCACCTCTCGAACCCGCATCCGATCCGATTACTACATTCATCGTAATCCCTACATTTCTTTTTCTACCTCGCGCAACCTTCCACCTCCGGTCACACACGGTGACCGGAGACACGGATCTATCCATTGTCTCGCAAGATCCAAAGCCGTTCACACATCCAATTATTGTGCATAAATAAATAAAATATATATATAATTATTTTTCCTGTTTATCTCACATTTATTTTTGCAGGAAAAATAAAAAAATATTTGTCTTTCCTCTCTAATCTTTGTTTTGCAGGAAAATTAAAAAATAAAAAAATTCCTTTCTCCTTTGCTTACATTTCCTGTTAAAAAAACAATATATATACATTTTTAACCTTTTCCTGCATGTTAAAATAAAAAAAACAAAACTAAAAAAAATAAATAAAAAAAAGGCAGCCAGCTGGTCAGGCGTCCCCCGCACCCATTCGTCGGCCCTTCCGCGCGTCGCCCCTCCAGACGGCCGTGCCGCCCGCGACCTCCGCCCAGACTTCCACCGGCATCTCCGCCCTTGGCCCTCCATGTCCGCCTCCGAGTGCGGCAGTGCCACCCACGTGATCGCGCGAGGCCGCTCCGCCCAGTGCTATTTCGTCCTTCGCCCACAGCGGCGGTGGGCCCCCACGCACTTCATCCTCGCCCTCTGCCGTTTAACCTCCAGAAGCTCCTCTATCCGCTACGCATGGTGCGCACTCGGCCCCCCGTGAAGGGCGGCGGCGGCCCTTGTGCTACAACTCCCTCTCCCCCTTTTAGAGATAATAAAGCTACATGAACCCTAGACTTTGTGGAATAAAAAAAGAGAGATATTTGGAAGCATTGCAATGTATTTCCTAAAAGTTTCTAAAATTGCGAACTAGGTTCTGTTCTATAGAGAAGCACATGCAAGGCCTTCTTCTTAATGGGTAAATTGCACATTCTGCTCGCTTATTTATTTTTATTTTATAATTTTTGCAGAAACTTTTGAATAATTACGTTACAGTCTCTGTACTACAAGAATTTTGCATGTCTTTTGTGATCAAATAAATGTTTTTCTTGATCTAAAAATTCTCAAAACATTTGTGTGTGCTCCTTCTTTAATGTTAGTCTTTGTATAAAATTTTCATTGCATTCTGTCCAATTTTTGTACTAAGATCATTTATAAAATTCCAAAAAATACAAAATACAAAAAATCTCAAAAAAATTTAGAAAATTCTAGAAAAATCCAAAAATAGTGATTTTAGTTCCTGATTGTAGATATTGCTTTGTAGTTTATACAAAAATTAATCTTCAAGAGTATTGGGGATTAAAGTATTTTTAACTTGCAAAATACTCTCAGTTGTGCACTGTTCACTTTGTTTTGTTTCGTTTGATATTTATAAAATTTCAAAAAAAAAATAAGAAAAATTCGAAAAAATTAACAAAAATATTTTAAAACATATAAAACACAAAAATATTTGAAAAAAATACAAAAAGAGTGTGTGTGTGTGTCTTGTTTATCACTTGTGCATATTGTTTATAATTTAAAATTTTAAAAAATAAAAATTCAAAAACAACTAAAAATTCACTTCTGAAAATTGTCTGCATAGTTTTTAAATCGTGCTCCTTGTGTTCAACCCTGATCGCTATACCAGGTAAAAAGAATAGCGAAAAACACTTACATTTGTTTTTATTGATTGATATCTTATTGAATGGTTTAAATACAAATTTTTCTCGATTGACCGAACCACGCGGTTGAGAACAACGACACATCTTGTGATATTATTTTTATCCCTTCTTAACCGCGTCGGATTTCATGTCATCAGAATGGTCCTTCGCCCCCCTCGCTCGCCTGGAACCACATCCCACAAACCAGCACGTGCACTACTCACCTGCATGCACATGATCGTTGGAACTAACCAGGTGGTGAATGCCCTTCAATTGCCGGAGCTCCATCGGAGCTGACTTCCTCAATCTCGCCGCAAACATCCAAGTTCCGATGGTCTGATCTAGGAGCTCGGGCATCCTCCTCGAGCATCAGCGATGAACACTGCATCTCTAGATGTCTTCATAGTGTAGCAGAGGAAGCTAAGAAGGAGGCGGAGCTCTATGCGCTTCGCCGGAGCGTAGCCTACTCTGCCTTTGGAGGCGGAGGAATTGATGAACATGACGTACGAGCACCGTCCGATGGGCAAGATCGGACGGCTTGCCACGGGCCACGTTACTTCTTCAAGAGCGTACAACAACCATCCGATCTTCATGATCGGATGGCTTACACCGATCCACGTGGCATTGCTAAAGTTTCTTCGAGCCTCAACGCCAGTCCATTAGGCTCGGAGCCTCCGAGCCATCACCGAGTCTCCCCAAAACCCCGAGTCTCTACCAAGCCTAGCTGAAGTTGCCCCGAGCCTCCTCCGAGCCAGGACCTTCACCAAGCTTGGAGCTCACGTGCCTCCCACGTGCGATCAGGGTAAATTGCAGGGAGTCCCACGTACTTCTTCAAAATTGCAGATAGGTCATAAGACCAAGTGTTGTCCACGCGCGCCTGGGGTTTTTTGCAACCAACCCCCTACGGGTTTGAGTAATTACAAAAATACCCCGCATATGTGCGTTATTTACAAGGAAGGTCATGCGCCTAATTTTATTTGCAATTTAACTTTTCCTAGGGACATGTTTGCTAGTAATCTTTCATGTTTTCTTGCATTTATGCCCCTGGACTTAATGTTTAATATCTTGAGCATTTTAAATCTGAATTTGATTATTTCAATCTCATTTTAATGCACGTTTCATTATCTACATTATGACATCTTGATTTTACGGAGTTTACACACAATTCATATTGCTAAAATTATTCGAAGTGTCATGTACTTTGTTCATATCAATGCCAATTTCTGTTCTAATGCAAAGCATGATTTGATCCTGGAGTTGACTCGTTAAATTGTTCATAGTTCTAAAATGTTGTAGGGGCATATTTTTGCATAGCATTGCATATATTTGCATGATTAAAAATGAATTAAAAAATGCATATTTTCTGATTACTTAATGCATATTGTCCAATTTTTATGCATCCATTGACCTACTACCATTAACCCAACACTTAGTTAAATGAATTCAAGTCTGAATATCTCAAGAGAGGCTCGTGTCCCTGAGTTTGACCTTGGTTACTTACCAAGTAAAATACAAATACAACCATTTGATTTCATCTACCTATTCTATTAGATGTTTTTTTTGACGAACTGAATTCAGTCCGACTGCAATGAACACGGAGTGTTAATTAAACACTTTTAAATGGCTAAATTTTCAGGTCGTCAAATGGCATTGTTGCCAGGGAAAAAATGAAAGGTTGAATCAAAGGGTTTTTGCGTGCTTGATCGAGCCTTGTTTGCTCCGACACCCTCCCTAGAGCCTTAGATAGTCCTTTAATCTCTGAAGATTCATCCACTCACTTGTATATCCATCCGTCTTCTTCATTCTCTCGGGTCTCTCCCAACATCAAATCTCGCTCTTTATACTTAGGTTGCTCTCAGTCTAAGTATAGGGGGGCATGAGTCCCCGTGATTTCTACACTCATCTCTCCTTGCCTCAATACTTAGGTTATGTCTAACCTAAGTATAGGGGTTGCCCTCCTTAGTTCCCGTATATTTTCCTATATTTAAATGAACCTATCGACTTGTATCATTTAGTGCTATAAGGACATAGCAATGTTTAAGTATAGAGGGGTATAACGTATATACAGTATGTGTACTTCAGCTAAAATCCGAAAATTTTTGAAAAATTTAAAACTTTTTGGCTAAATAAAAATTTTTGAACTAAGTGGACCAAATTATTTCAAGGCTTTCTATATTATGTTACACTATTTTTTTAAAAATATTTTTGAAACCGATTTGCAAAATGAGTTTCTCTTGTATTGAAGAGTCTTTCCAGAATGTTTTGAAAATCTTTACTTGTGTGACATGATATTGGAAAATTCTTTTTGATTTCAAGGAAAGTTGAGTCTAACTTGTGTTCTAACCTTTAATAAAAAATCTATAAAAATGCGAAAATCCAAAAAAAACCCTTAAGAGTCAGATTGACTACTAAAACCAAATAAGTAGCCGTGTTCAGTGAGGGTTCGCCCTTAGAAGAGCGGGTGGTTTAGAGGACATCGCGTAATGCTCTGTCCTCAAGCAACGGGCTCCGACCTGTACTTACACCAATGATGGTTGAATGTAGATGTATCTACTTAATTGAGTTTAAGCAGTCATAATGACTCTTAAAGTAAATAAAAAAGGCTTTTAAATTAAAGAGTTGGATTAAAACCTCTAATTTCACACTTCCACCCAGGATCTCAAATGTTCAAGAAAGCTTGATTTATGAGGTCTTGAAATTTTAGGTTAACCAACATTAGCCATCAGGGTCTTAGACTTAATCTTCCACATTCCCCTAGATTTCTAAACTTGTGTTCTATATTCCATGCTTAGTCTCCAACACCAAGAATATTTTAAGCACATCACATGCACGACTGCGGTTTCGCTGAGATTAGTTGACTCTTCACCTGAGGGACTGGGCTGGGGGATTTGAGTCTGGACTTGATCTAATGATGCTCGAGGATGGGATAAAATCTTTGAAGGCTTCATGAAACCTGAGTGTCATCATCTTTAGCCAGTATGAGAACTTGGTTCTGATACTAATCTTTTAACATTGACTTAAGTGCCAGGGAGTGATAAAATAAAAATTGTTGATCAGTGTGCACAAACTCTTGGTAAAAGCAGCGGAGCTAGCAAAAAATATTACAAATCAATGAAATGTCAAATAAAAGCTCTCATTCCACAAAGTAAAATATAAAAGAGCTTCCACCAAAGGCAAGCTCTCCCAATAATTTCAAAGTGTCGACTTGGACCATCGCTATTAGGACTAGTAGTGGGCTTGCACCAAAAAAGGGCTCTGCATCGTAAATGCTACAAGTCTGGGTGTAGAAGGTACGATAGGTACTCAAAAGAGACACACCCCGGTGTATTCCCAGGAAAACATGTGCAGACGGCTCCAACTTCTGTTAACGGGCACACAGAATAACATCAAAAATATGTGTTGTGTAATAAGGCACGAGAGAGAATCCTTGTTCCAATGAGAGGGAGAGAAGAAATGACACAATCCCATACCCTCCATTAGTGGCCTTCCATCTACACTTTCAAGTCTTCCAACTAAATAGACGGTGGTCTGAATGCAAGATTTGATTTATTCCCTAGTGTTGAGGATTGAGTCTTTAGGAAAATTTCTTGGACCAAGACCTTGGGTGATGCTTTGACTCTACTCTCGTGAATACAGTTAACACTAAATGTCATATCCTTAGTTTATATCTATATCAGAGAGAGTCTAGATAACTATAAGAATTGGGTGCCTCTTGATTAAGGCTGGGTTCAGCTCTAAGATTTTTGATCTCTAAATTTGAGAAGAATTGAATAGATCAGATCCTGTAGCCACATGCACAAGGGGGTTAATCCAGTTCGTTCATTCTTCTTTGATGCTCGTGGACGAGCATAGTTTAAGTATAGCGGGTGATGAAACACAATTTCATCATCTTAATTTGCCCATTTTAAGCCCCTTGCTTAAGCATGTGTCAATAAAAAAACCAGACAAAGTTTTTTAATTATTTGAATCATCAAATAAATTAAAAGCACAAAAAATAACAAAATTAAATTTCGTTGTGTTTTTACCCTAAAAAACGCCCTCAAAAATTTTTTCTATCTTTAAATGACCTCATCTTTATTTCTTGTCAACATAAAACTTGTAGATCTCATCGAGATCTACAACTTTCATGTTTTGAGTTTTTCTAAATTCAGCTAGTTATCCCTTCATAAATTAAAATCTTTGACACAATAATATGATTGGGCCACGTGGCTCTTTCTGGTTAAGCCACGTGGCTGCATCTCCTCGCACCACGTGCCCATGCCCAGCCACCGTCGGATGGAGGTTTGGGAGCCTAATCACCATCGTTCATTCCACTCTCGATACCTGCCATTCGATAAGGACTTGGGATTCATAACACCCCTTCGTCAGCGTTGTGCTCCCAGAGCGTCACGTGTCACTTCCATGGCCATTCGATCTATGTTTTATCTCTTCATCTCCACCATACTTTACGCCCCATATATCGACCCCCCGAACTCGATTCACAAACTCAACACCACCGTCCGCTACCACTCTCACCACAGTACGACACGTGGTTGCATCTGATCCCTTCGATCGCCTCCAGCCATCTTATCCCAGACGCTCATTATCGCCTGTCCTTTAGCCGTTGGATTTCAAGGTCCAACGGCCAAAGCTTCGTCCTCAACCTCAGGTCTTCTCTCTTTCCCACGACTTTTCTCTCGCAAAACCACCTCGCCTTTCAATTTTTTCCCGAGTCTTTGGCCACCATCTCCACGTCTCAACATCTCCACGACGTCGCCTAGTCATCCACGATCCTCGTGGTCCTCCACACACCCCACAAAGACCTTCACCTCGCTCCATAATCACCACACAATCCATGTCGCCCTCACCTGAACCTCCACATTTTCCCCTTCAAATACTTCGTCTCCGCTACTCCAGCTACGTCGTCCACCTTTACATGGCGCTCCGCATAGCTCCTCTCCTCCTCCCCATGACAGGGGGAGGTCTGATCGAGGCGCAAAGACAACGCTAGACCCTAGTGTTGACCCTAAGCCATTGTAGGCTTAGCCCCACGGAGCTCTGCCTCCGCCACGCTGCCCCACCCGGCTCAGGGGATCCAACGATGACCGGAGTGTCTTCCAGACACTCAGCCCAAGCCTCCGACCGTCATTGTTCCACATGTAAGCTTCTTAAAACTTCCTTGTAATTTATGTTATTTTCTCTTAATTTCCTAGGTCGTTCTACACTCTATCACCCTCCATCGTTCATTTTCCAAGCTTCGCCGCAACTCCACCTTCCACGCGCACTCCTCCTATCACCCCTCTCTTCTTCTTCATGCCCCGACCATCTTCAACCCATTTCCTCTCCGGTCGCTGGAGATGGAGCTCCGATTCCTTCGCCCCCCTCGCTCGCCTGGAACCACATCCCACTCACTAGCACGCACACTACTCACTTACATGCACAAGATCGTTGGAAGTAACCTACAGGTGAATGCCCTTTAATGGCCGGAGCTCCATCGGAGCTGACTTCCTCAACCTCGCTGCCAACATCAAAGCTCCGATGGCCTGATCCAGGAGCTCCGGCAACCTCCCCGAGCTTCAGCGATAAATGTTGCATCTCCAGATGTCTTCATAGTGCAGCAGATGAAGCTGAAGAAGGCGACGGAGCTCTACGTTCTTCCTTGGAGCATAGCCTACTCCGCCGCTGGAGGCGGAGGAACTGAAGAACACGACGAACAGGTATTGTCCGATAGGCAAGATCGGACGGCTTGCCATGGGCCACATTACTTCTTCAAGAGCGTACAACAGCCCTCCGATCTTCATGATCAGATGGTTTGCATCGATCCATGTGGCATTGCCAGAGCTTCTCCGAGCCTCAACGTTAGTCCATCAGGATCGGAGCCTCTGAGCCATCACCGAGCCTCCCCAGTGCCCCGAGCCTCTGCTGAGCCTAGCCGAAGCTGCCCTGAGCCTCCTCCGAGCCTGGACCTTTACCGAGCCTGGAGCTCATGTGCACTGCAAGTGCAATCTGGGTAAATTGTAGGGAGGCCCGCATACTTCTTCAAAATTGCATATAGATCCTGAAACCATGTGCTGCCCACACGCACCTGGGGTATTTTGCAACCAACCCCCTCTAGGTTTGAATAATTACAAAAATACCCTCGTACGTGTAGTTTATTTACAACAAAGGTCCTGTACCTTATTTTATTAGCATTTTAGCCCTTCCCATGGACCTGTTTGCTAGTTATCTTTCATGTTTTCTTGCATTTATGCCCATGGACCTAATGCTTAATATTTGAAGCATTTTAAATCCCAATTTGATGATTTCAGTCTCATTTTAATGCTTGTTTCATTATCAATATTATGGCATGCATGATTTACTGAGTTGACACGCAATTCATATTGCTAAAATTAATTGAAGTGTCATGTACTTTGTTCATATCAATGCCAAATTATGTTTTAATGCAAAACATGATTTGATCGCGGAATTAACTCGTTAAATTGCTCATTGTACTCAAATGTTGTAGGGGCATATTTTTGCATAGCATCGCATATATTTGCATGATTAAAAATAAAAAATGGCATATTTTTTGATTACTTAATGCATATTATCCAATTTTCATGCATCCATTGACCTAGTATCCATTAACCCAACAATTAGTTAAATGAATTCAAGTCTAAATATCTCAAGAGAGGCTCGTGTCCCTGAGTTGGACCTTGGTTACTTACCAAGTAAAATACAAACACAACCACTTCATTTCTTGGACATATTCAATTAGATGTTTTTTTGACGAATCGAATTCAACCCGACTACAATGACCACCGAGTGTTAATTTAACACTTTAAAATGCCTGAATTTTCACTCGTCAAGGTGCACGAGGAGTCATATCTTCATCTATCGGAGTTTGAGGAGTTCTGTGTGACCCAGGTATATTCAGATATCACTTCTGAGGAGCTAATGTTGATGACCTTCCCATTTACACTCCAGGACAGAGCAATGACGTAGACGATTGGGAAGGAAAACTGCTACGTGGAACGAGTTACGGTGAGAGTTTATACAGAGATTTTATCCCCAACGTAGGAGCAGATATGATGCGGTCTTTAGTTATGGATTTTTCAGTAGACCCCCATGAGCCAGTACATGATTCATGGCTGAGGTTTCTCGACCACTTGAGGAGATTTCCAGATCATGAACTTTCAATTACCAACCTTATTGAGATCTCCATGAGGGGGATGACCGCTGAGCGGATTACACTGGTAGTGACCTCGTGTGGTGGTTCACACCACAGTCCCGACATGGATATACTTTAGACCATCTCGAGAGTACTTTCAGACATTATACCTTCACGAGATGCTTTAGTTGGGACAACACACGAGGATGATGTGGTACCAGTTCGGTGTGCCATACTTCATGAGAACACATCTACTACACACCTGATCATGGACATGGATTCTACTGCAGTACATACGATGGATGAGATGACTGCCACCGTAGATATTCTGACCCAGAGATTGATCGAATTCTCGTTGGTCCTCCAGCTAGAGTTCGAGTCAGTCCCGTACTTTCCAGTTGAGGAGTCTTGTATATCAGATCTTCTGATACTCAAAGAGATGGAGGAGCCCATGCTACATCGGTCATCAATCCAGACGTTTCGGTGTCCATTCCCAGACTAGTTAGTTTCTACTCTACAGAAATACTTCTTTGATTCAGATGGACATCTGATTCAGCGCAGTAGCCAGAGCTAGATATGGGACAACATTTTGAGATGCCAAATACATATTGTCTTGTACTTCAGCCTTTGGTCATCCAATTTGATGAGATAGAGATATTTCAGGAGGACCAGATGACAACCAGCATTGCGCAGCTCGAGGATCAGTTTCGGATACTTCTACAGCTTTTACGTTGTTGGCCAATACCATTTCCTACTTCCAGATTGTTCAGAGGACATTTACAGCAGATGATGCATTTTGATGCGAGGAGTGGGTGCTTGACAATGGCGGGGACTTTCAATCTGATTTTGAGTCATCTTTCTTCGCTGATGATTTTCCATTACTCCCCAAGGGTTATCTATGGGAGGATGCCCCATACGCAGCGTACTCGGTTTCGCTTTTTGAGAGTGTGCCCGATTTTTCGGATCATGAAGCCGAGTCCTCTGATATTTATGATCTTTCTGAGTCAGAGTTATCTCACCTCGAGGACCCTCGCGAGGATGAGCCGATCTTTGAGATATTCGATGATGTTGCTGATTTTTCTTCATTATGTGGATCGAATATTGGTTTTCCTAGTGAGTCTCCTGATCTTGACTTTCCATACAATTTTTGAGACAATGATTGACGTGGAGGATTCCATGACTTATCCTTCTTTCTCCACGTTTAATTTCTTCGTCTTCACCCTTCCATTCTATTCTGACCTTGAGCTGATGAGTTGTTTTTCTCTAATGGAGCCCGATTTCATTCTCCCATATCTTTACCCGGAAGCAAACACCCACTTGATTTCTTATTTGGGTGTCATTGTCTACGTTGTTGACCACGTTGTTGTTCTCTTATCGAGACTACAACAACAATATGACATTCGCCTCACAGATGTCGTCTTGAACCTTGATACCGCATTATCCTAGCCTTTGCGCTCGGTTAGGGGCGTAAAACCTAGCGCTTGTTGAGAGGCACCTCAGCGTTGTCTACTTTGTATATACGTGTTTTGTCATTTGATCCGTGTCTCTTCCATTTTGTTTTACACCCCAAGTCTCACGTAGTATTACCTTTGCTATACTTAGGATGTACTTTATCCTAAGTATAGGGGGTGTAGACACTGAGTTTCTCATTCTCGTTTTGTTTCATTGCTCCTGTTGTTGCCTATACTTAGGGAGCCTTCACCCTGAGTATAGGGGGAGTGATGTTGTTCCTTCCATCTTTGTAAATATTTGTCTCAGTTTCCTCTATTCTCCATCTCTTGTCCCTCATTGTTGATATTCTTTTCTATACATAGGGATCTTTGACCCTAAGTATGGGGCGACGAGTTGATTAGTTGATTTTGTACATTCTTCCACTCAGATTTCCTTTCATGTACAACTTGCTATACTTAGGATTACTAGATCCTAAGTATAGGGGGAAACATCGAATCCTCTTCACTCTATTCCTTGATTTGTCCTTATAGTATACTATTTCTTTTCACTTCCCTATACTAAGAATGAGGTATGTATTCTTCATTGCTCTTGATCCACTCAGAGGGCATTGTTCGAGCTAAGTATAGGGGGTGTCGTATATATTTCATATATAGTTTTGTCATAACTCACTTTGTGTGAGTGTGTTAATAAATAAAATGGCTAAAAATCTTTTGTCCAAAAACCATAAAAAGTTAAAATTTTTCCTTGTACAAAAAAATTATTTTTGTACAATAGTTTGTAAAAATGATTTTGTGAAAATTTTGATATCGAAATTATGTATATAATACAAAATTTTTTTAAAATGTTTGAAAAACAATAGTTTGCAAAAACCCTTGTGTAAATATTTGTAAATATTTTGCAAAACTCAAAGCATGAATTCATTCATTCAAACATTTTTCAAAAATTTTGCACAAATTTGCATAAAAACATTTTTGTATATCTGTACAGTTTTCTCTGAATCATGTTTGACATCTAAACTAGCTTGGACTTTAATCCACCTAATCCTAAGAGGAACCTTATAGGGCTTAGGATTAAGACTTCTCAGGTCCATTTGGGACAATTCTTTGAGTCCACTAGGCTATTATCACTTGTCATCTTGATGAGCCTATGCAGAACACTTAACAATGCACGCATGACTCTCAGAGACAATGTCTTTACTTGCACAAGCACATTACACATAGCTCTCCACGGGTGAGGTGGTGAGGAGGCAGTTTCCTTTGGCTTGGGGTAGCATATGAGGGTAGTACTTCTAGGCGGAACCTCACTTATTCTTATTGTAAAGGAAGTGCACCTAAACTTGGTCAGGAGGTGGTGAAGTCTAAATACATGAGTTGTGGGTTGCAATAAAGCTTCAAAAGAGGGATAGTCTACTGGCTCAAGAGGAAACAAACTACTTATGTATATATGTTGCACCGTGAAGATATGTTGTACATATGCACATCGAAAAAAATGTGCAAAGAAAGAAAATTTCCAAAAAAAGTTGTGGGTCTGATTGAAAATAAAATACACACCAGAGTGTATAGTCAAATAAAGCAAAGCTTATGATACACATGCTCATCTCATGATGCTTGCAGCGGGAGACTTAGTTACACAGGTTGGGCTCCCATGGATACCTGGATACACTAGTCATGGTCCATTCTCTTCTTCCTCCTCTTCTTGAGCCGGTTGAACCTGAACTTAGAAGGGAATATCCCGCTCCTCGAGGAAAAAGCGGCTGGACTAAGGCATTAGAGTTACCTTGTTAAGGTGGGTCGTTACTTTGTCATTTGAGGTGGGGAGCTACATATCACTTACACTGTACAAGGAAAGATTCATGGTCATTAGAGTTTGTGATTGTAGACTTTTTCTGATCTTGATTATAGATGAGTCTTGATCATAGATTGGTGGAACTTAGAGGCTGTTGAGTTTTAAGCTTAAGTCCAAATAAGGTTCCGACAAATTAGTAATCCAAAGGCTCGACGGAGCTCTATAACTCAATTTTACGAAGGCAAGTTTAATAATCGACCATGACTTCTCGTCTTTTTCTTTCTCTTTTTCACTTCTTTTTCAAATAATTATTTTCTAAGGGACTAGTAAAAGTAAAGTATAGGGGTTTATGAATGCCCATTCATCATCTTTATTCTTTTATTTTAGATAAATATCTTGGCAAAACACCTTGTATATAGCTGTAAATATAACAAGTTAAAAATAAGCACGCATTTGTTAAATACCAATAATTAGCAAGTATTTGTGCAATAATAAAAGAATAAAGAATAAAAGAAAAAGAAGGAAATATATAGGATAAATATTGACTGACCTAATCCCAAGAGAGGGCCCAACATGGGCCTGATCGCCAAATAAAATAAGTAGAGAGAGATGGGGCCACTCAACCTTGTACATTTTCCTTCTATGTATATAAATATTTTATTTTCACAAAAATCGAAATAAAGATATGTTTATACTACCTTGTATATATTCCTAAAAATAAAACAGAAAGTAGAAAAATAAAAATAAAGTTAATTTCTCTCTCACCTTATACATATTACATGTATATACGTAACATATACCTATTTATTTAACACTTCTACACAACTCATAAAAATTAAATAAAAATTATTCTATACTCCAAAATTTCTGTCATAAATAAATAAAATATAAAATTAGGGTATATATACAAAATTAGGCAAAATAAAAAATAAAATTAAAATAAATAACTATTTTATACATGTATATAATGAAACATAGTGAATATACCATAATTTATTTTTCCAAAACAATAAATAAAAATAATTAAAAAATAGTTTGAAAAATAAGGAACATTTTTCATGTTGAATGACCAATGTATCCAAGTCAGGCACTGCAAGCTTACAAAAAATTGACTTTGAATCTCTTATTCTCTTTTTTTCACTTGTATATACACTCTGGCATGCATTTTACTTTTCAATCAGGCCTATCCACTTTTGGAGATTCTGCATTTTTTCTTTTTTTGTGAAAATATATACAAGTTACATCATGTACATAAGGAATTTTTCCTCTTGAGCTAGTAGACTATCCCTCTTTTGAATCAATATTGCAACCCCACAACATCTTGTCTTTATACCTCAATGCCACCAAACCAGGTTGAGACGCACTTCCATCTCTAGAGGAAGACGAGAGGTTCTGCCTACATGTACTACCCTCGTATACTACTCCTAGCCAAAAGATTATGAGTCCTCTCTACCTCCTGTATTAAGAGCTACGTGTAAAGTTCTTATCCAAGATTAGCCACGGTCTGAAAGAATCATGCGTGTGTTGTTAAATATTCTACTTAGACTAATCAAGACGACATGTGAACATGGTCTTATGGACTCAAAGAATCAAGTCATTAGGACCTGAAAAGTCTTAATTCCAATTCTTATAATGTTCCTCTGAAATTAAGTAGATTAAGGTCCAACTAAGCTCCATTCTTATATTTTATTCCGTACATAGTTTAAATTTCAATATTATGTTGAAAAATACACTTGCAAATGCAAGAAATATGTACAATGCAAAAATAACAAAAAAACGAATCAATTTCTTTTTTTCATTCTTTTATGAATTTTTGGAAAGAAAGAAAAAAGCGATCCACACGTGAAAAGAGATTTTTTTAGTTATGCAAATTACCGTAGACTTTTGGTTTTATAAATACTAGGGATGTGTTTACGGGAAAATATGTATAGTTAAGTATATACAAATATATACAAGAATTTTTTTATTTTGTTTTTATTTTTTGTTTTAATTTTTTTGGTTTATATATATATGTGTGTGTATTTTTTGTTGTTTTTTTATTTTTTTGTGTTCTTTTTTGTTTTTTTGTATTTTGTATTTCTTTTATTTTTTTTATAAAAGTCAACCAAAGTCTGTATACATACATGGATTTTAAGATGTTGTATAAATATCCCCAAAATAATCATATTAAAAGTACAAGTTATGTCTAATGTTTATATATAATATATACAGCACGCCCCAATACTTAGCTCGAACTATGTCCTCATAGTTATCAGAGAGCGACAAAGGAAGACAAAACTCGTGCTAAATATAAAAAAGTGAAAAGACTCACATGCTACATTGACTTGAAGAAAAGATGAAAAAAATACAAGTTGGTGATCCCCCCGATGCTTCGGATCAAGTAATTCTATGTATAGTAGACTATACAAATGGGATAAACCAATGAAGTGAAAGTACAGACTCGTCAAAAAAACACAAAAAAGACAATATGAATGACATCGCTCCCCCTATACTTAGGATAGAGCATCCCTATGTCTAAGAAACAACAAGAGTAATGAATAGGATGAATATGAACAACGCAAATCATTCATCCCCTTATACATAGGATAAAGCACACCCTAGGTATAACATATATACACACGGAAGGGGTGAACGATAAAATGAGAGAAGAAAGAATGAAATGAAAGGATATACAAGTGGAGTGGATGTTTAAAGGTCAAGAAGGTCGAAAGCATACCTTCTTGCGAAATCGTTGAGGAGTGGATTTGACAAGGTGCCAATCGATATCGGGGTCATCATTAGACTCAAATCGATCAAAATCAACCCAAAATGTATCCTCGGTGGTTTTAGAGTGTACAAGCACAAACCAATCCGTGGAAGTAGTATGGTCATGTCAGGGAATGGGAAGTCTCGTAGATATCAATGTAAAAGGGCTCGAACTCGTTATCAGAAATAGTAAGATAAATTCCAGCCTAGCGAGCCTTTATCAGATCATAAAAAGGCCCAAATTCCTTTATAAAAGCAATCAGATCAAATTCGGCGTTAACTATCTTATCTAAATCAGGGTGAAAAGTAATGGACTCATCGGTGAAAGTAATCAAATCATGTTCGTCTTGTCTAGTATGAGAGTCTGCCTTCTACTATAGGGTGTCTATTGTGTAAATCCCGCAGATGTCATCAATGCATCGCCACCTACCAGAAGGGGGAACTCCAAGGTCTATTCTTTGTGAGTTTTCCTCCTTGAAGAGGAATTCTTGGATCTCAATATCATCCCACACATATCAAAAATCTCTGCTGGTATCATCAAGGTCAAAGTCCTTAGGGTTGGCTAACACGGGCACGCTCTCATGGGATGCAGGTCTTTGGTCAGTAATGGGTGTAGTGATCAACACATCGCTCCCTACGTTAGAAAGAAAAGAATCTCACCTGATCCATAATCAATAACGGCTCTCACAGAGGCGAGGAAAGGTTGTCCCAGTATGATTGGAGGGTGTTCCATTGGTTGTAAGTCTTCACGGACAATACCACAAAATCAGAAGTGAAGTTGATACCCTAAATTATAATGACAACATTTTCTAAAATACCCTTCGACCTCTTAATATATCCATTGACAAATTAAATTGTCATCTTGGTTTTCTTGAGAGGCCCACGATGAAGAGATGATACCAAAGAGAAGGGTATTATATTGTTTGAATCACCACTGTCAAGGAGAGTGTTATCATAAGAATAGTTAGAGATGGAGCAACTCACAAGAGGTATGACAGTGTTCCCTTTCTTAAAATGTGGATTGTGAGAGATGGCATGGCAGTGGCCATGGTCAAGATGTGATAATCAGATATGCTCCTCTGCTTTCTCTTCTTGTGTTGAGGACGAGATAAATGGGTCATGGCCTATTGAAGTGGGACTTTAATTATATCATGAGTGGTGGCCACCATGTCACGTACAGTCAACATTTTTTTATTTTTGGACCACCTCCTTACATGAAAGGAGATAAGAATTAACATCGATATGAGGATTACCAAGAGCAGTTTGTACAGTGGCATCCTCGAGGTCAAAGGTGGGACATGTGGTGAATGAATGTTTGGGAAAATAGTCTGGCATAGGTGCCCTCTCCTTACAAGATGAATCAACAATGTGTCTTCTGAAATCTTTTTAGATTTTTAAATTTGTCTTATTTTTTGTATTTTGGGTGATTGCAAGCTTCCATGATTATCCTTAATTGAATCCATATCCTCAAATAGTGGAGCGTCATTCTGTCTCTTATTGGTGTTAAAAAGATTGCTAATCCTCAAATTCATATGCTTCCATATCTAGTTCATGGTATCAAGTGTGGACATCATCAAAGGTGACTCCAAAACCCAGGATCAGATGAATGGAATGAGGGTGAGTGAAAATCTAAATTCGATTCATGAAATAATGGGTTTGGAAGGTATATACAAAAATCACGAGGTAAGCCCTCCTGAAAAAAGTGAGGTGTACCAGATGGAGGGTTCGAGGTATCCACAAAATCCGATTAAAATCACTCAAGTCATCCATCTCCATAACAAGAGAGAATGATCGGGAGAGCACGACAGTCAAGTCAAAAGATGTGAAGCTAAAGGTGCAAATGCACAGAAGGATCTTGTATGCACACTACCAATCAAACACAATACAAACGCCCAATTAACAAACTAAACTCAGTGAAGACCGTGAAAAGCTCGGTCTCTTATCTTGTCAATTTTAGAGTTAAGTGATCAAACACAAAGTTGTACAAACACTTAGGTTGTGGGATTTGGGCAATAAACTTAGTGTGTATGCGAGAAATTTCAAACGAATACAATGAGGCGGTTACTCTCTCCACAACCATGATTTTTCCTTACGTTTATTTTGGGGTCGAGTTTTCTTTAGCAGTCCCAAATTTTAAGCAGTTGTCACTTGGTTTGAATATTTTCAATGAATCGACTATCGATTGTACAATTTCCTTTTTAACTTATGCAAGTTAAATCATGGAAGATCGGAAATGACAATGTGCGATTAAATACAATGATGCATGCAGGGGTTAGAGATGAATATTTTGTCACCAGCACTCTACATGCAGGGTGATCCGTGCAAAATTTAAACATAGAAGATAAACTATCCTATATGCAAATGCAAGTGAACCGTCCTAACAATATCTTCTATTAATGGGCAAGAACCATTTAAATTTGACTAAGTCCAAGTACGTTATATTTTATAGGTATAAAAATTCTTGTTTATGGTGTTTCGACCTAATTAATTACATAGCTGAAGCAAATTAATCAAAGCAACCAATATGTAACTCACGAAATCCACATGATAAAAAGAAAAAATATGGAGATAAAAACAAAACCAGTGAGGTCCTCCATGTGAACCGTCACTTGGTGAAACAAACCCAACAATAAATGAATGTATGTTTACAAAAGTTCAAATGCTAGAAATAAAGAAAACGAAGTCTACAAATTTTTTTGGTCCCCTTCAAATCATATTCTCCTCCTCTCACGCTCTTCTGGGGCTCTGAGATGAATCAAGCTGCCTCCGCTTCGCTTAGGTGCTTCAGGTCTCCTAGTATCGCCTCCTTCGCTCCATGGGCCCTTGCAAGAAAAATGAAAGCCAGAAAGATTAAGAAACACAATTAAAAAATATAATCAGGAAGAATAGGTTAAAAATAGTGAATATGAATAATGGAGTAAATGTGGGAAAATATAAACAAATATGTACAACCTAGAATAACAGGTCAAATGAGAAACCTAACTACCCTCCCCCATACATCCCCAGCAACAGTACGATTTTATTATAACACTTTTCTCGATTTTTAATTGCAAGAATTATGAACAAGACATTGCAACCCAATCAAGCGTCAATAAAAAATTTATTGTTTATTATCAAGAAATAACTACAACAAAATATGAGTAGCAAGAGAAATTTTATTACTTACTTAACCTCCATTGCGAACATGGTCGAACTAAGGAGGCTACTATTCTCAAAGCTTATTAAACTTATTAAATAATCAATTAAAGGATAAAGGAACCTCAAATGCTAATTATCTTGTTATTTGGGAAATTTTTGGCTTTTTAAATTTTTAACTTCTAATTTCTAATTTTTTATTTTTAAAATTTTTAATGATTTTAATTTTACATTTTTTTCAATATTCAAAAACATAATTTTCAAGAAAGTTTATATACTGGAGAAAAGCAACCTTTTCTTTATATATAACAAAAAATCATAAAAATATTCAAAGAAAATCTTTTTTGTGGTTTTATGTTTTTTTATGATTTTTATAATTTTTAATAGATTTTTAGATTTTTTTAGGATCTCTAAAATGAATAAAAATAGGATAAAATGCAAGTAGGGAGCATCTAGGAATATTTAGCAATTTAAAAATACAAAAAAATGCGGAAAAATTTTAAATTTTTTTTTAAACTCCATGAAATTATGAAAAAATAAGAACTCAAATCACATTTTTTGTTTGTTCTACAATTTTATATGTTTTCATAATTTTTAGTATTTTCCGTTTTTTGGGTTTTATAAATAATTAATGCACAAAAATTAGATAGAAATTCAAATACAGCAAAGGAAAACTAATCTATTTTTTCGATTTTTTATGCAGTATTCATTTTTTATGATTTTTCTAAGTTTAAACAGGGGGAAATGCATTGTTTTTTATTTTGCAATAATAACAAATGATGATAAAATGCAATGAAATTTGTATACAGTGAAGAAGAACAAAACATGAGTCTAACTTGATTTTTGGGGAATCTATTTCAAAAGAAACAATATGGAAATCACTGTATGTAATATTAGACTAGCTTCTCAAAAAAATGTAATACAAGACTAAAATGAAATTATTTATTGTTTTGGAATGAAAAATTATTAGGAAATAAAAGGGAGGAGAAACTTCACAATTTACCTAAGACTTGCTTGTAAGACACGTAATTCGAATATGGACGGGCCTTCTTTGCTATTCTAAAAATATTGCTGGGAGGTTCACGCAATTTGCCCCAAAACATGCCCTAGGGTTGATGCAGGTGGTTCTTGTTTGTACCTATGCATTTCACGCCCAAAGGAAGAGGGCACCCCCTTGCCTTCTCCTCTAGAGGGCGGTGGGCGGAACTAGTGGAGGAGGCTCGTATGCAGTTGGTGGCATTCAATGGAATCAAGTGGTTATGTCGAAATTTCAATTCCCTCCTCATTAGTGACCATCTGAATTCCATACTTCTTTAGGACAACATGTAATGGTGCCACCCAATTTGACTCAGAGATTGTGTAAATAAAGCTTGCTCCACACCATTTGTCTATGTCTTTCTTAACTACTTCTCGTAGATTTGGATTAAGTCTCCCGCACAACTCATAGGAAGGTCTTAGCATTATCCTCCACAAAAATATGATGTGAGAGATACGATGTTTATACCCATGATATCCGATAGAGTCCATCATTTGACCTTATAATTCTTCGTTGATACTTCTAACAACCTAGCCTCTTAATATACAGTCAACTTATAACTAATGATGACAGGAAACTTATTCTTTGGTCCTGCAAGGAAGTAATACTTGAGTGTAGGAGGTAGTGACTTCAACTAATGTAAAAATGAATCATCTGGTACATTAGGTTGAACTACTAGTGAATCCGGATTGGTGCTGCATAGTTGAGATGAGTAATCTATAATTATTTCCACCATTTGATTTGAATAACAAGGAGTTATATCACCATAGAAAGACAGTAATTGGGTCAAAGCCATGTCTGACTCATCATCTACTTCTCTTGACTATTCACAATTGAGAAGGAACTGACAGGTCCAAAGGCATGTCTAAGTAATTAAGTGAATTTGGGGATGCATAACTCAAGAACTCTAGCAACATATCAATAACTGCTCTATGTATTTTGCATTCTCTAGATGAGAGGGTCTCATTGTGTGTTGTCAGGTTCTATGCCCAAAACCCAACTGTGTTAATTACATTGCAGCTGGCCTCGAAGAGGGAAGAGAACTTCGCGCTAAACTGGGAATCAAGTATCTGCCATTTCGTTTTCTTCATCTGCAGTTCCACCTCTTCGCCTCGAGAATTGAACTTCATTATCCCTATCTTATAATCAAATGAAGCTCATGTGGTCCTAAGGAAAAACAATTGAAGTATAATCTATGGATCTCTCCAATGATTATGGATCTCCATATCAATGAAAGTAATGTCCATTTTGTAGTCTTGTCCCTCAATCTACATAATGACATTCTTGACCTCACCCATAACCTTTTTCATTGATTTATCTGCAATTTGAAGTAATGCTCCAGATCGACGTAAAGGTACCAACTTCAGTTTCTCGTATATAGCGAAGGGTAATAATTTGATGTAAGATCTAGTATCTAAGATAGTATGTGCAAACGCTATATCATTTATTTGACTTGCAACATAATGTGCACCTAAATATCTTTTCTTCTATGGCAATTTTGGGTTCTCGAGACAAAATGTAATGGCAATTGCTAGAACATGGGTCTTGACGTAACTGTTCGGTTTCTTCTAACTAACTCTGCTAGGTGTGCATCCCACCTTCAAGTACATTTGAAATGTAGGATGACTACCCCCTTATTCATCAGACAACACTTTAACCATGATGTTATCTCTACGGAATCGTGCCATTTATGGATCATCTTTCTGAATCTTATTGATGATGCACATTCCTGTCGTAGAGCACAGGGGAAAGGGATAGGCAAAGAATGATGTGAAGACTCGAACTAACAAATAGAAACATGCTCTTTAAAATCTAGAGAAACTGAGTTTTTCACAATTGACTATTTTACTATTGCACAAGCAACTGAATAATCTACTATAGGATGGGGAATGCCTGTTGAATGTGCACTCCCCTTGTCTGATTGTACAATGTCCTCTATAGATTCTGAAATTGATATGTACTGCTCCATTCTGTCATATCTTATAAAAATCACTCTAAAGATGCCTAGCTTTATCCTCCTCTGAAGTCTCCTCGGGCTCAGCTTCAGATTTTGTCCTCTCCATGTCCCTGTCGCTATTTGGTATGACCACGGTCCATATGCTCCTAAAAGACATATGATTGGCACAATCAAATGGAGAAATCTCATGCCCAGATTGGTGAGAATGGGAGTAGTATACCTGATCTAAGTTTTTCTAATGTTGAGGTATAATCATGCTATTGGGATTAGTATTAACCTGGGTAGGAATGGATGTAGGAGTGGTAGTGCGCTCATCATGCAAATGGGATATATGGTTGAGGTCAACCCTCAAATCCTGCACATCGTTCATGTAGGAACACAACCTCTCTAAAATCTGTCGTTGAAAATCCATGGGACATGAAGACGATTGATGTGGATGTGAAGAAGAAGAAGGAAATGACGAACAAGAAGATTTTCCTTGATGGCCATAGGAATGCTGCTATAGTAGGGTATGATGTTGAATTTGCAGGACCAACTGGTATGTCTGTTGACGCCCGTACTACTGCTACCTCGTTATTTGGTATGGAACATTTCAAAAACTCTATGGTGCTTGAAGAGGTGCAAGAGTGAACGATGTATTGTAGATAGTCCGATTGTTTCCAATTTGGTCTTTTTCTAAAGGTATTTGAGTGTACGTTAATTTTATAGTAAGTATGGGTCTATAGGAGATTTTATAAGAGAGATATTCGCTCTTTAAGGTTCTTAGTCTCAAACAAGGGTATGCATTTTATTGGTCGATTTTACAAGTTAGTATTTTTTTGATATTTTTCCATTATTACTATTAGTAATATATACACTATAGAGTTAATTTTATTCAATTCTTAATTATTATAAAATAAATAAAAATTGGTTAAGTTTGCTAATATACATGTGAATATGTACATGTGAATTTGACTCCCTATTTTAATGCAAATATGCATGCTAAATTGTGAAAATTAATTCTAAATGCATGAATGTGAATATTGCATAATAATTGCATATATACATCTAATCACTCAGGAACAAAGCTCTATTTTCGATGTTTAAAGTGAAGAATCACATATTCATCAACCTCCTATACTTAAACCTTACTTGTCTCTGAGCAATTAAAATGAAAATCAAAGATGAAATGATTTTGGGTTCCATACCAAGGTCATGAACATTAAGTGAGTGGATTTTGACTCAAACATTGGATTATTAGTGTAGCGGAACATTATTGGGGTCTAATATTAAGATCTAACCAGCTTTAAGTTCCACATGTCTCTGTTCAAGTCACCTCAACCGTCAGGTTAGAACAAATACTCATACGTAAATTATTATGCTTATGAATCTTAGTTTGTACTTGTATGTGAAATATAGCTCTCCACATTAGAAATTTGAAAGAAGGAGCCTCCTCTTACAAGGAAACTCTAATTCTCGAGTTTTTCAACTTTTTACTCGAGGACCAGGGTATTCCCTTCTAAGTTCAAGTGCAATTAACTAAAGAAGAGGGGGGCAGAGAAGATAATGGACTGTCACAAGTGTAGTCACATATATGCGGAGCATAACTAGTGTAGTGAAGTCTCCAGCTACAAGCTTCCTTGGTATGAGACTTTGAATCATATGCCTTGCTTATTTGACTATAAACATACTACAAAAGGTATTTTATTTTCAATCAAGTTTGTCCCATTTTTTGGAGTTCTTTTTTTAATTATTTTTAATATATACAAGGTGTAGCATGTGCATAAGGAGTTTTTCTTCTTGATCCAATAGACTATACATCTTTTGAATTTTTATTACAACATATAGTTTCTAGTTGTTAGATGTCGATGCCACTAGACTAGGTTGAGATACACTACCATCACTAAAGGAGGACAGATGTTTCAACCCGTGTGCTACTACAAGCAAAAGGATTCTACCTCCTCGCCACCTCATCAATGAAGAGCTACGTGCATGGTGCTTGTCCAAGTTATGTCTTTATCTAAGAGAATCATGTGTGTACGAATTACTATATGTAGACCAATCAAGATTACATGTGAACATAATATTGTTGACTCAAAGAATTAAGTTGCCTGACTTGAAAATTTTAACTTCATTTGCTATAAGGTCCCTCTAATAGTAGGTAGATTAAGGTGAAATCAAGTCCATCCTCGACTTCTTTTCATAACTTGGTTTAGAACCCATTAACTTTTTACATGGCATAAGGTATATATGTAGATGAAATGCATATGACATGCAATGTAGATGGATGAAGTGCAAGACTCATTTTTTAATGCAAAGATGATATGCAAGAGTAAGTAAGAAGCCTATTTTTTTCAAAAATATACTATACCTCCCATTTTATACAAATTTTTACAAAAGCATTATTTAAAAGAATTTTAAATATTTTTACATATTTTATATACAATATACATATTATACATTATTTTCACAATTTTGTTTTTAAACTTACCACAACGTAATTATTGCACAACATATACAAAAAAACGAGAAAGTAAGAGTTGTGGGTAAACTATATATGTAATAAATACACTCCTCCCTATACTTAGCGTGTGTCATGTCCTCAACGAACGAGAAGCGAGGAAAATTCATAGCTCTTGTTAAGTGTAGGAGAGTTAAAATAACTATAAATATAGAAGTCGACCTACCACCATATACTTAGGCCCTCGTTAGCCTATGTATAGAAGAAGATAAAAAATGGAGCGGACGAGGTCAAGAGGAGAAATGGACGAGTATATACACATGGCGGGCATAGATCCCCCCATACTTACTCTCTTGTCAGCTTAAGTCTAGGACATGAGTGAGTGTGAGGACCGATGGGATTTGGAGAATATATAGAGAATGGTGAAGAGACTCAAGTCACTATCCAACCTATACATAGGATATGGTCATTCAAAGTATATCCATAAAATGTAATTACATGGAGATGGGGTGAGTGATATCAATCATTGGAGAGGGATGGAAAAAAGAAAGAAAATATATACAAGGAGGAGGGTGAAGGATCATGAAGGCTTTTGACAAACCTTTTTGCGAGAAGGAGCAGGTGGATAATATACGTATGTGGCATTATCGAAATCATCCTTAGATGATTAATAGTGAGGTGTAGGCATCGTCCAATGAGGGTCGACGCACTAGTGCTTGCTGAGATATGGCTTAAGAACAGTCGAGCTAACCTCACTCATATAAATAACCTCATTCGATCCTGATGAGGACTCCTCAGAAAATTCCTTCTCCAGTATGTTGAAGGAAACTTTCTTAGCCGGTTTTCTAGAACATGAAGCACAGAGAGGGATATGAGAATGGTGTGCCTTATGGGCTTTAGGGGAACACGACGAGGAATCAAATATCGACTTCCTCTTACTGGATTACCGATTAGAGAATGGAGCAACTGTGTTTTTAGTTGGAGTTAATTCATTCCTACTTGTATGTTTGACGGTCAGGGATGTTGTGCAGTGTTGACCATGGTTTCCTCATCAGACAAGTCAACATATAGACTGCTTCCATACAGGTCAGCACACATCTTGGGTACAAGCTGGTGTTCTTAATTGTATTGGCATTGGCAGTGATGCAAGTAATAGGAGTCATGTGTGTGTGGGGAGTCTCTGATCCAATGGTCAGCTCAACATTCAGTATCTCATGTGTAATAGAGAGATGTAACTCATCTTCCTATCTATGGTTATGATTGTCCGTAGATTTGTTGGATACCTAAGAGCAGTGTGTGTCAAATAATGTATGTGGTCGAAGTGCTCTCAATGTTTTAAAAACAATCTTCGGAGTCTCACAATCTATAGTCACCTTATCTAGGGCTAAGAACGGCTTCCTGAGAATAAATGGAAACTAGGTAAACTCTCCTCGATGATCAATGCCAATGACCACAAAGTATTCTTAGAGTAGAGCAGCTTGGAAAGTAATGATGATAGAAATGGTCCCTCTCAACCATTTTATAGATCAATCAACCAACTGAATGATCTCTCTTGACTTTATGATTGGCATGAGTTTAACATTATCAAATACGAAGGATAGGAGGATATTTATTGATAAATCATAATCGATTCTAGCATGGGTTAACGTAGTGTTTTCTATTTCATATTCAACCCTAGGCAACCGCTTCACTCTGCATATTTTGAACTTTCTCCCTCTAACCATGGAAGTGTCCATAGACACTAGCTGTTTATCTGTCCTTGTCTTGTTATTACCTAACCTCTTAGTCATCGGTTTACTTCTCACAAATCGTTTGAGGTCGGGGAAATGGTTTATCCTTTGTTAATGGAAGATTGCAAATCAAAGATTCATCGAGTGCTTCCCTTAGGGATTGATCCATTTTTTAGGTATTTTCTAATTTTATGAGTATATCTAATTTTTCAATGTTTTTGGTATTTTTAGGATTTTTTGTTTTGAATAGGTAAAGGAGTAATGGGAGGATGTACATACTCTAGATTGGAAGGTAAGTGGTTAGTAGAAGAGGAAGGTAGAATGCTTTCTAGTTTTACAAAGTGTGTGTGCTTCCTTGTGTCCTCCAGATTAAATCTTGTTAAGTCATTCGCCACTTTTATACTTGACGTGGAATAAAATGAAATGACATAATCGATACCATTTCTATATTTATCCTCAATTAGTTCATATCTCTTCGTAATCCGAGAAATGTTATCCTCCAAAGATTCCTCTTAGGAAATCATGGATGCAATCTATTTACTCAGAGGATACTAATGAGATCTTGACATCTCATACTCAACATACCTAGACTCTAGCATGTAGCACTGGGACGAGTATGGACCGTCTCCATGGCTGGTATTGGTCAGAGCCTCAAATAATGGAGTCAATGAACGAGGGGCATGTAAGTCTAGCTCATGAGTCCATGCATGTGCATGTGTTTGCTCTCCAAATGAGTGGTACAAAAGGTAGTAAATGTAACTTGATTACTAGGGTTAATAAGGTCGAGAAGATCATATGGCGCATGCCTCTCCATTAGGTTTGTCCGATCAACCATGTCATGCCCTAAGGTCAAGTCGAGATATGTATATGTCAATTGTTGTCTAGTCCCATCTTGAGGTGAGAATGGGGAATGTGGGGGCACATAATTTTGCAAATGATTTGTTTCAACAATGGCTTGCTCTTCAAATTGTTCCTTGATTCGAGTAAGTGATCGACTATATGGTGAGTTAGCCCAGGTTGTAAGAGGGTCAAGGGTGTAAAAAGGTGGAGAGGTGAGAAATGTGAATAAATGGAAAATTCAGTCAAACGTCTGACTTCATAATCGGGTCAAGGTGGAACCGACCACGGTTAAGGGTCTCCCATGGATGGTGGAGGATACATGGAAGAAGTAGAGGGCGAAGATGAATGGTATATGATCAAGCAGGAATGACCAGAGAGGTCAGGGTATGTGGAGCTATATATCGACATCTTGAAGAGGAATGGATGAATGTAAGCAAATCAAGGTAGAAAATGTTCAAGTACACAAAATAATACACACGGTAAAATACAAAACAAACACATAAGCAAACCCCATATACACCAACTCTATACACGATGGTCGTAAAGTTTCAGTCGAATTATCTTAGTAGTTTTAGTTGGTGATAAATGCAAGTCTTGAAAGATTAACGATGATTTAGATGCATGTATTTCCTTACATTCTGGACCGATTCTTACGACTTGTTGCACCCAATTTTAACTAGTATGGGAGTATGTATGTACCACTAAAATATGGCTACCCAATACTTGAGGACGGAGCCATACAAGTGTCCTCTAAACCTCTCGCTCTGCTAAGGAAATACAGACCATTTATCGGCTACACGTCGGTCCTCACTAAAAAGTGGCTAATCATTTTTGCATATCTGGTAGTCTGCATATCTTGGCTTGGCTCTATCCTAGTGTCATCTCTCTCACTTACAAGTAAATTAAAACAATGGTGGGGTTGCTCTCCCACAAACAAGGGTTAATTTTAGTCATTTTTTGTCCAATTCAATTAGCAGTCCTAATTTTGGAGATTACATGTCACTTTAATTAATCCACAAGCAATCACATCTACCTTCTACTCCCAAATCATTTATGATAGGATAGAAAAACTGAGAGCGAGAATCAGAAAAAGCTGATGCAATCGAGAAAATATTGGTGAATGCTCGAGTAGGAAGATTTACAATGCCTCCATATCTCTATATGCAAAATGCAATACAAAATTGAAATTTTACACTATATGAAAATGCAAATAAGAAAACCGTTCCTACACATGGAATTCTATTAGCGAGTGACAAACAACTTAATATGGAATAGTATATCTACGCTCTAAGTGTGTCTCATTAAATGTGATGTGCGGTCCTGGATTTTACGAGCACAAGTTATAACATATATGATCTATGAGCCTCAAGTGCATGTTTTAGTCTATGTCAATCAAGCAAATGACAGCGAAGGTTCCTATGTCTAGTCCAGATACACACATGAGATTCCAAATAGAATTTGTTTTAAATAAGAAATTATTACAAATTAATTCACAAGAGACAAAAATATATCTTCTCAATATCAACCTATGATGTGCCTCCCCGACAACGGTGCCACTTTTATGAGCACTCGAATGCCCTCAATTAATTATGTGAAATTATGTTGATTTATTTGTTGCATATGGGTAAATTCAGATTAATCAAAAAATGCTAAATTAATTATTTTCCAAATAAAGCGAGCGGTAACTTTTTCTTCAGTTGGCAATTTTAAGAACAAACTAAAGGAAGCCACTATCTCCTTAGGTTGGTTTAAAGTCAATCTATAGGTTTGGTTTTCAGAAATACATTTTTGTGTATTTTTAAAAGCAATTATTGAGTGAAATGTCATTTTGGAAAACGTTTAGAACTAAAATGCAATTTTCATACAGATAATATCTAAAAATCGTGAACCTTGGACAGAATAAGAAATATGATTAAATTAGGATACTCTAACATTTTTGGAATTTCGTTAATTATGAATTGAATAATGTAGATTTGGTGTTGTTGCACAAATTTATTTTAATAAGTACCGTCAATATTTTCCAAGAAATTATTTTACAGTAAATAGGTATATGTGAGGGATATCTAGAACAATTTTGAATTCCTAAAAATACTAAGTGAGAAATTAATGAAAAATCAATTACTAGAATAACCATTCAATTTATTGTGACCTCAATATGTGTGCAAATGAAATAAAATGTGTGCACGGTA
The DNA here is from genome assembly GCA_037367405.1 of Ottelia alismoides. Classification (NCBI taxonomy): domain Eukaryota; kingdom Viridiplantae; phylum Streptophyta; class Magnoliopsida; order Alismatales; family Hydrocharitaceae; genus Ottelia; species Ottelia alismoides. The sequence continues at coordinate 424,517 of JAZKJV010002956.1, forward strand.
TAAAACAACCTCAGTGTACCTATTGTAAGATTTTAAGTTTTTTTAGATCAACGAATAATAAATATAAATTTTAGATCTTAAATAAGGTAAACTATACAAGATCTCACCAAAATAATTATAGTAAATAATACACTATTACAAAAATGTAAATAAATGATCATTAGATAGAAAATTAGTTGCCCTACAATATGATATTTTTGGACTTAAAAATCACGTGAAATAATTGTTTTAAAAACTGTTCAAACACATGGTTATATATGTAAAATAGGAAATATAAGAAGAAAGTAGCGCACATGGGTGCTTCTCTATTTACCAGATCCTATAAGGGAACCTACAATTACTCAGTGAAGCACCCAACACTCACATGATGACTCGTAAGCAGGGCCTTTGTCGCTATTCTCCAAGAAGGTAGAGGCATGACTACAATTGTCCCAGCCCTCTTGTACCTTGCACGTGAGGTGCGATAGTGAGTGAGGAGGTAGGCGAGCATGTGAGGGGGTGCATGCGCAACTGCTAGAGTTGATGGTTGTTACATGCATTGATGGTAGAGGTCGTTGGTGAGCTGGGAAGTCTCCACCTCCATCGAAACATGATAGGAGGTGGAGTGGTGAGGAGATGCGATGGTCTAAAGTCATTGGCATGAAGAGGGAAGTGGTGTTGTAGGCAGTGCTACTAAGGATGAAAGCGGTTGATGTCGAGGTCAGTGGTGAACGACGATGCCAAAGATGGTGCGGTCTCAGCCGATAGCGAGGGAAAGTCAGTACCAGTTATCAGTTGTAGGAGCCTGGAGTTGAGGCAGTAGGAGAGCGAGAATGTTCATCGGTGAAGTAGGAGGTTGTGATGGGGAGACTTGATGGCTGTCACTGGAGAATAAAATTCGTCCGACACAAGACCAAATGGTGGTGGTTCGGAGTGCTTGAGGCTGGTGTCAGAGGTGGTGATTTGTCCAATATTGACAGTGCATGGCGAATGGGCTCACTGTTGATGTGCTCAGTGGAGTGCTGCAACAGGAAGAACGCAAGCCATGGGGGTGCTATTAGAGACGGTGCGGTGGGGATGCATGTTGTACATGTGTGCCCACGGTGAGCCATTATGCAATAAATATTATTGCGAATATCTTTCCCTGATCTGAAATGAAGAATTACTAATTTTCATAATAGGTCCCTTAGTACAATTTGGATTATGTACCATGGCCATCTTAATTACCATACAACCGTTGATTCAATAATTGAATCATAAAAGTCGATGCTTGGATGAATATCTAAAGAGTTAGATTGAGAACTCATCAAGCACCATCAAATGATTATTAAGAGATGATCTCTAGCGAGAGGAGGAGTTGGCAATCCTTTCTCTGAAGTTGATATCTAACTGACCTCTTGAGGCAGGTCCTACGCATTGGAATAGAGATTTAGAGGTGTTAGATATGTTAGGTTAAAGAGTCGACTTATTGAGATAGACATAACCAAAGTCCTATATCGTATGATGTCATAATACATGCATACATCCTTTGATCGGAGATAGATGTCTTGCTAAATGTTTAAGTATTAATATATGCCAATCAACCACACGAAAACGAAGGTTCCAATGTCTAGTACGGATACATGCATGAGATTCCGAACAGAATCTATTGTAAGTAAGAAATTATTACAAATTAATTTGCAAAAGACAAAAATCTATCTTCTTAAAATCAATATGAAACGTGCCACCCCAACAACGATGCCATTTTGATGAGCACCCGAATGCACATAGTTAATTATGTGAAGTTAATGTTGATTTTTATGTTGCAATGGGGTAAATTCAGAATAATCAAAAATCGCTAAATTACTTACTTTCCAAATAAAGCGAATGGTAAAATTTTTTTATTTAGCAATTTCAAGGACAAGCTCAAGGAGGCCACTATCTCCTTAGGTTGGTTGAAAGTCAATCTACAGGTTTGGTTTTCAGAGTTACATTTTTGCATATTTTTAAATGCAATTATTGAGTGAAATTTACTTTTGGAAAAGTTCAAGGACTAAAACGCAATTTTCATTCAATTAATAGCGGAAAATTGTGAAGCTAGAACAGTATAAGAAATATGATTAAATTAGGCTACTCTAATATTTTTGGAATTTTTGGATGAAATGTGAATTAATTATGAATTAAATAATGTAGACATGGTGTTTTTTATCAAATTCATTTTTTACAAGTACTAACCGCCAATACTTTCAAAAAAAATATTTTACTATTGATAGGTACATGTGAGAGATATCTCGAAAAAATTTTAATTCCTAAAAATACTAAGAGAGGAATTAATTAAAAATCAATTTCTTGAATCACCATTCAATTTATTGGGACTTCCATATGTGTGCAAATGAGATAAAATTTGTGCACGGTATAAAACAACCTCAGTCTACCTATTGTGAATTGCTAGTATTTTTTAGATCAACGAATAATTAAATATCAATTTTAGATGTTAAAGTAGGTAAACTACACAAGTTCTCACAAAAATAATTATAATAATTAATCCACTATAACAAAAATGTAAATAAATGATCATTAGATAGAAAAATAGTTGCTCTATAATATGCTATTTTTGGACATAAATAATGTGAAATAATTTTTTGAAATAAATGTCTAAACAAATGATTATATGTTTAAAATAGAAAATATATGGAAAAAATAGCGCACATGGGAGCTTCTCTAATTACGAGATCCTCTAAAGGAACCTGCGCAATTACTCAGTGAAGCACCTGACACTCACATGATGACTTGTAAGCAAGGGCTTCGTCGCTATTATCCAAGAAGTTAGAGGCATGAGTGCAATTGTCCTAGCCCTCTCGTGCCCTGCACGCGAGGTGCGATAGTGAGTGAGGAGGTAGGCGGTCACGTGAGGGGGCGCATGAAATACTTCTAAAGTTGATGGTAGTTACATGCACTGATGGCGGGGGTCGTTGGTCAGCTAGGTAGTCTCCACCTTCATCGACACATGATATGAGGTGGAGTGGTGAGTCGATGTGATGGTATAAAGTCGATAGCACAAAGAGGGAAGTGGCGTTGAGGGCGGTGCTGCTAAGGATGAGAGCAATTGACGTCGAGGTCGGTGGTGAATGACTCGGACAAAGGTGATGTGGGCTCAGTCTATAACGACGGCAAGGCAATACCGGTTATCGATTGTAGGAGCCTGGAGTTGAGGCGGTAGGAGAGCGAGAATGTTCATCGGCGAAGCAGGATGTTGTGATGGGGAGCCTCAATGGCTGTTGTTGGAGAATAAACACTCGTCAGGCACAAGACCAAGTGGTGGTGGAGCGGAGTGCTTCAGGCAGGTTTCAGCGATGGCGATTCGTGGCTCCAATATTGGCAGTGCTAGGTGAATGGGCTCACTGTTGCTATGCTCGGTGGAGTGCTGCTCCAAGTAGAACGCAAGCCATGGGGGTGCTACTAGAGACAGTGCGGTGGGGGAGCAAGTTGGACATGTGATTCCACGACGAGCCATTATGCAATATATGTTATTGCAAATATCTTTCCCTAATCTGAAATGAAGTATTACTAATTTTCATAATAGGCCCCTTAGTACAATTAGGGTTATGTACCATGGACATATTAATAATCAGACAACTTTTGATTCAATAATTGAATCATAAGGCCGGTGCTTGGATGAATATCTAAACAGTTAGATTGAGAACTCATCAGGCACCATCAAATGATCATTAAGAGACGATCTCCAGCCTGAGGACGAGATGGCAATCCATTCTCTGAAGGTTGATATCTAACTGACCTCTTGAGGCAGGTCCTCAACATAGGAATAGAGATTCAGAGGTGTTGGATGAGGTAGGTTAAAGAGTTGACTTAATGAGACCAAGATAACCGAAGTCCTATATCATATGATGTCAGGATACAAGAAAGCATCCTCTAATCGGAGACAGATGTGTTACTATATGTTTGAGTATTAGTCTATGCCAATCAACGACACGAGAACGAAGGTTCGAATGTCTAGTCTGGATTCACGCAGGAGATTCCAAACAAAATCTATTGTAAACAAGAAATTATTACAAATTAATTCACAAAAGACAAAAATCTATCTTCTCAAAATCTATCTAATGTGTGCCTCCCTAGAAACGATGCCATTTTGATGAGCATCTGAATGCCCTCAGTTAATTATGCGAAATTAATGTTGATTTGTTTGTTGCAATTGGGTAAATTCAGATTAATCAAAAAATACTAAATTAATAATGTTCCAAATAAATCCAGTGGTATTTTTTTGCTTAGCAATTTCAAGTACAAACTCAAGGAGGCACTATCTCCATTGGTTGATTTAAAGTCAGTCTACAAATTTTGTTTAGATACATTTTTGTGTATTTTTAAATGTAATTATTGAGTGAAATGAAATTTTAGAAAAGATCAGGGACTAAAATGCAATATTCATTCTGTTAATATGAGAAAATTGTGAATCTTGGATAGGATAAGAAATATGATTAAATTAGGCTACTCTAATGTTTTTGGAAATTTTGGATGAAATATGAATTAGTTATCAATTAAATAATGCAGACTTGGTGTTTTTGAGCAAATTTATTTTAATAAGTACCAACCGTCAATACTTTCCAAACAATATTTGACAATAGATAGGTATATGTGAGAGATGTCCAGAACAATTTTTAATTCCTAAAAATACTAAGTGTGGAATTGATTAAAAATAAATTGTAATGACCATTCAATTTATTCTAACCACAATATGTAAGCAAATGAGATAAAATTTGGGCACGGTATAAAACAACATCAGTCTACCTATTGTGTATTTTTATAAATTTTTAGATCAATGAGTAATTAAATATCAATTGTCGATATTAAAGTAGGTAAACTACACAAGTTCTCACCAAAATAATTATAATAAATAATCCACTATTACAAAAATGTAAAACAATGATCATTAGATAGAAGATTAGTTGCTCTACAATGTGCTATTTTTGGACATAAAAATGACGTGAAATAACTATTTAAATAAATGCCCAAACACTTGGTTATATATATAAAATAAAAAGTGTAAGAAAAAAAATAGCGCACATGGGTGCTTCTGTCATTGCCAGATCCTCTAAGGGAACCTGCGCAATTACTCAGTGAAGCACCGGACACTCACGTGATGACTTGTAAGCAGGGGCTTCATCGCTATTCTCCAAGAAGTTATAGGCATGACTGCAATTGTATGATCCCTCTCGTGCCTTGCACATGAGGTGCGATAGTGAGTGAGGAGGTAGGTGAGCACATGAGGGGGCGCATGCACAACTGCTATAGTTGATCTTAGTAACATGCATCGATGGCAGAGGTCGTTGGTGAGCAGGGCAGTCTCCACCTCCATCGACACACGATTGGAGGTGGAGTGGTGAGGCGTTGCGATGGTCTAAAGACATTGGCATGAAGAGGGAAGTGGTGTTGTGGGCGGTGCTGCTAAGGATGAAAGTGATTGACGTCAAGGTCAGTGGTGAACGAATGTGACAAAGGTGGTGCGAGTTTAGCCGATAGCGAGGGCAAGGAAGTACCAATTATCAGTTGTAGGAGCCTTGAGTTGAGGTGGTAGGAGAGCGAGAATGTTCATCAGTGAAGTAGGAGGTTGTGATGGGGAGCCTCTATGCCTGTCGCTGTAGAATAAAGACTCGTCCGACACAAGACCGAGTGGTTGTGGTTCGTAGTCCTTGAGGCTGGTGTCAGAGATGGCGATTCGTGGCTCCAATATTGGTAGTGCTTGGCGAACGTTCTCACTATTGATGTGCTCGGTGGAGTGCTGCTCCAGGCGGAACACAAGCCATGGGGGTGCTACCAGAGACAGTGCATCATGGGTGCATGTTGGAAATGCGAGCCCATGGAGAGCCGTTATGCAATAAATGTTATTACGGATATCTTTCCCTGATCTGAAATGTAGAATTACTGATTTTCATGATAGGTCCCTTAGTACAATTAGGGTTATGTTCCATGTCCAATTTAATGATCATACAACTGTTTATTCAATAATTGAATCATAGAGGCAGGTGCTTGGATGGATATCTAAAGAGTTAGATTGTGAACTCATAGAGCACCGACAAATGATTATTAAGAGACGATATTCAGCCTGAGGAGGGGATGGAAATTCTATCTCTGAAGTCTATATCTAGCTGACCTCTTGAGGTAGGTCCACTACATAGGAATAAGATTCAGAGGTGTTAGAAAAGTTAGGTTAAAGAGTTGACTAAATGAGATCGAGATAACCGAAGTCATATATCGTGTGCTATAACGATACAAGCACGCATCCTCTCACCGGAGACATATGCGTTACTATATGTTTGACTATTAGCATGTGCCAATCGACCACACGACAATGAAGGTTCCAATGTCTAGTCCGGATACACGCATGGGATTCCAAACAAAATGTGTAGTAAATAAGAATTTATTACAAAATAATCCACAAAAGACAAAAATATATCTTCTCAAAATCAAACTAAGACACGCCTCCCCAGTAACGGGGACATTTTGATGACCACCCGAATGCCCTCAATTAATTATGTGAAATTAATGTTGATTTGTTTGTTGTAATTGGGTAAATTCAGATTAATCAAAAACCGCTAAATCAAATATTTTCCTAATAAAGTGAGCGGTAATTTTTTTACTTGGTAATTTCTAGGACAAACTCATGGAGGCCACTATCTCCTTAGATTGATTTAAAGTCAATATACAGGTTTGGTTTTCAGAGATACATTTTTGTGTATTTTTTAATGCAATTATTTAGTGAAATGTAATTTTGGAAAAGTTCATGGACTAAAATGCAATTTTCATTCAGAATATATCCGAAAATTGTGAAGCTCGGAGAGAATAAGAAATATTATTAAATTAGGCTACTCTAATTTTTTTTAAAAATATTGGATGAAATATGAATTAGTTATGAATTAAATAATGTAGACCTAGTGTTTTTTATCAAATTTATTTTAATAAGTACAAACCATCAATACTTTCGAAAAAATTATTTTACATTGATAGGTATATGTGAGAGATATCTAGAATAATTTTTAATTCCTAAATATACTATGTGAGGAATTAATTAAAAATAAATTACTTGAATCACCATTCAATTTATTGGGACCTTAATAGGTGTGCAAATGAGATAAATTTGGTACACGATATAAAACAACCTCAGTCTACCTATTGTGATTTTTTAGGATATTTTAGATCAACGAATAATTAAATTTAAATTTTAGATGTTAAAGTGGGCAAACACACAAGTTCTCACCAAAATAATTATAATAAATAATCCACTATTACAAAAATGTAAATAAAAGATCATTAGATAGAAAATTAGTTGCTCGACAATATGTTATTTTTGGACATAAACATGACGTGAAATAATTGTTTAAATAAATGTCTAAACACATGGTTATATGTGTAAAATAGGAAATATAAGAAAAAAACAGTGCACATGGGCCTCGTCTAATTACGAGATCCTCTAAGGGAAGCTGCACAATTATTCAGTGAAGCACCTGACACTCACATGATGACTTGTAAGCAAGGGCTTCGTCGCTATTCTCCAAAAAGGTAGAGGCATGACTGTAACAGTCCTAGCCCTCTCGTGCCTTGCACGTAAGGTGCGATAGTGGTGAGGAGGCAGGCGAGCACGTGAGGGTGCGCCTACGCAACTTCTAGAATTGATGTCATTTACATGCATTGATGGAATAGGTCATTGGTGAGATGGGTAGTCTCCACCTCCATCGTCACACGATAGGAGGTGGAGTGGCGAGGCGATGTGATGGTATAAAGTAGTTGGCACAAAGAGGGAAGTGGTGTTGTGGGCAGTGCTGCTAAGGATGAAAGTGATTGACGTCGAGGTTAGTGGTGAACGACTCTGACAAAGGTGGTGTGGGCTCAGTCAATAGCGAGGGCAAGGCAGTACCGGTTATCGGTTGTAGGAGCCTGGAGTTGAGGCGGTTAGAGAGAGAGAGAGAATGTTCATCGGCGAAGCAGGATGTTGTGATGGGGAGCCTCAATGGTTGTCACTAGAGAATAAAGACACGTTAGACACAAGATCGAGTGGTGGTGAATCGGAGTTCTTGAGGCTGGTGTAAGAGGTGGCGATTCGTGGCTCCAATATTGGCAGTGCTTGGCGAATGGGCTCACTGTTGCTGTGCTCGATGGAGTGCTGCTCCAGGTAGAACACTATCCATGGGGGTGCTACTAGAGACGGTGCGGCGGGGTGCATGTTGGACATGTGATTCCACGGTGATCCATTATGCAATAAATGTTATTGCAAATATCTTTCCCTGATCTGAATTGGAGAATTACTAATTTTCATAATAGGTCCCTTAGTACAATTAGGGTTGTACCATGACCATCTTAATGATCATACAACTGTTGATTCAATAATTGCATCATAGAGGCCACTGCTAGGATGAATATATAAAGAGTTAGATTGAGAACTCAACAAACACCATCAAATGATCACTAAGAGACAATCTCCAGCTTAAGGAGGAGATGGCAATCCTGTCTCTGAAGGTTGATATCTAACTGACCTCTTGAGGCAGGTCCCCTGCATAGGAATATAGATTCAGAGGTGTTAGATAAGTTAGATTAAAGAGTTGACTTAATGAGAACGAGATAATCGAAGTCCTATATCGTATGATGTCACGATACAAGCACGCATCCTCTGATCGGAGACAGATGTGTTACTATATGTTGAAGTATTAGTCTATGCCAATCAACAACACGACAACGAAGGTTCCAATGTCTAGTCCGGATACACGCATGAGATTCCAAACAAAATCTGTTGTAAATAGGAAATTATTACAAATTAATTCACAAAATACAAAAATCTATATTCTCAAAATCAATCTAAGGCATGCCCCCCAGCAACGACGCCATTTTGATGAGCTCTCAAATGCCCTCAGTTATTTAAGCGAAATTAATGTTGACTTGTTTGTTACAATTGGGTAAATTCATATTAATCCAAAATCGCTAAATTAATAATTTTCCAAATAAAGTGAGTGATATTTTTTTACTTGGCAATTTCAAGGACAAACTCAAGAAGGCCATTATCTCCATAGGTTGATTTAAAGTCAATCTTGATTTTGGTTTAGATACCTTTTTGTGTATTTTGAAATGCAATTATTGTTTGAAATGAACACTTCGAAAAGTTCATGGACTAAAATGCAATTTTGATTCTATTAATATCATATATTGTGAAGCTCGGACAGGATAAGAAATATGATTAAATTAGGCTCCTCCAATATTTTTGGATGAAATATGAATTAATTATCAATTAAATAATGCAGACTTGGTGTTTTTGAGCAAATTTATTTAATAAGTACCAACCGTCAATACTTTCCAAAAAATTATTTTACAGTAGATAGGTATATGTGAGAGATATACAAAACAATTTTTAATTCCCTAAAATAGTAAGCGTGGAATTATTTAAAAATAAATTAGAATAACCATTCAATTTATTGTGACAACAATATGTGTGCAAATGAGATAAAATTTGTGCACGGTATAAAACAACATTAGTCTACCTATTGTTAATCTTTAGGATTTTTTAGATCAAGAATTAATTAAATATCAATTTTCGATCTTCAAGTAGGTAAACTACACAAGTTCTCACCAAAATAATTATAATAAATATTCCACTACAACAATAATGTGAAAATATGATCATTAGATATAAAATTGGTTGCTCTACAATATGTTATTTTTGGACTTAAGAATGATGTGAAATAATTGTTTAAATAAATGTCCAAACACATGGTTATATATGTAAAATTGGAAATATAATAAAAAATAGCGCACATGGGTGCTTCTCTCATTGCCAGATCCTCTAAGGGAACCTGCGCAATTACTCGGTGAAGCACCTGACACTCACGTGATGACTTGTAAGCAGGGGATTCATCGCTATTCTCCAAGAAGTTATAGGCATGACTGCAATTGTCTGATCCCTCTCGTGCCTTGCACATGAGGTGCGATAGTGAGTGAGGAGGTAGGTGAGCACATGAGGGGGCGCATGCACAACTGCTATAGTTGATGTTAGTAACATGCATTGATGGCAGAGGTCGTTGGTGAGCAGGGCAGTCTCCACCTCCATCGACACACGATTGGAGGTGGAGTGGTGAGGCGATGCGATGGTCTAAAGACGTTGGCATGAAGAGGGAAGTGGTGTTGTGGGCGGTGCTGCTAAGGATGAAAGTGATTGACGTCGAGGTCAGTGGTGAACGATTGTGACAAAGGTGGTGCGAGTTTAGCCGATAGCGAGGGCAAGGAAGTACCAGTTATCAGTTGTAGGAGCCTTGAGTTGAGGTGGTTGGAGAGCGAGAATGTTCATCAGTGAAGTAGGAGGTTGTGATGGGGAGCCTCTATTGCTGTCGCTGTAGATTAAAGACTAGTCCGACACAAGACCGAGTGGTTGTGGTTCGTAGTCCTTGAGGCTGGTGTCAGAGATGGCGATTCGTGGCTCCAATATTGGTAGTGCTTGGCGAACGTGCTCACTGTTGTTGTCCTTGGTGGAGTGCTCCTCCAGGCATAACACAAGCCATGGGGGTGCTACTAGAGACGGTGCGGCGGGGGTACATGAGGGAAATGCGAGCCCACGGCGAGCCATTATGCAATAAATGTTACTGCGAATATCTTTCCCTGATTTAGTATGAAGAACTACTGATTTTCATAATAGGTCCTTTAGTACAATTAGGGTTATGTTTCATGGCCATTTTAATGATGATACAAATGTTGATTCAATAATTGAATCATAGAGGTCGGTGCTTGGATGGATATCTAAAGAGTTAGATTGAGAACTCATCGAGCACCATCAAATGATTATTAAGAGATTACCTCCAGCATGAGGAGGAGATGGCAATCCATTCTCTGAAGTCTATATTTAGCTGACCTCTTGAGGTAGGTCCTCTGCATAGGAATAAGACTAAGAGGTGTTAGAAAAGTTAGGCTAAACAGTTGACTTAATGAGATCGAGATAATCGAAGTCCTATATCGTATGCTATAACTATACAGGCACGCATCCTCTAATCGAAGACATATGTGTTACTACATGTTTGATTATTTGTCTAAGCCAATCAACCACACGACAATGAAGGTTCCAATGTCTAGTCTAGATACACGCATGAGATTCCAATCTAAGACATGAAACATCAGTAAGGGCGCCATTTTGATGACCACACGAATGCCCTCAGTTAATTATGTGAAATTAATGTTGATTTATTTATTGTAATTGGGTAAATTCAGATTAATCAAAAAATGCTAAATTATTTATTTTCCAAATAAAGCGAGTGGTAATTTTTTTACTTGGCAATTTCAAGGACAAACTCTAGGAGGCCGCTATCTCCTTAGGTTGATTTAAAGTTTATTTACATGTTTGTTTTTCAAATATACATTTTTGTGTATTTTTAAATGCAATTATTTAGTGAAATGTAATTTTGGAAAAGTTCATGGACTAAAATGCAATTTTTATTCAGATTATATCCGAAAATTGTGAAGCTTGGACAAAATAAGAAATATGATTAAATTAGGCCACTCTAATATTTGGGAATTTTTGGATGATATATTAATTAATTATGAATTAAATAATGTAGACTTAGTGTTTTTGAGCAAATTTATTTTAATAAGTACCAACCGTCAATACTTTCGAAAAACTTATTTTACAGTTTTTAATACCTAAAAATACTAAGTGAGGAATTAATTAAAAATCAATTACTTGAATCACCATTCAATTTATTAGGACCTCAATATGTGTGCAAATGAGATAAAATTTGTGCATGGTATAAACAACCTCAATCTACCTATTGTGAATTTTTAGGATTTTTTAGATCAACGAACAATTAAATATCAATTTTAGATGTTAAAGTAGGTAAACTACACAAGTTCTCACCAAAATAATTATAATAAATAATCTACTATTATAAGTGTAAATAAATGATCATTACATAGAAAATTAGTTGCTCTACAATATGCTATTTTTGGACATAAAAATGACGTGAAATAATTGTTTAAATAATTGTCTAAACACATGGTTATATGTGTAAAATAAGAAAATATAAGAAACAAATAGCGCACATGGGAGCTTCTCCAATTACGAGATCCTTTAAGGGAACATGTGCAGTTCCTCGGTGAAGCACCTGACACTCACGTGATGACTTGTAAGCAGAGGCTTTGTCTCTATTCTTCAAGAAGGTAGAGGCATGACTGCAATGGTCTTAGCCCTCTCGTGCCTTGCACGTGAGGTGCGAAAGTGAGTGAGGAGGTAGGCGAGCATGTGAGGGGGGACGTGTGCAACATCTAGAGTTTATGGAACTTACATGCATGACGGTAGAGGTCGTTGGTGAGCTGCGAGTCTCCGCCCGAATGAGGAGGTGGAGTGGTGAGGCGATGTGATGGTATAAAGTTGTTGGCATGAAGAGGGAAGTGGTGTTGTGGGCGGTGTTGTTAACGATCAAAGAGATTGACTTCGAGGTTGTTGGTGAACGACTGTGACAAAGGTGGTGTGGGCTTAGTCGATAGAGAGGGCAAGGCAGTACCGGTTATCGATTGTAGGAGCCTGGAGTTGAGGCGGTAGGAGATCGAGAATGTTCATCGATGAAGCAGGATGTTGTGATGGGGAGCCTCAACGGTTGTCGCTGGAGAATAAAGACTCCTTAGACACAAGACCGAGTGATGGTGGATCGGAGTGCTTGAGGCTAGTGTCAGAGGTGGTGATTCGTTGCTCCAATATTGGTCGTGCTTGGCGAATGGGCACATTGTTGCTGTGCTCTGTGGAGTGTTGCTCCAGGTAGAACGCAAGCCATGGGGGTGCTACTAGAGATGGTGCGGCGGGGGTGCATGTTGGACATGCGATTCCACGGCGAGCCATTATGCAATAATTATTATTGTGATTATCTTTCCCTGATCTGAAATGAAGAGTTACTAATTTGTATAATAGGTCCCTTATTACAATTAGGGATATGTACCATGGCCATCTTAATAATTATACCACTATTGATTCAATAATTGAATCATAGAGGCCGATGCTTGGATGACTATCTAAAGAGTTAAATTGAGAACTTATCAAGCACCATCAAATGATCATTAAGAGATGATCCCCAACCTGAGGAGAAGATGGCAATCCTTTCTCTGAAGGTTGATAACTAACTGACCACTTGAGGCAGGTCCTCTGCATAGGAATAGAGATTCAAAGGAGTTAGATAAGTTAGGTTAAAGAGTTGACTTAATGAGACCGAGATAACCGAACTCCTATATTGTATGATGTCAAGATACAAGCACGCATCCTCTAATCGGAGACAGATGTGTTAATTTAAGTTTGAGTATTAGTCTATGCCAATCAATCACACGACAATGAAGGTTCCAATGTCTAGTCCGGATACACGCATGGCATTCCAAACAAAATCTGTTGTAAATAAGACATTTATTACAAATTAATTCACAAAATACAAAAATCTATCTTCTCAAAATCAATCAAAGGCGTGCCTCCCCAGCAATGATGCCATTTTGATGAGCACCTGAATGCCCTCAGTTAATTATGCGCAATTAATGTTGATTTGCTTGTTGCAATTGGGTAATTCAGACTAATCAAAAACTGCTAAATTAATAATTTTCCAAATAAAGTCAGTGGTATTTTTTTACTTGGCAATTTCAAGGACATACTCGAGGAGGCCACTATCTCCATATGTTGATTTAAAGTCAATCTACTGATTTGGTTTAGATACATTTTTGTGTATTTTTAAATGCAATTATTGAGTGAAATAAAATTTTAGAAAAGTTCTGGGAATAAATTACAATTTTCAATCTGTTAATATACAAAAATTGTGAAGCTTGGACATGATAATAAATTTGATTAAATTAGGCAACTCTAACATTTTTTGAATTTTTCGACAAAATATGAATTCATTATCAATTAAATAATGTAGATTTGATGTTTTTGAGCAAATTTATTTTAATAAGTACCAACCGTCAATAATTTCCAAAAAAAATTTACAACAGACAGGTATATGTGAGAGATATCCAGAACAATTTTTAATTCCTAAAAATACTGTGTGGAATTAATTAAAACTAAAATAGAATAACCATTCAACTTATTGTGACCACATTATGTGTGCAAATGAGATCAAATTTGTGCAGGGTATAAAACAAGATCAATCTACTTATTGTGAATTTTTAGGATTTTTTAGATCAACGAGTAATTAAATATCAATTTTGGATCTTAAAGTAGTTAAACTACACAAGTTCTCACCAAAATAATTATAATAAATGATCTACTACTACAAAAATGTAAAAAAATGATCATTAGATATAAAATTAGTTGATCTACAATATGCTATTTTTGGACTTAAAAATGATGCAAAATAATTGTTTAAATAAATGTACAAACACATGCTTATATATGTAAAATTGGAAATGTAAGAAAAAATAGCGCACATGGGTGCTTCTCTAATTTCCAAATCCTCTAGGGGAACCTGCGCAATTACTCAATGAAGCACCTGACACTCATGTGATGACTTGTAAGTAGGGGCTTCATAGCTATTCTCCACGAAGGTAGAGGCATGACTGCAATTGTCAGAGCCCTCTCGTGCCTTGCACGTGAGGTGCGATAGTTAGTGAGGTAGGCGAGCACATGAGGTGGCGCATGCGCAACTGCTATAGTTGATGGTAGTTGCATGCATTGATGGTAGAGGTTGTTGGTGAGCTGGGCAATATCCACTTTCATCGATACACGATAGGAGGTGGAGTGGTGAGGTGATGCGATGGTCTAAAGTCCTTGGCACGAAGAGGGAAGTGGTGTTGTGGGCGGTGCTGCTAAGGATGAAAGCGATTGACGTCGAGGTCGGTGGTGAACGACTGTGATAAAGGTGGTGCGAGCTCACCAGATAGCGAGGGCAAGGAAGTACCGGTTATCAGTAGTAGGAGCCTTGAGTTGAGGCGTTAGGAGAGTGAAAATGTTCATCGGTGAAGCAGGTGGTTATGATGCGGAGCCTCGATGGCTGTCGCTGTACAATAAAGCTCGTCCGACACAAGACCGAGTGGTTGTGGTTCGGAGTTCTTGAGGCTAGTGTCAGAGGTGGCAATTCGTGGCTCCAATATTGGCAGTTCTTGGTGAACGTTCTCACTATTGTTGTGCTCAGTGGAGTGCTTCTCCAGGAAGAACACATGCCATGGGGGTGCTACTAGAGACGGTGCGACAGGGGTGCATGTTGGAAATGCGCGCCCACGGTGATCCATTATGCAATAAATGTTATTGTGAATATCTTTCCCTGATATGAGATGAAGAATTATTGATTTTCATAATACTTCCCTTAGTACAATTAGGTTATGTTCCATGGCCATTTTAATGACCATATAATTGTTGATTTAATAATTGAATTACAGAGGCTGGTGCTTGGATGGATATCTAAAGAGCTAGATTGAGAACTCATCGAGCACCATCAAATGATTATTAAGAGATGATCTCTAACCCGAGGAGGAGATGGCAATCCTTTCTCTGAAGTCTATATCTAGTTGACCTCTTGAGGTAGGTCCTCTGCATAGCAATAAGATTCGGAGGTGTTAGAAAAGTCAGGTTAAATAGTTGACTTAATGAGATGGACATAACCAAAGTCCTATATCGTTTGCTATAACGATACTGGCATGCATCCTCTGACTGTAGACATATGTGTTACTATATGTTTGAGTATTAGTCTATGCCAATCAACCACACGACAATGAAGGTTCCAATGTCTAGTCCGGATACACGCATGAGATTCCAAATACAACCTATTGTAAATAAGAAATTATTACAAAGTAATTTACAAAAGACAAAAATGTATCTTCTAAAAATCAATCTAAGACATGCCTCTCTGGTAACGGCGCCATTTTGATGACCACCCGAATGCCCTCAGATAATTATGTGAAATTAATGTTGATTTGTTTATTGTAATTGGGTAAATTCAGATTAATCAAAAACAGCTAAATCAATTATTTTCCAAATAAATCGAGTTGTAATTTTTTTACATGGCAATTTCAAGGACAAACTCAAGGAGGCCACTATCTCCTTAGGTTGATTTAAAGTCAATCTACAGATTTGGTTTTTAGAGATATATTTTTGTGTATTTTTAAATGCACTTATTGAGTGAAATGTAATTTTGGAAAAGTTCAGGGACTAAAATGCAATTTTCATTCAGATTATATCCCAAAATTGTAATTCTTGGACACAATAAGAAATATGATTAAATTAGGATACTCTAATATTTTTCGAACTTTTGGATTAAATATGAATTAATTATGAATTAAATAATGTAGACTTAGTGTTTTTGAGCAAAATTATATTAATAAGTACCAACCGTCAATACTTTCCAAAAAATTATTTTACAGTAGATAAGTATATTGAGAGATGTCTCGAACAGTTTCTAATTCCTAAAAATACTAAGTGTGGAACTAATTTGAAATAAATTAGAATAACCATTTAATTTAATGTGATCTCAATATTTGTGCAAATGAGATAAAATTTGTGCACGATATAAAACAACATCAATCTTCCTATTGTGAATTTTTAGGATTTTGTAGATCGAGTAATTAAATATCATTTTGGACCTTAAAATAGGTAAACTACACAAGTTCTCACCAAAATAATTATAGTAAATAATCCACTATTACAAAATGTAAATTAATGCCGATTAGATAGAAAAATAGTTGCTCTACAATATGTTATTTTTGGGCATAAAATGATGTGAAATAATTGTTTAAATAAATGTCCAAGCACATCATTATATATGTAAAATAGGAAATATATTAAAAAAATAGCGCACATGGGTGCTTCTCTAATTACCAGATCCTCCAAGGGAACGTGGGCAATTACTTAGTAAAGCACTTGACACTCACGTGATGACTTCTGAGAAGGGGCTTCGTCGCTATTCTCCAAGAAGGAAGAAGCATGACTGCAATTTTCCCTGCCCTCTCGTGCCTTTCACGTGAGGTATGATAGTGAATGAGGAGGTAGGCGGGCACGTGAGGGGGCACATGTGCAACTGCTAGTGTTGATGGCGGTTACATGCATTGATGCCAAAGGTCATTGGTGAGCTAGGCAGTCTCCACCTCCATCGACACACGATAGGAGGTGGAGCGGTGAGGCGATGCGATGGTCTAAAGTTGTTGGCATGAAGAGGGAAGTGGTGTTGTGGGAAGTGCTCCTAAGGATGAAAGCGATGGACATTGAGATTGGTGGTGAACGGTGGAGACAAAGGTGGTGCGGGATCGGTTGATAGCAAGGGCAAGGCAGTAACGTTTGTTGGTTGTTGGAGCTTGGAGTTGACGCGATAGGAGAGCGAGAAAGTTCATCGATGAAGCAGAAGGTTGTGATGGGGAGTCTCGATGGTTGTCGCTGGAGAATAAAGAATTGTCCAACACAAGATCGAATGGTGGTGGTTAGGAGTGCTTGAGGCTGGTGTCAAAGGTGGCGATTCGTGGCTCCAAAGTTGGTAGTGCTTGGCGAACGGGCTCACTGCTGCAGTACTCGGTGGAGTGCTTCTCCAGGCAGAACGCAATCCATGGGGGTGCTACTAGAGACGGTGCGGCGGGGGTGCATGTTGGACATGCGAGCCCACGATGAGCCATTATGCAATAAATGTTATTGGAATATCTTTCCCTGATCTGATATAAAGAATAACTAATATGAATAATAGGTCCCTTAGTACAATTAGGGTTATGTACCGTGGCCACCTCATTGATTATACAACTGTTGATGCAATAATTGAATCATAGAGGTTGGTTCTTGGATGAATATATAAAGAGTTAGATTGAGGACTCGTCGAGCACCATCAAATGATTATTAAGAAATGATCTCCACCCCGAGGAGGAGATCGTAATCCTTTCTCTGAAGGCTGATATCTAACTGACCTCTTGATGCAGGTCCTCTGATAGGAATAGTGATTCAGAGGTGTTAGATAAGTTAGGTCAAGGAGTTGACTTAACGAGATCGAGATAACTGAAGTCCTATACTGCATGTTGTCATGTTACAGGCACGCATCCTCTGACCAGAGACAGATGTCTTACTATATGTTTGAGTATGTACCTTTGGCAGACCAATAGGTAGATGACCTAATACAAGGTCTATACACTAGCACGTTGGTGCGCATGAAAGGGCATATGAGTAATATGATCTCTCAACGGTATCGTATAGGTCTATTACTGAACGGGAAGACATGAGCTCACTCATGAGATATTGAGAAGAATCAAATTCCGTGCACGATCATCTCGCTTTGGAAACTTGGCTGAATTTGTAGGTTTTATTTACACTTTTGGAAAGTATATGATCAAGACCTAGGTATGTTATATGCTTTTGGGAAGTATATGATCGATACCGACTCCCAATGATCGAATGGGAAACTAACTGATAAAACCCTTAAGTAGACAATGTAAAATTGATCTAATACTTCAGGTTTATTCTGAGTCTTCTAGTATGCAGGATGTACAGGTGTTGGGAATACATGGGGGTGATGTGATCATAAACAATTTTATAACTATGACACTTCCATTCCTATAGAGTGATGAAATGGGTCTAGATTTTAGTGACTCCTCTCACTAGAGATGTAATCTGATCTTGGTCCAAATGTTGGACATTGATCTGAATGTCATTCAGATGTAATGAGGAGATTATATTTACAATCTTGAGTTTATAAAGCATTTATGGGAGGTTTGAGATCGGGATTTGAGATGTGATCTCAATATCCAAGTCACTATACATGGAACAATGCAATCACCCTGTCCTTATCTCTTAATATCTGCGGAGAAAGGTTATTATCCTTGAAAGGATTCAGGATAATGGCATTGTTGATATTATGTATCCCAGCATTGAGAAAAATGATAATTGAGTGTGATTTTATTATAACGAATAATATGAATTTGATTCATATTATAAAGAGAGTTATCTTAGATTACTAATTGTGATTTAATTATCAAAAATGTGAATGATGTGAAAGTGAGTCATATTATTTGGGCACATGAGAATAAGAGATCCAAGATGATTACATGTGATTTAATTATCATGGATATGAATAATGCAGATAGCACTTTCCATATTAATCATACATATTATAAATGTGATTTATAATATACAAGATAGAACTATTTATGATTTATATTTGTTAATTAAATGTTGATGTGAATTGTATTCACATTAGGCTAAATATAAAATGTAATATACATTTTATTTTGGGTTGTGAATTTTATTCACAAATTTTCAATGGCATGATTGCAAAGTTCACAAATTATATTGGATTTATTTTTGTGAAATAAATTGCAACAAATGTTGTTGCAAAATAATAGAGAAATACATAGAATAGTTGTCCACCAACCTTTAGGGAAGGAGGCTTGCCTCCTTCCTATTTCTCTTATGGAGACCGATTTGATATAAATCAAATTATATTCAATATATATTTAATTTTATTAAATTAATTGTTGTTGTTTTTTAACATCAAATCAAGGCAATTAAAAGAAACACAAATCAATGAGAGTCATTTAATTTGTGTTGCCCATGGATTGAGATCCATGGATCCCAAAATATTATAAATAGAAGGGCACCCCTTGCTCTTCATAAGATAATGAGAAACACAAGGATCTCTCCCTCTCTCTTTCTCTCTACACGCCCTCTCTCCCTCTCTCTCTCATATGGCCATCAACCATGGAGCCCTAGAGAGAGTCTCCATCGCCGCATCGTTGTCGTTAGGATGCTCGATCGTTGGCTCGTGGATCTTTGTCTCCTTCGATGTGCTTTTCTCGTGAAGAGGATTCATACTGAAAGTGATGAGATCATGAGATTCGAAGCATGGATCTTCAACATGGATTACGAGAAGCACGTGTTTCATCAACACGCTCGCAAGCGTCTCCTCTGTCAGATCGGATGTGAGACGTCTCGTCGTTTAGAGACTCGATTGCAACCACGCTTCAAGAGGTAATCATATTACTTGTTTGTGGTTTTCGATGAAATGATCGAGAAGTGTTCTTGGATCATGTGGTTTCATCACGTAGAAAAAATTTTAAATACCGCTGCCTCGAGCAACTAGTGCGATTAGTCGCTTCTGATCGCATATGATGCGATCCTCATGCATCCGGGATGCGCTTAAGGATCTTACCATATCCTTCAGTGCAACTATTCTTAAGGAGGCATAGTACTGATGGACTGCGAGTGGAATGGCAGAAATGAAGATGGAGTTGAAATGGCAATGGTTGTCGTCGTGAAGAGGTGATCGACAAAGGGTGGATAGTGGGGATTGGATGCCAAAGGGGCTTGATATATGGGTGAGATCTTTGGAACAGTTGACGGTAATGATCGAAAGAAATAAGAGAATGAAGATGAAAAAAGGGAAGAAGAGAGAAAGAGAGGAAATCATTTAGATTTTCGCCTGAGTTCGAGGAGGTGCAAAGCTCAAATACCCTCGCCACTTAGATCGACATTGGCGTGGGGCGTGTGAAGCTGGAGCAACCTTCTCAGGAAGAGTTGCAGCAAAGGAGGTTTCTCCTCTTTTGGATCTTGTCAGAGCGATGTCTTTGCTCGACTATCGATTGGCTATACTATCACAGTAGCATTCAGTTGAGCTTTCTTTCTCTCTCATTAGAAGAATGGTGGATGCTTGGACAAGAGCTGGCGGGTGTTTTTTAAAGGTGGTTGCAAGGGAGGGGTGTAGGGGGGGAGGGGGGAGTGCTGACGGACTAGAAGAGGTCCCATAAAGATGGGGGTGTTGGCGGACGAGAAGAGAAGTATAGAGGGGAATGTGGGATGCGTGAGAGAGGTCGCATGAAGATGAAAGATCGAGGGGGTTGTGTGAAAAAGAGAGATAGAGAAAGAGAGAGAGAGAGAGAGAGAGAGAGAGAGATCTAGAGAGACAACGAGGGAGAAACATGGGTAGTTAGAAACATAGAGTGAGGGAGATGGGCGACGAGGTTGCATGGGAGAGGTATTACACATGTGAGGCGCAGGGTACGTTAGGTCAATGAGGGAGAGATAAAGAGATAAAAGGGCTAGAAATGGGAGGGGAAAGAGGGAGCGGTTATATATGGTGGACGTGCTTGTGGTTTGCAGGAGAGAGAGAAAGGGAGGAGACAAGGAAGATGGGAGGGATAAATGGTGAGAGGTACGTTGGTACTGAGGGATGGCCATGTCCATTCCATGGAATGCATGCATAGGTAGCAGGGATAAAGAGAGAGGGACGGAAGAGAAAGATAGAGAGAGAGAGAGAGGGAGAGAGAGAAGAGAGAGGGCCACATGGCACACAAGGGTGCGACCACGTGGACGAGAGTAAAATAAAAAAGTTAAAATAATATAAAAATATAAAATACAAAATATATAAAATAGTAAATAACGAAAATAAAAATAAAAATAAATATAAAGGAACAATAATAATTAAAATAAATAATTTAAATAATAAATAAATAAGTAAGTAGTAATGTAATATATAAAAAATTAAAAGAAAAATGGCAGTGACACGGGATGGCTCTAGAAGCATCCACGTGTCACTCTTAGAAAAATCAAAAAATAGTTTAAAATAAAAATAAGAAGAAATAACAAAATGTTTCTAATCAAAAGCGGACGACACGAAAGTTCCTTGTATTCAGTATATCTACATCTTTCGTGAATTGCTGAAATTCAAACGGAGTCATTTACACAAAAAGTATTAGGGGGTTATCTTATTGGTATAAAATATCACATTTTTATCTTTCGTAATTATTCTGTCATTTTTAAACAAGAGAAAAAATAGGAAAAAATATGAAATCAATATTTAAAACTTAAATTTTTTGGATTTTTAGTTATTATGATAATAGAAGTATAATGTAAAGGGTAGTTTGATCAATTTCTACAATATACAATAGGGACCCAAAACACTAGTTTCACATACAAACTATGATTCTTTTGAATTTGATCTTTTTTTAAAGGTATTTGAACGTACATTAATTCAAAAGTGAGTTGGGTCCATAGGAGACTATATTTGAGATATATTATCTTCTAAAGGTTCTTTGTCTCAAACTAGAGTTTAGGTTTTATTGGTCAATTTTACAAGTCGGTATTTTTTTTATTTTCCTTTATTAGTGTTATAATATATACACTATAGATTTGACTTTTATTCGATTCTGAGTTAGTATAAAATAAAAAAAATAGGTGAATCTAGCTAATATACATGTGAGTATGTACAAGTGGATTTGGCTCCTTATTTAATGCAAATATGCATGCTAAAATACGAACATTAATTTTATATTTAAGAATGTGAGTAATGAAAAATAAATGGAGATATGCATCTAATTACTTGGTAAGAAAGCTCTTTTTTGGACTTTTAGAGTTATAAATCACAGATTCTGCAAGATCGTTGTCAAACAGTCATTTTTATGTGCACTTATATATGTATTTGTCTATGTAATATTATGTGCATATTTTATGTAGGAAATATCAATATCTAAACTGTGTAAGAGAGTTATAAATTAGTGTAAATTTCAGCTATATGTGGTGTAATGGGCACCTAGAATTTCCAGGTGACAGTGTTATTTTATGAGTATTTATTTGCCCTTATTTTCCCCTACTTTATTCCTTGTCGACCAAGCTAATATTGACATAGTCTTGGGATCTAGGGTCAGACAATATTTATAGTCATCCTTAATTTTTTTTTCTTTTCTTTATTCATTTATTTTGCATTTAGATACAAATATTTAAGTACAATTTACGGATATTATTTTGAAGGTTAATTTGTATAAGTTAAATATATTTAGATATAATTAGCTAGGGTTTAAGAACAAAAATAAAGGAAAAAGGAACTTGAGTTTGTATTCATCAAGAGGTCATAATGAAAAGATTGATATTAACAGACTCCTACAATTTTGAGACCACACATAAGACAATAATTCTATGCACAAGGAGAAAGTCAAATGCTTTCACGACAAGAATATTAAAAGAAAGATTTCTGAAGATTGATGTAAACTATGGCTGTTTTTTGCGAAGTTGAAGATATTATCGTATAAATTAATGATTAAATGGAATGGGTCTTTTGTGGTGAATATTGTGTGTGATTATAGTAGCATTCTTATATCTAAGCTGTCGTCTAACGCAAAATCGTTTATAGTCAATGGACAGTTGCCAAAGCTGTATTAGACTAGAATACATTCTTGTCCATTGTCGATTCGAACAATGTAGAGTATGAAGAAGATATCTCAACAACATTAGAAGATTTAGACAATACTAGACCCAAAAATATTTTTTTTATTGATTATTTTTCATTCGTCCATTTCATACGTGATATACTTAGGATGAACAGATCCTATGTAGAAGTGGAATGAGTGAATTTGAGTTATTCGATTGATCCCTCACTTATCTTCTAACTTCTTCATAAGTATTATATATATATATAGTGATATTTAACCTTTAGTATAGAAGAAGAAGCATTGAATCGTTGATTTTCATACATTAAATACACATTCATCACCGCTTATTGTACAATATACTATACTCTGGTTTAGTTGATCCTAAGAATAGGGGTAATGATCATCTTTTTATTCTTTATTAGGTGGTTGTAGTATGGACTTTTCTATACTTAATGAGTTGTGTCTTCCTTTGTTGCTGCTTGGTCACTATGAGCACATAGTTCGCTCTGACTATATGGGGTTGTATACATGGAATATATATGTAAGCCATAATTTGTATTTCTGTATTTTCAATAATATGGCTAATATACTATATTGGGTATGGGAATAATATAAATTAAATGTAAATTTTTCTGTAAATGTATTTTTTTTGAAAAATTGATGTGAATCTGTTTTGCAGATGATTTTAATAATTGTTAAAAAAATAATTTAAAAATCCTTTAAAACAATTAAAAAGTGGTTTTAACATGTTGAAAAATAGTGCTTTGTAATCGAATGTAAAAATCTTTATAAAATTACTTGCACAAATGTTTAAAAAAATCTTTTTAAATTTATTTGAAAAATAAATGTCCAAAATATTTGTAAAAATGTTTACACGAATGGTTTCAAAGGATTTGAATATTATGTACGTAATAAAATTGCGAAAATTCTTTAAATAGTAACTCTTTTATAAAACATGTATATCCTTTATAAAACCCTTCGTAAATATTTATAATTCTTGTATACTTATAAAGGCATTCTTCTCATTATCCCTTTTTCAAAATCACTAAAAAATTTAAAAATCCCACACAAATTTCCATATCTTTTTGAAATACTCAATAAAAAGATAAAAAACAAAAAAAGTTTATATCAAAAAAATATTTTTGCATTACATGAGAATTTTTCGTGGTTTTGATAATTGAACTATTATAAATAAAATTCGAAGACCGGAGCTTGATTTAGATACATTTAATTTCATGGGAAGCTTATAGGAACTGGAATAAAATTTTTCAGGTCAATGCGATTTAATTCTTTGAGTCCACAAGATGTTGTTCACATCATTTTAATTAGACTAATTATAATATCTAAAGCGTATACGTGCCTTTTGCATAAAATGGTCTAACTTGGAAAAGCACTATGCACTTAGCTCAACTCTTATGAGGCGGTGAGGTTCGGATTGTTTATCTTGAAAAGCACCCATGTGGAATCATTTGTTTCCCTAATTGTAGGCCAGTACACCCCAAACCGATCTGGTGGCTTGGACATGTAAAAACATGACGCTGTGAATTGCAATATAACTTCAAAAGAGGAGAGTATATGGGCTCAAAAAAATCTTTATGCATTAATATAAAAAAATTTAAAAATAAAAAACTCAAAAAAGATAAATGGGTTAAAGTCAATGAAAATTTAATCCTACCAGAGTATGTATTAATAAGTAAGGCTTATTGTTCGAAGTCAATATCTCATGGTTCTGAGTAGTTGGAGACTTGGCCACGCTAGTCAAGCTCTTTAGGATACATGACTACAGTAGTCACAATACATTATTCTCTCTACCCCATCTTCTTTGAGCCAGTTGTACTTAAACCTAGAAGAAAATGCCCCAATCCTCGAGGAAATGGTAGCTAGATAGGGGAATTAGATTTACCGTGCTTAGTGAGTATGTTTGTTGATATCTTTGATGAGAATAACTACATTCACATACAGTGTACAAGTAAAAGTCATAATCACAAGAGTTTATGTATGAAAAGACTTATTCTAACTTGGCTACTTAGGATAACATTAAAGTGGATTGTGGAACTTGAAGGCTGTTAAGTTTCCTATCCTATTACCAATAAGGTTCCAAACACATTAACAATCCAAAGTTATAATTGAGATCCATTTTTTTGTTAAGATAAGTTAAAAAATATCTTTCCAAGCTTATTATTTTCACTTTCTTTATTTTCACTTTTACATCATTTATTCTCCTAATAAGTGTTTGCAAGGGATTAGCAAAGGTAAGTATAGGGAGTGATAAATAACAATTCATCTACCTAGATTCTTCAATTTTGTCTTTAAATTCCACAACAAAATACTTATAAATACAACTAATTTGTGTAATTTAGCAACTAAAATTCATATGTAATTAACTTTTATTTAAATCCAAAGTTAAATAATAAATGAAATAAAAGAAAAATAAATGACGTCTAAAAGATATTGAATGACTCTAATTCCAAAGATGAAGTTAATGTTGACTAGGACGACCGAGAATAAAGCAGGTGGAGATTAGGGTATGAATAATGTACAGAAACCATAATTTTATACTATTTAAATAACATTTTCACACTATTTTGTTTTACATTATACATACATCAAATAATAATGTTTTCAACACAAATCTTGTACATATTAATGAGTAGGAAATTGTAAAAAAATAATAGCCATAAAAAATCATTCATAGTACAATTGGTACACACAGATGAAAAGCCATAAACTAAACTCCATTGATCAGTATCTTCTCCATATGAAATCCAACTGAAGTAAACTCACTTCCATTGAATTTCAAATTAAATAATCTTTCTAACACAGGGGGTTCCATTTAAAATGAAGCTCTGATGCAAAAGTATGCTTTATGGGGAACTGTTGTGTTGGGGTTGTTATAAAATTAACCAATTATTTTATTTTTTTTTAATTTCATCCTTTTTATAATTTAATTATTGTATATATTATAATAAACGAAGTAAAAATGTAAAAATATATAAAAAATGTAAAAAAACACTAGGAGAAATTATACAAAATAAAATATTGGTATATTATACTTGTAATTTATATTCATTAAATTATTTGTAGGTACAAATAAAATTACAAAAATACCACTAAAATTTATAAATATTTATTTAATTTTTATAGAATTGTATCAATATGTAAATATGATATAATGAAGATTAAATACAAAATAAAAAAACATGTAAATTACATGTATATATACC
The DNA here is from genome assembly GCA_037367405.1 of Ottelia alismoides. Lineage (NCBI taxonomy): Eukaryota > Viridiplantae > Streptophyta > Magnoliopsida > Alismatales > Hydrocharitaceae > Ottelia > Ottelia alismoides. Next base: position 450,811 of record JAZKJV010002956.1, read on the forward strand.
TCCTTACTTGCATGTTCAACATCTCACAAATACTATCGTAAATATAAATAAATATCAATAAAAATATCCCAATTTCTGATTTTTTAGTTAACCGTTTATCCCTATCTTTTCAACCTCAATCCTCTATTTTTGGACGCTTAGGTGTTGGGAGAAATAGTACCCTAGGCCTCAGCTCTTCCTTATACTCGTGGGGGGTGCAGGCGGGTTTACCATCAAGTAAGGTAAAGGACACACCAAGAATTCACAGGTCCAAGGGTGCTTGTGTTCTTGACATATCAAAGGGAAGGACCACATTGAAGACTACATCAGCTCTTGCTTCCCGCAACTAGATTATAGATTCTAAGAATAAATATTTCAAGTCTATCATGTCCTCCTTAAGAACTAATGGAGACCATCACCTTCCTAGATTCGAGACTAAGTCAAGCACAAGGACAACGTAGAAGATGTTGGACATGCGAGCCCACGACGAGCCATTATGCAATAAATGTTATTGTGAATACCATTCCCTGATCTGAAATGAAGAATAACTAATTTGCATAATAGGTCCCTTAGTACAATTAGGGTTATGCACCATGGCCATCATAATAATCATACAGTTGTTGATTCAACTATTGAATCATAGAGGCTGGTGCTTGGATGAATATCTAAAGGGTTAGACTGAGGACTCATCAAGCACTGTCAAATGATTGTTAAGAGATGATCTCCATCCTGAGTAGGCGATGGCAATCCTTTCTCAGTTAGGCTAATATCTGACCGACCTCTTGATGCATATCCTCTGCATAGGAATAGAGATCCGGAGGTGTTAGATAAGTCAGGTCAACGAGTTGACTTAACAAGATCGAGATAACCAAAGTTCTATGTCATATATTGTCACGATATAGGCACCCATCCTCTAATCGGAGACAGATGTGTTACTATATGTCTAAGTATGTACATTTGGCAGACCAATAGGTTGATGACCTAATCAAGGTATATACACCGGCTCGTTGGAGTGCATATAAGGGCATATGAGTAATACGATCTCTCAAAGGGATCATACATGTTCAATTACTGAACCGGAAGACATGAGTTCACTCATGATATATTAGGAAGAATCAAATTTTGTGCATGGTCATATCGCTTTGGAAGCTTGACTAAATTTGTAGGTTTGATATATACTTTTGGAAAGTATATGATAAAGACCTAGGTATGATATATGTTTTTGGAAAGTATGTGATTGATACCGACTCCCAATGATCGAAGGAGAAACTTAGTGATTAAACCCTGAAGTAGATAGTGTAAAATTGATCTAATACTTCGAGTTTATTCTGAGTCTTCCAGTGTGCGGGATGTACACGTATTGGGAATACCTAAGGGTGATGTGATCATAAACGATTGTATAACCATGACACTTCCATTACTAGGGAGTGATGAAATGGATCTGGATTTTAGTGACTGCTCTCATTAGAGAAGTAATCTGATCTTTGTCCAAATGTTGGACCCTAAACTGAATGTGATTCAGATGCAATGAGAAGCTTATATTTACGGTCTTGATTTGATTAAGCATCTATGGGAGTTCTGAGATATAGATTTGAGATTTGATGTCAATATCCATGTCACTATCGTGGAACAATATAATCGCTATGTCCTTATCTCCAAGTATCTGCAGAGAAAGCACATTATCTTTGAAAGAGTTCGCATAATTTCATTGTTGATTATATATATCCAAGCATTTAGAAAATGGATAATGATATATGATTTAATTATCATGAATAATATGAATTTGATTCATATTATAAGGAGAATTATCTTAGAGATTTAAATGTGATTTAATTATCAAAATTTTAAATAATGTGAATGTGATTCACATTATTTGAGCAAAAGAGAATAGAGATCCAAGGTTATTAAAAGTGATTTAATTATCTTGGATATGAATAATGTGGATAGGACTATCCTTATTAATCATATGTATTATAAATGTGATTTATAATATATAAGAGAAAGCTATTTGTAATTTACATTTATTAATTAAATATTGATGTGAATTGGATTCACATTGGACAATTAATAGGAAATGTAATTCACATTTTATTTTGGGTTGTGAATACAATTCATAAATTTCCAATGGCAAGATTGCAATATTCACAAAATAATTATGAATTATTTTTTTGGAATAATTTACAACACATGTTGTAAATCTTGGAGATTTCCATGGAATAATGTAGTCTTATGAGATCTCATAAGATTACATGAGATTGCCACCAAATCCCATATTATGGAAGGAGGCAATCTTCATTCCATAAATCTCCATGCTTGACTGATTTAATTTAAGAATAAATTATATTGATTTATCAATATTTACTTAATCTAAATTGAATTAATTGTTTTTGGTTTTTTACCAACAAAATCTTGGCCATTAAAAGAAACACAAATGAATGTAAGACGATAGACTTGTGTTGTCCAAGGATTGAGATCCATGGATCCTAAAATATTATAAACAGAAGGGCACCCCTTGCTCTTCAAATGCTAACGAGAAAATTAGCCTCTCTCCCTCTCTCTTTCTCCACACACGCCCTCTCTCTCTCTCTCTCTCTCTCTCTCTCTCTCTCTCTCTCTCTTTCATATGGTCGTCCATCATGGATACCCTAGAGAGAGTCTTCATCACCCCAGCATCGTCATTATCTGGTCTTCAAACCCTAAGAAGACTTTGTATCTCATGTGATGAGATTAGGAGATTTTTCGCTTGGATCATCAACATGGATTGTGAGGAGCACGTGTTTCATAAACACGCTCGCAAGCGTCTCCTACGTCGGATCGGACTTGAGACAGGAGGTCTCTTCGTTTAGAGTCTCGATTGCTACCACGTTTCAAGAGGTAATCCTATTACTTGTTTGTAGTATAGACGAAATGATACGAGAAGTGTTCTCAGATCATGTGGTTTCGTCACATGAAAAAATTTTATTTCTGTTGCATCGAGCGACTAGTGCAACTAGTCGCTCACGATCGCATACGATGCGATACTCACACTTCCATGATGCGCTTAACTTTATCACCATATCCTTCAAGTGGTATCAGAGCCTTAGGTCGAAGGTTTCGGATATGATCCATAAACCTAGGACGGCTTGGGTTCATTAGGATTTGGGAAAGTTTTATTGCATTTCATTTTTGCAGCCCGGTTTTGTGTGATTTTTCCATCCTATTTAAATTATCCAAACACAAAAATTTTAATTGGATTTTTGTTCCCCATTAAATAAGGAAATCCTAGGATCTGAGTTTGCATGATTTTGAATCTGTATGCTCAAGTTATGGTCATTTTAGTGAACATGTATCCACAGTTTTGGGACTGCGAATCTCAACGTAATTAAAGAGTTAATTGCGTATTTTAAAAGCCTTGAAATGAGAGAAAATAACTTAGGTTCTGTTTAAATCATATTAGCAAACTTTAGAAACTTATTTTTCTTAATTAAGATTTAAACTGATTGAGATATGATATTTTTAGTAAGTGAGGGTCACTGTTCAAAATTACTTTCCTAATCAAGAACCTTGTGATTGTCATTTAATCAATTAGTGAAAGTAATTCATGTAATAATTGTGCATAAATATTTTTCAAAAATTTGATGATAATTATTTTAAAAAATGACATTGCCGTAACTAATAATTTATTAGATGTTATCTACATAACAAAATTGGTTACATGATCTTCATGATCTACTTTCCAACAAACATGTTACTTGAATAGGAATTGGGATTTGTTTAGCAGATCTCATACTAATATTAATCAAAAATATTTTGATTATTATTATATTATATAATTTCAGTTGAAAAACCAATGATCATCTCAAGTACAAAGTGATCTATTTTGCATTATCCTTTCCTGAGGCGGATATGGTGTCTAGTCGGGGAGCGTTCGGGTAGCAAGTTGCACCGTGTGCGGTCCATCCAACTCCCGTCGGTATTGGCCATGACAAAGGGTAGGGTTATTATAATGCTTAAGAAATCATGATGTATTTCTAATTATTAAAATTCGAAAAAATACGTATTTGAGATAATACCATAATTCAAGTAACAATAAAGAATGTTTATTGGACATTAATTCGATCATTAATTTAATATGATTAGATTAATCAAAATACAATTAAAAATTAAACACTCTATTTTTAATAGAGTTGTTATTTACCTTGGAAGAATTGACCGTAATGAATATGATTCATATTAATTAATAAGAATTTGAATATGATATGGAGGATCGCATAAGTGACATCAATGGTCTTACGTCAAGGGGAAGGGTTCCTCGCTAGATATTGTATGAAGGAGATGCTTGTCCGAAGTGACAGCTCCTGCATACAATACATTTGGATCGGGCTCTTCACTTCTCGAAAGAGTAAGGACGTATGCATAGTGACCCCAATATGGAGTCCTCATATTATTGGTGCCATATTGGATTGCGCATAGCGAGTTGTATTCCTATTGACGGTTGGTTTAATTAATAACGGGACAACATCATCTTAGGGGTGGTGGGACCAACTGTTAAATACCGAATTGGAACATGCAAGTTGGACTTGTAAGGCGGAATGAGTTCCCTCTTCTTTTTATCCGAGTTGCAAGTTCTTATATTATTGGGATGTGATAAAGATAAGAAAGGAGATCCCAGATCTTCCTAGAGATATAATGGTAAGTATATCTCTTACATTGAAAGTGATTTATGGAATGAACTTTCATTGTTGACAAGGCAAGAAAACTTTGACATAAAACTCCTGAATCAAAGTTAAAGATGTATGTAAAATATACGCACTTATACAAATTTCTTATTTCAGATAATCGTTCGTTAAACCCACTCAATGCTATACTCAATATTAACCGGTAAAATATCATGGATTGAATCCATATTGTACTTGCAATCGGCCACATAATGTATCTGGTTGCAATGTGCAAGTTTCCACAAAATAATGAGGATTGGCAATTAAATAAACAATAGGACTACAACCCAAGGTTTTTTATGTCTCTGTAGTATTGATCTCATCGAATGTACTTTGCAAGTTACATGTTGATGATGATGGCAGTTGTCAAATTAATCCTTATAAAACCCTAAGAAGATGTTCTGGCAAACATATGTTCTCTCGACAATTTCATCATGAATGGCATGGTTCTCTGCATCATACAGAATGCAGACTCTATAAGAGACGATGTATTCAAAATGTTTGAGTACCTACCTGAACTAAAGTATTTTAGTGTTAAGATGTATGTAGATATGATGAATTTCATCATTATACTATCTATACTCAAGTCATTCATAAAGCTTCATAATATTCATATTGTATGAATTGAATGAAGCATGTATAAATGTTGAAATACTCTTACATTGAATTCTTTTGAAATTAACATAAGATATCACATGAAGGGAGTACAGTGGAAGCGTGGGTCGGACCCATGTGAGAAGGAAATTCAAAGAGTTAACTGTACTTCGGTGACTTCCATATGACATCCAAGGAGTAGGATAGATGCCAATACTGCAATAAGTTGATGTGTTTATAGTATGACCATCAAATCTATATAGATACCTTAGAGAAGGACTCGGATAGTGCATCGGAATAATCTACATATAATCACTGAAATTGACTTTCTTATTTGATAAGATAAAGTTTATAATTGTATCTCAATCTTCTAATGACGTTTGCAAATTGTTGCATAAACATTAGAATATTAGAAATTTGATCTTAAGGATTAATGGTCATCCATGTTGCAATTGATGCAATGTTGCAACAATTTCCATTGAATAGATTGACTTCATATTTTCAGTGGGAGAGTCCTTAGTATTAGAGAATGTCTCTATGACTTAGATATTAGAATACACTCATAGTTTATTTCTAAATGTTGGAAATAAACATGAATGTTGGAATAAAACTATCATAAAGAGTTATGATGTATATATATTTCATATAGTAATCTAACGTCTAGTGGACTCTACTTAATTAGAAAAAAATTAATGAATGGTTCATTAACATTTCTAATACTGAAAATTTAAAACCTTAAAATATCAATTGGAGGATGAAGATCATTTGCGAATGACATGGCATCAAGCCTTGGACATATGTCTATTGATAAGATCAATAGTCTAGTAATAGATGACACATTTGAATGTCTGAAATTTCAGAACTTACATACTTATGAATATTGTATTCAAAGTAATATGTTCAATACACCCTCTTTGGGAAATGGTGTTAGATGTCAAGGTATTCAAGATCTCATACATATTGATGTATGTGGAACATATATATCATAATAAACATTATGGATATGTGATATATATTGATGACTATATATGATATGAGATTTCTTCTCTTAACCTAAGAACCCTTTGAAATGTTCAAAGATTTCATAGTTTTGGTTTAGAACCATTGTTTGAAGAAAGATGGCATGATATTGATCTAACCTAGGTGGATAGTACATGTTAGATAAATTCAAAGAATACCTTATGGAGATATGAATGTCATTTCTATCTCAATCCTCCTAACATACCTAAACTCAATAGAGTTGTAGGGAGATACAATTGGATCATGTTTGACATGATTTGATCAATGAAAATTAAGCGTAATTACTTCTTAGTTTCCCATGTATATATGCATGTATATATGTGGTAGAGACTACAATATATATCCTTAATATGGTTCCATGCATGCGAGCCAGAATCTAGCACCAGAGAGTGCTACTTCGTTAGAAGAATAAAGAGTGGTATTGGATACCTACTTTATGACCTTGAGATTCTTAAAAGTTGACATCTCTGAGAATGGATTCTTAGAGGATGATTCTCTTGAGAATCAAGATGAAAATGAAGTGTGGGAACTCATTTAATCTTGAGAACATAATGAGTCTCATGAAATTAGAAACTAAAAGGACAATTAAAGACGAAATGTTAATACCTCTCCAAATAAGTTCGACAATGTATTCCATGTGTCACCTAAGTCTGACAATTATCGGACTTCATGCGATGAAGCTCCTGAGGATCATGACATGGAAAGATGGATGTTAGCAATAAAGTCTAAAGTAGACTTCATATACAAGTGTTGTATATGGACCCTCAAGGATCCCCCTATAAGGGTAAGACCCGTTAAGGTGTAAATGGATCTTCAAGAAAAAGAGGGAACCTGATCAGAAGGAAGAGACCTTTAAGGCACGACTCGTAGACATGAGCTACACACCAAAGAGGAGACAACGCTTGCGATGAGACTTCTCGTCAATAACTGTGCTTGTAACCATCGGAATTTGCTAACTATGGCTAATAACTTGACTATGGCATCTTTAATATGTAAGTCATGATTGCATTCTTCTATTAATACCTCTACGAGTATATTCACATGAAGTAGCCCCAGGTCTTCGTGGTTGAGGAAAGAAAGGTGTGCTAGCTAGAGAACTCCTTCTGTGGACTCAAATATTATTCTTGTAGTTGGAACATAATATTTGATGAAATTATTAATGTTGTTATTTCAGATAGAATCTCGGTGTACCATGGGAAGCTTAGTGGGAGTGCCATTGTGTTCATCATGCTAAATGTAGATAATATCCTAATCATTTTAAAATTATATAAGGATAATAATAAGTGTTTTATAGTCTGGTTGTTCCATACCTTGAGATATGATCTCAAGGATACCTCTTGAATCTTAGTTCTAAAAGGTGTTTAGAAGGATAGAAAAGAGGGTATTGGGATTGTCACATTAATGGTACATCTTGTACATATTCCATTTTTTGGAAAATTCCAAGAAAGGATTACTTCCCTTAGGATATGGTAATGACCTATATAAATGGATAGCACCTCCAAGAGTTAAGGAAGTGAATGCTAGAAATGCTTGTCGTTGTGCTCAATTACGAGAAGCTGAGCACATGTTAGATGTGTACAAAATCTAGATATTTGTCATGCAGTGGGAGTAGTAAAGTGTTGCTAATCATACTATGATGATAAAACACTTGATTGCAGTAATAACAAAATCTTAAATGAGGACAAGACTTTAGAGATAGTGATCTCTAAGTCTTGTTGTCAAGAAATTAAGACTTTATAGATGATGATCTAAAAGGGTCATAAATGTAGATACCATAGGAGTTAGAAATCTCCAGAAATAAAGGTATTCCAATAAGGATTATGAGAGTACTCGTTATAATGATTCTTAAGCAATAGTATCAAGGAAACTATAATTGCTTTAACAAGATTGAGTATTGGTTGCATAAAATGCAACATTCGCATTAGATGCGAGCATTGTTGCTGTGAGATATGCAAGTGCCACAAAAGGACTTGGCATAGTCTTTTGGGATTAGAGTATTGATAATCTTACCTAGCAATTTTCTAAATAGCCCATGATTGTCACATGAGTGCGGGTTTAAATGATTAGCCCATTAATGGCGCTTTAAGTTAGTGGGAGATTGTTGGACATGCGAGCCCACGATGAGCCATTATGCAATAAATGTTATTGCAAATATCATTCCATGATATGAAATGAAGAATAAATAATTTGCATTATAGGTCCCTAGTACAATTAGGGTTATGTGCCATGGCCATCTTAATAATCATACAGTTGTTGATTCAACTATTGAATCATAGAGGTTGGTGCTTGGATGAATATCTAAAGGGTTAGATTGAGGACTCATCAAGCACCGTCAAATGATTGTTAAGAGATGATCTACACCCTGAGTAGGAGATGGTAATCCTTTCTCAGTTAGGTTGATATCTGACCGACCACTTGATTCAGGTCCTCTGCATAGGAATAGATATACGAAGCTGTTAGATAATTCAGGTCAATGAGTTTACTTAACAAGATCGAGATAACCAAAGTCCTATGTCGTATGTTGTCACAATATAGGCACACATCCTTTGACCAGAGACAGATGTGTTACTCTATGTCTAGTATGTACATTTGGCAGACCAATTGGTTGATGACCTAATCAAGGTCTATACACTAGCACGTTGGTGTGCATATAAGGGCATATGAGTAATACGATCTCTCAAAGGGATCATACAGGTTTAGTTATTAAACCGGAAGACATGAGCTCACCCATGAGATATTGGGAAGAATCAAATTCCATGCATGGTCATCTCGCTTTGGAATCTTGACTGAATTTCTAGGTTTAATATATACTTTTGGAAAGTATATGATAAAGACCTAAGTATGATATATGTTTTTGGAAAGTATATGATCGATACCGACTCCCAATGATTGAATGACAAACTTATTTATTAAACACTGAAGTAGACAGTGTAAAATTGATCTAATACTTCGGGTTTATTATGAGTCTTCCAGTACGCAAGATGTATATGTATCGGGAATACCTGAGGGTGACGTGATCATAAACGATTGTATAACCATGACGTTTCCATTCTTAGATAGTGATGAAATGGGTCTAAATTTTAGTGACTCCTTTTAGTAGAGAAGTAATCTGATCTTGGTCCAAATGTTGGACTTTGACCTGGATGTGATTCATATGCAACGAGAAGATTAGATTTACGGTCATGATTTGATCAAGCATCTATGGGAGGCCCGAGATCTGGATTTGAGAGTTGATCTCAATATCCAAGTCACTATACATGGAAAAATACAAACGCCCTGACCTTATGTCCAAGTATCTGCAGAGAAAGCACGTTATCATTGAAAGAGTTCATGATAATTTCATTGTTTATATTATATATTCATGCATTGAGAAAATGGATAATTAATTATGTTTTAATTATCATGAATAATATGAATTTGATTCATATTATAAGAAGAGTTTTATTAGATAATTAAATGTGATTTAATTATCAAAGATGAAAATAATGTGAATGTGATTCACATTATTTGGGCACATGAGAATAGAGATAGGACTACCCATATTAATCATATGTATTATAAATGTGATTTATGATATAGAAGAGAGAGTTTATTTGTAATTTACATATGTTAATTAAATGTTGATGTGAATTGGATTCACATGGGACAATTAATTGAAAATATAATTCACATTTTATTTTGGGTTTTTAATGTGATTCACAAATTTCCAATGGCAAGATTCAATATTCACAAAATAATTATGAATTAATTTTGTAGAATAATTTACAACAAGTTTTGTTGTAAATCTTGGAGATTTCCATGGAATAATTTAATCTCATGAGATCTCATGAGATTACATAAGATTGCCACCTAATCCCATATTATGGTAGGAGGCAATCTTCATTCCATAAATCTACATGCATAATTGATTTAATTTAAGAATAAATCATATTAATATATATTTAATATAAATTAAATTATTTGTTTTTGGTTTTTTACCAACAAAATCCTGGCCATAAAAAGAAACACAAATTATTGTACGCATTGGATTTATGTTGTCCATGGATTGAGATCCATGGATCCCAAAATACTTTAAATAGAAGGGATCCCCTTGCTCTTCAAATGCTAATGAGAAAATAAGGCTATCTCCCTCTCTCTTTCTCCGTACATGCCCCCTCTCTCTCATATGGTCATCTATCATGGATTCCCTAGAGAGAGTCTCCATTGTCGCAGCGTCCTCATTATACTGCCCAATCGTTTGCTCGTGGATCTCGGTCTACTTCGTCATGCCTCACTCATGAAGAATACTTCGTATCTCGTGTGACGAGATCAGGAGATTCATCGCTTGGATCATCAATATGGATTGCGATGAGCACATGTTTCATCAACACGCTCGTAAGCATCTCCTATGTCGGATCTAACTTGAGACAAGAGGTCTCTTCATTTAGAGACTCGATCGCAACCATGTTTTAAGAGGTAATCCTGTTAATTATTTGTTGTTTAGATGAAACGATCCGAGAAGTGTTCTTGGATCATGTGGTTTCATCACATGAAATTTTTTTTAATTTCCGCTGCATCGAGCCACTAGTGCGACTATTCGCTCACGATCGCATACGATGTGATCCTCACGCTTCCATGATGTGCTTAAGGATCTCACCATATCCATCAGAAGGGTGAGCAATATGATAAAAGTTCAAGGGACATAGCTGAACTCCAAATCTTACTACCTCGCATCACCCATATGATATTGTAGTTAAAGCCCTCAGTCGACTACTCAGTACCTTATCCTTACTAGCCTCTCACTCTTGGTGTCTGCCTACGCTTGTAGACCAAGCCCTTGATCTTGCATATCTTATAAAATAAAACAATATTAATGTTTTATGTTTTATTTGATAGAATCCGCTGCTATTTTATATATAATTATCCTATCATTTTATTTCTATTTTGTCATTATTGGACCTACGTGGAATAATAAGGGCCTTACATTTGTTCACCCAAGGTCACCACTAACTCTTCTCGTATAACCTTCCCGTACATCTGCTGCAACCCCTCTCTTTTCCGATTTTTACGCCACCATCCTCCATTCTTCTAAATTCAAGCCTTTCACCATTCCTTCAACTCCATTATTTCTCTACCACACCGTAGTAGTATCTTTAACCAACCTTTTCTTCCCTTCACTCCATTAATGTCACATGATTTCCACGTCACCCTTTGTATAAAATGCACCCTCTAACTCCTTTTCAACTTTTTATCGTCTCGATCTACATATAACCCACATCACCTTCTGAAAAGAGCTCTAGGTGATAGCAAGTGGCTCCCAAGTTCTGACAATTAGAAGAGCTGCCTGAGCTAGTTATTGATCACCGAGTATCGCCTCTGGCATGGTCCTCAACTCATTGGCTTCATCCAACTCTGAGGTGTTTTGTTAGAGTATTTTAATAGTATTTTAAGTCCTTGCCTTATGTTTAGTTTTAATTTAGTTTAATTTCATTTCATATATCTTAAATTATAGGTTTGTCGTTCACTAAAGCCTCTACTCCCAGCACATATTTTATTATGAATCGAACCTTGTTTCGACCCACAACCACCTCCATTTCACTATCCATCAATTTGCACAATCCACCTTGATCTTGGAAGGATGGAGAAATCCAACCTCAATCTAATGCATTCATTAAAGATACGATAACCACTTCATTTTTAGTGTGATGATCTCCAGTTCTAGTCGAAAGCATAGTTATTAGACCCCTTAAGCGCATTGTGTAAGAGTTGGTGTATAAATGCCACCTAGAGTGAGAATAGAAGTCTTTCTTGACCCCTATGTCGTTTTAACAAAAAGTCCCTTCCAATCCTCCTCCAATGAGGTTGGGAGACCATTGACCCCCTGTATGTGCGGGGAGCTCCCAAGAGAATAGAGCACCGGTCAACATCGACGAAAAGTGTTAGACGAAGGATATATAGAAGATTGAAGTAGGACAGGGAAGTTATTATTCCCTATTCATCCAAACACCTCCTAGACTATTCTATGATGAAGGATCCCCATATCTAATAAAGAGCATCCATTTAAGGAGAATATATGCTCGCTCATAGTCGTCCATACATAAGTGGTGCCATGAGGAAGCGCATTAGCCACATTTTCGTTCCCCACTTGCCATGCATGTGGACACCCGGGAGTAATTTCACATATATCCCCATGCCATTTTATATTTATTTTTAATCTTGTAAATATTAGAAGTAGTGTAGAAACTTTATTATTTAGCAGACAGAACCCCATAGCTTATTTATATAAAGTTATGTCATTCCACCTCATGTGTTTCCCCATATAAGGCATCTTAAAAATTACAATGTGTCCCCTTAACTCTCAGGGCATATTTTTAAATGAGTTTCTAGATTCATTAAATTGCATTTTTCTCCATGCAATTGCAACATTTTTTTTGTGTATATTGTTCATATTAAATATTTTCTATTATGCAAAGAATGTTGGAAAATCATGTTAGATGCATGTAACATTGTTGGATAACATCTAAATTTTAACAAGAATTTAAATTAATTTTCTAGTTGTCTAAAAATATAGAAAAATTATATTATTCCCCACTTAGACATAAAATTCCAAAAAAAATTCAAAACCTTTTAAAAAGAATCCAAAAAATGATATTATCTATATTATTATATAATCTAGAGCATATCCAAAATTTAAAGAAAATAAAAAAATACAAAATATATAAATCACAACATCAAAAAAACATTGAAAAAATAGAAAAAGAAATCTAAAATTCCTAAAATACTTATTTCTATTCTTATTTTTCCATTTTTATCTATTAAATATTAAAAAACATTTTGGGTAAATATTGGAATTATATATATTTAAACTTGTTTAGTTATTTAACTTATTCATTGTTTTGTACATCTAATCAATTTAAAAATACATACAAACTAGAAATGCATACAAAAATTATGAAAAATACAGGAAACTATAAAAGCACAATTTATTTAATTTTTTTAATAAATACAAATTTATTTATTTATTTATACAATATAGTACTTACATGATATATACTATATAATAGCATTTTATATATAATTACTTATTGTATTTTAAAAAATAAAAAGAAATTTAAAATATTAAAAATTAAAAAGGAAAAAATTAAATTAAACTTCTAAATTTTATATATAATCAATTAAAAATTTATAAAAACTAAATATAAATAAAATCCCACAAAAAAATAAAAAAATACATAAATATAATTACTATAATTAGCAATGATTATAAATAATCAGTACTCATGTTTCTGCAAGTGTTCGTTACTTAAAGAACTTGCATATACATCCAAATTATTTTCTAATGATTTGTACTAGTTTTTGACTCACTCGTTTTACTGTCTAATTTAACTGTGAGTTAATTGTTGTTTGAATTAGAGATTGATCTTCAAAGTTAGTGGTATTCTAGCCTTATTAGGAATACCAAACTCTTCTATTTATCAGTGATCTATACAAGATTCTTAATACCAAGTTTATCTCTTATCTCCAAGTCAAGTTATTAGAGGGGAAGGATTCAATGGAGTTGTCGTGACTTGTCACCATTCCTTTGTTGTAAGGTCGTTGAATACAAGGACTTTGGAACAAAGAAGATGAGACCAAACTTTTGAAGGGTGAAAATAACTTCGAACAACCCTTTCTATGTAAATGTGTAATTTTCTGGGACTCGTCAAGTACTCACTGGCATAGTGTATCATATTTGGTAATCCATCCATGTGTTGTCCCATTAATAGAAGAATAAATAAATATGATTCGTCCATCATTACATCAACAGGGTGAGACCAATCGAGTGGATGTAGGACAAGCGCTTGAGAAAGCTGATCTTTCAACTTATTAAAAGCTTGTAGGACCTTGTCATTAATAATGAATTCAACCGCTTCTCCTATAATCTTGGTAAGAAGTCGAGCACTCTTACTAAAGACTTGGATAAATCCTATGTAAAATCTAACATGCCCGAGAAAATAACCTCACTTACTACAGCATCTAAGATGGCTCTAGTTTTGCAATGGGATCCACCTTACCTAGGTCAACCTCCATACCTTGTTTAGAGAAGACATGGCCTAACACAATTTCGTTGATCATCGTAAAGTGACTCTTCTCCCATTATAGAACTAAATTCATCTCAAAATTTCTCTTCAGCACTCGATCTAGATGAGAAAGCCTCGCATCAAAACTATCACGGTAGACTGAGAAATCATTCATGAAGGCCTCTCTAAAGATACCCACCATGTTGGCGAACATAGCTAGCATACAACTTTGCAATTTAGCGAGTGAATTACGCAATCCAAAGAACATCCACTTAAACGAATTGTTACCAAATAGACAAGTAAATGTAGTTTTATCCTAATCTGCATGAGCGATTGACACTTGGTCATACCCGAAGTACCAATCCAAAAAATAAAAAAACTCTTCCATACTAGTCATTTGAAAACCTAATTAATAAAACTAAGTGGGAATTGATCTTTCTTGGTCATTGAGTTAGGTGTCAGTAATCTGGCTAGACAATCCTTGGCATAGGTACTTGGGTCAAAATCTCCTCTCCTTTTAATTAGTTACAGTCATGGTCCTATATGATTCTTCGTGGCCATGTGTAATGTTCTCAACCTTTTGAATTTGAGAAGGGATAAATTAAACCAAACTCATTCCATTTTACAAACTCTTCCATTGCAACTTCATGAATATTAGGGTTGAACTTATGATGAAAATCATAGGACGACTTGTTGTCATCCTATAAGTCATTGCGGTGTTAACATAATACTAGATTTATCCCCCAGAGATCCGAGATATTCCAACCAAAGGCAATGAGATATTACTAGTGAACCTCTAACAAGATAGATTCTTGATCAACAATCAATCACTAACCGATTTATGACTAGATATTATTCAAGCTCACCCACAAGCAAGGCAAACTTTAGATTTATTGGAAGCAGCTTTAGTTCTAACTAAATTTGAATTGACTTTCCAGTAACCTCTAAGAAAGTATCGATGGTCGGTGTAAATTTGTAAATGATATTTTATTCACATCTTTTATACATAGTTTCAAATAATGAAACACTGACCATATCTACAATTGGCACTACATTTTTTATTTTGGTTTGATCTTCATCAAATATCTTGATCAATTAGTTCGAGTAGGTCTTTGAGTAGTTTCTATTCTTTCACCTTTATTCTTTCATATTAGTATTAATCCCTTGTAAGATACATGTAAGTATCACTAACTTGCATAAATTAACATACTAAATTAACATCATAAATAGTTTAAAAAGACATGCATTTAAAAATAAAATAAAAGAACAAAGAAAAAAAGCAAAAAAATGAGCTATCTATGACACCTACAGTCTGTGAACCCATTAACCAAGTCAAATATTGATTATATCAACTAGGAATAAAGTAGGGGGAGATAGGGTGAAATAATTTACAAAAAACATTAATTTTTCAAAGTGCATAATATTGTGTAACTAGCTCCA
Organism: Ottelia alismoides; assembly: GCA_037367405.1. Classification (NCBI taxonomy): domain Eukaryota; kingdom Viridiplantae; phylum Streptophyta; class Magnoliopsida; order Alismatales; family Hydrocharitaceae; genus Ottelia; species Ottelia alismoides. The sequence continues at coordinate 466,580 of JAZKJV010002956.1, forward strand.
ACTTATTATATTTCATTCATCACCGCATACCCTTAAATAATAATAACATATTCAACACAAAACCAGTACATAATAATGTATAGAAAATTAGAAAAATATTGGCTAAAATAAATCATGCAAAAGTTACTCGGCACACTCAGCTAAAAAACGCAAATAGGGTTTCATTAATACATATCTCAAAATATGAACTCAAAATGAAACAAATTTACTTTAATTATATGTAAAATTCAATAATCTTTAAAATGAAGGTAGTTTCCTTTAGTTTAGATCTAAGATGCAAAAGTGAGCTACTTAAGGTACTGTGGTACTTATACATCTTTATACTAAGCCAATTTATTTTACAATTTACATTTTTAGTCTCCTTATTTTTTAAATCATTGTAGATAGTATTTAACACCTTTAGAAAATAACAATAAAAATTAAAGCAATTAAAAATATGAAAAATAAATAATAAATCCTAACACATAGACAAACTACATCTATGTTGTGAATATATTTATAAATTTTTACAAATAAATCAAATAATAAAAATCCCATAAAATGTTTTATATATCTAATAAATAATGTTGTAAATAGATAATTTCTATAAATATAGTATTATGTATAAAAAGTAAAATAAAAATACAAAGACATAATATATATGCATTAATTCATATAAATAACATTATATAAATAATAAGCTCCATTGAATAACGTAATAAAAATAAGGTACCACTTTTCATGTTTTTAGTTTGAGTAAATAAAATAATTGCTATTTTATTTTAAATTATCTTTATTTGTTATTTTTCTTTTATCTTCCTACACTCCTACATGGACCATTAAGAGCTAAATCTTGTTGACCCCCTAGTCAACACCTCCTCTTCATTGGACGCATGATATTACATGTCAAACTCTACTCGACCCCTCTCCTTCTCCAATTTCTTATGCATTATATTTGCCTCTGATTCCCTTGAGTCCTTCATCAATCTTGTTTGCATGATCATACTCCATCTCACCCTAACCATAAACATCACCAACCATCCTCTATTGATGAGAAACCCGAAGAAGAAGACACCCCTTCCAGTTCATTTAGAAATCCCTTTCTCACACGATCATACTCCATCTCACCCTAACCATAGACTTCACCAACCACTCTTTATTGAAGAGAAACCCCAGGATGAAAACATCCCCTCCAGTTCTTCTGTAAATCCCTTTCTATCTCCTCCATCTCCAGCTAATCCACTTTCAACCCATATCCCCATGAGCCCACAATTGTAGATGACACCATGTGACAGTAGGTGTCCCCCATTAGTCTCATGGTGAGGAGAAGGGAGGAGAGGCGAGGTTCCGTGTCATCGGAGCTTAACTTAGATCACCCATTCTCTTCCAGGTATTCTCATGTCGAGGCACTTGTTAGTTTAGATTTTTAACTTATACCTTCATCTTATCTTAGATATGTTTTTCGTTTTCAAATCTGTATCTCCATTTCATTTATTTTCCAAAAGTTTTCTATGTTGGAGGACTAGGTTACGGCCTTCGTTGCCAAGTTTTTAGCCATTCATCTTCTCATTCTTCATCGATCCACGTGTCATATCTTACCCGATCTTTCAAAGATCGAGTCATTAGTCTCCTTCCACTACCCATTGTCGGATATCATTTGGCGCTCACCTCATACCCCATTTCACTTAATAATTAATCAAGGACATCACACTAGTGCTGTAAACCCTCTCGTGTATGCATTTCAAACAGGGAGACCATTTGTGGCTGAATCGAACTCTGGATTTCATCCCCAAGTGCTCGATTCTCTATAGAGCTCCAATCCTCAATCAGTGAGGCTATAACTTTCACAGCACCTTCAAGACATGTGGATCATCCACAACAATATTTTGAGCTACAATGAGATTGAGAACAACTAGAGGATGAAGAATCGATGATCGAAGCTCGTGGAACATGATGTTAATCCCCAATCTTCCTTACTCCTCTAGAGTCCTACGATGGAGGAAGAGCACCCGATCTAATTACGCATGATCAAGATGAAATGGTGCATGACATATATCATGTAATCACTTTAAAGTAAATGTGCCTGCATAATTGGATCAAAGAGTCCTGCACATGCCTCGCACGCGTTAGCTGGGTATTTTGTATTATTAACCCTTTGCCCTTTGTAATTCTTTTGTCAGTAAATATCAAATGACATCTACTATTTTGGGATATTTTGTATTTTGGACCACAAAGTTGTTTCTATTTATATTTATATCGTTATAAGGTGATAGATTTTTTAAATTTTAGGTATTTTTTGTAGTTATCTCTTGGAATTTGAGTACCTATTATTAAATGCATGCAGCCTTTTTAGAAATTTCAAATATACCCTTGTAACTATTTTTATTTTTTTAGTGCATTTTATTTTTATTAACTTCTTCATTTCAACGACAACATCAACAATGCATTTTCCCTTATTTAATTAGGGTCAGCTACGTGGATTCATCACCTCCATTAAGATCTACAATTGATACATCTCGAGCTTATATTCACAAAACTAAGATCCCTTCGTATAGTCTCCTTCCAACACTTCTTGTGTCGTCCTCATTCTCTCTTAGCCGACTCAACATCCCAGCACTCGCATCTCCTAACTGGTGCATGAGATGATTTTCTTTGCAAATGACCAAACCATCTTAAGTTGTTTCTTCGCATCTTATCCTCCATCAGAGCTACATCAACTTTCTTTCTAATTTCATCATTCCGAATCCGATCTTTGCGTGTGTCTCCACACACCCACCTTAGCATGTTCATTTCTGCTACAACCATTCTCTACACATGTCCATTATTCACAAGCCAACATTCCAATCCATAGAGCATAGCAGGTCTCACGGCATCTTTGTAAAACTTTACTTTAATTTTGAAAGGAATTTTCATATCACAGAGGACAACATAGGCTCCTCTCCACTTCAGCAAACCTGCAAATATTCTATCAGTAAAATCTCAATCAATTTCCCCATCATGTTGCAAAATAGATCCTAGATATCTAAAATAATCTCTATTTTAAATGTTATCGTCACCAATCTTCACCTCGATTCCTTCACCATTCATTCCATCAAAGGTGTACTTAATATATCATGTCTTAGCCCTACTTATATGAAATCCTTAGTCTCCAACTCATGTATCCATACCTCGAGCTTCTCATTTAGTCCATCTATACTCTCGCCAATCAACACAATATCATCAGCAAATAACATATACCAATGTAACTCATCATGCATGTGACTTGTCAACTCATCCATAATCAAAGTGAAACGAAATGGACACAAGTTGAATTTTGATGTAAACCAACGTTGGTGTAAAAGTAGCCAGTCTTTCGTATACGGGGTCCTTAAACAAGATAAAGACTTATAATACATGTCCTTTACGAGGATAAAGTACAGGTCATGTACTTGTCTCTTCTCCAAAACTCTCCATAATATCTCTCATGGGACAAAATCATAAGCCTTCTCCAAAGCAATAAAGAACATATGAAGGTTCTTCCCTTTAACAATAGTTGAGCAACCTGACATGAATCTGAATTGGTTTTACTTTACATTGGAAACTTGTCTCAACCTTCTTTAGACCACAGGTTCCCAAATTTTCATAGTGTGCTTATCAGCTTGATACTTCTATAATTCAAACATTTTTTAATGTCTCCTTTATTCTTAGAAAGAGACACCACGATACCCCTCCTCCAATCTTCAGGCATTTTCTTACTTCTCCATATAACATTGAATATATTCTTGAGCAAAGTAAAACCGCGCTCACCTAAAACTCTCCATAATTCTACAAGGATGTCATCTTGACACACACCTTTCCCAGGTTTTATAACTTTTAAAGCCTCCTCAACTTCCTTTCTTTGTATTTCTCAATAGCTTGCAAGATTCAAGTAACTTTCATTGCTAGCTAGATAAGCAAAAGTGATCTCTCTATTTCCTTCTCCATTGAAAAGTTTATGGAAGTATTGTTCCCATCTAGTCTCTATATCCTTTTGAGTAACAAGCACATGACCTTCCTCCATTGAATCATGGAATCATCACATATATATTTCATCATTTACATAAGGAGTTGTTCTTCTTGGACCAACGAACTATCCCTCTTTTACAACATCAACGCCACTAGAGTAGGTATGGAGGAACTGGCCCTAATTGGAGCAATGCATGTTTCCATACATCTGTCTCTCAAGATAGTGGATTTTGCCCCTCACCCCATCATAGGTGTTGAGCTATGTGTAATATTCTTGTCCAAGTTTGGCTACTATCTATAACGGTCATGCATGTGTCATGAAATACTCTACTTAGAGCAATCAAGATGACATGTGAACATAGTTTTATGGACTTGAAGAATCAAGTGGCTCGACCAGAAAAGTCTCAACTCTAGCTCATATATGTTTCCTCTAAAATTGAGTGGATTAAGGTCATAACCAGACTCCATTCTTCCGATTCTATTCCAGACTATATCAAATATTAAACATCATTCTGCAAAATGTTAATGCAAAAGCAACAAATTTCTTTGAAATGTATTTTATGGTTTGGAGTTTCTATTATGGTTTTAAAGAATTTTGCACAATTTTTTTGTTTTATACATTTTCAATTTTAAGTGATTTTCTTAACGAGTTAGTTAATTGAATGTATTTATAAGTATTAACAATGATTATGTACATATTGATAAAGAATTTTATATAAAACTAAATGCAGTCATAAGACAAATTTTATACGACATATATTTAAAAAAGAAATTAATTCCAAGTTCTATGAACAAATTTTTACAAAAGGGTTTTATTTACAAATTTTAAATGCGACTTTTATGAAAGATTTTTATTTACAAAATAATTTTATATACTTGAACTATACATAATTAATGATTTTATATATATGAACTATACAACTAGTTTATATTTATATATATTAGACAACGTAGTTCATATACGTCTTTGGGAAATAATTTTACAAAAAACTACAAAAGATTCTTATAAACAATTTTACAAGAAGTTTTCAAAATAATTTATGAAAGTTTCTAAAAAATTTACAAAACCTTTTACAAAAATTTCCTACAAATTAGTTTACCTTTGACAAACCAAGTTCTCAAAAAAATCTCTTTCAAGAATTTTGCAAAAAAAAATTACATAATAATATTTTTATAAAAATAATTATATGAAACATTTTTCAAAAAAATGATTTGAAAAATATTTTACAATAACTTCGACAAAAATAAATTTACAAAGTTCTTAAATTTTTTTGTACAGAATCTACAAGATATTTTCCAACAGAATTCTTAGAATTACTACAAATATTTACAAATAATTTCACAAAATATTTGTATTAATATTTTATAAATACATGCATTATTATTAAAAAATACAATAAAGTATGAGTTGTAGCTTCTAAAGTGCATAACTCAAATTACGTCCTCATAATGGCCACTAAATGACAAGGAATACATAACTCATGCTATGTATACAAAAGTGAAAAGAATAGTATACTACAATGACTCAAAGAATAAACAATTAAATGAATAGAAGTCGATCTCCCCCTCATGCTTAGTATCAAATAATCCAAGGTAAAAAAGAAAGTACATATGGGGATAATCGAGGGAGAGAATATACAAACTCGAAGACTTTGTTTGACCACCCATAAACATAAGGTAAAATACACATAAGTACATAAAAATATATCAAAAATTGTAGGAAGAATGAGAGAATGAAAGAAATAAAATGAAAATAAACAAGACAAAAATGAATGACAACAACAAATATACTTAGGGTAAAGGACCCCTAAGTATGAGAAACAATATGAGTAATGAAACAAAATGAAGATATAACAACTCATGTCATTCACCTCACCTGTACATAGGATGTAGTCATCCTAAGTATAGTACACACATGGGAAAGAGATGAATGATAAAAGAAAAGTAAGAAAGAATAAAACAAAATGAATATACAAAGTGAAAATCACCTCATGTATGAGACACATAAGAAATCAAACAATCATTGCTTAATACGACATGAATAGAATCAACGATGGATAGGAACATACCGTGCTCTAAGTATGGCTTCCGAAATTGCCCATTGACCATAAACTATTTCGCATCTGACGAAAAACTTGAAATGATACTGATATAGTTGTCACATACATATCTCACAATAAAAAAGTCCCTGACCATTAGTTTTCTAGCTTGACTGGAAATAGCTTCAACTTTGCATCAAACAACCACACTTTCTCCTAATACATAAGGTTTTTATCATAAGCATAGTTTCATAATTCCAACAATCTATTACGATCAACCTCACCATTCTAGCTTGCTCTATATTAATCCAAATTGCATACACTGACTAATGACAAATCTTTGTGAATTAACTCTACTGGAAAGTGGAAAGTATTTCCTTATACAAAATAATAGGGATACATACCCAAAGGAGACTTACAAGCCATACGGTAAGCCCACAGAACTAAGTCAAGCAACAATATCTAGTTCTTCGGATCTTTATGAACAAGTTTCTGTTGAATTGTCCTTATCTCCAAATTACAAACCTCATCCAAGTCGTTATTCCGTGGTTGATAAAGAGACGTGTCACGATGTTCAAAACCTTTTCCTTCACAAGCTTTCTGACCACTCAATTGATGAAGTGCCTTCCCCAATTTTAAAATGAGAATCATTTGGATCTTGAACGGGGAGATAATGTTGTCCTTGAGAAAGTAATAAATAGTATGACTATCGGTGATTCATTTGGGGACAACCTCCACCTAATAGCTAACCTAATTAATGGCATGGAGGATGTACTCTAGTTACTGTTGTTTGGGAATGGTCCCATGAAGTAAATTCGCTATGCGTCAAAAACATATGATATCAGAATATACTTGATAGGCATTGTATCTTTAGAGCCGATGGTTCCTACCATTTTAATTACAATCATTACAACCATTCACAAGAGTTGTAGCATCCTTGAAAAGAGTTGGCCACCAAAAGCCACATTGAAGTACTTTCGCTGGTGTGTGCCTCCTATAATGATGTCTTTATGATTCTAATTCGTGACAATAATCAAGGACGCTAGCATAGTCTTCATGTGGAATGCATCTCAATCTGATATAATCATCAACTTCACAAAATAGGTATGGATCCTACCATTAGTAAAATTGTATCTTCGATAAAAACTTGTCAATCTTTAGACTTGGAAAATCGTGTAGAACTTTCTTGGAGACAAGGTAGCTCACAATATTAGCATACTACGGGAGTGAGGTGATAGACAAGATCGTCTCATTAGAGAAAGTATCCCTAATTGGTAAAAGTATCTGCTCAGGAGTCCTTGCATCTATAATTCTATAAAAGTGATCTTACACAACATTCATGACACCAGGTATATCTCATTTCTCCAAATCAAAGTCCTAGAGTGAAGGGTCCATCGAAGTATACATGGTTTGGCATCCTTCTTATCTTGTAAATACTATATTACAGAATGGTTAGTGTAGACAAACACTTTTGAACCTAGTAGGTACGATCTGAATTTTCCTACGGCAATCACAATTTCTAGCATCACTTTCTCTATAACCGTGTAGTTCTTTCGGGATTGATTGAGTGTTTTGTTTACATAATGAATTGCAAAAGGCAATAAATCCTTTCTCATCATTAGTACATCTCTAATAGCATAATCATAAGCATCCTTCATAATCTCAAAAGGAAAAGTCTAATCTGGTGACTGTAGGACATGTGCTTGTGTAAAAAAAATCTTTTATAAGATAAAAGTCTTGTAGAACCTTATCATCAAGAAAAAAATTTCTCGTTTCATAGAAGAACAATTAAAGGTTGAGTAATCTTATTTATATCCTCAATGAATCGTTTATGAAAACACATACCCTAAAAGAACCAAATCAATTGACAACAATATTGAAGTACTCGGTCTAAATAAGCCAGACATGAAAGCTATCCCTGTAGATTGAGAAATCGTCCATAGATATCTTAAGGAAAAGACTTGCCATGTGAGAAAAAAGGCCCAACATATACCTGTGAAATATAATGGAGGAGTTAAATAATCCACAACGTATTTGTCTAGAGGCATAGGTGTAAACAGACAAGTAAAAGATGGCTTCTCTTGATCTTCAGGAGTGATTGCTACCTTATTATACCCAAAGTGCACATCAAAAAAATAAAAGAGCTCCTTCCCTACCATTCGTTCAACGATCTGGACAATAAATCGCAGCAGAAAATGATTTTTCATGGTCATTGAATTATGGAGGCGATAATCTACACATACATGCCATGAAGTGGGTAGTTGGGTTGGAATCTCCTCTCCTTTGTCATTCATTACGATTGTCATTCTACATTTCTTTGGGACTACATGTATAGACTAACACATTTTGAATCTGATATAGGATTTATAAAGTCAGCTTCCTACCACTTTGTGATCCCTTTCATGATAACTATATAGAAATTCAGATTTAGATAAAACTGAAACTCATGGGATGGCTTGCTACCGTCCTTTATGTAGATATGTTGTGAGAACAATGTTAGATTAAAGATAAGTCGATCGATTACGAAATTAATGTCTTGTCTTGGAGGTGCATTCGGTGTCTAACCAGTTGGATCCGATAGTTAGTATATTAGCCCTTTCTCGATTATTCGTAGTCAAGTAATCCGAATAGATTAATAGTAAACCAAAAAAAGATGTAAAAAAGCGAGTTGAAATTTATTATACCCAACAAGGAGATTTGTATGCAATGTTAGTGTAGTGGTCGAACCATGGAGAGAAAAAAGTCGATAGGTCTAATTACTATTAATTAATGGTAACCAATTACTATTTTTTTATATTTTCTACCTTCTTATTTTTTATGTTTTTTTAGTATAGGTAATTTCTATGTATTTTTACTTTATTTGTGTTTTTAAAATTTTCAATTTTATTTTCTTTATATTTTTGTAAATTTCTCTTTTCTTTTTATTGTTTAGGAAAAAAATATATTTATAAATAGTATCTAGATACTATTATATATAATATAGATAGTATATAGTATATACATATAAAGGAACAATCCTTTTTAAAAATTTATAACTATATAATAGATATTTATAAATAATAATAATAAGTATACATGTATTATAAGGTACATATAGCTTATATATTGTTTTATATTTTAAATATATATACTTATAATTTAGAAATAGTTTTTTTTATTTTTATTATTTTCATTTTGGGAGTTTTATATATTTTTGGCTGTTTTTATTCGTATTTTCAATGTATTAAATATACCAAAAAAGGAATAAGTTAAATAGGCCAAATTGTTTTTGATGTTAAAAATACATAATAAGTTCAAAATTTCTCAAAAATATTTTTAATATATATTATATGGAATAAGGAAAATGAGAAATTGAAAATTATCCTTTTATTTTAAAAGTTTTTTAATTTTTTTGTATAGTTTTTATTGTTTTATAGTTTTAACATTTTTTTGTGATTTTGGTTTGGATGTATTTTATATAGTAATATATGTTATAATTTTTTTTGAGTTGATTTTGTAATTATTTTGGAATTTTTGTGTAAATAGGGAATAAAAAGCCATGTTTTGATTCTTAATAAATGATAATATGCAATAGATGCTTGAATAAAAATATGGATGTTAACAAGCTTGATTTATGAAATCCCCAAATCTATCCAATTATATTTAGTGCGTAGAACTATTTAATAAAACTAGAAAAGCAAAGAAATAAAATACAACTTAACAGGGTTATATTTATAATTGAGTAAAGGGTGAGGTTATTCATGGTATTATAGTATAATATAACACCTATTTTACAAATTTAATGACTAAAATGAAATACATAAACCCAACGTTGTATTAGTGCAATATCGAGCACCTCACATGCACGAGCACGTGAGGTTAACTTGTAGAGGATTTAAATTTAATTTAAAAAAAGTGTGACGATTCCTATTATAGTATTACGTAAATATTTTAACTAAAGTTTATATTTGTAGTAGTTTTAGGCAAAAAGAAAAAGCCAGGGTTGAATGTGCAAGTTACCCATGAGGGGCCTCATCGACTGGCATGTAGTCATCTACTTATGCTAATCCAATAGCTGACAAGGTTCGACACCGGTTTGATGATCAATATCTGGGATTAAATTACAGCCTTGGCATTGCAAGAAATCTAACAGTCGATATATGACCTTGCTTCTATTCTTGATCGAACTGAGGAGAAAGTGGGGAGGAAGAATAGGGAAGAGACCTCCCATGTTCGAGCTTCGATATGAAGTAGAGCCTCAACATGATAGTCTATCGAGCATATGAGGGGTTCTATAGCTCCTTGTGATCACTTGTTAGTTACAGGAGGGATCAAAGTGCTCTGTGCCTCATCGAAGGAGGCCTGGAGGGTTGGTGTTATTCTCGGACCTTGAAATGAAGTTCCTCCCTTAATTTCCGTTTCAGGAGGTACCATTGGAGCCCCGCCCTGCACAAACAGTTTTGAGGGATGAGGCCTTCACCTCGACCTGGTATTGGAGCTTCTAGAATGGTTAATGGAGCCAGTGGAGCTCCAATGAGTGGTCAAGGACGAAGCTTAAGGAGCCTAGATCTTGTAGATCTAGAGTGAAGATGAAGGGGGATCGGTGACGAAGCAGAAGGGGATGAAAATGAGCGAAATAGGGGTGAATTATAGAGAAGATCACGTAAAATCAAGCTAAAGCCTAATGATCCAACATACAAGGATCTAAGAAATTCAGCTATCTCAAGAGCTAATCACAGGAAATAAAATGAGATTATGATGCTAGAATAATAACTTATAGGAAAACCTTAACTAATCAACTCAACCGACCATGGGTCAATGAGAAACAAGACTTCGTCAGAGCAGTCTTACGGTAGCGACAAACCTCCCCCCCCCCCTTACACGCCAACAAATCCTGACAAGATTGAGCTATGATAACAGGGAAAGTCGAGGGTCGTACTGTTTCATAAGGTAAAACCGCAGTCAGTGTGTTGACCACTCAAAAATCCCCAGTTAATCCGAAATTGATCCACCATCATAAATCAAGAAATGAATATTAAAAAATGTGGAGTTAAATTTATTATCTCTACCTTAAGATGCATAGTAAGTAAGCATGTACAAATCGAACCACAAAGAGCAAAACGGGCAGCGTATGATCATGTACTCAGAACCATTTCATTTATTTTGTGTATACATATATCTTTTTGTGAGCTTTTACTTTTATGTTTTTTAATTTTATTTAGTTTTTTTAATTTTGTATTTGATTTTTAATTTTAAAATTTTTATATTTCCTTTTTGCATTTTTCAATGTTCATATTTCTTTTTCTTTCATATATATATATAAGGTTATACATATACATATAGAGTAATATAATTGTAAATACTAATAAATGTAAATAATATATAGAATTAATTTTCTTATGATTTTACAAATTTTTATAATGTTTTTGTAATTTTTGTGCATTTTTTTGCTAATTTTTATGTAGTTTTTAAGTAATAAATATCCCAAACATGGGATTAAATAAATATCTGAAAGTGATTTGAAAATTAAAAATAGTAAATAAGGTCCAAAATTACTGTAGCCAATTTTAATATGTAAATATTTCTATCAAGAAAAATATAAAATAGAGAAACATGTTTTGGATATTTTAATGAATTTTTAGTTTTTTATGATAGATTGTGGGGGTTTTAAATTTTTAGGGATTTTTTTTTCATTTTTAGTAATATTTTGTCTGTAATTAAAATATGATCAAATATATTAGTTATATTCTTCTAGAATTTTTAGACACATTGTTATTTTTTTGGTATTTTCTAAGCTGAACAATACAAAAATAGGCTCCTTTTCATTTTTAATAAATGGTTAAAATGGCCAAAATGTGAAATACACACGTGGCTTGAAAGAACGAGGCAATAGGCATTTAATCCTGTTTTTTATTTTTAGGAGATATGTTGCTATTTTTAGTAAATGATATACAAACACCAAAATCATATACTAATACAGGCACAAATGTTAATAAATTAATGTCAAGAGGCCTTCTAGCAAATTTTACAATTACGGGAACAACGAATCTAAACATGATTAATGAGTTAATTATTGTTTTGATGCACCCCTAAATCGTGAAATTTCACTTGGGTTCTGTCATAAATCAAATTAGCAATCTTAGGAAATTGATTTTGCATAATTTAGATTTAAATTGATCAAGATATGTTGATTTTAGTGAGTAGGGGTCACTGCTGAAAATTGATGAATTTGATCGTGAACCATGTGATAGTCATTCAAATAAGTTGATGGAAATTAATAGTCAATTTTCTGAAATAATTAGTGATAAATATTTTTGAAATATTTAGAGAGACAATTATTTCATTGAATGACATTTCACTAGCCATGATGATAAGATAGTTGATCTTGATCATTGATTGGTTGATATAAAATCATCAACAAACATTGTTTTCATGAAAAACCTTAGTTTATCCTACAATAGGTAGGACAACTTTTACATGCAAAACCCTCTAGCTCGAAAGGATTTGGTATTTGTTTAGCAAATCTCCTTATGATATTATCAAAATGGTTTTGATGAATATTATATGGTATAAATTCGGTTGAAAAGCTGATGAGCATCTCAAAGTACACAATGATCTATCTGGCATTATCCTTTCCTGAGGTGGATATGGTGACTAGTCGGGGAGCGTTGGTGTAGCAGGTTGCACCGGATGTGGTCCGTCCCACTCCCGTTGGTACTGGCCATGACAGCGGGTAGGGACTCGATAATGCCGGAGACATCAAAGTGTATTTTTCTATTATTAAAATTTGAATAATACATACTTTGATATTATACCTACTATTCAAGTAATAATCAAGTTTTTTTATTGATAATTGGATTGATAATTAATTTAATGTGATTAAATTGATTATATCCAATTAAAAGCACTCTATTATGAATAGATGTGTATTTCCCTAGGAAGAATTAATTATGTGAATATGATTCACGATAATTAATTATTACAATTTGAATATGAGGTGGAGGATCACATAAGTGACATCCATGGTCTCCCGTCAAGGCAAAGGATTCCGTCGCCAGATGTTGTATATAGGAGACGCCTATCCGAAGTGACAGATCCTGTATATGATTTATTTGGATTGGGTTCCTTGCTTCTCGAAAGAGTAAGGCCGTATACGTATGACCCCAATATCAGTTCCTCATATTAGCGAGATGATATTGGATTGCGTATAGCGAGTATTAAGCTTGTTGACGGTTGGTTGAATTAACAACTGGTCAACATCATCTTAGTTGTGGTGGGCCTGGGTGTTAAAGACCGAATTGGGAAATGTAAGTTGGACTTGCAAGGTAAAATGTGTTCCCGCTTCTCTTTATTCGAGTCACAGGTTCTCATATTATTGGTATTGGTAAGGATTGAGAGAAGATCCCATATCTTGCTTGAGATATAGAGGTAAGTATATCTCTTACTTTGAAAGACAATAAGGGAATAATCTTTCAAAGTTGACATAGCAAGACGAATTTGAATTAAAATGCCTTAATCAAATAATTTTAAAAATGAATATATAATTATTTATATGTTCTAATATAGTGCATTCTTTATTTCAGAGAATGAAGTCCATGAACCTACTAAGCAGGTTCCTGAAGGTCAATCCGTTGACCGGACCAAATTATTCGGATTGGATCCGAAATTTGGATCTTGTCCTTTCTACGGAGCACATCACGTATGTGCTATCCAATGAAAGTATAGCAGACCCAAAGAATCTGGAAGATAAGTCATATAATGAGAAGTATGATGACAACCATAATCTAGCAAGATGTTATATCCTAGGCTCATTCTCCAATGTGCTTCAGAAGCAACATGTGGAAATGAACCATTGCCAAGAGATTACGCTGAATCTGAAGGAAATGTCCGGTGATAAAAATCACACACAACGTTAGAATGTGATGAAAGAGCTTATTCGCTGCAAGATGCAGGAAGGGACCTCTGTTAGAGAACACGTACTCAATGTGTTTGGGTACATCTCTGAATTGGAAACCCTAGGAGCCTTCATGGATGCTGACATGCAGGCTGATTTCATTCTCCTGTTGATCCCTAAGTCTTTTAACAACTTTGTCGTGTCATATTGAGCAAAGCTGATTTTACTAATGCCGGGTTGTTAGCTGCATCAAAGTCTACAGAAGACGTGATGAGGAAGGACGACCCCTATGCTAGTGCAATGGTTGCACAAGTGAAGGGAAAGCGAGGTCGGAAGCAAGGTTCTCCGAAGGGCCCCGCCCATAAGAGCAAGAAGAAGAATCAAGGAGTTGGTTCATCTTCTAGTGCTTCCACACTGATGATATCGAAGAAGACCAATGTTTGTCACCACTGCAAGAAGCCAGGGCACTAGCAGCGTAACTGCCCAAAATACCTAAAGTCTGCTAACAAATGTAAAGCCCAGTAGGTATGAAATCTACTTTCATCATTGAAACTAGCTTTCTCGTTGAACGAGAAAGAAGTTGGGTTGTAGATTCTGCTGCTTCTGTTCATGTATGCAATTCGTTGTATTTGTTTCAGAAAACTAGGAATCTAGAGCAAGGGGAGATAATAATCAAGATGGGATATGATGCAAGTGTTGCAGCAGTCGCCATTGGGACTTGCCGACTATCGTTGTCTAGTGGTCGAGTCTTAGTACTTAAAGATTGTCTTTATGTACCTAAATTTAGGAGGAATTTGATATTTATATCTAAACTTGTTAGACATGGATATTCCTTCCTTTTATGCGATAAGTTAATCATTAATCGATACGATACATTTATTACGGATGGTGTTCTGACTTCTGGTGGACTCTATGAATTGTGCATTGATGAATGTGTCATAAATTTCACTACCACTGATAATAAAAACCCTAAAAGATCCAGGGAGAATGGAAATTATTCGAATATGATTTGGTATCAAAGGCTTGGTCATTTATCTGTTGATAGGATTAATAGACTGATAAAGGATGGACCTTTAGATTTTCTACAGGTTCAATCTTTACCTACCTGCAAACATTGCATTCGAGGTAAAATGACTAGAACACCTTTCCGTAACAAGGTTACGATATGTGAAGGTCTTCTTGACCTAATACATACTGATGTATGTGGTCACTTCAGTACCGCGACTAGAAATGGATATCGATATTATTTGACGTTTATCGATGACCATTCGTGATACGGGTATATCTTCCTATTACATCATAAATCTGAAACCTTTGAAAAGTTCAAAGAGTTTAAGGCTTTGGTTGAGAACCAAACCGATAGGAAGATTAAACAGATTCGATCTGACCGAGGTGGTGAATACCTCTCAAATGAATTCAAGGAATATCTTAAAGAGAATGGAATTGTCTCTAATCTCACTCTCCCTGGAACTCCCCAACTTAATGGTGTTGTTGAAAGACGCAACAGGACCATCATGGACATGGTCCGTTCAATGATGAGCAAAGCACGTTTACCTCTTAGTTTTTAGGGATATGCGGTAGAGACTACAATATATATCCTAAACAAGATTCCTAGCAAATCTATATCCAAGACTCCTCACGAGCTATGGTATGGAACCAAACCTAGTGTTAATCACTTAAGGGTTTGGGGGTGATTGGTCCATGCGATGAACATGGACGCAAGGAAGCTAGAATCTCGCACTTGTGAGTTCTACTTCATTGGGTATGTTAAAGATGATATTGGATACAAGCTTTATGACCTTGAGACCCAAAAGGTTTATGTCTCCAGGGATGTGAAATTTCTAGAGGATGATTTCCTTAAAGGTCAAGACAGAAATGAAGTAGAGGAACTCCATGAATCCCTTGAGGATTTTGAGATTCCTGAACTAGAAACTGAAGAGATAAATAAAGATGAATCACTCATACCTCTTCGAAGGAGTTCGAGGGTGGTTGCACCACCTGAAAGGTATGGATTCCAAGTGTCAGGTGAGACTGACAATGATCCTTCTTCATTCGATGAAGCACTCGCAGATCATAACATGGATAGATGAATGCTAGCAATGAAGTCATAAATTGACTCCATGTATAAGAACAGTGTACGAACCCTAGAGGATCCACCTAAAGGGGTAAAAAATCCATTGGGTGTAAATGGATCTTCAAGAGAAAAAGGGGACCAGATGGGAAAGTAGAGACTTTCAAGGCATGGCTAGTAGCCAATGGCTATACAGAGAGAGAAGGCGTCAACTACGATTAGACATTCTCTCCTGTGGCTATGCTTAAGTCCCATCAGGACACTACTGGCTATAGCTGCATCTCTTGACTATGACATCTAGCAAATGGACGTCAAGACAGCTTTCTTCAATGGATACCTCGACGAGGATATCTATATGGAGCATCCCCAAGGTTTTATAGTTGAGGATGGAAAAGTATGCAAGCTAAAGAAATCCATCTATGGGCTCAAACAAGCTTCTCGTAGCTGGAAGATCATATTTGACGAAACCATAAAGAGTTATGATTTTTTGCACGATTCCGATGAACCTTGTGTGTATAATAAGCTTAGTGGGAGCACCATTGTGTTCATCGTGCCTTACATAGATGATATCCTTATCATTGGGAATGATACAGGAATGATGACCAATGTGAAAATTTGGTTATCCTATACCTTTGAGATGAAAGATCTCGGAGAAGCCTCTTACATCTTAGGCCTGAAGTTGTTCAGAAACTGAGAAAAGAGGATATTGGGATTATCATAACATGGATACATTAAGAAGATTCAACGATTCAGTATGGATAGTTCTAAGAAAGGATTCCTCCCCTTAAGACATGGCATCCATCTGTCTAAAAGGATGGCTCCTGAAAGTGTTGAGGAAAAGAAGGCCATTGCTGGATGCCCTAAGCATCAGTTGTAGGAAGCTTAATGTATGCCATGATGTGTACTAGGTCAGACATCTGTCATGCTGTGGGAGAGGTAAGTCGTTATTAATCCTGCTATGGAGAGCAACACTGGAATGCAGTAAAGAACATATTCAAATATCTAAGATGGACGCAAGATTACATCTTGGTCTATGGAGATGGTGATCTCCAAGTCTTGGGATATACAGATTCAGACTTCCAGTCAGATATTGATGATAGAAAATCAACATCAGGGTTTGTCTTCCTATTGAATAGTGATGTTGTGAGCTGGAGAAGCAAGAATCAGGACATTGCGGCAGATTCAACAACAGAAGCCAAATACATTGCTGCATCGGATGCTGCAAAGGAGGCGATGTGGTTGCGCAAGTTCATCTTGGAGTTTAGCATAGTTTCCTCTAATACTCCCATCTCGTTACTCTGCGATATCATGGGAGCCATTGCCCAAGCAAAGGAACCCAGATGGCATCAAAACAACAAGAACGTGGAAAGGAAATACCACATCATTCGGGAGATTCAAAAGCGTGGTGATATCATCATCACTAAGGTGGTCTATGCCAACAACGTTGTTGATCCTCTTACCAAACCTCTGACCCAGAAGGTTTTTGACCAGCACGTAATGAGTATGGGTTTAGGGATTGTACCTGAATGGTTCTGAGGGCTAGTGGGAGAATTTTGGGCATGTGAGCCCCGGGAGAACCATTCTTACAATAAACGTTATTGTAATATATTTGTTTATATGTAAAAGTTATTGATGTTTCACTCCCTTTCTAAAATTAAATGAATGAATGCAGTAGAAGGTCCCTCTATATAATTAGGGTTTTGTACCATGGCCTTCTTGATGATCATATAGTTGTTGATTCATTAAATGAATCATAGAGGCTGATGTTTGGATGAATATCTAAAGAGTTAGATAGAGGACTCATCAAGCACCGTCTAATGATTATTAAGAGATGATCTCCAGCCTGAGTAGGATATGGCAGTCCTTTCTCACATAGGTTGATATCTGAACGACCTCTTCATGCAGGTCCTCTGCATGGGAATAGTGACTCTAAGGTGTCAAATTAGTTAGGTCAGTGGGTTGACTTAATGAGATCGAGATAACCTAAGTCCTATGTTGAATGCTGTCACAGCATAGGCACACATCCTTTGGCCGGAGGCAGATGTGTTACTATATGTCTGAGTGTGTACATTTTGCAGTCCAATAGGTTGATGACCTAACCAAGGTCTATACACCGATGCACTGGTGTGCATGAAAGGGCATATGAGTAATACGATCTCTCAATGGGATCATACAGGTTTACTTATGAATCGAAAGACATGAGCTCACTCATGAGGTATTGGGACCGATCAAATTCCATGCATGGTCGTCGTGCTTTGGAAGCATCACATGAATTTGAAGGTATGATATATGCTTAGGTAAAGCATATGATCAATACCGATTCCCAACGACCAAGATTAAGAAACTTTATGATCAAATCCTGAAGAAAATAGTGTAAATTGATCTACATCTTCAGGTTGATCATAGGTCTTCCAGTATGCAGGATGTACAGGTATTGGGAATACCTGAGGGTGATGTGATCATAAATGATTGTATAACCATGATGCTTCCATTTTGTTGGAGTGATGAAACAGGTCTGGATTTTAGCGACTCCTCTCAGTGGAGAAGCAATCTGATCTCTATCCAAATGTTGGACATTGGTCTGAATGAGATTCAGATGCAATGAGAATATTAGATTTGTGGTCTTGATTTAATCAAGCATTTGTGGGAGGTATGTAAGATCTGGATTTGAGATTAGATCTCAACATCCAAGTCACTATACGTGGAACAATACAATCGACATGTCCTTATCTCCAAGTATCTGCGGAGAAAGTACATCATTCATGAAGGGTTTCAAGAATAATTCATTTGATGAATTATGTATGCAAGCAACAAAATGATGATAATTAAATGATATTTAATTATCAAGAATAATATGAATGCGATTCATATTATGAGAATGATTATCCAAGATAATTAAATGGGATTTGATTATCAAGGATTGCATATTATGGTTAGTGCTATCCATGATATTTGTGTATATATATTGTAAATGTGATTTATAATATATTGGATAGAGAGCGCCTTTGTAAATAGCATTTGTTAATTGTTAATGTGAATTGGATTCACATTAATCAATTAATTGGAAATGTAATTTACAATTTAGTTTGGGATGTGAATATGATTCACATATTTTTCAAGGACATGACTAAAATATTCACTAATTAATTGGGAATTAATTTAGTGGATAATTTTGCAATAAATATACACTAATTAATGTAGTGGATAATTTTGCAAAGATAATTAAGAGATAATGATATTAATTAAAATGGGGAATATAATCCACCATGGGCATGAGGTGGCGTCACCCATGACTTGGTCATGGCTGACGCCCAATGTATCTTGGAGGATTATTGTCCTATTTTAATTAATATCTCATTATCTTGTATTTATTGATTTATTTATTGGAATTAAATTATGTTGATGATAGTGCATCATATCTTTAATTTAAAATAAATTAATGTCTTGTTGTTTTTGAACAACAATGATCATGGCCATTGATTTAATATACATATCAATCTAACCATTGGTTTTGTATATGACATGGACTGTGATCCATGGACTTCCAAACTAGTATATAAAGAGGGCAACCCTAGCCTCTTCAAGCTACAAGATACAAGAGTACACGCCTACTCTCTCTCTCTCATTCTCGTCCTCTCTCTTTCTCTCTCTAAGGTGGCCATCCACCTTATGCTCTGAGGGAACAAGCAATCGTCTCCACGTCGTTGTGTTGTCACTTCAATTGCTCATGGATCTCCATCGACAGATTTCGTTGGACGAAATCAGGAGATTCAAGGCTTGAATCTTCATCGAGGATTATGGGAGGAACGTGTCTCATAATCGCGCCCGCAAGCGCCATCTTCGTAGATCGGAATTGAGTCAGGAGGATCTCTTGCTTTAGAGATCTCGTGATCGCAACCACGCTTAAAGAGGTATTTCTAATACTTTGTGGTTTGATGAAATGATCCAAGAAATGTTCTTGTGATCATGTGGTTTCATCACTTGATTTAAACATTTTAATTTCCGCTGCATCTAGCGACTAGTTGCCCTGATCGCATGAGATGCGATCAACACGCTTCCGTGATGCGCTTGAGGATTCTTCGTATCCTTCAGAGATCCCATATCTTGCTTGAGATATAGTGGTAAGTATATCTCTTACTTTGAACGACAATAAGGGAATAACATTTAAAAGTTGACATAGAAAGACAAATTTGCTTTAAAATGCCATAATCAAATGTTTTAAAAAAATTGAATATATAATTATTTATATGTCCTAATATAGTACATTCTTAATTTCAGAAAATGAAGTCCATGAAATAACTGAGCTGGCTCCTGGAGATCAATTTGTTGACCGGACCGAATTATTCAGATTGGATCCGAAATTTGGATCTTGTCCTTTCTGTAGAGCGCATCTCGTATGTGCTATCCAAGGACAAGATAGCAAACACTAAGACTCCGGAAGATAAATCTTTTAATGAGAAATATGATGAAGATCATAACTTGGAAAGATGTTATATTCTTGGCACATTGTCCAATGTGCTTCAGAAGCAGCATGTGGAAATGAACCATTGCCAAGAAATCATGCTGAATCTGGAGGAAATGATCGGTGATATAAACCGCACACGGCGCTATAATGTGATGAAAGATCTTATTCGTTGCAAGATGTAGGAAGGGACCTCTGTCAAAGAACACATACTCAAAGTGTTTGGGTACCTCTCTGAATTAAAAACCCTGGGAGCCTACGGGTTCTGAAATGCAGGCTGACTTCATTGTCCTATCGCTCCCTAAGTGTTTCAAAAACTTTGTCGTCATATCACATGAGAAAAGGTGATTTCACTAACGTTGGGTTGTTAGTTGCATTAAAGTCTATAGAAGAAGTATTAAAGAAGGAAGGTCCCTCTGCTAGTGCAATGGTTGCACAAGTAGGAGGAAAGCGCAGTCGAAAGCAAGGTTCTAGGAAGGGCCAGCCCCAGAAGAGAAAGAAGAAGAATCATGGAGTTGTTTCATCTTCTAGTGCCTCTACTCTAATGACATCGAAGAAGATCGATGTATGTCACCACTACAGGAAGCCAGGGCACTGGCGGCAGAACTGCCCAGAATACCTGAATTCGGTTGACAAAGTTAAAGCCCCAGTAGGTATGAAATCTTCTTTCATTATTGAAACTAGTTTTCTCGTTGGACGAGAAGGAAGTTGGGTTGTAGATTTTGGTGCTTCTGTTCATGTATGCAATTCGTTGCATTTGTTTCAAGAAACTATGAATCTGGAGCAAGGGGAGATAGTCATCCATATGGGATCTGATGCAAGTGTTGCAGTAGTCGTTGTCGGGACCTGCCGACTTTCTTTATCTAGTGGTCAAGTACTAGTACTTAAAGTGTGTCTTATGTACCTGAAGTTGGGATGAACTTGATATCTGTATCTAAGATTGTTAGATATGGATATTCCTTCCTTTTCTGTAATAAATTAGTCATTAATCAAATTGATAAATTTATTGCGGATGGTGTTCTAACTTCTGCTAGACTCTATGAATTGTGCATTGATGAATGTATCATGAATGTCACTACCAGTAATAATAAAAACCCTAAAAGATCGAGGGAGAATGGAAATCTTTCGAATTTGATTTGGCAACAAAGGCTTGGTCATTCATCTGTTGATAGGATCAATAGATTGATAAAGTATGGACCTTTAGATTTTCCACAGGTTCAATCTTTTTCTACTTGTGAACATTGCATTCGAGGTAAAATGGCAGGGATGCCTTTCCGTAATAAGGTTACAAGATGCGAAGGTATTCTTGACCTAATACATACTAATGTATATGGTCCTTTCAGTACCGCGATTCGAGATGGGTATCAATATTATTTGACTTTTATCGATGACCATTCGCGATACAAGTTAATCTTCCTACTACGTCATAAATCTAAAACCATTGAAAAGTTCAAAGAGTTTAAGGCTTTGGTTGAGAACCAAACCGATATGAAGATTAAACGGATTCGATCTGACCGAGGTGGTGATTACCTCTCAGATGAAATCAAGGAATATCTTAAAGAGAATAAAATTGTCTCCAATCATACTCACCCTGGAACCCCACAACTTAATAGCGTTGTTGAATGATGCAACAGGACCATCATGGACATGGTCCATTCAATGATGAGCAAAGCAAGATTACCTCTTAGTTTCTGGGGATATGCAGTAGAGACTGCAATATATATCCTAAACAAGATTCCTAGCAAATCTGTACCCAAGACTCCTCACGAGCTCTAGTATAGTACCAAGCCAAGTGTTAAACACTTGAGGGTTTGGGGTTGCTTGGTCCATGTGAAGAACGTGGATGCAAGTAAGCTAGAATCTCGCACTTGTGAGTGTTACTTCATTGGTTACGTTAAAGATGGTATTGGATACTAGCATTATGACCTTGAGACCCTAAAGGTTTTTATCTCTAGAGATGTGAAATTTCTAGAGGATGATTTCCTTAAAGGTCGAGATAGAAATGAAGTAGAGGAACTCATTGAATCCCCTGAGGATTCTGAGATTCTTGAACCAGAAACTAAAGAGATAAGTAAAGATGAAATACCCATACCTCTTTGAAGGAGTTCGAGGGTGGTTGCACCACTTGAAAGGTATGGATTCCATGTGTCAGGTGAGACTGACAATGATCCTTCTTCATTTAATGAAGCACTTGCGAATCATGACATGGATAGATGGATGCTAGTAATGAAATCAGAAATTGACTCCATGCATAAGAATGGTGTATGGACCCTAGAGGATCCAACTAAAGGGGTAAAACCCATTGGGTGTCAATGGATCTTCAAGAGAAAAAGGGGACCTGATGGGAAAGTAGAAACTTTCAAAGCACGACTCATGTCCAAGGGCTACACACAGAGAGAATGCATCGATTACGATGAGACGTTCTCTCTTGTGGCTATGCTTAAGTCCGTGAGCACACTGCTAGTTGTAGCTGCATCTCTTGACTACGACATCTGGCAAATGGATGTCAAGACTTCTTCTCTAAATGTATACCTCGAGGAGGATATCTATATGGTGCAGCCCCAAGGCTTCATAGTTGAGGATGGCAAAGTATGCAAGCGATGCGACTAAAATCAGATTGCGGCTTTTTAGAGAGTAAAAATGTCAGTGTAGAAAAGCCACGAAGAGATCTTAGTCGTTCAAACAAGTTCGGTTTTCAGAAGAAAAACCTACACTATTTATTTATCCAGGTAAGTGTGTTTGGGTCGAACTCAAGGAAGCAGAATAGAAGACTTCGATTTTTTTAAGGAAAATTTTTGCAATTTTATTTTATCTCTTCTGAAAGCAATCAGAGAAAAGAAACACTTTTTATTTGATTTTTATTTTTTTAAATTTTTAATTTGATTTTAATCTTTTCAAATTTTTATTTAATTTTCAAAAGGGATATTTTTCAAAATATTTATTTATTATAAAATAGGTGGAAATTATGTAGATGATACTATATAATAGGTAAAAACCGAGCAACGGGCTCGAACAAGCTCACGAAAACGAAACAAAACGAATGCGGTTTTCGAAAAATTAAAACTCGATAAAAACACGATAAAATCACACGAAAATTCAATGAAAGCTTGCGGAGGTAGTTATGTAACTACCCCGAGAAAATCTCCGAAAAATAAGGTCGAAAATAGGTCCGAAAATCCCCTACAGCCTAGGGGTGTAAGTGCAAGAAAACTATAGAAATGTTTCTGCAATTAGGTCCTCGTAGGGACTGTTCTGTAAAAAAAATAAAAGAGTTTTAATTTAGGTCCATTCGGAGGGACCTAAATGTAATTTATGGAAACTTGGGGAGCAGGAATTAATTTTGGAAAACCTTCTGGATTTATGTTGCAAAATTCACACCCCTTCGCTTCCGACGGTTCAGATTAGAAGTTATTCGGGTTGATCGTACGTCTGCGGGTGCGCCACGTGCCTCACCTATTCTTGAATCTGTTCTTGAGCGGTTGAACTTGCTGGTGAGGGGCACGTCTCCTCCGACTTTTCCCGAGCAAACAACGACTTCTTGGGCTCTCCGGAGGGACTAGAGGGGTGGCTCCTCCACCCCTCGAGCTCGCCCGCGGTAGGTGGCTAGCAGAGGCGGCTCCGAGCGGCGGTGATCCGCGAAGAAGATGGCGGTTCTTGACGATCTGGAGATTGATGTAGCCTGAAGTCCCCTCTTCGAGGTTGAATTCCGTGATGATGAAAGCTTCCAAATCTATGGAAATGGCTCCTGATGGAAGATAGATCTACAAATACAAGATTTATATGCTCAATTCGAAGAATCGGCCGAGGGATTAATAGTTCGCAAGATCGAGCAATTAAGCTAATGGATTAATCTAGCTAATCATGCGATTAGCCATGCTAATCGTGGCACGGTGATCGAGAAAGAAATTCAAGAAATGGAGGAATAGGTCTGGGGAGATCTAAGGTGTATTTACCTCTGAGAATGCTCGACGGTCGACCTTGGCCGGAGCTACACGCATACGACGGTGGCGATGCAAGGCTGACGAGCGCCTTGGAACCTCCTCCGATAATCCTTCTCCCACGCGGGCACCTTCGAGCAGAGCTGTCACCTCCTGAGAGAGCGGAGCGAGGCGAGGAAGAGAGGGGGTCGGTCACTTGGAGCTGAATCTACAGGTGGTTGGAGAGTTAGGTACGAATTGGGAACTTTAGGGGTTTTTATAGATTAGGTTCGTGCTCCCCAAGTAAGATCGAATGGCTAGCGAGCTAGAGGGTTGTTAGGTGAAGAAATTTGATGGCTTAGATCATCTGGAGGAGTTAAAATGCGCGCGAAATAATTCAAGGAAGTTGGTCGGTCAGAGCAGTACGGCAGCACCAGATTCTTGAGGAAGATGACCCAGGTGCTGACAAGTGTCAGCACCTAGTTGGCCAGAGGCTGAAAATATTTGTAAATTCATTAATAAATAGTAATTAAGGTTATTTTAATTAGATTTAAATGCAAGAAATGTAAATAAATTAATAATCTACTGTCTGGAATAAATACTTTTTATAAATAGTAAATATTATTCAAAATATAAATATTATATTAATAAATATGTATAGATAAATAGGTTTCAGAGTTTTAATTTACTAAATAAATAAGTAAAAATTAATTTTATATTTTCTTTATTATTAGAATAGTAAATAAGGCTTGTATGACTTTTTTAGAGATTTTAATAAATTAATTTGCATATTTTAATAAATATGGGTAGTATCTAGTTAGTTCATTTTTTTCCTATTATTTAAGGTTTCTGATTTTATTAAAATAATAAATAGACTCCAAAAATTATGAAATAAATTAGAGTGAAAATACAAGATCATGAAATAATTTAGAGATTATAAATTTGAGAAAAGAATAAATAATGTGTGTTACATAAAATAAATAGGCCAGAAACCGCGTTGGCTTTCGATCCCAAAACTGACTTTTTGCAAACGGACTCCGAATTCGATGAAACCACCTTTATTAATTAGAGAATATTATTTTATGAACTTTAAAGTGAGTAGAGTGAAATTGGAATTCGTATGAAGAAGTTATGATGTTCGGAAGTTGAGATTTTGACAATTTATAGGCTGGGTTTCTTGGTATATATACAGAGTAATATTTTTAACTTATTTTTATATTTCTATATTCATTTTTAGAAATATTAGGAAAAGAGTTTGGTGAAAACTATGGACATATGAATTAATTAAAAATCTTTGAAATTTTGTATTTATTTTATAAATAGTAGAAGGTGTATGGAGTGTGTATTGATTCATTTTTAGGATTTTCTTTCCTTATCTCCCCCTACTTTTTGGTTTGTCGACCAATCCATGCTGAGTTGGTCTCGGAGGTTAGGCTATAAATATACCTTGCAGTTATATTTATATTTTAAGTCATATTATACATATATACATATATCCAATCTACCTTTTGTTCTTTTTCTTTGTCTTTTATTTATTTACATGTTTTTGATGGTTAAAAGTGAATATTTATACATGAATGAGGATTGTTAAAAGATGGGAATTAATAAATATTTACATGCATTTGTTAAGGGTTTTAAGACAAAATGCAACAGAAAAGTTAATGAATCATGGATACATCAACCCCCTATACTTAAACTTTGCTAGTCCCTTAGCAAACACTTATTTGAAAACTAAGTGAAAAAGAAAGAAAGTTAGAATGAATTTGTTTTCCTAAACCAACTCATGAGAACAGACAAAGGACAGAGCTCGATCGGGCTTGAAACTAGCATTTTGTCGGATCCTTAACTAGGATTAAGATTTTATCCTCAACAGTCCTCGAGTTCCAATAATCCTTATTCAAGATCCTTTCATCGGCTATTTCAGACTCACTTATCCATACCGCAAACTCTATCATCCTTGAAGTCAACTTGTACAGTGTGTGAATTGATTTAGCTCTTCCTGCTTAGAGAACCGCAAAAACCATCCATCCCGGCTATACACTTCTATTGCTTCCTCATCCAGCTAATATTTCCTCGTGGAGGGAGGTATTCCCTTCTGAGTTCGGTTCTGTTATGTCTACAATCAAATATAGAGAGAAGATAGAAGAATGAGAAAAGAAGTGGAGTGCGACCAATGTAGACGCATCTTCTTGTGAAGCTCAACCGGTGTAGTTGAGTCTCCACTAAGATGTGCAGGCATTTTTTATGGACGCTTGGACCATTGTGGTCGTTTTTGTATTTGGTGGCTTCTTCTTTGATTTGACTTTGTAATTTGTTTTCACTGCATTCATCTCTTTGTGCCTCGATGGATATAGCATCTTTTGTTCCGTCCCTTTTTTGTGGTGTAAGAAAAATTGTGTCAGCAGATCCTTCCCTCATCCGA
This sequence comes from Ottelia alismoides, assembly GCA_037367405.1. NCBI lineage: Eukaryota > Viridiplantae > Streptophyta > Magnoliopsida > Alismatales > Hydrocharitaceae > Ottelia > Ottelia alismoides. The sequence goes on from JAZKJV010002956.1 coordinate 493,327, forward strand.
AGCAGCTATCGCAACCCCAATCTCTCCCATCTTTAGACTTCAATGCCGCAAAGACATGGATAAAAACGCACTACCAAGATGTACGGCTCTTCGCAACTCTATGCAAGTTGAGCTAAGTGCGGAGTGCATGTGTTCAAGATTGGTTCACTGGTGTAGAATTATACGGATGACACCAAATGGTCTACTTAAGCACAGATGACTTGATTTCCCGAACATGGTCTTATCGAACCAAAGATTTTAAGTCATAGACCTGAAGAGTCTAAATTCCAGTTCCTAACTAGGCTCCTTACAATGGAAGTTAAAAGCCGTGATCAAGCTCCATCCTTTACGCTAGACTCAATCGTTAATTCAAGAAATCAAACTTATTCTGAAAAATGCGAATGCAAATGCAACCATGTTTTTGTGAAGTATATTTTATGATTTTTACTCGTTTTTATGAATTTTACGGCTTTTGCGGTTTATGTCTTTTAGGGTTTTGTAATTTTATGGTTTTTCTGGTTTTTATAAACAGATTCTTTTTATTCACATGTTTTACAAACTGTATTTTATTTAGGTTAAATATCTAATAACTTTTATGGTTTTTATCTACAGAAAATTTTACAAGGATTGAGTAATTTTTACACATGTTTTAATAAATAAGTTTTTAAGTAAATATTATACAAATTTTAAGTACATATTTTAGTTACAGCTTTTAAATACAAGTTTTAAACATATTTTACTTATTTACAAGGATTTTAGAAATAATAAATAAATATATAAATAGATTTTAAATTAACCCTTACCCACTTTTTATGGATTCTATAGATATAGAAAATACATCAAAGTACGAGTTATGGATGAAAGTATATATACAATATATACGCACCCCCCTATACTTAGCTTGACCTATGTCCTCGTAGCGTCAAAAGAGAAAAAGGAGGACATAACTCGTGCTAAGTAAAAGTGGGTGAAAAGAATACGGGACAAGTCAGTCAACCCTCCCCCCATACTTACGATCTGGTAATTGTAAGTATAACGGGAGAGCAAAAAAGGGATGACTGAGTGAAATAATAACGAAAGTTCAAAAGGTATAAAGAGTACGAAATCATCGAAATCACTCGGTCCCCCCTATACTTAGGATAAGGCATCCTAAGTATAGAAAATAGTGCATCCAAAAATCGGAGACCAGTGATTTGTGGAAAAAAAAGGCTATACAAAAGAATCAGAACAAAATATAAAACGTGAATCAGCGAACAATTGATCCCCCCTATACTTAGGATCTGGTATCCTAAGCATAAAAGTCGAGCAAAAATGGGGACGATTGTGGTCTACGAAGAATATACAAGTGTTGTGGATCTCCAGAATCGAATGGATTAAAAGAATTTATACAGGATGAGATGAAGTGAAAGAATGATCATGATTCCTGTACAAAATAGATCACTTCAGTACGTGCCAGATGATCAGTAGTTTCGACGAAGTGCTTCAGCATCTGCCGTTAACCACGAACGATTCTGCACCAGGTGACACATCTGATATCGCTATACTGCCATTCTCATGCACCGTTCTGACTATGTACGGTCCTTCCCACTTGATTTTTAATTTGACGGGAAAAATTCTCAACCTTACATTGAACAACCAGAATTTCTACCCTGGGACAAAGATCTTGTGCCGAATATCTCTATCATGTCATGTCTTTACTTTGTCCTTATAAATGAGTGTGTTATCATATGCCTGATTTCGAATCTCTACCAGCTCATTCAGATCTATCTTTCTCTTGGTTCCTGTTTTCTGTACATCCAATAATATTTCTCGAATTGCCCATTCAGATTTGTGCTTGATCTCTACGGGCAAATGGCACGGCTTTCCATAAAATAATCTGAATGGTGAAGTACCTAAGGGAGTTTTGTATGCAGTACGATATGCCCAAAGAACCTGCTCTAGAAGCTGTGACCAGTTCTTCCTATTCGGTCGTACTAGTTTCTGGAGAATTGACTTCACCTCCCTATTTGAAAATTCGGCCATGCCGTTCGTCTGTGGGTGGTAAGGAGAACTACTCTGTGATCAATACAGTATTGCTTCACTAGCTTTTTGACCTCCTTATTGATGAAATAGCTACCCCCATCTGAAATGAGAATACGTGGGATCCCGAACCGCAAAATAATGTGTTCCCTTAGGAACTTGCAAACGGTTTTACTGTCTGCAGTTCGTGCAGGTATAGCCTCCACCCATCTACTAACATAATATACAACGAGCAGAATGTACTCAAAGCCGTTGCTAGAAGGGAACGGTCCCATAAAATCTATGCCCCATGCATCAAAGATCTCGCAAATAATGACGGGTCGCATCGTCATTGCATCTCTGGCACTGACTGTCCCTACAGCTCTCTGACAATCTGGGCAACTCTTCACTAATGTGCAGGCATCTCAAGTAAGAGTCGGCCACCATAATCCGCTCTGAAGTACCTTCTGCATTTTCCTCTTCCTTGAATGATGTCCTCCTGACTTTAAAGAATGGCATAAGGTGAGGACACTATTATATTCCTCCTGAGGAATACAACGCCTGTAAACACAATCCGGTCCTTCTCGAAAAAGAATCGGATCCTCCCAATGGTAGTATCGTGCCTCAGAAACTAGTTTATCAACTCGGTTCTTAGGCCAACCCTGTGGAATTTTCTGTATGACAAGAAAGTTCACTATATCTGCATACCACGGAAGTTCGGTAACTGCAAAATGCATTCATCTGGAAATCTCTCTGCGATCTCGGGTGTGTACTCATCTGAAGTCTGATCTGACTGTAATCAGGAGAGGTGATCAGCTACCATATTATGTACCCGAGGTTTATCTTTGATATCCAAATCGAATTCCTGAAGTAATAGAATCTATCTAAGAAGGTGTGCCTTAGCATCTTTCTTTTCCATCAGAAATCGGATAGCTGAGTGATCAATGCAAGCTGTAATTTTCGAGCCAAGAAGATATAATTGGAACTTATCTAACGCAAACACTACTGCCAATATCTCCTTTTTTGTCACTGTGTAATTTCTCTGAGCATCGTCTAAGGTTCTGCTGGCATAGTGGATGGCAATGGGAAGTCCATTCCTCCTCTATCCTAATACAACCCCGACCGCAAAATCTGAAGCATCTGTCATGATCTCGAAGGGTAGATACCAATCAGGTGGCTGTAGGACAGGAGCACTGATAATCTTTTCTTTCAAAGTGAGGAAGGAATTAAGACATTTATCATTTAACACGAACTCGATGTATTTGCCTAGTAATTCAGTTAACGGTCAGGCAATCTTGGAGTAGTCTTGGATAAACCGTCGGTAAAAGCCGACATGCCCCAGAAATGACCGTAACTATTTGATGTTGGATGGTGGTTCAAGTTTCTTTATGACATGCACCTTGGCAGGGTCAACCTCCATGCCTTGCCGGAAGATGACGTGCCCCAACACGATCCCGTGAGTAACCATAAAATGGCTCTTTTCCTAGGACAGAACGAGATCTACCTCACAGCATTTCTGTAGAACCTGGTCTAGGTGCGCTAAACAATCGTCAAAGGACTCACCATAGACCGAAAAATCATCCATAAAAACCTCTAGAAAATCATCGACCATGTCCGCAAAATAGCAAGCATGCACCTCTGGAAAGTAGCAGGAGCGTTGCACAATCCAAAGGGAATCCGTCTAAAGGCATACGTGTCGAACGGACATATGAAAGTGGTTTTCTCCTGGTCTTCTGGAGCAATTGATACTTCGTTGTATACGAAGTAACCGTCAAGGAAACAGAAGTACACCTTCCCTGCCAACCATTTCATGACTTGGTCTATAAAAGGCAAAGGGAAGTGGTCCTTCTTCGTCGCGGTGTTCAGTTTTCTATAATCAACACATACTCACCACGACGTGGTTACTCTCTTTGGAATCTCCTCTCCACTCTCAGTCTTAACCATCTGAATTCCCGACTTCTTCGGGACAACATGCAAAGGGCTAACCCATTCAGAGTTGGAGATAGGATATATGAACCCTGCGTCGCACCATTTCGTAATCTCTTTCTTGATAACTTCTCATAAAACCAGATTCAGCCTACGCTGAAACTCTCTGGAGGGTTTGCTGTCATGATCGAGATAAATATGATGCGAACACAATGCAGGATTAGTCCCGCAGAGATCGGATATAGTCCACCCAATAGCCTTGCGGTTTCTTTCTAGAATCTCCATCAAACGAGATTCTTGATCGTCGGTCAAAGATGAGCTCATAATGACTGGAAACCGTTGATGTGGACCTGCAAGGAAAGCATATTTCATGTTTGGTGGCAAAGTCTTTAATTCAGGTAAGGTAGAATCTGGATCTGCCGAAACATCTTCCCTATGAGTAACGGGATCTTTATCGATTGTGGATTTATCGGCTTTCTGATTATCCATCATATTAATGTGCTCTAGAGTCGAACTACAGATGATGTTCAAGACATCATCCGACTCGTCAGAATGATCAGAGGAAAATAACTCGGCTAAATGAAACTCCATCTCTAGATCATCTGAGATGGAGGAATCCTGTAAAATTTCTGAATCTGAAAAATCTGCAATCAATTTGTCAGAACTCTGATCCCTTTGCTTCTCATCATCTAAACTGAAATACAAAGTTCCGTCTGAAGAATCACCTCTTGTGGTCTTGGACCCGTTCTATGTCAAACATTCTTGGGTCTCTACTTGATATCTTTCGAGGTCGTCAAGACGGACCTCATCTATGTAATCGCAGGAGGCTAAAGAACTCAGAAAATCAGAAGATGCATCGCTAAATGTGCTCAAATTCCTTGCCATTTCTTTATGTACCTTCTCTCCCTCGGCGAGAAAAGATACCTTCCCTGTATCATAATCGAAGAGGGCCTTTGAGGTTTCTAGAAAAGGCCTCCCGAGAATAATCGGGGTCAGGTGTAACTGTGTAGGGTAATCCATGTCCAGGACCGTAAAGTCCACTACGAATTGCTGACCCTGCACGGTTATGATAACGTTCCTTAATATACCCTTAGGTCTCTTTAATGATTGATCAGCAAACTGAAGGATCGCGCGGGATTTGTAAAGAGAACCTAACTCGAGCGTATCGAGTAAGGAAGAGGGTATCAAGTTAATCGAGGAATCGTTATCTAATAGAGTGTGGTCGAATTCAGCTTTTGCGATCTCGCATCGGACATAATGTGCACCTAAGTCATTCTTCTTCTTCGGTAACTTATTCTGTATGGCACAAGATGTAGCCTTAGTCAAGACATGTTTCTCTGTTCGGGATCTCTTTTTCCTACGCGTGATGCGTCGGTTTTTCAATTGATTCTTAAGCGTAGGAAACTGATCTAAGGCGTCGTGAAGCGAGATTTTCAAAAAGATGTGATCTTTGAGTAATCTGTCAATCTCTGGAGAAGCAACATTCTTTTTGGTATTTTTCTTTCCTTTTCCAAACAAAGCATCGGGAAAAGGAACAAAATCAGAAGTCAGAAAATCGGAATTTTTATTGATATGAGAATCAACTTGTACGTCGAGAGTTTCAGAATTATGTACAAAACTCTCTAAGACAGGGGAAGAAATGTTTTTCTCGGGATTCTCTGCCTGATCTGGTGTGATATTGTCGTCTGATTCGCCAGTGTCCATATCAACGGTATCGGCATCGCTCCCGGCTTTTGAAATTGCAGAGTGGTCCTCATTTTCTTGTTGGTTCTCCTCCTCGACTTCATATTCTTATGGCTCATGGATCTGCTTGTGCTCCTATAGTGCCCGCTCTTCTACTCCAGCAGGTACTTGTGGTGATCTACCGCTCCTGAGACGAATGAAGTTAGATAAAAATTCAGGAAATGAGATCTTACATGTAGTGTCTACCTGATCTGGATGCCTCCTCTTGTTGTTCGGGTTCGTCTGAGGCTGGGCTGGAAGAGTGGTCTTTGGTACGGTTAACTCATCCAGACAACGGTTAACCTGCTCCATCTCAGTCTTGTGCGCAATCTGGAGCGTACTCATCATGTCCATGATCTGCTTGAGTGCCTGGGCCTGTGAAGACATCTCTGGTTCTGTGTGGTGGCCCTGGCTTGCTCCACTCTCTTGCCTTGGCGTGTATTGCTGAGAGGTAGAAGTCTGGGAGTATCATTGTGGTGTGGAGGAAGACTGTTGCGGCTGCTGATAAGGACAATTCTGTGAATAGTTAGCAGGGTGCTGATATGAATGTGGTCTCTGATGATAGACATTCGGGTGAGACTGTTGCGGCATAAAGTTCCGGCGGTGCTGGAAATGCGGACGTTCATGCTGTGGATGACTGTACTGCTACTGCTGCTGATTCGGTATACTCGGTTGTTGTCTCGGTATACTCGGATGTTGAATCGGAGTATACCAAATCCCATTGATCTCGAAAGTGGGTTGCGACTCCCCCTCCATCTCTGCGGGTTGGTAATCTGTCCGGGATTGGCATGAGACTGATACTCATGCCAATCGATCTGCGGAATCTCGGACTCGCTCTGAACGTAGTGGATCTGACGGGTGCGTGGAGCGGGTGTGATCCTCTGTGCTGGTTGTGCAGTCGAAGAGGACTGGCTCTGCTGATACTGAAGTTGGAGCTCAGACACCTTCTTCGAAAGATCACTCAGCTGCTGAGGTAGACCTGAGAGTTTCTCCAACTCTCGCAGCGGTTGTAAGTCCTGAACTTGTTTCTGAATCACATCCACCAATGTTAGTTTCTCTCTAATGAATCCCATGTTGGTGTTTAATTCAGAATCTGCGATATTTGCTACCTTGTGATGCTCTCGGTGATGTGGTGGTTGTGGGGCTTTCTGAAATGCCCGAGTAGAGTCTACGACTCTAGAATTCTCGGCCATCCCTTCGAAGATGGCCCATACTAACTCGGCATCCTTATTCAAATAACTGCCTCCACATGCGGTATTCACGAGCCCTTGGATGTCCGGCTGGAGTCCTCCAAAGTAGTTCTGCACTAGAACCTTCGTCGGGATCTCATGATGCGGGCATCTCTCTGTAAGGTCCTTGAACCTATCCTATGATTCATGGAAAGATTTGTGCGGAAGCTGTGTGAAGTTGGAGATCTGGCTCCTCATCATGTTCATCCTTCCAGAGGAAAATATTTATGCAGGAATGTAGACTTCAGATTGTCCCATGTAGATATTTCATGTCCCAAATGGCTCAGCCAATAAAGAGACTTATCGGCTAAGGCAAAGTGAAAGGCCTTGAGGTAAACGACTTCCTGCGTAACTCTTGGATAACAAGCTGTATCACATATCATCTCAAATTGTTGCAGAAAAGTAAATGGCTCCTATGTAGCATTCCCCTAGAACTTGGGAAGTAATGAGATGAAGGACGGCTTTATATCGTATGGCCCCTGATTCGTAGATAGCCGAATCTAATGATGGAGCGTCCTTGTGCCCGGGTCATACTCTTCCCGTAAAGTTACGAGAACTGCAGGCGGTAAATGGTTCCCGGCGCCTGCTCGCAGTGTGGCTATTTCAGCCCGCAACTCATTCTAAGTTCAAACTGATGTCGGAACTGTAGATTCATCTGTTGAAGCGTCTCGAGAATCCCTACAGTAACATCTGCAACGTCCGTTCTTCCTTCATCTTGCTCCTCAGCTGCTACCCTCTCTTCTGCTATTGGTGCTTTAGAGTGAGCCATCGGCTTTGAGTCTTCTGGAAAAGAGAAGCTCTCGTAAGAACTCAGCGAAAACTCGGTTGGAGATGATTTATTGAGATGAGGGTCTGCCTCAATTTTCTGGCCAAGAGGCGAGGGAGTCTGGGTCTGACTCTCCTCAAGATCAGATGGGACCAGTTCGGGAAGAGGGTCATCTCGAACTTGTGAAGATGTACATTCGATGGTGGACGGTCGAAAGCTTACGGAGTCTGAGCAGAAAAGTCGTCGAGACGTCATCCTCGATATCAAGAGATTAATCAGGAGAGCACGACTTACGATTCAAAAAGAGAGGAAAAATGTGAAAGCCGCGGAAACTCACGCAACGCTAGCAAACATAAAGCAAACCCCATTTTTCACCAACACAACCCGGTGATGATCGTAAGAGTTCGGTCTTTTATCTTATCGGTTTTAGGGTTGTAATTAGCAAACAAATAGTACGGTTATCGTGCGCTGTGCAAGCTGATAGGTGCCCGAATTTTCTCCCGCGATACTGTCTCGAGTCCTTACAAAGAACCACTTGCTCTAAGCCAGTATGGTGGCAAGTACACAAGCCAATTCCAGCCCGTGTTACTTGAGGACGGAGCCTTACGCGGTGTCCTCTAAATCCCCCACTCTACTAAGTAAACTCGGACCGTTTCCAGCTACCCGAGCGTACCCACTGAAAAGCAGTGATTAAATGTATGAACTAAGTAGTATGTTGAAAGAGATCGAGTTTTAGATTAAGTGTCGGCTCTCGCTCGCGTACTTTGAGAAATGGCGGGGATTACTCTCCCAAATCAGATGAATCGTTACGGTTTTTAAGTCCGATATGTTTAGCAGTCCCGGTTTTATTTTGTAGTTTTATAATTTTTTTGAGTATTTTCAAACAAACGTCTAATTTTTTATTTTCTGAATTCTAAAATCATGCACCTAGGTTGCAAGTCCGATAACTAGCTACATAAGTGCAATCAGATAGAATAAAAACACCTAAACATGCATCTATCGAAAAAGCCGTGGAAAAACCGATAAGTCGAGAAAGCTGCGGTGGGTGCTCTAATCCCCCGAATACACGGTATTCGGCGAATCAGACCCCGAAGAAAAATGGGGGGGAGGTTGTTTATTCTCTTTTACAAAATTAAACTAACTAAGTCTGCCCTCTACAGCCGATTCGTAGAAAAGAAACCGGCCACTGCTCTTTCAACTGATTCGGCTTCCGAAGAAGCTGGCTAATCCTGCAGGCCCAGCAAACTTGATTAGTTGTACGAAAAGCCATATGAAAACGATCGAGAGAAGAATCGAGGAGAGCCGTATGAAAAACCGTATGAAAAACCGAAGAGAAGCTACGAAAAACCAAAAAGAAGAGAGAAAATAAAATCACGAAAATTTGAAAAAGATCAAAATATTCTAACGCCTCCCCGGCAACGGCGCCATTTTGACGCGGTTAAAATCAGATTGCCGCTTTTTAGAGAGTAAAGATGTCGGTGTAGAAAAGCTGCGAAGAGATCTCAGTCGATCAAACAAATTTGGTTTTCGGAAGAAAAACCTACACTATTTAATTATCCAGGTAAGTGTGCTTGGGTCGAACTCAAGGAAGCAGAATAGAAGACTTTGATTTTTTTAAGGAAAATTTTTGTAATTTTATTTTATCTCTTCTGAAAACAATCAGAGAAAAGAAACACTTTTTATTTGATTTTTATTTTTTTAATTTTTGATTTGATTTTAATCTTTTCAAATTTTTATTTAATTTTCAAAAGGGATATTTTTCAAAAGATTTATTTATTATAAAATAGGTGGAAATTATGTAGATGATACAATATAATAGGTAAAAACTGAGCAACGGGCTCGAACAAGCTCACGAAAACGAAACAAAATGAATGCGGTTTTCGAAAAATTAAAACTCAATAAAAACACGATGAAATCACACGAAAATTCAATGAAAGATTGCGGAGGTAGTTATGTAACTACCCCAAGAAAATCTCTGAAAAATAAGGTCGAAAATAGGTCCAAAAATCCCCTACAGCCTAGGGGTGTAAGCGCAAGAAAACTATAGAAATTGTTCTGCAATTAGGCCCTCGCAGGGAATGCACTATAAGAAAAATAAGAGAGTTTTACATTTAGGTCCCTATGGAGTGACCTAAATGTAATTTCTGGAAACATGGGGAGCGGGAAATAATTCTGGAAAACCTTCTAGATTTATGTTGCAAAATTCACACCCCTTTGCTTCCGACAGTTCAGATTAGAAGTTATTCTCGTTGATCGGACGTCTGCGGGTGCGCCACGTGTCGCACACCTGTGCCTCGCCTGTTCTTGAATCTGTTCTTGAGTGGTTGAACTCGCTGGTGAAGGGCACGTCTTCTCCGACTTTTCCCGAGCGAACGACGGCGTCTTGGGCTCTCCTGCGGGGCCAGAGGGGTGGCTCCTCCACCCCTCGAGCTCACCTGCGGTAGGTGGCTGGCAGAGGCGGCTCCGAGCGGCGGTGATCCGACGAAGAAGATGGCGGTTGTTGATGATCTGGAGATTGATGTAGATATGCAAATACAAGATTTATATGCTCGATTCGAAGAATCAGGAGAGGGATTAATAGTTCGCATGATCGAAACACAGGCTTCCAGACAGAAATGCGCGAAGTATGTGAAAATGGTGATGAATTACAATGCGATTGGAAGTGACTTTGTAACGATTGGAAAAGGGATTCGATCTAGCGATTAAGCTAATGGATTAATCTAGCTAATCATGTGATTAGCCACGCTAATCGTGGTGCGGTGATTGAGAAAGAAATTTGAGAAATGGAGGAAAGTTCTGGGGAGATCAAAGGTGTATTTACCTCTGAGAATGCTCGACGGTCGACCATGGCCGGAGCTACACGCACACGACGATGGCGATGCAAGGCTGACGAGCGCCTTGGAACCTCCTCCGATGATCCTTCTCCCACGCTGGCACCTTCGAGAGGAGCTGTCACCTGCTGAGCGAGCAGAGCGAGGCGAGGAAGAGAGGGGGTCGGTCACTTGCAGCTGAAGCTACAGGTGGTTGCAGAGTTAGGTACGAATGGGGAACTTTAGGGGTTTTATAGATTAGGTTTGTGCTCCCCAAGCAAGATCGAATGGCTAGTGAGCTAGAGGGTTGTTAGGTGAAGAAATTTGATGGCTTAGATCATCTGGAGGAGTTAAAATGCGCGCGAAATAATTCAAGGAAGTTGGCCGGTCAGAGCAGTCTAGCAGCACCAGATTCTTGAGGAAGATGACCCAGGTGCTGATAAGTGTCAACACCTGGTTGGCCAGAGGCTGAAAATATTTGTAAATTCATTAATAAATAGTACTTAAGGTTATTTTAATTAGGTTTAAATACAAGAAATGTAAATAAATTAGTAATCTAATTTCTGGAATAAATACTTTTTATAAATAGTAAATATTATTCAAAATATAAATATTATATTAATAAATATGTATATATAAATAGGTTTTAGATTTTTAATTTAATAAATAAATAAGTAAAAATTAATTTTATATTTTCTTAATTATTTGAATAGTAAATAAGGCTTGTGTGACTTTTTTAGAGATTTTAATAAATTAATTTACATATTTTATTAAATATGGGTATTATCTAGTTAGTTCATTTTTGACTATTATTTAGGGTTTCTGATTTTATTAAAATAATAAATAGACTCCAAAAACTATGAAATAAATTAGAGTAAAAATACAAGATCATGAAATAATTTACAGATTATAAATTTGAGAAAAGTATAAATAATGTGTGTTACGTAAAATAAATAGCCCAGAAACCCTGTTATCTTTTGGTCCCAAAACCGACTTTTTGCAAACGGACTCTGAATTCAATGAAACCACCTTTATTAATTAGATAATATTATTTTATGAACTTTAAAGGTGAGTAGAGTGAAATTGGAATTCATATGAAGAAGTTATGATGTTCGTAAGTTGAGATTTTGACAATTTATAGGCTGGGTTTCTTGGTATATATACAGGGTAATATTTTTAACTTATTTTTATATTTCTATATACATTTTTAGAAATACTTAGGAAAAGTGTTTGGTGAAAAATATGAACATTTGAATTAATTAAAAATCTTTGAAATTTTGTATTTATTTTATAAATAGTAGAAGGTGTATGGAGTGTGTATTAATTTATTTTTAGCGTTTTCTTTCCTTATCTCCCCCTACTTTTTGGTTTGTCGACCAATCCATGCTGACTTGGTCTCGAGGGTTAGGCTATAAGTATACCTTGCAGTTATGTTTATATTTTAAGTCATATTGTACATATATACATATATCCAATCTGCCTTTTGTTCTTTTTCTTTGTCTTTTATTTATTTACATGTTTTTGATGGTTAAAAGTGAATATTTATACATGAGTGAGGATTTGTTAAAGATGGGAATTAATGAATATTTACATGCATTTGTTAAGGGTTTTAAGACAAAATGCGACAGAAAAGTTAATGAATCATGGATTCATCAGCAAGCTAAATAAATACATCTATGGGCTCAAACAAGCTTCTCGTAGCTGGAACTTCATATTTGACGAAACCATAAAGAGTTATGATTTTTTGCAGAATCCTGATGAACCTTGCGTGTACAAGAAGCTTAGTAGGAGCGCCATTGTGTTCATTGTGCTTTACGTAGACGATATCCTTATCATTGGGAATGATACAAGAATGATGACGAGTGTAAAGATTTGGCTATCTCATACCTTCGAGATGAAAGATCTTGGAGAAGACTCTTACATCTTAGGTCTGCCAGAAACCAAGAAAAGAGGATATTGGGATTATCACAACATGGATACATTAAGAACATTCTTTAACGATTCCGTATGTATAGTTCCAAGAAAGGATTCCTCCCATTAAGACATGGTATACATCTGTCTATAGGGATGGCTCCTCAAAGTGTTGAGGAAAAGAAGGCCATGGCTGGATGCCCGTATGCATCAGTTGTAGGAAGCTAAATGTATGCCATGATGTGTACTAGACCAGACATCTGCCATGCAGTGGGAGTGGTAAGTCATTACCAATCCTGCTATGGAGAGCAACACTGGAATGCAGTAAAGAACATATTCAAATATCTAAGATGGACGCTAGATTACATCTTGGTCTATGGAGATGGTGATCTCCAAGTCTTGGGATATACAGATTCAGACTTCCACTCGGATATTGATGATCGAAAATCGACATCAGGGTTTGTATTCCTGTTGAACGGTGGTGGTGTGTGCTAGAGAAGCAAGAAGCAGGATACTACAGTGGATTCAACAACATAAGCCGAATACATTGCCCAATCGAATGCTGCAAAGGTGGCAATGTGGTTACGCAAGTTCATCTTGGAGCTTGGTGTAGTTTCCTCTGATACTCCCATCCCGTTACACTACGATAACACGAGATCCATTGCCCACGCAAAGGAACCCAGATGGCATCAAAAGAGAAAGCACGTGGAAAGGAAATACCACATCATTCGGGAGATTCAAAAGCGTGGTGATATCATCATCACCAAGGTGGCCTCTGCCGACAATGTTGTCGATCCTCTTACTAAACCTCTTACATAGACCGGCATGTAATGAGTATGGGTTTACGGATTGTACATGATGTTAGACTTGTGAGACCTGGGCGAACCATTCTTACAATAAATATTATAGTAATACTTATGTTTATCAATAAAAGTTATTGGTGTTTCACTCCCTTTCTGAAATTATATGAATGAATGCAATATAAGGTCCCTCTGTACAATAAGGGTTATGTACCATGGCCAGCTTGATGATCATATAGTTGTTGATTCATTAAATCAATCATAGAGGCTGGTGTTTGGATGAATATCTAAGGAATTGGATAGAGGACTCCTCAAGCACTGTCAAATGATTGTCAAGTGAAGATCTCCGGCCTGAGTAAAAGATGGCAATCCTTTCTCACATAGGCTGATATCTGACCGACCTCTCGATGCAGGTCCTCTACATAGGAATAGTGATTCGGAGGTGTCAAATTAGTTAGGTCAATGGGTTGACTTAACGAGATCGAGATAACCTAAGTCCTATGTTGAATGATGTCACTGCATAGACACGCATCTTCTGACCGGAGACAGATTTATTGCTATATGTCTGAGTATGTACATTTGGCAGACCAATAGGTTGATGACCTAACCAAGGTCTATACACCGGCGAGCTGGTGTGCATATAAGGGTATATGAGCAATACGATCTCTCAAAGGGATCATACAGGTTCACTTGTGAACCGGAAGACATGAGCTCACTCATGAGGTATTGGGACCGATCAAATTCCATGCATGGTCGTCGTGCTTTGGAAGCATGATACGAATTTGAAGGTATGATATATGCTTTGGGAAAGCATATGATCGATACCAACTCCCAATGACTAAGATTGAGAAACTTAATGATTAAACCCTGAAGAAGACAGTGTAAAATTGATCTTGATCTTTGGGTTGATCATGGGTCTTCCAGTATGCAGGTTGTACAGGTATTGGGAATACCTGAGGGTGATGTGATCATAAGTGATTGTATATCCATGATGCTTCCATTCCGAGGGAGTGATGAAACAGGTCTGGATTTTAGTGACTCCTTTTAGTAGAGAAGCAATCCGATCTTAGTCCAAGTGTTGGACATTGGTTTGAAGATTCAATGAGAAGACTGGATTTACGGTGTTGATTTAATCAAGCATCTGTGGGAGGTTCGTAAGATCTGGATTTGAGATAAGATCTCAATATACAAGTCACTATACATGGAATAATACAATCGCCCTGTTCATATCTCCAAGTATCCGCAGAGAAAGCACATTATTCTTGAAAGGGTTCATGAATAATTCATTTGATGAAATGCATATCCAAGCAAGAAGGACTTGATGATTAAATGAGATTTAATTGTCAAGCATAATATGAATATGATTCATATTATTATCCTAGAAGAAAAACTTGATGATTAAATGAGATTTAATTATCAAGCTAAATATGAATATGATTCATATTGTGAGAATGATTATCTAAGATAATTAAATGGGATTTAATTATCAAGAATTAAGAGAATGTGGATAACACTATCCATGATATATGTGTATTATAAATATTATATATAATATATATATATAAGAGAGAGTGTTTATGTAAATAGCATTTGTTAATTAATAATGTGGATTGGATTCACATTTATTAATTAATTGGAAATGCAATTTGCAAATTAGTTTGGGTTGTGAATATGATTCACATAATATTCAATGGCATGATTGAAATATTCACAAATTAATTTAGAATTAATTTGGTGGATATCTTTGTGATAAGAAAGAGATAATATAATATAATAAAAAGGAGAAATAGAGCCACCAAATTAGGAGGTGGCGTCACCCATGAAAAGTCATGGGTGACGCTCCTTGATTTTAGGAGGCTATATTGACTCTATTTTTATTATCTTGATTTATCTCTTAACTAATTTATTTATGTTAAATTAAAATGTGTTGATAATGTTGCAACATATATTTAATCTAATTATAAATAAAAGTTGTTGGTTTTAACCAACAACAATTGTAGCCATTGATTTTACATGGACCAAGCATAGTCGTTGGATCGATGTGTCCCATGGATTGAGATCCATTGGATCCTAAACTAATATAAAAGGAGGTCTAGGGTAGCCTTCCAAGGTACATCATCTAGAGTTGTAGAAGACTACTACTCTCTCTCTCTCTCTCATTCTCGACTAGGCTCTCTCTTAATATCCACGTGGCCATCCACTTTGCATATTGAGAAGGAGAGCATTTTGCCTTCGCCTCGACGCTTGGATCTTCGTCAAAGATTGTGGGAAGAGCGTGACTCATCATCGTGCCCGAAAGTGCGCTCTTCGTGGGTCGGACTTGAGACAGGAGGATCTCTCGTTTGGGATCTCGCGATCAGAACCACGCTTCAAGAGGTATTCCTTATACTTGGTGATGAAACGATCCGAGAAGTGTTCTCGTGATCATGTGGTTTCATATTTAATTAAAAAAAATTATTTCCGCCGCATCTAGCATCTAGTACGACTAGTCGCTCCGATTGCATACGATGCGATCGACACGCTTCCGTGATGCGCTTAAGGATACTCAATATCCTTCAAGTGGTATCAGAGCCACAGGTCGAATAAGGTTTTGGATATAATCCATAGACCTTAGACGATTTGTTTCTTGAAAGGGATGCGAAATTTTTTACTGCATTTCAATTTTCACACCTCTGTTTAATTGATTTTTTCTGTACTGTTTAAAATGTTTAAACACGAAATTTTAAATTGTATTTTGTTCCCTATTAATTAAAGAATCCATAAGATTTGAGTTTTTGAAATTTGGACTTCATTTTCTCAAGATATGGATTTTTGAATATGCCTATATTGACTGTTGCGGGAACTGCGGATTTAAACGTGATGAATGAGATAATTACGGTTTTGATCCGCCTCGAAATGCGTGAATATCACTTGGTTTCTTTAATAAATAAAATAGGCAATCTTTGGAAACTGAGTTTGCATTTTTTGGATTTAAATTGATCAAGATAAGTTAATTTTAGTGATTGGGGGTCACTGCTGGAAATTAACATTTTTTGATCTTGAACCTTGTGATAAGTCATTCAATTATCATGATGAAAATTATTTGTTAATTTTCTGGAATAATTAGTGATAAATATTTGTGAAATATTTAAAGAGATAATTATTTCATTGAATGACATTTGCCTAAACCACAGTGATGAGATATTAGATCTTGATCATTGGTTCATCAACAAACACTACTTTCATGAAAAAACCATAGTTTATCCTACAATAGTTGTAGGACAACATTTACATGAAAACTCCTCTTGCTTGAATAGGATAGGGGATTTGTCTAGCAAATCTCCTTATAATATAATCAAAAATGTTTTGATGTATATTATATGGTATAATTTCAGTTGAAAAACCTATGAGCATCTCAAAGTACATGATAATCTATCTGGTATTATCCTTTCCCGAGGCGGATGCGGTGCCTAGTCGGAGAGCATTGGGGTCGTGGGTTGCAACGTATGTGGTCCGTCCCACTCTCGTCGGTACTAGCCATGACAGCGGGTAGGGACAGTATAATACCGGAGAAAGTCAATGTGTATATTTCTAATTATTAAAATTCGAATAATACGTACTTTGAGTATATACCTACTATTTAAGTAAAAGACATGTTTGTTGATTGATGATTGGATTAATGATTAATTTAATGTGATTAAATTAATTATATCCAATAAACACTCTATTATGAATAGATGTGTATTTCCCTTGGAAGAATTAATTATGTGAATATGATTCACGATAATTAATTATAAAATTTGAATATGAGGTGGAGGATCACATAAGTGACATCCATGGTATCCCATCAAGGCAAAGGATTCCGTCGTCAGTTGTTGTGTATAGGAGACGCCAGTCCCAAGTGACAGATCTTGTACATGATTTAATTGGATCGGGTTCTTTGCTTCTCGAAAGAGTAAGGCCGTATACGTAGTGACCCCAATATCGGGTCCTCATATTATTGAGGCGATATTGGATTGCGTATAGCGAGTATTAAGTCTGTTGATGGTTGGTTCAATTAACAACGGGTCAACATCATCTTAGAGGTGGTGGGCCCAGGTGTTAAAGACCGAATTGGGAAATGCAAGTTGGACTTGCAAGGCGGAATGTGTTCCCACTTCTCTTATTCAAGTCACAGGTTCTCATATTATTGGGATGTGATAAGGATAGAGAGGAGATCCCAGATCTTGCTTGAGATACAGCGGTAAGTATATCTCTTACTTTGAAAGAAAAAAATAAGGGAATAATCTTTCAAAGTCGACATGGCAAGATAAATTTGATTTAAAATGCCTTAATCAAATAATTCTTCAAAATGAATATATATTTATCTATATATTCTAATATAGTGCATTCTTAATTTTAGAAAATGAAGTCCATGAACCCACTTAGCAGGCTCCTGGAGGTCAACCAGTTGACCGGACCAAATTACTCGGATTGGATCCGAAATTTGGATCTTGTCCTCTCTGCAGAGCGCATCTCTTATGTGCTTAGCAAGGACAAGATAGGAAACCCTCTGACTGCTGAAGATAAATCATATAATGAAAAGTATGATGAAGACCATAATCTGGCAAGGTGTTACATCCTTGGATCATTGTCCAATGTGCTTCAGAAGCAGCATGTGGAAATGAACCATTGCCAAGAGATTATGTTGAATCTGAAGGAGATGTTCAGTGACATAAACAACACACAGCATTACAATGTGATGAAAGAGTTTGTTCGCTGCAAGATGCAGGAAGGGACCTCTGTCAGAGAACATGTACTCAAAATGTTTGGGTACCTCTCTGAGCTGGAAACCCTGGGAGCCTACTTGGATTCTGAAATGCAAGTTGATTTCATTCTCTTGTCGCTCCCTAAGTCTTTCAACAACTTTGTTGTGTCTTACCACATGAACAAAGGTGACTTCACAAACGTTGGGTTGTTAGCTGCATTGAAGTTGCAGAAGACGTCATGAAAAAGGACGGCCCCTCTGCTAGTGCAATGGTTGCACTGGTGAGAGGAAAGTGCAGGCAGAAGCAAGGATCTCGGAAGGGCCCGACCCCGAAGAGAAAGAAGAAGAATCAAGGAGTTGGTTCATCTTCTAGTGCTTCCACACTGATGACATTGAAAAAGACCGATGTCTGTCACTACTGCAAGAAGTCGGGGCACTGGCGGCGTAATTGCCCAGATTACCTGAAGTCTGCTCACAATGGTAAAGTCCCAGAAGGTATGAAATCTACTTTCATCATTGAAACCAGTTTTCTCGTTGGACGAGAAGGAAGTTGGGTTATAGATTCTGGTTCTTCTGTTCATGTATGCAATTTGTTACATTTGTTTCAGGAAACTAGGAATCTGGAGCAAGAGGAGATAGTTATCCAGATGGGATCTGATGCAAGTGTTGCAGCAGTCGCCAACGGGACGTGCAAACTGTCGTTATCTAGTGGTCGAGTCCTAGTACTTAAAAAGTGTCTTTATGTACCTGAGGTCAGGAGGAACTTGATATCTGTGTCTAAGCTTGTTAGACATGGGTACTCCTTCCTGTTCTGTAATAAATTAGTCATTAATCAATATGATAAATTTGTTGCGGAAGGTGTTCTGACTTCTGGTGGACTCTATGAATTGTGCATTGATGAATGTGTCATAAATGTCACTAACACTGATAATAAAAACCCTAAGAGATCTAGGGAGAATGGAAATCATTCGAATATGATTTGGCATCAAAGGCTCGGTCATTTATCTGTTGATAGGATCAATAGATTTATAAAGGATGGACCTTTAGATTTTCCACAAGTTCAGACTTTACCTACCTATGAACATTGCATTCGAGGTAAAATGACCAGGATGCCTTTCCGTAACAAGGTTACGCGATGTGAAGGTATTCTTGACCTAATACATACTGATGTATGTGGTCCCTTCAGTACCGCGACTAGAAATGCATATCGATATTATTTGACGTTTATCAATTACCATTCGTGATACGGGTTTATCTTCCTGCTACGTCATAAGTCTGAAACCTTTGAAAGGTTCAAAGAGTTTAAGGTTTTGATTGAGAACCAAGCTGACAGGAAGATCAAACGGATTCAATCTCACCGAGGTGGCAAATACCTCAAAGATGAATTCAAAGAATATCTTAAAGAGAATGGAAATGCCACCAATCTCACTCCTCCTGGAACTCCCCAACTTAATGGTGTGGCTAAAAGACGCAACAGGACCATCATGGACATGTTCCGTTCAATGATGAGGAAAGCACATTTGCCTCTTAGTTTCTGGGGATATGCAGTAGAGACTGCAATATATATCCTGAACAAGATTCCTAGCAAATCTGTACCCAAGACTCCTCACGAGCTCTGGTATGGAACCAAACCTAGTGTCAACCACTTGAGGGTTTGGGGATGCTTGATCCATCCGAAGAACGTGGACGCAAGTAAGCTAGAATCTCACACTCGTGAGTGCTACTTAATTGGGTATGTTAAAAATGGTATTGGATACCAGCTTTATGACCTTGAGACCCAAAAGGTTTTTGTCTCTAGGGATGTGAAATTTCTGGAGGATGATTTCCTTAAATGTCAAGACAGGAATGAAGCAGAGGAACTCATTGAATCCCCTGGGGATTCTGAGATTCCTGAACCAGAAACTGAAGAGATAAATGAAGATGAAACACCCATACCTCTTCGAAGGAGTTCGAGGGTGGTTGCACCACCTGAAAGGTATGGATTCAATGTGTCATGTGAGACTGATAATGATCCTTCTTCATATGATGAAGCACTTGCGGATCATGACATGGATAGATGGATGCTAGCAATGAAGTCAGAGATTGACTCCATGCATAAGAATGGTGTATGGACCCTAGAGGATCCACCTAAAGGGGTAAAACCCATTGGGGTAAATGGATCTTCAAGAGAAAGAGGGGACCTGATGGGAAAGTAGAGACTTTCAAGGCACGGCTCGTTGCCAAGGCATACACACAGAGAGAAGGCATCGACTACGATGAGACATTCTCTCCTGTGGCCATGCTTAAGTCCATCAGGACATTGCTAGCTATAGCTGCATATCTTGACTACGACATCTAGCAGATGGACGTCAAGACAGCTTTTGGATACCTCGAGGAGGATATCTATATGGAGCAGCCCCAGGGATTCATAGCTGAAGATGGTAAAATATGCAAGCCGAAGAAATCCATCTATGGGCTCAAACAAGCTTCTCGTAGCTGGAACATCAGATTTGACGAAACCATAAAGAGTTATGATTTTGTGTAAAACCCTGATGAACCTTGTGTATACAAGAAGCTTAGTGGGAGCGCCATTGTATTCATCGTGCTTTACGTAGATGATATCCTTATCATTGGGAATGATACAGGAATGATGACCAGTGTGAATATTTGGCTATCCCATACCTTCGAGATGAAAGATCTTGGAGAAGCCTCTTACATCTTAGGCCTGAAGTTGTTCAGAAATCGAGAAAAGAGAATACTAGGATTATCACAACATGGATACATCAAGAAGATTCTTGAACGATTCTGTATGGATAGTTCAAAGAAAGGACTCCTCCCCTTAGGACATGGTATCCATCTGTCCAAAGGAATGTCTCCTCAAAGTGTTGAGGAAAGGAAGGCCATGGCTGGATGCCCTTACGCATCAGTTGTTGGAAGCTTGATGTATGCCATGATGTGTACTAGGCCAGACATCTGCCATGCAGTGGGAGTGGTAAGTCGTTACCAATCCTACTATGGAGAAAAACACTGGAATGTAGTAAAGAACATATTCAAATATCTGAGACAGACGCAAGATTACATCTTGGTCTATGGGGATGGTGATCTCCAAGTCTTGGGATATACAGATTCAGACTTCCAGTCAGATATTGATGATCGAAAGTCGACATTAGGGTTTGTATTCATGTTGAACGGTGGTGATGTGAGCTGGAGAAGCAAGAAGCAGGACACTACGGCGGATTCAACAACAGAAGCCGAATACATTGCCGCATCGGATGCTACAAAGGAGGCGGTGTGGTTGAGCAAGTTCATCTTGGAGCTTGGCGTAGTTTCCTCTGATATTCCCATCCCATTACTCTGTGATAACACTGGAGCCAAAGCCCAAGCAAAGGAGCCCAAGTGCCATCAAAAGAGCAAGCACGTGGAAAGGAAATACCACATCATTCGGGAGATTCAAAAGCGTGGTGATATCATCCTCACAAAGGTGGCCTCTGCCGACAACATTGCTGATCCTCTTACCAAACCTCTGACACAGAAGGTTTCTGACCAGCATGTAATGAGTATGGGTTTACGGATTGTACCTGAATGGTTCTGAGGGGTAGTGGCAGATTATTAGACTTGTGAGCCCCGGGCGAACCATTCTTACAATAAATGTTATTGTAATATTTATCTTTATCAATAAAAGTTATTGATGTTTCACTCCCTTTTTGAAATTATATGAATGAATGCACTATAAGATCCCTCTGTACAATAAGGGTTATGTACCATGGCCAGTTTGATGATCATATAGCTGTTGATTCATTAAATGAATCATAGAGGTTGGTGTTTGGATTAATATCTAAGGAGTTAGATAGAGAACTCATCAAGCACCGTCAAATGATTTTCAAGTGAAGATCTCCAGCCTGAGTAGGAGATGGCAATCCTTTCCCGCATAGGCTGATATCTGGCTGACCTCTCGATGCAGCTCCTCTGCATAGGAATAGTGATTTGGAGGTGTCAGATTATAGGTCAATGGGTTGACTTACCGAGATCGAGATAACCTAAGTCCTATGTTGAATGTTGTCACAGCATAGGCGCGCATCCTCTGACCGGAGACAGATGTATTGCTATATGTCTGAGTATGTACATTTGGCAGACCAATAGGTTGATGACCTAACCAAGGTCTATAAACCGGCGAGCTGGTGTGCATATAAGGGTATATGAGCAATACGATCTCTCAAAGGGATCATACAGGTTCACTTGTGAACCGGAAGACATGAGCTCACTCATGAGGTATTGGGACCAATCAAATTCCATGCATGGTCGTCGTGCTTTGCACGCATGACATGAATTTGAAGGTATGATATATGCTTTGGGAAAGCATATGAGCGATACCAACTCCCAATGAACAAGATTGAGAAACTTAGTGATTAAACCCTGAAGAAGACAGTGTAAAATTGATCTTGATCTTCGGGTTGATCATGGGTCTTCCAGTATGCATGATGTACAGGTATTGGGAATACCTGAGGGTGATGTGATCATAAACGATTGTATATCCATGATGCTTCCATTCCGTGGGAGTGATGAAACAGGTCTGGATTTTAGTGACTCCTTTCAGTAGAGAAGCAATCTGATCTTAGTCCATGTGTTGGACATTGGTCTGAATGAGATTCAGATTCAATGAGAAGATTGGATTTGCGGTCTTGATTTAATCAAGCATCTGTGGGAGGTTTGTAAGATCTGGATTTGAGATAAGATCTCAATATCCAAGTCACTATACATGGAATAATACAATCGCCCTGTCCTTATCTCCAAGTATCCGCGGAGAAAGCACATTATTCTTGAAAGGGTTCAAGAATAATTCATTTGATGAAATGCATATCCAAGCAAGAAGGACTTGATGATTAAATGAGATTTAATATCAAGCATAATATGAATATGATTTATATTATTATCCAAGAAGAAAAACTTGATGATTAAATGAGATTTAATTATTAAGCTTAATATGAATATGATTCATATTGTGAGAATGATTATCTAAGATAATTAAATGGGATTTAATTATCATGGATTAAGACAATGTGGATAACACTATCCATGATATTGTGTATTATAAATATGATTTATAATATATATATATAAGAGAGAGAATTTATGTAAATAGCATTTTTTAATTAATAATGTGGATTGGATTCACATCTATTAATTAATTGGAAATGCAATTTGCAAATTAGTTTGGGTTGTGAATATGATTCACATAATATTCAATGGCATGATTGAAACATTCACAAATTAATTTGGGATTAATTTGGTGGATATTTTTGTGAGAAGAAAGAGATAATATAATATAATAAAAAGGAGAAATAGAGCCACCAAATTAAGAGGTGGCGTCACCCATGAAAAAGTCATGGGTGACGCCCCTTGATTTTAGGAGGCTATATTGACTCTATTTTATTATCTTGATTTATCTCTTAACTAATTTATTTATGTTAAATTAAAATGTGTGATAATGTTGCGACATATATTTAATTTAATTATAAATAAAAGTTGTTGGTTTTAACCAACAACAATTATAGCCATTGATTTTACATGGACCAAGCATAGTCGTTGGATCCATGTGTCCCATGGATTGAGATCCATTGGATCCTAAACTAATATAAAAGGAAGGCTAGGGTAGCCTTCCAAGGTACATCATCTAGAGTTGTAGAAGACTACTACTCTCTCTCTCTCTCTCTCATTCTCGACTAGGCTCTCTCTTAATATCCAAATGGTTGTCCACTTTGCATATTGAGAAGGAGAGCATTTTGCCTTCGCCTCGATGCTTGGATCTTCGTCAAAGATTGCGGGAAGGACGCGACTCATCATCGAGCCCGCAAGTGCGCTCTTCGTGGGTCGGACTTGAGACAGGAGGATCTCTCTTTTGGGATCTCGCGATCACAACCACGCTTCAAGAGGTATTCCTTATACTTGGTAGTTTGATGAAACGATCTGAGAAGTGTTCTCGTGATCATGTGGTTTCATCTTTAATTAAAAAAATTTTAATTTCTGTTGCATCTAGCATCTAGGATGACTAGTTGCTCCGATTGCATACGATGCGATCGACACGCTTCCGTGATGCGCTTAAGGATACTCAATATCCATCACATGAATGGTTCTGAGGGCTAGTGGGGGATTGTTGGACATGTGAGCCCCGGTCGAATCATTCTTACAATAAATGTTAATAATATATATGTTTTATCAATAAAAGTTATTGATGTTTCACTCCCTTTCTGAAATTAAATGAATGAATGCACTATAAGGTCCCTCTATACAATTAGGGTTATGTACCATGGCCATCGTGATGATCAAATAGTTGTTGATTCATTAAATGAATCATAGAGGCAGGTGTTAGAATGAATATCTTAAGAGTTAGATAGAGGACACATCAAGCACCGTCAAATGATTATTAAGAGATGATCTCTAGCCTGAGTAGGTGATGGCAATCCTTTCTCACAAAGGTTGAATCTGACCGACCTCTTAATGCAGGTCCTCTGCATGGGAATAGTGATTCGGAGGTGTCAAATTAGTTAGGTCAAAGGGTTGACTTAGCGAGATCGAGATAACCTAAGTCCTATGATGAATACTGTCACAGCATAGGCACGCATCCTCTGACCAAAGACAGATGTGTTACTATATGTTTGAGTGTGTACATTTGGCAGACCAATAGGTTGATGACCTAACCAAGGTCTATACACCGACGAGTTGGTATGCATGTAAGGGCATATGAGTAATACGATCTCTCAAAGGGATCATACAGGTTCACTTATGAACCGGAAGACATGAACTCACTCGTGAGGTATTGGGACCGATCAAAATACATGCATGGTCATCATGCTTCAGATGCATGACAAAAATTTGAAGGTATGCTATATGCTTTGGGAAAGCATATGATCGATATCGATTCCCAATGACTAAGATTGAGAAACTTGGTGATCAAACCCTGAAGAAGACAGTGTAAAATTGATCTACATTTTCAGGTTGATCATAGGTCTTCCAGTATGCAGGATGTACAGGTATTGGGAATACCTGAGGGTGATGTGATCATAAACAATTATATAACCATGACACTTCCATTCCGAGGGAGAAATGAAACAGGTTTGGATTTTGGTGGCTCCTCTCAGTAGAGAAGCAATCTGATCTTGGTCCAAGTGTTGGACATTGGTATGAATGAGATTCAGATGCAATGAGAAGATTAGATTCGTGGTCTTGATTTAATCAAGCATCTATGGGAGGTCCATGAGAGCTGGATTTGAGATGAGATCTCAACATCCAAGTCACTATACGTGGTACAATACAATCGCCCTGTCCTTATCTCCAAGTATCTGTACAGAAAGCACATTAATCCTGAAGGTGTTCAAGAATAATTCCTTTGTTCAATTCTGTATCCAAGAAACAAGATGATTATAATTAAATGATATTTAATTATAAAGAATAATATGAACAGGATTCATATTATGAGAATTATTATCGAAGATAATTAAATGGGATTTAATTATTAAGGAAACACAGATTCTGGATAGTTCTATCCATAGTATGTGTCTATATTATAAATATGATTTATAATATATTAGAGAGAGAGCACTTTTGTAAATGGCATTTATTAATTGTTAATGTGAATTAGATTCACATTAAGCAATTAA
Organism: Ottelia alismoides; assembly: GCA_037367405.1. Taxonomy (NCBI): domain Eukaryota; kingdom Viridiplantae; phylum Streptophyta; class Magnoliopsida; order Alismatales; family Hydrocharitaceae; genus Ottelia; species Ottelia alismoides. The sequence goes on from JAZKJV010002956.1 coordinate 518,828, forward strand.
TTGGAAATGTAATTTGCAATTTGTTTGGGTTGTGAATATGATTCACATATTTTCAATGGCATTTCGGAAATATTCACTAATTAATTAAGAGTTAATTTAGTGGATAATTTTGCAATAAATGTTGTTGCAAATTATTAAGATATAATGAGATAAAAATAAAGAGGAGGAGATAATCCACCAAAATATGAGGTGGCGTCACCTATGAATTAGTCATGGGTGACGCCCACATTTTTAAGGGTGAATTATCATTCCTTTTAATCATTATCCTTTTATCTTGTGATAATTGATTTTATTGAATTAAATTATGTTGATGATAATGCAACATACATTTAATATAATATAAATTAATATGTTGTTGTGTTTGAACAACAATGATCATGGCCATTGATTAAAAACACATATCAATCTAACCATTGATTTTGTGTATGCCATGGATTGTGATCCATGGACTCCCAAACTAGTATATAAAGAGGGCAACCCTAGCCCCTTGAACATACATTTTACACGTCTACTCTCTCTATCTCTCAACTCTCATTCTCCCCCATCTCCCTCTCTCTAAAGGTGGTCGTCCACCTTAAGGTCTTGAGGGAATTGCAATCGCATCTCTGCCATCATGTTGTAGCTTCGATTGCTCGTGGATATCCATCTTCTTTGGTGCTTCTTTCTCTAGAAGGAGACGTCGGATTTCGTTGGACGAAATCAGGAGATTCAAGGCTTGGATCTTCATCGAGGATTGCGGGAAGCACGCATCTCATCATCGCACCCGCAAGTGTCATCTTGGTAGATTGTACTTGATTCAGGAGGATATCTTGCTTTAGAGATCTAGTGATCGCAACCACGCTTCGAGAGGTATTTCTAATACTTTGTGGTTAGTTGAAATGATCCAAGAAACATTCCTGTGATCATGTGGTTTCATCATATGATATACAATTATAAATTCCGCTGCACCAAGCGACTAGTGTGACTTGCCGCTTTGATCGCATGAGATGCGATCATCACGCTTCCGTGATGCGCTTGAGGATTCCTCATATCCTTTATCCCTCTCCGAGGAAAGAGTAGATGGATGAGGAACCAATGGGAGTGTTTAGTTGGGATTGGTTGTTTCTTTGCTTCTTTAAGCAGTAAGAGCTAAAATAATTCACACACCATACATATTGATTTCAAGGTTGATAGAGTTTGTGCTATGAATGAGAGGATCTGAACTGGCTGTTGAGGTGAACTTAAATAAGGATTTGTGGAAGTTGAGGGTTGTTGAGTAAAAATCATAATCCTATTTAAGGCTCCAATAAAATGTTGGCTTCATGCTCGATCGAGGTCTGTCCTTTGTCTGTTCTCGTGAATAGGTTTAGGAAAACAAATTTTTATAACTTTCTTTCTTTTTCCCTTATTTTTAAAATAGGTATTGCTAAGGGGTTAGCAAAGTTTAAGTACTGAGAGTTGATGAATCAATGATTCATTAACATTCTATCTGCATTTTGTTTTATTCTTAAAACCTTTAATAAGTACATGTAAATATCCATTAAATTCCACTTTTTAACAAATCCCTACTCATGACTAAAAATGCACTTTTATGCATCAAAATCATGTAAATAAACTAAATAAAAAAATTAAAAAAATTAAAAATAAAGGTAAATTGTAGATATGTATATATGTACAATATGACTCAGAAAAATAAATATAGCTGAAAGATATATTTATAAAACTAGTCCCCTAGACCAAGACAACATGGATTGATCGACAAATCAATAAGTAGGGGGAGATAAGGAAGAAAACAAATAAAAATAATTAATTTCACTCTTTATACACTCTTCACTAATTATCCAATAAAAACCAAAACTTCAATGATTTTTAATTAATTCATATGAACATATTTTCACTAAAAGTTTCTCCTAATTATTTATAAATATGTATAGAAAAATATAAAAATAAGTTAAAAATATTACCTTGTATATATTTCAAGAAATCCATCTTGTATATTGTCAAAATCCCAACTTCCGAACATCATAACTTTCTCACACGAACTCTAGTTTCAATCTACTCACCTTCAATGTTAATAAAATAATATTCTCTACTTCGCTAAAATTGAAGTTCCTTTGCAAAAAATCAGTTTTGGAACCTAACCGCTACTAGGTTTCCATGATATTTATTTTATCTAACAAAATTGTATTTATTATTTTGATGACTTTATAAATTCTAATTATTTTTTAAATTTTTATTTTAACTCTAATTTTTTACATTATTTTTGGAGCTTCTTTATTCTTGTAAATAATTCAAAAATCCTAATTTATAGGAATAAATGAAGTGTATAACTTATAGACCCATTTACTAATATATCTAAGCAATTGTATTAAAATCTACAAAAATTCGTGCATACTGTATTTAATAACCTAATAATTAATAAAATATAAAACTATTATATTATTTTGTAATTTATTAAGTTAAAAATACAAAACCTATTTATCAAGTGTTATTTATAATTATTTATTAATATAATATTTTTATTTTGTAAAATAATTATTATTTATTAAAACTAATTATAATATGGATTCGATAATTAGATATTTACTTTTTCATTTTTATACCTATTTAACATAATACAATTTATTATTTAATATATTTTTTAAAATTATTTCATTCATCTGGCCAACCAGGTGCTGACACGTTTCAGCACCTTGTGCCTTCTTCTTTAAGAAGGCATGTCGTTTTCTGTTCTAACCTCCTAACTTCTTCCATATTTACATGCCATCTCAAACCTCCTATCTCTGATCTTAACCCTTGATCCTCTACTTCTAACAAACCAGATCCACTGCCACCATTGATCTTCTAATCACCTTCCTTTGATTTCACTATAAAAGCTTCTCAAATCTGCCACTAACAAATAACCTTTCCTAAGCTAACAACTTCCAAACTGGTCGAGTCCCCACCTTCTCCACCTCGCTCCTCCTCAATCCGATGATGATAGCACCCAAAGACTGTCCGCGTGGAAGAAGAGATGACGAAGGATGGTTCCAAGGTGAATCTCTGCCTTGCATCGTACTACCACGCGCGTTCAGCTATGGTGAACACCGCCCGTCGAACAACCATGATGGTTCAGACAACCTCATTCCCAGGTGAGTTCCTCCATTCTTCTGCATTTTCTTTCTCAATTTGCATGGTGTAGTTAATTACGTAATTAGTATCCTCAACCATAGTAAATAGTCGCGCTCCATTCCTATCCTCTCAAATCCCATTCAAATCATTCGAGTTCATTTCCTTTTCCACCACATTCTCATGTCTATCTTATATTATGGAAAACTAATTTTAGATCTGCAAAATTTTAAATTCCTTGGCCTATTCAAGCTAGAACCAAGCAACACAATGTTTCTTGTAGGTTCTTATCAGGTTAGGAGCTAATCATTCCAATATCTGGAGCTTCTATGTTGTGCAGATCATTAAGCAGCTAGTTTCCATTTCCAGTTGGAGTTCATAGTCATCCACCCTCTTCAAAGTGATCCATCCGCCATCTTCATCCACCTTTAAGCAATCCTGTCGCAGGCGAGCTCGAGGGGTGAAGGTGTCACACCTCTAGTCCTGCACGAGATTTGATCGAGCACGCATCTGCCAAAGATAAATCGGAGAAGATGCATACATTCACCAGTTGCACAAGAGAAAAGAACACCAAGAACAACCCTCGAAGTAAAGAATCGAAACATGTGGCGCTAACTGACGGCTCATATCACATTCTCGATTCTAATTACAGCCGTCAGATGAAGGGGTAGAAGATTTGCAACTTAAACCCAGACAAGAATCCAGAACTTCAACCTGATCCAGACCTTTCCATATATTGTATTTTGGTCCCCAAATAGGGATCTAATTGTGATAATTTTTCTTTGTAGACTAATCCCTACTAGGGACCAAATTGTAATAGGACAAAACAGTTTTCTTTACACTTTTGCTCCTGGGTTGTAGGGGTATTTTGAACCTTGTTTTTTGTTGTGTTTTCTCCTGAATTTTCAGGTTAGTTACGCAACTACCCCAGCTACATTCTTAGGTTTTTTTCGGGGATTTTCATGGCCTAGTTTTCTCTATTTGATTTTTGTAAGAACGAGTGAGTTTTGATTCTTTTCTTGAATTTGTTGTAAAACCAGGAATACAGTGAAGTTTTTGAGAGTTATTTCTTGCATAAAAAACCGATGTATTAATATTATGTCTCCTCGAGTTCGACCTAGGAACACTTACCATGATAAATACCATAGTGTTTATGAAATAGGAGAGAAAAGTTACTCATTCTCTCTCTCTCTCTCTCTTTCTCTCTCTCTCTCTCTCTCTCTCTCTCTCCCTTTTCATTTATTTTTGTTTGATAAACCGAATCTCTCTTTGCAGTTTTCTACACTGGCATCATTATTAACTACAGGTTAGATTTGGGTTATCATTGACCCAAGTCTCCTTCCTATGACTCTTTATTAGTCCATGTGGACCATTATGTGACTAAATAGATATAAAAGTAAAAATAATGTGAAAAAAATAGAAAATGATTTTGTTAATAAAAACTCAAAACATTAAAGTTGTTCCTTATTTATTAAATCAATTTTTGGTGATTTTTTTACTTATTTAAAGTGTATATTATTTATAAACTTAATTTATAGGTATTTATACATGTATACTTTGTATTTTTATTTTTTATTTTTACATACTATTATATTATTTCTTTATTTACAATATTAATTAATACATATTTATGTGTTTTTATGGAATTGTTACTGTTTGATCTATATGCACAAATATATATATATAACATATGTACCATATACCTATGTATTTAAGGTTTATTAAATATTTTTTGGTATGCTTTTAATTTTATTTTTATTATTAATAGATGTTTTACAATATGTATAATTATTTAAAAATATAAAAAGACTAAAAACATAATAGTAAAATATATTTCCTTGTTATACAGTTGTACAAGTACCATAATACCCTAGTTAGCCAGCTTTTGCTTCTTGACTCCAATCTAAATGAGGTGAGTTTAATAAAATATTATTCATATGGAAGAGATTTGGATCAATGAAGTTCTGTTTACAGCTTTTTCAATTGAGTGTGGAGAGTGACTTGTGCATGATTTTTCATTGCCAAAAATTTCATTATTATATGCAATATTATGTATATGATAGATGTTGAAAACATTTTTAATTGAAATTTGTATAATTGTGAATATAATAATGTAAGTTTGAGCTATATACGGTGTATTGTATACCTAGGATTTCTAGGATTGAGGTTGTATTTATGTACATTATTTTTCCCTATCTCTTTCTACTTTGATCTCCGTTGACCTAATCAATGTTTGTTTGGGTCTAGAGGTTTAGGTTCAGTTAGTATCTTTGGTACCTTCTTTATTTTTCTTTTCTTTTCATTATTATTTTATTTTAGGTTTAAATAAATGTATTTATATATTATTTATATAGTGATGTTTTGATGTTAATTCATGCAAGTTAGTGATATTTACATGTATTTTACTAGGGATTTAAAGCCAAAATAGGAGAACAAAGGTGAATGAATGGCTACTCGTCAACACCCTCGCATAGTGCAAATTTATTATTTCAACTAGTTGTTAGAGTACACCTTAACCACACATCATGCTATACTTCCTTAAAATATATCCAGCCAGAATCTCAAGTTATGCTGGGAGGGAGCATTTCCTTGATATACAAGATGCTAATTAAGGAGCCAAGTCAACATACCTGATCTAGACCCCATTACGATTCTAATTCAGAACAACATAATTGGGTTTATTTGTACTAAGAGCTTTTATCGAACATTTTCTCTTTATGACTAGCATAATAATAATATTTTAATCACTCAAAAATTTAGGAATGTTAAAAAAAGTATTCAACCTAAATTTATAGCTATATCAAGCAAACTTGTTGGTTTTGCATGTAAAGATTGAACTACAGCTATAGTAGTTTGGCGTCTAGGGTTTTCTTATTAAGAAGTGATCATTCAAGGTTGTTGCTTGTGATGTATTTCTCTAAATAAATGGTAAGTAATTAATAAGGTTAAATTCCAAATTTACATGATTATATTTGAATGATTACACACATTAAAATATGATAATAAGTTGATCCAATCATCTTCCGACCCATCGGTACTAAATATCACATATCTAGGGAAAATGGAGTTAGAAATGCAATTTATTTCGTATGGTTTTCTGATTTAATTACTAATATAATTAATGTATATTTTAAAATTTATAAAGATAGAAAACTGTAATCGAAAATGTTCAATTAAAGATATGTGTCTACAAGCAAAAAAAACAACACTGCGAGAACTTTTTTGATTTAAAAACGATGCTTATTCGATGCCAACCATTGGTTAATATTTTGAGAAAATGTTCAGAGGTTCTAAGCACATTTAAGTATCACAAAAATTCATTCAAACAAGGTATAAACAAAATTTTTTCGTATGGGAAAAAAACTATACGAAAAAATCTAAGCAAAACCAACATTCCTCGCACATCTAAATCCAAAACCTTATTCCCTTAGGGTTTGGATCATATCCAAGATCTTTTTATAAAGACTATGATACCACTTGAAGAGATTCGATTTAAATGATAATGACTCACGTATCATTGAAGTGTGGAGATCGCATCGTATGAGATCCAGGTCGACTAGTCGCATTAGTCGATGAGGCAGTGGAAACTAAATCAAATTGATGGAACCACATGGCTTGGGAACCTTGCCCAATCCATTCTATCTACATCTAAAATGAGTATTAGGGTTACCTATTGTATGTGATTGCGATACGTGCCTCTTTAAATGAAGAGACCTCATGTCTCAAGTCTGATCCTATAGAGGGAGCACTTGCGAGTGTGTGAATGAGATACATACTTTTCGCAATGTAAGTTGATGATTCGAGCGTGAGGTCTCCTGATTTTGCCTCACAAAATCTATGGTCTTACTCACGAGCATGGGGCAATGAGGAAGACGGAGATCCACGACCAGTCGACCTAGTAGCACAATGACAACATGATGATGGCAATGCTATCCAACCAGTCGACCTAGTAGCACAATGACAACATGACGATGGTAATGTTATCCACACACCTTATACTAGAAGGCCACTTGTTGTTGACATGGAGATCATATGGACAACTATGAGAGAGATCACAATAGTTTCTCGATTTAACTATTTATATCTATAATTATACGATATCCAAAATGATCATGATAAATATACATATTCATTCATATGGACCTTCTCAAGGTGTGAGGTTCAACTACCCTCCAACATTCTCTCTAATATGCACAATCTAACACATACTAAGACACACACACTGACAGTTACGAGCATATAGGCATACATAGATTCTCTAACATATGTGCACATGCTCACACAAATATACATACTTACACTTAACACAATAAGACATGTTCACACACATATTAACACATAAACACACTATTACCGATGCATGCACACACACAACACATCGTTAACACACCCTACACTCTCTAATGCACCCACTGCATCGGCACTTTCTAACAAACATTCTTTAACACACTCAAATGAACACACACACATACCAATACACTTTTATGTTGGACATGCGAGCCCACAACGAGCCATTATGCAATAAATATTATTGCAGTTCACTCCTTAATCTGAAATAAAGAGTACATAATTTGCATAATAGATACCTTAGTACAATTAGGGTTATGTACCATGGCCATCTTAATGATCATATAGTTGTTGGTTCAATTATTGAATCATAGAGGCTGGTGCTTAGATGAATATCTAATGAGTTAGATTGAGGACTCATCAAGCACTGTCAAATGATTGTTAAGAGATGATCTCCAGCCAGAGTAGGAGATGGCAATCCTATCTCAATTAGGTTGATATCTGACCGACCTCTTGATGCAGGTCCTCTACATAGGAATAGAGATTCGGAGGTGTCAGATGAGTTAGGTCAAAGAGTTGACTTAACGAGATCGAGATAACCAAAGTCCTATATCATATGTTGTCATGATATAGGCACGCATCCTCTGACCGGAGACAGATGTGTTACTATATGTCAGATTATGTACATTTGGCAGACCAATAGGTTGATGACCTAATCAAGGTCTATACACCGGCGCGCTGGTGCGCATATAAGGGCATATGAGTAATACGATTTCTCAAAGGGATCATACAGGTTCACTACTGAACCGGAAGACATGAGCTCACTCATGAGATATTGGGAAGAATCAAATTCCGTGCGCACGGTCGTCTCGCTTTGGAATCTTGACTGAATTTGTTGGTTTGATATATACTTTTGGAAAGTATATGATCAAGACCTAGGTATGATATATGCTTTTGGATATTATATAATCGTTACCGACTCCCAATGATCGAATGAGAAACTTTTTGATAGAACCCTGAAGTAGACAGTGTAAAGATGATCTAATACTTCAGGTTTATTCTGAGTCTTCCAATATGCAGGATGTATAGGTATTGGGAATACCTGAGGTTAATGTGATCATAAATGATTGTATAACCATGACGCTTCCATTCCTAGGGAGTGATGAAACGGGTCTGGATTTTAGTGACTCCTCTCAGAAGAGAAGTAATCTAATCTTAGTCCAAATATTGGACATTGATCTGAATGTGATTCAGATCCAATGAGAGGATTAGATTTACGGTCTTGATTTAATCAAGCATCTATGGGAGGCCGGAGATCTGGATTTGAGATGTGATCTCAATATCCAAGTCACTGTACGTGGAACAATACAATCGCTCTGTCCTTATCTCCAAGTATTCGTGGAGAAAGCACATTATCCTTTAAAGAGTTCATGGATAATTCTATTGTTGATATATGTATCCAAGCATTGAGAAAATGGATAACTAATGTGATTTAATTATCATGACAATACGAATTTGATTCATATTATAAAGAGAGTTATCTAAGATAATTGAATATGATTTAATTATCAAAGATGTGAATAATGTGAATGTGATTCATATTATTTGAACATATGAGAAAAAGAGATCCAAGATGATTTAATTATCATGGATAAGAATAATGTGGATAGCAATATCCAATTATTCATAATATATTATAAATGTGATTTATAATGTATTAGAGAGAGCTAATTATAATTATATTTGTTGATTAATTATTATGTGTATTGGATACACATTGTGTAATTAATTGACAATGTAAATTATATGTTGTTTTGGGTTGTGAATATGATTCACAATTTTTCCATAGCAAGATTGCAATATTCCCAAAAGTAATTGAGAATTATTTTTTCCAACAAATAGTTGTTGGAAATAAATAAGAGAGAAAATCAAGGAGGCATGCAATCTCATGGAAATACATGAGATTTCCTCCTATAGGAAAGAGGTGGGCGGCACCCAATTCCTATATGGAATGGGTGGCCGTCCCCCCTTAATATACAAGGAGATGTAATCTCCATGTATACTCTCTCCTTATTTATTTATGTGATTTTTGGATTGATTTATATTTGATTTTGTCAAATATATTTTAATCTAAATTTGTTGGTTTCACCAACAACAATCTTGACCATTGGATTGACATAAATCAATCTCATCTATTGATTTTATATGTCCCGTCGATTGAGATCCATGGATCCCAAAACCCTATAAATAGAGAGGCATACCCATGCTCTCTCTTTACACACAATGCTTGAGAAGCATCTCTCTCTCTCTTTCTCTCTACACGCCATCTCTCTCTCCCACTCATGGCCGTCCACCATTGATGCCCTAGAGAGGTTCTCCATCGCCGCAGCATCGTCGTTATGTTGCCCGATCGTCTGCTCGTGGATCTCCGTCTCCTTCGCTACGCCTCGCTCGTGAAGAAGACGTCGGATCTCGTGTGTCGAGGTCAGGAGATCCGCCGCTTGGATCATCAACATGGATTGCGAGAAGCACGTGGTTCATCCCCGCGCTCGCAAGCATCTCCTCCGTCGGATCGGACTTGAGACAGGAGGTCTCTTCGTTTAGAGACTCGATCGCAACCATGCTTCAAGAGGTAATACTATTACTTGTTTGTGGTTTAGAGGAAACGATCCGAGAAGTGTTCTTGGATCATGTGGTTTCGTCGTATGAAAATTTTTAAAATTCCGCTGCATCGAGCAACTAGTGCGACTAGTCGCTCCTCGTCGTATTCGATACGATGCTCATGCTTACATGATGCGCTTGAGGATTATACCATATCCTTCAAGTGGTATCAGATCCTTAGGTCGACGGTTTCGAATATGATTCGCAAACCGAGGACGACTTGGGTTCGTTATGGTCGCGAAAGTTTTTATCGCATTTGATTTCTCAGATCTGTTTAGTAAATAAATTCGACACTGTTTAAATTGTTTAAACACGAATTTAATACTTGGAATTTGTTCCCCATTAAATAAGGAAATCATAGGATCTGAGTTTGTGTAAATAGGATTTCGTATGCTCGAGATATGGTTGTTTTAATGAACATGTATGCACTGTTGCCGGAACTGTAGATCTGAACGTGATTAAAATGTTAATTACTGTTTAGACTTTCCTAGAAATGCATGAAACATTACTTGTCTTCTGTCCTAAATAAAATTAACAATCCATGAAAATTGATTTTGTCTAATTTGGATTTAATATGATTGAGATATGCTAATTTTAGTAAGTAGGGGTCACTGCTGAAATTACATTCCTAATCTAGAACCATGTGATTGTCAATTAATGAAATTAATTGTTAATTTCAAGAAATAATTATGGAAAATATTTTAGAAATAATGGAAGATGCTTATTTTCTTAATTGACTTTGCCTCAACCAATTAACTGATTAGATTTGATCTAGATCAAAATTGGAAACACAATCATCAAACTCCTTGCTTGAATAGGATTGGGAATTTGTCTAGCAATTTTCCTTATAATCAAAATTATTTTGATTACTATACAGTATAATTTCGGTTTAAGAACCGATGATCGTCTCAAGTACAAATTAATCAATTTGGCATTATCCTTTCCTGAGGCGGATATGGTGTCTAGTCGAGGATTGTTGGGGTAGCGGGTTGCAACGTATGCGGTCCGTCCCACTCCCGCCGGTACTGGACATGATAGCGGGTAGGGTCGGGATAATGTCCAAGGGATTAAGTTGTATTTTTCTAATTACTAAAATACGAATTAATACGTACTTTGAGAATAATACCATATATATTCAAGCGTAACAATCAAGTTTGATTTATTGAATCCGACTGATAATTAATTTAATATGATCAACTTAATTATGTTCAATTAAAATACTCTAGTATGATTGGAGTTAATAATTCCCTTGGAAGAATTAATTATATGAATGTGATTCATAATGATTAATTAGAATTTGAATATGATATGAAGGATCACATAAGTGACATCCATTGTCTCCCGTCAAGGCGAAGAGTTTCGTCGCCAGATATTATATGTAGGAGACGCCTGTCCGAAGTGACAGCTCCTGCATATGATCCATTTGGATCGGGCTCGTCGCTTCTCGAAAGAGTAAGGATGTATGCGTAGTGACCCCAATATCGAGTCCTCATATTATTGGGGCGATATTGGATTGCGCATAGCGGGTTGTATTCCTGTTGACGGTTGGTTCAATTAATGACGGGTCAACATCACCTTAGGGTGGTGGGCCCGGGTGTTAAAGACCGAATTAGGAGATGCAAGTTGGACTTGCAAGGCGGAATGTGTTCCCGCTTCTTTTTATCTGAGTTACAAGTTCTCATATTATTGGGATGTAACAAAGATAAGGAAGGAGATCCCAGATCTTGCTTGAGATATAATGGTAAGTATATCTCTTACATTGAAAGTGATTAAGGGAATGAACTTTCATTGTTGACATTGCAAGACAACTTTGATATAAAATGTCCTAAATCAAAGTAAAACATGTATATATATAAATATATACCCTTATGCAAATTTCTTATTTCAGATAATCCTTCATTAAACCCACTCAATGTTATACTCATTAATAACCAGTAAAATATCATGGATTGGACTCATGATCCAGATATTGTATTTGCAGTTGGACACATAATGTATGTGGTTGCAATGTGCAAGTTTCCTCATAATAATGAGGAATGATGATTAAATAAGACAATAGGACTAAAACCCTAGGGTTTGTATGTCTCTATAAGTCTTGATCTCATCGAATGTACTTTTGAAGTGACATGTCGAAATTGATCGTAATTATCAAATAATCCTTATAAAATCTAAGAAGATGCTCTGGCATACATATGTGCTCTCGACATATAATCATGAATGACATGGTTCTCTGCATTATGCAGAATTGTGGCTCTATAGGAGATGATGTATTCAAATTGTTTGAGTACCTACCTGAACCTAAGTTTTAAGAGTTTAGATGGATGTAGATACTATGAGTGTCATCATTCTACTATCTATACTCTAGTCATTCATGAAGCTTCATAATATTCATATTGTATGAATTGAATGAAGCATGTATAAATGTTGTAATACTCTTATGTTGAAATTTTTGATTTTAACATAAGAGATCCTTTGTCTTGAGCAATGGTTGCTTATAGATGAAGGGAGTGCAGTGGAAGTACGGGTTGGACCCAAGTAAGAAGTGTAGTCAAAGAGTTGATTGTACTTCTGTGACTTCCATATGATATCCAAAGAGTTGGATGAATACCAATACTGCAATAAGTTGATGTGTTGATAGTATGACTATCAAATCTATCTAGAATCCTCAGAGAAGGAATCGGACAGTACATCAGAATAATCTACATATAATCATTAAAATTGACTTACTTATTTGATAAGATAAAGTCTAATAATTGTATCTCAATTTTCTAATGACACTTGCAATTGGTTGCATCTATATTAGAATATTAGAAATTTGATCTTAAGGTTTAATGGTCATCCATGTTGGAGTTGATGCAATTGTTGCAACAATTTCCACCAGATGAATATACTTCACATTTTCAGTGGGAGAGCCCTTGGTCTTAGAGAATGTCTCTATGACCTAGATATTAGAATACACTCATTGTTTATTTCTAAATGTTGGTAATAAACATGAAATCTGGAATAGACCTATCATAAAGAGTTGTGATGGAGATATTTCAGATAGTGATCTAAAATCTTGTGGACTCTACTAAATTAGAAATTTAATGAATGGTTCATTAAGATTTCTAATGTTGAAAAAAAATCATTAAAGATAAATAGGAGGATGAAGATCATTTGATAATGATCTAGCATCATGTTTTGGACATATGTCTGTTGATGTGATCAATAGATTGATAAGAGATGAAACTTTAGATTGTCTAAAGGTTCAAATCTTACATACTTATGAATACTGTATTCAAAAGTAGAAATGTTCAATACACCCTCCCTTGGGAATGGTGAAAAATGTCAAGGTATTCAAGATTTCATGCATATTGATGTATGTGAATCATCTATATAATAGTAAACATTATGGATATGTGATATCTATTGATGATCAAGTATGATATGAGATTTCTTCTCTTCACCTAAGAAACCTTTGAAATGTTCAAAGATTTCACAATTTTGGTTTAGATCCAAAGTTTGAAGGAAGATGAAATGAATTTGATCTAACCAAGGTAGCTTGTACCTATTAGATGAATTCAAGAAATACCTTATGGAGATATGAATATCATTCTTATCTCAATCCTCCTAATGGACCTTAACTTAATAGAGCTGTAGGGAGATACAATTGATCATGTGTGAGATGATTCGATCAATGATTAATCTTAGCATAATTATCTCTTAATTTCCAAGTATATATATATATATATATATGTGTGTGTGTGTGTGTGTGTGTGTGTGTGTGTGTGGTAGAGACTACATTATATATATCCTTAATAAAGGTTCCATGTTATTAAGTTGGAATCTAGCACCAGAGAGTGCTACTTCATTAGGAAATTAAAGGATGATATTGGATACCTACTTTATGACCTTGAGATTCTTAAAATATCTCATCTATAAGAATATGATTCTTAGAGGTTGAAACTCTTGAGAATCAAGATGAAAATGAAGTAAAGGAACTCATTTAATCTTGAGAAGATAATGAAGCTCCTGAAATCGGAAACTAAAATAATAATTTAAAGATAAAACACTAATACTTCTTCAAATAAGTTTGAGGATGTATTCCATGTGTCAGTTAAGTATGAAAATGATCGGACTTCATGTGATGAAGTTCATGAGGATCATGACATGAAAAGATGGAAGTTAGCAATAAAAGTCTAATGTAGACTTCATATACAAGTGTTGTATGTGGACCCTCGAGGATCCACCCATATGGGTAAGACCCATTAAGGTGTAAATGGATCTCCAAGAGAAAGAGGGAACCTGATGAGAAGGTAGAGACCTTCAAAGCACGGTTCGTAGCCATAAGCTACACACCGAAGAGAAGACATCGCTTGCGATGAGACTTGCTCTCCAGTGACCTTGCTTTTACCCATCAGAATATTGCTAACTATAGCTACACAACTTGACTATGACATCTTTATGATGTGAGTCAAGATTGCATTCCTCTATAAATTCCTCTCTGAGGATATTCATTTGAAGTATCCCCGAGGCTTTATGGTTGAGGAAAGCAAGGTGTGCAAGCCAAAGAACTCCATCTTTGGACTCAAATAAGCTTCTTGTAGTTGGAACATAAGATTTGATGAAATTATAAATGTTATGATTTCAGATAGAATCTTGATGAACCATGTGAAGCTTAGTGGGAGTGCCAATGTGTTCATCGTGCTAAATGTAGATATTGTTCTAATCATTTGGAATGATATAAGGATAATAATAAGTGTTTTGTAATTTGATTGTTTCACACCTTGAGATATGATCTCAAGGATAACTCTTAGATCTTAATTCTGAAGTCATTCAGAAGCAAAGAGAAGAGGGTATTGGGACTGTCGCATTAGTAGTACACCTTGGACTTATTCCAATTTCTGGAAAATTCCAAGAAAAGCTTCCTTCCCTTAAGATATGGTAATGACCTATCTAAAGGGATAGCACCTCAAATAGTTGAGGAAGTGAATGCTAGAACTGCTTGCACTTGTGCATCGGTTACGAGAAGCTGAGTATATGCTAGATGTGCAAAAGAGCCAGATGTCTGCCATGCAGTGGGAGCAGTAATCTGTTACTAATCCTACTATAAGATAAAATACTTGATTGCAATAATAATAATAATATCTTCAATGGTGATGAAACTTAGAGATAGTGATCTCAAAGTCTTATCTTCAAAAGTTTAAGATCTTGTAGATAGTGATCTATAAGGGTCTTAATTGTAGATACATTAGGAGATAGAGATCTCCAGGAATGAAGGTATTCTAATAAGGATTGTGGGAATACTGGTTATGATAATTAATAAGATGTAGTGTCAAGGACACTATAACCGACAAAATTGAGTATTGGTTGCATAAGATACAACATTTGCATTGGATGCGAGCACTGTTACTAGGAGATATGCAAGTACCGTAAAAGGACTTGGCGTAGTCTCTTGGGAACAAAGTGACTGATCAGCTTACCTAGCTATATTTTAAATAGCCTATGATTGTCACATGAGTGTGGATTTAAATGATTAGCCCATTAATGGCTCTTTGGGCTAGTGGGAGATTGTTGGACATGCGAGCCCACGACGAGCCATTATGCAATAAATGTTATTGCAATTCACTCCTTAATCTGAAATAAAGAGTACATAATTTGCATAATAGGTCCCTTAGTACAATTAGGGTTATGTACCACGGCCATCTTGATGATCATACAACTGTTGGTTCAATTATTGAATCATAGAGGCTGGTGCTTAGATGAATATCTAATGAGTTAGATTGAGGTCTCATCAAGCACCGTCAAATAATTGTTAAGAGATGATCTCCAGCCAGAGTAGAAGATTGCAATCCTATCTCAGTCAGGCTGATATCTGACCGACCTCTTGATGCAGGTCCTCTGCATAGGAACAAAGATTCGGAGGTGTCAGATGAGTTAGGTCAAAGAGTTGACTTAACGAGATCGAGATATACCAAAGTCCTATATCGTATGCTGTCATGATATAGGCACGCATCCTCTGACCGGAGACAGATGTGTTACTATATGTCTGATTATGTACATTTGGCAGACAAATAGGTTGATGACCTAATCAAGGTCTATACACCGGCACGCTGGTGCACATATAAGGGCATATGAGTAATACGATTTCTCAAAGGGATCATACACCCGGATGACATGAGCTCACTCATGAGATATTGGGAAGAATCAAATTCCGTGCGCACGGTCATCTCGCTTTGGAAGCTTGACTGAATTTGTTGGTTTGATATATACTTTTGGAAAGTATATGATCAAGACCTAGGTATGATATATGCTTTTGGAAAGTATATGATCGATACCGACTTCCAATGATTGAATGAGAAAATTACTGATAGAACCCTGAAGTAGACAGTGTTAAGATGATCTAATACTTCAGGTTTATTCTGAGTCTTCCAGTATGCAGGATATACATGTATTGGGAATACCTGAGGGTGATGTGATCATAAACGATTGGATAACCATGACGCTTCCATTCCTAGGGAGTGATGAAACGGGTCTGCATTTTAGTGACTCCACTCAGTAGAGAAGTAACCTAATCTTAGTCCAAATATTGGACATTGATCTAAATGTGATTCAGATCCAATAAGAAGATTAGATTTACGGTCTTGATTTAATTAAGCATCTATGGGATGCCCGAGATCTGGATTTGAGATGTGATCTCAATATCCAAGTCACTATAAATGGAACAATACAATCGCCCTGTCCTTATCTCCAAGTATCCGTGGAGAAAGCGCATTATCCTTGAAAGAGTTCATGGATAATTCTATTGTTGATATATGTATCCAAGCATTGAGAAAATATATAATTAAATGTGATTTAATTATCATGATCAATATGAATTTGATTTAATTATCATGGATAAGAATAATGTGGATAACAATATCCAATTATTCATAATATATTATAAATGTGATTTATAATATATTAGAGAGAGCTAATTATAATTTATATTTGTTGATTAATTATTATGTGTATTGGATACACATTGTGTAATTAATTGACAATGTAAATTATATGTTGTTTTGGGTTGTGAATATGATTCACAATTTTTCCATAGCAAGATTGCAATATTCCCAAAATTAATTGAGAATTATTTTTTCCAACAAAAAGTTGTTGGAAAAAAATAAGAGAGATAATCAAGGAGGCATGCAATCTCATGAAAATCCATGAGATTGCCTCCTATAGGAAAGAGGTGGGCGGCACTGATGAATCTCCATTTCATCACCTTTATTCTATCATTTTGGCCTTAAAAACCCCAGCAAATGCATGTAAATAGCATTAATTTGTATAAAATAGCATTCATTATTAATTGTATTTAATGTACATAAAATAAGGTTTTTAATGCCAAAATTATAGAATAAAGAGAAGAAAAGAAAAAGGAATAAAATATTGCAAATATTTTATGACCCTAACCCCGAGACCAAGGCCAGCATGGAATTGGTCGACAAGGAATAAAGTAGGGGGAGATAAGGGCCAAAATACAGTAAATACCTCCTTTATTCATTCATTCATTTATGCATGTTTGGCACTTATTTTGTACATAATTATTTATTCATCAAATAAAGAAACTTTGTTCATTAAAAGTTGTAGATAATAATATAAAATAAAAATACAAAATTGAGTTTGTGTAAAAATAATACACAGTATACATTGAATACACAAAATAAAAAAGCAAAACTCTCAACTTCACAGACCAATATCTTGCAAATAAAAACTCCAAATCACCCAAACTCATCTTTAATTGTATATAGCATTCCATGAACTATTTTATAAATTGGTTTCATAATTTTTGGAGTCCACTTGTGGAAGTTAGGTTTTGGCCTATCTTGTACATACTACCTGATTAAAATATTCATTTTATTCAATATTCATTATTTTTATAAACTCATATTTTTAGAATCTTGTAAATAATGTATATAATTCATATACATATTAGCCTTAGAATAAAACCCAAAAGAATTTGTAAATAAAATAAGTCTATGTAATATATAGGCAAAATACCTATGAGGAGTATGTACATAAATAAAAAAGGAAAACATTCTTTAATTCTTTATTCCTTTATATTTTTTTAATAATGTATATATTATATATATCTTATCAAAAATACAAATCCATAATAAATACACATAAAATCCATTAAATAAATAAAATATATAATATATAGGTAAAATACCTATAAGTATACTTACATATACACAAACACATTTATTTAAAATATAAATAAACTCATAAAAATTAAACAAAAATACCTTTATACTCACAAAAATAAATTATAAATTTATAAAATAAGCCAATAAAATAATAAAAGAAAATAAACAAATTAAAAATAAAATACACAAAAATACATGTAAATACATACATATACACATTATCTTAATAAAACCGTAATAAATACTTCAAAAAATTAAATAAAAATCATAAATAAATACTACATTAAATTATAAACATTTTTTATTTTATAAGTAAATTTCTAAATAATTCATTTATTGTATTAAATAAATCAGTCAATTTCTGATTGACGTGGACCAATCAGGTCCTGGCGTTTGTTGACCGGTCGGTCAACTGCGCCCCCAGGCGCCTGAGTTGACGCGAACCATCTTTTCCCCCTTTTCCCTCCATTTTTCCCGCGGGCTCAGTGATCCATCGCCCTCGGTCCCTTCACGAGATTTGTTCTCTGATCATCCAAGATTCTCGTCGTCCACTTAGATCCCTTGTACATATCCCTAATTCCTTAATAATCGCCGGTCATTGGGGGTCCCTCGGACTGTTTATAAATAATTCCTTCCACCTTCTCCGCCGAATTTGGCCAATTTCTATCCCCTTTCTGTGCTCGATTCAGTTCCTGGCGAAGCCCTCGTGACAGGAGGCGCGTCCCAGCACCTCGATCGGCCGGAGATGGTGGACAATTTTTGTCGCGGTGGCGCTCCGGCGGCCACCCTGCTCCCTGGCGGCCCCCAGGTATAAGAGCTGCGCTTTTACTTATTTTAGTTAGGATTTCATTTCAGCACTTCATTTCTGTCATTAGATTAGTCAGTAGCACTTAGTTATTGCTTAGTTTAGGCGATTCGAAGTTCGCCGGAGCTCCGCTCCGGCGACTTCTCCACGGTGACCCCGACGTTTCCCGACCCGCTTTCGCCACCATTTCGTTTCCCTTCGCTTTCTCCACCAGCCAGTCACTTTCACCAAACCGGAACCCCCTTGGTTCCGCGAATCGAAGTCTCGCTCCGCCACCCTGCCAGAGGCTTCGCCACCTCACCCATTTTCATGCTAACAGCTTCAAACCCCTGGTCGAGGAGAACGCCCTCGAGCCGTGCGACCTTCCTGTGCAGGTTAGGTGCAAAGAAGAGCACCAGGAGACGATTTGAACGCGGGCGGAGGTACTTCGAGCCACATTTCTTCTCCGACCTCGTGGCGGCGCTCCAGGCCACCTCTGTCCGATCCGACACCTCCAGAAGCTAGAGGAACCTTCAGGAAGCTTCTTGGACCTTCAAGCGCGAAGATGATCGACGGGAGAGCGAGATACGAGCGGAGGAAGCTCGCCCTGGCGAGGCTTCTTCCCTGTTCTTCCATGCCAGCTCTCCGCCGTTGGATGGAGATGAAGGCCCCAGTTTTGATCACAGCCCGTCCGATGGAGCGAAGCAGCGACCGTCAGATCTCACGCGAGATCTAATCTCAAGCGCCCATCGACGAAGCGGTACCAGCCGTTGGATGAGCGACACGTGGCAAGTGAAGACATCTTAACCGTTCGCCAGCGCGCACTTTTGGGGGTAATTTTCACATCTGACCCCCACCTTTTTGTATTTTATTTTTAGTCCTGTAACTAAAGTTTAACGTTGTAAATAAAGTGGAATTTTTGCATGGAACCCCCGGTACTGCTTTGATATTACTTTTGGGTCCATTCCACGTCACCTCACGTGTGGTCCCACGTGAGGTGGGTATTTTGCATAAGACCCCCCTGTATGTTTGTAAATATAATTTTAGTCCATGAAATAAAATTTCCAGTGTTATATTTTTATGAAGAATTACAACCAGGACCCTTAACTTTTCTATAATTACATTTTGGTCCCTGTGGGTACGGACCACGTGCAGTCCCACGTGGTGGGTAAATTTCAAGGGGGCCCTGGCGGGTTTGCATTATATTTAATTTAATCCATAAAATCGCAGAAAACGTTATAACTTTTTGGTTTTTGCACCTGTATCCCTGTAACTTATTTGTATTTGCAAAAAATACCCCTGCCAGGCTGTTTTCATTTTTGTCACTTATCTATTTATTAAAAATACCTAGATGGCTTCTAAAAATCCACAAAAATTAGGATAGGTGCTCTATGCCATGCTTGTCCACGCCCTTATTTTAGTTTGCATTTTTTGCATTTTTCCTATTATTAAAAATGAAATAGAAGCCATTTTTGCACTGTCTAAACTAAAAAAAAAAAAATCAGAAAGCTCCAAAATCCAAACAAAAAAAATTATAAAAATCCTAAAAAAATCCAAAAACATATTTTTATCTTTTATAATTATCTAGATATTATTATTAATATAATAAAATTGATTTGGGTAATTTTGGAGTTTATTTTATATTTTTAAAACCCAAATTATATACGGCAATTTAATTGGTCCAATATTGTGGACATTTTTGAATTTAAAAATACATAAAAATTAGAAATATTCCTGAAAAATAAAAAAAAAAATTATTAGAAAAATATTAAAAAGAAAAAAAAAACTATATCTATATAATTTAAGTATTTATATCTATATTTACATATAATATATTATTCCTCTCTCTCTCTCTTCTTATATATACATCTCTTTATATACCCCTATTTATATAAATAAAAAGAGAATAGAAATAATAAAAAATATATATATATAATCTAAAAACAAAATAAAAAAAATATAAAAAAACAAAAAACAAAAATATAAAAAATTACAAAACCCAAAACCCACTAAAACAATAAAAGGACATGAACAATGGATTGAATAATGGAATGACACATGACATACAACCATTCGCCTCCCAGTGTTCGACCTCTACCTGTGCTTACACCTATACACATTTTACATGTAGAGTTATAATAAATTTTAACTCCACATTTTTAGATATTCATTGCATATATTTACTGTGGTTAATTGTTGTTTTATTCCGGATCTCGTGTGGTCGACTCAGCGACTAAGTTCACGCCTTGTGAGGAACTTAAGACCACCGGATTTCGGATTAAACAGGCACCCAATTCCTATATGGAATGGGTGGCCGTCACCCCTTAATATACAAGGAGATGTAATCTCCATGTATATTCTCTCCTTATTTATTGATGTGATTTTTGGATTGATTTATATTTGATTTTATCAAATATATTTTAATCTAAATTTGTTGGTTTCACCAACAACAATCTTGACCATTGGATTGACATAAATCAATCTCATCCATTGATTTTATATGTCCCATGGATTGAGATCCATGGATCCCAAAATCCTATAAATAGAGAGGCATACCCATGCTCTCTCTTTACACACAATGCATGAGAAGCATCTCTCTCTCTTTCTCTCTACACACCATCTCTCTCCCTCTCATGGCCGTCCACCATGGATGTCCTAGAGAGGTTCTCCATCGCTGCAGCGTCGTCGTTATGCTGCCCGATCGTCTGCTCGTGGATCTCTGTCTCCTTCGGTGCGCCTTGCTCGTGAAGAAGACGTCGGATCTCGTGTGTCGAGATCAGGAGATCCGTCGCTCGGATCATCAACATGGATTGCGAGAAGCACGCGGTTCATCCCCGCGCTCGCAAGCGTCTCCTCCGTCGGATCGGACTTGAAATAGGAGGTCTCTTCGTTTAGAGACTCGATGGCAACCACGCTCCAAGAGTTAATCCTATTACTTGTTTGTGGTTTAGACGAAACGATCCGAGAAGTGTTCTTGGATCATGTGATTTCGTCGTATGAAATTTTTTTAAATTCTGTTGCATCGAGCTACTAGTGCGACTAGTCGCTCCTCGTCGTATTCGATATGATGCTCATGCTTCTGTGATGCGCTTGAGCATTATACCATATCCTTCATTTTACACATACACGTACATCTAATATACATGCACATACATGCACACATTAACACCTATATTAACACACTAAAATAAAAAGAGCACAATAACTAACACAAAATGCGAACACAACACTGACATGCATACAAGCTTAAATAACACATATACATGAACACATTGACATCGAATGCTAAACTGTATTGTCTGTAAACAATGAGAAATGGGCATTTACTTCATCACACACATATATGAGTTATTATTGTAGAAAATATGAAGCGGAAGCAAAACATGGAACAAGAATAAAACATATGAAGAACGCGGGATTTTAACGTGGAACCCTACTCCAGAAGGAGCGGGATGAAACCACGGGAGAAGCCCCTGAATTGGGCGTTTCTTCTATTGAAGTTCTCAATGAGTACATGGGGTGTGGGGCTCCTTATATAGCCTCACGGACAGATCCAATAGTGACCGCTCCCCCAAGTGGTACTAAACACATGGGTGGGCTCTTTTCTTTTCCAACACTCCCCCTCAAGTTGGTAGCTGGGACAGCTGCAACTTGCAACAATAAAGAAAAATATACATCATTACATCTTCACTTGAACTCATCACAATAAACGTATGTATCCGCAACTGGTAGACAAACCCGCTTGCTGACGGGTATATCAGGTCACCGGAACGTATCTCTGTCGTGCCTGGAAGGTCACCGGACTGCCTCTGTCGTGCCTGCATGATCACCGGATCTCTGTCTCAGTCGTGCCTGCGGGTCACCGGACTTTGTCTCCATCGTGCCTTGAAGAAAAAAATCCAGTGCGGAGTCGATGTCGAGGATAGAGATACCACAACGAAGATCGATGCACAGTGAAGATGGTTGATATTCTGTGAAATCCGGAGTGTTTGATCTGTCAATCAATGATGTAGGATGCATATGGCTTTTACTCCCCCTTTCTCCCAAACTTGTGAGAATAATGAAAATAAAGACAAGTTGGGAGAAGCAAACATGAATCACATTTTTTTATGCGTACGATTTTTTTTGTACGCGCCTTTTCTTCATCTTCTCTTTTTACAATTTTTCGTACAGCTTTTCTCATGTACGCACCTCCTTCTTTTCCTTTTTTTTAACAAACTTCTTTCCCTTCTTTTTTTTAATTTCTCTCCCCTCCTTTTTTTCTAATAATTGCCCCTTCCCCCTTTTTTTCTCAACTTTCGGCATCTCTTTCTTTTTTTTCTTTTTTTTTAAACGGACACCTTTTCTATAGATGGCCTTTTTAAATGGGCCCAACAACTCACGGCCGAACAAAATTTCCTTTTTTTAACCCATCGGTCCCCCCTTTTGGGAACCCTTTTTTTCTCTTGCGCTGCCGCTCCTTGGAAGGCATTGCCGATCTTGCGTATCTGGAGAAGGGGATCGTGCGCCGCCGATCTGAGCTCTGGGAATCGCGCCGCCGATCTGAGCTCTGGGAATCATGCCGCCGAGTGGGCAAGGCGTTGTGGGGAGGTGCTCGCCGTGACTCGGCTGGAGATCTTGATGCACGAGGGGCTTTGCTGCAGCCTAGATCTGGAGGTTGCAGTTACAGGAGGGGGGGCTCCGCCTGGGAGAACTTGGAATGCCGCCGCGATGGGGTTGGGGTCGGGGTTGCGCCACAGGGAGCCCACCATCGGAGCGCCTGCTCCATCGGGAGATGTACTGTTGACTGGAGCGATGTGACTGGATATGGGGGGGGCTTGAAGCTGCAGGAGGCGATTTCGTATCGCCTGGAGAACCGAAGGGGCTCGCGCGGAGCGTAGAAGATGTGGCGTTGCCCATGGGAGGAGAGGCTCGCTGACGAGGTTGCAGCACACCGCCTCGAGTCGTGCGGCCGATCCAGGTCACGCGAGGAGGTCTGGAAAGCCGTGAGATGGCCGCTAGGCGTTGGGAGATGGTTGCATGAAACTGAAGATCGCGAGGACTGCAGCATTGGAAGATGACCGCTCGCGAACCTAGAGATACCGCAAGATAGCGGTGCGCGAGGAAGGAGCACTAGATCTGAAGGCGCTCAAGGACTAGGACACACACATGAGGAGGCCGCCCAGCTTGCCTGGAGGAGGCGATGCACGAATCAAAGAAATTCGTGCTACATAGATCTTCAAGGAATAAAACTCTCGAACAATCTAGGGATGCAGAAAACCCAAAAAAACTCTTGAATCTCGAAAAATAATGAAGTAAAAGTCCTCAAGAATCGACCGCTCTGATACCATGTAGAAAATATGAAGCGGAAGCAAAACATGGAACAAGAATAAAACATATGAAGAACGCGGGATTTTAACGTGGAACCCTACTCCAGAAGGAGCGGGATGAAACCACGGGAGAAGCCCCTGAATTGGGTGTTTCTTCTATTGAAGTTCTCAATGAGTACAGGGGGTGTGGGGCTCCTTATATAGTCCCACGGACAGACCCAATAGTGACCGCTCCCCCATGTGGTACTAAACACATGGGTGGGCTCTTTTCTTTTCCAACAATTATAACAAATATACCTATGTAACTTCTTATATTATCAAATTATTTTCTCTTAAGTATTTCATTATACAATTACAGTGCATCACATGCTTAATGGTGGTGGGCATTATGGACCAATAAATGGGCATGTTAAGGAATAATGAAGTTAAATGTGTGGCCTTTAATGTAAATTACTAGCATCACATAAACTAATCAGACAAAATAAAACTAATCAGACAAAATAAAGATATAATCTCTAAGTCAAGAAATAACAATCAAGTATTACGTTTACTAAAAAGAAAAAGAATAAACGATGAGATATACATATAGTACCTGAAGCACGTGACATGTTGGACCAATACGGAACAAGATGATGGACATCGGGAGAGAGGATTATCCATTGTAGGAGAGGAGATGAGAGGATGAAATGCATCTCTATGTGCAATAGTTGGCGAGGATGTTTTCTGTTCTCGTCAAATGCTGGTCATCGTTAGGGGTGTTAGTTGAATTGAATCACTCGAATTTAGTTAGGATTCGTTCATATGATTTTAAGAAAAAGTTCGAGTAAAAAAATGAAGTGAATTTGAATTTAACTGGTAGATACGATCCCAATTGAATCGAATCTAAATTAACGTTAATTTTTTCGATATTAGTTCCATTCGATAGTTAAATACATACATGCATGTACAATCATATCAAAATATTTATATTGATATACATAATACATACATACATACCTATACATATAATATGTACATAATTACATACATACATATAACAAAACCCACCATGGACCAATGAGGCTCCTTTCCATATTCCGGTTAAAGGAGTTATAGAATAATTACATTAAGGGATTAATGAGTTTTTAATCCAATTCATTTGTGAGTAAATACATGTCAACAATAATATATGAAGAAATAGTAGTAGATGTAATGATATTTAAATAACAATGAAAGATTTATCATTTGCATTGTATCAGTAAGCACGTCATTTTGTTAAAGTATGACAAGTAAGAATAAGCAATTACACATTTATATTTTGATTTCATTGTTTACAAAGTTATCAATCATACTTTGTTTCGTACTTTGGTTGCTTAATACGAATGAAAAGAAAGTACCAAATGTTTCATTTTGGAACAAGCATCTCTAAAGGTACTCTTAAACAAACTTATTAATACTTTTTAAGTGGTTACCATTAAACTCATTATCGTACCCAAGCTCCACTTATTATAGTTATTAAGTGGTCATCGGCAAATCATAATCAACTTTGTCATGTCTAAATGCCATTTTTATTGTAATGACCAGGTGACAAGGTGAGGCTACCAAATATGCTCTGCTTCATTGTGTTGCTAGAGAGAGACATCGAGAAATGTCATTGTGGGACGAGAGTAGAAAGGGAAGTGCCAGTCGAGGAATTTTTTTTTACAATTTTTTTTTGTTGTTTGATCGTTATGGTTGGTAGGGTTGATCGCGAACGATGCAAAATTACTGAATCACGATGTAACTTCAAGTATTACGAAAGTGTGGTAATTCGTCATGGTTTTAGATATCACGGTATAAAAATAACTTTATGGATGTTGTGCACGACAACAGTTTTTTTAGCAAACGTATAATTGTACTTTTCCATGGGGGTATGCAACAGCTACGGTATGAGTAGTCTTCCTCGTCGCTATGATAGTTGAAATTACCGTAGATTCTGGCTGCATGGAGTTATTCCCCAATGAATTATAACTTTTGCAAAATATTATACAGAAGAGGTATATATCGACAAACTTGTTTGCTGTTTGATGTGTCACAAACCGCAAATGATCTCTCGCGCATGGCAAACCGTTTGCCTTGTCACATTAACTGCAAAATCATGTACCAGGTGTGAGCATCTGGGTTCTCGATCCCCTCCCACCCGTTCATGTGGTACGACAAACGATTTGCCGATACATAATCATTCTAGAAAATATTTTCACGTTATACATTATTTTGAGCAGTTTTTTTGTCCACTCCTCTTTTCGGTAAACGTCCCTTTGGACATAGATAAAAAGTGAAAACTTGAAAAAAAAGAGAGGGTAGGAGAAATATATACCATAGAATGAGAGTTCGACAATTACCTCTACGTTTCGGGTTGAGAAAGGAGGGAAACGTGCTGGAATATTATTATTAAGCACGCCATGTATACTCAATTTGGCAGGTGATTTTTGCTTGGTTTCAACATATGCTTAGTCGTATTATTCCGCACATGTACCAAGCTGTTGTGACTCGTGATGCGAAGAATAGATTCGCCCGCACGTGAAGCAGTAATACTGCCATTAAACGTATTATTTATTAGAGGCACGTCGCCAATGATTCTTACAGGTGTATTATATTGTCCTCAATCAGGGAAGGCTGTATTTAATTAGTCGTACTAAAACATATGCCACTGCAAAAAAAAACACTTGCTGGCAACAGTGCAAATGAAATCATTTCAATTACTGCATGCGAAAAATAAGCTCGAATGGAGTCCAAAAGAGAGAAAGGGAGTGCATCGACGCTATGGGATAAAAGGCCCCCCACCCCCTAACCCTACTCACCACCAAAATCCGCCACCTCCGCCCCCTGCTAATGGCCCAGCCGTGGCCGCTTCCCTCGTCTCCAACTTCCCCTGCAATAGGGGCAATCCTCAGGCATCCCCCTCTCCCTTTCTTGACCCTTCCCTCCCCGTACCCCCCTCCCGCCCCTGGAGTGACGTGTGCGGTCCGGCCCCTCCCTCCCATCGACCAGGAGAATGACCTTCCAGCTCCCCACTGTCATGGACGATGAGGCGGTTGCTTTTATTTCGGAAGATGACACTGCATCTCTGGAGAAGTCCTGGGCTAATACCCTGGTCTTTTATGTCCTCGGCAAGAAGCCCTACAGGAAGCTTCTTCAAAGTTTCGTGGAGCGTGTGTGGAAGCCTTCGTCTGGATACAGGCTATACCCCGCGCGAACGGCTTCTACTACCTCCAACTCAACTCCGACGAGGAATGCCTGTGCATCGTAGGAGGAGGTCCCTGGCTCTTTCAGGGACGATTTATGGTCGTCCGGCGCTGGGAGGCGAACATTTGCTTGGAGCGTGACCTCCTTTCAGAAATGCCCCTATGGGTGCGGTTACACGGCTTGAGCCTCAGCCATTGCACTCCCTTGGTCCTTAACAAGCTAGGTAGCCTGCTTGGCACCCTTCTCTTCATGGATGCGGCCACATCCTCCGGTCAACGTCAGGGATATGCCCGCTGTTGTATCTTGATTCATGCCTCGAAGCAAGTTCCTGATGCTCTTCCCCTGGTCTTCTTCTCGGACGCTCGCAGATGGTTTGGGTGGAGCTCGAATGGCGCCCCCCGAAATGTGAGTCATGTGTCTCCTTCGACCACCCTTCTTCCTTATGCGCTTTTTTCGCACCGCTGGAGAATGGGAACCCCACGCCCAATGTTGATGCTCCCCCTGTAATTACGAACGACCATGTGGAGGCCAACCCTGACGTGTCCTCGGAGGCGACCCATCCTAACCAACCATTGCAAAGCCATGATTGCGATGGCCGAATTGAAATTCCTCTTCCGCATCCAGAATACGGTGGCAAGCCTCCTCTACTCTCCTTTGCCGCTGCTCGCAAACGCCCCTCTGGAAGGCCATTCTCCGCCTTCTTGTATGGCACAAAAGCATTGCTTCACTGGCCAGCATCCATCCCCAGGAAACCCCCCGCTAACCGTGAACCAAGTCCACAACTGGAGGCTTCACGGATTGACCTCAACTCCCCGTCAATTGACCTTACGCCGGATAACATAGAACCCCCTCTTTTGCCTCGCAGGAGCAATCAATTTCCCAGCC
Source organism: Ottelia alismoides (assembly GCA_037367405.1). Taxonomy (NCBI): domain Eukaryota; kingdom Viridiplantae; phylum Streptophyta; class Magnoliopsida; order Alismatales; family Hydrocharitaceae; genus Ottelia; species Ottelia alismoides. The sequence continues at coordinate 547,213 of JAZKJV010002956.1, forward strand.
AGTTGTTTTGGTGGAGCCCAACCCGGCATGGCTTACAGCGATACATAGGAAGAAGAAACCCTCGCTCGGAGGCAAAAGCTCCGGCCAAAATCAGCAGAACCCCAGGGCCACTCTCCGCCACGTCCTTAATGTCTGTGGCTATGTGTAATGTGAGGGGATTAAACCGGCCCCGGAAAATCAAGGCTATATTCCGTCATCTAACGTCTCTCGGGCAGAACTAGTTGGTCTTGTGAGACCAAGATCAGACCGGAGAATAGGGGAAAATTTGCCTCCTACTTCCCCAGCGGATGGGGTATTATTCATAACGACACTGCCCTTGGCTGCATATACTTTCTCTGGAAGGAGAACTCTTGGTCTTGCTCCCCTATTTCTACCTCCTCTCAAGCTTTCATCATCTCCTATCCAACAGGGAGGCTTAGCGATTGCAGTCTCCATTGTCTATGGCTCGAACTCACCGCTGCTCCGCAGGGCTCTTTGGGAGGACCTCGTCTCCATTAGCTCCTCTCTTGACTCTCCATGGATAGTTATTGGGGATTTCAACGCTGTCGGATTGACAGCGGGAAGCTTGGTGGTAGGTATCCGGCAACGACGGCAAAGGAAGATTTTAACAGTGCATTGACTCATGTGGCCTCTTCGAGCTACAATCTTCTGGCAACCCTTGGACATGGTCAAATTGTTCAGTCGGCACAACTAGGGTCGCTGCTCGCTTAGACCGTGGCATGGTAAACCCCACATGGATGTGCAAATTCCCATACTGTCACCTGCGATATTCCCTCCTTCACTCGAGCGACCATCTCCTGATGACCGTCGCCTTGGCTAAGGCAACAATAAAGCCAAGACCTTTTCGCTATTTCGATTACTGGGCCGCACAACCGGGGTACATGGACATCGTCTCCAATGCTTGGGCATCCTTGGTCCGTGGGAACCCCGTCTTCCGAATTGCTCGGAAACTAAGGAATCTGAAGATGGCCCTCAAAGCTTGGAACAACAAGGAGTCTAACATCATGGATGAAGTTAAGGATATGAAAGCCGCTTTGGCAAGGATCAACGATGCACTTGTTGTTGCCCCTCTGGACCCAACCTTAGCCCAGCTTGAGATCGATATCAAGACCCACTATGGAACCTAGAGAGCGACCTTGAATCCGCATGGAAGCAGAAGAGTCGCATGGACTGGCTAACTCTCGGCAACCGCAATACCAGATTTTTCCATCTCCTCCGCCAGCGCCCGCATTGCCAGGAACTCCATTCCATTTCTCCTCACAAGTGATGGCCAACTGCTCGACAAGCCAACCTTGGTGGCAAATGCTACGATGGAATACTTCGGCGATCTTCTTGGGACGCCTACCCCCCGTGTAACCTGCTACCGCCCCTGCACCGAAAATGAAATTATCTTCTATTGGTTGTGAGTGGCTGGAGCAGCCGTTCGAGGAGGCTGAAATTCTAGAGGCCTTGAAATCAATCCCCTCCTCTAAAGCCCCCAGCCCTGATGGATTCAACGGTGGCTTCTTTAAATGGCACTGGCACCTAATCAAGCATGATCTCTGCGAGGCTATCACCTACATCTACCAGGGAGGAAATCACGTCAAAGAACTCAATCAAACCTTCCTTACTCTTGTACCGAAGGTCCCTTCCCCTAATGAGCTTTCAGATTTCCGTCCAATCTCCTGTTGTAATGTCGTATACAAGATATTTGCCAAGCTGCTTGCCACTTGGTTTGCCTATGTTCTCCCTCAAATTATCTTCCAAAATCAATCGGCTTTCATCAAAAGCCGTACTTTGGGAGATTGAGGCTCGTGCAAGAAAAATGGTGGGCTTCGACAGGAGGTCGGCCTCCAGCCGGGCTTGTTTTAAAATTGACCTATCTAAGGTATTCGACTCTATTGAGCATGCCTTTATCCTTTAATGTCTGAAGGGCATGGAATTCGGGGATCGATGGATCTCTTAGATCAATTACCACATCTCTACAGCCTCCTTCTCCGTCATGGTCAATGGTTCTCCTCATGGCTTCTTTCGGGGTACTAGGGGTTTGCGCCAAGGGGATCCCTTAAGCCCGCTCATGTTTGTTGTTGGCATGGAAGCCCTCACTACTCTGGTGGATACCTATGTTTCCAAGGGGCTCTCAAACCGCTCGTCTGTGGCCGTAGACCTACTATCGCCACTCCAACGCACCTTATTTATGCTGACGACCTTCTCTTCTTCTGCAAGGCTACATCCAGCTCGCGTCTCGCGATCAAAGAAATCCTGAATTAGTTCCTCCACATGTTGGGGCTTGCCATGAACGTCCGGAACAGCAAGCTCTTCCGGCGAAAAATAGCCCGGCTGACTTTGGATATGTCTCCGTCTGGGGCTCCTTCGTCACTCTCTACCTACCACGTACCTGGGACTGTCGCTCGTCTCTTCTTATGGTCGTGGCTCCTTGGCTAGAATTCTTGAGGACAAGGTTAGGGCCTTGTTGAGCGGCTGGAAGGCAAAGGCCCTATCTATGGCCGACCGATTCCAACTCTTGAAGACCATCGTTGCCGGTTTGGTCCTTTTCTGGACTGATGGCACGACCATCCCATCCCGCACTGCCCGAAGGGTCGACATGCTTTGTGCAGCTTTCCTATGGAACTATGGCCTCCATTCCATTGCTTGGGACACCTTATGCTTCTCGAGGGTGGAGGGGGCCTTGGCTTACGTTCTGTTGCTACCGTTAAAGCGGCGATGTCTATCTCGTGGGCTAGGAAAAATCTTGAACGTTGGCTCCTCTTTATGGGCTTCTTACATGAACGCGACGTATCTGCACTCGAGCCCCTTCTTTGATGTGGTGCATGTTGCTTCGGCCTCCCCCTTATGAAAGCTCATTCTCTCCTCTCGCCCACCTCTTCGTGCACGCATTGGGGGATCTCTCCCCCTATTTGAGTGGTTACCCGCTGGTTCTTCATTCTCATTTTCTGTTGCCGTGGACATTGTTCGCCCGAGGAGTGATCTCGTGCCTTGGGCTGATGTGGTTTGGATGAAGGGGGTGACCTCCAAGCATTGCAGCACCCTCTACCGGGCCGTCCTTGGTCGATTACCCACTACTGATAGGCTTGCGAGACTCGGTATTACATCTCACACCCCTTGTTACCTTTGCAACTGCGCCATGGAGTCCAGAGCCACATCTTCTTTTACTGCCAGTTCTCTTATGGTGTCTGGGCCAAGATCTGCTCTGCCTGTGGGGTGCCTTCTTCTGCAACCTCGAAGCCTTTTATGAAGCCTTGGATTGGATTAAAGCCACTCTCTCCGCCAATTCTCGGCAGCGTTTGGGAATAACTCTTGATGCGACGGTCTGGGAAATTGGAAAGAAAGGAAAGGACGATGGGTGTCTGGCAGGACCTCCGACCCTGCTACTATGGTAAACTCTGTGCTTTCAAACTCTGCTATTCTCAATGTTAACTATGGACCCGAGTTTTTGTGCTCCCTGGGATCCATCAATCCCCCCCCCCCTTCTTTTTTTGTAACTAGGGAACTGAGCCCCATTCTGTTTTTTGTTTACTTCTTTAAATATAGTGAAAACTTTCCAAAAAAAAAGATCGAATGCCAATGCTAATATATGGCGATAGGAATTTTTAGTCATTATAATCTATTGTCGTTTGGGCCAGTCTCCGTCCTCCGTGATATATTTATTAATATGAAAAATATTATTTACCTCCACGTATTAGATAATATTTATTTGTTGATCTGCAAAACATTCTTTAGCTTCACGTATTTGATACATGTTTCTATTATTATAAATATTCACTTCTTACCAAGATATATTTTATTTAAAAACCATTGTAAAAAGGGATTTTTACTTGACAAACTTTATAAATTTTGTCACTACCTCCTCACCTTTGAAACGATGTATTTCTCCCTGGACCCCGCAAACATACTAACTCTTACTGTATAGAACCTGCAGTTAACTCTCATCCATTTGACCATTAAAACTAACCAAATTCCGTGAATTTCTTTTCTATACTACTCATTTTATTTCTTTAAAATTATAAAAATACCATCCCTTCTCCCTCACACCTCCACCACATCCCCTCCTTCCCTCCCCCTCACCTATTTCATCCCAGACCTCCCCTCCTTTGACCTCCTCCCTAACCTCCCCACCCCTCCCATTGACCTCCATCGTGAAGCTCGCGCTCCTCCACAGGCTCCCCACCCACATCCTCGGCCGCTCGTCATCGCTCTCCATGTCTCCTTCCTCCTCATTCAGCAAGTATATACTCCCACCCTTTGCCGAATTCATCGTTGTATTGACCCTTTCGCACGCGAGGACCGTATGTCCTCTACAGCCATCCGCAAAGCCTCGTTGTCGTGATCCATACCAAGCTGGAAGGCTTCCCCCAGTTGGGCCTTTCCAATTCTCCTTCCCCGTTACTGCTCCAATCATCCATGTTCCTTTCCACCTATCGATAGATCGATGCCAACGTGCTTGCGCTCGTTCCGTAGAAGCCATGCGTCATAATTCCCTGATATCGGCCAGGAAGAGATCGGAAGTGGCTACCTTCTTCAGAAAGATGGTACATCGAAACAGAATTCTATTAGAGGATTCCCTGAGGAGCGGTAGCTTCGCCCGAAGGAGCTCTGCAACCTTCAGCTCATCGGGCACAGAGATATACTCGATCTCGCCTCTGAAAACTGCACAGACGCTTGCGACCAATGCGACTACTCGAAGTAAGGATCGTTCCATAGCTCCGACAGGAGCCATGACCGATCGGCACAAGCTCCGCCGCCCATTACTGTAACCATCATTACTAATTTACTATTGTGGTTTGCAGGGCAAGCTCTGGGCAAGGATGTTGCCGGTGTCTGACGACGTTGAGTATCCGTATATCGAGAATGCTGATGCGATGAACCGTCGTCATAGAGAATAGTGAGGGACCTAAAGTCATCGACGTCGGAGGAATGCAGCACGAACTCTGGATCGACTCGATCCTCTGCTGAGGAGGCACTGATGCAACATTGTGTTGGAATGGCGATATGCGGAATCCTTACGAGGATCATCAAGGGAACCACCGGAGAATCCTCGTGGTCAAGGAGGAAGTCAGTGACCTCCGGATGCCAGCCCCGCCGGCCACCTGAGGCTGGACAGAGGCACCTAGAACGACCGATGTGAAGAGGCTCAATGTTGTTTCCATGTTTCAGCACGGTGAAGCTCTGGCCAGAGAGATTACGGAGGTAGACGCACTGCTAGGCTAGTGGGGGTGGGCACGAGGGGAATGCCGGAGGCCATGGCAATGGATGTCCTATGATGAGGACGTGGACACCGACACCCTTGCATCCCATGACAATCTCGACACGGACGTTGTGGTGCGGGGATCCTCATTGGGTTCTTCGGAGGAGAGGTAGAGGATGGAGCTCGTTAACCCAACAAGTCCTTGCTTGCTCCCAGCATCTATGCTGTTACATCTTTCCACCATCCAAAGGGAAAGGAAGAGTAAGGAGGAGGAGAGAAGAAGAAAGGACAGAGAGGAGGAAAATTCTAATGTTGGATCTATTGTAGTTTAATTACCCAATCTTAAATCCAAGCAAGTTAACTCAAGAAGTTCCAAATTAAACGATAGGGTGTGGGGTAAGATGAAGCAAGTTTATAGGATCGAGGGGGAAATACATTATTTCAAAGGTCGAGTAGGTAATTGACAAAGTTTATAGGATCTGTCAGGTAAAATCCCTTTGTAAAAAAGGATTCCCATTCGATTATGTGTAGAATAATATATGGTGTACATATAGACTGGCAACATATATGTCTTAGAATTTCTATATTAATATAATATTCATATTTATTATGTCAAGAATACATGTGGATGTATATGTATGTTCTATAAAACAAGTAACAATTGAATGAAAAATAACCAAAGTGTTTTCCAATAAAATCAAAATAAAAATAGTAATGATCCAATCCAATTAAAAGCTTATAATTATGTACTTAAATTGTAAAAGATAGTACTTTAAAAATGTGCAATAATTTACTTGCTAACAAATTATATACATAAAATAGTAAGGAATGCATAAAGTCCATCTCAAAAGATAAAAATCCAACATAAACAAAACATACTTCAAGTCATTACTGGAATTTAGGACTTTTGCATCGGATCAGTTTCAGTGGTCGTCTAAAAGCATCAAGAATGCTTCTTTATCGGCGATTGTATTTTAGCCGAAGGTTTGACATTGGTCAATGATATTTAGTTTTAAGCGGACAAAAATATGTAGGATAGTCAACCGATGTAAATATTTTTTTGACGTAAAAATAGCGGCAGACAGTAGCATGCTGCAAATAAGTTGACCTATTTTAAGAACCCAAATTACACTTTCCTCCCACACTTCTCTCTTCCTCCAGCTCTAACCATTCCCTGCCCTTCGTCCATCCCTCTCTAGTTATTACTTCCTTCCTCCGCACTTGCACCCCAACCGATCCTCTTCCTTTATATCGTTGCTCCCTCCTCATCCTCCTCTCCGCTCGCACCCCTCCTCATCACCAACCCTCGCCCCTTCCTGCTCCTACTCTCTAGTCGCTGACCACCTCCTCCTCACCATTCACCGCTCCCCTTCTCCCTATCTATCCCCCTCCTCTCCTCCTACTCCCTTCTTATAGGTCACTTGATTGCCTAAGATTCTCCTGGGGTCGGGTGGTAATCCTCATCCTCCTTATGTGGCTTTCACACCTCCATCCCCACACTTTATCCGTTGTATATATTTCTACTTTCTTTCGTAATTGTAACTCTTTACTTAATGTGTGTATGTTTATGTAGATGCAGAATACCATGTTTTTTCTTGTCAAATATCCATGTTCAATGCAACATATAAATATACTCAGAATAGAATGTATATATAAAATGGTAATCTTGTATGTATGCATGTGGATAATTGACATATGTTTCTTCTTGAATGTGTTAATATTGTGTAAACTATAGTGACTAATAAATGTGTTAAATTGTGGGATGTTGATTTAGACGTACATGAGAATTCCAAAAGTGATGAACATATTGTATAAAATCTTAGGGTACTAATTTAGGAAATACATCTGGATCCATCTAGTGATTCATCTATTGTATAAATTGTGGGCATGCTGGGTTAGAATATACATGAAGATCGTCTAGTGATTTTCGTCTAGTTAAAATATAGTGTCATATAATTTGTAAATTAGATAATCTTGTTCAATGTATATATGTATGTATATCTATGTATTCCATACAATTGTTTGTTTACCACCAAATACGTTTATTTTTGTATATCTATATGTGACCATGTATTACCATATGCCCAATTCATAAATACTTTAGTCCTATCTAGCTATAACATAAATCTATAATTATTGTGGAAATATGCATGTGACACATTGATTAAAGTTAGTTTGATATGAAGGTTATATAATATATTTAAAATCACACAAAACATGTCGCACACCCATGTGTCCCTCAACATCGGGTTCTTTGCGGCCCTAAATATCGAGAGGAGTGTGCAAGATATTGGAGGATTTCATCACCTCCAATTATGTTATACGTTTTTTTATCTTTCACAAAATATTCCTGATCTATTGGTCGTGGATTTTGATGTTTGTAGGTGGAAGAATATTTTTTATAGATACATTTCCAAAAATTGATATATTAAAAACTATATTTAGATATAAATTTATGATCATGTATCTCATATGCAACTTATAAACTATCAATTTACGTAAATACTCTATCAACATAAATGGTAAAATAATGGACAACTTACAATTCTCATTTGTATCATGTACAAATGGATGGCATAAGGTGTATATATAATATTGTATTTTTGTTGGCTTTCCTTATTCTGCAGATCTTGGATGAATGGGGTACATAAGGATTCAAATCTTACTCTAGGTGCTCATTGTCACATACAACACTCTCTACCTCAGGAAAAAACAAATTGTATAACCCTTCCTCTTATGTATACCAAATCAATCATAATACGCTCTCAATATTGTTCTTGTGATGATAAAAATAAGAGTTGATCATGATTGGGTTATGAGGTATACAGAAGGAATGTGGGGTTGTTATACCTAATTTTCCTTAGATATAAATAGTTGGTTCGAATTCTTATGGATGAGCTCAAGTGGTAACATAAATAAAACACTTCTCCTCTCTTATCCTAGAGTTAGTGTAATGGATTTAGGTCAACGTTGAGTTAAGGTTTAGATTTTCATGATTTATGAGACTGATTTCTTTACCTTTCTCAAATAACGGACCTTAACACTGTATAATTTATAGGTATTGATAGATATTTCTTATTATTACTATGAATAAGAAGTTTTTCAATTGTGAAGGTACTCGACATGGACAAGTCATAGTTAAGGAAGCACAAGATAGATTATCCCACTTACAAAAATAGTGAGTTGAATTTGTTAGAGTGGGCTTCACGATGATCCGAAGATAATTCTGAGAGGTCCAAACCATGCGCTCATTCTGTTGGACATGCGAGCCTATGATGAGCCATTATGTTATAAACGTTATTACAAATTTCATTCCCAGATCTCCAATGAAGAATAATTTATTTCTATAATAGGTCCCTTAGTACAATTAGAATAATGTACCGTGGCCATCTTGATGATCATACAACTATTGATTCAATAGTTTAATTATGGAGGTTGTCGCTTTGATGTTATCTAAAGAGTTAGATAGAGGCACCGTCAAATGATTGTTAAGAGATGATCTCTAGCATGAGTAGGAGATGGAAATTCTTTTTCTAATGGGTTGGTATCTAACCAACCACTTGATGAACGTCCTCTGCATATAAATAGAGATTCGTAAGTGATATATAAGTTAGGTGAAAGAGTTGACTTTACGAGATCGAGATAATCAAAGACCTACCGTGTGTTGTCATGATATAGGCATGCATCCTATGACCAGAGACATATGTGTCACTATATGTTTGGGTATGTACATTTGGCAGACGATAGGTTTATGATCTAATCAAGGTCTATACCCCAACAAGCTGGTGTACATACAAGGAAATACGAGTAATATGATCTTTAAAAGGAATCATATAGGCACATTATTGAACCGGATGACATGATCTCACTCATGAGATATTGGGATCAAAATCCGTGCACGATCATCTCTCTTTGGAAGCTTGACTGAATTTGTAGGTTTGATATATGATTTTAGGAAGTATATGATCCATACTTTATGTATCGTGTATGCTTTTGGAAACTATATGATTGATACCACATCCCAAAGATCAAGTGAGAAACTTAACGATAAAACCCTTAAGGAGATAGTTTAATTAAGATCTAAAACTTCAGTTCTATCCTCTATCTTCCAGTATGCCGGATGTACACGTATTAGGAATACTAGAGGTTATGTGATCAATAAACATTTATATAACCATGATGCTTCCATTCTGAGGGAGTGATGAAACAAGTATGGATTTTAGTGACTCCTCTCAATAGAGAAGTAATATGATATTAGTACAAATGTTGGACATTGATCTGAATACGATTGAGATGCAAGAGAATATTAGGTTTATGGATTTGATTTAATAAAACATCTATTTGAGGTCCCCTTGATTTGGATTTGATATATGATCTCAATATCCAAGTCACTATACATGGAACGTATAATCACATTATCCTTATCTCCATGTATCCGTGGAGAAAGCACATTATTCTTGAAAGATTTCAAGAATAAATCCATTGATGAATGTATATATGAACATTAAGAAATTGATAATTAATTGTGATTTAATTGTCATGAATAATGTGAATGAGATTCATATTATTTAGTTGCATGAGAATGATGATCCAAGATAATTGTGATTTAACTATTAAGGATATGAATAATGTGGATGGCACTATCTTTTATAAATGTGATTTATAATATAGTAGAGTGAGTTTATTGTACATATTATCTACAAATTAATTGTTAATGTGAATTAGATTGACTTTGAAAATTAATTAGAAAACAATTTACATTTTATTTTTTATTGTAAATGTGATTTACATTTATTTAATTGCATAATTGAAATATTCATAAAATTAATTTGGAATTATTTTTTGTCAATTAATTTACAACAAAAGTTGTTGTAAATAAATAAAGGATTATGTGAGATATAATAATCTCACATAATTGGAATGGAACCACCTTCCTAATATGGAGGGTGGACTACCATCCTTAACTTGTTCATGGTGGTCGTACCCTTCATATGTGGAAGGTGGTTAGCCACCTTCCTTATCCGTTATTAGATGATGATTTGGTCGAATTAAATTATATTTATAATATATATTTTTATTTAAATCTTTTTTTATTTTTATATAGTACAATCTTGGCCATTAAATAGAAACACATATCAACATCAATCATTGATTTTGTGTTTCACATGGATTGTGATCCATGGACTTCTAAAATACTATAGAGGAAACCCTAGATATTCTTTTAAAACAATTGAATAATCCCTCTCTCATTATCCTACCACACACCCCATTTCACTCCCTCTATGTGGTTGTGCACTTTGGGCCTTAGAAAGAATCACTGTCGTCGTCACGTCATCGTGCCACCGCTTCGACTGTTCATGGATCTCTGTCTCCTTCGGTACACGTCGCTCGCGAAGATGACATTGTATATTGTGTGATGAGAATAAGAGATTAATCATTTATATAGTCATCATGTATTGTGAGAAGCCAACATCTCATCAACACACTCGCAAGCGTCTCCTCCGTTGGGTCAAACTTGAGACAAGAGTTCTCTTTGTTTAGAGACTTCGATCGCAATCAATTTTAAAAAGTAACCCTAATATGCCTTTGTAATTTAGATGAAACGATCCGAGAATTATTTTTAGATCATGTGGTTTCATTGCATTTATTTTTTTAATTCTGCTGCCCCGAGCAACTAGTGCGACTAGTCGCTTCAATAGCATATGATGCGATGACCACGTTTCCGTGATGTGTGTAAGGTTCTTCCCATAAACTTTCAGTAATATAAAAGACTTGTTCAAAGTCTTGGATATGATCCAAAACCCTTGGTGAACAAGGATTAGTATTCAGATCCACGTGACTCATTGTTTTTGCATTGGATGCAAGATTCGAATCAGTTTTTCTGTTAATTAAAACCTTCTGTTTGTGCACTGTTTAGGCATATTTTTTGGAAAATAAATTATATTTAGAATGTCTAAATATGTTCCAAAAACATTAGCCTAATATCGGTAACAAAAGTGTATGATTGATTCGATGAGTTCCAGCTATGAAAGTTGTTTTGCATGCATTTACATATCTGTAAGAAAATTATTTTAGCATACTGTTTTCCCATCGTAAAACATGAAATAAACATTGGATTTAGTAGAGAATCAAATCAGCAAATCGATCGAATTTATTTCACGTGATTTTAAGCTCCATTTGCCCTAGATATCCCATATCTAATGGAGATGGTCGAAAGATGATTAGATCATCCGATCACTTTGCTCAATGTGTTTATAGTTCAATGGAAATCCTGAAAATTATGAATTTATCTTGATTAATTATTATTCCAAATAATTATTAAAATAACTCATTAATTACCATTGGCCATTGAATATAAGTTTCATGAAAACCCTACTTTACGCTACAATAGTTGTAGGACAATCTTTACATACAAAACATTGCTACTTGAATAGGAATGCAGATTTGTTTAGTAAATTTCCTTACAATATTAATAATTTTTTTATAAATATTATACTGCATAAGTTTGATTGAAATATAGAATATCATCTCAAATATAATATGATCAAATCACAATATCATGACCTGCGGCGGATATGGTGTATAGTTAGGGATAGTTGGGGTAGAGGGTTGCTCCGTGAGTGGTCTGTCCCACATCCTGTGCATACTGGCCATGAGAGCTGGTAAGGAAGGGATAATTCATGAAATGATAATGAGATTTTTTTAATTATTAAAATTTGAATAATAAGTATTTTGAGATTATACCATCCTTCAAATTACAATCAAGATTGTTTGCTGGTTATTTATATTGGATTGATAATTGATTTAATATAATTAAATCAATTATATCCTATTAAAAAACTATTATTAATAGAGTTGTATTTATCTTGGAAGAATTAATTATATGAACATGAACCATAATAATTAATTAAAATTTGAACATGATATGGAGGATCAACTAAGTGACATCCATGGTCTCTCGTCATGGCAAAGGGTTCCGTCACCATGGATCATATGTAGAAGATGCTTGTCCTAAGTGACAATTCCGGCATACATGAGCACATGGATCATACCCTTTTCTTCTCGAAAGAGTAAGGTCGTATGCTTAGTGACCCAAATATCTAGTCCTCATATTATTGGGACGATATTGGAGTGCACATAGTGAGTTCTAATCCTGTTGATGGTTGGTTTAATTAACGATGGGTCGAAATTGACTTAGGAGTGGTCGGACGGGGTGTTAGAGACCGACTTGTGAAATGAAAGTTGGACTTGAAAGGCAGAATGAGTTCCTTCTTCTTTTTATCCGAATTACAAGTTCTCATATTATTGGGATGTAACAAAGGTAAGAAGGAGATCCCAAATCTTGGTAGAGATATACTGTTAATTATATCTCTTACTTTGAAAGTGAATAAGGGAATTGACTTTAAAAGTTAACAAGGAAAAGGGAACTTTGATATAAAATCTAAAATCAAAGTAAAATATGTATTTATACAAATTTCTTATTTCACATAACTTACATTAAACTCACTTCAAACTGTACTAAAAATAACCAATAAATATCATTGATTGTATGCATGATCAAGATATTTTACTTGCAATCGAAGACATAATATATATGGTTTCAATATGCAAGTTTCCTCATACTAATGATGAATAATAATTAATTAGACAACAAGTCAACAACCTTGGGCTTGTATGTCTATATAGTCTAGATCTCTCATCGAATTTTCTTGGGAAGCATCATGTCGATGATGATCATATTGTAAAAAATCCTTATAAAATCCAAGAAGATTTTGTGGCACATATGGTCTCTCAACATTTAACCATGAATGACATGGTTCATTGCATTATGCATGATGGTGACTCGATAAAATATGGTGTACTCAAAATGTGTGAGTACCTACCTAAACTAAACTCTTTAGAGTTAAGATGGATATATATGATGAGTGACATCATTCTGCTGTCTATACTGAAATCATTCATGAAGCTTCATAATATTTATATAGTATGAACATGATGATTCACATATAAATGTTGAAATAATCGAATATCGAAGTACCTTGAGGGCATGGTAAATTTAGGAGATCCTTTATCTTAAACAAATGTTGTTTATGCATTGAGGGAGTACTTTTGAAGCATGGGGACCCAAATAAGAAGGAAAGTCAAAGAGTTAACTGTACTATTGTAACTTCCAAGTGACATCCAAAGAGTTGGATGAATGCCAATACTACAACAAGTCGATGCATTCATAGTAAGATCACTTAGACTATTTAAAATCCTTAGAGAAGGACTCAGATAGTGCATCAGATTAAAATATATCTACATGTAATCATTGAAATTGACTTGCTTATTGTATAAGATCAAAGTCTAAAAATTATATTTCATTCTTCTACGCTATTGGTTTCACATGTTTTAGAAGATTGGAAAATTTGATCTTAAGGTATAATAGTCATCCACATGGATGTTGATGCAATTGTTGCAACAATCTTCATAGATAGACTACATATTTTTAGTGGGAGAGTCCTTAGTCTTAGATTATGTCTCTTTAACCTAGATATTAGAATACATTCATTATTTATTTCTAAATGTTGGAAATAAACATACATTATGGATTTTACCTATCACAAAGAGTTATGATGGGATATATTCAGAAGGGAAATTAACATCTAGAACACTCTACTGTATTAGAAAATTAAGGAATAGTTCATTAACATTTCTAAATACTGAAAAATCAAACCTTTAAAGAACAATACGAGGATGAAGATCATTTAACAATGATCTGGCATCAAGATTTGGACATATGTCTGTTGATGAGATCAATAGATTAGTAAGACATGAAGCTCTAAATTGTCTGAAATTTTAGATCTTACGTACTTGTGAATATTGTATTCAAAAGTAAAAATGTTTAATACACCCTTCTCTGGAAAAGATATAAGATACCAAGGTATTCAAGATCTCATACATATTGGTGTATGTTAATCATCTATATCATAATAAAAATTAATGATATATGTTATAATTCGATGATTATTTCTTATATGAGATTTATTTCCTTCACCTTAGAAAACTTTGAAATTTTAAAAAATTTATTTTTTTGGTTTAGACCCAAAGTTTGAAGAAAGATGAAATGAATTTGTTCTAACCAAGTAGCAAGTATCTATTACATGAATTCGAGGAATACCTTGTGGAGAAAGGAATATCATTCCTATCTCACTCCTCTTAATACACCTAAAGTCAATAGAGTTGTGGGCAGATGCAATTGGATCATGTGTGACATGATTTGATTAATGATGATTATAAACATAATTACCTTTAAGTTTCTACGTATATATGTAGTAGAGACTATAATATTTATTATTAATAAGATCCTATGCAAATATAAATTCAAAAAACCTTCATAAGTTATGGTTTGGAACCTAGCCTAGCGTTGGTGAGGATTTAGGGTTGCTTGCCCCATGACCATGTTATGGATGAAAGTTAGCTGGAATCTAATACCTGAGAATGCTAATTCATTAAGAAAATAAAGGATGGTGTTGTATACCTACTTTATGACCTTGAGATTATTAAATGATTTCATCCCTAAGGATGATTCTTAGATGATGGCTCTCTTGAGAATCAAGATGAAAAAGAAAACCAACTCATTGAATGTTTAGACGATAATGAGGCTCCTAAAATCGGAAACTAAAAGCGACAGTTAAAGATGAAGCACTCAAACCTCTTAAATTCAGTTTGAGAGTGGTAAGACCAACTAAAGGGTACGAATTCCATGTGCCAGAAAAATATGGAATTGAGCTAACTTCATATGTTGGAGCTTCTGAGGATTATGACATGGAAAGATGGATGTTAGCAATAAAGTCTAAAGTAAATTTCATATACAAGTGCTATATATGGACCCCATAGGATTTACCTATGAGGGTAAAACCAATTAGGAGTAAATGGATATTCAAGATAAGGCGGGAACATGATTAGAAGGAAGAGACCTTCACAGCACAACATGTATCCACGATACAAACGAAGAGAAGACATCACCTAGAATGATATTTGCTCTTTAGTGACCATTCTTAAACCCAACAAAAATATTGATAATAATAGATACACAACTTGATTATTACATCTACAAAGATGGAAGTCAAGATCGCATTCCTCTATGAATAACTCGCTAAGGACATTCATATAAAGCAACCCCATGGCTTCATGGATGAGGAATGCATGGTGTACAAGCTAAGGAATTTCAGCTATGAACTTAAATAAGCTTCTAGTAGTCGGAACATCAGATTTAATGAAATTATAAATGTTATGGTTTCCATACAAAATCTTGATGAAGCATGCGATGCTTAGTGGGAGTGCTAGTACGTTCATCGTGCTAAATGTAGATAATGTCCTAATCATTTGGAATGATATAAGGTTGATAATAAGTGTTTTATAATTTGGTTTTTACATACATAGAGATTATATGATCTCAAGGATACCTCTTAGATCTTATTTCTGAAGATGTTCAGAAGCAAATAGGAGAAGGTATTGGGAGTGCCGCTTTAGTGGTACACCTTGGACATGTTCCATTTTTAGGAAAACCCCAAGGAAGGATTCTTCTATTAAGATATGATACTGACCTATCAAAATGGATATCACCTCAAATAAGTTGAGGAAGTGAATGCTAAAGCCACTTGCCCTTATGCATTGGTTAGTAGAAACCTGGTGTATGCTAGACGTGTACAAAAGCCAGATGCTCGCCATGCAGTGGGAGTAGTAAACTGTTACTAGTATTACTTTGTAGTTAAAACACTTGATCTAGTAATAAAAATATATTCAAAATTGACAAGATTTTTAGAAAGTGATCTCAACTTCTTATCTTTGATAACATAATACTTTATAGATATTTATCTATAAGTTCTTAAGTACAGTTGCCTTATAAGATAGAAGGTTGGATCTTAGTCTTAGTTTGATAGAGATCTTTGGGAATAAGGTCATTACGTCAAGGATAATTAAAATTACTTGCTGGTTATAACAGTTATAGAGTTTTACTGTCAAAGACAATATAATTGCTTTAACAATATTGAGTATTGGTTGCATAAGATGGAACATTCGCATTGGATGTTAGCATTGTTACTATGAGATATACAAGTATCGTAATAGGACTTAGAGTAGTCTCTTAAGAATAGAGTGACTAATCAACTTGCCTAGCTATTTTTCTAAATAGCATAATATATGTAAGCGTGGGTTTAAAGATTAGCACCTTAATGGCTTTTTCAGTTATTAGGAGATGGTTGGACATGCGAACCCATTATGCAATAAATATTGTTGCAAATATCATTCCAATACCTGAAATGAAGAATAATTAATATTCATAATAGGTCCCTTAGTACAATTAAGGTTATGTACCAAGGACATCTGGATGGTCATACACTTGTTGATTAAATAGTTGAATCATAGAGGTTGGTGCTTGGATATATCAAAAGAGTTTGATAGAGGACTCATCAAGCATCGTCAAGTAATTATTAAGAGAGGATCTCCAGCCTAAGTAGGAGATGTCAATTCTTTCTCTAATGGGTTGATATCTATCAGATCTCTTGATGCATGTCCTCTACATAGGAATATAGATTCTAAGGTATTAGATAAGAAGGTCAAAGAGTTGACTCAATGAGATCGATATAACCAAATACCTATGTCGTATGCTATCACGATGCAAGCACACATCCTCTGACTAGAGACATATGTGTTACTATAAGTTTGAGTATGTACATTTGGCATATCGATAGATTGATGATCTAATTAAGATCTCTACATCGACGAGATGATGTGCATATAAGGACATATAAGTGATACAATCTCTCAAATGGATCATACATGTTCATTGCTGAACCGAAAGACATGAGCTCACTAATGAGATATTGGGATCAAATTCCATGTACTGTCATCTCTCTTTGAAACTTGACTGAATTTATAAGGTTAATATATGCTTTCGAAAAGTATATGATATACATGGGTATCATATATGCTTTTGGAAATGATATGATCGATACCAAATCCCAATGATCAAATGAGAAGCTTAATGATAAAACCCTAAAGGAGATAGTCTAAAAACAATCTAAAACTTCAGTTTTATACGAGATCTTCTAATATACAGGATGTACATGTGTTAGGAATACTTGAGGGTGATGTGATTAATAAATGATCGTATAACCAGATGCTTCCATTTCTAAAGGAATTATTAAATAGGTCATGATTTTAGTGACTCCTCTTCATAGAAAAGTATTATGATCTTAGTCCAAATGTTGGACATTGATTTGAATATGATTCTGAGGCAATGAGAAGATTAGATTTATTTCTTTGATTTAATCAAACATCTTTTGGAGGTCCCCTAGATTTGGATTTGAGATATGATCTCAATATCCAAGACACTATATATGGAATGTACAATCACACTTTCCTTATCTCCAAGTATACATAGAGAAAGTGCATTATTCTTGATATAGTTCAAGAACAATTCCATTGATGAATGTATATATGAGCATTGAGAAATTAATAATTAAATGTGATTTAATTGTTATTAATAATGTGAGTGGGATTCATAATATTTAGTTGCATGAGAATGATAATCCTAGATAATTAGATGTGATTTCAATATCAAAGAAATGAATAATGTGGATAACACTATCCATATTAATTATATATATAATTAATGTGATTTATAATATATTAGAGAGAGCCTATGGTAAATAATATCTACAAATTAATTATTGATGTAAACTGGATTCACATTAAAAGTTAATTGAAAATACAATCAACATTTTATTTTTGGTTGTGAATATGATTCACAATTATTTGATGGTATTGTTGAAATATTCACAAAATTAATTTGAAATTATTTTTTAAGAATTAATCTACCGTAAAAAGTTGTTGTAAACAAATAAAGGATTATGTGAGATATAATAATCTCACATAATTGGAATGGAAGCACCGTCGTAATGTGGAGGGTGGACGACCACCCTTGACATGTTCGAGGTGGTTGCCCCCACCATAAGTGGAAGGGGGCTATCCACCTTCCTTATCCTTTATTAGATGTTGCTTTAGTAAAATTAAAATATAATAATAATATCTCTACATATTTAATTTCATTTAAATGAATTTTTGTTGTATTTTTATATAACAAAATCATGGCCATTGAATGTAAGCACATATCAATATCAACCTTTGATTTTTGTTTTACATGTATTGTGATTTATGGACTTCCAAATACTATAAAAGAAGAGGCAACCTTTTCTCTTCTTTTACAATAATAGAATCATCAATCACTCTCATTCTCATACTATACACCCTGACTCTCTCTCAAAGTAGCTGTCCACTTTGTGTCATAGAGAGAATCATCATCATCGCCACACTGTCATGCCGCCGCTTCGACTGTTCGTAGATATTTGTCTCCTTTGGTGCACCTCACTCGTGAAGAATATGTCGAATCTCAAGTGATGGTATTAGGATTGCTAGAAGCCTGCGTCTCTTTAACACAAGTCGCAAGTGTCTTCTCCATCAGGTCGGATTTGAGGCAAGAGGTCTATTCATTTAGTGACCATCGCAACCACGCTTCAGTAGGTAATGCTAATACCCCTTCGTGGTTTGGATTGAATGATCCAAGAAGTGTTCTTGGATCATGTGGTCTCATCGCATTTGTTTTTTAGAACTTCGCTCCCTGAGCGACTAGTACGACTAGTCGCTCTGATCGCGTAAGATGCGATAAACATACTTCCATGATGCGCTTAAGGTTCTTCCCATAACCTTCACATAACATATCGACGCAAGAAGTGCTTAAACAACCACTTGTGATACATGGTCATTGTGGATGAGCATGCAATTATAAATGTACGGTGGGACTTTTTTGCCACACAAAAAACGGAGACATTTTATAAGAATACAAAGCAATCATTTATAATGCATGGAGCTTTATTGTGTATGATAAATGACTTTCCTGCATATGCCAATCTCTTCAGGTGGAGTACAAAAGGAAAATATGCAGTTCATGTCTGCATGAAGCATACTCACCATATTCGCCTAAATGGGAGTAAGAAGCTATGATATATTGGTTACCACCGATTTCTTTTAGTATTGCATCGATGGTGGAACAACATAGATGAAGATGAGTTTGATGGAAAATGTTACCATACCTCGGGAAAATTCCCAATTAGAGTTTTGATAGCGGATATTGTATGTCAATCCATGCACGTTCTAATGGATAAGTTGTTACAGTTTAAATATATCTAACTTATTACATTATTAAGAACGATTTAAAAGATTTGAATAGTGTAAGATTTAAAAATAAAAGTGTATTTTCTGTTGGAGTTACTGATGAATTTATAAAATACCCTAATTAATTTCATCAAATTGTTGTTGTAGTCAGGTAATTTAGATCAATCAGAAAGGCCAATTAATTATAATTTTATAAATTTTAGGTATTTAATTATGAAATGCAATTTCAGGCATGTTTTGGGAATAAAATGTAGTTGAATATTTCAATCAAACGAAGTCCAAATATCTTAAAACTTAGCTAGAATGTGAAAAATTACGAAATTAATGCATTGTAATTTTTTTGAAATTTCCTAAGGCAAAAAGTTATCACTAATTAATTATACAAACAAAGTGATTTTCATATATTAATTTTCATAAATAAAGAAAATATTTAATTCTTGCAAATAAAATTATCCTATATAGGTCTCTATGAGATATCTAGGAAAAATAATAGATCCCAAAAATATCAGGTCTATAACCAACTAACATGAATTACTCACATCGATAATTAATTTATTTAAATCTGATATGCATATAAATAAAATGATTTTTCATACAAAATAGAACATATTTAATTCGTTCTACTTCAAATTTTTGGGAAATTTTGGAGAAACAAGTCATTTACTACAAATTAAAGACAACACAATGGGAAAAATATGTAATTTTGCGCTAAACTAAATATATATTATCAACTACAATTGACAAATTGACTAATAAACATCAATATTATAGAGAATAAAATGCTCTAGAATGTGTTATTTTTGAATAAAATATGATGTCAAATTGGTGTTCAAATTAAAGAAGAAACATATGGGTATGATTGTAATACATAAATTAAAATTAATAATAAAACAAACATACTAACGTGATTAATGCTATTACCCAAAATCTCTAGATTCTAATTTTCCCCAGGTGATACGCTACACGTGGCTAAGGATTACAAGGACTTCGATAAAAATTTCCAGAAGCGTAGGGGCTTCTATGCAAATTTTCCTCATACTCACATGTCGCACATGTAGTAGGCTGAAAGGCATAACGAGACGCAGGTTTGGAGTCCGCTCCTCTACGTAGCCACTAGTTGTGGTTCATCATACCTGAGATCGAGGTATGGATGGAGGATCGGCTCCTGAACCTTGGCTATCCTAGGCACCGTGTGATAGCAGATCTAAGCTTTAGTGAAGGATTGAATTGCTCGAGCCAAGAGGTATGATAGCAGGCTCATGTTGCCTAGGGCAAGGAGGTACGATAAACAAGGAAACCCAGCTTATATCGAGGTCGAGATGGTGGCTCCTCTATTGGAGCTAAAGGTGATTCGGTGGAGGTCGAAGTTGGGTGAATGATGGAAGGCAATAATGGAAGGATTAAAAGGTGCAACTATGAAGGTGGAGATCGAAAGGTCGGAGATGGTCGCGACTGTAGTGGTTCTTGGATGGTGATGCATGGTAAGGGGATCGAATAATAAGGCAAGAAAAGAAACGAAGGAAAAGAGAAGGAGATAGAAGGAATAACGAAGAAGGAGGGAGAAAGAAGGTCTTTACCTGGATGTGTATTTCACTAGAGATGAAGTTGAGTGAAGCATCTCCATTTATCTCCTCAAAGTCCTTGGCGTACATGATCGAAACTTAGCAAGTCACAATGAAAACCTGTGGTCAATGGGGTTACTCCAATTTGAATCTCATGTGAGAGAAGTCACCCTCATTGTCGCGATCGAGCACGAGGCTCTCACTACCACCGATGCCCCCATCGAATCTAGAGGTAAAACTCTTGCTAATGGAGGATAAGGGTCGATATTCTTTCCAGAATCTTTTGTGTAAAGGTGTGGATATTTAGTCAAAAATGTTGGAACCTCTTGGGTCAGGATAAGATCATGGATTTGATAGAGAAATACAAAGAACTATGTAGTACCAGTGAATTTATAAAGGGAATAGAGTTCCTATAGATATCATATAAAGAAATTGCAAAATTCCGTACAGGTACAACTCTTATTTGAACGAAGTGCAAAATTGCGATCTTTTTTGCCAATGAGAACAAAGACAGAGACCTCCATTAAGTCAGTAAAGATCAAATCAGTTTATTAAAGTCCTTATCCAATTTCTCAAGACATCTCCTTTCAATCGAAGAATAGAATCTTTATTTGTTCCAATTTGAGTCACATTGGCAAGGCAGATGTAGTAGGGGAGGAGGGGATACGTATTTGTTGTTCAGGTCAATCTCAGAGGTGCAAAAATATCCTGAACTGAATGTGGAAAGTATGGAAAAACATCTCGTAATGTGTATTGGAACAGAGGGGGGGGGCAGAGGATGAGTCATATGGAAGGTTAGTGGGTGGTTTTGTAAGATGCGGCCAGGCTTCGGTTATGTATCGTAGATTGTGGGCGATAGGGAGAGGTGAGAGAAGAGGGAACAACGGTTGTTGTGGCAGTTTCCATGGGGAGTGGAGGAGAGAGGGTCAGCCGTGAGATGCAGCGGTCATGGAGCAGTGTTCAAGAGGATGCACGTGAAGTTGGTTGGATGGGTTAGAGGGAAGATGATAGAAAAGAGGGAACAGAGGTTGTGACCCACTATGGAGGGCGGAGCGTCGAGTGCGGTTGGGAGGTGCCATGTAGGAAACACTAGGGCTGCCACTGGTGTTGAAAAGTAAATAAAAAATAACATAAAAATTAAAAAAACAAATTAATAATAATATAAGTATAAATAAATAAAATCAATATTAAAAATAATTAATATATAAAGATAATAAATAATTGATATAATAATAAATAAGTAAAATAAAAATAAAAGAGAAGAAACTAATAATAAATAAATAATTATTGAGGTAAAAAATATAAAAAGGGAAATAAAAAATAGGGCTGACAGGTAGCGGCTCTAGGAGCTACAACACGTAGTTCCTAGAAATTTCAAAAATTAAATTTAAAAAAATAAAAAAGAAACAACATAAAAACAAAGTAAAATCAAATAGTGTCCAACATGAAAGTTTCTCATCTTGACAAGATCAAAAACATTTGTGAAGGACCCAAAATAAAAAGAGATCATCTGTACAAAAAGGATTTTTGGTTCTACTATATAAATATAAAATATTGAATTATTGTATTTTTGACTTTTTTGTATTTTTTAAAATATATAAAATAAAATAAAATCATATAAAATTCAAATATTTACAACCTAATCTATTTTTGGATTTTCACTAATCACGAAAATAAAAAATAAAGCAAGGGGGACTTATACACAAATATATATATACAGAATCGGGTTGATTTATTTGATTTGTTTTTTACTTTAATTTTTAGTTGGATTTTACACAATTTATTAAAACAATAATAAAAAATAAATGTAGAAGAAATAAGTAAAAAAATGTTTATTTTGTATATGAAATAATAAGGACAAATCAGATAATATATACAATATACAATTAGGCTCCAAAACCTAAGTTTTACATACAAAGTCCAATTCTTTTGAATTTTATCTCGTTTTGTAGGTAACTGAACATATACTAATTCAAAAGTGAGTAGCGTTCTACATGAGACTATATTAGTGAGATATTCACTTTTACGATTTTAAGTCTCAAAACTTGGGTTTGAGTTTTACTAGGCAAATTTAAGATTTATTTTTTCGTATTGTTAATTTATTAGTGTTACTAATATGTACACTATATAGTTCATTTTACCTTATTTTTAGTTAGTAAAAAATAAATAAAAATACGAGAAAATATGGTATTATATACGTGATGATTTGCATGGTTTTTTGGGCTTTTTATTTAATGCAATTATGAATGCTAAAATGTGAACATTATCTATAAGTGTGTGAAAGATAAAAATGCAAAATAGAAGGCGAAATGTAGCTAATTACTCAGGAACATATCTCAATTTTAATTTTTTTTACTGATTAATATGAGATTCAACAACCCCCAATACTTAACCTTCCCCGAGCAACTAAAATGAAATATAAGAACAAACGATGAAAGTGGAGCTCGACTCGACATTTAGATTAATAATGTCATGGAAATCCTTATGAAAATTAGGGTTTAAGTCAACAACATCCAAGTTTTCACAAGTCAATATCCTAAATCTGACTTAGAAATCATCTAAGATCAACACCCTCCTTAATCATCGCACATGAACATTGAATATCTTTTTCTAGTGTGTAAAGGGTGTTAGCTATTCCCATCCATGATGCCGACCTACCATGAAATATCCTCCTCTAGTAACTCATCTTCAGGGAGTCAGGTATTTCCTTCTAGTTCATGAATGTGCTAGTTCACAACAAGTAAGGCGACCTGTATAGAAGAAGGGGAAAGGAAGTGACGAGTGACCAGTGTAGTTAAATCTCCCATGATGCTTGACCGGGGAAGCCATGTCTCCACTAGATTTGCAGGCTATCTGAAGCTTGGAATTTTTTTAGTGTTAGCTTCTCTTATTGGAAGTTGTAGTTGCTATGCTTGGATCTTTTATGCCCTGACAAATATAGAGTCTTTTGGTCCTCCCATGTTTTGGGATCTTAGAAAAATTATGCTAGTAGTCCATCCCTCATCGAAAGCTTTATTTCAACATAGTACAGTGGTCTTTAGATGTCCACTCTACAAAAGAAAGAAACAAGCAATCTTCTAGGACCTCATATGAGTTGAGATAAGTACGCTATGTAGAGTACACACTAATTCCTTATCAAGCGTCTACTCAAAATGGAGCAACCATGTTACACATTAAGAGTGAAGTTTAAACATTGTTTTATGAAATTGGAGAATTAAGTCTATAACCTCAAGTTTCTAAAATCCTCCTTTTAATTGAAGTTCCTCTGAAATCTAAGTTGATTAAGGTCAAATCAAGTCCATCCTCGGTTTCTATTCCAAGTGGATGAAGTGCAAAATGATTTTCTCACGTTTTGTATGAATGTAAGGATGATATGAAAAAGTGAATAAAAACCACTTTTACAAAAGTTATTTTTGAAAATTTTTTATATCTTTTATTTTACAATAAATTTACAAAAGAGGGTTATTTACAAGGATTATACATGATTGTACATGTTTTACACTGAGAGTATTATACACTATATATTTTACAACATGTATACAATATGTAATTTATACAAGTATTTTACAAATAATTTTTTACTAATGTTACCCATTATGTATTTATTGAATAATATATACAAAAATACGTGAAAGAATGGGCTATGGGTAAAGTATATATACACACATATATACACCCCCTATATTATGTCCTTATAGCACAAGAAGCGATTAAAAGACATAGCTCGTGCTAAGCATTGGAGAGTGAAAAGAGTGATGGTATAGAAGTAGACCACCATCCTATACTTAGGATCTGGTCAACCTAAGTGTATAAGAAGAGCAAAAATGGGGCGGTCGAGGTCAAGAGGAGAAATGGATGATGTTTATATATGACGAGCATCAATCCCCCTATACTTAGAATCTGGTCACTATAAGTATAGGAAAATGAGTAGTATGAGAGCCAATGGGGTTTATGGAATGTACACAGAAAATAAAAATTAAGACGAGTGACTTGAGCCACTCGCACCCTATACTTTGGTTCTGGTCGTTGACGAATCCATGATTCATTAACATTCTATGTGCATTTTATATTAAAACCCTTAACAAATATAAGTAAATATCCATTAAATTCCACTTTTTAACAAAAGCCTATTCATGAAGAAAAATACACTTTTATACATTAAAATCATGTAAATAATAAAAGAATAAAAATAAAGAAAAATTATAATATGTACATATGTATAATATGACTTAGAAAATAAATATAGCTGAAAGATATATTTATAAACCTAATCCCCGAGACCAAGATAACATAGATTGGTCGACAAGTCAATAAGCAGTGGCAGATAAGGAAGAAAACAAATAAAAATAACTAATTTCAAACATTATACACTCTTCATGAATTATCCAATAAATGCCAAAACTTCAAAGATTTTGAATTAATTTATATTAACATAATTCCACTAATCTCTTCTCCTAATTGTTTCTAAAACATATAGAAATATAAAAATAAGTTAAAAATATTACCTTGTATATATACCAAAAAATTCATCTTGTAAATTGTCAAAATCCCAACTTCTGAGCATCATTCCTTTCTCATACAAACTCCAATTTCATCTACCCACCTTTAAAGTTCATAAAATAATATTATCTAATTAATAAAGGTAATTCCCTAAATCGGAGTCCGTTTGCAAAAAGTCAGTTTTGGGACCTAACTACAACTAGGTTTCTGGCTATTTATTTTATCTAAGACACAATATTTATTGTTTTAATGATTTTATAATTTCTAATTATTTCCTAAATCTTGTATTTTAACTCTAATTTATTTCAAAATTTAAAGAGATTATTTATTATTTTAAATAAATCAGAACCCCTAATTTATAGGTATAAATGTACTGTATATCTTATATACCTATTTATAAATATATCTAAATTGATTTATTAAAATATAAAAAAATTCATACATTCTTTATTTATTGATCTAATAATTAAGAAAATATGAACTAATATATTATTTATTAATTTGATAAGTTAAAAATATAAAACATATTATTAAATATTATTTATACCCATTTATTAATATAATATCTATAATTCATACAGTAATTATTATTTATTAATACTAATTATACTATAATTTATATAATTTAATTATCTGATTTTTTTCATTTTTATATCTATTTAAAATAACTCTAATTACTATTTAATATCTATTAAATAAGGTATTTAATTTATCCTGGCCAACCAGGTGTTGACATGTGTCAGTACGTGGGACCTTCTTCTTCAAGGAGGCCGACCAGAGTTTGTTCTAACTCCTAACTTTGCCTTTTTCTACACGCCACTCCTTAACACCATCCTCTAATCTCATCCATCCATCCTTTACTCCTAACAACCACCATTAACGCTTGCCCTTAATCTTCTAACAAACCTCCTCTGATCGCCTATAAAATCAACTCTAAATCACCTTTAACAAACTAACTTTTTCCTAAGATAACAACTTCCATACCACCTAGCCATCGAGCCTACTTTTCCACCTCGTTCTGCCTTGCTCTGACTGTGATAGTGTCAGAGTTTAGTCCTACTTGGAAGTCCGATCGTCAGAGGAGAGTTCCAAGGCGATCGCTACCTTGCATCGCCACCTTATGTCGCGTTCAGCTCTGATTTGCCGCACCATCGAGCCACTACTAGGAGGTCATACATCTCTAGTTCACAGGTACCTCCATTCTTTGCATTTTAAATTATCGATATTGGAGCCATGATTAGCATAGTTAATGATGTAGTTAGGATCTTTAATCACCGTCATTAGACGTACATTATTTCTATCCCTTCAAATCACCTCAACTTGATTCGAAACCATTCTTCCATTCTCACTTTATATGTTCTTATCATTTTCTGGAAAGTTTTATTTGATCTATAAAATCTTTAAACCCGTTGGTCATTTCCTTTTGAATTGAGTACCAAGATCTTTATTAGTAAGTTAGTTGATCATCTTGTTCAACAATCCTTATCTGGAGCTTCCAAGATCGAAGGATCTTCCAAATCGCAAGCTGCTGCATCATCTTCCAAGATAGCTGGAACTGCTACCTTCACCGATGGATAACTGTTAACTTCAGCCACCTCCGAAGCTTTTCACTCACAAGCAAGCTCGGAGGGAGAAGGCATCTCCCACCTGGCCCTGTTGGAGGCCTAAAACCGATGGCGTCTGTTGGAAGAAGTTGTTCAAGAAGCCCTCGTCACTAGTCGCGTGGAGGAGCTTATGAACATCAAAAAACCTCCTAGACGCATATGTAGCCGACACGTGGCCATCACCAACGGCACATATCGCATAACTTCATCTAATCTTGACCGATCAGATCAAGCTGGTATGAATTTTGCTGCATATATCCAGGCAAAGATCCAGAAATTTAACCCGCTCTGGATATTTTCCAGAATTGCATTTAGGTCCCCGCATAGGGACCTAAATGCAATAAACTTTTTTCTTTGCAAATCATTCCTTACGAGGGACCAACTTTTAACAGAACATATTATTTTTCTTTACACTTATGTCCCTGGGTTGTAGGGGTATTTTGAACCTCATTTTTTTATTTTCTCCTCGAATTTTTAGGGTAGTTATACAACTACCCCAGCTACATTCCTAAGTATTTTGGTGGATTTTTATCACCTAGTTTTCTCGATTTGATTTTTGTAAGATTGAGTTAGTTTTGAGTATTTTCTTAAACTTGTTGTAAAACCAAGAATATAATGAATTTGCTGGGATTTATTTATTGTGTCAAAAACCAATATTTTGATATTTTGCCTCCTCAAGTTCGACCCAGACACAATTACCTGGATAAATAATATCGTGTAGATGAAATAGGGGAGAAGATGCTTGTTTCCGTCTTCTCTCTCTCTCTCCTATTTCATTGATTTTTACTTGATAAACTAAATCTCTCTTCATTATTTTCTACATCGATATCATTATTAATTCCGAGTTAGATTCAGGTTATCAGTCAAGTATAGCCACAAAATGGGATTGATATGGAGCGGGGGTAAGTGTTATGGATTAACAGATCATGAAGGGAATAAGAAGAAAATCTATACAAGAAGGAGTAAAAATATACAAGGATAAAGAAGGTTTGTAACAACACCTAAAGGAATCAATACTCGATTTCCTCTTAGTGGATAACCTACTAGACAATGGAGCAACCATGTTTTTAGGAAGTGTCAATTTGGTCATGGTTGTCTCCTTTATTGAAGATCTGGGAGCTAGTGTGTGAGGTCCTGACCATAGCTCCTTCATTGGATGATTTGCCATATATATTCTAAAACTCCTATAAGGTCCATACACATCTCGGGTAGGTGTTCGTGCTCGCAATTGGCTTCTCATTGGTGGTTTCATGTGTCAGATCATAGAATTCATCAAGACAATTAAAAAAATTTGTGTCCAACTCTAGGATTGCTTTGAGTTGTTAGTCCTTTATCGAAGCTGTCGCAATGGTGGTCATGCAAGCAGCGAAAGTCCTAGATTTGTAGGGAATCTTTGATCTAATGGTCAACTCGACAGTCAGTATCTTATGTGTAGTAAAAGGGTTGGACTCATTGTTGGATGACCGAGCCCACAATGAGACATTATGCTAGCTTGATATAAAATGAAGATTAATTAATTTGCATAATAGGACCCTTAGTATAATTAGGGTTATGTACCATGGCCATATTGATAATTATATAGCTGTTAATTCAAGTTGAATCATAGAGGCAAACACTAGCATGAATATCTAAATAGTTAGATTGAGGACTCATAAAGCACCTCTAAATGATTATTAAGGGAGGATCTCTATACTGAGAAGGAGATGTCAATCCTTTCTCTGAAGGATGATATCTGACTGACCTCTTGATGCAGGTCCTCTGCATAGGAATAGAGATTCGAAGGTGTCAGATTAGTTAGGTTAAAGAGTTGACTTAACGAGATCGAGATAAACAAATACCTATGTCATATGTTGTTATGATATAGGCATGCATCTCTTTGATTGGAGACAGATGTGTTACTATATGTTTGATTATGTACATTTGGCAGATCAATAGGTTGATGACCTAATCAAGGTCTATACATCGGTGTAATGGTGTGCATACAAGGGCATATGAATAATACTATCTCTCAATGGGATCATACAAGTTCATTACTGAACTAGAAGACACGAGCTCACTCATGAGATATTGGGAAGAATCAAATTCCATGCATGGTCATTTCGCTTTGGAATCTTGACTGAATTTGTATGCTTGATATATGCTTTTGGAAAGTATATAATCAACACCTGGGTATGATATATGCTTTTGGAAGGTATATGATCGATACCAACTCCCAATAGTTAATTAAGAAACTTTATGATAAAACCCTAAGTAGACAATGTAAAATTGATCTAAAACTTCGGATTTATTCCTGGTCTTCTAGTATGCATGATGTATACGTATTAGGAATACCTGAGGGTGATGTGATCATAAACGATTGTTAACCATGATGTCTCTATTCCGAGGCAGTAATGAAACAGGTCTGGATTTTAGTGACTCCTCTCATTAGAGAAGTAATCTAATATTTGCTCAAATGTTGGACAGTGATCTGAATGTGATTCGGAATCTATAATAATATTCAATTCATGACTTTAATTTAATCAAACATCTATGAGTGGTCCACAAGATTTGGATTTGAGATTTGATCTCAATATCAAAGTCATTATACATGTAACATACAATCGTCGCATCCTTATCTAGAAGTATCCATGGAGAAAGCACATTATCCTTGAAAGAGTTCAAGGATAATTTCACTGTTGATACATGTATCTGAGCATTGAGAAAATTGATAATTAAATGAGATTTTAATTTATCATGAATAATATGAATTTGATTCATATAATAATATGAGTTATATAAGATAATTAAATGTGATTTAATTATCAAATATTTTAATAATGTGAATGTGATTCATAATATTTGGGTACACGAGAATAGAGATCCAAGATGATTAAATGTGATTTAATTATCATGGATATAAATAATGTGGATAACACTATCAATATTAATCAAATATATCATAAATGTGATTTAAAATATACGAGATATCTATTTGTAATTTATAATTGTTGATTAGTTATTGATGTGAATTGAATTCACATTGGATTGTAAATGTCATTAACAAATTTCAATGGCATGATTGTAATATTCACTAGATAATTGTGAATAATCATTGTGAGATAATGTTGGAAATGATATAGTGTAATCTCATTAGAAAAAGATTGCCATCCATCAACAAAGTTGGTGGATGATTATCTCTTTCCATTTATCTCCAAAGGTAATATATTTAATTCGAAATTTTTTATATTGATTATTCAATATATTTAATTTAAATAAATTAATTGTTTTTGTGTTTATACAACAATATCATGGGCATTGAAAGAAACACAAATCAATCTCATCCATTAATTTTGTATTGTCCATGGATTGAGATCCAAGGATCCCAAAATACTATATAAGAAGAGGCACCT
Source organism: Ottelia alismoides (assembly GCA_037367405.1). NCBI lineage: Eukaryota > Viridiplantae > Streptophyta > Magnoliopsida > Alismatales > Hydrocharitaceae > Ottelia > Ottelia alismoides. The sequence goes on from JAZKJV010002956.1 coordinate 577,670, forward strand.
CTTGAAGAGCACTCCTTGCTCTTCAATTTAAAACAACATGAGACATCAAACACATGCTCTCCCTCTCATTCTCTACACACCAACTCTCTCTCTCTCTCTCTCTCTCTCTCTCTCTCATTGTGGCCATCCACCATGGAGCCCTAGAGAGACTCACAATTGTTACAACATCGCCGTTATGTTGCCAGATTGTTTGCTCATGTATCTTCGTCTCCTTCGATGTGCCTCTCTCGTGAAGAAGATATTGTATCCTATGTGACGAGATCAGGATATTCATCGTTTGGATCATCAACATGGATTGCGAAAAGCATACATCCCATCAACGTGCTTACAAGCGTCTCCTCCGTTAGACCAGACTTGAGACATGAGGTCTCTTCTTTTAGATTCTCGATTGCAACCACATTTTATGATGTAAACCTAATACTTATTTATGGTTTAGATGAAACCATATGAGAAGAGTTCTTGGATCATGAAGTTTCATCGTTTGAATTTTTTAAATTTCGATGCCCGAGGCAACTACTGCGAAAGTCGCTCTGGATTGCATTTGATGTGATCTTCATGCTTCATTGATACTCTTAAGTATGTTACCATATTCCTCAAGTGGTATTAGATCCATAGGTCAAAGGTTTTGGATACGATCCATATACCTAAGATGGCATTGACACTTTAAAGTTGTGTGAAGCTTCATCGCATTTCATTCACATCCCAATTTAGTACATTTTTTCATCATGTTTAAAAGTGTTTAAAATGAAATTATCACTTGTATAATGTTCTCCATTAAATAAGGAAATCGTGGGATTTGAGTTTGCATAATTTGGATCTGATTGCTCAAGTTATGATCATTTTAATGAACACGTATCCATTGTTTCGAGGATGGTGATTCTTGACATAATTATAGAGCTAATTACGGTTTTGAAATTCCTAGAAATGCATGAATATCACTTAGGTTCTATTTTAAATCAAATTATCAAACTATGGAAACTAATTTTGCTTTATTTGGATTTAAATTTATCGAGGAATGCTAATTTTAATAAGAAAGGCCACTGTTGGAAATTACATACATGATCATGAACCTTGTGATTATCGTTCAATTAAATTAATGGAAATTAATGGTTAATTTCTATAAAAAATATTTATTAATATTTGTGAAATATTGAAAGATAATGATTATTTCCTTGAATGACAATGACCATAAAAAAAACTTGATTAGATATGATCTAGATCACAATTTATACTTGAATAAGATTGGTGATTTATTTTGAAAATCTCCTTATAATATTAATAAAAAATGTTTTGATTATTATTATATGGTATAACTTTGATAGAAAGATCGATTATCATCTCAAGTACAAAGTGATCAATTTGCATTATCTTAACCTGAGGTACATATGGTGTCTAGTCAAGGAGTGTTGGGGTAGCAGGTTACTCTGTTAGCAGTCTGTCACATTCCAGTCGGTACTGACCATGACAACGCGTAAGGAAGGGATAATGTTTGAAGGGGTCATGATATATTTTTATATTTATTAAAATTCAAATAATAAATATTTTGAGATTATACCATTCTTCAAGTAACAATTAAAAAATATTTGTTGGTTATTTAATTGGATTGATAGTTGATTAAATATGATTAAATTATTAAATCAAATTTAAAATATACACTCTATCATGAATGGAGATGTAATTTCCCTTAGAAGAATTAATTTAGTGAATATGATCATATTATCAAATTAGAATTTGGACATGATATGGAGGTTTACATAAGTGACATCCATGGTCTCCTGTCAAGGTAAAGGGTTCTGTCTTCAGGGATTGTATGTAGGAGACACATGTCCGAAGTGATAGGTCCCACATACAAGCGCATATGAATCGAGCTCTTTTCTTCTCGTAAGAGTAAGATCGTATGCATAGGGACCACAATATCAGGTCCTCATATTATTGGGGTTACATTGGATTGCGCATAGCGATTTCTAATCTCATTGACGGTTGGTTCAATTAATGATGGGTCAACACCACCTTACTGGTGGTGGACTTAGGTGTTAGAGACCGAATTGGGAAGCAAGTTGACTGCAAGATGGAATGTATTCCTGCTTCTTTTTATCTGAGTTATATGTTATCATATTATTGGGATGTGACAAAGATAAAAAGGAGATCATAGATATTGCTTGAGATATAATGATAAGTATATATCTTACATTGAAAAAGATTAAGGGAATGAACTTTCAATGTTGACATGGCATGACAATTTTTATATAGAAATTCCTAAATCAAAGTAAAAATATATATTTATATATATTTATGCAAATTATCTTATTTCAAATAATCTTCATTAAACCCACTCAAAACTGTATTAAATAATAACTAGTAAGATATCATGGATTGGATCCATGATCACGATATTGTACTTACAGTTCGATACGTAATGGATGTGGTTGCAATGTACAAGTTTCCTCAAAATAATGAGGAATGACAACTAGATGGACAATAGGATAACCTAGGGTTTGTATGTCTCTATTGTCTTGATTTCTCATCAAATGTACTTCAGAAGCGACTTGTCGATGATTATCATAATTGTCAAATCATCCTTCTAAAATCGAAGAAGATATTTTGGCAAACGTATGTGCTCTTAACATTTAAGAATGAACGACTTGGTTCACTGCATTATGCAGAATGGTGGCTCCATATAAGAAAACTTATTCAAAATGTTTGATTACCTACCTAAACCAAAGTCTTTTCGAGTCTAAATGGATGTAGATACGATGAGTGTCATCATTCTACTGTCTATACTCAAGTCATTCATGAAGCTTTGTAATATTCATATTATATGAATTGCGTGAAGCATGTATAAATGTTGAAATACTCTTACATTGAATTCTTATGATTTTAACATAAGAGATCCTTTGTCTTGGGCAACAGTTGTTTATAGATGAAGATAGCGTAGTGGAAGCATGGGTCTTACCCATGAGAGAAAGAAAGTCAAAGAGTTGATTGTACTTCTTTGACTTATATATGACGTCCAAAGAGTTGGATGAATGCCAATACTACAATAAGATGATGTGTTGATAGTTTGACTATCAATTCTATCTAGAATCCTTGGATAAGGACTTGGATAGTGCATCAGAACAATGTACATCAACATAACATCATCGAAATTGACTTACTAATTACACAATATCAAAGTCTAATAATTGTATATCATTCTTCTAATGACATTTGCAATTGGCTTCTTATGTTTTAGAAGTCTGAAAATTTGATCTTAAGATTTAATAGTCATCCACATGTATGTTGATGCAATTATTGCAACAATCTCTATTAGATAGATAGACTTCATAATTTCAATGGGAGATCCCTTAGTCTTAGAGAATGTCTCTATGACTTAGATACTAGAATACATTCTGAGAGATATATTTAAGATAGTAATATAACTTCTTGAGGACCCTACTCAATTAGAAAATTAATGAATGGTTCATTAACAATTCTAATATTGAAAATTAAACCTTATAAGATCATTAGGAGGATGAAGATCATTTGACAATCATCTAGCATCAAGCCTTGGATATATGTCTGTTAATGAGAACAATAGACTAGTAAGAGAAGAAGCTTTAGAATGTCTAAAATTTCAAATATTACGTAATTGTCATATTGTATTTAATGAATTCATGATTCATTAACATTCTTTTTGCATTTTTGTCTTAAAAATAAATGTAAATATTCATTAATTTTCATCTTTTATCAAAACCACACTCATGAATAAAAATGCACTTTTATGCATAAAAAACGTGTAAATAAATAAAATAAAGAGAAGAATGCAGATGGTAGATATGTGTATATGTACAATATGACTTATACAATATAAATATAGATGCAAGATATATTTCTATAACTTAACCCCGAGACCATGTCAGCATGGATTTGTCGACAAACAAATAAGTTGGGGGAGATCATGAAATAAAACCATAAAAATATTTAAATATCCATTCTACATATTATTCATTATTTATCAAATAATTATATTTTTTTCATTGATTTATAATTAAATCATATGAACATATTTATCACCAATCTTTTTTTTTCTAATTATTTATAAAAATGTATAAAAAATATAAAAATAAGTAAAAATTAATATCTTGTATGTATGCCATGAAATCCAACTTTTAAATTCTCAAATTCTCAATTTCCAAACATCACAACATCTTCAAACGAACTCCAATTTCACTTTACTCAACAATAAAGTTCATAAAATAATATTCTCTAATTAATGAAGGTGATTTCACAAAAATCGGAGTCCGTTTGCAAGAAGTCAATTTTTGGACCTAATGATAATTAGTTTTCTGGGCTATTTATTTTATTTAGAACACATTATTTATAGTTTCACTAATTTATAATTTTTAATCGTTTTCATGATCTTGTATTTTAACCATGATTTATTTCAAAATTTCTGACATTATTTATTATTTTAAATAATACAAAATACTAATTTGTAGATGAATTTGAAATGTGGAACTTACATCCATATTTATTAATATACTTAAATTAGTTTATAAAAATCCACAAAATTTAGAAGACCCTTTTTATTATTCTAATTAATAAAAAATATAAAATAAGTTATTGTTTATAAATAGAATCAAATAAAAATGAAATACATATCTATCAAATATTAATTACATCTATTTATTAATGTAATATTTATGATTCATTAAATATCAATTATTTATCAAAATAAATTATTCTATATTTTAGATAAATTAATTATATATATTTTTAGTATTTTTACATATTTAAAACAACATTATTTATTATTTATTTTATAGTATAATTACACCATCTATCCAACCAAGTGCATACTTGATTCATCCTCTTCAAGAACATAGATAATTGGAGTTTTGTTCCATTGACTCCATTTCAACTAATTTCCTGGCATCCATCGTTCAACCTAAAGCCCATCTAAACCCTCAAATCATTATACCTAACAAACCTAGTCCACACCAGCCCTCTATTCAATCCTAACTCCCTATCGACCTTCCTATAAATCGACTCAAAGTTGGCGCAAGCCAACTAACTCTCCCTATTCAAGAATAAACTGACCCTTGACTTGATTTATCCAGTGTGTGCCACCACCTCCAACCGTGACTGGGCTCGTAGTCACCTCACATGGAAGATTGGTTGTTGGAGGGGACATTCCAAAGTTCTCTTCAGCTTTGCATTGCGCCACCGTGCAAGTCCAGCTCCAGGAACACCGCCCCGTCGTGCGAAGACCTGGAGGAATACACTCCACCCCATGTGACTACGTCCATCTCTCATTCAATTATGTCGATCATCATGCCTTAATTAGGAATATAATCACATTCTTAGGATGTCCTAATCATCTTGCTTGAATTTTTACCTGAACTTCAATTTTCCTAGAACATTCTTTAACTGCAAGAATAACTAATTCCTATGTCTGATTCTATTGTGAATCAAGCAACATTATTACACTTCCAGGTTGTCCAAATATTCTAGAGAAATTTATTGGCATCTAATCCACATCATTTCAGCATATGGAAATTCCTCTCCGTAAAAAAATCGAGAAATAAACCAGCTATGGTTTTCAAATCCTAGCCGAAGCCTTCTCCAGCATTTACCGCCTTCTCCGAATGCTTCTCGCTATAGGAGAGCTCAGAGGGTATAGGAAATCCCCTCCTGGCCTTGCAGGAACTTGCCATACGTCGTAGATTGACCTGAGATGAGAATCTCCGTCAACGCACTTTCAGATTGAGGAAGAACACTCCAAGGAACTCGATGTGTAGGTGGTCAACACGTATCACCCACAAATGGTTACAATCGCACTGCGTCTTCTAATATCAACGATTCCAGTGAAATGGTGGAGATTTTGCAACATAACCCAACAACTCCAGAAATTCCTACGCTCTCCATCAGTTTCCAGATATTACATTTAGGTCCCCACACATGGACCTAAATGTAATAAAACTTGTTTTCTTTATATTTCAGTCCCTACTAGGGACCAAATTGTGAACTACTTTCTTTTATTATTTTACATCTTTATCCCTGTAGACTATGTGAACTTTGTACACTTTCTGGATCTTATTTTTTGTGATTCTTTTTGGGTAGTTATTCAACTACCTTAGCGAGGTTTCTTCGTATTCTTTCGTGTATTTTCTTCGCTTTATCATTATGTTTTGTTTTTTCACCTTTCGACTTCGTTCTGATTTCTTTTTGTGTTCTTTCTTCGTGCTCGTCATTCGAGCTTTTTATCTACTATATAATACCACATATCTTCTATACTTTTCACCTACTATATTTTAGATAAATCATTTTTTGAAAAATATCACTTTGAAAAGTAAATAAAAAATGGAAAAGATAAAAATAAAATAAAAATTTCAAAATAAAAAACCCAAAAAAGATTTTCGAGATTATCTAGGTTTCTTCGAGAAGAAATAAAAAAACACAAAATACCTCTTTCTCTCAAAAACGCTTGTATCACTATTCTACCTCGTTATTTTGGACCCAGGGAAACTTACCCTGATAAATAATAAGTTTAAGATAAAATTGGTTATAAATATATTCATTCATTCTTGTTATCTCTCATATTTTATTGATTTTTGTTTGATTAACCAGGGTTTTGTGGGGAGCGAATTTTCTACACTGACACTGAAATTTTATCGCTCGAAAAACCCCAAGTTATCAAAATGATGCCATTGCCGGGAGGTGTTAGCCATACTTTTGTTATTGATTTTTTAATTTGTGATTTTCTTTATTCTTGTTTTTTTGAGTTTCTTCAATTTTCTTTCGAGTTGTTTAAAATTTTTTACGACTTTTAGGGATTTCTTTGATTTTCATCGATTTTCTCGATTTTTACAGTTTTTGTGTGTCTTTGATAACAAGTTTTGCAGGGCCTGCAGGATTAGTCGGATTATTCGAAAGCTAAACTAGTGAGAGTGCAGAGATCGACTATTTATCTACGAGTCAGTTGTAGAGGAGCAGATCGAGTTGGTAGATTTTTTGTACTTATATTTTTTTATTTTGTGAGAGAGGAAGGGACACTTGCCTGTTTTGACTTAAGTAGAAGGGGTCAACTAAGGACATCTCAACTTGTACCTAGACTTGAACACTTTTTAGGGGTCTGTTAAGCTAAGTGTCGGTGTGCTTGCGGGACCTAATCATTGGTTTTGGTTTTCATTGATTTTTTCTTGGTTTCACATGATTTTGTGGAGCCTAGGTGTGCATGCTTGATTGACTAGAAGACTAAAGAAAAACCCATATCCCTAATCCATAGTTAGGCGTAATTCAATGATTTGAAAATTAATTCATTCTTATGTTAGAGCTGCTGATTTAGGATACTATTTTATCACTTTTTGCATGCCTTAGCTTAGGTTCAAAATTTCTTCGTCGATCACTTGCATGTAGACTGCTGGCGTCATGTATGACCTCTATCTCTGCATCCATCATTATTTTCCAGTGCATTCCTTGATTCTCCATCTATAAGACAAATTTTGAAAAAAATAAAAAGAATTGACCTCCCATTATATATTGTTGAAAATATCCAAAAAGGTTAAAATTTTGTATAAAAAGATTTAAGAAAAACTATACCAAAAAATTAAAAATATGGACTTAAAAATTTATATTGAGAGAGAAATCCCCTCTTTGTTTCTAGGTGCTCTCTAGACAGATCCAGATACGTACACATATGGAATAGCACCCAATTCCATGGACTTATGCCCTAAGCACTTCGATTCACTCTCAGGTCCTATTACTCACTGTAAGAACTTGCCTCAAATGTTAGTAGAAGTATTCTTATTTAAGTTGGCATGCACCACTGCTTAAGAACGAACTTCCTTAGGAGACTACACCTGCGGGATTGATATAATAGTTTCTTTGTCCCCTAACTTTTAAATTGAAAAGATAAAAGACTAAACTTTTACGGTCATCATTGTGTGAAGTTGGTGAACTTGGGGTTGCATTGTGTTTGTATGCGAGGTGTAAGTTGTACCACATCTCATACGCCTTTACACTCGTGATTTTGACTTGACTTCATAATCTCTCTAGTATATTCTTTTGGCATCGAAGAGGACGACCAGATAGATTTTACACTCAGACTTCGTGAGATTTTGATAGTCCATCGTTCGTCATATGTCTTTACAGACTCGATAGGACCCTCTTCCCGAATTGATCCCATTTGGTCACGAGGAGAGTCAGACCCATACTCCTTCGCCCCCCATCCCTTCTGTTGAGGCACACCCACACCTCAAATTTTCGGTTATTTCTCATACACATTTTTCATTGAGTTCTTATGAGATTTTTTCTTTACTAGAGGATTCGAAGATCATGGCTAGAGGGAAGGGACATTTTGTGGACAGAGCTGATGAGGACAGACCGACTGGAGAGGGACAAATAGATAAGAGACCCGATCTAACATCAGATATTACTACGGGAATTCTTAACACACTATAGCAGATGAGTTTACATATCAGAGATTAGTGTAGAGTCCAGTATAAGCTGAGAGATGAGATCTCTTCACTGGAGCATGGGCTGGGAGACCACCATCCCCTGTCGTGGTTCCCATTACTTTGAGAGATGAGTATGACCCAAGATCCATGACACTATCACCTATTCAAGGATCATACGAGTTGATTCCGTCATTCATTTTTTTTGCTTCCCAAGTACTATGGGAACACTTCAGAGGAGCCATTCATCTTTTTGCAGTAGTTTGAGATGATTTATGATACAACTTGATACCTAAGAGTTACGTAGGAGGTTGTTCGTCTCAAGGCCTTTCCCATCGCCTTAGCAAATAAGGCATTGTACTGGTTGAGTTACTTAGGGAGACGATCATAAATGTTACGATATGAAGTGCACTTTTCTGCATAAATATTTTCCTCTAGGACGGACGAACATATGAGGAGTTAGATCTCCAATTTTACATAGTTACTACAAGAATAATTTCATGAGGCGTAAGATAGATTCAAGGATTTAACAGAGAGATGCCCGCATCATGAGATACCTTTGCAGATACTTGTGCAGAATTACTTTGGAGGACTCCATCCGGATATCTAGTGCCTAATGAGCTTCGTATGTGGTAGTAGTTATCCAAATAGGGATGCTAAGTCTGTTTGGTCCATCTTTGAGGGGATGGAAAAAAATTGACGTGTTATTGATTCCACTCAGGCATTCTAGAAGGGCCCACAACCACCACACCACAAAGAGCATCAGAAGGTGGCACATGTCTCAGAGTCCAAGTCACAGTCTGGCAGGGGGTTTATTAGTGAGAAGCTTACATTAGTCAACGTGATTTAGAAGCAAGTTCAAGATTTACACCCGTTATGAGAGTTGGAGAAAATCTCATTACTTCCTCAGTAGTTGAGCGATCTGATAGATAATCTAATGAAGAGGGGAGAGATTGGGGATGAAATAGTGCTTTGGATGAGGGAAGGATCTGCTAGCACAATTTTTCCAAGACCGTAGAAATCGGAAAATGAAAAGATACTATATCTATCAAGGCACAAAAAGATTGATGCAGTGCAAGAAACATTAAAGCCAATTCAAAGAAGAAGCCACCAAATACAAATATGACCGCAATGGTTCAAGCTCCCACCAAAAAGCTGCATAACTCAGTGGAGACTTAGCTACACTAGCTGGGCTTCACAAGGAGAAGCGTCTACACTGGTCGCACACCATTTTTCTTCTTATTCCTCTACTTTCTCTCTCTATTCGATTGTGGACACAACAAAACCTGACCTTAGAAGGGAATACTGTTAGCAATGTGAGCCCGAGGCGAACCATTCCTGCAATAATTGTTATTGTAATTAATGATTTATCAATAAAAGTTATTGACTCCCTTTCTGATATTGAATGAATGAATGCACTATAAGGTCCCTCTGTACAATTAGGGTTATGTACCATGGCCAACTTGATAATCATACAGCTGTTGATTCATTGATTGATTCATAGAGGTTGATGCTTGGATGAATATCTAAGGAGTTAGATAGAGGACTCGTCAAGCATCATCAATGATTGACAAGTAGTAATCTCCAGTCTGAGTGGGAGATGGCAATCCTATGTCATTAGACTGATATCTGATCGACCTCTTGATGCAGGTCCTCTGCATGGGAATATTGATTCAGAGTTATCAGATTAGTTGAGTCAATGAGTTGACTTAACGAGATCGAGATAACCAAAGACCTATGATGAATACTGTCACATCACAAGCAAACATCCTCTGACCAGGGACAGATGTATTGCTATATGTCTGAGTATGCACATTTGGCAGACCAATAGGTTGATGACCTAACCAAGGTCTATATACCGGTGAGCTGGTGTGCATGTAATGACATATGAGTAATATGATCTCTTAAAGGGATCATACAGGTTCACTTGTGAACCGGGAGACATGAGCTCACTCATGAGGTTTTGGGATTGACCAAATTCCATGCATGGTCATCATGTTTTAGAAGCATGATATGAATTGGAAGGGAAGATATATGCTTTGTGAAAGCATATGATCTATACCATATCCCAAGAACCAAGATTGAGAAACTTAGTGATCAAACCCTGAAGATGACAGTGTAAAAGTGATCTATATCTTCGGGATGATCATGACTCTTCCAGTATGCAGGATGTACAGGTATTGGGAATACCTGAAGGGTGATTTGATCATTAACGATTGTATAACCATGACGCTTCCATTCCGAGGGAGTGATGAAACATGTCTGGATTTTAGTGACTCCTCTCATTAAAGAAGTGACCTAATCTTAGTCCATATACTGGACATTGATCTGAATAAGATTCGGATGCAATGAGAAGATTAGGTTTACGGTCTTGATTTAATCAACCATCTATGAGAGGTCCATGAGATCTGGATTTGAGATGTGATCTCAATATCCAAGTCACTATACATGGAACAATACAATCACCCTGTCCTTATCTCCAAGTATCTGAGGAGAAATGGCATTATTCTTAAATGGTTTAAGAATAATTCCATAAGATCTAACAAAGAGAAGTTTATAATTAAATGTGATTTAATTATCATGATGTATGGGGAATTATCCAATATAATTAAATATGATTTAATTATTATGGATAAGAATAATGTAGATAGTAATATCCAATTATTCATAATATATTATAATTGTGATTTTATAATGTATTAGAGAGAGTTAATTATTAATTTATATTTGAATATTAATTATTAATGTGTATTGGATACACATTGTCTAATTAATTGAAAATATAAATTACATTTAGTTTTGGGTTGTGAACATGATTCACGATTTTCCAATGTCAAGATTGCAATATTCCCAAAATAATTGAGAATTATTTTTAGTGAATAAAAATACCAACAAATAGTTGTTGGAAATAAGTTGAGAGAAAAACAAGGAGATGTGCAATCTCATGGGAATCCATGATATTGCCCTTCCCATATGGGAAAGGAGGTGGCGGCACCAATTCCTTTATGGAATTGGTGGCCGTCCACTCCCTCTAATGGGGAAGGTGGATCTCATTTGTATTTTCACTCCTTATTTGGTTGGTTTAATTTGGTATCAATATATATTTGATTTATCAAATATATTTAATCAAATTAAATCACAAATTGTTGGCTTTTACCAACAACAATCTTGACCATTGGATTGACATAAATCAATCTCATCCATTGATTTTATATGTCCCATGGATTGAGATCTGTGGATCCCAAAACCCTATAAATAGAGAGGCATACCATGCTCTCTCTTTACATGCTATTGTAGCACACAACTCTCTCTCTCTTTCTCCATACTCGACAACCCTCTCTCTCTCTCTTCTTGGTGGCCGTCCACCATACCTTGGTGGAGAGAATTGTCGACGCCCGCGCCATTGTGCTGCCACTTCAACGCTCTGCGGTTCTCCGTCTACTTGGAGTGCTTCACTCACGAAGGAGACGTTCGATCTCGTGCGACGAGATCAGGAGCAACCGTGCTTGGATCATCTTGGATTGCAAGGACACCGCGACTCATCTCCGCGCTCGCAAGCCGTTACTCGGCGATCGGACTTGAGACAGGAGGTCTCTTCTCTTAGAGACTTGAACAACCACGCTTCAAGAGGTATTGCATTATACTTGTTGTGGTTATAGATGAAACAATTTAAGAATGGTTCTTGGATCATGTGGTTTCATCGAATAATTTTTTTTTTAAATTCCGCTGCACCGAACAACTAGTACGACTAGTCGTTATTCATCGTATCCGATACGATGATTACGCTTCCGTGATGCGCTTGAGGATTTCTCCATATCCTTCAAGTACCCCCGTCATCGAGGCAAGAGTAGTTCGATGAGGAACCAATGGGAGTGTACTATTAGGATGAGCACTTTCTTGCTTCTTTGAGCAGGAAGAGCTAAAATAATTCACACACAGTACAAATTGAATTCAAGGTTGATAGAGTTACGATATGGATGAGCGGATCTGATCTAGCTGTCGAGGTCAACCTAAATAAGGATTTGTGGAAATTGAGGGTAGTTGAGACTAAAATAGTAATCCTAGCTAAGGCTCTGATAAAATGCATGTTTAGGCCCGAATGAGCTCCGTCCTTTTTCCGTTCTCAATAATTGGTTTTAGGAAAACAATTTCATTCTAACTTTCTTTCTTTTCTCTTATTTTTCGAATAAGTGTTTGGTAAGGAACTAGCAAAGTTTAATTATAGAGTGTTGTTGAATTCATGATTCATTAACATTCTTTCTACATTTTGTCTTAAAAACCCTAAACAAATACATCTAAAATATTCGTTAGTTTTCATCTTTTATCAAAACCACACCCATGAATAAAAATGCACTTTTATGCATCCGAAACATGTAAATAAATAAAGGAATAAAAATAAAGAAAAATAAAACAAAGCAGATTGTAGATATGTATATATCTATAATATGACTTATATAATATAAATATAGCTGCAAATAAATTTCTATTGGCTAACATGTGAGACCGAGTTAACACAAATTGGTTGATAAACAAATAAGTAAGGGGAGATAATGAAAGAAACCCACAAAAATAATTAATTATCCATTCTTCACATTGTTCATTATTTATAATATATTTATTAAATATTAATTGATTTTTTAATTATCTCATATGAACATATTTTCCCCCAAACCCATTTCCTAATTATTTCTAAAAACATATAGAAAAATATAAAAATAAGTTAAAAATAATATCTTATATATATGCCTCCAACTTTTACATTGTCAATATCTCAACTTCCGAACATCACAACTTCTTCATAAGAACTCCAATTTCACTCTACTCACTTTAAAATACATATTATCTAATTAATGAAGGCAGTTTCACTGGAATCGAAGTCCGTTTGCAAAAACATTAGTTTTGGGACATAATGACAACTAAGTTTCCAGGCTATTTATTTTATTTAGAACACATTATTTATAGTTTCACTAATTTTATAATATTAATTAGTTTCAAGATTTTTTATTTTAACCACTATTAATTTCATAATTTCTAAAACTATTTATTATTTTATATAATGCAAAAACACTAATTTACAGATGAATTTGAATTGTGCAACTTTATATTCATATTTATTAATATTTTAAATTAATATAGTAAAATGTATAAAATTTCATAAATACCCTTTTTATTACTTTAATAATTATGAAAATATAAAAATAAGCAATTATTTATTAATTTACTCAATTTAAAGTCAAATACATATTTCTCAAGTATTAATTATACCTATTTATTTATGTAATTTTATGTTTCATGAATTTTTATTATTTATCCAAATAAACTATCATATAATTAGATAAATTAATTATCTATATTTGTACTTTTATACCTATTTAAAATTACATTATTTATTATTTATTATATATTATTCAATTTATACTATAATTACACAATCTGGACAACCATGTGCTCACACGTGTCAATGCCTGGTTCATCTTATTCAATAAGAGACAATTGGAGTTCTATTCCAACGTCTCCATTTCAACTAATTTCCCTGCATCCATGGTTCAACCTAAAGCCCATATAAGATGTCAAATCCTAAGACCTAACAAACCTAATCCACCACAATGCTCGATTTTATACTAACTCCCCGTTGACCTTCCTATAATCCACTCAAAGTTGGCAAAGCCGAGTAACTCTCCTTGTTCCAAAATAAACTGACCCTCACCCAATTTTCTCCATCATGTGCCGCCACCTCTGGCCGGGACATGGTCTCGTAGTCACCTTACGTGGAAGACTGGTCATCTAAGGAGAAGTTTAAAGGTTCTCGTCAGCCTTGCATTGCGCCACCATGCGTGTCCAACTCCAGGAAACAACCCCGTCGAGCGAAGACCTAGAGTAATATACTTCATCCTCAAGTGATTGTATCCACCTCTCATTCGATTCTCTCGATCTTCATGCCTATATTAGGAATATAATCACATTCCTATGGTATCTTAATCATATCGCTTGAATCATATACCAATTTCAATCTCAATTGCGACCATATTTCACCAAATTTTGACCCGATCTTCAATTTTCCCAACACCTTCTTTAATGGAAAGAACAACTAATGGTTTTGGCCGATTCTGTTGTGAATTGAGCAACATTATTACACTTTCAGGTTGTCCAAATATTCTAGACTAATTTCTTAGCATCTAGACCACATCATTTCAGCATATGGTGATTCCTCCCAGTAAAACAATCGAGGAACAACTTGCTAGGGTTTTCAAACCCTACCTGAAGCCTTCTCCAGCATTCACTTCTTATCAAACTGCTTCTCACCACAAGAGAGCTCGGAGGGGATAGGGGATCCCCTCCTGGCCCCTACAGGAGCTTGCCCTACGACATAGATCAATCTGAGATGAGAATCACCATCGCTGCAATTTTACATGGGGAAGAACACTCCAAAGAACTCGACGCGCAGGTGGTCGACACGTGTCATCCAAAAATGGCTACAATTACGCTGCCTCTTAAAAACTCAACCGTTCAAGGTGAAATGTATAGAGATTGTGCAACATAAGCCCACACAATTTCAGAAATTCCTATGTACTCCATTAGTTTCTAGATATTAGATTTAGGTCCTCGTACAGGGACCTAGATGTAATAAAAATTTGTTTTCTTTACATTTCAGTCCCTACTAAGGACCAAATTGTGAACTAGTTTCTTTTAATCTTTTTACATCTGTATCCCTATAGACTTTGTGAACTTTGGACACTTTGTGGACATTATTTTTTTACGATACTTTAAGGGTAGTTTGCCAACTACCCTAGAGAGGTTTCTTCATATTTTTTGTATTTATTTGATTTTTCATTGTGTTTTGATTTTTTCCTTTCGACCATGTTTTGATTTCTTTTTATGTGCTTTTATTTGAGCTCTTCGTTCGAGCCTTTATCAAATATATAGTACCGCATATCTTCTACACTTTTAACCTATTATAATATAGATACATCTTTTTTGAAAAATATCACTTTGAAAATTAAATAAAAATTGGAAAAGATAAAAATAAAAATTTAAAAAATAAAAACGTTAAAATATTGTCCCAATTTTCCATTTTCATTAGGAGTTAAAAATCACAAAAATATCTCTTTCACTCAAAAATCAAAGTATAGTTATTCTGCCTCCCTGTGTTCGACCAAGAGAAACTTACTTAGATAAATAAATAGTTTAAGATAAAATAGAGAGAAATCTATGCATTCATTCTCTTTGTCTCTCCTATTTTATTGATCTTTGTTTGATTAATCGAATCTATTAGCGTGGTTCTCTACACCGACACAATTATTAATCACAAGTAAGATTCACATTATCAGTATTCAAAGTAGAAAATGTACAATGCACCTTTCTCTGGGAATGGTGTTACATGCCAAAGTATTCAATATCTCATATATATTGATGTATGTGTATAATCATTATCATAATAAACATTATGATATGTTTTATCATTTGTTGATTATTTATGATATGGGATTTCATCCCTTTACCTTAGAAACCTTTGAAATGTTCAAAGATTTCAAAATTTTGGTTTAAAACCAAAGTTCGAAGGAAGATGAAATGAATTTGACCTGACCTAGGTAACAAGACCTATTAGATGAATTCAAGTAATACCTTATTGGAAAGGAATATCATTCCTGCCTCACTCCCCGTAATATACCTAAACTCAATAGAGTTGTAGGGAGATACAATTGGATCATGAGTGAAATGATTTAATAAATTGTGAATCTCAGCATAATTATCTCTTAGTTTCCAGGTAGATATATGTAGGGAAGACTACATTATATATCATTAATAAGATTCCATGTGGATCTATACCCAAAAA
The DNA here is from genome assembly GCA_037367405.1 of Ottelia alismoides. NCBI lineage: Eukaryota > Viridiplantae > Streptophyta > Magnoliopsida > Alismatales > Hydrocharitaceae > Ottelia > Ottelia alismoides. The sequence continues at coordinate 593,939 of JAZKJV010002956.1, forward strand.
CCCTCATATGCTATGATTTGGAATCTAGCATAGTCTTGGACACTTGAGGATTTAGGATTGCTTGGTCCACGACTTTGTCATGGATGCTAGTAAGATGGAATCTAGCACCAAAGAGTGCAGCTTCATCAGGAAAATAAAGGATGGTATTGGATACCTACTTTATGACCTTAAGGTTATTAAAATATTTCATATATGACAATGTGATTCTTAGATAATGACTATATTGAGAATCAAGATGAAAATGAAGTGAAGGAAACTATTTAATCTTGAGAATATAATGAGGCTCCTGAAATCGAAAACTAAAAGGAAAATTTAAAATAAAACACTCATACCCCTTTAAATAAGTTTGAGGATGAATTCCATGTGTCAAGAAATATGACAATGATCAAACTTCATATGATGAAGCTTCTGAAGATCATGTCATGAACTGATGGATGTTAGCGAATAAAGTCTAAAGTAGAATTCATATACAAGGGTTGTATATGGACCTTCTAGGATCCACCGATATGGGTAGAAACTGTTATTGTGTAAATGGATCTTCAAGAGAAAGATGGAACTTGATGAGAATGTATCTACCTTCACAGTATGGCTCGTATAAACAAGATACACACTAAGAGAAGACATCGCTTGAGATGAGACTTGCTCTTCAGTGACCATGCTTAAACCCATCGGAATGCTGCTAACTATAGCTACACAACTTGACTTTAACATCTTCAAGATGGAAATCAAGATTGCATTCATCTATGAATACCTCTTAGAGGATATTCATATGAAGTATCCCTAGGGCTTCATAGTTGAGGAAAACAAGGTGTACAAGATGAAGAACTCCATATATGGAATCAAACGTGCTTCTTGTAGTTGGAACATTGGATTTGATGAAATTATAAATGTTATGATTTCAGATAGAATCTTGATGAACGATGTGAAGCTTAGTGGGAGTGCCATTGTCTTCATCATGCTAAATATAGATTATATACTCTTTATTTAGAATGATATAAGGACAATAGTAAGTGTTTTATAGACTGGCTATGTCATACATTAAGATATGATCTCATGGATACCACTTAGAACTTTATTCTGAAGATGTTCAGAAGTATAGAGACGAGGGTATTGGGACCATCACATTAAGAAATACACCTTGGACATGTTCCATTTTTTTGGGAAATCCAAGAAAGGCTTCCTTCTCTGAAGATATGGTACTGACCTATTTGAAGGGATAACACCTCAAGGAATTGAGGAAGTGAATGCTAAAACTGCTTGCCCATGTGCATTAGTTATAAGAAGCTGGGTGTATGCTAGATGTGTGCAAAAGCCAAATGCCTACCATGCAATGGGAGTAGTAAACTATTACTAATCCTAGTACATAGATAAAATACTTGATTGTAGTAATAACAATAACTTCAAAGATGAAAAGACTTTAGAGATAGTGATCTCTAGGTCATATCTTCAACAAACTATGACTTTATAGATGGAGATCTAAAAGGTCTTAACTATGGATACCATAGGAGATAGAGATATCTAGCAATAAGGGTATTATGATAAGGACAATGGATACTGGTTATAATAATTATTGAAATTATTGAGATGTGGTATCAAGGACACTATAACTAATAAAATTGAGTATTGGTTGCATAAGATGCAACATTCGCATTGAATGTGAGCACTGTTACTAGGAGATATATGTGTCATAAAAGGACTTAGCATAGTCTCTTGGGAATAGAGTGAATGATAAGTTACCTAGCTATTTTTCCAAATAGCTTAAGACTGTCATATGAGTGTGGGTTTAAAGATTAACCCATTAAAGGGCTCTTTGGTCTAGTGGGAGAATGTTGGACATGTGATCCCATGATGAGTCATTATGCAGTAAATGTTATTGAAAATATCATTCCCTGATGTCAAATGAAGAATAACCTAATTTACATAATAAGTCCCTCAGTACAATTAGTACCATAGCTATCTTAATGATCATATAGCTGTTGATTCAATTGGTGAATCATAGAGGCTGGTACTTGGATGAATATCTAAAGAGTTAGATTGAGGACTCATCAAACAACGTCAAATGATTATTAATAGAGGATCTCTAGACCGAGAAGGAGATGACAATCCTTTCTCTAAAGGCTGTTATCTAACGACCTCTGGATGCAAGTCCTGTGCATATGAATAGAGATTCGAAGGTGTCGAATTACATAGGTCAAAGAGTTGACTGAATGAGATCGAGATAAACAAAGACCTACGTCGTATGCTATCATGATATAAGTGATGATACCGTGATTCATTAACTTTTCTGTGGCATTTTATCTTAAAAACCTTAAAAAATACATGTAAATATTCATTAATTCCCATATTTTATCCAAATCCTATTCATCAATAAAGATGCGATTTTATGCATCAAAAACATGTAAATAAATAAAGAATAAAAAATAAAGAAAAGAAAAGAAGGCAGATTGTAGATATGTATATATGTACAATTTGACTTAGATAATATAAATATAACTGAAAGATATATTTATATACCCTAATCCTCGAGACCATGTCAGCGTGGATTGGTCGACAAAATAGCAAGTAGGGGCAGATAAGAGAAGAAAACCATAAAAAATAATAAAATAACAATCCACACATTATTCAATATTTATCAAATAATTATCAAATCTTCATTGATTTTTAATTAATTTATATGAATATATTTTTCACCAAACTTTTTCCTAATTATTTCTAGAAATACATATAAAAATATAAAAATAAGTTAAAAATATTATCTTGTATATATGCCAAGAAATCCAACTTTTAAATTGTCAAAATCTCAACTTCTGAACATCATAACTTCCTCATATGAACTCCAATTTCACTCTACTCACCTTTAAAGTTAATAAAATAATATTATCTAATTAATAGAGTGGTTTCATTAAAATCAGAGTTCGTTTGCAAAAAGTCGGTTTTGCGACCAAGTGACAACGAGGTTTCTGGGCTATTTATTTTATTTAGAATCCATTATTTAAAGTTTTATTAATTTAAAAATTTCTAATTATTTTCATGATATTGTACTTCCATCATGATTTATTTCAGAATTTTTGGATATTATTTATTATTTTAATAAAATCCAAAACCCTATTTAATAGATGAAATTGAACTATATAACCTATAATGATATTTATTAAATTATCTAAATTATTATATTAAAATCTATAAAAATAAATAACGACATTATTTATTATTCTAATAATTAATAAAATATAAAATTAACAAACAATTAATTATTTATTTAATTATAAAATCAATACCTATTTATTATTTTTTACTTATACTGTTTTACTAATATAATACTTATATTTCAAATAATATTTATTATTTACGAAAATTAATTATCCCATAAATTAGATAATTTAATTATTTACATTTTTAGTTTTTATACCTATTTAAAAAATGTTATTTAGTATTTTTTTTTATAATTTATATGGTATTTAACACTCTGGCCAACCAGGTGCCAACACGTGTCAGCACCTGGTGCTTCTTCTCCAAGAACAGGTCGTTGGAACTCTGTTCCAATGCCTTCTTTTCACCTATTTATTCCCGAACCATTCTAACATCTTCACTCGATCTCATCCCTTAATCTTATCCTCCTAACAACCCTCATTCACTCCCTCCATTGGATTTACCTTAGAGCTCAATCAATTCGTCTATAAAAGGCCATGGAGTTGACGCCATTAAACTAACTCTCCCCTAACGAACTTGAACCCCAGTTCCAGTGTCTGATCTTCCTCCTTCCTCCCCCGATTTCCGGCTAGGTGGCAGCTCCTCGTTCTTGCCCCGTGTGGAAGAAGATTGATTGGAAGAGACGTTCCAAGGTCGTCGTCTCCCTTGCATCGCCGCCTAGCGTGCGTGGAGCTCCAGGAAGCCGCCCCGTCGAGAGAAGACAAGTAGAGATTCTACACCCTGCAATCACAGGTAATTCATCCATTTTCTATCTTTTATTTCTCGAGTTGTGTGCCATAATTAGCATTGCTAAGTGCATCCTTAGCAAGATTAATCAACATCATTAGACGCCACATCTTAGATTCAGTTCAAATCCCATCAAAACAACCCCAAAGATCATCATATTTATTGCCATTCACACACCGTCCCTAATTCTGGAAACATATTTTTAAACTTGCAAAAACATAATTTTTATGGTCGATTTCTTTGCAAATCGAGCAATATAAATCTATTTGCAGGCCTACTATCAACTGGAGCATACTAACTTCCATTTGGATCTTCAAAAGTCCAAGAAAATTCAAAGAATAATCATTATCAATCACATCCAGGATCATCCAGACCGGTCACCTTTATTAGCGTTTTCCCGTCGTCATCAGACACCTCCGGTCGTGCTCAACCGCAGGCGAGCGCGAGGGGTGGAGGAGCCACCCCTCTGGCCCTCTAGGAGGCCCAAGAACCTCATCTACCATCGGTGATAAATCGAAGAAGACGACCTCTTCGTCACACGCACGAACCACCTGAAGAACCTCAAGAACGCTCGATGTACAAGGTGTCGACACGTGGCGGAAGTGGACGGATCAGATCGCATCTGAGCTTCTAATCTCCGTTGTTCAATACGAAGGCGTAGACAAATTGGACCATAAACCCTACCAAGTTCCAGAAATTCAAGCCCACTCCCAAGTTTCCAGAAATTGCAATTAGGTCCCTACGCGGGTACCTAATTGTAATTCTCTTATTTTCTTTTACATTTTAGTCCCTCCAGGGACTAATCTGTAATAAAAACTCAACATTTTGCTTACAGATAGGCCCCAGGACTGTAGGGGCCATTCGAACCTCGATTTTTTCATTTTTCCGTGATTTTTATAGGGTAGCTCGATAACAACCCAAGCTATTTTTTGATAATTTTTTATGTATTTTTCATCGTTTAATTTTGCAGTTTGGATTTTTGTCTTCTTTAGTTTGTTTTGAGACGAATTTGTTCTCAATTTCTTTCCGTGTAAAATCAAGAATAAAAGAGGATTTTGTTGGAATTTATTCGTTGACTCGAAAACCGTGGTTTAAACATTCTGCCTCCTTGAGTTCGACCCGGGGATACTCAACTGGTTAAAATTAGTAGTGAACAGTAGAATAGGATTTTTTTCTCCTGTTTTATCATAATTTTTGTTTGATCAATTCGGGTTTCAGTTCCGAGCAATTATCTACATCGACACAGACACTTTATCCGCTCCCGAAACCCGAGTTCATCAAAATGGCACCGTTGCCGGGAGGTGTTGTTTTTACAACAGTTTTTGTACCGATTTTTCCCTATTATTGTTGATTTTACTAATTTCATTTTCTTTTGGTTTTTATTTGGTTTTTACGGTTTTTTCGTATGTCTTTCCAATTTTGTTACAATTTTTTGAGTATTTTTGTTCTTTCTTAACTAGTCTTTGCAGGGCCTGCAGGTTCAGCCGTCTTCTTCGAATGCCGAGGTAGTTAAAAGTGTAGAGACTGAGATTTTCGGTTGTTGAGGACATGATTTGTTAGGGTCTGTGTTGTATTTTTATCCTTCATTGTTGTAAGAAAAGCAAAAGAAAAAAGGGCACTTGCCTGTGTTTTTGTTTCTGTTAGAAAGGGCGCCATAAGGGCATCCTGACTTGTGCTTCCCCTCCCATTTTTCTCGGGGTCTGATTCGCTGGGTGCTGTGCATTCGGGGGATCAGGGCACCCACCGTGGTTTTTCTCGCATTGTGTCGGTTTTCCACGACTTTTTACGAGGCTAGGTGGCTGCTTAGGAGTTTTTCTGTTTCCTATCTGATTGCGCTCTCGTAGTTACTCTTGGGGCTCACAACCTAGGTGCATGATTTTAGGACTTATAAAAAAAATAAAGACACTCGTTAGACGCCTGTCTAAAAAAACCCCCAAGAAATATATAACCCAAAAATAAAATCGGGATTGCTAAGGTATCTGACCTAAAATAAATGTATGATTCAATTGATTTGGGAGAGTAATCCCCACACAAGTTCTTCTCAGAGTGCGCGAGTGAGAGACGACCCTTAAGGATAGAACCCAAACCTGTCTTTCTTTCGAAATACTACTTAGTCTATACAGCTAATCACCGCTTTTCAATGGGAACGCTTGGGTAGTCGGAAATGGTCCAGGTTTACTTAGCAGAGTGGGGGTTTAGAGGGCAATGTGTAAGGCTCCGTCCTCAAGCAACACGGGTAGTCAGAAACGGTCTGTACTTACTCCCATACTGGCTGAGAGCAAGTGATTTTCCGTAAAGACTCGGGACAATATTAAAGGGAAACTTCGGGCACCTATCAGTTCGTGTTAATTGAGATTATACTTTTTTGCTAATACAACCCTAAAACTGACAAGATAAAAGATCGAACTCTTACGGTCATCATCGTGTTGTGTTGGAGAAAATGGGGTTTGCTTTGTGTTTGGTTACAAGGCGTGAGTTACTACGGCTTTTACACGTTTCCCATCTTTCTTGAATTGTAAATCGTGCTCTCCCAATCACTCTCTTGACATCAAAGATGACAACTCGATAACTTTTCTGCTCAGACTCCGTGAGCCCTCTACCGTCCACCGTCCGTCGTACATCTTCACAAGCTCAGGATGACCCTCTTCCCGAGTTGGTCCCCTCAGATCTCGAGGAGAGTAAGATCCAGACTCCCTTGCCACTCGGCAAATCTTTGGAGGCAGATCCTTGCCTCAAAATATCATCAATATCTCCAGCTGACTTTTTGCTGAGTTCTTACAAAAAATTTTCTTTCCTAGAAGATCTGAAGCAAATGGCTCATGACAAAGGACTAGCAGAGGAGAGGCCAACATTGGAGGAGCATCATGCTGATGGAAGACCAGATCCAGCCACAAATATCATGACAGGAATTCTCGACACCTTACAACAGATGAACTTGCACATACGAGAAAAATTTCGAGCCTAGAATGAGTTGCGAGCTGAGTTAATTGCGTTAAGAGCAGGGGTCGGGAACCCTTTACCACCTGCAGTGGCTCCCGCCACTTTATGAGAAGAGTATGACCCGTGCACGAGAACACTACATCATTGGATTTGGCTACCTCCGAAGCAAGGGCCATACGAGCTAAGACCATCCTTCTTATCATTGCTTCCCAAGTTTTATGGGAATGCTACAGAGGAGCCATTTACCTGTCTGTAGAAGTTCGAGATGACTTGTAGTACGACAAGCTATCAAGGAGTTACGCAGGAGGCTGTTCGCCTCAAATCCTTTCCCTTTGCCTTAGCAGATAAGGCACTTTACTGGTTGAGTCATTTAGGAAGGGAAGTTTCTACATAGGACGATTCAAAGTCCACATTCCCACGTACGCATTTTCCTCTTCACGCAGCTTCTGAGTGAATCTTTCCATGAGGCATGGGATAGATTCAAGGATCTTACAGAGAGATGCCTGCATCATGAGATACCGATGAAGGAGCTTATGCAAAACTATTTTGGAGGACTCCAGCCGGACATTCAGGGGCTGGTGAGTGCCGCATGTGGCGGCAACTATTTAAATAAGGATGCCAAGTCAGTCTGGTCCATCTTCGAAGAGATGGTAGAGAACTCATGAGTCGTTGACTCTATTCGGGCATTCCATAAAGCACCTCAGCCATCACATCGTCGAGAGCATCATAGGGTGGCTAATATTTCAGAGTGTCAATCCAACACCAACGTGGGCTTTATTAGGAGAAATTAATGTTGGTGGATGTGATTCAGAAACAAGTTTAGGACTTACAGTCGCTGCGAGAGTTGGAGAAACTCTCATCTCTGCCTCAGTAGCTCAATGATCTCACGAAGAAGGTCTCAGACTACAACTTCAGTATCAGCAGGCTCAATGTTCTTCGACTTTACAATCTGCACTGAGGACTTTACCCTCTCCACCAACCCGACATATACATTTTATAAAGAGCAAGACCGAGACTCATGCCAATCGCGGTCAAGTCACCTGCGCGGTGGACATGAATGTTGAGCCTCAAGCCACTCTTGAGATCAACGGGATTTGGTGTACCACGATTCAGCAACTGGTATATCGCATCATCATCAGCAGTAATACAGTCAACCACAGCATGGACGTCTACACTTCCAACACCGACAACAATTCATGCAGCAGCAGTCTCACCAGCATGCATATCAGAGACTACATTCATATCAATTTCCTGCTAATCATTCACAGAGATCTCCCCAGCCTTACACTTCACAGCATTACACGCCAAGGCAGGAGAAATTAAAAAGCCAAGGTTACCACACCGAACCTGAGATTATCAGCAGCAGTTTTCCTTTGCACCACAGAGATCTTCCCAGCCCTACACATCAAAACAATACATGCCAAGGTAGGAGAAAGTAGAAAGCCAAGGTTACCACATCAAACATGAGATGTATTCACAGGCCCATGCTCTAAATCAAATCATGGATATATTGAGTACACTCCAAATTGCACACAAAACAGAGATGGAGCAGGTTAATCGTCGTTTGGATAAGTTAACCGCGCCGAAGATCACTCTCCCAACCCAACCTCAAATGAATCCGAATAACAAGAGTAGGCATCTAGATCAGGTAGACACCACTACAGGTTTGATCTCTTTTCTTGAATTTTTATGTAACTTCATTCGTCTCAAGAGCGGTAGATCACCACGAGCACATGATGGAGTAGAGGAGAGGGCACTTGATGAGGAGCAAGAGAAATTCTATGAGCAGCCATATTCTGATGCTTAAGAGGAAAACCAACACATTGTTGAGGACCATCATGAAGATCAGAGATAAGGAAGAGATGCTGAAACTATTGACATGGACACTGACGAGTCAGACGATGATATCACGCCAGACCATGCAGATACTCCCGCCAAAAATGTTTCTTCTCTTGGTTTAGAGAGTTTAGTACATAATTCTGAAACTCTCAATGTACAAGCTGATTCTGAATTCAATTAAAAGTCTGATTTTCTCATTCCCGATATTATTCCTTTTCCTGATGCTTTGTTTTGAAAAGGAAAGAAAAATACCAAAAAGAATGTTGTGACTCCAGAGACTAAAAGATTATTAAAAGATCACATATTTTTGAAGATCTCACTTCACGACACCTTGGATCATTTTTCTACGCTCAAGAATCAGTTGAAAAATAGATACACCACACGTAGAAAAAGATATCACGTACAAAAAAATACGTTTTGACCAAGGCTACATCCAGCGCAATACAGAACAAGTTACCTAAGAAGAAGAAGGATTCAGGAGCACATTATATCAGATGCGAGATTGCCAATGCTGCATTCGATCGCACTCTCTTAGATAACGGTTGCTTGATCAATTTGATACCATCTTCTTTACTCAACAAGCTCGAGTTAGGTCCTCTTTACAAATCCCACACGATCCTGCAGTTTGCTGATAGATCCGTAAAGAGACCTAGGGCATATAAAGGAACGCTATTGTAACCGTGCGGGCCTGCAGTTCCCAGCGAACTTTACTATCCTGGACGTGGATTGCCCTACACTGTTGCACCTTACCCCAATCATTCTCGGGAGGCCTTTCCTAGAGACCGCAAAGGCTCTCTTCGAATATGATACAATGAAGGTATCTTTTCGCATTGAGGGCAAGAAGGTACATATAGAGATGATGAGAGAATTAAACACATGCAGTGATGCATCCTCGTATTTCTTTAATTCCTTAGCCACTTGCGATTACATGGATGAGGTTCGTCTTGACGACCTTGAAAGGTATCAAGTAGAGACCCATGATTTCCTAGCAGAGGATGGGTCCGAGACTACAGCTGACAGTTCTTCCAAGGGTACCGTATATTTCAGTATGGATGATGAGAAGCAGATGGATCAAACTTCCGAGGAGTTTATTGCAGATCTTTAAGATTCAAAATGTTTACACGATTCCTCCACTTCAGATGATCTAAAAATGGATTTTCACTTAGCCGAGTTGTTTTCCTCTAGTCATTCTGAGGATGAGCATAGTAGCGAGTCAGATTATGTTATAGACATCTTCTGTAGTCCGACTCTAGAACATATAGAGATGGTGGATAACCATACTGCAGACAATTCCACTGCCGATACAAATCCCAATACACATGCAGAGGAGGTTTCAACAGAGCCAGCGTCTACCTTACTAGAGATGAAGTTATTGCCACCAAATATAAAGTACGTTTTCCTTGCGGGTCCACATCGACAATTTCCAATCATTATCAGCTCATCTTCGACAAAAGAACAAGAATCTCGTCTGATGGAGGTTCTTGAAAGAAACCGCAAGGCTATTGGGTGGACTATATCCGATCTCCGCAGGATCAATCCTGCTTTGTGTTCTCATCATATATATCTCGATCATGACAACAAACCTTCCATAGAATTTCAGTGTAGGCTGAATCCGGTTTCACGAGATGTTGTCAAGAAAGAGATTACGAAATGGCGTGACGCAGGGTTTATCTATCCCATCTCCAACTCTGAATTGGTTAGCCTATTACATGTTGTTCCGAAGAAGTCAGGAATCCAGATGATTAAGAATGAGAGTGGAGAGGAGATTCCAAAGAGAGTAACCACGTCGTGGCAGGTGTGCGTTAATTACAGGAAATTGAACGGCGCAACGAAGAAGTATCACTTCCCTTTGCCTTTTATAGATCAAGTCATAGACAAGTTGGCAGGGAAGGAATACTTCTGTTTCCTTGACGGTTATTTCGGATACAACCATGTAACTATTGCCATTGAAGACCCTCAAAACCACATTCACATATCCGTTTGGCACTTATGCCTTTAGACGGATGCCCTTTGGATTGTGCAGCACCCCTGCTACTTTCCAGAGGTGTATGCTTGACTATTTTTGCAGACATGGTCGGTGATTTTCTAGTGGTGATTTTTCGATCTATGGTGAGTCCCTTAACGATTGTTTAGCGCACCTAGACCATATTCTTTAGAAATGTTGTGAGGTAGATCTCGTTCTGTAATGGGAAAAGAGACATTTTATGGTTACACACGGTATAATGTTGGGCACGTCATCTCCCATTGAGGCATGGAGATTGACCCTACTAAGGTAGATGTCATCAACCATCTCGAACCACCATTTAACATTAAGCAGTTAGAATCATTTCTGGGGCATGTCAGCTTTTACAGACGGTTCATTTAGGATTTTTCCATGATTGCCCAACTGTTAAACTGAATTATTAGGCAAAGACATCGAGTTCTTGTTAGATGACAAATGTCTTAAAGCCTTCCCCACATTAAAGGAGATGATTATCAGTGATCCTGTCCTACAACTACCTGATTGGTCTCTACCCTTCGAGATAATGACGGATGCTTCAGATTTTGCGGTCAGGGCTGTATTAGGACAGAGGAGGAATGGACTTCCTGTTGCTATCCACTATGCCAGCAAAACTTCAGATGATGCTCAACGTAATTACATAGTGACAAAAAAGGAGATGTTGGCAGTGGTGTTCGCATTAGATAAATTAAGATGTTATCTTCTTGGATCCAAAATCACAGTTTATACAGATCATTCAGCTATCCAGTTTTTGATGGAAAAGAAGGATGCCAAGGCACGCCTTCTTAGATGGATTTTCTTACTTCAGGAATTCGATTTGGATATTAGAGACAAACCTGGGTTAAAGAATGTGGTAGCTGATCACCTCTCCCGATTACAGACAGAGCAACCATCAGATGAGTATACGCTAAAGATTGCAGAGAGATTTCCAGACGAAAGCATATTTACAGTTATCGATCTTCCATGGTATGCAGATATAGTGAATTTTCTGGTTACACAGAAAAGTCCACATGGTTGGCCAAAGGATCGAGTCGATAGACTAGTTTCTGAGGCACGGTATTACCATTGGGAGGATCCAATTCTTTTTTGTGAGGGATCGGATTGTGTTTATGGGCGTTGTATTGCCCAGGAGGAATATAATAGTTTCCTCACTCTGTGCCATTCCTTTGAGGTAGGGGGACATCACTTAGGGAAGAAGACAACATAGAAGGTACTTCAGAGTGGATTATGGTGGCCGACTCTTACTAGAGATGCTTGTACATTCATGAATAGTAGCCCGGATTGTCAAAAAGCAGTAGGGACAGTCAGTGCTAAAGATGCAATGCATATGCGACCTATTATTAATTGCGAGATCTTTGACGCATGTGGCATAGATTTCATGGGACCGTGCTGATAAGATTTTTCGCAGTTTAAAATGATGATTTACTCAAGTCATTGTTTTCCCACGATAAATCTTAATAAAACAAGTAATAATACAACTACGAGCGTAACGGAGGAATGAAAAATGTAGAGCACAAGTAGAGGATCGAATCCACAGGGACCAAGCACGTTTGCAATTAAATCGATGATATTTTCTTTTGGAGATTTATAATTTTCTTTCGCCTAAAATCAAAGTTGAGGAAAGCCAAAATGTAGGTTAAAGGTTAAAACAAACAAGGGGGGCTGAAATGTAACTGAATAAACTTAACTAATTATGAGACTAATGGGAATGAGATTGCAAACTAATAAGGATGAGAGTGACGTTTTTGCAATAGATGAATTGAAGAGGAAAAACCACACTTAAAATCAGAGAAACCATTCACGATATAGTTCAAATGCATGAGTATTAAGAAAAATTATGAAATAAAGTAAGTGATTCTCTTCTCTGCAACGGGCTGGAAGTCCTTGAAATGGAGGATCATGCTTGATGGTGGGGGGGAGGGGGCGATGTTGGTGCATAGGTCTAGCAGAAGGGCTTCGGGCAGCCTTGGCATGCATGACAAGGTGGGATTGAGCAACAAACCCCCCGAGCACGGGACAGATGTGGCCGCGGGATAGTGGTGGCTGGAGGGGATATGTGAGATAGCAGAAACGTCCCGGACAAGACATCGCATGAGCAGTGAGGCTAGAGTGGACGGTAGTGCATAGACTGAGGGCACCGATGGTGCGAGGTTGATGGATGGCAGACTGTGGGATGCACACACTCGAGGTACAGCAGTATACGGATTGGCCGCTGGAGGTGAATGGCGCGCACAGCAACAGTGCGGAGGCGGATGGCGCGCTCAGCAATAGCGTGGAGGTGCTGTTTGGGTGCGCTAGGTAGAAGAGGAGGGAGACCGCGAGGTATAGACGAGAACCCTGCATAGTGTTGCGGGTTGGGACGCCAGGCGTGAGGGTATGCACTGGGACCAAGAGAGAGAGAGAGAGCCTTCCCCTCTATTGTTGTGCATGGTTCTTTTATAGATGGTGTGGATGGCATTCTTGTACAACAATAAATTAAAGGGCATTAATGATTTTTTTGGGAGGGGCCACCCACGTGCATGGGGAAGAGAATGCATGGGTAGCCTTTCTCTTTGCATGGGAAATGCAATACACGTTGGTGGCTCTTTATATGAGAATAAAGAATGGAGTTTTTATACAAACCTGTCTCTCTTTTCTTGTCAACATAAAATGTTCAAAGAAATGTAGGGCCATCAATGTGCTAGTTGTTGATTAAACTCCATGATGTTTTTAATTCCTTTTGAGATATTTTGGAGTAAAGGGAATTTAGTCAAGGTGATGAATTAGCAAGGATGATTGTCAACTTTGGTAAAATAATACTTGCCATCATATAACCATATAGTGGAGTTCATTGGGAATAATTTATCTAGATGCAGAATCATGAATGTGTCGATTTTATTCTGTGGTTTTATTGATTCTGTGTAATTAAGAGGTTTTCTCTTGATGTGTGCACGGAATAAATTAGACATAGATTATGTTATTTTAGAGTTTATAAATCAATGATTGATATTGTCTTCCACATAATTTAAGCCTAATGCCACAACATATCATGTAATCATCACACCTTCATACTTAAATCTTGCTAGTCCTGAGCAAGAAAGAGATAAGAAATAAGGAAAACAGCCAAGATAGATCGGGTGAGGATTCACAGCAGACATACCCACAAAGTCTTGAGTTTTCAGATCCTAACCACACAAATACACAAACTTCAGTAGAGTCGACCCATGGATTAATGATTTGTTCGAATTGTCAACTTGACTTGAGTTTTGTAGTTTCAACAGCCTCTCAGTTCCAACAAAATCAAACATGGTTTCAGATGGTTTATCAAGTCAGTTCATACCTAAGAAACAAGTATTCTCTTTGACTTTGAATGGATATAAACAGTGTTAATGGTAGTTTAGCTTTAGTGAGTCAAGAGAACGAGCTAGCAATACGATCTATCGAGGTACCGAATGATTCCCTACTCATATAGCCTCAGTCCTCACCTGAATTCAGGCATATTCTCTTTTCACCCAAGTATGTCAGCATAAAGAAATAGGTCATAATTCTTTGGAAAATGGGACTTAACTTTTGGGGTTTTCCGTAGACCGCTTTGGTCTGTTGCTCTCATTTCTTTCCTTTTGTAGAGCATAACCCTGGGCCTCTTTGGGTCTCTTTTAAGAATTTAGGTAGCATCATTGGGTTGCTACCACAGTTTTTTGGTGGAGAAGGGTTATTTGGTGGTCTTCTTTCTTTGCTTTTGCTTCGCACATCTTTGCATGATTGGTGGTTTTTGGCATTTGTACTGTGATGTGCCTTTTTGTGGTGTTTTTGTTTTGGGTTGTGCATCAAAAGGTAGTATCGGCTTAATATTGACTTTGTAGGCACGATACTGGCTTATTTGCTGACATACTTAAACTAGAGAGATCATGTTGCCCCTGTGTCAAGTTCCTTCATTAGCTATAGATAAGGTTCAAGCATTGGCAAAACCAAGAGGACAACTCCTCACCTCAAGTAGATTGTAATTGCATCTCGTAAAATAAACTCAATCAAGCTAAGTGCAATGTGCAGTTGCTTAATATCCACTGAAGAGTTTAAGAGTGCTACTAGTTGCTCAGGTGATCTAGTTAGATACAGAAGTTCATCTACCAGTAGAGTTAGTGGAACTGAGAGAATAAAGTCCATATGGTCCTGAAGAAAGCTTAAAAACTCATGAGTAGTGAAATTCTGATGAAGTTAATTGAATTAAGGTCAACTCAACCTCAGTCTATGATCTATGCAATTAAGAGTTGATTTCTAAAAAGAAAGTATAAAATTAGGAAGGACGTATTTTTGGTGGTTTTCTTGCTTTTTGAAAAAATATTTTTAGGGGAAATTTTGCAAAAGTTTTGAAGTTTTTTTTGATGTTTTGAAAAGTATGCAAATTTTATAACTATGCAGACCCCCATACTTATCAGAAACTATGTCCTCATGGTGAAGACGATGTGTAATAGGATGACCAAAAGAGGGGTGAGTGAGAAGGTGTTTTTTTTAATGTAGTGCGGAGGAGTACCCCCATACTTATCTAATGCAATGTAGTGAAAATAAACATGCGAGCAGTAAAATGAAAAGATATCTATGAGGAGAGGCTCAGGAGAGTGCATGATTTAACTCCTCATCTTGGCAATGTGGTGGTTCATTTTTCCTACAGAAGGTATGTTGTGCAGACAGGCATTGGACCAGATGGTTCAACAATGGGTTTTAGTCTTTGACCATTGACTCTTAAAGTGGCTTTAGTGTTTGGGTCAGAAATTTCTATCGAGCCATTATCGAATACTCGAGTTACAATTTATGGTCCTTTCCATTTCGATCTCAGTTTTCGTGGAAATAATGTCAGTTTTGCATCAAATAGACATACTTTTTGATTTTCTTTGATTGTTTTCCTCGAAATGTAGGCATCGTGCCACAACTTGATTTTCTCTTTGTATAGCATGTTGTTATCATAGGCTCGTGATCTCAATTCTTCCAGTTCAAATAAGTCCAATAGTCTTCTCTTTCCAGCCTCACCATAATCCAAATGGCATTTCTTGATTGCCTAGAGTGATTTATGGTGGACCTCTATGGGTAGATGGCACGACTTTCCATAGACTAACCGATATGGGATCATACCTAAGGGTGTGCGGAAAGCAGTGCGGTAGGCCTAAAGAGCAGAAGGTAAGTGTTGAGACCAATCTTTACGATCAGAGTGGACAATTTTTAGGAGGATGGTCTTAATTTCTCGATTCGACTGCTCAAACATTCCATTTGTCTATGGGTGATAGGCAGTTGAGACACGATGTTCAACTCCATTCTTCTTAAGTAGATTCCTCACTGAAGCATTGAGGAAGTGGGTTCCACCATCACTAATGATGAACTTTGGTAGTCCAAAGCGAGAGAAAAGGTTGGTTAAGAATTTAACAACAGTGGCGCTATCAGCAGCGTGAGTGGAAATGGCTTTAACCCAACGGGACACATAATCAACAACGAGCAGGATATGCTGATAGCCTTGCGAAGTAGTGAAAGGTCCCATGAAGTCTATTCCCCAAGTATCAAAGATTTCCACTATGTGCACTGGTTGGAGGGGCATCATGTTGCGTCGGGTCATTGTTCCATTGATTTCACAGGCAGGGCAAGATTGAGCAAAATGATGGGCATCCTTAAAGAGTGTAGGCCAATAGAAATCACATTGTAAGACTTTAGTGGTTGTACGCTTCACTGAGTGGTGTCCTCCACACCCAGAAGTGTGGCAGTGAGTTAGGACACTAGAGATACAACGTCTCCATATAAAGTCAGAACCCTCTTTGAAAAGTAGAGGATCATCCTAATGGTAGTATCGAGCTTAGGCTTTGGTATTAACTTTCTTATGTCTTGGCCAATCATTGGGTAACTTGGAAGTAACGAGGTAATTGACAATGTCCGCATACCAAGGAAGTTGAGAGATAATCATTATATTTTCATATGGAAATGTGTCAGAGATGGGGATCATATTTTCGATCGAGCCATTGGATGGAAGAGGCGAATGGAGACTTGATAAGTGATCGGCAACAACGTTGTTTGCTTCGGCTTTATCTCGAATTTCCAAGTCAAATTCTTGGAGCAATATAACCCACCTAATGAGTCTAGGCTTGGCATCTTTTTTTTTGAAGTGGTACTTTAGAGCAGAGTGGACTGTGTAAATTATGATATGAGATCCCAAGATGTAAGACCAGAATTTTTCTAGTGAGAACACCACAGCTAGCAACTCTTTCTCAGTTACAGTGTAATTCTTTTGTGCATCATCATGTGTCTTGCTAGCATAGTGGATGACATATAGTTTACCATCCTTCCTTAGTCCCAAGACCGCCCCAACAACATTATCAGAAGTATCACACATTATTTCAAACTCAAATGGTCCAATCGAGGGGTTGTAATATGGGTGCTTCAGTGATAATTTTTCTCATAAGAGTGAAAGACTCGAATGCTTCCTCAGTGAATGCAATATCTTGGTCCTTCTCAAGTAGCTTGGTGAGTGGACGGGCAATTTTCGAAAAGTCCTTTATAAACCGTCGATAGAATCCAACATAACCTAGAAAGGATCGAACACCTTTTGTATTGACAGGTGGACTCAAGTGCGTGATAGTCTCAATTTAGGAGGGATTTACCTCCATTCCTTTCTTTGATACGATATGTCCCAACACAATTCCTTATTTCACCATGAAATGTGATTTCTCCCAAGATAAGATTAGCTTTATCTCAATACATTTTTGTAAGACTTTGTCAAAAAATCCAAGTGTCTCCTCAAAAGAGTCTCCAAAAATTGAAAAAACATCCATAAGTACCTCCATAAAATCACCAACCATGTCAGAAAAGATACCCATCATACATCTTGGAAAAGTAGCAGGGGCATTGCATAATCCGAAAGGCATGCGTCGAGACGCATAAGTCCCAAAAGGATAAGTGAATGTGGTTTTGTCTTAATCTTCGGTGCTATGGCAACTTGGTTGTAGCCAGAATATCCATTTAAAAAAACAAAAGAATTCTTTTCTGGCTAGTTTCTCAATGATTGGTCAATGAATAGTAGTGGGAAGTGGTCTTTTCGTGTAGCCTTATTGAGTTTTCTATAATCGACACAGACTCTCCAAGATGTTGGCACTCGAGTAGGGATGTCCTCTCCTTTTTCAGTTTTACACAATTGTTAATCCAGCTTTCTTGGGGACGACCTGGAGAGGACTGATCCAAGGACTATCGGCTATCTGATAAATGATACCGGTACTCGACCACTTGTATATTTCATTCTTCACAACCTCTCATAGAGTAGGGTTTAATCGTCTTTGCATTTCTCGAGAGGGTTTACTGTCATTTTCCAAATATATGTGGTGTGTGCAGAATGTCAGGCTTATTCCTTTCAAGTCAGTTATTTTCCAGCCAATAGCCTGAGAATTCTTTTTCAACACTTTAATGAGTTGACTTTCCTGAGTGTGATCTAGGTTGGCATTAATGATGACCGGTAGAGTGTGTGCATCATCTAGGAAAGCATACTTCAGATATTGTGGTAAAGGTTTCAATTCGACAATGGGTGTTGGTGGGGTTAGAGGAGTAGTTCCTGCGGATGTATTTATTGATGAAATAGTCTCAAATGGTGGCTCCATCATGGGCATGATCATGGCTGAAGTCAATGTAAGTTCTGTGTCTATTGTGTCCCATGCTTCATCTAACTCAAAAATTTCCTGACTAATGAGAGGGCATGGTGGAACTTCTAGTGCAGAGTTCAGATTATATGTGGTAATTTGATGAGACATGTCCTTGTAAGTGGATTCGAAGGTGTTCAGACTAAACTCCAGAGGGTCTTTGGAAAGATGGATAGGGGCAAAATCATCTTTTATATCAAGCACATCACAATTCTCTATCCAACCACAATCTTCAGTCTCAGAGTCTATCGAAGTTGGGATGATAAAATCCACAGGAATGACCTTACTGTTAACTTTAAACTCCACTCTCCCATCCTCATAGTCAAAGTGTGCCTTGGCAGTGGCCAAGAATGGTCGCCCAAGAATTATGGGAGTTTCACTTAGTGTATTAGCCGGGTTTATATACATAACAACAAAATCTACTGGGAAAGAAATCCTTTGGGTCTTTTGACAGAACGATCAACCATCTGTAAAATCATTGAGACAGGTTTTAGTTTTCCCAAGTCAAACTGCTCTAGAATAGCAGTAGGGAGGAGGTTAATCGAGGCACCATTATCCAATAATGTACGTTTGAATGTTAGTTTTCCGATAGTGCACTTC
This sequence comes from Ottelia alismoides, assembly GCA_037367405.1. Classification (NCBI taxonomy): domain Eukaryota; kingdom Viridiplantae; phylum Streptophyta; class Magnoliopsida; order Alismatales; family Hydrocharitaceae; genus Ottelia; species Ottelia alismoides. The sequence goes on from JAZKJV010002956.1 coordinate 612,896, forward strand.
ACCAATGGTGCACCTGGATCTTTCTTCTTTGTAGGTAGGAGGTGTGAAATGACATTTGATGTTGCTTGCAAAACATGTTTTTCGATGTCCTCATGATTCTTTTTATTCTTTCCCTTTGATTTCCTCTTCGGTGTACATTTTACTTTTAAAAAGAGAGAGAAAGCTGGAACTTGTTCAAGGGCTTTCAGAAGTGGGATCTCAATGATAATGTCAAAGAAGAGTTTCTCTAATTCAGGATCGAGTATGGGTGATTTGGTATTTTTCCTGCGAAAAGCTTCAGGAAAGGGGATAGCTATGGGAGAGGAAGGCGGAAGTGTGGTGGTCTCAGTATGTCCTTATTCACTCTTAATTTCCTCTTCCTCCCCAATCTGAGACTCAACAGCTGTGTTAGTTTGTGGAATGGTGTAGGCAGATATGTTTTTCCCATTTCGGAGAGTTACGGTGTTAGCCGAATGATTGGGTTGATTTGGTGTTTTGAAAGTTACATGATTTTTAGGTTGATGCAGGTTGGATCCTTGGGTCGATGTAGAGAAACCTTGAGAATGAGTTCCTTGGCTGAAATTATTGGTATTATGAATTGTGGCAGAGAATCCTTGATTTTGAGCTTGGAATCCAGGGAGTGAAGTGAAAGTTTTGGCTGGTGGTGGGGTGTGGAATGATCCGGAGGAGATAGATATATTGGTATTAGGATTGGGCAGGGGTTGAGGTGACAATGCTGGATTGTAAGATTGTATCTTAGCAACTTGTCTAGCATTCTCAGCATTGGCATGTTGTTGCGCTTGGTTGGCCTATTGTTGTGCTACCGCGAGTTGTTGTATAGCTCGAGTCAATGCGTCAAAGTTTACAGATGTGGGAGGTTGAGTTATTGGAAGTCCCGCTGGTTGTTGGGGTTGTGAGTAATTTTGAAAATGATATTTGTTGTGTGAGGTCCCTCGAACTTGCCCATTCCAGCATAGATTGGATTGCTCTCTCCATCCAGGATTTTGGGTGTTAGAAAATGAGCCTCCTTGGTTTCGTTGTACCGAATTTATAGTCTCGAGAGTCAATTCTTGATCATGAGAAAATGGTAAATGGCCAAAGTCCTGAACATTAGGGTCAGACGTAACCCCACATATGTTGTTCGAGACTTTATTCAGAGCTAGGTTACCTATGGCTTGGGTCATGAGATCCATTTGTTTGGAAAGAATTTCCCATTTATCATGATTTTGTTTGGATGAGTCGTTGTTGGAGCTCTCATCATTGACTATATTGAAAGGTCCTATGTACCCACTATATTGCTCGATGGATGAGCTATTCACCGAATTATCAGCCATGTTTTCAAATAAAGTCCACACGAAATGTTCGTCACGGCTAATATAATTCCCGTCACATGAGCCGTCGATAACTCTCTTGAATGATGTGTTTATGCCCTCATAAAATATCTGAACCAATTTCCATTTGGGGATTGCATGATAAGGGCATTTCCTTTGTAATTCCTTAAACCGCTCCCAGGCTTCGTCAATGGGTTCTTTGTTCTTATGGGTGAATGACGATATGGCTTCTCTCAGGGCATTTGTCTTTCCTATTGGGAAGTATTTCTTGATGAATGGCTCTCTTAAGATGTCATGGGATGTGAGTGGAGTTCCATAATTTCAAAGCCATTGGAGCGCTCGTTCCTTAAGAGAGTGAGTGAAGGCTTTCATATAAATGTATTCCTTTTCTACTCCAGGGATGCTCATTGTGTCACAGACAGATCGAAAGTCTTGTATGTGTAAGAAAGGGTCTTCAGAATCATTTCCGTAGTACTTTAGGATTAAGGAGAGGGATACATGCTTTATTTCGAAATCTCCTACTTCAGGCGGGATTTGGACCCAACGAACTAAGTCTTCTGCAGCCGAGTTGTAATGCATGCTTATGGGTGGTGGTCGGATGAGAGGTGCTACGGTATGGCGAATCATCGCATTTTCTTCTCTCAACAGTTGCAGTTGATGTAGGATGAGGTCCATAGGGTTTGGTCTTTCTTCTCCCATGTCTCATAGGTCAGATGAATTCTCAAGTTCCTCAGTTGAAGGAGATGAGTTGGGTTTTGTTTTATGGACCATGTCGTACTCTAATGGTTGCTGCAATGGATTTTTCAGAGACCTACGACCTAGCATACACAGCACAATACACCAGACAAGTTGTTGATTCACCAACTCACACAAAGAATTGCCGCGGAAGCGGTTATCTTTTCGATTTTAGTTTAGTGATTCATCAAAAGTTTTCAGAGAAATTAGAGTCCTTAAAGATGAGGTTGGTGTGGAAGAATGTGATAAATCGATGTCCTAATCTGTCTGGGGGATCTAGGGTGCGGTACTCAGATCGAGGATCTGCTCTTCCCACAATAACCTGTGCCTAACACGTCGAGGAGTTACGATTTCACTCTGCAATCCCACGTAGCACCAGGGATTTTTATTTCTATCTGAGGGTTCTATGTGCTCGTGATTTTTGTGTCATACACATGCATTAAAACAAGCATTCAGAAAATCTTCTCGCTTTCTGCTCGGACCACTGCGGCGGCCTTTCAATCTTATCTCTTTAGCGTGATAAAGCACGTTTTGGTTATCTTTTTAGTTGAGCAGGGAGAAGACCACAGAGACGATGAAGAGAAGAAGTATTTTAAAAATTTTTTCGATTTAAGTTCGGAGCACAAACAAATGCAGGAAATTTTAAAAAGCCTAAGATGCCTAAGAGAAAGAGGAGCTCACCATGCATGCACTTATGGCGCTAATCCGTAATGTTTTGTCCTGTTGATGGCGAGCTTTTTCGAGAAGGGGGTGGGGAAGAAAATATTACAAATTACAAGTTTGAAAAATACATGAAAAACAAATGATTTTTTTTCTTTTTAAATCTTAAGTACCTGCAAAATAAGAAAATGCGCGGATTAGATAATTGAAACTAAGTTAAAATGAAGAAGAAAAATTTCAAATGTTGCCTACCCGATAACGGTGCCAAAATGTCTATAGGATTTTTCACAGTTTAAAGCGATGATTTACTCAAGTCATTGTTTTCCCATGATTAAATCTTAATCAAACAAGTACTAATACAACTACGAGCGTAACGGAGGAATGAAAAATGTAGAGCACAAGTAGAGGATCGAATCCACAGGGACCAAGCACGTTTGCAATTAAATCGATGATATTTTCTTTTGGAGATTTATAATTTTCTTTCACCTAAAAGCAAAGCAGAGGAAAACAAAAATGTAGCTTAAAGATTAAAACAAACAGGGGGGGATGAAATGTAATTGAATAAACTTAACTAATTATGAGACTAATGGGAATGAGATTGCAAACTAATAAGAATGAGAGTGATGTTTTTTGCAATAGATGAATTGAAGAAGAAAAACCACACATAAAATCAGAGAAACCATTCACGATATAGTTCAAATGCAAGAGTATTAAGAAAAACTATGAAATAAAGTAAGTGATTCTCTTCTCTGCAACGGGAAGGAAGTCCTTGAAATGGAGGATCGTGCTTGATGGTGGGGGGAGGCGCGATGTAGTTGCGCAAGTCTAGCAGAAGGGCGTCGGGCGGCCTTGGCATGAACGACAAGGTAGGCTGGAGCAACAAACCCCCCGAGCACGAGCTGGAGGTGACCGCGGGATAGTGGTCGCTGGAGGGGAAACGTGAGATAGCAGAAATGTCCTGTACAAGACATCACATGAGTAGTGTGGCTAGAGTGGATGGTAGTGCACAGATTGAGGGTGTTGGTAGTGCGAGGTTAATGGATTGCAGCCCGCAAGATGCACGCACTTGAGGTACAATAGTATATGGATTGGTCGTTGGAGGTGGATGGCGTGCACAACAACAGCGCGGAGGCAGATGGCGCGCTCAACAATAGCGCGGAGGCGCTGTTTGGCTATGCTAGGTAGAAGAGGAGGGATACCGCGAGGTGTAGATGAGAACCCCGCGTAGAGTCTCCAGTAGGGACTCCATACATGAGGATATGGGCAGGGACCAGGAGAGACAGAGAGAGAGAGAGAGGGAGGGAGAGAGAGAGAGAGGAGCCTTCCCCGCTATTGTTGTGCATGGTTCTTTTATAGATGGCGCGGATGGTGTTCCTGCACAACAAGAAATTAAAGGGCATTAATGGTTTTTTTGGGAGCGTCCACCCACGTGCATAGGGAAGAGAATGCATGGGTGGCCTTTCTCTTTGCATGGGAAATGCAATACACGTTGGTGTCTCTTTATATGAGAATAAAGAATGGAGTTTTTATACTAACCTCTCTCTCTTTTCTTGTCAACATAAAATCTTCAAAAAAATGTAGGGCCATCAATGTGCTAGTTGTTGATTAAACTCCATGACATTTTTAATTCCTTGAGATATTTTGGAGTAGAGGGAATTTCTTCAAGGTGATGAATTAACAAGGATAATCATCGACTTTGGTATAATAATACTTCCGATCATATAACCATACGTAGAGTTCATTGGGAATAATTTATCAGTATGCAGAATCATGAGTGTGTCGATTTTATTATGTGATTTTATTGATTCTGTGTAATTAAGAGGTTTTCTCTTGATGTGTGCATGGAATAAATTAGACATAAATTATTTGATTTTAGAGTTTATAAATCAAAGATTGATATCGTCTTCCACATAATTTAAGCCTATTGCCACATCCTATCATGTAATCATCAGACTGTTCCCTTCCAACAATGGCTTTGAGTACATTCTTCTCGCTGTAGATTATGTTAGTAGATGGGTGGAGGCTATACCTGCATGAACCGTAAACAGTAAGATAGTTTGCAAGTTCATAAGGGAACATATTGTTTCATGGTTTGGGATTCCACGTATTCTTATTTCCAATGGGGGTAGCCATTTTATTAATAAAGAGGTCAAAAATCTAGTGAAGCAATACGACATTGATCACAGAGTAGCTTCTCCTTACCACCCACAGACGAACGACATAGCTAAAGTCTCAAATAGGGAGGTGAAATCAATTCTTCAGAAACTAGTACGACCAGATAGGAAGATCTGGTCACAGCTTTTAGATTAAGTTCTTTCGGCATATCGTACTGTATATAAGACTCCCTTAGGTACTTCACCATTCAGACTGGTTTATGGGGAGCCATGCCATTTGCCCGTAGAGATCATGCACAAATCTGAATGGGCTATTCGAGAAATTTCACTTGATGAAATAAAAGCAGGAGTCAAGAGGAAGATGGATCTGAATGAGCTAGTAGAGACTCAAAATAAGGCATACGAGAACACTCTCATTTATAAAGGACAAAGTGAAGAAATGGCACGATAGACATATTCGACACAAGATATTTACCCCTGGGAAGAATGTTTGGTAGTTCAATGCAATATTGAGAATTTTTCCTAGCAAATTGAAAAGCAAGTGGGAAGCACCTTACATAGTCAGAACGGTGCATGACAATGGAAGCATGGCTATATCAGATGTGTCACCTGGTGCAGAGCCGTTCGTGGTTAACGGGCATATGCTAAAACATCTCCTAGAGACTACTAGTCATCTGGACCGTGTTGAAGTGATCTATTTTGTGCAAGATTCATGATCATTCTTTCATTTTATCTCATCCTGTACAAAGACTTTTGAGCCATTCGATTTTTGGAAGTTCACAACACTTGTATATTCTTCGTAGATCACAATCATCCCCATTTTTGTTCGTCTTTTATGCTTAGGATACCAGATCTTAAGTATAGGGGGGACTGATTACCCGTTGATTAATGTTTTCTATTTTGTTCTATTACTTTTTTATATCCTTTCTTTTTCACAAATAACTGGTTTCCAATTTTTGGTTGCACCCTTTTCTATACTTAGGATGCCTTATCCTAATTAAACAGGAGACTGAGTAATTTCGATGATCTCGTATTCTTTATATATTTTGTTCCTTCGTTGTATATTCTTTTCACACAGTCACCTCGTTTTTGCTCTTCCAGTATAGTTACGATGACCAGATCGTAAGTATTGGGGGGGGGGGGTTGACTGACTTGTATTCTCTTATTCTTTTCACCCACTTCTACTTAGCATGAGTTATGTCCTGCTTTTTCTCTTTTAACGCGATGAGGACATAGCACAAGCTAATTATAGGGGGGTGCGTATATATTATATATATACTTTTGTCCATAACTCGTACTTTTATGTATTTTCTATATCTATAAAATCCATAAAAAGTGGGCGAGGGTTAATTTAAAATCCATCTATCTATTTATATATTAGTTATAAAATCCTTGTAAATAGGTAAAATATGTCTAAAATCTTTATTTAAAAGTCCTAAATTAAATTATTTATTTGAAATGTGTATTTAAAATCTATATAATACTTATTTAAAATCCTAATTATTAAAATATGTGTAAAATCATTTAATCCTAGTAAAATTCTCTATATATAAAATCTATAAAAAACATTAAATATTTAATTTGAATAAAATATATCTTGTAAAATTCTTATACAAATACATGCTAATAAAAATCAGAAAATCCATAAAAATACAAAGTCCTAAAATTTTATAAAAATAACAAAAGACTTAAAATCCATAAAAATGAGTAAAATTTAGAAAATATATTTCACAAAAACATGATTGCATTTGCATTCGCATTTTTTCAGAATAAGTCTGATTTATGGAACTAAGGATTGAGTCTAGTCTAAAGGATGAAGCTTGATTATGGCCTTTAACTTTCATTGTAAGGAGCCTAGTTAGGATCTGGAATTTAGACTCTTCAGGTGTTTGACTTAAAATCATTGGGTTCCATAAGACCACATTTGGGAAATCACTCTCATAATTTAGACTTCGGATGAGGGAAGCATCTGTTGACACAATTTTTCTAAGACCTCAAAAAAGGGACGGAACAAAAGATGCTATACCCGTCGAGACAAAAAGAGATGAATGCAGTGCAAAGCAAATTACAAAGCCAAATCAAAGAAGATGCCCCAAATTCAAATATGACCACAATGTTCCAAGCTTCCACCAGAAATGTTGGCACATCTTAGTGGAGACTTAGCTACACCGGTTGAGCTTCACAAGAAGATGCGTCTACACTGGTCACACTCCACTTCTTTTACCATTCTTCTACTTTCTCTCTATATTCGATTGTGGACATATCACGAACTGACCTCAGAAGGGAATACCTCCCTCCCTGAGGAAAGAGTAGCTGGATGAGGAATCAATGGAAGTGTATAGCTGGGATGTACGATTTCTTTGCTTCTTCAAGTAGTAAGAGATAAATCAATTCACACACTGTACAAATTGAATTCAAGGATGATAGAGTTCGTTATATGAATAAGTGAGTCTGAACTAGCTGATGAGGTGATCTTGTATAAGGATTTTTGGAACTTGAGGACTGTTGAGGATAAAATCCTAATCCTAGTTAAGGCAATATAAAATTTGTACCTATCAATGTTCTGAAATTTGACTCCAATCATTTGCAAATCACTCCCAAATCCTTCACATTTTTTGACATGAAATCCAATTATAACAGTGGTCTGGATTTAATTCTAACAACACCAATTCTTCCTCTTTCAAGCCTAAAGATGTAGATGATAAGTGGTTTGAACTAAGATTCAATATCATGTTAATTCATCCCCAATCTTCAATAATTTAAGCAAGCGAAGTATAATTATTATGATCTGTTTTTAGACTTAAATCATAAGCAAATCACCCAAAATCCTTCACAATTCAAGCATGAAATGTGTAGCTGTTGTGGTCCAATTTTAGACTTAATTCATACATTAATCATCCAAAATCTTTCATATTTTTAATCTAAAATTTGTGTATAACAGTGATCCGATTTTAGATCTAAATACATGCAATTCACCCCCAAATTCTCACAATTTGGACATGAGATTAATGCATAATCATTGGTCTGAAATTGGGTTCTAATGCATGCAATTCATTCTCAAATTTTCCTCAATTCAAGCATGAAAACTATAACATGTCATGATCTAACATTTAGTTTAATGGCACGCTAGAACACCTTTAATTTCTCATCTTTTTAGGTATACAATTGTAGCTTAACAGTGGCCTGAACTTTAATAAAATTTCATGCAATATACTTCCAAATCTCTAAATTCTTATCCTGAAATCATGAGTATATGATATGTTTCAAGTTTGGTCCAATTATATATAATTCAACCCCAATTTCATCATATTTTATTTTGAAATCAAAGTATATCAGTGGTCTGAAATTGAGTTTAAAAACATGCATGGAGGACATTAAAAGAGAGGGATAATCAAAACGTATGCATGTAGCTCCAATCGAGGAAGGAGGCTAGCGGCTTGAAGGACTTCTAATAATAGCCAAAAGAATTCTTGAAAGAGGGGAGCAAAAACATCTCCTCTCGAGGAAGTAGCAACACCAGTTAATCCCTGAACAACAGTAGTACCTGTTGTTAATAGCAATAGCTACTCATGTGGAGATCAGGTAGAACTAACTTGGTTGATGGGAGAAGCTTTAGGGGAGAAGAAGGGGGCCTCCATTATCTACAAGTGTAGTAGAAACACCATCTACAAGCTGCATGAGCAGCAACAACATTAACTGTTCCAAAAATAGCTCCAGTTGGGGCTTTGGCATGAACAACAACATAATAGTTGATGTTTTACAGAAATTGAAGAAGCGGAAAAGATCTTCAACTGGTCTTTTGATAAGAATAGATAGAAAAAGAAGAGAGGGGAGCCTTGGTGTTACATATTAGAAGAAAGAGCCTTGTTGTTTGCCACATGAAAGGAGAGAATACTCCAAGCGGGAAGAAGAAAGAAGGACGAATTGAGGGAGTGAAGAGCCACTTGTTGGATGATACCGTGTTGAAAATTTCTGAAATAAAAATTTATTTTTTTCTAAACCTCTCTCCCTTATTTCGAATACCAAAGTCATCCGCAATTGCACCCCAAGTCTCGGATTCTGATGTAGAATAGCTCACTTTAATCATCTATGTATGAGGGTTAAATAATATAAATTTTGTACTTTTCTGATCCAACATGGATACTTTAATAAATGAAATACGCTCTTGATTTTTTTATCAGAATTCTGTGATATAAAGGATTAAACGACCTCTGATTTATGAATGGTTGATTTCATTGGTCTTATTTTGTTAAATATGATTTTATGATTTCCTCCTTTATGGTTTGGATTTTACATCACAGCTTTTTCCGATGGCACGCATTATGATGCGACAACTTCTAGTCGACTACGTCTGAACGAGATTCGATCTGTGATCTACGATCGATCTGAGTCTATTCAAGATTAACTGAATATTATTTAAATTTTCAAACTCTTCATCGGGTCAGATTCGTGTTATTTGGATCCATATGTTACAAATATAAAATCCTCAAAGGGAGTCTCGTCCTCGAGACTCGAGTCACTGTCATTATGTGTTTTATCTGGATTTCATCTCTAGACATAAAAACCATGAAGAGTTTTGAACTCATAAAAAACTCAAAGGAAAAAATCCATATTTTTTCTATATATATATATATATAATTAAATGTGTTTGTTTTGACAATTACCGGAAAAGAGATGTGGTATCATGCCCACATATCTGCCTCCATATTCCATGTCACCTCTTGGGCACTATGTCAGTGCTATAGCACCTTTACTAGGGGAATCTCTTTGTTGTGAAGCTTCTTCACATCACTATTGAGTATCTGCATTGGTCTCTCCTTGTGTCAAGTCTGGCTCCACATCGAGGTTTTCGTAGCTGATGATTTGGTGAGGGTCTTGCACATATTTCCTTAGGTTCGATATATAAAAGGCATCATGAATAGCTAATAGGTGTAGAGGAAGGGCCACAATAGGTCACCTTCCCAAACGAGTAGTAATCTCAAATGGTCCAACATATCGTGGAGCCAAATTGCAATGAACACCAAATCTTTGTTCTCCCTTCATAGGAGATACTCATAGAAACAACCAATCTTCTACATGTGTTTAAATGAATTTCATCAAAATAAGAGGTTAAGTTGAATATTGATAAGTTATATTTGAATGCATTAATTAAGAGAAGATGATTAGACTACCTAAAAATCCAAATCTCTTTTCAGACGATCTACGAAACCTTCTGGCGCCTTTGAGCTGTCAGAAGCCTTCACCTCACAAGGTCAACAACCATCGCAGTATCCTCCAAGATATCTATGGAGTAAAAAGCATGATCACCTACCTTACGTCAACTGAGAGGTATGAGGCATCTCCGCCTCTATAGGTCTTTAAATGGTACCATGCCAATATTGGAATGATGTCTATTGTTGTATAAGAAATTTACCTATAGCAGGTGGTCCTTCCAAGCCCCTTTCAACTCTAGAGTACATGCACATAGCAAATCCTCAAGTTTATGAATAGTGTGCTTCCTCTATTTAATGGACTGTGGGTGGTATGCAAAACTTGTCTTCAGCTCTGTTAGCAGTGTTGACATGAACTGGTGCCAATAATGAAATGTAAACCTTGAGTCTTTTTCAGACACTACCTTATGTGGTATGCCAAGGAGCCCAATAATGTTCTGCACATACAATCTGGCCAACCTGGATGGAGTGTAGGTCATGCTGACATGTATGACGTGGACTGACTTAGTCAATCTATCAATAACGAACCAATAGCATCGTGGCCACATGATGTCCTCGACAATCCAATGACCATATCCATAGAAATAATCTCCTACTTCTACTCGGGAATGGGGAGATACTATAATAACCTCGGTGGTCTTCTATGCTCAGCCTTGGCCATCTGACAAGTCAAGCATCTGCTAACATGATGTGTCAGATCTCGCTTTATCCCATCCCACCAGAATGTTGTTGCAGATCCTAGTACATCTTCGTGCTATTAGGATGAATAGACTATCGTGAGCTGTGTATCTCATCAAGAATATCTATGTGCAACTGCTCATCATTGGGCACAACAACCCGGCCAGCCTTCCACAAAATGGACTTAGTCACCACAAAATCATCACATTTGTCTTGATGGCATGCATGTAATGTCTTGAATCCATGGACTTGTCCTCCTTCCTTCAACTATGCGATCCCAAAGACTGTAGAATTGAGGAGGCACAGTAGTATACATGGACGCACTCTCATGAGGATGCCAATCAGTCAAAGCTGCGACCATATCCCATGTGTATAGGTAGTTTGTTGTATGTGCATGAGCTCTCCTGCTAAGTGCATCCGCCACAATGTTTCCCTTACTGAGATGGTAAGAGATCATGCATTCAAAATTCTTTAGTAGCTCAAGAAACATGCATTCTCTCATGTTTAGTTCCTTCTGATACAGATTTACTTCAGGACCTTGTGGTCTATGAAAATCTCAAAATTCAGCCCATAGAGATAGTAGCTCCAGATCTTTAAGGCGAAGACAACTGCCACCAACTCCAAGTCATGTATGGGGTAATTTTGCTCATACAGACTCAATTGGTGTGATGTGTAAGAAATCGCGTGACCTTGCTACATTAGACTGCTCCTAAATCTTCACTTGAAGCATCTACATATATGGCATAATCTTGAGTAGCTGAAGAAAGTGCAAGAATATACGCAGTCATCATTTTTTCCTTCAGTGTCCTAAAGGCATGCTTATATGAATCATCCTAGATAAAAGGAACTCCCTTCGGTGTCAATCATGTCAAGGGAAGAACCACACGTGAAAAGCCGCTAACAAAGTGTCTGTAATAGTCCGCTAGTCCAAGGAAGCTATGAATCTGAATGACTGTCTTGGGTTGCTCCCGAGACATGTCTGCCCCAATCTTTGTAGGATCAACTGCAATACATGCTCCATAAATGATATGCCCAAGGAATGAGACCTAGGATAACCAGTACTCACACTTGCTCATCTTGGCATACAACTTTTGCTCTCGTATTGTGTCTAAGATTATCTTTAGATCATTCGCATGATCCCATTCATTTCGAGAATAAATCAACATACCATCAATGAAAACTACTACAAAATTGTCTAAGTATGGATGAAAATCATGGTTATCATATCTTTGAAAGTTGTTGGGCATTTATGAGTCCAAACGACATTACAACAAACTCGTAGTGCCCATATCGAGTCATGAATGTTTTCTTCCGAATATCAGACCCTCGAATCCTCAATTGATGATATCCAGATCGAAGGTCGATCTTCGAGAATAGCGAAGATCCCGGTATCATAACAAAGAGAACATCAATGCATGGTAGAGGATGACGGTTCTTCAACCTTCTCTTGTTCAGCTGCATGTAATCAAGGCATGATCTCATCGATCAATCTTTCTTCCTGACAAAAATAACTGGACCACCCCAAGATGTAGTGCACGACCTCACGAAACCCACGTGAAGTAACTCCTCAAATGAATCTTCAGTAATCTCAACTTGGCTAGTGCTTTTTGTTCAGAGCCATCGAGATTGACTATGTATATGGCAGTAATGTAAATTCTCAAACTCAATCTTTCTTTCTCTCTCTCTCTCTCTCTGGCGGAAAACCTAGCAAATCATCAGGAAGCACATCATGGTAATCTAAGATGTCTTGAGCCATTCGTTGTCCATCAAATGTCTCTCAAATAAATGCTAAATATGCATCACATCCCCTATCAACCAGTCTTTGAACTCAAAATACTAAAATGTGCTCCATTTTGGAGTCATGTCAAATACCCTCAAAAGTGAACTCAAAAAATATGGAGTCCTAAGGACAACCATCTTCCTAAAGCAATCAATCAATGCATGATGAGTTGACAGCCAATCCATGCTTAAATCTGATCAAACTCATCGAGATGTAGTAGCAGAAAATCTACGATCATCTTGTGACCACTAATCAACATCGGTAACCCTCTAACTATTAGTCTCATGATGAACAACTGAGCACCTGGCCCATGGATGTGATAGGGAGGATATTGGGCCTCTGCAACTCTTCCAACTGAATCTAGAAATCTCAAAGCAATGACTTAATGAGTCACTTTAGAATCAATGAAAACATAGAAAGGTCGGCTCTAGAAGCCATGGTTCTTTGTATGAATCAATATCATTAATTACAATAGTTGGTGTTCGCGGATAAATCTATATGTGCTATTCTCATCTTGGGATATTATATGAAATTAGTGGCAAATGGAGACATTATTGTTATAGATTTTGAATGTCATTTTTCCTCTCGAACTCAGGATAAGTCAGAACACTGTCGCTATTCGAGAACTTAATATGATAGAAACTATAATACTGTGGTTGTCTGTAGTGGTACCACTGCTTTGATAGGTCAACCAAGGTCAGCCTCCTATTGGGCCACGTAAATCGCTATGCAACAAAACAATAGGAAAATGCAAAAATAATTCAAAAAGAAATAATTATTATTTTTATTTTTCCCAAAATATAAAAAATATTTATTATTTTGATGTAGTATTTTATGATGATTTTTATTTATTTTTACAAGTTAATTTATTAGGTGTTAATTTATACATGTATAATTATAGGTATATTTACCTATATATAGTGTATTTTATTTTTATTTTCTACTTTATATTTTATTATTTTTATACTCTTGTTTAATATATTTATAATTATTTAATACACATTTAGTACATTTATTTCATTTTTCTATGTTTTCATTATGTTCTTAAATAATTATATATACATATTATATAAGTATAATACAAGTTTATTTATCTTTGTTATTACAATACATTATTTCTTTTAATGTGATTTTAATTGTTTTATTCTAATTTTATTATGTACATGTATTTTAAATAATATTTACAAATTTATAAAAATAAAAAGATTAAAGAATAATGAATAATATATATAGATATAATGCACAAGAAGGGCCTTAAAGCCAACTTTACATCTTAACTACAAACGGAATGAAACCACCTTCATAAATAGATAATTAAAATTTATGAAAATAAAGGTGGATTTGATGAATTTTGACTTCATATGGAGAAGATACAGGTCTGGGAAGTTTTCGTTGTGGCTTTTTATTTTGAGTATCTAGGGTACACCATGTATTATCATTAAGTGAAATAAATTTTTATTTTTATTTATATTTTTATACACAAGTTCCATGTTCAAAGGTTATTAACTTGATATATAAATAATAAAGTATAAAATGGGCCCCAAAATGCATTTATTGTAGAGTAAAAATTAGGATTTTTATTCCTTTATTGGTCTTTATCTCCCCCTACTTTATTCTGTGTTGATCAAATCACCATGATGACTTGGTCTCGGGGTTTAGGTTCACTCAATGTCTTTGATACTTCCTTCATCTTTTATTTACTTAATTCTTTTTTTTAGAATTAAAACATTTTATATCATATTTACAGTATAAATAATAAATGTTGTTTTGTACAAGTTAGTGATATTTACATGCATTTCACTAGACAATTAAGAACAAAATGAAAGAATAAAGGTTATGAAATGGATATTTATCGGTTGTCATGTTACCATTTATATATAAATTGTTGCTAATTAGACATCAATTTTAAATTTGTTTTTTTGTCAATTACTTTCCTCCTTTTTTGTTATACCAATGATTCCCCTGACTTCTTACAAAATTCACCGTTCCTTCCTTTCCATTAAGGTAAAGTAGGGACATAACTGATATTACAAAAAGAAGAACCATGAATTTCTTAAGAAGTCAGTGGCATAGTTGATAGGACCCAAGTAATAAAAACCCTTACATTTTAAGTATCCCATATAGTTTTGCAACTAATTAATTTATTTCTTGTATGCATATCATCAAGTGATATAATTAAGACCTCCAAATTATTTTTATTATGTAAATTTTGTTGTTACAAGTTACAACATGAAATTCTAATGATAGTTTAGTAGGCTTATGAAAATAATGGATCGATTATAAGGATGAAAATGGTCGAATACGGATGCAAATATATATACAATCATATCCTCATTCATTTTAAGATATGAATACAAATGCGAATATGAATATTAACGGATATGAAGAAATAAATACAAATATAAAATGAATTCGAATCGGATTCGAATAATAACAGAAATATTTAATTGGATAGCTTAAATATACATGTTTAGGACGATTTACATAAAAATAGGCATACTGGACATATTCATTTCATAACAATAAAATCAACAATGGTGAATGCAATCAAAAAATGTGAATATAATATTTATGTATGAAAATAGATATACGAATACGAATGTGAATATAATATTGATGAATGTAAAAGTGATCCATATTCGCATCCATTTTAAAACAAATACGAATACGAATGGTAAAATGTGTATAAAACGAATAAGATAGCAGAGATATGAGTATATTCATGTTTGTTTTCATCTCTAGTCGATGAAGATGGAATCACTTTCAAAAGATTGTCTCTTAGCATATGGGATTACTATCAGTAACCTCACATGATAACTACTTTAAATGAAATAACTAATGCAATATACTAATTGATATATGTTACCATTTCTTACGTATTTAAAATATGTAGCAGCAAAATTATTCGTTTCTTGATTATTTAAATTTGTAATGAATATTGTATTATTCATTATATTCCTATCAATGAATTGTATAATGGTTATCTGTTAACTTTTTTTCTAAATATTTTCAAATCATTATTGTATAAGTTTTGTTTAATGAATATGACATTAGTTGAGAATTACACGAAGCAAAGCTGATTTTGCAACCAATAACATATGCTAAACATTGCAAGATATGAAAGTGGATATTAACAAATATTAATTACCATAGATCGATTTTGTGTATTGGTATGCACGAGAGTTTCCAGCATTGGGCTGTCCATTTTAGCGAGAAAATTAATGCATATGTTTTTCTATAAACTTTTTAGCATGAAATTTTTAGGATTTGAACCCTGGTAATTTAAGATGGAAGCCTATGACTATACTTCAAATATTAAAGTGTATCATCCCAAGCATAGGTCCATGGTTCGTTATCGATGAAAATTGTCCTCAACAACTTGTTGCGCTCAAATCCGATTTGATCTCTTGGCAACCATCCAAAATGCTTAAGCCTAAGTTGTAAAGTAGTAATCTCCATCACTTATAACACACTTTCAACTTTATTAGTTTGGGTATATGGGTGTTAAAACCTCCCCCACTTATATTCGCAACATCCTCGTTGCGACATGATCCATCACTTATTCCTTGTGATAGTGACAGCTGCATGCTCCAAGTAGCCATTTCCTCCTATCTCTCTATAGGGATGGCTCTACCTCTCGAGTAGCCCTTTCCATTATCAAAGGAAAATTGACTCTAATATTATTTGTAATGTTCCAGGTTTAGGTCTTGGTCTATTATCAAGGAAACTGGCCCTTACAACTTTTTAGGCTAGAATCCAATTGGATCAGTTGGCAACCACCCAAAATGCTTAAACCAAATTGTCATAAGTAGTAATCCTCACAATTTGTGAATTTTAGAATGTGACTATATTTGAAGGTATGGATTTTTACATTAAGTGGAATCATGGATATATAAAAAACTGAAGAACGCCAAACATTTATTGGAATAGATTTGAAGGTTTGACGATGGAAAGAACAAAATCGGCGATAGAGAAATATTCCTATAGGTAGCTCCAAAATGATTTGACCAGAAATCTACTAGTCATTGAAAGCAACCTCTTGCTTAATAAAACCAAAGCCATAACGGATATGTAAGTGCAAAATGAAAAGGAAAGACTTGTTGGACATGCGAGCCCACGACGAGCCATTATACAATAAATGTTATTGCACATATCATTCCCTGATATGAAATGAAGAATAATAAGTTGCATAAAAGGTCCCTCTGTACAATTAGGGTTATGTACCATGGCCATCTTAATGATCATATAGTTGTTGATTCATTAAATGAATCGTAGAGATTGGTGTTTGGATGAATATCTAAAGGGTTAGATTGAGGACTCATCAAGCACCGTCCAATACTTGTTATGAGATGATCTCCATCCTGAGTAGTAGATGGCAATCCTTTCTCACATAGGCTGATATCTGACCGATCTCTTGATGCAAGTCCTCTGCATGGGAATAGTGATTCGGAGGTGTCAGATTACTTAGGTCAAAGGGTTGACTTAACAAGATCGAGAAAACCTAAGTCCTATGTTGAATGTTGTCATAGCATAGGCACACATCCTTTGACCGGAGACAGATGTGTTACTATATGTCTGAGTGTGTACATTTGGTAGACCAATAGGTTGATGACCTAACCAAGGTCTATACACCAGCACGCTGGTGTGCATGTAAGGGCATATGAGTAATACGATCTCTCAAAGGGATCATACAGGTTCACTTATGAACCGGAAGACATGAGCTCACTCATGAGGTATTGGGACCGATCAAATTCCATGCATGATCGTCGCGCTTTGGAAGCATGACAAGAATTTGAAGGTATGATATATGCTTTGGAGAAAGCATATGATCTATTATACCGATTCCCAATGAGAAAGATTGAGAAACTTGGTGATCAAATCCTGAAGAAGACAGTGTAAAATTGATCTTAATCTTCAAGTTGATCATAAATCTTCCAGTATGCAGGATTTACAGGTATTAGGAATACCTGAGGGTGATGTGATCATAAATGATTGTATAACCATGATGCTTCCATTCCGAGGGAGTGATGAAACAGGTCTGGATTTTAGTGACTCCTCTCAGTAGAGAAGCAATCTGATCTTGGTCCAAGTGTTGGAAATTGGTCTGAATGAGATTCAGATGCAATGAGAAGACTAGATTTGCTGTTTTGATTTAATCAAGCATCTGTGGGAGGTACGTAAGATGTGTATTTGAGATGAGATCTCAATATCTAAGTCACTATACATGGAACAATACAATCGCCATCTCCTTATCTCAAAGTATATGCGGAGAAAGCACATTTTTCTTGAAGTTCAAGAATAATTCATTTGATGAATTATGTATCCAAGCAATAAGATGATGATAATTAAATGAGATTTAATTATCAAGAATAATATGAATGGGATTCATATTATGAGAATGATTATCCGAGAATATTAAATGGAGTTTAATTATCAACGAAATGCTGATTGTGAATAGTGCTATCCATAATATCTACGTATATATTAGAAATGTGCTTTATAATATATTGAAGAGAGAGCACCTTTGTAAATAGCATTTGATAATTGTTAATGTGAATTAAATTCACATTAAGCAATTAATTGGAAATGAAATTTAAAATTTAGTTTGGATGTGAATATGATTCACATACTTTCAATGATATGATTGAAATATTCACTAATTAATTGAGAATTAATTTAATGGATAATTTTGCAATAAATATACACTAGTTGATTTGGAATTAATTTAGTGGATAATGTTGCAAGATAAATAAGAGATAATGATATAAATTAAAAAGAGGATAATGCACCAAACAACAATTATCTCTTTAATTTGTAGTAGGATAATTATCTTTTTGATTATCATATCATTATCTTGTGATTATTAATTAATTGAATTAAATTATGTTGATGATAATGCAACATATATTCAATTTAAAATAAATTAATATGTTGTTGTTTTTAAACAACAATGATGATGGCCATTGATTTATTATACATATCAATCTAACCACTGATTTTGTATATGCCATGGTTTGTGATCCATGGACTTCCAAACAAGTATATAAAGAGGGCAATGCTTGTCTCTTCAAGGAACAATACATTAAGAGTACACACCTACTCTCTCTCTCTCTGTCTCTCATTCTCGTCCTCTCTCTCTCTTTAAGGTGGTCATCCATCTTGTGCTTCGAGCGAAGAAGCAATCGTCTCTACGCCAGTTCGTTGTCTCTTCGATTGCCCGTGGATCTCCATCGACGGATTTCTTTGGACGAAATCAGGAGATTCAAGGCTTCGATCTTCATCGAGGATTGCGGGAGGAATGCGTCTCATCATCGCGCTTGCAAGTACCATTTTCATAGATCGGAATTGAGTCAGGAGGACCTCTTGCTTTAGAGATCTAGTGATCGCAACCACGCTTCAAGAGGTATTTCTAATACTTTGTGGTTTGATGAAACGATCCAAGAAATGTTCTTTTGATCATGTGGTTTCATCACTTGATTTAAAAATTTTAATTTCCGCTGCATCTAGCGACTAGTCGCCCCGATCGCATGAGACGCGATTAACACGCTTCCGTGATGCGCTTGAGGATTCCTCGTATCCTTCAAGTGATATCAGAGCCTTATGTTGGAAAAGGTTTTGTATACGATCCGTAAACCTAGGACGACATGGGGCTGAAAGGGTTGCGAAATTTTTGCTGTATTTCAATTTTCACACCTCTGTTTAATAGATTTTTTTGGCACCGTTTAAATTATTTAAACACGAATATTTCAATTGAATTTTGTTCCCCATTAAATAAGAAAATCATAGATCTTAGTTTATGTAATTTGAATTTCTTATGCTCAAGATATGGCCCTTTGAATAAACATGTTTTCACTGTTGCGGGAACTGCAAATCTAAACATGATTAATGAGTTAATTATTGTTTTTATGCGACTCTAAATTCGTGAAATATTGCTTGGATTCTGTCATAAATCAAATTATCAATATTAGGAAACTGATTTTACGTAATTTGGATTTAAATTGATCAATATATGTTGATTTTAGTGAGTAGGGGTCACTGCAGAAAATTGACGAATTTGATAATGAACCATGTGATAGTCATTCAAATAAGTTGATGAAAACTAATTATTAATTTTCTGAAATAATTAGTGATAAGTATTTGTGAAATATTTAAAGAGATAATTATTTCATTGAATGACGTTTCTCCACTCAAGATGATAAGATAGTTGATCTTGATCATTAGTTGGTCGATATGAAATCATCAACAAACATTGTTTTCATGAAAAACCTTAGTTTATCCTACAATAGTTGTAGGGCAATTTTTACATGAAAAACCCTTTTGCTTGAATAGGATTGGGGATTTGTTTAGCAAATCTCCTTATAATATTATCAAAATAGTTTTGATGAATATTATATGGTATAGTTTCGGTTGAAAAACAGATGAGCATCTCAAAGTAAATGATGATCTATCTGGCATTATCTTTTCCTGAGGTGGATATGGTGACTAGTAGGGGAGCATTGGGGTAGCGGGTTGCACCGGATGTGGTTCGTCCCACTCCCGTCGGTACTGGCCATGACAGCGGGTAGGGACTCGATAATGCCGGAAGTCAAAATGTATTTTTCTAATTATTAAAATTTGAATAATATATACTTTGTGATTATACCTACTATTCAAGTAATAATCAAGTTTGTTGATTGATAATTGGATTGATAATTAATTTAATGTGATTAAATTGATTATATCCAATTAAAAGCACTCTATTATGAATAGAAGTGTATTTCTCTTGGAAGAATTAATTATGTGAATATGATTCACGATAATTAATTATTACAATTTGAATATGAGGTGGAGTATCACATAAATGACATCCATGGTCTCCCGTCAAGGCAAAGGATTCCATTGCCAGATGTTGTATATAGGAGACGCATGTCTGAAGTGACAGATCCTGTATATGATTTATTTGGAACAAGTTCTTTGCTTCTCGAAAGAGTAAGGACGTATACGTAGTGACCCCAATATTGGGTCCCCATATTATTGGGGTCATATTGGATTGTGTATAGCGAGTATTAAGCCTATTGATTGTTGGTTCAATGAATGACGGGTCAACATTATCTTAGGGGTGGTCGGCTCGGTTGTTAAAGATCGAATTAGGAAATGCAAGTTGGACTTACAAGATGGAATGTGTTCCCGCTTCTCTTTATTCGAGTCGCAAGTTCTCATATTATTGGGATGTGATAAGGATAGAGAGGAGATACCAGATCTTGCTTTAGATATAGTGGTAAGAACATCTCTTACATTGAAAGTGATTAAGGGAATGAACTTTCATTGTTGACAAGGCAAGACAACATTGCTATAAAAATTCCTAAATCAAAGGAAAACATGTATATATAATATATATACCCTTATACAAATTTCTTATTTCAGATAATCCTTCATTAAACCTACTCAATGTTATACTCAATAATAACAAGTAAAATATCATGGATTGGACTCATTATCCAGATATTGTACTTGCAATTGGACACATAATGTACATGGTTGCAATGTGCAAGTTTCCTCAACATAATGAAGAATGACAATTAAATAAGACAATAAGACATCACCTTAGGGTTTGTATGACTCTATAGTCTTAATCTTTCATCGAGTGTACTTTGCAAGTGACATGTCGATAATGATCACAATTGTCAAAATAATCCTTCTAAAATCTAAGAAGATGTTATGGCATACATATGTGCTCTAGGCATTAAATCATGAATGACATGGCTCTCTCCATTATGCAGAATGGTAGCTCAAAAGAGATGATGTATTCAAAATGTTTGAATACCTACCTGAACCTAAGTCTCTAAGAGTTAAGATGTATGTAGATATGAGGAGTGTCATCATTCTACTATCTATACTCAAGTTATTCATGAAGCTTCATAATAATCATTTTGTATGAATTTAATGAAGCATGTATAAATGTTAAAGTTCTCTTGTATTGAAATCTTCTGAATTCAACATAAGAGATTCTTTGTCTTGAACAATGGTTGTTTATAGATGAAGAGAGCATAATGGAGGCATGGGTCAGACCCATGTGAGAAGGAAAGTCAAAGACTTGATTGTACTTCTGTGACTTCTATATGACATCGAAAGAGTTGGATGAATTCCAATACTGCAATAAGTTGATGTGTTGATAGTATGACTATCAAATCTGTCTAAAATCCTTAGTGAAGGACTCAGATAGAGCATCAGAATAATTTACATATAATCATTGACTTTGACTTACTTATTTCATAAGATAAAATCTGATAATTGTATCCCAATCTTCTAATGACACTTACAATTGGTTGCATGTATATATTAGAAGATTAGAAATTTGATCTTAAGGTTTAATAGTCATCTACATGGATATTGATGTAAGTATTGCAGCAATCTCTGTTGGATAGATGGACTTCATATTCTCAGTGGGAGAGCCCTTAGTCTAAGAGAATGTCTCTATGACCTAGATATTAGAATACACTAATTGTTTATTTCGAAATGTTGGAAATAAACATTAATTCTGAGATAGAACTATCATAAAGAGTTATGATGGATATATTTCAGATAATAATCTAACATCAAGTGGACTTCACATAATTAGAAAATTAATGAATGGTTCATTAAGATTTCTAATATTGAAAATTAAAACCTTTATAAGATCAATAGGAGGATGAAGATCATTTGACAATGATTTTGCATCAAGTTTTGGACATATGTCTGCTGATGAGATCAATAGACTAGTAAGAGATGAAACTTTAGAATGTCTAAAATTTCAAATCGTACATACTTATGAATATTGTATTCAAAGTAAAATGTCCAATACACCCTTCTTTTGGGAAAGGTGTAAGATGTCGAGGTACTCGGGATCTCATACATATTGATGTATGTGGATCATCTATATCATAGTGAACATTAAGGATATGTGATATCTATTGATGATTATGTATGATATGAGATTTCTTCTCTTCACCTGAGAAACATTTGAAATGTTCAAAGATTTCACAATTTTGGTTTAGAACCAAAGTTTGAAGGAAGATTAAATGAATGATCTAACCAAGGTAGCAAGTACCTGTTACATGAATTCAAAGAATAACTTATGAAGATATGAATATCATTTCTATCTCAATCCTCCTAAAATACCTAAAATCAATGGAGTTATAGAGAGATACCATTAAGTCATGTGTGACATGATATGATCAATGAGGAATTTTAGCATAATTATCCCTTAGTTTCCAGGTATATATATGTGTAGTAGAGACTACAATATATATCCTTAATAGGGTTCCATGCATGTAAGATGGAATCTAAAACTTGAGAGTGCTACTTCATTAGGATAATAAAAGGACGGTATTGGATACCTACTTTATAACCCTGAGATTCTTAAAAGATTTCATCTCTGAGAATGTGATTCTTAGAGGATGACTCTCTTGAGAATCAAGATTAAAATGAAGTGTAGGAACTCATTTGATCTTGAGAAGATAATGAGGCTCTTGAAATCAGAAACTATAAGGGACAATTAAAGTCGAAGCACTAATACCTCTTCAAATGAGTTCGAGGATGTATTCCATGTGTCAGTTAAGTCTGACAATGATCATACTTCATGTGATGAAGCTCCTGAGGATCGTGACATGGAAAGATGGATATTAGCAATAAAGTCTAAAGTAGACTTTATATACAAATGTTGTATATGGACCCTCGAGGATCCACCTATAAGGGTAAGACATGTTAAGGTGTAAATGTATCTTCAAGAGAAGAGGGAACCGGATGAGAAGTTAGAGACCTTCAAAGCATGGTTCCTAGCCATGAGCTACACACCAGAAGAGAAGACATTGCTTGCAATGAGACTTGCTCTAAGTTGACCATGCTTAAAATCATCAGAATATTGCTAACCTTATCTACACAACTTGACTATTGCATCTTCAAAATGTAAGTGAAGATTGCATTCCTCTAAGAATACATCTCTAAGGATATTCACATGAAGTAGCCCAGGGCTTCATGATTTGGGAAAGTAAGGTGTGAAATCTAAATAAATCCATCTTTAGACTCAAATAAGCTTCTTGTTTTTGGAACATAAGATTTGATGAATTATAAATTTATGATTTCAGATAGAATCTTGATGAACCATATGAAGCTTAGTAGGAGTTCCATTGTGTTCATCGTGCTAAATGTCGATAACTTCCTAATCAGTTGGAATGATATAAGGATGATAATAAGTGTTTTATGATCTGGCTATTCCATACCTTGAGATATGATCTCAAAGATGCCTCTTGGATCTTAGTTCTGAAGTTGTTCAGAAGCAAAGAAAAGAGGGTATTGAGATTGTCACATTTGAAGTACACCTTGGACATGTTCCATTTTCTTCGAAATTCCAAGAAAGGCTTCCTTCCTATAAGACTTGGTACTGACCTATCTAAAGGGATAGCACCTCAAAGAGTTGAGGAAGTGAATACTAGAACTGCTTGCACTTATGCATCAGTTACGAGAAGGTAAAAGTATGTTAGATGTGTACAAAAGCCAGATGTTGGCCACGCAGTGGGAGTAGTAAACTGCTACTAATGCTACTATGGAGATAGAACACCAGATTGCAGTAAAAACAATATCTTCAAAGATGTCAAAGATTTAGAGATAGTGATCTCTAAGTCTTATCTTCAAGAAATTAAGACTTTATAGATGGATATCTAAAAGGTCTTAACTGCGAATACCTTAGGAGATAGAGGTCTCCAGGAATAAGGGTATTCTGATAAGGATAATAGAAATTACAGACTGATTATAATAATAATTTTTGAGTTGTAGTGTCAAGGACACTATGACTGTCAAGATTGAGTATTGGTTGCATTAGATGCAACATTCGCATTAGATGCGAGCACTGTTACTGGGGATATGCAAGTGTCGTAAAAGGACTTGGCGTAGTTTCGCGGGAACAAAGTTACTGATCAACAAACTAGCTATTTTCTAAATAGCCTATGATTGTCACATGAGTGTGGGTTTAAATGATTAGCCCATTAACGGCTCTTTGGGCTAGTGGGAGATTGTTGAACATGAGAGCCCACGGCGAGCAATTATGCAATAAATGTTATTGCACATATCATTTCCTGATCTGAAATGAAGAATAAATAATTTGCATAATAGGTCCCTCTGTACAATTAGAGTTATGTACCATGGCAATCTTAATGAACATATAGTTGTTGATTCATTAAATGAATCATAGAGGCTGGTGTTTGGATGAATATCTAAAGGGTTAGATTGAGGACTCATCAAGCATTGTCAAATGATTGTTAAGAGATGATCTCCATCATGAGCAGTAGATGGAAATCCTTTCTCACATAGGCTGATATCTGACTGACCTCTTGATGCAGGTCCTCTGCATGGAAATAGTGATTCGGAGGTGTCAGATTAGTTAGGTCAAAGGATTGACTTAACGAGATTGAGATAACCTAAGTCCTATG
Source organism: Ottelia alismoides (assembly GCA_037367405.1). Classification (NCBI taxonomy): domain Eukaryota; kingdom Viridiplantae; phylum Streptophyta; class Magnoliopsida; order Alismatales; family Hydrocharitaceae; genus Ottelia; species Ottelia alismoides. The sequence goes on from JAZKJV010002956.1 coordinate 637,826, forward strand.
ATGAATGTTGTCACAGCATAGGCACACATCCTCTGACCGGAGACAGATGTGTTACTATATGTCTGAGTATGTACATTTTGCAGACCAATAGATTGATGACCTAACCATGGTCTATACACCGGCATGCTGGTGTTCATGTAAGGGCATATGAGTAATACGATCTCTCAAAGGGATCATACAGGTTCACTTATGATCTGAAAGACATGAGCTCACTCATGAGGTATTGGACCGATCAAATTCCATGCATGGTCGTCGTGCTTTGGAAGCATGACAAGAATTTGAAGGTATGATATATGCTTTGGAGAAAGCATATAATCGATACCGATTCCCAATGACCAAGACTGAGAAACTTGGTGATCAAATCCAGAAGAAGACAGTGTAAAAGTGATCTTAATCTTTAGGTTTTTCATAGGTCTTCCACTATGCAGAATGTACATGTATTAGAAATACCTGAGGGTGATGTGATCATAAACGATTGTATAACCATGACACTTCCATTCCGAAGGAGTGATGAAACAGGTCTGGATTTTAGAGACTCCTCTCAGTAGAAAAGCAATCTAATCTTTGTCCAAGTGTTGGACATTGGTCTGAATGAGATTCAGATGCAATGAGAAGATTAGATTTGCGGTCTTGATTTAATCAAGCATATGTGGGAGGTACGTATGATCTGGATTTGGGATGAGATCTCAATATCCAAGTCACTATACGTGGAACAATACAATTGCCCTATCCTTATCTCCAAGTATCTGCGGAGAAAGCACATTATTCTTGAAGGAGTTCAAGAATAATTCATTTAATGAATTATGTATCCAAGCAACAAGATGATGATAATTAAATGAGATTTAATTAGCAAGAATAATATGAATGGGATTTATATTATGAGAATGATTATCCGAGATAATTAAATGGGATTTAATTATCAAGGAAATGCATATTGTGGATAGTGTTATCCATAATATCTGTGTATATATTATAAATGTGATTTATAATATATTAGAGAAAGAGCACCTTTGTAAATAGTATTTGTTAATTGTTAATGTGAATTGGATTCACATTAAGCAATTAATTGGAAATGTAGTTTACAATTTAGTTTGAGTTGTGAATATGATTCACATATTTTCAATGGCATGATTGAAATATTCACTAATTAATTGGGAATTAATTTAGTAGACAATTTTGCAATAAATATACACTAATTGATTTGAAATTAATTTAGTTGATAATGTTGCAAGATAAATAAGAGATAATGATATAAATTAAAAAGAGGGTAATCCACCAAACAACAATTATCTTTTTAATTAATTGGTTGATAATTATCTTTTTAATTACCATATCATTATCTTGTGATTATTAATTAATTGAATTAAATTATGTTAATGATGATGCAACATATATTTAATTTAAAATAAATTAATATGTTATTTTTAAACAACAATGATCATGGCCATTGATATAATATACATATCAATCTAACCATTGATTTTGTTTATGCCATGTATTGCGATCCATGGACTTCCAAACTAGTATATAAAGAGGGCAACCCTAGCCTCTTCAAGGAACAATACATTAAGAGTATACGCCTACTCTATTTCTCTCTCTCTCTCTCATTCTCGTCCTCTCTCTCTCTCTAAGGTGGTCGTCTATCTTGTGCTTTGAGGGAAGAAGCAATCGTCTCTACGCCAGTTTGTTGTCGCTTCGATTGCTCGTCGATCTCCATCGACGTATTTCGTTGGACGAAATCAGGAGATTCAAGGCTTGGATCTTCATCGAGGATTGCGGGAGGAACACGTCTCATCATCGCGCCCGCAAGTACCATCTTCGTAGATCGTACTTGAGTCAGGAGGATCTCTTGCTTTAGAGATCTAGTGATCGCAACCACACTTCAAGAGGTATTTCTAATACTTTGTGGTTTGATGAAATGATCCAAGAAATGTTCTTGTGATCATGTGGTTTCATCACTTGATATAAAAATTTTAATTTACGCTGCATCTAGCGGCTAGTACGACTAGTCACCCCGATCGCATGAGATACGATCAACACACTTCCGTGATGCGCTTGAGGATTCCTCGTATCCTTCAAGACTAATGCCTTCTATCATATAGAATGCATAAATAGGAAGCATATATGGATCACATCATAGCTATATCTAATTTTCAAAATCATAAAACAGATATGAAATGTGGTAACACAAACATGGATTCTTGTTAATCAGATATGGACTATTACAAAATGAAAATCGATTTATGAAAATGAACACCCCGTAACACGTATGCAATATATAATAATATTATTATACGAATATTTGTATTTATTAAATTTTTTTAATATTCTAATACAGATGGTTAATTTGAATAGCTTGAATCGGTAATTAAGGAAATGTAATGCAAATGGTTGATTGGAAATTTTGAATAGCTTGAATTAAAAACTAGGGAACCACCAAAGGGATTTGAGGAGACGAGAACGGGTAAGAGAAACTAATGATTAAGGTTATGAATAGTGTTACCTATTGCCTACTATTAATTGCATTGACATCACATATATTTTAGTGGATTCAATGGGGTTTCCTTAGGGCAGCTAACATGGTTGTCCTCGCTCTTATTTTCGATGTTTTTTATATACTTTTCAGAAATATCATCATCTACATTCATCTATATATCCATCGTATATGCCATTCGAATTTTATCAGAAACAAAAATTCATATACACTCCATCTAGAACATTTCGGTTATAACAATGTTTAGACTGTTGAAATTACATGCCCTAGATGAAAGGTATAGGGGTCTTTATTTCTGACGACATTTGAATGACATATGATAATGAAATATATATATGAATACACATGGTGATATTTTGCAAAAAATGTAAACAAATGTGGAAAAATAGCTGAGGAAGAGGGAGGGACAGCCCGCGGGCAGCGGCAGCCCCATTATTCCCTATTTAAGTTAGATAGATATTGGTAAACCGGAATTTTTAGTATCCATATAGTTGACGTCCATATCCATTAAAAGATTGAGGAAATATCAATCCATATCCAGCAAAACATCAAAAATGCTCACGCATTAAAAAATTTGATTCAGCTTTCTAAAATATATCTGCAACATTTTGCATCCTATAGTTTCTTTGTTGTTTATGCATGAATTTTCCCGATTAAACCAATTATATCAAAAGATATCTTCTGTGTAGAACAATAACTTCCATTTGAATGTCTCAGTAGGCCATAAAAAGGCTGCCATATTGGTTCAAACTATACAATAAATTTCAGAATAAAGTAGCGGGCACCCAATTTCTCAAGAAAATAACGCAGTTAATTGGAATACTTGAAATTCCTAATATAGTTATTTAAAGCACCATAGATATTAAAGCAATGTTTACACGTGCACTTCCAAGCTTTTTCGAGAACATTTTTAAAATGCTCCCGCCTTTTAACAATTAATACTTGTGCCTCTAAATCCTTACAAAACTAAAATTATTGCCAAACCTTAGTGTAATACAAGGACACAAGCCTAATTGCAAATAAGTTCACATATTCACGTGCACACACACAAGCGAATATAAGGAATAGGAGGACTATGCTCCCTAAGAGCATACACAAATTATATGCTCCCATCCCTTTTTCCTTATATTTTTTAATTTTTTATTGAAATTAAATGTTAGAGAATTTAAATCACCATATATCACCATGACATCATTCAAAATTCAACTTAATTCGAAACATCTATCTCATCCATCAAAACGTTCAAATTTAACGGTATCAGAATCTGATCTGACTGATCACATTCGGATGGACATGTTAGAAATATATGTTTTCCATTAAATTTGAAACATATATTCTACTTATTATTCTAAGGAAATCCTCCTTAATTTCATTTGAAAAAACAGAAAAAATGAGAAAACTGGAATGGGAGTGTGTTTTTATATGCTCCGAAGAGCATATACATTTGACTCTCTCTCTCTCTTTATATATATAATTAAAAACAGGAAAGTAATTATGTAGAAGACCTAAATGCATAGAGTGCGGTGATTTCCTTTGACACTAACTTCAGTTACCAGATCTCTTTTACTCGATCAACGTGATTGCATACTGGAATCAGCCTCCTCTTTCATTACCATACAGTATATTATTTGCATATACACCTGCTAAAGATACTTTAAACATGAAACAAGGCACAATTTTAGGAGGCTGAACAAGGGAATTCGTTCCTTGCCAATATTAGAGTCCACACTGCTACTTCGCACAAATCGTCTGTATCCGTCTACCTTCATCAGCACAAGGTTATTCCAGACACCATATATTATTTCAAATATCATTTCTCTTCTCTGTGTTAGAAGCTTATTCCACTTCATTTTCAGAATAAAGACGTTACTTCTTTTTCCTCGAGATATCAGTGTTTCTTTGAACCTTTTTAATCATGTCTTCATCTAATGCTATTCTTCTTCATCCAGATGTGGAAGAAGTTTATTCCTTCCTCGCCGAAACTTCAGGGAGAAGCCTCGTCGGCATAATTGGTTAGACTGTTTCTCTCCTCAAAGGAAAATATGGTAAAAAGATATTGTTGACCCACATGAAAGCAATAGTATAGATGCCCAATCAATCTTTATGCTTTAATTCACAACTCCTCAAGATCAACAGAGAATATGGTTTGATGCTTCATACTGGGCACCAGGAACAAGGATTGGTAAATTTCAAGTAAATGACAAAAACCAGTTGACCCAGTCAGAGTGGTTGGTTGGGAAAGTTCAAGATCATCGAGAAGACACGTAGCAAAGCGATCCATGCGTGTGATAGCACAGTCCATAAAGGCAGCAACGGTAGAGATCAGGGATGCCCATGCTAAAATGATAGTTCGTCTACGAGCGGACCATTGAAACATCAACCATACCTTCCTCACTTAGGCAAGGGAGCAAAAGTACCGGGGCCATTGATGGCAAATGATAAAATTCCAGTTCTAGGACCACAAGAACCAATGGTGAATTACTCGTACAAGACTTCCGAATGTTGACCCACATGAAAGCAAATACAAACAAATGAATGAAGCAAGAGATTTTCAGAGAAGAATATCAGCTATTCCTTTACTTGTATTCTGTTTACTTTGTTGAGATTTTCAAGATTTAACCAAATAAGTCAAGACAAAGAAGTAAAAAGAGATCACCAGTTGGCGGTGAAAGAAAGAAGATCTTATTAACATCTTAAGATTCCAGCACCATCTAGCAAGCATCTGTAGGCAATCGGATGCCTTCAGAGTCCGATAACGACCCCCCATATCTATGAACTTATTCCATGATACTGATACGGAGCTTTGAAGGACAACAACCAGCTCACAGTGGCCAAGCATGCCAGGCATTTCTCCTTCAAAGCCGATGGGCATCGGCATATCTTGGTGGACCTGTTGGCCACCAACTTCACTTCACTCCAAACGCAGACAGCACCCCATGTCACAGGAGCCATCACACGTCATGATATATGGCACAGAACTCTTTCGAATTGATGATGAGAGAACAACCTGAACAGGGGCATGAAGATATCATATGGAATAAAAGCATGGCGATCAATTAAAGTGGTCAAGACAGCACTTATTCTGTTAAAATCACTATTTTCCACTCCAGTTGGTTTTGCAATCAAAAATGGAGAGTTTATCCAGGAAGTAGTATTCCAAAAAAAAACCTCTAGCCATGTGATCCCTGTCTATATTCACAAGACCTGAGCATCATCGGGAAGATGGAGACATTCATCTTCCGGAGTCAAAATTAACGAGGCCAGCTGCAACAGCGTTGTTTCTAGGAACCCAAACGAAATAACGTGATCTATAATTCCATAGCTAACTACTGCCTATAATCTCAAATGAATCGGTCTCTATTTACCAATTTGCAACAAGAGAAAGGAATGGGTATAATTTGCTAAGTTCCAACAAGAAAAATAAGCACCTTCTTGAACAGTGAAGGCCAATGAATTCCCATCCCCAAAGAGATGAGCCTAGGGTCCACGCACAGATATAACAACCTGTCCAGCACCAAAAATGTTCAGATAGAACCATTCATAATCCCAATCCACGATCCCTTATGTGAGAAAAAAAGTGGTGAAGTATATATAATGCTTAGGAAGAAAAAGAATCTTTAGCTCCAGATGATAAAATTAATTAGGGAATTCAATAGTCATTGCTGTAGTAGAGAAATCATTGTTAAATAACAATTTTATTTGGTCCGGATGAACAGGTGAAGAAATTCAAATGGTCCTGTTAGCAACAAGTGAGTCACAAATCTGTCAGAATATTGATTAAATCAAGAAAAAAACTACATTTTAGGATACGTATTTCCTGGAAATCTTTAGAAAATAGACCTCAACTATACAAATAACCCAACGAGAATCCCAAGAGGACCAACGGAGATACAAGCTTTCTGAAATACTTTGTGATGGCATAAAGGCACACTGCTAAGTCAGATACATACCAAAAAGAGTTGGATATTCCATAACTTTCATTCAACAAGAACATGTAAGACCACTCTTTACAGACCACCCTCCAGTACAAATTCTTCTTACAAGGGAGATAGCACAGAACTCATAACCTAAGAGCTAAATGGAGCTTGGATAAGGCCCATTATCTACCTAACTAAATATATACTTTGAAAAGCTTCCCCTTAACATGGAGCACATAATGCTTAGCTTGTTACGCAAGAGAGAGAAACCGAACTCCTCCACTGGTGTATCTTATCTTATTTAGTTTGAGGTCCTATTATTCAATATCACAGTTTTTAGAAAATAAATAAAGACAACATTATGCTTCTTTATATGAGGAGATTCTGCTGACAAGTCCTATTTGTATTCGGAGTAGGATCTGCCCGTTTAGGGGGATTCATCTGTACTGGGATGTTACATAATCCCTTTAGTGTTATACTACCATACTTCCATCATATTGAGTGAGATCCATCATTATTGTCGAAGACATAGGCCACTTAATATAAACCTTCTACGTCTCATGTAGTGGCTTCACGATTATTTAACTGTGTATATGATAAGCTATCTGAATCCGTAAGTTGAAATTCTGTGTAAATGTACATAGTAGTGATCTTCCCTCCTTCTACGTCTCGAATAAAATAGAAGTCCACCTTAATATGGTTGGTTATGTCATGGAAAACATGATTAGTGGCAATGTAAGTTATGGACTTGATGTCATAATAGAGAGAAACCGTCGAATTAGGGTTATAAAAAGGACTCCAAGTTCTTGTAAAAAGGAGGCGGACCAATTAATGTAGCATGTAACTTAAGCTATCGAGATATTAGTTATCTTTTTATTCTTTTATGTATTATATGTTCTTTCTGTCTTCTTTATGTAATTTGCCCAACAGATTTGCCCTCTATACAAGGGAACCCTAGGGCCTCCTGAATAAGCATGTCATTGTTTTCTCCCAACATGGTATTAGAGCGACGGTCCTAGATCAGAGATGTAGTACCCCATACCCTCACCACACCCGCCACCCCTCCTCCGTCTCTCTCCTTCGTATGCATGATGCCCTACAAACCATTACTGAGGCACTAACAGTGGCTACTGCAACGCCACCAACCCCATCCGAAGGTGCTTATGACACTGCCAAGCTCTTCTAGGGCCTCCTCAAGTTGCAGGTAGCCCCCTAGGGCACCAGTACGGCCGCACAACCACCTTTAAGGCTCATTATCGCCACACAATCCTTTTTTGACCTCCAAACCTACCACTAGGTCCCTGTTAGATGTGACTCATCATCGCAGTATATATAGATGAGGTTGTAGGCGTGAGCAAGGTTTTAAAAAGCGTGAGGCGTATCGAGGCATTTTCCCAGTATTGCCTCGAGGTGTAAGCCTCGAGGTGTATTAAGGCGTACGCCTCACTCGTGAAAGAAAATTCTTCATAAAACATAATAATTAACCGTAATTACAATTTTCAAATTCTAGAAATTAAATATTTATGATTAAATACATAACTCCATGACTTTTCAAGGCTAACATCATGATTTAAACATCCAAGTTGTTATATAACTCTCTTTTTTGAACTATAAATATGTAAGGAGTCAAGTAAATATGGATATGCAAGCAAAAGAATGGGTAACTCTCCGCAAAATTTAAAGTCTTGAGTGAAATTTAACTAAAGGGACTAGGTGTAATACAAGAGGCATACTAAAGAGTAGAGGCATTAGATTTAAGGACTCAAGACCCAAATTTTTGTCCATGTTTATTTATAAAGAACATGCATAATAAAGTAAAAATAAGATTAATACTTTAATAAACTAAAAAAATACATTTCAGTAAATTGTGAGCTTAAGGAGTTTAAAATACTTGTCTATGAAAGATGAAAAACACAATAAAAAAAAGAAAAAATATTGCAGAAAAAAATCAGCACATAAATGAGGCAGCGCCTGAGGCGTAGGCCTCGAGGCACGCCTCCTAAGCCTTGAGGCGTAAGCCTCACTGAAGCTGCACGAGGTGTACGCCTCAGCGCCTCGAGGCACATTTTTAAAAACAATTGACCTGAGCTATAAATTCGTTGTGAACTGCTTCAACATGTTTATGACAATCCATGACTCCTTTTCGGTCTGATTTGACCAATACTCAATATTTTTAAAGCAATTATAGTGCTTTGCATCTTGCTAGTTTTAGCCTTTGGCATTACAACTCAACCATGACTCCTTTTCGGTCTGATTTGACCAATACTCAATATTTTTAAAGCAATTATAGTGCTTTGCATCTTGCTAGTTTTAGCCTTTGGCATTACAACTCAACCATTACTGATTAGTAGCGGATTTCTATTATCCTTGTCAAATTATCCTTATATGTAGAGATCTCTATCTCCTTAGACAAAGGCATAGTCTTAAGTCTTATACAATATTTGTAGATAAGACTTTGAGATCACAATCTAAGAAACCTTAAGTCCTTGATGATAAGACTTTGATATAACTACGTCAAAAGTCTTGTTTCTTTGAAAAATGTTATTCTTACAACAATTAAGTGTTGTTTCTCCATAGTAGCAATGGAAACGATTGACTACTCCCACTACATGGCAGAGATATGCTTTTCATACATATCATGGCATACACCAAGTTTACTATAGCTGATCCACAAGGGCATGCAACTATAACATTTGCATCCTCAACACTTTTGAGGTGTTATCCCTTTAGATAGTTTGTAACCATATTTTAAGGAAATGAAGCCTTCTTGGAATTTCGTAAGTGGAATTTGTCCAAGACGCACCCCTAATGTGATGGTCCCAATGCCCTCTTCTCTTCGCGTCCGAACAACTTGAGAAATAAGATCTAAGGGTCATTTTTAAGATCTTTTATCTCAAATGTATGGGAAAACCTGAAGGATATGGTTTTATCCTCAAGCGCATCAAGGAAGCGTGAGCGCCGTATCAAATACAACGTAGAACGACTAGTCGCACTAGTTTTTATATGTAAGGGAATTTAAAAAAATTTCATGCGATGAAACCACATGATCCAAGAACGATTCTCGAATCGTTTCATCTAGAACCACATCAAGTATAAATGAATACCTTTTGAAGTGTAGTTGATTGAGACTCTTTACGAAAAGAGACCTCCTGTCTCAAGTTCGATCGTTGGAGAAGATGCTTGCGAGCACGAGAATGAGTCGTGTGATCCTCGCAATCCAACAAGTTGATCCAAGCACGGTGAACTCCTGATCTCGTCGTACGAGATAGAACACCTTCTTCATGAGTGTAGCACTCCAAAGAAGATGGAGAACCGAAGAACGTCGAAGCAGCAGCGCGGTGGTGAAGCGACGACGAAGTCCTCCTCTAGGGTTTGGTGGACGGCCACCAAGGAGAGAAGAGGAGAAGAGGTGACGCGTGGAATGAGAGAGAGAGAGAGATTTGCTTCAAAAGCATAACCCTAGAGACCATGGTATGCCTCTCTATTTCTGGGATTTTGGGATCCATGGATCTCAATCCATGGGACACATAAAATCAATGGATGGGATTGATTTATGTTTAATCCAATGGTCAAGAATGTTGTTGGTAAAAAACCAATAACTAATAATTTAATTTAGATCAAATATATTTGATAAATCAAGTACAACTCAATCCTAAATTAAATCAATCAAATAAAGGAGATAATCACCATGGATATTGCATCTCCCATGGAATATGGTGGATGACCACCAATTCCATATTGGACTTGGTAGTCGTCCACTTGTTTCCAAGTGGAGGCAATCTCATGAAATCTCATGAGATTGCATATCTCCATGGAAATTTCCATTATTTATTCCAACAATTTTTGTTGTGATTATTCTTCAAAAATAATTCATAATTAATTTTGAGAATATTTCATTCCTGTCATTGGAAATTTGTAAATCTCATTCACAACCCAAAACAAAATATAATTTACATTTTCAATTAATTACACAATGTGTATACAATACACACCAATAATTAATCAACAAATATAAATTATAATTAGCTCTATGTAATACATTATAAATCATATTTATAATATATTATGAATAATTGAATATTGCTATCCACAGTATTCTTATGCACAATAATTAAATCACATTTAATTATATCGGATAATTTCCACATACATCAAGATAACTAAATCACATTTAATTATCAATTTCTCAACGCTTAGATATAATTCAACTACGGATTTATTCTTGAACACTTTCAAGAATAATGCGATTTCTCCGCATATACTTGGAGATAAGGATATGGCGATTGTATTGTTCCACATATAGTGACTTGGATATTGAGATAACATCTCTAATCCAGATCTCATGGACCTCTCACAGATGCTTGATTAAATCAAGGTCGTAAATCCAATCTTCTCATTGCATATGAATCTCATTCAGATCAATGTCCAATACATGGACTAAGATTAGGTCACTTCTCTATTGAGAGGAGTCACTAAAATCCAAACATGTTTTATCACTCCCTCAGAATGGAAGCGTCATGGTTATACAATCGTTTATGATGACATCTCCCTCAAGTATTCCCAACACCGTTACATCCTGCATACTGGAAGACCTATGATCATCCTGAAGATATAGATCACTTTTACATTGTCTTCTACAGGGTTTGATCACCAAGTTTCTCAATCTTGGTCATTGGTAAATGGCATAGATCATGTGCTTTCGCAAAGCATATATCTTACCTTCAAATTCATTGTCATGCTTCCAAAGCATGATGGCCATGCATGGAATTTGATCAGTCCCAATACCTCATGAGTGAGCTCATGTCTTCCGGTTCACATGTGAATCTGTAGGATCCCTTTGAGAGGTCGTATTACTGGTATGTCCTTATATGCACACCATCTCGTCGGTGTATATACCTTGGTTAGGTCATCAACTTATTGGTCTGCCAAATGTACATACGTAGACATATAATAACACATCTGTCTCTGGTCAGAGGATGCATGCCTATGCTGTGACAGTATTCAACATAGGTCTTTGGTTATCTCGATCTCGTTAAGTCAATTCATTGACTCTACTAACCTGACACCTCCTAATCACTATTCCCATGTAGAGGACCTCCATCAAGAGGTCGGTCAGATATCAACCAAATGAGAACGGATTTCGATCTCCTACTCAGGCTGGAGATCATCACTTAACAATCATTTGATGATGCTTGATGAGTCCTCTATCTAACTCCTTAGATATTCATCCAAGCATCAACCTCTATGATTCAATCAATAAATCAACAACTGTATGATTGTCAAGCTGACAATGATACATTACCTTATTGTATAGAGGGACTTTATAGTGCATTCATTCAATTAATTTCAGAAATGGAGTGAAAAATAATCGATAATTTTTATTGATAAATCATTTATTACAATAACATTTATTGTAGGAATGGTTCGACTCTGGATCACATTGCTAACAATCTCCCACTAGCCCTCAGAACTATTCAGGAACAATCCTTAAACCCATACTCATTACATGCTGGTCGAAAACCTTATGTGTCAGAGGTTTGGTAAGAGGATTAGCAACGTTGTCGACAGAGGCTACATTGGTGATGATGATGTCACTACGCTTTTGAATCTCCCGAATGATGTGGTATTTCCTTTCTATGTGTTTGCTCTTTTGATGCCATCTGGGTTCCTTTGCCTGGGCAATATCTCCCGTGTTATCGCAGAGTAGCGAGATGGGAGTATCAGAGGAAACTACGCCAAGCTCCAGGATGAGCTGGTGCAACCACGCCGCCTCCTTTGCAGCATCCGATGCAGCAATGTACTTGGCTTCTATTATTGAATCTGTTGTCGTGTCCTGCTTCTTCCTTCTCCATCTCACAACACCACCGTTTGACATGAATACAAACCATGATGTCGACTTTCGATCATCAATATCCGATTGGAAGCTAGAATCTGTATATCCCAAGACTTGGAGATCACCATCTCCATAGACCAAGATGTAATCTTGCGTCCGTCTTAGATATTTGAATATGTTCTTTACTGCATTCCAGTGTTGCTCTCCATAGAAGGATTGGTAACGACTTACCATTCCCACTGCATGGCAGATATCTGGCCTGGTACACATCATGGCATACATTAAGCTTCCTACAGCTGATGCATAAGGGCATCCAGCCATGGCTTTCTTTTCCTCAATAGTTTGAGGAGCCATCCCTTTAGATAAGTGGATACCATGTCTTAAGGGGGGAACCTTTCATGGAACTATCCATACGGAATCATTCAAGAATCTTCTTAATGCACCCATGTTGTGATATCCCAATATCCTCTTTTCTCGGTTCCTAAACAACTTCAGGCCTAAGATGTAAGAGGCTTCTCCAAGATCTTTCTTCTCAAAGGTATGGGATAGCCAAATTTTCACACTGGTCATCATCCATGTATCATTCCCGATGATAATGATGTCATCTATGTAAAGCATGATGAACACAGTGGCGCTCCCACTAAGCTTCTTGTATACACAAGGTTCATCAGGATTCTGCACAAAATCATAACTCTTTATGATTTCGTCAAATCTGATGTTCCGGCTACAAGAAGCTTGTTTGAGCCTATAAATGGATTTCTTCAGCTTGCATACTTTGCCATCCTATGTAATGAAGCCCTGGGCTGCTCCATCTAGATATCCTCCTCGAGGTATCCATTGAGGAAAGTCGTCTTAACGTCCATCTGCCAGATGTCATAGTCTAGATTTGAAGCTATAGCTAGCAGTGTCCTGATGGATTTAAGCATATCCACACGAGAGAACATCTCATCGTAGTCGATGCCTTCTCTATGTGTAGCCATTGGCTATGAGCCGTGCCTTGAAAGTCTCTACTTTCCCATCAGGTCCCCTCTTTCTCTTGAAGATCCATTTACATCCCATAGGCTTTACCCCTTTAGGCGGATCCTCTAGGGTCCATATATCATTCTTATGCATGGGGTCAATTTCTGACTTCATTGCTAGCATCCATCTATCCATGTCATGATCCGCGAGAGCTTCATCAAATGAAGTAGGATCATTGTCAGCCTCATATGACACATGGAATCCATACCTTTTAGGTGGTGCAACCACCCTCGAACTCCTACGAAGAGATATGGGTGTTTCATCTTTATTTATCTCTTCAGTTTCTGGCTCAGGAAGCTCAGAATCCTCAGGGGATTCAATGAGTTCCTCTACTTCATTTTTGTCTTGACCTTTAAGGAATTCATTCTCTAAAAATTTCACATCTCTAGAAACAAAAACCTTTTGGGTCTTAGGGTCATAAAGCTGGTATCCAATACCATCTATAACATACCCAATGAAGTAATACTCACGAGAGCGAGATTCTAGCTTACTTGCATCCACGTTCTTCGCATGGACCAAGCAATCCCAAACCCTCAAGTGATTAACACTAGGTTTGGTAACACACTAGAGCTCATGAGGAGTCTTAGGAACAAATTTCCTAGAAATCTTATTCCGGATATATATTGCAGTCTCTAATGCATATCCCCAGAAACTAACTGGTAAATGTGCTTTGCTCATTATAGAACGAACCATATCCATGATATTCCTATTGCGTCCTTCAACAACACCATTAAGTTGGCGAGTTCCAGGAGGAGTGAGATTGGAAACAATTCCATTCTCTTTAAGATATTCCTTGAATTCATTTTAGAGGTACTCGCCACCTCGATCAGATCGAATCCATTTAATCTTCCTATCGGTTTGGTTCTCAACCAAAGCCTTGAACTCTTTGAACTTTTCAAAGGTTTCAGATTTATGACGTAATAGGAAGATAACCCGTATCGTGAATGGTCATCAATAAACGTCAAATAATATTGATATCCATTTCGAGTCGTGGTACTAAAGGGACCACATACATCGGTATGTACTAGGTCAATAATACCTTAGCATCTTGTAACTTTGTTACAGAAAGGTGTCCTGGTCATTTTACCTTGAATCCAATTTCACAGTTAGGCAAAGGTTGAACCTGTAAAAAATCAGAAGGTCCATCCTTTATAAATCTATTGATCCTATCAACAGATAAATGACCGAGCCTTTGATGCCAAATCTAATCCGAAAGATTTCCATCCTCCCTAGAACATTTAGGGTTTTGATTATCAGTGATAGCGACATTCATGATACATTTATCAATGCATAATTCATAGAGTCCACCAGAAGTCAAAATACCATCCACAATATATTTATCATAACGATTTATGACTAATTTATTACAGAAAAGGAATGAATATATGCTTATAAAGCATATATATATATATATCAAAATCCTTCTGACTTCGGGTACATTAAGACACTCTTTAAGTATTAAGACTCCACCACTGGATAATGATAGTCGACATGTTCCGACGGTGACTGCTGCAACACTTGCATTAGATCCCATGTGGATGACTATCTCCCCTTCTTCCAGATTTCTAGTTTCCTGAAACAAATGCAATAAATTGCATACATGAACAAAAGCACCAGAATATATGACCCAACTTCCTTCTCGTCCAACGAGAAAGCAAGTTTCAATGATGAAAGTAAATTTCATACCTGCTAGGGCTTTACCTTGTCGACCGAATTCAGGTATTCTGGGCAGTTACAACTCCAGTGCCCCGGCTTCTTGTAGTGGTGACAGATGTCGGTTTTCTGTGACGCTATCAGTGTGGAAGCATTGGAAGATGAGCCAACGCCTTGACTCTTCTTCTTTCTCTTGTAGGCTAGGCCCTTCCGAGAACCTTGCTTCTGACCACTCTTCCCTCTAACCTGTGCAACCATTGTAGTACCAACGAGACCATCTTTCTTCATTACGTCTTCTGTAGACTTTAATGCAGCAAGAAGTCCAACGTTCGTCAAGTCCAACTTGTTCATGTGGAATAAAAACACAAAAATATTCAAAGACTTGCGAAAAGACAACAGAATGAAATCAGCTTGCATGTCTGCATCCATGTTTGCCCCAAGGGTCTCCAGCTCCGACAAGTACCCAAATATTTTGAATATATGCTCTCGAACTGAAGTTTCTTCCAGCATCTTGTAGCGAATGAGTTCTTTCATAATGTTGTAACGCTGGGTACGGTTAATGTCGCCAAACATATCTTTCAGATTCTGCATTATTTCCTGACATGTGCTCATCTCCACATGTTGCTTCTGAAGAACATTGGAGAAGAACCCAGGATATAACATCTAGCCAAGATATAATCTTCATCATACTTGTAATTGTATTTCTTTTCTTCCTTCAATTTAGGGATTTCATGCTTGTCTTCTGTGAGCCCATAACTTATGCGCTCAACCGAGAGAACGTGCTCCAAAATACGAATCCAATCCGAGTAATTCAGTACGGTCAATTGGTTGACCTCCAGAAGCCTACTTAATGGGTTCATGGACTTCATTTTATGAAATTAAGAATGCACTATATTTGAACATATAATTATATATTTTTAAATTTAGGATATTTGATTAAGGCATTTTAAATCAAATTTTTCTTGCATTGTCAACTTTAAAAGTTCATTCCCTTAATCACTTTCAGAGCAAGAGATATACTTACCGCTATATCTCTAGCAAGAACTAGGTTCTCCTCCTTACCTTTGTCACATCCCAATAATATGAGAATCTGTGACTCCAATAAAGAGAAGCGGGAACACATTCCGCCTTGCAAGTCCAACTTGCATTTCCCAATTCGGTCTTTAATACCCGGGCCCACCACCCCTAAAATGAAGTTGACTCGTTGCTAATTGAATCAACCGTCAACAGGAATAGTACGCGCTATGCGCAATCCAATATCGCCCCAATAATATGAGGATCCGATATTGGGGTCACTACACATATGGCCTTACTCTTTCGAGAAGCAAAGGGCCCGATCCAGATGTGCTTGCATACAGGAGCTGTCACTTCGGACAGGCGTCTCCCACATGCAATCCCTGGCGACGAAACCCTTCTCCTTGACGAGAGAACATAGATGTCACTTATGTGATCCTCTACCTCATATTCAAATTTTAATTAATTATCACGAATCATATTCATATAATTAATTCTTCTAAGGGAAATACACATCTATTCACAATAGAGTGTTTTTAATTGGATGTAATTAACTTAATCACATTAAATTAATTTTGAATCCAATTCAATCAACAAACTTGATTTTACTTGAATATATGGTATTATCTCAAAGTACGTATTGATTCAAATTTTAATAATTAGAAAAATACATCTTGATTTCTCTGGCATTATCAAGTCTCTACTCGCTATCATGGCTAGTTCAGATGAAAGTGGGGACCGCAACCAGTGCGACCCACTACCCCAATGCTTCCCGACTAGACACCATATCCACCTCAGGAAAGAATAATGCCAAATAGATCAATTTGTACTTGAGATGAACATCGGTTCTTCAACCGAAATTATACCATTTTTTATTATAAGGAAATTTGCAAGACAAATCACCAATCCTATACAAGCAAAGAGTTTGATGATTGTATTTCCAATTATGATCTAGAACAAATATAATCAATTTATTGGTTGAGGTCATGTCAATTAAGTAAATAATCATCAATAAATATTTATCAAATATTTTCCAAAATTATTTCATGAAATTAATAATTAATTTCACTAATTGATAATCACATGGTTCTTGATTAGGAATGTAATTTCAGCAGTGACCCCTACTTACTAAATTTAACATATCTCAATAAATTTAAATCCAAATTAGACAAAATCAATTTTAAAAGATTGCTAATTCGATTTAGGACAGAATCTAAGTTATATTTTACACATTTCGATGCATATCAAAATAGTAATAAACTCATTAATCATGTTAAGATTTGCAGTTCCCGCAATAGTGAATACATGTTCATTAAAACAACAATATCTCGAGGAAACGGAATCCAAATTACGTAAAATCAGATCCTATGGTTTCCTTATTCAATGATAAATAAAAGCCAAGTGATTAATTCGTGTTTAAACAGTTTAAACAGAGCCGAATTTATTCACTAAACAAATATGCGAAAATCAAATGCTACAAAAACTTTTGCAACCTTAACGAACCCAAGTCGTCCTAGGTTTATGAATCGTATTGCACACCTTCGATCTAAGGGTCTGATACCACTTGAAGGTTATGGTTATATCCTCAAGCGCATCATAGATGCGTGAGCGTCGTATCGAATACAACGTAGAACGACTAGTCACACTAGTTGTTCTATGCGGTGGAATTTAAAAAAAATTTCATGTGATGAAACCACATGATCCGAGAATGATTCTCTGATCGTTTCATCTAAAACCACATCAAGTATAAAGGAATACCTCTTGAAGTGTGGTTGATCTAGTCTCTACGAAAAGAGACCTCCTGTCTCAAGTCCGATTGTTGGAGAAGACGCTTGCGAGCGCGGGGATGAGTCGTGTGATCCTCGCAATCCAACAAGTTGATCCAAGCACGGTGAACTCCTGATCTCATCGTACGAGATCGAACACCTTCTTCACGAGTGTAGCACACCAAAGAAGATGGAGAACCAAAGAACGTCGATGTAGCAGCGCGGTGGCGAAGCGACGACGAAGTCCTCCTCTAGGGTTTGGTGGACGGCCACCAAGGAGAGAAGAGGAGAAGAGGTCATGTGTGGAATGAGAGAGAGAGAGATGTGCTTCAAAAGCATAACCCTATAGAGCATGGTATGCCTTTCTATTTATAGGATTTTGGGATCCATGGGACACATAAAATCAATGGATGAGATTGATTTTTGTTTAATCCAATGGTCAAGATTGTTGTTGGTAAAAAGCCAACAACTACTAATTTAATTTAGATCAAATATACTTGATAAATCAAATACAATTCAATCATAAATTAAATCAATCAAATAAAGGACATAATCACCATGGATATTGCATCTCCCATGGAATATGGTTGACGACCACCAATTCCATATTGGACTTGGTTGCCGTCCACTTGTTTCCAAGTGGAGGCAATCTCATGAAATCTCATGAGATTGCATATCTCCATGGAAATCACCATTATTTATTCCAACAATTTTTGTTGTGATTATTCCTCAATAATAATTCATAATTAATTTTGAGAATATTTTATTCTTGCCATTGGAAATTTGTGAATCACATTCACAACCAAAAACAAATTATAATTTACATTTTAAATTAATTACACAATGTGTATCCAATACACATCAATAATTAATCAACAAATATAAATTATAATCAGCTCTCTCTAATACATTCTAAATTACATTTATAATATATTATGAATAATTGGATATTGCTATCCATATTATTCTTATCCACAATAATTAAATCACATTTAATTATATTGGATAATTTCTACATACATCAAGATAATTAAATCACATTTAATTATCAATTTCTCAATTTCAACTATGGAATTATTTTTGAACACTTTCAAGAATAATGCGAAATCTCTGCAGATACTTGGAGATATAGACATGGCGATTGTATTGTTCCACGTATAGTGACTTGGCTATTGAGATCACATCTCAAATCCAAATATCATGGACCTCTCATAGATGCTTAATTAAATCAAGGTCGTAAACTCAATCTTCTCATTGCATCTGAATGTCATTTAGATCAATGTCCAATACATGGACTAAGATTAGGTCACTTCTCTATTGAGAGGAGTCACTAAAATCCAAACATGTTTCATAACTCACTCGGAATGGAAGCGTCATGGTTATACAATCATTTAGGATCACATCACCCTCAGGTATTCCCAACACCTGTACATCCCGCATACTGAAAGTCCTATGATCATCCTTAAGATTGATGAATCTGTGATTCATGACTCTAAAAGTTGAAAATAGAGCTTTGATCCCGTGTAATTAGCTGCATATTTCCACTTATATTGCATAATTAGCATTCATGCATGCATTGATAACATCTGCATTTTAGCATTCATATTGCATAAATAAGAAGTCCATTTCACTTGTAAATATTCACCTATATATTCACCATATTTCTCCTATTTGAATATATTTTATACTAACTCTGAATCAATATTACTAACACTAATTTAAAAAAAAATACTAACTTGTAAAATTGACCAATAAAACCCCAATCCAAGTTTGAAACTAGGAGCATTAAAATGCACATATCTCTCTCATACAGTGTCCGATTTAGGTCTACTCACTTTTAAAGTAATATACTTTCAAAGACCTTCGAAACAAGACCAACTTCATTAAAATCGGAGCTCGTGTGCAAAATTTGGTTTTTGGGCCCCTTTTGTATATTGTACATATTGACCTTTTTGCCCATGTATTTTACAATTTCGTTTTCCTAATTATTAAAAATCCAAAAAAAATAGATTAAGTTTTAAATATTTTTTTCACATTTTCTATATTTTTATTTTAATTTTTTTGTTATTGAAAAATGACAAAAAATGGCAAAAAGAAAAATGTAGTATTTTAAACCTATAAGGTACCGCCCAAAAATACATTTTGTACATATGATTTCATTTGATTTTTGATCCTTCACAAAAGTTGTAGTTCTCATCGAGACGAACAACTTTCTTGTTGACCACTTTTTGATTTAATTCTTTTTGTTATTTCTTTTTTATTTTTCTTTACATTTAATTTTTGAATTTTCTAGGAGCGACATGTGGCAGCTCCTGGAGCTGCCACATGTCACCCCAATTTTTTTATTTTCGAATTTATTTTTAATTATTATCGAATTTTATTATTTTATTATTATTAATTTCATTATTATGCTTTTTAGTATCCTACTATATTAATTAATTAATTATTTATTTTATCCTCTCTTTTACCTCTTCTCCTTTACTTGCCTTCCACTCCAAGCCTCCACCTTCTCCACCACTCCATTCCCTCCACCCCTTCTCCAACTTCCCTTTCCTCCTTTTTATATTCTCATCCCCTCCTCCATTGTTCTCCATCTGCCGTTTTCGAGAGAAGTGAGGTCGAGCCCCTTTAACCTTTAGGTGACAGCTGTAGGAGACGAGTCGAGCGACGACAACCTCAAGGTGAGATCCGCGACATCATCGTTGCCACGTCGCGAGATCCAATTGGACTTGCTCAGCTTCAAAGGACTCCACCATCCTTCTCGAGGCCACGACGGAAGCCGCACACTACGACTCACTTTCGACGAATCACAGGTAAGCATCCCTCTCCTTTTCCCTGTCATTTTATTTTGATCTAACATATTTTTTTCCCTTGTTGATTCATATCTCCATCACCACATTATTCACCACCATGATTACCAACAATCATCGCCATTATCATCATCACAGAATATAACAATCATCACCATCACATAAAACCACTCCATTATTCCACCATCATCACCAACACCACATTTTCATTACATTTATTTTTACACTTTTATTTTCTGTTAAAAAAATACAAAAAATAAAAGAAAAAAAAGAAGTTGCAGGTCCTGCTGGTGCTGCCCACCTCCAAGGACCAGCCGCCGACAGTTTACCTCCTCGCTTCCGCGTCGTTCACCCCAGCATACCCCGTGCTCCCAGCCGGCTGCTGAGCGGTGCCAGGCCAGCCGCAGCCACGAACCCCTGCCATCACCTTCCAGCACGGCTAACCGCGCACCTTCCTCTACCCGCGCGGCGGCACTCCACCCCTTGTGAGCCGGACGCTGGCCGCCTCCGCCCTCCAACCACCGCGCGTGGTCGCGCGGCGTGCAACTCACTGCCACCCCGCGCCGCCCGTGCACCTCCTCTGCCAGCTTCGAGCAGCGCTGCCCACCGCCATATCTCGTGGCCTCCACGCGGTTACGGCGCGCGCCCCCGCCCCGCCTCTGGCCAACCACCCCCGCATGATCCGCGCACCTCACCACGTGCTCCACTCGTGCGCTTTTGACAGCCCCATCGACAGCCGCGACCCCTCGTGCTGCCCTCCTCCCATCACGCGCTCGCGCCAGCGGCCGAGCAGCTCCACCCCTCCAACCGTGCGAGCCGCCATCCGCCCCGTTGTCCGCTCCTCACCTCCCAGGCGCGTGGCCACCGCCACCTTATGCCCCTTAAGCCCTAACGCACGTGCCCTAGCTTGGGGGAAAGAGAAGGTCATTCTATATTTATTTTATTTTTGAAAAAAATGCATTGTTATCTCATCATGTTTATTTAATTGCAAAAGAGTCCTTATTCACATTTCAGCATTTTCAATTTCAATTCTGTATTACATTGACACCCATGAGTTTGAACATTACATTGGACAGTCATTTTGCATCAATTTTTAATCAAAAAATAGCATTTTGATGAGAATCTAATTCTTTATCTTGTGGTTGTTTATTTATATTTTTGTGAGCATCATATTATTTATTAAAAATCAGAGATTAAAATAGAGTAATATTTTACCCAATTATGCTATGAAATTTGCACATAGTCATTTATTGCTCCAAAAATTGTGAAAAGATTATGAATGATGCCTCTAAGTGTACTTTAATTACTATCTAAATTTTGTCCAATTCAGAGTTGTCTTGTGCATAAAATAAATTCTAGAGCGAATTCTGTAATTTTTATTTAATTCCAAGAATAATATTTTTGAGAAATTTTAACTCTCCTAGATTCCTTATTGAAATAACTATTTGAGATAAATCAATATCTGGATAATTTAACTTTATGGATTTATTAGGAATTGAATACCCGCAGTCGCTCTATTTGCAGTAAAAAATTCATAAAAAAAATCATAAAGTATTAGAAAATTCCAAAAACATTAGTGTAGCTTCATTTCATTATGTTTATATTCCAGTAAAGTTTTCATAATTTTTGCGTATCGTTTGCACGAAAAATTGCATAAAAACACCAAAAAAGTTTGCATTTTTCATGTGTGCATTTTAAATCCAAAAAATATATTTTGCATTAATAATTGAATTAGGTTTATAGCAAAAACACAATTAGGTCAATTTGGATTCATTTTACAATAAAATTAAATTTGACTAAGTTGTTGATTTTCTTAATAACCTAGTTCATTCACGTCATTGCATTTGCCATTTTATATTGTATAAAAAATACCAAAAAAATATCACATGGAAAACCGCGATCTGATTCATCTAACTTGATCTGGAGTTATTTCTTTTCCTCCTTGAGTCGACCCTGGCTAAATAAACAAAAAACCGTGCGTTAGTTCATTCGACGATTCATCGATTTGTACGGTTATTTTTTATCGATCCGGATTTATCCGACTACAACGAAACATCAATTAGACGAGATTAAAAGGGTAGATCTGGGCTTATCAAATGGCACCGTTGCCGGGGTGGCAAACGATTTAAGATCATTTTAGAAAAATCAGATTTACATTTTCCATTCACTCGGGTAGTCTGAACCCCGAGCCGCATTGTAATTATCCATTTCTTCTTCAATTTTTTTGACCATTTCTGTATATATCTCTCTCTGTCAAATTTCTAGACTAGGCTTGTACTAGCGACTCCTTGAGCCACTCAAGGATTTGCTTGTGCTCGTAATTTTCTAGGATCACTCATCACTTAAAGGACGCACTTAGACCGCAGATCTAGTCAAATCAACTCGTTCTTCACTCTCTAATAGAACTGCCTGTCTAGGAGCGACTTTTATCGCTTGCATTCCATTTAGTGTAAAAAATTCAATTCAGTACTGCATCCCGCATTCTAGAGAGCTGGAGGTACTGTAAGTATTATTACTCAAGCATTCATCATCGTTTCTCGATTGCATCAGTTTTTTCCGATTCTCTCTCTCTCTCGATTTTCTAACGTAGGATAAAGGAATTGGGACTGGACGGTAGACGTGATTGCATGTGTAGATTAATATCAGTGATAACTAATCTCAAAAATCGGGTCTGCTAATTGAATTGGACCAAAAAAATTAACTAAAATTAACCCTTGTTTGCGGGAGAGTAACCCCGATCTTGTTTTCAGGCTGAGTGAGGGTACTTGAGTGTGTGTGAACACCTTAAGGCAGAGCCCAAATCCCCGCCTTCCATATCACGTACCAACTGATCCTAGCAAATATCACGAGTTGAATATTTTTAGATTCATTGACTAGTACCAAGTTGCCTCCACTTGTTCACATGTAGTCAGGGGTGAACCAGCGGTACTTCACGACAAGTTGCTCGTAACCCTTCGGGGTGAAGTTCCAGCCTTGTCAGCCTCCGCCTTCTTGCAGGTAGATAGGGGCATCGTATTTGAATCCATCAATTTGGGGTAGGAGCGAAGAAAGGAAGGGCGTTGGTATCTAAGGCAACAGGTTAAACAGGGGAGACACATCCGATTTTTCAGCCAACTCCCCTATAGGCTGCGTAACCTTTGCTACTTGTCTGAAAAATCACACTTAAAATCAACCAGATTAATCGGATTCGGTTTCAGGTCGTTCATCGTGTTGAGTGTGAACTCAAGGTTTGCTCTTGCATTTGTCTTTGTGTCTGTCAGTGTGTGTTATCCTGTATAATTACACATTTTCTACCTCAACCTACTTACATTCATCATTTCCTCTTCAAGATGTCGGGATATTGGTCCCCATACCCTATGACATCTAGTCATTCCTCCTCGACCATATACCGTTCATCTTCACCTTTTCCTTCTTCCATATATCCTCTGCCATTTATGGGAGATCCTTACCCGTGGTCAGTTCTACCTTAACCCGATTATGAAGTCAGAACTTCGACTGACTTCTCCACCTCTTCGCATTTCTCACCTACTCCATATTCTAACACACCAGATCCACTTCCACCTTGGGCTGACTGTCTTTACTCTCGAGAGTTTACAGGAATCAAAGAATCAAATGAAGAGCAAGCCACTGCTGAGACAGATGATTGGCAAAATTATATGTCCCCACATACTTCATTCTCACCTCAAGTAGGGACCATACAACAATTTACATATACACATCCCAACTTGACCTTAGGGTATAACTTGGTCAACCAAACAACCCGAATGGAGAGGCATGTACATCATGATTTTTCAGACTTGATTGACTTTAGTGATCAAGCTCCCATTAACCAACTTTCATTCGGAGAGCCTATACATTCACAGGACTGGACTCATAAGCTAGACCTACCAGTCCCTTGTTCATTGACACCATCAGATGAGGCTCCGAGCAATATCTACCATTCGGATGATTCATATTCGACCCGTGATTACAAGCCAGAGTATAGGCATGTTGAGTATGAGACCCCAATTGAAGGATATGGTTAGATCCTCAAGCGCATAATGGAAGTGTGAGTGTCGTATCGAATACGACGAAGAACGACTAGTCGCACTAGTTGTTCTATGCAGTGGAAATTAAAAAAATCATGCGATGAAACCACATGATCCAATAACACTTCTCGGATCGTTTTATCTAAACCACAAACAAGTATCAAGGTTACCTCTTGAACGTGGTTGCGATCAAGTCTCTAAACGAAGAGACCTCCTGTCTCAAGTCCGATCCGACAGAGGAGACGCTTGCGAGCGCGAGGATGAACCGCGTGCTTCTCGCAATCCATGTTGATGATCTAAGCGGCGAATCTCCTGATCTCGACACACGAGATCCGACGTCTTCTTCACGAGCAAGGCATGCCGAAGTAGACGGTGTTTCACAAGCAAACCATCTGGACGGCCATGAGAGAGAGAGAGAAAGAGAGAGAAAGATGTGCTTCAAAAACAATGTGTTGTGTAAAGAAGAGCAAAGGGGTGCCTCTCCTTTTATATTATATTGGGATCCATGGATCTCAATCCATGGGACAATACAAATCCAATGGTTCTCATTGATTGTGTTTCTTTCAATGTTAAGATTTATGTTGGTAAAAACCAACAACAA
Organism: Ottelia alismoides; assembly: GCA_037367405.1. Classification (NCBI taxonomy): domain Eukaryota; kingdom Viridiplantae; phylum Streptophyta; class Magnoliopsida; order Alismatales; family Hydrocharitaceae; genus Ottelia; species Ottelia alismoides. The sequence continues at coordinate 662,962 of JAZKJV010002956.1, forward strand.
TTAATTTAATAAAAATCAAATATATATAAAATCTAATTTGATTTATACCAAATAAATCTCAACTAGAGATATAGGAAAGGAGGCAAGCCTCCTTCCATAAGAAGGGTGGACGACCACCACATTCCTTATGGGAATTGTGGCCGTCCACTCTTCCTATATGGAAGGTGAATGCCTCTCCTATTATATGAGATTGCATTTTCTCATAATTATCTCTAATATCTTCAATGACTTTTGTTGTATATTATTTCACAAAAATAAATCCAATTTATTTTGTGAACATTGCAATCATGCCATTGGAAATTTGTGAATCACATTCACAACCCAAAATAAAATGTAAATTACATTTTCAATTTAATGTCCAATATGAATCCAATTCACATCAACATTTAATTAACAAATGTAAATTACCAATAGCTCTCTCTTATATATTATAAATCATATTTATAATATATATGACTAATATGGATATTGCTATCCATATTATTCATATCCATGATAATTAAATCATATTTAATCATCTTGGATCTCTTATTCTCATGTTCCCAAATAATATGAATCACATTCACATTATTTTTATCTTTGATAATCATATCACATTCAATTATCTAAGATAGCTCTCTTTATAATATGAATCGAATTCATATTAATCATGATAATTAAATCACATTTAATTATCCATTTTTTCAATGCTTGGATACATAATATCAACAATGAAATTATCCTGAATCCTTTGAAGGATAATGCGCTTTCTCCGCAAATACTTGGAGATAAGGACAAGGCGATTGTATTGTTCCACGGATAGTGACTTGGATATTGAGATTATATCTCAAATCCAGATCGTGGGCCTCCCATAGATGCTTGATTAAATCAAGACCGCAAATCTAATCTTCTCATTGCATCTGAATCACATTCAGATCGATGTCCAACATTTGGACTAAGATCAGATTACTTCTCTACCGAGAGGAGTCACTAAAATTCAGACCCATTTCATCACTCCCTAGGAATGGAAGCATCATGGTTATACAATCGTTTATGATCACATCACCCTCAAGTATTCCCAATACCTGTACATTTTGCATACTGGAAGACTCAGAATAAACCCGAAGTATTGGATCAACTTTATACTGTCTACTTCATGGTTTTATCAGCAAGTTTCTCATTCAATCATTGGGAGTCGGTATCGATCATATACTTTACAAAAGTATATATCATACCTAGGTCTTGATCATATACTTTCCAAAAGTATATATCAAACCTACAAATTCAGTCAAGCTTCTAAAGCGAGACGACCATGCGCAAGGAATTTGATTCTTCCCAATATCTCATGAGTGAGCTCATGCCTTCCGGTTCAGTAACTGAACCTATATGATCCCTTTGAGAGATCGTATTATTCATATGCCGTTATATGCACACTAGCACGCCGGTGTATAGACCTCGGTTAGGTCATCGACCTATTGGTCTACCAAATGTACATACTCAGACATATAGTAATACATCTGTCTCCGGTCAGAGGATGCGTGCCTATATCATGACAGCATATGATATAGGACTTTGGTTATCTCGATCTCGTTAAGTCAACTCTTTGACCTAACTAATCTGACACTCTGAATCTCTATTCCTATGTAGAGGACCTGCATCAAGAGGTCGGTCAGATATCAACCTTTAGAGATAAGGATTGCCATCTCCTACTCAGGCTGGAGATCATCTCTTAACAATCATTTGATGGTGCTTGATGAGTCCTCAATCTAACCCCTTAGATATTCATCCAAGCACCAGCCTCTGTGATTCAATAGTTGAATCAAGAGCTGTATGATTATTAAGAGGCTATGATACATAACCCTAATTGTACTAAGGGAATGATATTCGCAATAACATTTATTGCATAATGGCTCGTCGTGGGCTCTCTTGTCCAGCAATCTCCGACTAGCCCAATGAGCCATTAATGGGCTAATCATTTGAACCCACACTTATGTGACAATCATAGGCTATTTACAAAATATCTAGGTAAGCTGATCAGTCACTCTGTTCCCGTGAGACTACGCCAAGTCCTTTTATAGCACTTGCATATCCCCAGTAACAATGCTCACATCTAATGCGAATGTTGCATCTTATGCAACCGATACTCAATCTTGTTAGTTACAGTGTCTTGACACTACAACTTAAAACTTATCAAAACCAATATTTCCATAATCCTTATCAGAATACCCTTATTTCTGGAGATCACTATCTCTTAAGGTATCCACAGTTAAGACCTTATAGATCTCTATCTATAAAGTCTTAAGTTTTTTAAGATAAGACTTTTGAGATCACTATCTCAAAAATCTTGCCATCTATGAAGATTTTGTAATTACAGTTTTCAAGTATTTTATCTCTACAGTAGGATTAGTAACAGTTTACTACTCCCACTGCAAGGCAGATATCTGGCTTTTGTACACATCTAGCATACACTCAGCTTCTCGTAACTAATGCACAAGTGAAAGTAGTTCTAGCATTTACTTCCTCAACTCTTTGAGGTGCTATCCCTTTAGATAGGTGATGAAGCTACGTTTCATCATCTTTATTCTATCATTTTGGCCTTAAAAACCCTAGTAAATGCGTGTAAATAGAGCTAATTCATGCATTTTAGCATCTGTGCATATGTTTGTAAATACTGTATAAAATGCGGTTTTTAATGCCAAAATTATAGAATAAAGAAAAGAAAAGAAAAAGAATAAAATATTGTAAATATTTTATGACCCTAAACCCCGAGACCTAGGCATCTTGATGAATAGGTCGACCAGGAATAAAGTAGGGGGAGATAAGGGCCAAAACACAGGTAAAATACCTATACATTTTATTCATTCTTTATTCATTTTGGGACCTATTTTTGGTTCCACTTTTTATACATCAAATAAAGAAACTTTGTACATGATAGTTGTAGATAATTTTAAAAAGAAAAATACAAAATTGATTTCACAGAAAAATAATGTACAGATAAAAAGTTATGGTCTGAATAAAAATCCAGAATCCCAACTTCCCAGACCCGTATCTCACAAATAAAAACTCCAAATGCAGCGTACTCACCTTTAATTGTATATAGAAGAAAATAAGCTAATTAATGGTGGTGGTTTCGCATTTGGCGGAGCTACGGTTTGAAAGTTGAGTTTTGGACCCCCATTGTACCTTGTACATATTAAAATATTCAATTTATTATTTATTTATTATTTTTATAATTTTATATTTTTATAATGTTGTAAATAATACTTATAATAATTATGTATATTAAAATCAGAATAAAAACATCATTAAAACTCAAATAAAAATACTTGTACATAGGTATTATACATACACCTATACCTATATAAAATACACTTCTATTTTATCTAATATACAAAATATATCAATAAAATAAAATAAAAATATATTTATGTACATAAAAGTATTTTATAATTTTATAAAATAAGAAACAAAAATAATAAAATTAAAAATATCTAAATAAAAATAAAATACTTAAATATATAGATATAGATACCTATAGGGGTATAAAAGCAACTTGTAAAAACATAACTCATAAAAATAAATAAAAATCATAATAAAATAATTTATAAAATTTTAAACATTTTTTATTTTATAACCAAAATTTAATTAATTCATTTTCTATTTTAAAATGAATTAATAAAATATTTTTTTCCAAGGTTTTTCTGGTTGGTCCACGTGGACCAACCAGCTTCAGCCCTTGGTTGACCTTGGTCAGCTCTCTGACCAAGGTCTGTACATGTCAGACTGTATTTTTCCTTGAACATCGCGGCTTTTTGTAGACCGCACCTTTCACCGATTGGCCTCGGTTTCTTCACGACTTTTGAAGATCCACCATCCAGCTACCACGCCCATGCATCATTTTGGCATTTTGACCAAAGCCTCGCCCGTGATCTTGCCTCGAAGGTCGCCCCTCGTCCAACTTTCAAAAACGCCCCATCTCCTTCCATTCCCTCTTGATCCCTCTTCCACCACCAAAATCCTAACCTAAGACCTTGAAGATACTCCTGGTGACAGCAGGAGTTCGTCGGGCTTCTCATTGGACCGAGGTGGTGTCGAATTGAGGCAGATCCCCTTGCCGAAGTGGCCGCCGGAGCACCTTGCCCGCGCGCGTTGGTGAGGCATTTCTTCCCCTCTCTTTCCCTCTTTTCTTCCTTGCTCTTTGAAGCTCTAGTGCTAAGAAGCTAAAGTCACCTTCCCCCTTTCGATATCTTCGATCGGCATCCGTCCTAATACCTCGCTTCCCGCGGCCGGCATCGAGTTCGCCGGCCATTTCCACATTTCCGTCTAGCCCTTGTCCTGTGCGAAATACTCCGCGACGTTGGGGCATTTTGCCCCCAACGTTTTCACCCCCTTTGTTTTGCAGTTCCCAGGTCTTCAAAGACCCCCTCCAGGGGTCGAGATTTGCTTGGACCGGGAGAACCTGGAGCTCGGCGCTGCTCCAGGTACGCCGGCCGTTGCTACTGCTCCGCCGCACCAACTGGAGGCATCATCCGCCGGGGGGCAGCCGTGGAAACCTTCTTGAGGGGTCGGAGACGTCGCAGGGGCTGGGGAGCTCGAGCGGCGGTCGATTAAAACTCGCCACCCTCGAGTTCTTCATTGTTCTTGCTGGTCCCTTCGAGTCCGTCAGATCGGGTTCCCCCTCCAGATTCAACAGCAGCCGTGCGATCAGCCGCGAGTTTTGGCCGTTCGATCAGTGTCAGCGCTCTAATCGTGGCCGTGGAACACGAAGGGGTATCAGCCGTCCCTGAGCCGACACGTGGCGTAGTGTCTTCGCCCAGCCGTGGATGCGCCCCAGGCCTTGGGTAATTTTGCTTCCTTACCCAGGCCGTTTTTGTATTTAGTAATTAAGTATTAAAACTTTCCTTGGTTGCTTTAAAACTTCTGTAGAAATTGCATTCTGAACCATTTGTTTTGTAATATTACGTTGGTGCCCCTGCTAGAGGCGCGTGCGACGCACGTGGTTTTGGTGCTTTTGCAAGGGCACCCTCGCTTGTCTTGTTATTTAACTTTGGTCCTTAAAAGTTTTATCGTAGTTATTTATTTTCTGGAAATATTGCACGCAAGCCCTCAGATTTTCTTGATATTACAAAAACGCCCCTGGATGTGTGAGGTTTTCTTCTTGCTCATAGTAATTTTTGCATGCGTCTACAAAACATCAAAAAATCCCCAAAAATCAAAGTAGTTTCCTGCTGTAGTGTAGTTTAACGTCCTATTTTTATTTTCCATAATTATTGCATTTTATTATTATTAAAAATTCAAAAATAGTCATTTTGTGCACTGTCTAGCCTAGAAAATCCCTAAAAAATATAAAAACTCATCAGAAAAATCTCAAAAAAATATATTTTGTTGCCCTTAGTGTGTCTTAGCTCCAGACCAAAAATCATTAAAAAATATAAAACCAAACTCCTAAAAATTGGAAAACTCTAAAAACCTTCATAAAAATTTATAAAATTCATTAAAAATCCAAAAATAGTGTTTTCTTTTCCTGAATTTTCTTTGTTCTGTTATCTTTAAGTGAAAATTAAAGTGGAGAATTTTTGTTACTGTCTGCCATTTTATTTCTCCATTTTAGTTTCAGCCTTGCCTTTTCGCCACTGTTTTCTTTATTTTGATAATTAAAAATACCAAAAACATTCTAAAAATTACCCAAAAATCACAAAAACAGTAAAAAAGTATAAAAAGACCAAAAAGACTTTATTTCCTTATTTTTGAGTATTTTTATCTATTTTTATAAATACTTTAGTTTCCCTTTTATTACATTGTCTTTATTTTCCAATATTGAAAAAGAAAATATAAAAATATAAAATACAAAAAGAAAATATAAAATCAGTAAATTGAAAATCAAAATACAAAATACAAAAATTAAAAATTAAAAAAAATATAAAATCAAAAACCCACAAAAATTCTAGATTGGCTGAGTTGCTTAATAGACCTAGGATTGGATTCTTATCTATGCTCTACGCCTTTGCTTCTTGAGTTCGACCCCTACTTGCTTGCCATTGTACATCTTTAGTAGGGTATAATAAATTTTAATCCTTGCTACTCATTCTCTGATTGATTGTGTGGGTTAATTGTTGAAGACCGAGGAAGTTTGAGCAGTCGCATCAGCGACAGTGAGTCTGACTTGTCAGACCGCTATTTGGCGGCTCTCGCTATCTCGCTTTTCAAATGGCGCCGTTGCCGGGGAGCATCGGCTTGTAGAGTACCATCTGGGTCTTTTATTTACTTAGCCATTTTTGATTACTTGTCTCTTGTGCACCATTTATTTGGAACTGTCTGACATCTCTTTTGTTTTCTTGTGAGGGACCGCTGACCGAGGAGGATCGCCTAGGGGATCCTGAGCAGCCTTGGGAGGAGGAGCCGGCTATTCTACCCTAGCCGGCAGGAGAGAGCAGGAGGGCTAGAGAGAGAGAGATAGTTGCTTTTCACTTTTTGTGAGAGAGAGATTTGATTAATTGTAATAATACAGGACTTACTTGGACACTTGAACACTTCGGGCCTAATTTCCGGGTGTTTGTTCACCCGGGGGCTCACCGCTGTTTTCTTCGTGTTTTCCCGACTGTCATTTGCCGGTTTTGATTTCATTTTCACTTTCTTTTGTGGATTGAGCCCTTAGATTTAGGCTTTTGCTTGATCGTCTAGATTAGGTCCAAACACACTAATAACCTCTGCATGTACCTATAGACCGTTTTTGGACTTAGTCTAATTAAACAGTTAACTCATCTTCTTAGATCCGCCGCGCCGCGAGCTCTCCCCATAAAGCGCTACTCCTGAACTCGATGTGTCGAGAAGAGGAGGGGAGGGTCTAGACCGGACTCTTAGGATCGAGGATTGGTGATTAACTGGTGGTTCTTCACGCTAGCAGTTGCCCATCTTAGGACGATTTCCGCATTGCATACCGGCATGTAGTTAGGTTTACAAATTCTGCCTTGCATCCCGCATGGAGAGAGCTGGGATTCACTGTAAGTCTTCTCACTTTGCATTCATCATATAGGCACAAAGGTGAGATTTCCATCTTGGTGCCGACTTGCATTGGCTTTTCCCGACTCTTTTCTCTCTCTGATTTTGGACACATTAGGATAAAGAAAATACAAAATCGTTAGGCGCTTGTTTGAATCTACTCAAAAGAAGCGATAACACAAAAAAAATTAAAAAAGGGACTGCTAAGAAAACTTTGATCTAAATAAAAATTGGTAATCGGACTCATTGATTGGGGAGAGTAACACCCTCACTTGTTTTCAGGTTGCATGGGAAGGTCTCCTTCCAAGTGAGGTGAGCGTTCGTAAGGATTAGAGCCCAAAACCCAACTTGTGGCTGCCTTGTGTATCGCCTGGATTTCCGAAGTATTGGCGCTACTATCGTACGTAGTCGAGTAGGGCTTGGTCGCCAGTGGTGACTCGCTATTGTGTGAGCACCGGCCTTGTCCGAAGTACCGAGCATAGGCCACGCCTTCACGGGGGTGTCTGTCTCACCGGCTGCGTCCGAGTAGGATCTTGCACGCTCACGGGTGATTCCGTTGCGAGCGAGATCCGAAGTATCGGTTTCGCCTATCGGCTTCCTCCCTCTATTTCTTTGGCTGAGTAGGGATCCAGGAAGGGTTACAAGGACCTTAAAAAGCGCAAGTTACATGTTACACAGGAGGAGGACAAGTACGAGGATACTTTTCCGGCAGTACTCTCGCTCCTATAGGCGTAGCGCTCTAAGGACTCGTTGAAAGATAAATTCCTGAAATCAAGATAAAAATTACAAAGATAACAGCCGAACCTTCACGGCTTCACGCGTTGAGTTGGTGAACTCCCTTGTCTTGTGTTTGATTGCCAATCACATTTAGGTCAAGATCAAAAATATCGCGCCTTTGCGCAATTTTGCTCCCCTTCTATTTGACACTTGCTCATTGTGAGCCTTCTACTGTTTTACAATCCTCTTTATTTCTTGTTACCCTCGTGCTCTTCATCCAACATCCATTCCTCTTGATCTTCGCAAGATGTCGCTACACGGATGGTTTAGTCGGGACCCTGCCGACACCCACATCGATTCCGTGCCATCGACGTCTCCAATAAAGAGGGGTGATCTCCGAAGAGTTAATTCGGATCTTGCGGATGTCTCTTTGGACTCCCCTATTCTCGCCTCTTTCAATACTTGCCTTTCTCCAATTAACCCTCTATTCGGGATGGACTCGCAACCCGAACTAGCTCTTCCCCTTCCAATACACCGGGACTACTCTTATCCCCGAAATAACCCCTTGTGGATGGAGGTCGATTTCAGTCAATATCATATGCTCCGTTCACAACATTCTGGGATTGACCTTAATCCCAGATTCATCTCAACAGTTGGTGCTGAGGAAGATATTGATCAGGGTTTACTCCGTCATGCAGATCTTCAACCTGATCAAGAGTCAGAGATTCAAGTACAGTCTGAGATGGCAGGAGGAAGAGGGAAAGGACCACAGCCCCAGCAAGAGCCTGAAGACAATATGGCAGAAGGACAATATACTACGTAGGGTGAGGTCAACAGTCAATTGCTGGCTTCCATTCAAGCCATTCAGCAGCAGTTGACCAATCAGGCTTTAGCCCAGAATGCCTTTCAGGACATGCTGAATGATCTGAGGAGGAGGGCCGATGCAAGAGACGGCCGACGGGAGGATGATCCCAATTTCGAGGAAGTCAATGATGAGTTCTCAGTGGGACCTGACTTTGAAGCAGCAGAAGAAGATCCACCGCAGCCCAAGCCCACACTCAAGCAGACATACAACCCAGGAGCAGGGCGCATCACTGAGTGGATTCAGATTCCACGTATGCACGCCCACTTCGAGCTGAAGCCGCAGTTTCTGTCGCTGCTTCCCACCTTTCATGGGAACACCACTGAAGAGCCATATATTTTTCTCAAGAAGTTTAACCGCATCTGCTCCACTGCTCACTACCCTGGGGTTCCCCTGGATGTGATTAAGATGACCGCATTCTCTTTCAGCCTTCAAGACAAGGCCCTTTACTGGGTCGACCATCTCGGGAAGGTCGTCACCACCTGGGAGGAATTGAAATCTGCTTTCCTCCATAAATTTTATCCTCTGGGAAGATTAAACCAGATGCGTGCCCGGATCTCCAGTTTCTGCCAGCAGCCCCACGAGACGATCCATGAAGCGTGGGAGAGATTCAAGGATCTCCAGGAGAAGTGCCCCCACCATGAAATACCCAAGACCAGTCTCGTGCAACACTTCTTTGGGGGGCTATCATTTGAGAGCCAAAAGCTCGTGGATGCAGCTTGCGGCGGTTCACATTTTAACAAGGACGAGGATGTAGTATGGAACGTCTTCGAAGAAATGGCTGAGGGAGAAGCAGCTCAATCCTCGTCTAGAGTTTACATGAAGCCACCGACCGCCATCAGCAAGCCAGTTAACATGGCTTCTCACACTGAGGACAAAGATGAAAGCTCCAACCTGAGTATCATCGGGAGCCACTTGTCCAAAGTGGACATCATCGAGAAGAGGTCGCAGGACCTCGAAAAACTGGCAGTTATAGAGAAGAGGACCCAAGGTCTGGAGAAGCTCGACCAGATCTCCCAGCAGCTGGAGCAGCTCGTCCGAGCATTAAATGCAAACATGTGCAACGCTGTGTCTACCTCTGCCGAGCCGAACGCTGAGAAGAAGGAGCCTACTGTTAGACTTGTGAGCCCTGGGCGAACCATTCTTACAATAAATGTTATTGTAATATTTATGTTTATCAATAAAAGTTATTGATGTTTCACTCCCTTTCTGAAATTATTTGAATGAATGCACTATAAGGTCCCTCTGTACAATTAGGGTTATGTACCATGGCCAGCTTGATGATCATATAGCTGTTGTTTCATTAAATGAATCATAGAGGCTGGTGTTTGAATGAACATCTAAGGAGTTAGATGGAGGACTCATCAAACACCGTCAAATGATTGTCAAGTGGAGATCTCCAGCCTGAGTAGGAGATGGCAATCCTTTCTCACATAGGCTGATATCTGACCGACCTCTTGATGCAGGTCCTCTGCATGGGAATAGTGATTCGGAGGTGTCAGATTAGTTAGGTCAATGGGTTGACCTAACGAGATCGAGATAACTTAAGTCCTATGTTGAATGCTGTCACAGCATAGGCACGCATCCTCTGACCGGAGACAGATATATTGCTATATATCTGAGTATGTACATTTGGCAGACCAATAGGTTGATGACCTAACCAAGGTCTATACACCGGCGAGCTGGTGTGCATATAAGGGTATATGAGCAATATGATCTCTCAAAGGAATCATACAGGTTCACTTGTGAACCGGAAGACATGAGCTCACTCATGAGGTATTGGGACCGATCAAATTCCATGCATGGTCGTCATGCTTTGGAAGCATGACATGAATTTGAAGGTATGATATATGCTTTGGGAAAGCATATGATCGATACCAAATCCCAATGACCAAGATTGAGAAACTTAATGATTAAACTCTGAAGAAGACAGTATAAAATGATCTTGATCTTCGGGTTGATCATGGGTCTTCCAGTATGCAGGATGTACAGGTATTGGGAATACCTGAAGGATGATGTGATCATAAACGATTGTATATCCATGACGCTTCCATTCCGAGGGAGTGATGAAACAGGTCTGGATTTTAGTGACTCCTTTCAGTAGAGAAGCAATCCGATCTTAGTCCAAGTATTGGACATTGATCTGAATGGGATTCAGATTCAATGAGAAGATTGGATTTGCGGCCTTGATTTAATCAAGCATCTGTGAGAGGTCCGTAAGATCTGGATTTGAGATGAGATCTCAACATCCAAGTCACTATACGTGGAATAATACAATCGCCCTATCCTTGTCTCCAAGTATCTGCGGAGAAAGCACATTATTCTTGAAAGGGTTCAAGAATAGTTCTTTTGATGAAATATCCAAGCAAGGACTTGATGATTAAATGTGATTTAATTATCAAGCTTAAATATGAATATGATTCATATTGAGAAAATGATTATCTAAGATAATTAAATTGGATTTAATTATCAAGGATTAAGAGAATGTGGATAACACTATCCATGATATATGCATGTTATAAATATGATTTATAATATACATATATAAGAGAGAGAATTTATGTAAATAGCATTTGTTAATTAATAATGTGAATTGGATTCACATTTGTTAATTAATTGGAAATGCAATTTACTAACAAGTTTGGGTTGTGAATATGATTCACACAATATTCAATGGCAAGAGTGAAATATTCACAAATTAATTTGGAATTAATTTAGTGAATATTTATTGCGATTAATTAAGGAATAATAGAATAAATAAAATGGAGATAACAACCACCATCATGGGTGGCGTCACCCATGAATTGTTCATGGGTGACGCCCCCCCTTTTTAGGAGGGTGGTTAACTCCACTTAATTTATTGTGTTATCTCTTGATTAATTGTTGTTATTGAACAACAATCCTAGCCATTGATTCATCATGGACCAAGCATAGCCCTTGGATCATGTGTCCCATGGATTGAGATCCATTGGATCCTAAACTAGTATAAAAGGAGGGCTAGGGTAGCCTCTCCAAGGTACATCATCTAGAGTTGTGAAAGACAACTTCTCTCTCTCTCTCTCTCTCTCTAATTCTCGTGTGTGGTCTCTCTCTCAATTTCCAAGTGGCCGTCCACTTTGAATATTGAAGAAGAGAGGATCTTGCTTCGCCTTCGACGCTTGGATCTTCATCAAGGATTGCGGGAAGGACGCGACTCATCATCGTGCCCGCAAGCGCATTCTCCGTGGGTCGGACTTAAGATAGGAGGATCTCTACTTTGGGATCTCGCGATCACAACCACGCTTCAAGAGGTAACCCTTGTACTTTGTGGTTTGATGAAACGATCCGAGAAGTGTTCTCGTGATTATGTGGTTTCATCGTTATGTTAAAAATTTTAATTTCCGCTGCTTCTAGCATCTAATACGACTAGTTGCTCCGATCGTATACGATACGATCAACACGCTTCCGTGATGCGCTTAAGGATTCACAATATCCTTCAAGTGGTATCAGAGCCATAGGTCGAATAAGGTTTTGGATGTGATCCATGAACCTTGGAGGATTTGGTTCTTGAAAGGGTTGCGAAATTTTTACTGCATTTCAATTTTCGCACCTCTGTCTAATTGAATTTTTCCGTACTGTTTAAAATGTTTAAACACGAAAATTTCAATTGGATTTTGTTCCCCATTAAACAAGGAAACCATAGGACTTGAGTTTACTAAATTTGGACTTTATTTGCTCAAGATATGGCTTTTTGAATATGACTATATTCACTGTTGCGGGAACTGCGGATTTGAACGTAATTGATGAGATGATTACGGTTTTAATCCACCTTGAAATGCGTGAATTATCACTTGGGTTCTTTAATAAATCAAATAGGCAATCTTTGGAAACTGAGTTTGCATTTGTTGGATTTAAATTGATCAAGATAAGTTAATTTTAGTGATTGGGGGTCACTGTTGGAAATTAACAATTTTGATCTTGAACCTTGTGATATGTCATTCAATAATCTTGATGAAAATTAATTGTTAATTTTCTGGAATAATTAGTGATAAATATTTGTGAAATATTTAAAGAAATAATTATTTCATTGAATGACACTTGCCTAAACTACAATGATAAGATATTAGATCTTGATCATTGTTTCATCAACAAACATTGCTTTCATGAAAACCATAGTTTATCCTACAATAGTTGTAGGACAACTTTTACATGAAAAACCCTTCTTTTGCTTGAATAGGATTGGGGATTTGTCTAGAAAATCTCCTTATAATAAAAAATGTTTTGATTTGTACTATATGGTATAACTTTCGGTTGAAGAACCGATGAACATCTCAAAGTACATGATGGTCTATTTGGTATTATCCTTTCCCGAGGCGGATGTGGTGCCTAGTCGGAGAGCATTGGGGTCGCGGGTTGCAACGTATGTGGTCCGTCCCACTCTCGTCGGTACTGGCCATGACAGCGGGTAGGGATTGTATAATACCGGAGACAGACAATATGTATTTTTCTAATTATTAAAATTCGAATAATACGTATTTTGAGATTATACCTACTATTCAAGTAAAAGACGTGTTTGTTGATGATTGGGCTAAATGATTAATTTAATATGATTAAATTAATCATACCTAATAAACACACTATTTTGAATAGATGTGTATTTCCCTTGGAAGAATTAATTGTGTGAATGTGATTCACAATAATTAATTATAAAATTTGAATATGAGGTGGAGGATCACATAAGTGACATCCATGGTCTCCCGTCAAGGCAAAGGATTTCGTCGCCAGTTGTTGTGTATGGGAGACGCCTGTTCGAAGTGACAGATCCTGTGCATGATTTAATTGGATCGGGTTCTTTGCTTCTCGAAAGAGTAAGGCCGTATACGTAGTGACCCCAATATCGGGTCCTTATATTATTGGGGCGATATTGGATTGCGTATAGCGAGTATTAAGCCTGTTGACGGTTGGTTCAATTAACAACGGGTCAACATCATCTTAGGGGTGGTGGGCCCGGGTGTTAAAGACCGAATTGGGAAATGCAAGTTGGACTTGCAAGGAGGAATGTGTTCCCGCTTCTCTTATTCGAGTCACAGGTTCTCATATTATTGGGATGTGATAAGGATAGAGAGGAGATCCCAGATCTTGCTTGAGATATAGCGGTCAGTATATCTCTTACTTTGAAAGAAAAATAAGGGAATAATCTTTCAAAGTCGACATGGCAGGACAAATTTGATTTAAAATGCCTTAATCAAATTACTCTTAAAATGAATATATATTTAATCTATATATTCTAATATAGTGCATTCTTAATTTCAGAAAATGAAGTCCATGAACCCACTTAGCAGGCTTCTAGAGGTCAACCAGTTGACCGGACCAAATTATTCGGATTGGATCCGAAATTTGGATCTTGTTCTCTGTGCAGAGCGCATCTCCTACGTGCTTAGCAAGGACAAGATAGCAGACCCTGTGACTGATGAAGATAAATCATATAATGAAAAATATGATGAAGATAATAATCTGGCAAGATGTTACATCCTTGGGTCATTGTCCAATGTGCTTCAGAAGCAACATGTGGAAATGAACCATTGCCAGGAAATTATGCTGAGTCTGAAAGAAATGTTCGGTGACATAAACCGCACACAGCGTTATAATGTGATGAAAGAGCTTATTCGCTGCAAGATGCAGGAAGGGACCTCTGTCAGAGAACATGTACTCAAAATGTTTGGGTACCTCTCTGAGCTGGAAACCCTGGGAGCGTACTTGGACTCTGAAATGCAAGCTGATTTCATTCTCCTGTCGCTCCCTAAGTCTTTCAACAACTTTGTTGTGTCTTACCACATGAACAAAGGTGATTTCACAAACGCTGGGCTGTTGGCTGCTTTGAAGTCTGCAGAAGACGTCTTGAAGAAGGACGGCCCCTCTGCTAGTGCAATGGTTGCACAGGTGAGAGGAAAGCGCGGGCGGAAGCAAGGTTCTCAGAAGGGCCCAGCCTCGAAGAGAAAGAAGAAGAATCAAGGAGTTGGTTCATCTTCTAGTGCTTCCACACTGATGACATCGAAAAAGACCGATGTCTGTCACCACTGCAAGAAGCCGGGGCACTGGCGGCGTAACTGCCCGGATTACCTGAATTCTACCGACAAAGGTAAAGCCCCAGCAGGTATGAAATCTACTTTCATCATTGAAACCAGCTTTCTCGTTGGACGAGAAGGAAGTTGGGTTATAGATTCTGGTGCTTCTGTTCATGTATGCAATTCATTGCATTTGTTTCAGGAAACTAGGAATCTGGAGCAAGGGGAGATAGTTATCCAGATGGGATCTGATGCAAGTGTTGCAGCAGTCGCCATCGGGACATGCAGACTGTCATTATCTAGTGGTCGAGTCCTAGTACTTAAAGAGTGTCTTTATGTACCTGAGGTCAGGAGGAACTTGATATCTGTGTCTAAGCTTGTTAGACATGGGTACTCTTTCCTGTTCTGTAATAAATTAGTCATTAATAAATATGATAAATTTGTTGCGGAAGGTGTTCTGACTTCTAGTGGACTCTATGAATTGTGCATTGATGAATGTGTCATAAATGTCACTACCACTAATAATAAAACCCCCAAGAGATCCAGGGAGAATGGAAATCATTCGAATATGATTTGGCATCAAAGGCTTGGTCATTTATCTGTTGATAGGATCAATAGATTGATAAAGGATGGACCTTTAGATTTTCTACAGGTTCAAACTTTACCTACCTGTGAACATTGTATTCGAGGTAAAATGACCAGGATGCCTTTCCGTAACAAGGTTACGAGATGCGAGGGTATTCTCGACCTAATACATACTGATGTATGTGGTCCCTTCAATACCGCGACTAGAAATGGATATCGATATTATTTGACGTTTATCGATGACCATTCGCGATATGGGTTTATCTTCCTGCTTCGTCATAAATCTGAAACCTTTGAAAAGTTCAAAGAGTTTAAGGCTTTGGTTGAGAACCAAGCCGACAGGAAGATTAAACGGATTCGATCTGACCGAGGTGGTGAATACCTCTCAGATGAATTCAAGGAATACCTTAAAGAGAGTGGAATTGTCTCCAATCTCACTCCTCCTGGAACTCCCCAACTTAATGGTGTTGCTGAAAGACGCAACAGGACCATCATGGACATGGTCCGTTCGATGATGAGTAAAGCACATTTACCTCTTAGTTTCTGGGGATATGCAGTAGAGACTGCAATATATATCCTAAACAAGATTCCTAGCAAGTCTATACCAAAGACTCCTCATGAGCTCTGGTATGGAACCAAACCTAGTGTCAATCACTTGAGGGTTTGGGGATGCTTGGTTCATGCGAAGAACGTGGACGCAAGTAAGCTAGAATCTCGCACTCGTGAGTGCTACTTCATTGGGTATGTGGAAGATGGTATTGGATACCAGCTTTATGACCCTGAGACCCAAAAGGTTTTTGTCTCTAGGGATGTGAAATTTCTGGAGGATGATTTCCTTAAAGGTCAAGACAAGAATGAAGTAGAGGAGCTCATTGAATCCCCTGAGGATTCTGAGATTCCTGAACCAGAAACTGAAGAAATAAATGAAGATGAAACACCCATACCTCTTCGAAGGAGTTCGAGGGTGGTTGCACCACCTGAAAGGTATGGATTCCATGTGTCAGGTGAGACTGACAGTGATCCTTCTTCATATGATGAAGCACTTGCGGATCATGACATGGATAGATGGATGCTAGCAATGAAGTCAGAGATTGACTCCATGCATAAGAATGGTGTATGGACCCTAGAGGATCCACCTAGAGGGGTAAAACCCATTGGGTGTAAATGGATCTTCAAGAGAAAGAGGGGACCTGATGGGAAAGTAGAGACTTTCAAGGCACGGCTCGTAGCCAAGGGCTACACACAGAGAGAAGGCATCGACTACGATGAGACATTCTCTCCTGTGGCCATGCTTAAGTCCATCAGGACACTGCTAGCTATAGCTGCATATCTTGACTACGACATCTGGCAGATGGACGTCAAGACGGCTTTCCTCAATGGATACCTCGAGGAGGATATCTATATGGAGCAGCCCCAGGGCTTCATAGCTGAGGACGGTAAAGTATGCAAGCTGAAGAAATCCATCTATGGGCTCAAACAAGCTTCTCGTAGTTGGAACATCAGATTTGACGAAACCATAAAGAGTTATGATTTTGTGCAAAACCCTGATGAACCTTGTGTGTACAAGAAGCTTAGTGGGAGCGCCATTGTGTTCATCGTGCTTTATGTAGATGATATCCTTATCATTGGGAATGATACAGGAATGATGACCAGTGTGAAGATTTGGCTATCCCATACCTTCGAGATGAAAGATCTTGGAGAAGCCTCTTACATCTTAGGCCTGAAGTTGTTCAGAAATCGAGAAAAGAGAATATTGGGATTATCACAACATGGATACATCAAGAAGATTCTTGAACGATTCCGTATGGATAGTTCAAAGAAAGGATTCCTCCCCTTAGGACATGGTATCCATCTGTCCAAAGGAGTGGCTCCTCAAAGTGTTGAGGAAAAGAAGGCCATGGCTGGATGCCCTTATGCATCAGCCGTAGGAAGTTTGATGTATGCCATGATGTGTACTAGGCCAGACATCTGCCATGCAGTGGGAGTGGTAAGTCGTTACCAATCCTGCTATGGAGAGAAACACTGGAATGCAGTAAAGAACATATTCAAATATCTAAGACGGACGCAAGATTACATCTTGGTCTATGGGGATGGTGATCTCCAAGTCTTGGGATATACAGATTCAGACTTCCAGTCAGATATTGATGATCGAAAGTCGACATCAGGGTTTGTATTCCTGTTGAACGGTGGTGCTGTGAGCTGGAGAAGCAAGAAGCAGGACACTACGGCAGATTCAACAACAGAAGCCAAATACATTGCCGCATCGGATGCTGCAAAAGAGGCGGTGTGGTTGCGCAAGTTCATCTTGGAACTTGGCGTAGTTTCCTCTGATACTCCCGTCCCGTTACTCTGCGATAACACTGGAGCCATTGCCTAAGCAAAGGAACCCAGGTGCCATCAGAAGAGCAAACACGTGGAGAGGAAATACCACATCATTCGGGAGATTCAAAAGCGTGGTGATATTATCATCACCAAGGTGGCCTCTGCCGACAACATTGCTGATCCTCTTACCAAACCTCTGACACAGAAGTTTTTTGACCAGCATGTAATGAGTATGGGTTTACGGATTGTACCTGAATGGTTCTGAGGGCTAGTGGGAGATTGTTAGACTTGTGAGCCCTGGGCGAACCATTCTTACAATAAATGCTATTGTAATATTTATGTTTATCAATAAAAGTTATTGATGTTTCACTCCCTTTCTGAAATTATTTGAATGAATGCACTATAAGGTCCCTCTGTACAATTAGGGTTATGTACCATGGCCAGCTTGATGATCATATAGCTGTTGTTTCATTAAATGAATCATAGAGGCTGGTGTTTGAATGAACATCTAAGGAGTTAGATGGAGGACTCATCAAACACCGTCAAATGATTGTCAAGTGGAGATCTCCAGCCTGAGTAGGAGATGGCAATCCTTTCTCACATAGGCTGATATCTGACCGACCTCTTGATGCAGGTCCTCTGCATGGGAATAGTGATTCGGAGGTGTCAGATTAGTTAGGTCAATGGGTTGACCTAACGAGATCGAGATAACTTAAGTCCTATGTTGAATGCTGTCACAGCATAGGCACGCATCCTCTGACCGGAGACAGATATATTGCTATATATCTGAGTATGTACATTTGGCAGACCAATAGGTTGATTACCTAACCAAGGTCTATACACCGGCGAGCTGGTGTGCATATAAGGGTATATGAGCAATATGATCTCTCAAAGGGATCATACAGGTTCACTTGTGAACCGGAAGACATGAGCTCACTCATGAGGTATTGGGACCGATCAAATTCCATGCATGGTCGTCATGCTTTGGAAGCATGACATGAATTTGAAGGTATGATATATGCTTTGGGAAAGCATATGATCGATACCAAATCCCAATGACCAAGATTGAGAAACTTAATGATTAAACTCTGAAGAAGACAGTATAAAATGATCTTGATCTTCGGGTTGATCATGGGTCTTCCAGTATGCAGGATGTACAGGTATTGGGAATACCTGAAGGGTGATGTGATCATAAACGATTGTATATCCATGACGCTTCCATTCCGAGGGAGTGATGAAACAGGTCTGGATTTTAGTGACTCCTTTCAGTAGAGAAGCAATCCGATCTTAGTCCAAGTATTGGACATTGATCTGAATGGGATTCAGATTCAATGAGAAGATTGGATTTGCGGCCTTGATTTAATCAAGCATCTGTGAGAGGTCCGTAAGATATGGATTTGAGATGAGATCTCAACATCCAAGTCACTATACGTGGAATAATACAATCGCCCTATCCTTGTCTCCAAGTATCTGCGGAGAAAGCACATTATTCTTGAAAGGGTTCAAGAATAGTTCTTTTGATGAAATATCCAAGCAAGGACTTGATGATTAAATGTGATTTAATTATCAAGCTTAAATATGAATATGATTCATATTGAGAAAATGATTATCTAAGATAATTAAATTGGATTTAATTATCAAGGATTAAGAGAATGTGGATAACACTATCCATGATATATGCATGTTATAAATATGATTTATAATATACATATATAAGAGAGAGAATTTATGTAAATAGCATTTGTTAATTAATAATGTGAATTGGATTCACATTTGTTAATTAATTGGAAATGCAATTTACTAACTAGTTTGGGTTGTGAATATGATTCACACAATATTCAATGGCAAGAGTGAAATATTCACAAATTAATTTGGAATTAATTTAGTGAATATTTATTGTGATTAATTAAGGAATAATAGAATAAATAAAATGGAGATAACAACCACCATCATGGGTGGCGTCACCCATGAATTGTTCATGGGTGACGCCCCCCCTTTTTAGGAGGGTGGTTAACTCCACTTAATTTATTGTGTTATCTCTTGATTAATTGTTGTTATTGAACAACAATCCTAGCCATTGATTCATCATGGACCAAGCATAGCCCTTGGATCATGTGTTCCATGGATTGAGATCCATTGGATCCTAAATTAGTATAAAAGGAGGGCTAGGGTAGCCTCTCCAAGGTACATCATCTAGAGTTGTGAAAGACAACTTCTCTCTCTCTCTCTAATTCTCGTGTGTGGTCTCTCTCTCAATTTCCAAGTGGCCGTCCACTTTGAATATTGAAGAAGAGAGGATCTTGCTTCGCCTTCGACGCTTGGATCTTCATCAAGGATTGCGGGAAGGACGCGACTCATCATCGTGCCCGCAAGCGCATTCTCCGTGGGTCGGACTTAAGATAGGAGGATCTCTACTTTGGGATCTCGCGATCACAACCACGCTTCAAGAGGTAACCCTTGTACTTTGTGGTTTGATGAAACGATCCGAGAAGTGTTCTCGTGATCATGTGGTTTCATCGTTATGTTAAAAATTTTAATTTCCGCTGCTTCTAGCATCTAGTACGACTAGTTGCTCCGATCGTATACGATACGATCAACACGCTTCCGTGATGCGCTTAAGGATTCACAATATCCTTCACCTACAGTGCAGCAAAACCCTCAGCCGACTCCACCGCAGCCCCAGCCGGTCCAGCACGTGTACTACGTGCAGGTTCCGGAGCAGCCACCACAGCCTCAGACGCAGATGGTTGTATACCAACCAGAGCACCAGCCCGCATACTCCGAGCAGTTCTCTCCATCCCCACCGCTGATCCAGGAAATCAATGGCGTCTGGAACAATGAAGCGCAGCTGACCCGTCCTCAGGGACACTCTCAGGGTCAGAACATGGGCAACAGGCCCTTCCAGCAGCAACACCAGGGTGGGAGACCCTTCCAGCAGCTCTACCAGTACCAGCCTCCCTCACATGGAAACACGTGGAGGCAGAATTACCAACCTGGGCCTCAGCAGTCCGGATATCGTGGACAAGGGTATCACCAGCAACCGGCTGCACAATACAATCAACACCAATCGCAGTACTCCTCTAACCCCCCTCCTCAACAATTTGCACAAGGATACCAGTCACAATCTCAACCGCCATATCAGCAGTCTAGACCCCAGCAAGGGGAATCTTCTGAGATCGTGCCGGTCAATCCGGCCCTGGCCTGTTTGGAGCAGTTGATGAAGAACATGGCTGAGATGAACCAGAAGATCGACGACCTGACGGCGGCCAAAACCGTCATACCAGCCCAGGTCGAAGCTAATCCTAACAATTTCCGACGCAAGGAGCAGGTAGCCGGCAGTGTCCAACCCGAATCAGGTGAACTTAATTGTTTTTTATCTAACGCTGTTACTCTCAGGAGCGGTAGGACACTCCAGCCATCGGCGACGGCGAAAGGAAAGCACATTGCATCTGACGGGGAATCGTCAGTCCAGCCAACACCAGGGCCAGCAAGCATTTTGGGAGCGGCACCATCATCCAGAAAATCACAAAAAAAGGAAGAAAACAGAAAAATACAAAAAGATAGCAGCAACCTCGGTGGAGACCGGCCAGCATTGGGGACGCCTGCAACCGCATCACAGTTAGCTCCTGACAGGGGGAGCACCGCACCTGCAGCGAGTCCAACGCCAGCACCTGAAGCCAAGCCTGTCATTTTTGGTCCACAAATTGTAGATGAATCCATTCCTTTCTGTCATCTACCTGTAAACAACAACACGGACACTATTTTGAATGAAATTGGAGAAGAGTTTGTAAATATTCCTTTTCCTGAAGCAATGAAAAAACACAAAAAAATGAAAAATTTGAAAAGTGCTTTGTCTGATCCTGCTATCATAGAAATCATTCAGAATTTGGTGTTAAATATGCCATTAATGAAAGCTCTTGAGTACATGCCAGCCGTCAAGCGAGGACTTAAAGAGGCATGTACCACCAAGCGCAGGCCAACTCCCCATAACTCCAGAAGCAAAGGTGGTAAATCTGAAAAGCACATCCTCACTATGGCCACCGTCAATGCCATCAGCAACCTCCCGGACAAAAAGCCAGATATGGGAGCACCTCTTGTACGTTGTCAGATGTTCGATCAAGAGTTCGAACGGACACTCCTCGACAGCGGGTCTTCTGTCAATTTGATGCCAGCGTCACTACTCACAGAGTTCAAGCTGGGACCGCTCAAACCTACAAAGATGATTCTGCAGTTTACAGACAAGTCAGTCAAGCGGCCTAGGGGTCTGTTGGAGGACGTGATCGTCACGGTTCAGGGAAAATCTTTCCCAGCCGATTTTGTGGTCTTAGATATGGACGTCCCCGCTCCGTTGCTCCTTACCCCGATCATACTCGGAAGGCCTTTTCTGCGGACGTCAAACGCAGTAGTGAATTATGGGACAGGAGAAATTACTTTTGGAGCTGGCAATGAAATTATCCGAGTAGAGACCCTGTCTGAGGGAACGCCCGTTGAACCGACATCCGTATCGTGTGCAAGGGTGATTGAGAATGATGAAGACTGCGATTTTCTAACCGAGATTCAAGACACCAACCTCTTCCTGGATGATAATGAGATCCACGGACTCCTCTGTCCAGAGGAGGAAGTGGAGACCGCAGTCGAATTTCCGTGTATCAATCAAGATGAGGAACTTGCTGATGCACTACAAGACACTGCTGTGGGGTTGATAGGCCTTCAGAACCAGGAGCCTAGTTTGGAAGCATCTTCGGACGAAGATGAAATCATCGAAGAATTATGTCAGGATCTGAGAGAGGAGACAGAGCAGATTATGGTGGACATTGCACAGTTGAAAGACTCACCACCTGTATTAATAGCTGAGGTCACCACTGAAGCAGCTCAGACTCCGCCAGAGCTGAAACCTTTGCCCTCCAATATGAAGTATGCCTTCCTTGCAGGAGAACCAAACATGTACCCGGTTATCATCAATGCGCATCTGACCGAAGATCAAGAATCTCGTCTGATGGAGGTTCTTGAACGTAACCGCAAGGCGATAGGCTGGCGAACCTCCGATCTCCATGGGATCAATCCGTCACTCTGTTCGCATCGCATCTTTATGGAAGATGACTGCAGACCCTCTCGTGAACTGCAAAGAAGATTAAACCCAAACTTGTGAGAGGTGGTTATGAAAGAAATCCAAAAATGGTGCGATGCGGGATTCATTTATCCCATCTCCGACAGCAAATGGGTGAGCCCTCTGCATGTTGTGCCCAAGAAATCAGGGATCACCATCGTGAAAAATGACAAAGGAGAAGAGATCGCCACCAGAGTACCAACTTCTTGGCGAGTGTGCGTAGATTACAGAAGACTCAATCTTGCCACCAAGAAGGATCATTTTCCGCTGCCCTTCATCGACCAAATCTTGGAGAGATTGGCCGCGAAGGAATATTTCTGTTTCTTGGACGGCTACTCTGGGTATAATCAAGTTGCTATTGCTCTTGAAGATCAAGAGAAGACCACGTTCACCTGTCCTTTTGGTACATATGCCTTCAGACGGATGCCGTTCGGGCTTTGCAACGCCCCAGCCACATTTCAGAGGTGTATGCTCGCAGTTTTTGCCGATATGGTTGGCAGCTTTCTCGAGGTCTTTATGGACGATTTTTCGGTCTATGGGGATTCCTTTGATCAATGTCTGAATTATCTAGACCGAGTCCTACGGAGGTGCTGCGAAGTGAATCTTGTGCTCTCCTGGGAGAAGAGCCATTTCATGGTGACCGAAGGAATCGTGCTGGGTCACGTTGTTTCTAAACGTGGCATGGAGGTTGACCCAGCCAAGGTGGATGTAATTTCTAAGTTGGAGCCACCTACAAATATCAAGCAAGTCCGGTCATTCCTGGGCCATGTCGGTTTTTACCGACGATTTATTAAAGATTTCAGCAAACTGGCCAGGCCACTGACTGAATTGCTCGGCAAGGACAATGAATTCA
Source organism: Ottelia alismoides (assembly GCA_037367405.1). Taxonomy (NCBI): domain Eukaryota; kingdom Viridiplantae; phylum Streptophyta; class Magnoliopsida; order Alismatales; family Hydrocharitaceae; genus Ottelia; species Ottelia alismoides. The sequence goes on from JAZKJV010002956.1 coordinate 686,430, forward strand.
TTGTAGACGACCGTGTGCTCCTTGCTTTTAATCAGTTGAAAGAGCTCATCACGCAGGCCCCTGTCCTACAGCCACCGATTTGGACTCAGCCTTTCGAGATTATGACTGACGCGTCAGATTATGCCATCGGAGCTGTACTGGGACAGAGGAAAGACAATGTACCATTTGCGATTCACTACGCTAGTCGAACGCTCGATGAGGCCCAGAGAAACTACACTGTCACTGAAAAGGAGTTGCTAGCGGTAGTCTTTGCTTTGGAAAAGTTCAGATCTTACCTTCTTGGGTCCAAAGTTATCATTTACACTGATCATTCGGCCATTCGGTATTTACAACAGAAGAAGGACGCCAAACCACGTCTCATTCGGTGGATCCTTCTCCTCCAGGAGTTTGATTTGGAAATCAGAGATAAACCTGGAATCAAGAATGTAGTGGCCGATCATCTGTCAAGACTTCCTGAAACAGAGTCTCCTGAGCTGAACCTGCAGCCTATCACAGAGACCTTTCCAGATGAATCGATTCTGTCTGTAGCCTCACTTCCTTGGTATGCGAACATTGTGAATTATCTAGTTGCCAAGAAAATCCTGCAGGACTGGCCTAAGTTGAAAATAGACAGATTTTTGTCTAAAATCCATTTCTACCAGTGGGAAGACCCGTATCTGTTTCGTGAGGGAGCAGATTGCATCTGGAGAAGGTGTATTCCTCAGGAGGAAGTTCCAAGTGTCCTCGCTTTATGTCATTATCAAGATTCTGGAGGACATCATTCAGGAAAACGGACGGCAGCAAAAGTTCTTCAAAGTGGCCTTTGGTGGCCTTCATTGTTCAAAGATGCAGATGAATACGTCAAAGGTTGCACTGACTGTCAGAAGATGGGTGGAACCATAGGAATGAGAGATACGATGCCTCTAAAGTACATTCAGATCTCAGACGTCTTTGATGCATGGGGTATCGACTTTATGGGCCCGTTTCCTAACAGTCAGGGTTATGAGTATATTCTGCTTGCTGTTGATTATGTCAGTCGATGGGTGGAGGCTATCCCTGCCCGAGCCGCCGACAGTCGGACTGTCTGTCGATTCTTACGAGATCACATCATAGCACGGTTCGGGATTCCCAAGATCCTCATATCTGACGGGGGCAGCCATTTCATAAACAGAGTGGTGAAGAAGCTGACCCAAGAATTCTGCATCGAGCATCGTGTTGTTTCACCCTATCACCCGCAGTCCAATGGCTTAGCTGAATGTTCAAACAGAGAGATCAAGACAATTCTACAGAAACTTGTGCGTCCAGATCGCAAGAACTGGTCTCAACTGCTTGATTCCGTTCTTTGGGCTTACCGAACAGCGTACAAGTCACCCTTGGGAATGTCTCCCTACCGCCTGGTGTATGGCAAGCCATGCCACTTGCCCGTGGAACTTATTCATAAATCTTTATGGGCTCTTAACATCTGTAATTTGGACTCCAAGCAAGCAGGACAGAACAGGAAACTGGATCTGAATAGATTACTGGAATTCAGAGATTATGCATATGACAACAGCCTGATGTACAAGGAGAAGGTCAAAACATGGCATGACAAGCACATCCGCCACAAGTCCTTTGATCCAGGTCAGAAGGTATGGTTGTTCGATGCGAAATTAAAGATCTTTCCAGGCAAATTGAAGAGCAAATGGACTGGGCCGTTTGTAGTTAGGCAGGTGCGTGACAACGGAAGTGTATTGATATCTAATCTGTCATCTGACGCACAGCCTTTTGTAGTCAATGGACAGCTTCTGAAGCCATACCTTGAACATGACACATTCATGGCCGTCGTTGACTCCATTCAAGTGATCTATGAGAATGAGCTGAACAGCTCGAGACAGGCAGAGGAAGGCGAAGTACATCAAAATATTTTTGAATGATTTTCCTTTTTGTTTTTCTTCTTTTCTTCTTTTCAAATTCTTTTATCTTGTTCTACCGAAGTGATGCCATCCCTTTCATCACTGCTACACTTAGGATGTACCTTATCCTAAGTATAGGGGGGATGTGCATCCCGAGTTGTTCATATCCAATCTCTTCTCTTTCTTCTTTTCTTCTTTTCTTCTTTTTTCCTTTTCTATCTTCTGTATCTATCAAAAAGGTGTCATCCCTTGTAGACAGTTTTCTATACTTAGGACGCACTTTGTCCTAAGTATAGGGGGGTTGGCACCCCGAGTTTCTCTATTTTCTCGATCCTCTCCATTGTCTCCTCTTCTTGTCTATACTTAGGGATATTTTACCCTAAGTATAGGGGGAGACAACCTGAGTACGATCTGTTCATTCCCACCCTTGACCCTCCCTGCGTTGTGTACAGTCTGCTATACTTAGGATTATTTGATCCTAAGTATAGGGGGGACGGTCAACTTCTCATTCGTTTGATTCATTCGTTCCTTTATTATTTAGATTTTCCTATACTTAGTACGAGTTATGTCTTCTCTTTTCTCTCCGATCTATGAGGACATAGCTCAAGCTAAGTATAGGGGGGTCGCATATACTACGTATATACTTTAGCCATAACTCGTACTTTCGTATTTTCTTAATAAATATGGCTAATAATTCATCAAAATTCATTAAAATTCCTTAATAAAAAGATGTCATTATTCCTCAAATTCTTTTTATATTTACTGATTAATAAATCAGGTGAAAATGTTTTTTTGCAAAATGTCTGAAAAATAGTTTGAAAATCTTTGTGAACATCTATTAAAAACTATTTTGAAAATATTTTGTTACATGTTTTCGACCTGTGTAAAATGTGTGGTTTGTAAAATTTATTTTCTTTGTGTGAAATAAAATGTTTGAAAAATGATTTGCAAATGGTTTGAAAAATGGTTGCAAAAATAATTTGAAAAACCTATATATACTGTTTGAAAAACCTTTGCAAAATGATTTTCAAATGTGTGTACATGTTTGCCAAAAAAATGTTTGTAAAAATTATTTTGGACTATTGTTTTCAAAAACTGTGTGAAAAGCTTGTGTCAAATGAGTTTGAGGGATACTAACATCACACCAAAATCCACTACCTATATATATATATGTATAAAATTGATCACTTACCCTTGTAAATTCTTAAAATCCATTTCTTGTATATATAAGAAGCACTCCCAGGTACATATTTTCACCTAGTTTTTAGCCAAAACTTTTTGTTTTCAAAAATTCCCAAAAACATTTGCAAAAATTAAAATCCAAAAACATCTGAAAAATCTTTTTGAAAAAAATACAAAAAATGCATCTGCATGCATCATCATTATCCTTTCAAAAATCCATAAAAAGTTCAAAATCTTTGAAAATTGCATCACAAAAATATTTTCTGCATAAGCATTGCATGGCATGAGCATTTTTCTGATTGAGTTTGATAGTTGAACAAGTCTAAGTAAAATCCGGAGATTGGAGCTTGATTGGACCTTAAAATATACCTAATAACAGGAACCTTATAGGAACTGGGTTTGAGGTACTTCAGGTCTAGTTGACTTAATTCTTTGAGGATCACGGGACTTGTTTCAATGGATTCTTGACTGCCTAAGTAGAGTATTTCGGAGCACACGCACGACTCTTGTTGATAATGACCTAACTTGGACACCTGCACCTTTCACAGAGCTCTCCACGGATGAGGTGGTGAGGAGGCAGTTTCCTTTGGCTTGGGGTAGCATATGAGGGTAGTACTTCTAGGCAGAACCTCTCTTCTTCTTCTAGTGAAGGAAGTGCACCTCAACTTGGTCTAGTGGTGATGAAGGCTAAAGACAGGAGCCGCGGGTTGCAATAAAGCTTCAAAAGAGGGATAGTCTACCGACTCAAGAGGAAAATTTGTTGTATATATGCTGCACCATGTAGATATGTTGTACAGATGCAATTGAAAAAAAAAAAGAAAAAAAAAGAACTCCAAAAAAGTGGTGGGTCGGATTGAAAATTTAATAACCCCACCGGAGTGTATATAGTCCAATAAAGCAAAAGCTTATGGTATCCATGTCACATCTCATGAAGCTTGCAGCGGGAGACTTAGCTACACTGGTTGAGCTCCCAAAAGTCTATACTTCTTCCCCCTCTTCTTGAGCCGGTTGCACTTGAACTTAGAAGGGAATACCCCGCTTCTCGAGGAAAGAGTTGCTAGACCGAGGCATTAGAGTTACCAGGTTGGGGGAGGTTGTTTCTTTATTACTTCTGAGGTGGGGAGCTACATATCACTTACACTGTACGAGTCAGATTCATAGTCATAAGAGTTTGCGTATGAGTTGAATATTTCTGACCTGGCTATTGAGGAGACTTGGACAGAGTTTTGGGATTCTCAAGGACTGTTGGATTTCAAACTTGGTTCTCATTAAGGTTCCGACCGCACTAAAATTCCAAAGGTCCGACTTAAGCTCCAAACTTTGATTTTGTGAAGACAAGTTTGATAATTAAACTTTATCCAATTTTCTTCTTTTTCTTTTCTTTTTTTTTTCTTTTTGCACTTATTGCATAAGTGTTTGCTAGGGACTAGCAAAGGTAAAGTATAGGGGGATGATGAAGCTACGTTTCATCATCTTTATTCTATCATTTTGGCCTTAAAAACCCTAGTAAATGCGTGTAAATAGAGCTAATTCATGCATTTTAGCATCTGTGCATATGTTTGTAAATACTGTATAAAATGCGGTTTTTAATGCCAAAATTATAGAATAAAGAAAAGAAAAGAAAAAGAATAAAATATTGTAAATATTTTATGACCCTAAACCCCGAGACCTAGGCATCTTGATGAATAGGTCGACAAGGAATAAAGTAGGGGGAGATAAGGGCCAAAACACAGGTAAAATACCTATACATTTTATTCATTCTTTATTCATTTTGGGACCTATTTTTGGTTCCACTTTTTATACATAAAATAAAGAAACTTTGTACATGATAGTTGTAGATAATTTTAAAAAGAAAAATACAAAATTGATTTCACAGAAAAATAATGTACAGATAAAAAGTTATGGTCTGAATAAAAATCCAGAATCCCAACTTCCCAGACCCGTATCTCACAAATAAAAACTCCAAATGCAGCGTACTCACCTTTAATTGTATATAGAAGAAATTAAGCTAATTAATGGTGGTGGTTTCGCATTTGGCGGAGCTACGGTTTGAAAGTTGAGTTTTGGACCCCCATTGTACCTTGTACATATTAAAATATTCAATTTATTATTTATTTATTATTTTTATAATTTTATATTTTTATAATGTTGTAAATAATACTTATAATAATTATGTATATTAAAATCAGAATAAAAACATCATTAAAACTCAAATAAAAATACTTGTACATAGGTATTATACATACACCTATACCTATATAAAATACACTTCTATTTTATCTAATATACAAAATATATCAATAAAATAAAATAAAAATATATTTATGTACATAAAAGTATTTTATAATTTTATAAAATAAGAAACAAAAATAATAAAATTAAAAATATCTAAATAAAAATAAAATACTTAAATATATAGATATAGATACCTATAGGGGTATAAAAGCAACTTGTAAAAACATAACTCATAAAAATAAATAAAAATCATAATAAAATAATTTATAAAATTTTAAACATTTTTTATTTTATAACCAAAATTTAATTAATTCATTTTCTATTTTAAAATGAATTAATAAAATATTTTTTTCCAAGGTTTTTCTGGTTGGTCCACGTGGACCAACCAGCTTCAGCCCTTGGTTGACCTTGGTCAGCTCTCTGACCAAGGTCTGTACATGTCAGACTGTATTTTTCCTTGAACTTCGCGGCTTTTTGTAGACCGCACCTTTCACCGATTGGCCTCGGTTTCTTCACGACTTTTGAAGATCCACCATCCAGCTACCACGCCCATGCATCATTTTGGCATTTTGACCAAAGCCTCGCCCGTGATCTTGCCTCGAAGGTCGCCCCTCGTCCAACTTTCAAAAACGCCCCATCTCCTTCCATTCCCTCTTGATCCCTCTTCCACCACCAAAATCCTAACCTAAGACCTTGAAGATACTCCTGGTGACATCAGGAGTTCGTCGGGCTTCTCATTGGACCGAGGTGGTGTCGAATTGAGGCAGATCCCCTTGCCGAAGTGGCCGCCGGAGCACCTTGCCCGCGCGCGTTGGTGAGGCATTTCTTCCCCTCTCTTTCCCTCTTTTCTTCCTTGCTCTTTGAAGCTCTAGTGCTAAGAAGCTAAAGTCACCTTCCCCCTTTCGATATCTTCGATCGACATCCGTCCTAATACCTCGCTTCCCGCGGCCGGCATCGAGTTCGCCGGCCATTTCCACATTTCCGTCTAGCCCTTCTCCTGTGCGAAATACTCCGCGACGTTGGGGCATTTTGCCCCCAACGTTTTCACCCCCTTTGTTTTGCAGTTCCCAGGTCTTCAAAGACCCCCTCCAGGGGTCGAGATTTGCTTGGACCGGGAGAACCTGGAGCTCGGCGCTGCTCCAGGTACGCCGGCCGTTGCTACTGCTCCGCCGCACCAACTGGAGGCATCATCCGCCGGGGGGCAGCCGTGGAAACCTTCTTGAGGGGTCGGAGACGTCGCAGGGGCTGGGGAGCTCGAGCGGCGGTCGATTAAAACTCGCCACCCTCGAGTTCTTCATTGTTCTTGCTGGTCCCTTCGAGTCCGTCAGATCGGGTTCCCCCTCCAGATTCAACAGCAGCCGTGCGATCAGCCGCGAGTTTTGGCCGTTCGATCAGTGTCAGCGCTCTAATCGTGGCCGTGGAACACGAAGGGGTATCAGCCGTCCCTGAGCCGACACGTGGCGTAGTGTCTTCGCCCAGCCGTGGATGCGCCCCAGGCCTTGGGTAATTTTGCTTCCTTACCCAGGCCGTTTTTGTATTTAGTAATTAAGTATTAAAACTTTCCTTGGTTGCTTTAAAACTTCTGTAGAAATTGCATTCTGAACCATTTGTTTTGTAATATTACGTTGGTGCCCCTGCTAGAGGCGCGTGCGACGCACGTGGTTTTGGTGCTTTTGCAAGGGCTCCCTCGCTTGTCTTGTTATTTAACTTTGGTCCTTAAAAGTTTTATCGTAGTTATTTATTTTCTGGAAATATTGCACGCAAGCCCTCAGATTTTCTTGATATTACAAAAACGCCCCTGGCTGTGTGAGGTTTTCTTCTTGCTCATAGTAATTTTTGCATGCGTCTACAAAACATCAAAAAATCCCCAAAAATCAAAGTAGTTTCCTGCTGTAGTGTAGTTTAACGTCCTATTTTTATTTTCCATAATTATTGCATTTTATTATTATTAAAAATTCAAAAATAGTCATTTTGTGCACTGTCTAGCCTAGAAAATCCCTAAAAAATATAAAAACTCATCAGAAAAATCTCAAAAAATATATTTTGTTGCCCTTAGTGTGTCTTAGCTTCAGACCAAAAATCATTAAAAAATATAAAACCAAACTCCTAAAAATTGCAAAACTCTAAAAACCTTCAAAAAAATTTATAAAATTCATTAAAAATCCAAAAATAGTGTTTTCTTTTCCTGAATTTTCTTTGTTCTGTTATCTTTAAGTGAAAATTAAAGTGGAGAATTTTTGTTACTGTCTGCCATTTTATTTCTCCATTTTAGTTTCAGCCTTGCCTTTTCGCCACTGTTTTCTTTATTTTGATAATTAAAAATAACAAAAACATTCTAAAAATTACCCAAAAATCACAAAAACAGTAAAAAAGTATAAAAAGACCAAAAAGACTTTATTTCCTTATTTTTGAGTATTTTTATCTATTTTTATAAATACTTTAGTTTCCCTTTTATTACATTGTCTTTATTTTCCAATATTGAAAAAGAAAATATAAAAATATAAAATACAAAAAGAAAATATAAAATCAGTAAATTGAAAATCAAAATACAAAATACAAAAATTAAAAATTAAAAAAAAATATAAAATCAAAAACCCACAAAAATTCTAGATTGGCTGAGTTGCTTAATAGACCTAGGATTGGATTCTTATCTATGCTCTACGCCTTTGCTTCTTGAGTTCGACCCCTACTTGCTTGCCATTGTACATCTTTAGTAGGGTATAATAAATTTTAATCCTTGCTACTCATTCTCTGATTGATTGTGTGGGTTAATTGTTGAAGACCGAGGAAGTTTGAGCAGTCGCATCAGCGACAGTGAGTCTGACTTGTCAGACCGCTATTTGGCGGCTCTCGCTATCTCGCTTTTCAATAGGTCAGTACCATGTCTTAAGGGATGGAAGCCTTTCTTGGATTTTTACAGAAAATGAAATATGTCCAAGGTGTACCATTATTATGGCAGTCCCAATACCCTCTTCTCTATGCTTCTGAACACCTTCAGAACTAAGATCCAAGAGGTATCCTTGAGATCATATCTCATGTTATGGAATAACCAGATTAGAAAAAAAATCATTATTATCCTTATATCATTTTAAATGATTAGGATATCATCTACATTTAACATGATGAACACAAAGGCACTCACACTAAGCTTCACATGGCTCATCAATTTTCTATCTGAAATCATAACATTTATAATTTCATCAAATCTTTTGGTCCAACTTCAAGAAGCTTATTTGAGTCCATAGATGGATTCCTTAGCTTGCACACCTTGCTTTCCTTAACCATGAAGCCCTAGGGCTACTTCATGTGAATATCCTCAGAGAGGTATTCATAGAGGAATGCAATATTGACTTACATCTTGAAGATGCAATAGTCAAGTTGTGTAGCTAAGGTTAGCAATATTCCGATGATTTTAAGCATGGTTACTGATGAATATATGATTCATAATTTCTAATCATGATAATTAAGCAAAAATTAATGCATTCTACATGCGTTTCACCGCATGTTATGCACGATTCACAACAAAGTTCCATCTCAGATAATGTATACGCACAAAGTAATAGTGGAATTACATACTTGCTTAATAATATGTAACTTATTTAACCATTATAAAATACACTCACAACCTATTATATACATACACACTCTTCAATTGTAAAGTTATTAATATACTCATACCTTAAGTCTTGACACCTGCAATATAAATATGTTATATTAAAGAAGCTAATACACATAAGCATTACCATATCATTAATAAACAAATGCATTGATACGTAGGCCATAATGGTCGTAGGAATGTGATGTCCCAAGTGGGTGATATTTGCCTTGATGTCCATACAATGACTTTTGCACTTAATACCCAAACTAGCATTTCTAAATTACACAAACATCCCCTCTTCAAACAAGTACGTTCTATCCATTAGCAATACAGTTGGACCCCAAGTTTGCTTCAGCCTAAGCAAGAAACAAATCTCTTGGACTTATTTATGTCTATGTTTATGCAGGATCCGTGAAGGCATGCCCATCATCTTCCTCGGGTACCAGACTTGTGATGCTGCCACATCTGCTAAACAACATCTATGCACGTTGCCACCGTCCCGATGGATGTTCACACCTCCCACAAGCCTAAAGCGAAGAACCATAGGCTCGGCTCCTCGACTTCGGGTCCGACTGCCGTCCTCGAACAGAGGTCGACCACTTTTTTCAGACTCCTTCCAAGCACGACACCACCACTATAAAATGAGGAGTCGATCCTAGAAGAAGGAGATCATAGAGCACCACCATATCCATATCGTCACTCTCCTAAGCAGCCGTCCTAACTCCTTTGCTTTCCAGGCTGAGTTCAGATCCCGCCACCTGCTCTGCCTGGGCATCCCAAACATCATCGCGTGAGCCTGCTCCAGCCTCCTGCAAAGTAGTTCCCGACTCCAACACCAGCGCCCGCAAGCACGATCTGATCCTGATTTACATGCCTTCGTGTGTGTTCCTCTGTCGTGCCACCGTTTGACGACATCAACCGTTGTTCACTGTCTTGCTCCTGTGTCTTGCCGGAGAAAACAAACCCTCTTTCCTGTCTTATTTGTTTTTTGTCTTTCATTCTTTATGTTTATTGTATAAAAATCCCATTGCAGTTCCGTAGATCTAAGTGCAGTTCATGTTTTCATATTATTCCACTAGCAATTTTCCCATCTATTAGAACTTTAATGGCTATTGAAAAATTTGCAAAAGAATGACAACTAGTTCTTGTTTTTGCAAGTAAGTAGTTGTTAAGGTTTCTTGTGTAACTTATAAAATCGAAGTTGATTCTACAAAATTCTCCTCGTCTTGATTTTTTACATTGTGCTAGTTCTGCATGCCTATTCGAATTGTTTCATTAGTTGTGTTAAATCAACGTTAATTAGTGTTATTTACATCACAACCCTTAGCTTTTGATCTATTTACAAAGCAATCCGTCAATCTTGTTTAGTTGATAGAAAAATCAGAAATATTTGCAAATTCTTGTTAAGTCTCTATGGATCGACATCTGACTTGCCATTTACTTGTTTGTTTACATTTCATGGCATTCTAAGTTTATAAATTGTATTTGATTGGAATCAATTTTGAGTGCTAAAACAACGACACATACATCACTTTAAAGCACACAAAATCGGTCCAACATTTTGGCGCCGTTGCCGGGGACTAGGCAACATTTGCATTTTTTTCTTCTTCATCTTTACTTATTTTCAATTATCTAATCCGTGCATTTTTTTGTCTTAGATTTAAAAAAACTTGTCTTTTCATGGATTTTATTTTAACAAACTTGTAATTTGTTTTAAGTAGAAAACTTTTTGTAATCTTAATTCCCCTCCCTTCTCGGAAAAGCTCGCCATCAGTAGGACATAACATTACGGATTAGCGCCAGAAGTGCAGGCACTGTGAGTCCCTCTTTCTCTTAGGTATCTTAGGTTTTTAAAATTTCATTCATTTGTTTGTGTTTTGAACTTAAACCGAAAAAAAAATTAAAAAAAAGTTCTTGATTTCATCATCTCGGTGGTTTCTCACTCTGATAATCTAATTCAAAGACCACCAAATCATGTACTGATCATTTAAAAAGATAAGCTTGATAGGCCACCGCAGTGGCCCGAGCAGAAAGCAGAAAAAAATTTTTGAATGCTTGTTTTGATGCACGTGTATGACACAAAAATTACGAGCACATAGAACCCTTGGATAGAGACAAAAACCCCTGGTGCTACGTGGGATTGTAGAGAGAAATCGTAACTTCTCGACGCGTTGGGCACAGGTTCTTGTGGGAATAGTAGATCTTCGATCTCAGTACCGCACCCTGGATCCCCCACCCGGATTAGGACATCGATTTCTCACAATCTTCCACACCCACCTGATCTTTAAGGACTCTAATTTCTCTGAAAACTTTTGTTGAATCACTAAACTAAAATAGAAAAGATAACCACTTCCGCGGCAATTTTTTGTGTGAGTTATTGAATCTACAAATTGTTTTGTGTTTGTACTGTTTATGCTTGGTCGTAGATCCCTGAAAAATCCACTACAACAACCTCTTGATTACGACCCTTTTGTCAATCAAAAATCCGTCCACCCCATCCTAGCAAGAAAACCGACATAGAGGATATAGGTGAAGAAAACCATCCCAACCCAATGAAAATTGTCTTGCAACAATTGCAACTACTGAGAGAGAAAAATTCCATGATGCGCCAAACAATTGCTCCGTTAAACCAACCACCACCCATTAGCACTCATTACAATCCTGCGAGTGAAGATCTAGTTCATTGGGTCCAAATTCCACCAGAAGTAGGAGACTTTGAAATAAAACCAACATCCATCTCCTTGATACCCAAATTCTATGGAAATGAAAGTGAGGATCCTTTCCTACATATTCAAAAATTTCGATCCGCATGTAATATAGTCAGCATCCCTGGGATAGGGAAGGAATACATTTATATGAAGGCCTTCACCTTCTCTCTAAAAGAACGAGCACTACAATGGCTACGAAACTATGGAACTCCACTAATATCATGGGATGCCTTGAGAGAAGCCTTCATAAAAAATATTTTCCCGTGGGAAAGACCAATGCCCTGAGACAAGCTATCTCATCATTCACTCAAAAAAATTAGGAACCCATTCACGAAGCTTAGGAGCGCTTCAAAGAGTTACTTAGGAAATGTCCTCATCATGCAATTCCTAAATGGAAATTTGTTCAAGTATTTTATGAGGGCATAGACACTTCATTCAAGAGAGTTATCTACGATTCTTGTGATGGAAACTACATTAGCCGTGATGAGCGCTTCGTATGGACATTTTTTAAGAACATGGCAGATAATTCAGTGAATAGCTCATCCATTGAGAAGTATAGTGGGCACGTGAGACCTGTTAATATTGTCAATCATGCGAGCTCCGATAACAACTCATCTAAACAAAATCATGATAAATGGGAAATTCTTTCCAAATAAATGGATCTCATGACCCAAGCCATATGTAACCTGGCTCTGAATAAAGTCCCGAACATCATCTGTGGGGTTACGTCTGACTCTAATGTTCAGGACATTGTCCATTTACCATTATCTCATGACCAAGAATTGAATCCTGGGACTCTAAATTGGGTACATGGAAATCTAGGAGGGTTATTTTCAAACACCCAAAATCCTGGATGGAGAGAACAATCCAATTTTGGGTTGAATGGGCAACACAACAAATACCAGTTTCAAAATCACTCACAACCCCAACAACCAACATGACTTCCAATGACTCAACCTTCCACAGCTGTAAACTTTGATGCGTTGACTCAATCTATACAACAACTTGCAGCAGCACAACAACAGGCTAACCAAGCACAACAACAGGTCAACGCTGAGAATGCTCGACAATTTGCTGAGATACGATCTTACATTCTAACATTGTCACCTCAATTTCTGCCCAATCCTAATAGCAACATAGGTAGCTCCTCTGGGTCATTCCACACCCCACCACTAGCCAAATCTTTCACTCCACCCCCTGGATTCCAAGCTCAAAATCAAGGATTTTCTACCCCAACTCATAAGACCAATAATTTCTGCCAAGGAACTCATCCTCAAGGTTTCTCTACATCTACCCAAGGATCCAACTTACATCAACCTAAAAATCAAGTGACTTTCAAAACACCAAATCAACCCAACCAATCAGCTAATGTCGTAACTCTTCGAAATGAGAAAAACACATCTACCTATGCCATTCCACAAACTAACACAAGTGTTGAGGATCAAATTGAAGAAGAAGAAGAAGAGTAAATTAAGAATGAAGGACATGTTGAGACCACCACGCCTCCGCCTTCCTCTCCCATAGCTATCCCCTTTCCTGAAGCTTTTCGCAGGAAAAAAAATACCAAATCACCTATACTCGATCCTGAATTAGAGGAACTCTTCTTTGACATTATCATTGAGATCCCACTAATGAAAGCCCTTGAACAAGTTCCAGCTTTCTCTCGCTTTTTAAAAGAGAAATGCACACCGAAGAGATAGTCAATGGGAAAGAATAAAAAAAATCACGAGGACATCGAAAAACATGTTCTGCCTCAAGCAACATCAAATGTCATTTCATACCTCCTACCTACAAAGAAGAAAGATCCAGGTGCACCGTTGGTGAAGTGCACTACTGGGAAGCTGACATTCGAACGTACATTGATGGATAATGGTGCCTCGATTAACCTCCTTCCTACTACTATTCTGGAGCAGTTTGACTTAGGAAAACTAAAACCTGTCTCAATGATTTTACAGATGGCTGATCGTTCTGTGAAAAGACCAAAAGGATTACTTGAGGATGTAATAGTCATGGTTCAAGGACACCAATTCCCAGTCAATTTTGTTATGGATATGGAGCCGGCTAATACACTAAGTGAAACTCCCATAATACTTGGACGACCATTCTTGGCCACTTCCAAGGCACACTTTGGTTATGAGGATGGGAGAGTGGAGTTTAAAGTTAACGGTAAGGTCATTCCTGTGGATCTTATCATCCCCACTTTGATTGACTCTGAGACTGAAGATTGTGGTTGGATAGAAAACTGTGCTATGCTTGACATACAAAATGATTTTGCCCTTGTCCACCTTACCAAAGATCCTTTGGAGGTTAGTCTGAATACCTCCTGTTCCACCTATAAAGATATGTCACATCAGATTGCCACATATAATCTGAACTCTTTACTTGAAGAACCGCCATGCCCGCTCTCTGACAAAGAAATCTTTGAATTAGATGAAATTTGGGATACACTGGATATTGAACTCACACTAACGTCATCCCTAGTCATTCCAATGATTTAACCACCATTCGAGTCCATATGCTCATCTAAAGAATCACTTTTGTCTCACACTACTGCATTGATAGATACACCAATGAAAACCACCACTATGACCCCACCAACTGTCCTTGTTGAAATGAAACCCTTACCACAAGACTTGAAATATGTTTTCCTTGATGATGCACACACTCTACCGATCATCATTAATGCCAACTTAGATAGGACTCAGGAAAGTCAACTCATGGAGGTGTTGAAAATGAATTCTCAGGCTATTGGATGGAAAATAACTAACTTGAAAGGAATAAGCCTGTCATTTTGCACACACCACATATACTTGGAAAATGACAACAAACCCTCTCGAGAAATGCAACGACGGTTGAATCCTAATCTACGCGAGGTTGTGAAGAATGAAATATACAATTCGTCGAGTGCTGGCATCATTTATCCGATGGCCGACAGTCCTTGGATCAGTCCTCTCCAGGTCGTCCTCAAGAAAGCTGGATTAACAATTGTGAAAAATGAAAGGGGGGAGGACATCCCTACTCGAACGGTAACATCTTGGAGAGTATGTGTCGATTATAGAAAACTCAATAAGGCTACAGAAAAGACCGTTTTCTACTGCCATTCATTGACCAAATCATTGAGAAACTAGCCGGAAATGAATTCTTTTGTTTTTTGGATGGATATTCTGGCTACAATCAAGTTGCCATAGCACCGAAAGATCAGGAAAAAACCACATTCACTTGTCCTTTTGGGACTTATGCGTTTGGACGTATGCCTTTCGGATTATGCAATGCCCTCGCTAATTTTCAAAGATGTATGATGGGTATCTTTGCTAACATAGTAGATGATTTTATGGAGGTATTTATGGACGATTTTTCAATTTTTGGAGACTCTTTTGAGGAGACACTTTGATTTTTGGACAGAGTTTTACAAAAATGCACTGAGGTAAATTTAATCTTATCTTGGGAGAAATCACATTTCATGGTGAAGCAAGGAATTGTGTTGGGACATATTGTATCAAAGAAAGGAATGGAGCTAGACCCTTCCAAAATTGAGACCATCACCAACTTGAGTCCACTCGTTAATATAAAAGGTGTTCGACATCGGCTTTTATTGACGGTTTATCAAAGATTTTTCGAAAATTGCCCGTCCGCTCACCAAGTTACTTGAGAAGGACCACGATTTTAAGTTCACTTAGGAAGCATTCGAGTCTTTCACTCTTCTGAGAATAATCATCATTGAAGCACCCATATTACAACCCCCTGATTGGACTATTGAGTTTGAAATAATGTGTGATGCTTCTGACTATGCTGTTGGGGCGGTCTTGAGACAAAGAAAGGTTGGTAAACCATATGCCATCCACTATGCTAGCAAGACACATGATGATGCAAAAAAAATTTACACTATAACTGAGAAAAAGTTGCTAGTTGTGGTGTTCTCACTAGAGAAATTCCGGTCTTACATCTTGGGATCTCATATCATAATTTACACAGACCACTCTGGTCTAAAGTACCTATTCACGAAGAAAGATGCCAAGCCTAGACTCATTAGGTGGGTTCTATTGCTCCAAGAATTTGACTTGGAAATTCGAGATAAAGTTAGAGCAAAGAACGTTGTTGCCGATCACTTATCAAGACTCCATTCACATCTTCCATCTGATGGATCGATCGATAATATGCTCTTCATCTCTGACTCTTTTCCAGATGAAAATATAGTGATTATCTCTCAACTTCCTTGGTTTGCTGACATAGTCAATTATCTCGTTACTTCCAAGTTACCTGACGATTAGCCAAGCCATAAAAAGGGTAAAACAAAAGCCCAAGCTCGATACTACCACTGGGATGATCCCCTACTCTTCAAAGAAGGCACTGATTTGATATGGAGACGTTGTATCCTTGAATCTGAAGTCTCTAGTGTCCTATCTCACTGCCACACCTCTGGGTGTGGAGGACACCACTCGGGAAAACGTACCGCTGCTAAGGTATTTCAATGTGGATTTTATTGGCCCTCGATATTTAAAGATGCTCATCGATTTGCTCAAGCCTGTCCTGCATGTCAAACCAACGGAACAATGACCCGTCGTAACATGATGCCCCTCCAACCAATACATGTGGTTGAAATTTTTGACACTTGGGGTATAGATTTTATGGGGCCTTTCACCACATCACACGGTTACCAATACATTCTTCTCGTTGTTGATTACGTCTCTCGTTGGGTAGAAGCCATTCTCGCTCGTGCTACTGATAGCATAACTGTTGTCAAGTTCTTGAACGACCTATTCTCTAGATTTAGATTGCCTAAGGTGGTCATTAGTGATGGAGACACCAACTTTTTGAATATTTCAGTGAGAAAGTTACTGAAGAATAATGGAGTTGAACACCGTTTCTCGACTGCCTATCACCCATAAACCAATGGAATGGCTGAGTTATCAAATCAAGAGATTAAAACCATACTCCAAAAGATTGTTCGATATGATCGTAAGGACTGGTCCCAACACTTGTCATCTGCTCTTTGGGCATACCGTACAACCTTCCGCATACCTTTAGGAATGAGCCCCTACCGACTTGTCTATGGAAAACCGTGTCATTTACCTGTCGAGATTCACCACAAATCACTCTGGGTAATAAAACAATGTCAATTGGATTACGATGAGGTTGGCAAAAAGAGACTACTGGATTTAGCTGAATTTGAGGAATTACGATCTCAGGCTTATGACAATAATCTAACATATAAGGAGAAAACAAGATATGACATTATTCTAATATTTTGAGGAAAACATTTCAGGAGAATCAAAAAGTGTGGCTATTTGATGCCAAACTAAAACTATTTCCAGGAAAGCTGAGATCAAAATGGAAAGGACCATACATTGTAACCCAAGTATTTGACAATGGTTCAATAGATATATGTGACCCAAACACTAAAGCCACTTTTAGAGTCAATAGTCAAAGATTGAAACCCGTTGTTGAACCCTCTGGTCCCATGCCTGTTTGTGAAACATACCTTCTACAGGATCATTGAGCAGTGCACATCGCCGAGTTGAGGCGTTAAACCATACATTCTCGTAAGCATCTCCTCATAGGTATCTTTTCTTCTTATTTCTCGCATGTTTATTTTCACTGCATTGTATTAAATAAGTATGGGGGTACACCTCTTGACTTAAAAAACAAAAAAAACACCAACAAAACACAAAAATACATTTTCACATGATTCACCCAAATATGTTGGTCTTTTAAGTCTTTGTCTTCACCATGAGGACATGGTTTCTGATAAGCATGGGGGGGTGTCTGCAAAGTTTTCAAAATTGCATACTTTTCAAAAAAAACTTCAAAAATTTTGCAAAAATTCCCCTAAAAATATTCTTCCTAGTTTTATCCTATTTTTTGAGAAATCAAATCTTCACTGCATAGATCATAGACTAAGGTTGAGTTGACCTTAATCCACTTAACTTCATTAGAATTTCACTAGGCATGAGTTTTTAAGCTTTCTTCTGGTCCATATAGACTTTGTTCTCTCAGTTCCACTAACTCTACTGGTGAATGAACTTCTGTATCTAATTAGATCACCTGAGCAACTAGTAGCACTCTTAAACTCTTCAGTGGATATTAAGCAACTGCACATTGCACTTAGCTTGATTGAGTTTATTTTACGAGATACAATCACAATCTAGTTGAGGTGAGGAGTTGTCCTCTTGGTTGTGCCAATGCCTGAACCTTATCTATAGTTGGTGAAGGAACTTGACTTAGGGGAAACATGATCTCTCTAGTCTAAGTATGTCAGCAAATAAGCCAGTATCATGCCTCTAAAGTCTATATTAAGCTGATACTACCTTTTGATGCCAAACCCAAAACATAAACACCAAAAAAATCATATTACAATACAAATCCAAAAACCACCAATCATGCAAAGATGTGTGAAGCAAAAGCAATGAAAGAAGACCACTAAATAACCCCTATTCACCAAAAAGCCATGGTAGCAGCCCAATGATGCTACCTAAATTTTTAAAAGAGGCCCAGGGTTATGCTCTACAAAAGGAAAAGAATGAGAGCAATGGACCAAAGCGGCCTACAGAAAACCCCGAAAGTTAAGTCCCATTCTCCAAAGAATTATGACCTATTTTTTCTATGCTGACATACTTGGGTGAAAAGAGAATATGCCTGAATTCAGGTGAGGACTGAGGCTATATGTGTAGGGAATCATTCGGTATCTTGATAGATTATGTTGTTAGCTTGTTCTCTTGACTCACGAAAGCTAAAGCATCACTAACACTATTTATATCCATTCAAAGTCAAAGAGAATACTTGTTTATTAGGGATGAGCTGACCTGATCGATCTTCTGAAACCATGTATGATTTTGTTGGATCTGAGAGGCTGTTGAAACTACAAAACTCAAGTCAAGTCGACTATTCGAGCAAATCATTAATACATGGGTCAACTCTACTGAAGTTTGTGTATTTATGTGATTTGGATCTGAAAACTCAAAGACTTTGTGGGTGTGTCTACTGCAAACCCTCACCCGATTCATCTTAAATATTTCCCTCTTCCTTCATTATTATTCATCTTTTTCTTGCTCGAGACTAGCAAGATTTAAGTATGTGGGTGTGATGAATATATTATTCATCATTTCTAATCATGTTAATTAAGAAAAATTATTGCATTCTACATGCGTTCCACCTCATGTTATGCATCATTCACAACAAAGTTCCATCTCAGATAATCTATACGCACAAACTAATAGTGGAATTATATACTTGCTTAATAATATGTAACTTATTTAACAATGATAAAATACACTCACAACCAATTATATACATACACACTCTTCAATTGTAAAGTGATTAATATAATCATACCTTAAGTCTTGACACCTACAATATAAATATGTTATATTGAAGAAGCTAATACACATAAGCATTACCATATCATTAATAAACATATGTATTGATATGTAGGCCATAATGGCCGTAGGAATGTGATGTCCCAAGTAGGTGATATTTGCCTTGATGTCCATACAAAGACTTTTGCACTTAATATCCAAACTAGCATTTCTAAATTACACAAACATCCCCTCTTCAAACTAGTACGTTCCATCCATTAGCAATACAGCTGGACCCCACGTTTGCTTCAGCCTAAGCATGAAACAAATCTCTTGGACTTATTTATGTCTATCTTTTTGCAGGATCCGTGAAGGCACGCCCATCATCTTCCTCGAGTACCAGACTTCTGATGCTGCCACATCTGCTAAACAACATCTATGCACACTACCACCGTTTCCGATGGATGTTCACACCTCCCACAAGCTTAAAGCGAAGAACCACATGCTCGGCTCCTCGACTTCGGGTCCGACTGCCGTCCTCGAATAGAGGTCGACCACTTTGTTCAAACTCCTTCCAAGCACGACACCACCACTATAAAATGAGGAGTCGATCATAGAAGAAGGAGATCAGAGAGCACCACCATATCCATATCGTCACTCTCCCAAGCAGCCGAACTAACCCCTTTCCTCTCTAGGCGGAGTTCAGGTCCCGCCACCTGCTCTGCCTGGGCATCCCAAACATCATCGCGTGAGCCCTCTCCAGCCTCCTGCAGAGTAGTCCCCGACTCCAACACCAGCGCCCGCAAGCACGATCTGATCCCGATTTACACGCCTTTGTGTGTGTTCCTCTGTCGTGCCACCGTTTGACGACATCAACCGTTGTTCACTGTCTTGCTCCTGTGTCTTGCTGGAGAAGACAAATCCTCTTTCCTATCTTATTTGTTTTTTTGTCTTTCATGCTTTATGTTTATTGTATAAAAATCCCATTGCAGTTCCGTAGATCTAAGTGCAGTTCATGTTTTCATATTATTCCACTAGCAATTTTCCCATCTATTAGTACTTTAATGGCTATTGAAAAATTTGCAAAAGAATGACAACTAGTTCTTGTTTTTGCAAGTACTTGTTAAGGTTTCTTGTGTAACTTATAAAATCTAAGTTGATTCTACAAAATTCTCCTCGTCTTGATTTTTTACATTGTGCGAATTCTGCATGCCTATTCGAATTGTTTCATTAGTTGTGTTAAATCAACGTTAATTAGTGTTATTTACATCACAGCCCTTAGCTTTTGATCTATTTACAAAGCAATCCTCCAATCTTGTTTAGTTGATAGAAAAATCAGAAATATTTGCAAATGCTTGCTAAGTCTCTGTGGATCGACATCCGACTTGACATTTACTTGTTTCTTTACATTTCATGGCATTCTGAGTTTATAAATTTTTATTGATTGGAATCAATTTTGAGTGCTAAAACAACGACACATACATCACTTTAAAGCACACAAAATCGGTCCAACATTTACCGAAGAGCAAGTCTCATCGCAAGCAATGTCTTCTCTTCCGTTGTGTAGCTCATGACTACGAACCGTGCTTTGAAGGTCTCTACCCTCTCATCAGGTTCCTTTTCTCTTGAAGATCAATTTACACCTTTATAGGTCTTACCCATATAGGTGGATCCTCGAGTGTCCATATACAACACTTGTATATGAAGTCCACATTAGACTTTTATTGCTAACATCCATCTATCCATGCTATGATCTTCAGAAGCTTCATCACATGAAGTTCAATCATTGTTAGATTTCTCTAACACATGGAATCCATATTCAAACTCATTTGAAGAGGTATTAGTGTTTCATCTTTAATTGTCCTTTTAGTATCCAATTTCAGGAGCCTCATTATCTTCTCAAGATTAAATGAGTTCCTACACTTCATTTTCATATTGATTCTCAATAGTCTCATCCTTTAAGAATCATATTCTTAGAGATGAGATCTTTTAAGAATCTCAAGGTCATAAAGTTGGTATCCAATACTGTCCTTTATTTTCCTAATGAAGTAGCACTCTCTAGAGCTCAATTCCAACTTGCATGGAATATTATTAAGCATATATAATGTAGTCTCTACTACATACATACTTGGATTCTAAGAGGAAATTATGCTAAAATTCATCATTGATCAAATCATGTCACACATGATCCAATTGTATCTCCCTATAACTCTATTGAGTTAAGGTGTGTTAAGAGGATTGAGATAGAAATGATATTCATATCTCCATAAGGTATCTGTTTGAATTTATCTAACAGGTACAAGCTACCTAGATTAGATCAAATTCATTTTATCTTCCTTCAAACTTTGGTTGTAAACCAAAATAATGCAATCTTTGAACATTTCAAAGGTTTCGTTAGGTGAAGAGAAGGAATCTCATATCATAAATAATCATCAATAGATATCACATATCCATAATGTTTACTATGATATAGATGATCTGCATACATCAATATGTATTAGATCCTGAATACCTTGACATCTTACACCATTCCCAAAGAAGGGTATATTGGACATTTTACTTTGAATACAATATCCATAAGTATGTAAGTTTTGAAATTTTAGACATTCTAAAGTTTCATCTCTTACTAGTCTATTGATCAAATCAATAAATAAATGTCCAAGACTTGATGCTAGATCATTGTCAAATGATCTTCATCCTCCTATTGATCTTAAAGTTTAATTTCAGTACCTAGAAATGTTAATGAACCATATATTATTTTCTAATTTAGTGGATCCACTAGATTTTAGATTATTATCTGAAATATCTTCATCATAACTCTTTATGATAGATTTATTACAGAATTCATGTTTATTTCCAACATTCAGAATTAAACAATGAGTGTATTCTAATATCTAGGTCATAGAGACATTCTCTAAGACTAAGGGCTCTCCCACTGAAATTATGATGTCCAGTGATCCAATGGAGATTGTTGCGACAATTGCATCAATATCTATGTGGATGACTATAAGCCTTAAGATCAAATTTTCTAGTCTTCTAGAACATATGCAACCCATTGTAAGTGTAGAGGAAGATTGAGACACAATTACAATACTTTATCTTATTCAATAAGCAAGTCAATATCAATGATTTATGTTGAATATTATGATGCTCCATCCGAGTCCTTCTCTAAGGATTCTAGACAGACTTATAGTCATACTATCAACACATCAACTTATTGCAGTATTGGCATTCATCCAACTCTTTGGATTTCATATGGAAGTCATAGAAGTAGGTCAACTCTTTCACTTTCTTTCTTACTCAGGTCTGACCCATGCTTCCATTGTTTTCCCTTTATCTATAAACAACCATTACTTAAGACTAAGGATCTCTTACGTTAAATTCAAAAGCATTCAATGTAAGATCATTTCAACATTTATACATGCTTCATTAAATTCATACAATATGCATATTATGAAGCTTCCTGAATGACTAGAGTATATATAGTAGAATGATGACATTCATAATCTACATCCATCTAAACTCTTAAAATATTGGTTCAGGTAGGTATTCAAACAATTGAATACATCATCACTTATAGAGCCACCATTCTGCACAATGCAGAGAACCACGTTATTCATGATTAAATGTCAAGAGCACATATGTATGCCAGAACATCTTCTTAGATTTTATAAGCATTAATTGACAATTGTGATCAGCATCGACATATCACTTCCAAAGTACATCCGATGAGATAAAGACTATAGAGACATACATACCCTAGGGTTGTAGTCCTATTATCTATTTAATTGTCATTCCTAAATATCATGAGGAAACTTGCACATTGCAACCATATACATTATGTGTCCAACTGCAAGTACAATATCTGGATCATGAGTCCAATCCATGGTATTTTACTGGTTATTATTGAGTATAACATTGAGTGGGTTTCATGAAGAATTATCTGAAATAAGAAATTTGCATAACTTTATATAAATATATATATACACATTTTATTGTGATTTAGGAATTTTTATATCAAAGTTGTCTTGCCTTGTCAACACTGAAAGTTCATTCCCCTAATCACTTTCAATGTAAGAGATATACTTACCATTATATCTCAGCAAGATCTGGGATCTCCTTCCTTATCTTTGTTACATATCAATAATATGAGAATTTGCAACTTGGATAAAAAGAAGCGGGAACACATTCCGCCTTGCAAGTCCATCTTGCATTCCCAATTCGGTCTTTAACACCTGGGCCCACCACTCCTAAGGCGATGTTGACCCGTCATTAATTGAACCAACCGTCAACAGGAATAGTACTCGCTATGCGCAATCCAATATCACTCCAATAATATGAGAATCCGATATTGGGGTCACTACGCATACAACCTTACTCTTTCAAGAAGAAAAGAGCCCGATCCAGATGCGCTTGCATAAACGAGATGTCACTTCGGACATGCATCTCCCATATACAATCCCTGGCGACGGAACCCTTCGCCTTGACGGGAGACCATGGATGTCACTTATGTGATCCTCCATATCATATTCAAATTCTAATTAATCACTATGAATCATATTCATTATGATTAATTCTTCCAAGGGAAATAACATCTCTATTCGTAATAGAGTGTTTTAATTATAATTGCATTCCAATCAATCTAATCGTATTAAATTAATGATCCAATTAATATCCAACAAACATTTTATTGTTACTTGAATTATGGTATTATCTCAAATATGTATTATTTCGAATTTTAATAATAAGAAATCCATCATGATTTCTTAAGCATTATACTAACCCTACCCGCTGTCATGGCCAGTACCGATGAGAGTGGGACGGACCACATACGTTGCAACCCGCAACCCCAATGCTCTCCGACTAGACACCATATCCACCCCGGGAAAGGATAATGCAAAATAGATCACATTGTACTTGAGATGATCATCGATTCTTCAACTGAAATTATACAATAATAATCAAAATAATTTTTGATTAACATTATAATGAGATTTGCTAAACAAATCCCATGTCTTATTCAAGAAACATGTTTGTTGGAATGTTGATCATGTAGATCATATAACCAATTAGTGATCTAGATCACATCTAATCAATTATTGGTTAAGACATTGTCATTTAAGAGAATAATTATCATCAAATATTTCACAAATATTTATGCACAATTATTCCAGGAAATTAAACAATTTAATTTCAGTAATTGATTAAATGACAGTCACTAGGTTCTTGATTAGGAAAGTATTTCCAGCAGTGACCCTCACTTACTAAAAATACCATATCTCAATCAATTTAAATCCAAATTAAGTAAAGTAAGTTCCTAAAGTTTTCTAATTTGATTTACAACAGAACTAAGTGGTTTGCATGCATTTCAAGGTGTTTCAAATCCATAATTAACATTTAATTACGTCATGATCCACAGTCCCCAAAATAGTGGATACATGTTCACTAAAATGAGCACATCTTGAGCAAACGGAATCGAAATCACGTAATCCTACGGGTTCCTTATTTAATGGGGAACAAGATACAATTTTATTTTCGTATTTAAAAAATTTAAACAGTGCCGAAAATAATCTCAAAACAGAGATACGAAAATGAAATGCAAGAAAACTTTCGCAAACCCTAATGAACCCAAGTTGTCCTCGGTTTATGGATCGTATCCAAAACCACCGACCTAAGGCTATGATACCACTTGAAGTATATGGTTAGATCCTCAAGCGCATCACGGAAGCACGAGCGTCGTATCGAATACGACGAAGAACGACTAGTCGTACTAGTTGTTCTATGTAGCGGAAATTAAAAAAAATTCATGCGACGAAACCACATGATCCAAGTACACTTCTTGGATCGTTTCGTCTAAAACAAAAACAAGTATTAGGGTTACCTCTTGAAGCGTGGTTGCGATCGAGTCTCTAAACGAAGATACCTCCTGTCTCAAGTTCGATCCGACGGAGGAGACGCTTGCGAGCGTAGGGATGAACCGCATGCTTCTCGCAATCCATGTTGATGATCCAAGCGGAGGATCTCCTGATCTCGACACAGAGATCCGACATCTTATTCATGAGCAAGCCACGCCGAAGTAGACGGAGTTCCACAAGCAAACCATCGGGCAACATAACGACGACGCTGCGGCGATGGAGAACCTCTCTAGGGCATCCATGGTGGACGACCATGAGAGGGAGAGAGAGAGAAAGAGAGAGAGATGTGCTTCAAAAACATTGTCTTGTGTAAAGAAGAGCAAAGGGGTGCCTCTCCTTTTATATTATTTTGGGATCCATGGATCTCAATCCATGGGACAATACAAATCCATATTATTTTATGAACATTGCAATCATGCCATTGGAAATTTGTGAATCGCTTTCACAACCCAAAATAAAATGTAAATAACATTTCAATTTAATGTCCAATATGAATCCAATTCACATCAACATTTAATTAACAAATGTAAATTACCAATAGCTCTCTCTTATATATTATAAATCATATTTATAATATATATGACTAATATGGATATTTCTATCCATATTATTCATATCCATGATAATTAAATCATTTTTAATCATCTTGGATCTCTTATTCTCATGTGCCCAAATAATATGAATCACATTCACATTATTTTTACCTTTGATAATCAAATCACATTTAATTATCTAAGATAGCTCTCTTTATAATATGAATCAAATTCATATTAATCATGATAATTAAATCACATTTAATTATTCATTTTCTCAATGCTTGGATACATATTATCAACAATGAAATTATCCCTAACCCTTTCAAGGATAATGCGCTTTCTCCGCGAATACTTTGAGACAAGGACAGGGCGATTGTAATAAGATCATATCTCAAATCCAGATCGCGGGCCTCCCATATATGCTTGATTAAATCAAGACCGCAAATCTAATCTTCTCATTGCATCTGGATCACATTCAGATCAATGTCCAACATTTGGACTAAGATCAGATTACTTCTCTATCGAGAGAAGTCACTAAAATCTAAACATGTTTTATCACTCCCTAGCAATGGAAGCATCATGGTTATAAAATAATTTATGATCACATCACCCTCAGGTATTCCCAATACCTGTACATCATGCATACTGGAAGACTCAGAATAAACCCGAAGTATTGGATCAACTTTATACTGTCTACTTCATGGTTTTATCAGCAATATTCTCATTCGATCATTGGGAGTCGGTATCGATCATATACTTTCCAAAAGTATATATCATACCTAGGTCTTTATCATATACTTTCCAAAAGTATATATCAAACCTACAAATTCAGTCACTATGAGGACATCGTTCGAGCTATGTATACGGGTGTGTGTATATATTTCATATATACTTTAGCCATAACTCGTACTTTGTGTGAGTGTGTTAATAAATAAAAATGGCTAAAAATCCATAAAAATTTAAAAATTTCCCTTGTAAATAAAATCCATCTTGCACATGCCTATTTATGTGTAAAAATTATTTTTGTACAAATGATTGTAAAATCTTTTTGTGTAAATAGCTTGTAAATATTTTCATATCAAAATCTATGTATATTGTACAAATTTTTTTGTAAAATGTTTGAAAAACAAAAGGTTTACAAAAACCTTGTGTAAAGTTTTGTAAATATTTTGCAAAACTTTGCATTCATGCCTACATCCATGTTTACAAACATTTTTCAAAAATTTTGCACATGTGTAAATATTTGTAAATTGCATATTTGTAAATTGTATCTTTGTAAATACTTGCACAGTTTTTCCAAATCATAGTTGACATTTAAACAGGCCTGGAATTAAATTGACAAATGGAGCTTGGTTAAGACCTGAATCCACCTAATAATAAGAGGAACCTTAGAGGGCTTAGGATTGAGACTTTTTAGGTCCATTGGGACTTAATTCTTTGAGTCCACTAGGTTATGAGCTTATGTCATCTTGATGAGCCTAACTAGAGCACTTAACAACACACGCATGACTCTCAGAGACAATGGCTTTACTTGCACCAGCACTTTACACATAGCTCTCCACGGATGAGGTGGTGACGAGGCAGTTTCCTTTGGCTTGGGGTAGCATATGAGGGTAGTACTTCTTGGCGGAACCTCTCTTCTTCTTATAGTGAAGGAAGTGCGTCTCAACTTGGTCTAGTGGTTATGAAGTCTAATGACAGAAGCTGTGGGTTGCAATAAAGCTTCAAAAGAGGGATAGTCTACTGGCTCAAGAGGAAAAACTCCTTGTATATATGTTGCACCATGTAGATATGTTGTACAGATGCACATGAAAAAATGTGCAAAAAGAAAAGAACTCCAAAAAAGTGGTGGGTTGGATTGAAAATTTAATAATCCCACCGGAGTTTACATAGTCAAATAAAGCAAAGCTTATGTTATACATGATCATCTCATGAAGCTCGCAGCGGGAGACTCAGCTACACTGGTTAGAGCTCCCAAGGATACATGGCTACACTGGCCATGGTCCATTCTCTTCTCCCCCTCTTCTTGAGCCGGTTGCACTTGAACTTAGAAGGAAATACCCCACTTCTTGAGGAAAGAGTTGGTAGACCGAGGCATTAGAGTTACCGGGTTGAGGGAGGTTGTTTCTTTACTACTTCTGAGGTGGGGAGCTACATATCACTTACACCGTATAAGGAAAGATTCATGGTCATTAGAGTTTGTGTATGTAGACTTGTTCTGATCTCGTTTATTGAGGAGTCTTTACCATAGATTGGTGGAACTTAGAGGTTGTTAAGTTTTAAGCTTAAGTCCAAAAAAGGTTCCGACAAATTAATAATCTAAAGGTATGACCGAGCACCATATTTCAATTTAATGAAGGAAAGTTTAATAATCAACCTTGATTTGCCTCTTTTTCTTTGTCTTTCTCTCTTGCAATTCTATTTTCAAATAAGTGTTTGCTAAGGGACTAGCAAAAGTAAACTATAGGGGGTGATGAATCCCCATTCATCACTCTTTATTCCTTTATTTTAGCTAAAAACCTTAGCTAAATACCATGTAAATTTGTGTAAATATCATAAATTGCCAAAATACATGCATCATGTAAATATGCATAATTAGCATGTTTTTGAGTAAAAACAAAGGAATAAAGAAACACAAGAAAAAGAGGGAAATATTTAGAATAAATATTGAGCGAGCTAATTCCAAGGGAGGGCTCAACATGGGCCTGACCGCAAAAGAACCCAAGTAGAGAGAGATAAGGTCAATCATATATGTACATATCTCCATGTATTTAAATAAATTTATTTTCCTCGAAATAAAAATTAAAAAAATGTTTCTCATATTTTGTACATACTTGTAAAAATAAAACTAAAATAAACATGTGAAAAATTTTAGAAAATAAAAATTAAATAAAAGTCTCTCTCACTAGTGTACATAGACCATGTATATACAATAAAATGCCTATTTATTTTCTCCTTGTAATTAATTATTAAATCCAATAAAAATATATTTTTATACTGCATATTTTATGGTTTAAATAAATTAAATAAAAATCACAAAAATAAACACAAAAATAAAAATCATTTTCCACCATGTATATATACCATGTACATATGTATATAAACCTATTTATTTAACCCATGTAAATACATCATAAAAATAAAATAAAAATACCTAATTATTTCAAATTTTAAGTTGTAAATAAATAAAATATAAATTTGGAATAATTTATACAAATAAAAAATAAAAAATAAAAAATACATATATGTATATATACCTAAATATAATAATAATATAAACTAAATATGCTATATATTTTTCAAATAAATGAATAAAAATAACTAAAAAATAATTTGAAACATAATAAACATTTTTCATGTTGAAAAGTTTTTAAAATAAAATAACCTACTATTTTTAATTGAATTTCCAAATATTTAATAAATGGGGAATTCTGAGTGGTCCACGGGGGATTGTTGACCCCCGGTCAACTCTCCCCCGCGGACCTCTTCTTCGCGGATCCGTGCACCGACCCGTTTTCTCCTATTTTTCGTGCATTCATCCGATCGCTATCAACCGAAATGCTGGGCCCCGATTATTCTTGAATCATCCGAGATCCTCGTCCGGAGGTTTGCCTAGGGGTCCGTGCTTCGAGCGACCCTGCCCGACTCCATTTAGCCGGACCCTTCCCAGTATAAAGCCACACCTCCGCCGCACTTTTCACGTTATCTTTGGCTTTGCCCCTCCTTCCCAGGACCTACGTCACCTTCCTTAGAGTGACAACTATCCAAGAGTGGTGTCGCAGTGAGAAGGAGGAGTCCCCAACCACTAATCCAGCGAGTTCTTTTGCCGTGCACCACCGCGAGGTGCGCCGAGCCTCGGACCCTGACGAATCCTTGAGGCAATGACCCCCAGAGCTCCGCCAGCTCATCCACAGTAGACTTCGACCATCAGTAACCCCGATTCACTCTAGTTTAGCCTAATTTCCGATTACGCCCATTCGCGTCGCCGCCCTTCATCGGCTGATTCCCACCGATCTGACCACTCGTTCACTCATCTGATCATTCGATTCACGATCACGAGACTCCTACCCATCTTCTTCACCCATCCGATCAACCTGTCTTGCCTCGGAGCAGGAGCTCGGGTCTCCTCCGTCGTCGCCTCGCCGGAGACCACGCTCCGTCCCCTTCCGATCACCCTTTCCACCACTAACCGGGTCGAGTCACTTTGTCCTCGACCAAACGTTCGTCCTGTGCCATTTTGCAGGTCAATGAGACCCATCTGAGGGTCCGCACGTTCAAGCACAGTAGCTTGGCTCCTCCGCCATCGCTAGAGCTCCCCGGAGCTTCTCGGCCTCATCGGAGGTGCCCACAGCTGCGGAAGAGTCCGAGCTTCCTTCTCCGCATCTCAGCAACCCAGGAGGAGGTCACGTTCACATGGAGCGAGCCGACGAAGTTCGCCAGACCCGAGTTCCTCCAGGACCTCCAGCTATCGTCCGATCATTCCCCGCGCTCCAGTTCAGATCTGGACCGTCCATTTGCGAGGAGCTAGCAGCCGTCGGATCGCCATCAGGAGTTGATCTGGACCGATCATCGACGAAGTGGTGTCCGACGCTCTCAGCCATTGGATCTACACGTGGCACCCCCTCATCCATCAGATCATAATAAAGGGGTAATTTCCCTTAGGCCACATGTCATTTTGTTATTTCCATTCAGTCCAGTAAATATTTTATTACGTTGTTTTTATTTTGGAACATTTGCAGTTAGGACCTTAGACTTTTTAGTATTTGCAATTTAGTGCATGTTTATGTGAGCCATGTGCGTCGATACGTGAGGATTTGGGTTATTTGCATATTTAGTCATGTGGATCCTATGTGTTACTGATTGCATATTTTTAAATAGGAATTACATCTATGCCCTCTATGTCTGAATCACGTGTGTTGCGCGTGTTTTTGTGGGCTTTTTGCATTCCAAACCATGGCCTTTCTTGCTTTGTTATTATTTGGTCTTGGAACTATGTTTCTTTGCATTTAGGTCCCTAGTTGCTGTGTGTCTTGTTTTGATAGAATAAAATATCAAATTAAATTCAAATTAGGTGAAATTTGGGCATGTGGCTCCTACCATCGTGTAAAAATTTGGCCGTGAATCGTCGAACAAATATCCACACCTAAACTTTTGGGACATTTTTGAGACTTTTTACTCTTTTCAAAAATTCAAAAATATGCAATTTTGTTACTGTTTGAAAAAGAAAATAAATGAAAAATATAAAAACTTCTTTCAAAATTCTACAAAAATTAGGTATAGTTAGTTTTAGTGTATTTTAGCTTCTATCCATTTTTGAGCTTATTTGGATTTATAAAACCCATAAAAATTGCAAAACCCAAAAAAACTTATAGAAATTATTAAAAATTCTATAAAAATAAGAAATGCAAACTATTTTTCTTTAGTTTAGTTTTTTACATATATGTTTCATAAAAATTACCTCCAGACTTTCATAGATCAATTTTATATTTTTAATTGATCTTTCAAGTCTGGCTGCACAGTAGCTCATATTTTTCCTCTTTCTTGATTTTTATAGAATCAAATAAAAAATGAAAAATTCTGAAAAATTAACCAAAAACACTTAAAAACCTAAAAAACATAGAAACATTTTTATTGGAATTTTCTATGTATTTTTGAGTATTTTTAGTAATTGTTGAAGTTGCTTGTTTTTACATTTCCTTATAAAATAAAAAACACAAAACATTTAAAAATCATAAAAATTCACCAAAAACATTTTCCTCTTTATTTTTCGACTTTGACTACTTCGTAGGCCGTAAGGCCATCTCGTGTTCCCTTGAGTCCGACCCTGGTCGTTATACCAGGTTGATAAAAATAGCGAGGACCGCTTTTGATTTTATTGTTTGATTACCTGATTTGGGTGGTCTCATTTTCTTGATTGACTGATCTCCGCGAGATCCGAGTCGCAACGACCCTTGTTTTTACCTTTACCCGGATTTTGTGGGTTCATCAGTTATTCTTACATCATTGCTTATATACCTTTCGATGACATATATGAGCCACTTGCGGAGTTTTCTAGAGATTGTTTCTCAGATATCTAAGCCATCTGCTGATGATATAACAAAGACTTATGAACATCCTTATGAGCCATCACATTCTGAGCAGAGATCCTTTTGGTGTTATATTTGTTAAGACGACAACAACCACAGTGGACCATCCACATAGTACAGATCATATACCTTCAATTAGTGCAGTTACAGAGGTTGTCACAGAGCTGATTCAAACCCCACCTTATCTATGAGCTTTACCATCATGGTTGAAGTAATTCTTCCTTACAGGTCCCCCAAATGTATCTGGTCTTCCTTAGCTCATGGTTGACAAATGAATAAGAATATCACATGCGAGAGGTTCTTGAGAGTAACCGTATCATATCTACTTAGATCTCCGTGGGATTAGTCCAGCATTGTACTCGTATCATATCTACTTAGAGGATGACTGTAAACCCTCCCGTGAATGTCAAGCCTTCTCAATCTAAATCTAAGGGAAGCTGTCATGAAAGAGATCAGGAAATGATGTAATGCTAGCTTTATTTATCCCATTTCTGATTCCAAGTGGGTCGGTCCTTTACATGTTATATCGAAGAAATTAGGGATTATTATTGTGAAGAATGACCATGGTGAGGAGATTCTGACCCGTGTATCTACTTCCTGGTATGCTTGGGTAGATTGCCGACGCCTGAATTCAGCTACCAAAAAGGCTCATTTTTCTGTGCCCTTTATTGATCATATTAATGAGAGGTTGGCGGGGAAAGTTTTCTTTTGTTTATTGGATGGGTACTCATTGAATAACCAGGTCTCTATCGCTCCTTAGGATTAGGAGAAAACTACTTCACTTGTCCTTTTGGCACCTACACCTATGTAACAACCCAACTACATTTCAAAGGTGTGTGTGAGACATTTTTGCCAACATGGTGGGTAGTTTTCCAGAAGTATTCTTTGATGATTTCTCAATCTATAGGTATAGTTTTGACACATGTCTTGCTTATCTAGACCAAGTTCTTCAACATTATTGCAAGGTAAACCTATTGCTCTCGTGGGAGAAGAGTCACTTTATGGTGGCTAATGGGATTGTATAGGCTACGTAATCTCTAAATATTGTATGGAGGTTGACCTAGCTAAGATAGATGTGATTTCCATTCTAGATCCACCATATAGTTTGATGCACTTGAGGTCATTTGTAAGACACGTTTGTTTCTATAGGTGATTCAGTAAGGACTTCTGCAATATTGTCAGACCTTTGATTGAGCTTCTGTGCAAAGAGAGTGATTTTTTATCGATGAGAAAGTCCTCCGTGCATTTCATTAGAAGAATGACCTGTTTACTAGTGCCCCTATACTAGAGACACCTGATTGGTCTCTCCCCTTTGAAATCATGACGGGCGCATCAGATTTTGCAGTTGGAGATATTTAAGGGCAGAGAAGGGATGAAATACCATTTGCTACACATTGGGATAGCAGGACTCTGGTTGAGGAAAAATGAAATGACACAGTTATAAAGAAGTAGATGTTAGCAGTTGTGTTTGGATTAGAGATGTTCAGATTTTGCCTCTCAGTTCACATGTTATTGTGTACACAGATCACACTTCCATACGGTACTTACAGGTAAAGAAGGATGCCAAACCCCATTTTTTCAAATGTATCCTTCTTCTCCAAGAGTTTGATTTAGATATATGAGATAAACCTGGAGTACAAAATGATGTGGGAGATCACCTTTCCATGTATTATAGATGCCAACACTTTGTAGCCGAGCACGATCCCTATTTCTGAGACCTTTCCATATGAGACCATTTTTTCGGTGGACTCTATCCCATGGTATGCAAATATTGTAAACTATCTTATTTCCAAAAAAGTTCCATAAGATTGGCCGAAGCACAAGGTAGAGTGATTTCTCTCCGAGATACATTTTAACCCGTGGGAGAATCTGTACCTATTTCATTGAGTGTGGATTGTCTCAAGAGAAGGTTTATTCCTCAAGAGGAACACAATAGTGTACGTGAGAACTGTCACAAACTATAATATGATGGACATCATTTGGGGAAGCGCACAATAACAATGATTTTACAAAGCAGCCTATGGTGGACAACATTATTTAAAGATGTTATTGAATATGTTTGACGTAGTACTAAATATCAAAGATGGGAGGAACGATTGATCACAAATATACCATGCCCCTAATATATATATATATAGATCTCTGATGTTTTTTATGATTGGTGCATAGACTTCATGAGCCTATTTCCTATTACTAAGCGATATCAGTACATCCTACTTGTCGAGATATACATTAGCCAATGAGTGGACGCTATCCCCACCTAAGCCACTAATAGATGTATGCTCTGTTCCTTTTTGGAGGACCATATTATTGTGCAGTTCGAGATGCCAAAAATACTCATTTCAGATGGGAAAGCCATTTCATTAATAGTGAAATCAAGAAGCATGTGAAGGAGTACACAATTGAGCATACAATCATGTCTCCTTGCGATACACAGAGTAATGTCTTTGTTGAGATTTTAAACAGGGTGATAATGTTGATATTGGAAAAACTTGTACGTCCATATAGGAAGAACTGGTCCAATGTGCTTGACTCAATTCTAATGATTTATCATACGGTGTACAAGTCACCAATGGGTATGTCTCCTAACAGATTGGTTTATGGAAAACCTTTCCACCTATCCATAGAATTAATTCACAAATCATGATGTATAGTTTATGTATGCAATTTGGATTACGAGATGGTAGGACAGAGTCGGAAGTTGGATATGAATAGATTACTTGAATTCCAAAACTTTGTATATGACAACTCATTTATGTATAAGGATAATGTCAATCGTTGGCATGATAAACACATAAGAATAATGATTTTCTCCCTTGATTGGAAAGTTTGGTTGTTTGGTGCTAAGTTGAAGTTGTTTACAAGTAAATTAAAAAGCAAATGGTCAGGACCGTTCACTATGAGAGATATGTGTGACAGTGGTAGTATTATCGTATATGGGTTGTCATCTGACGCATAGGAATTTTCTATTAATGGACAGTTACTGAAGCCATATCTATATCACGATATATTCCTATGGTTGATTCTATATCTGTGGTATTAGACGATGAATTTTTGATATCTTCTGTGTCTGATACATGAGCTGAGTTTCTCTTGTATATATCCATTCATTTTATTCTTTCTTGTCCTGTTGTTATTATTCATCTCTTTTCCATGTTTATATGCTATACTTAGTATGTACTTTATTGAAGGTATATGGATGCGAATGATTTTTGTTGATCATATTTTTCATGCTTCATCATTCATTTTGCGATTATACCTAGGGATACTTTACACTAAGTATAGAGGGAGTTATGTTGTTCCAACCCTCTTTTTCGTGTTTAGTTATTCTAATTGCTCGTTTGTCCATCAAATTGTTGATATTCTTTTTCTATACTTAGGGATCTTTTACCCTAACTATAGGGGAGGACGAGTCAAGTCGTTGAGTTTGTTCATTCTCTTCGTCGTTTTTTCCATGTTTGTACAGATTTGTACTTTATTAATAATATGGATATTAAAAAATGCTTTTAAAAATGAATTGTTAAATGATTTGTAAAAATATTGTGAAAAAAGTTGGCAAAAATTGTTTGAAAAATATTTGCAAAAATGTTTGTGAAGTTGTTTGTAAAATCGTTTGTAAATATTTTAATGATCTTTGTAAAAACATTTTTGTAAAAGTCTTTGCAAATTTATTTGTAAAAATCTTTAACAATTTGTAATTTTTCGAAATTATTTTCTTTCTAAAATTTCTAGAGACTATATAATATTTTTGTAAAATGTTTAAAATAAAAATGTTTGCAAAAATAAGTTTGTAAAATTGTTTGTAAAATTATTTGGAAAGGTATTTGTTGCAAGAATGTTTGCAATTTTTTTGAAAAACCTTTGCAAACATTTTTGAAAATTATTTCAAAAATCTTTTTGTAGAATGTTTTGCGAAGGTTTGAAAAATGTTTGTAAATTTCTTTATGACATGGTATATAAATTATGGGATGTATATATATTCGTAAAATTCATGTGTGTATACAATCTTTGATAAGTGCTCCTCCTATAAATAATCTTTTTTATTACATATACAATTATTTTATAAAATTTGTATCAAAAACTTGTACATAAAATATTCTTGTAAGTCCTATTTAAAGTTTGTATAATCCTTGTGTATACTAACTCGTTTTCTTTATTTAGAAAAATGATTAAAATCCATAAAGTTTTGTAAAACTCTTTGATTTTTTTCAAAGAGATTACCCTTTTATTTTTCTTCTTAAAAAATTATATTTCTTGCATTTGTATGTGTTTTCTTCACAATAGTATTGACACTTGAACTGGTCTGAATAAAATCGAAGAATGGAGCTTAGTTGGACCTTAGTCCATTTATTTTGAGAGGAATCTTACATGAACGATAGCTGAGATTTTTCAAGTCCTAGAGACTTAATCCTTTGATTCCACAAACCTATGTTCACTTGTCATCTTGATTAGCCTAAGTATAATTTTTCAGGACACATGCATGATTCTTCTATATAGTGGCTTAACTTGGACAAGCACACTACAATTAGCTTTTTATGTAAGAGGTGGTAACGGGGCATAATCCTTCTGATAGGGGTAGCATGCAGGTGTGTAAAAACTAGTGGAGACATCCATCTTCCTTTAGGGAGGATATTTCATCTCAAAATAGTCCAGTGGTATCGATGTCTAATAATTAGATGATGTGGGGTTGCAATAATGCTTCAAAAGCGAGATAGTCAACTAGCTCAAGATGAAAAACTCCTTGTTTACATGATACACATTTGCATATATGTAATAAATGTAAAAACTCCAAATAAGGGGACAAGCCTGCTTGAAAATAAAATGCATGTTGGAGTGTATATTATTGAGTAAGAAAAGCTTATGTGAATTATTGACTCATCTCATGTGAGCTTGCATCTGGATAACTTGGCTTCACTGATCATGCATCCAAGGATAGGTAGATATGATGTCTACCTTCCATTCACTTCTTTCCCCTTCTTCCTGAGTCGGATGCACTTGAACTTAAAAGGGAATTCCCCGCTCCTCAAGGAAAGAACTGCTAGACTGGGGTACTAGAGTTGCCCTATTGAGGGAGGTTGTTTCTTTGCCACTTTTAAGATGAGGAGCTATATTTCACTTACATAATACAAGCAAAGATTTATAGTCAAAAGAATTTGCATGTGTGGACTTGTTCAAACATGACTGTTGAGGTCACATGAACAGGAGTCTTGTGGAACTTGACGGTTGTTAGGTTGTAAATACATTTCCCAATAGGGTTCTGTCAAACTATTAATACAAAGGTCTGACCGAGCTCCATACTATGATTTTATTAAGATAAGTATAATACTTAATATTGTACTAGGTTCTTTATTTTTCCTTTATTATTTTTTTCTTTTTTCACTTATTATTTTAAATAAGTGTATGTTAAGGGACTAATAAATGTAAAGCACATGGGGATGATGAATCTACATTTCATCATCTTTATTCATTATTGAGCTTCAATCCTATATAAAACACACGTAAATAGCAATAAATCCATTCATTTACTAACTCTAGTTCTCATATTAATATTGTATATTAAGCACCCCTTAACCTAAAATAAAAAAAAATAATTGACAAATAAAGAAAATAAAATACTATATATATGCAATAGATACAGGTTGAATCAAACCCTGAGAGAAGGTTAACACTTGACCAGATATACAATGAATAAAGTAGAGAGTGACAAGGCCTAATTACCAGACAACCTAAAAAATTCATTTGCCACTTGAATTTAATCACATGTACAATATTGTCTATATTACACATTCTTTCGTTATTTTATTTATTTGCAATTCCTATGTAAATAATAACCATTTCTTCTTTAATCTTTGAATAAAACTCTTTTGTGAAAAATAAAAATAATTGCAACACAAATTTGGACATATTTTTTAAATAACAACACTCTCCAAAATACACATGGTACGAACTTGACAAATAAATATCTTATCCACATGAAATACAAATTGTTCAAATTCACATTAATTGTACTCACATTAAATTATCTTTAAAATGGAGGTGATTTTATTAAATTGAGATTTTAATGTGTGAAATGTGGTCGATTGTGGTACTATTGTATAAGATACAATTATAAATATTGTTTTTTAAATTAATTGTAAATATTGTATTTAACTCATATAAAAGACAAACAAAAATCATAAAATAAAAAACAAACAAAAAGTCCTGTATATATTGGTTATGTATTACCTTATTTATGTTGTACTTACACACTTTTAATTAACCAAATAAATTAATTGTTATAAATCAAATAAAAAAGACATTAAAAGCCATGCAAAATGTTGTAAATGAAAAAAATAAAAAAATCATGTATACATTTGTATAAAATTGTAATTAAAAATCAAAATCTTGTATATACATGGGTTTACATAGCTACAATTAACAAATTTTGTTTATTTCAGCCATTGTATATACATTATGTAATTAATTAAAAAATACCAAAAATGACTTTATTTTAATATTAAAAATATTAATTTAATTAATTTTGATATAAATTCGTTTTTTATTTTTAATCCATTTATTCCAACATTTATTGATTTTTTGTCGTCTAGTGTAATTTGTCTTACCCTCTGTGCCCTCTGATTGGGCAGCCCTGGTGTATTGACCCTAGTTAATCGGTTGGTCCCTGCCTTACTCCTCATGACCTTGTGTACCGTCTTTCCTTTTCTCTTTTTCCCACACATCATATTCACTAACACCTCTCACCCCTTCTCCATAATTCTCACCCGGTCATTCAACTCCATCGCCAACCCTTCAAATCCACCAGTTGTGGCTTTGATCTTGCCCATTTTGAAATTATAAAGTGGATGGAGTTCACACAAAAAATAACCACCTTCTACGTCTAGTGAGTGTTTAATGTGATTTTGGCACAAGATCACCCGCGATCGTTTGACATGATTTGTGCTCCTGTTACAGAGGAGTAGATCCACGATTTGAAGTGTGACTTTTGTGTCCAAATTCATGATTCAACCACGTTGTTGGAGTTATCCGTTGCACATTCCGCCTCTCTACCCCCCGCCGTAGATCAAGGCGATTCCTCCCCTCTACGTTCTCTATAGTTAACCTATCTTGTTTATCTTTGATTTAGCTTTTCTTTTTTGCTTTGATTTCATTTAAATCTCCTAGATTAGGTCATCATATTCAGCCTTTGATCTAGATGATCGGAGGGGCTCCAGTGGCGTTCAATCATCACCAACTCGACCAGCATATCTACCTCGCATTTCTCAATCTCTTCCACCCTCTACCAATCTTCAGGTGCTCCCAAGTATGAAGCCTAGTCTCCTTTGCGACCATCTTCACCGTAGACCCCCATTAATCCACCGTCTCCCATGTTCTTGACCTAATTCTTGGTTGGAAGCTTCTTTCGAGCATAAGCTTTTATTTGCAGGGTTTAAGACCATAGAAGCAACAATGAATCGAATTTAGGAGGTTCCTAGAGCAGCTTCGTTAAACACCATCCATATCGACTTTTTTGATATCACGATAATCCAAGTAGTGCATAAAATGAGGAACACATGGAGCATTGATCTGGGAATGATTTGACGAGGACTGGAGCTCAAATAAGGGAGATATAGCCAGATCAAGCTCGCTAAGGAAGATCATCTTCCCATTTCATCCAGATTATCTTGCAACCCTTCGATCAAGAACGAGATGCCTAGTTTAGATCTCCGTCATCCCTTTTGCCGCAAAGATTGGCCATTGATTAAAGCCTCTAGATATGATCAACACCATGCACGCCATCATCAATAACGACTGTCACATGAAATCTAGAGCATTAGATCTGCTCCTCGTGTCATGTATTTGATTGTATATTCGTACCCAACTCCTTGTATTTATTTCATTTTCAAATAATTCCTTGTATGGAAACATGTTGCCTTGCCAGTATTTGAACATTTGCACTTTTCCCAATTGTTTAATTTAATAAGAAGTAAATCATGTCTAAACTGTATCGTATGCTTCACATGTGAGTTTTGTGAAACTTGCAATAAAAGTATTGAATTTCTGTGTTATGTTTGGACCTCAAAATTATTTTATTTACATTTGAGTCTAGTCTAGTGAGGAGCACATGCCCGTGCACACGTCTTTGGGATTTGTGCAATATTTGTCTACATTTTTTATTTGTAACACTTAGTTTGCTAACATTAAATAATTTCAAAAATACCCACGTTAGTCTGCTTTTGAATTACGTATTAAAATCAAACAAAAATATCAAAACCGCTTTAAAATTCCACAAAATTAATTTCAGCGGCATGTTAATTTGATCTTCCATCAATAAATTGCATTTTACATTTTCTTTATTTTTATAATTTTAAAAAATTCAAAAAACTCATAAAAATCAAATGTTTGCACACAAAAATCAATAAAAATTATAAATATCTTTTCAAATTTTCTAAAAAATATTTTCTAACCTTATTTATTTCAATTTATTTGCTACTTTGGCATTGTCATTCTTCATTAAAACCATAAAAAATCACAAAACTCTTAAAAACATTATGATTTCATTGAAATGAAATTAAAAAATTCAGAAAATGACTTTCTAGAAAAAAAAAATACCTTTCATTGTGTAATTTTTCTGATCGACTTTTCAAGTTATTTTTTATTTTAAAGATCTGAAAACATTCCTTTTATTTTCTGTTCATTTTATTATTTGTTTTTGATTACTTAAATGGCCTTAGAAAGTGTGAACATTTTTAGAAAACTACAAAAAATAAAAATGTGAAAACACTAAAAATAATTATAGGGTATATTTATGGCTATTTTTTATATAATTGAAAAATACAAATCAAATGGTTGGGTGTGTGTGCTTTATTTTTCTTCAATTATTCATTACTTTTTTAATAAATATTTTCTAAAATTAGAAATAATGAAAAAATAAAATCAAAAAATTAAATAATAAAAAATAAATACATAAGAAAAAATGTCAAAAACAAAAAAAACCGAGATACAGTGTGCATGGAAATTCATTGATTCTTTCATTGATTTTTCAATGCATTAAATAACCCTCGTGATTTTTGTCACCTCTCTAAGTTTGATCCTGTTAGATATACAAGTAAAATAAAAAGGTTCTCTTGGTACATTTCCTCTATTTATTTTTGCTTGAGAATTGAATAAATTTGTGTTTATGGATTCTTTGGGCTGGGACGATCAAAATTTGACTTGTCAATAATTCATTAGAATAAAAACCTTAATTTAGTTGTTCAACAAATGGCGTCATTGTCGTGGAGGCACGACGACATTTTTTAGGTTTTTCTCTTGACCATTTATCCTTGGTTGTTTATAATTATTATTCTTCATGCATTTTTTGACTATATTTTCCTACATTCATTTCGTTCATACTCACTATATTCATTTCCATTAGTTTTGCTCATGTTTATATAATTATGTATCTTATACAATTTTTTATTTCCTCTTTCTTGCGAGAATGAAACGAGCAAGGGTGACTTTTTTAGGAAAATCGACGCACCCAAGCTAACCGGGGGCAGCTTGATTCTTCATAAAGGTGTAGGAGAGTGTAGGAGGAGGAAAAGAAGACTTAGAGGAGACCAATCATTTGGAACATTTTGATAGTCATTTGTTTGTTTATTTATATCATTTTATTCATTCAAAATTGTTATAAAAGGACACTATATACCTTGTGTGTGCGGTGACTGTTTCACCTAGTTTGAGCACTTGGGGGACCTCATCGATTTTGTTTTAATCGTTTGTTTATTTTGATTTCACGCGGTTTTATGTTCTTGATACATTAGTAGTACATTTTAATAACTTGCTAGATCCAGTTAATCAACTATATCTAAAGCCCTAAACATGATTTATGCACCTATAGAGTACAACGTAATTTGGTCTTAGTCTAATTAATTGGTTCTTGTACGATAATAGAAGTTAATTCTAGGATAGTTCTCGTGCATCATATAGACTAATTTTTTTCTATATTTTTGCATGTATCACCCTACATATAGAGTTCTGAAGATAAGGTACGTATCTCTTATCCCCTACACGCATCATTGAATTTTATCATACATTGACATTTCCTACTTCCATCATTGTTTTCACTCACAAAATCTAAAAAAGAAATTGTAAATTCAGTAGGAGATTCACTGATAAAAAATCCGAAAAAGTGAAATTCTATAAGACTATGACTGCTAAGGAAAACTCGACCCTAAAAGGAAATGTAAGGTTAACCATCATTATTTCACTAAGAGAAATCCCTCTTTTTTTGTGTGTTCATGTCCATACAGAGTGATTGAAAGACGCACACTTGGACAGAGAAAAGCTCCAGAATTTTCATTTAGACTATTGATTCAATCAAAATTAGTAGCCACTTTTCAGTGAGGGAGCATGGGTAGCAGTTTTATGATCCGTACTTCCTTTAGCTGAGTGGATGGTTTAAAGAACATTGTGTAAAGCTCTGTCCTTAAATAACATGGGTATCCGTTTTGTGGTCCGTACTTACACCATTACTGGTTGTAAGTGGATGCAAATAGCTGTAAGAACTCGTGTCCATCTTTAGGGAAATACCGAGACCTAACTACTCACTAACTATTTCAAGATTGCATTTATTACTAATTCAAATCAAAAATATAATAGACTAAACTCTTATGATCTCCACTTATGTCAGTTAGTGAATTGAGGGTTTGTTTTGTGTTTGATTGCTAGTGCTAGAGATCCTTCCGCACCCTTCGCACCTTCTTCTCATTCTCTTTTTATTTGACATTCATGTTCTCGCATCTAACCACTTTATCTCAAATATGTTGGATTAGAGTATTTCTCAGTCATATTTTTTTGACTCATTTCACACTTCAAACTGATCGTCTTCTACTCGGGGAGACTCACTTTCCGAGTATTCATCTTTCTCCATTTTACCCTCTATCTCATCAATCAATCATCTGTTCAAGATTGACTCTAATCTTGAACTATAAGCTGGTACTTGATGAATCTCGGATTCATCACTCTAAGTCTCATTAATTAAAGCTCAAGTCCCTCAAAATCAACGGCATTTCTGCATTTATTCTGCATAATTAGCATTCATGCATGATTGCATAAGAATTGCATTTTAGCTTTAATTTCTGCATAAAATAAGAAGCCAAAAATCCAAGCCAAAAATTGACCTGTAAATAGCCTAACTTCCCCTATTTTTAACTCCTTCATGCTGACACCGCATACCACAAACTCACTTCCACTGTGTACACATCACTAACAAGAATAAATAAAAAATACAAAAAAATAATTAACCCTGTTAAGTGGACCAAAAACCCAAACCCTAGTTTCAGGATTTTCGGACTAAAAGCCACAGATCTTCCCCATCCAATGTCCGATTTGGTCCTACTCACTTTTGAACTAATGCACATTCAATTACCTTCAAAACAAGACCAAGTTCAAGTGAATCGGAGCTCGTATGTGAAAGATGGGTTTTGGGCCTCTTTTGTACATTGTATTTTCGCGGCTTTTTGACCTGTATTTTATGTGTTTATTTTCTTTATTAATAAAAATCCAAAAAAATTAGATTAAGGTCTCTTTTATTTATCTTTGAGTTTTCCTTATTTTTCCGGATTTTTATCGTGTTTAAAATTGACAAAAAAATTAGAAAACCCAAAAATCAAGGTATTCTATGTACAT
Source organism: Ottelia alismoides (assembly GCA_037367405.1). Taxonomy (NCBI): domain Eukaryota; kingdom Viridiplantae; phylum Streptophyta; class Magnoliopsida; order Alismatales; family Hydrocharitaceae; genus Ottelia; species Ottelia alismoides. The sequence goes on from JAZKJV010002956.1 coordinate 729,502, forward strand.
GGGATACCCCAAAAATGCACTTTTCACATTTGACCGAATTTAGCTTTGATGTCTTCATGAAAGTTGTAGATCTCGTCGAGACGAGCATTTTTCGTGAAGGAACTTTTTCGATCCGAGGTCATTTGCTATTTCTTTTTGATTTTACAAAACAATTATCTTTCGATTTTTCTGGAGCTGACACGTGGCAGCCCCAGAGGCCGCCACGTGTCAGTGGTTTTTGGGCTTTTTAAATCTTCGTTTTTATTAAAAAAAAAAAAAAAAAATTAAATCCAACGCACGTGCGGCGCACGTGCCCCCCAGGCACGTGCCCCTCACGTGACTCGACCTTAGCCCCTGCCACGTGTCAAGATCGCGGCCGTTCGATCAGCGGCCGATCGAACGGCCGCTGGCCTTCGTCCACCTCCCGCGCCTCTCGCCCCGCAACCTCCTCCGCTATCTCCGCCAACCAACCAACGGCCTCCCCCCCCCCCCGCCGATCTCGCACCGGCCAAACCACCCCCGCAACTCCCTCGCCCGCTCGATCTCTCTCTCCTATTTAAGAAACCCGACGCCCCTCGACCACGCCATCCGCCGGTAGCATCCCTTGCCACGGAGCTCGGTGGTGACAGCCCGAGCTCCGCCTCCTTCCCGACGAGGTCCGGCGTCTTCATTGACGCCGCTGCAGCCCACGGCAACCCCGTGCCCTCTGCCCCGCTCCGAGCTTGAGCTCCGTCGAGCCAGCATCATCGACTACCTTCAACAACACTGGAGCCCCGCTCCGCCTTATCGTCATCTTCTTCGACCTCCAGTTGCTCCGACCTCGGTCGTGGAGCCAGCGACATCAACGTTCTACATCTTCTTCTCCGCCATCACCAACGCACCATCATCTTCTCCGGCAGCTCCACCGTAGAAGCTTCACGCTCCTCCGCCTCGCCACCAACCGTACAGGAGCAGCGCCTTCAAAACATCTTCGCCGCCTCGTCAACGTTCGTCTTCTCCAGCCACGTCGCCTTCTCCGACATCGCCTTCAGCCGCGCGAGCCCCCGCCGCGCATCATCTTCCCCGACACCTCCGCCCGTTCCGCCTCGCCTCGCCGCCAAGCTCGGTCCGGTCCTCCACCAGTCACCTCGCCTCGACCGGCCTCCAGGGCCGAGACCCCAGCACGTGCTAGGCACGTGCGTGGGGGACTTCCCCAGCAAGAAGCAGCCCAGGGGTCACGTGCTGCGCACGTGCCCCCTTGGGCAATTTACAGAAGCTCCCCCAACAGTTCTCGATTTGCGCTTCAAGCCCCGCCTCCAGAGGGCACGTGCTTTGCACGTGCCCCTTGGGAAAAATTGCACATTCGCCCCCCATTTTAGGTAATTACATATAGGTCCCTGTTCTGCATTTTAATTTTATTTATTTATTACATTTGCATTCATACCCCTGTGTTCTCCCTCTGTTTTGAACCTTTTCTAGATTTCATTTTATTTATTTAAAAATAGCATGATGTTCATTGACTAATTCTCTACATTTCGACATGTTGTGGGTAATTTTCTGATTGATGGTTAATGAATAAATAAATATTTTGTGGAAATTGGAATATTTTGCCCAATATGTGCTCAGAAATTCATAGTTAATTAACCGTCGCTTAGATAATTCCCCAAAAATTACATATCGTAGAGATTAATTTGATTAACATTGTGCCCAAAAATCATTGCATTTGCATGCATCATTTGCCCTATAAAAATCATTTTGTGCATTTCAATGTTTGAATTTTAATAGGTATTGAACCCCACATTTTTGAGGTCTAGGATTTTTCTAAGATCCATTACATAATGATAGATCTTAGATAATTTTAGTTCTCGAAAATAAGTAGGTTTAACATTTATTAAAATTAGATATTGAAAATCATTCTGTTTGCAATTAAAAATTCGTAAAAAAATTCATATTGCATCTAAAAATTCCAAAAAAATACCGCCTTGAAAACCGAACTAAAAATTGGATAGACATTAATCTAGGTTGTTCCTTTGCCTCCTTGTGATCGACCTTGGGACTTGCCCAAGTAAAATAAACATAAAAACCACTTGATTGAAATTGAATCATTATTTTGTGGTTATTTCTTGACTGTCTCCGATTGCCGCCTACAACGAACGACATATATTTATTTTCACGATCGACCATTAAAAACGATTTCTTATCGCGGCTTTTCCGGGCTCGTCAGTACTCCATCATTCTTAATGACCAATCCAGTGTAGTTTACACTTGTAGAAACGAAAATAGTGCCCTTGACACCACCTAAGGGAAAAGATTCCATGGCTGAGTAGAGCCAGGTCAACTATACCATGTTAGCATCCCTTGAATCCACTTAAAATCAATTAACAGAACATGTTGACTTTCTAGTTTGTTTGAGAGATATGATTCTTGATCTAAGGCAAGATAGAAGAGAGGAGAATAAAAATCATGTGGGAGGTGGGAATGGGGGAGATGAGCATGTAGAGCTGGTGTCTAAGCTCTCACTTAGAGAATCATACATTCGAGGAGAGGGATAAACAAATACATGGACTCAAATTCCTACGATTCATGGGAATTTTGAGATTACGCACACTATATTACGTTTACTCCACATATTCCAGGAGAATATTAATTAGGAACCTTATGTGCAGCTGCAACAATTGATTGCATCTGCATCACGGTCCATTACTCTAACATCCCGTTAGAGGTAGTGAAGATGACAACGTTTCCTTTCATCTTGATGATCAAGACCCCATATTGTATCAATCATTTAATAAAATTTGTCATAACATGGGAAGAGTTGAGTTCTGTTTTTCAAAGCAAAAACTACCCACTTAGATGCGTAAATCAAAATGCAATCATTAATCTCCAACATATACCAAATGTCCCATGAGTCTATTCATGAGGCAAGGGAAAGATTCATTGATTAAATAGACAAGTTGAAGGATATGATGAATCCTCAAGCGCATCACGGAAGCATGATAATTGCATCTTATGCGATCGGAGCGGCTAGTCGCACTAGTCTCTCGGTGCAGCGGAATTTAAAATTTTTAAATCATGAGATGAAACAACATGATCACAAGAACATTTCCTGGATTGTTCCATCTAACCAGAAAGTATTAGAAATACCTCTCGAAGCGTGGCTGCGATCACTAGATTTCTAAGAAAGTAATCCTCCTGACTCAAGTCCGATCTACGAAGATGACACTTGTGGGCGCGATGATGAGACACGTGCTTCCCACAATCCTCAATGAAGATCCAAGACTTGAATCTGCCGATTTTGTCCGACGAAATTCGACTTATACTTTTAATTCAATATGGCCCAAAGAAGATGGAGATCCACGAGCAGCATGGCGACGTAGAAGCGATTGCTTTTCCCTCGAGAACACAAGGTAGACGACCACCTTTAGAGAAAGAGGGAGATGGCGAGAATGAGAGATGAGAGAGATAGAGTAGACGTGTACTAATGATGTATCTATAGAGGCTAGGGTTGTCGTCTTTACATACTAGTTTGGGAGTCCATGGATAACAATCTATGGCATACACAAAACTAATGGTTGGATTGATATGTGTATTTAATCAATGGCCATGATCATTGTTTTTCAAACAAAACAACATATTAGTTTATATTAAATTAAATATATGTTGCATAATCATCAAAATAATTTAATTCAATAAAATTAATTACCACAAGATATTATGATAATTATTAAAAAGAGAATAATAAACCAACTAAAAACATGGGGGGTCACCCACGACCAATTCATGGGTGACGCCACCTCATTTGGTGGTTAAGTTTCCACTTTTTTATTTTATTTTATTATCTCTAATTATTTGCAACAACATTTATTGCAAATTTAACTAATAAATTAATTCCAAATTAATTTTTGAATATTTCGATCATGCCATTGAAAATATGTGAATCATATTCACAACCCAAACAAAATTGTAAATTACATTTCCAATTAATTTATCATGTGAATCCAATTCACATTAACAATTAACAAATGCTATTTACAAAGGTTTTCTCTCTCTCTAATATATTATAAATCATATTTATAATGTATACACTGATATTATGGATAACACTATCCGCAATCAGCATATCTTTGATATTTAAATCTAATTTAATTATCTTCGATAATCATTCTCACAATATGAATCTTATTCATATTATACTTGATAATTAAATCTCACTTAATTATAAATATCTTTTTGCTTGGATACATAATTCATCAAACGAATCATTCTTGAACCCCTTTAAGAATAACGTGCTTTCTCCACAGATACTTGGAGATAAGGACAAGGCGATTGTATTGTTCCATGTATAGTGACTTGGATTAAAGATCTCATCTCAAATCCATATCTTACGTACCTCCCACAGATGCTTGATTAAATCAAGGCTGCAAATCTAATCTTCTCATTGCATCTGAATCTTATTCAGATCAATGTCCAACACTTGGACCAAGATCAGATTGCTTCTCTTCAAAGTGGTGCCGCTAAAATCCAAACCTGTTTCATCACTCCCTCGGATGGGAAGCGTCATGGTTATACAATCATTTATGATCACGTCACCCTCAGGTATTCCCAATACCTGTAAATACTGCATACTGGAAGACCTATGATCAACCTGAAAATGTAGATCAATTTACATTGTCTTCTTCAGGGTTTGATCACCAAGTTTCGCAATCTTGGTCATTGGGAATTGGTGTCGATCATATGCTTTCCCAAAGCATATATCAAACCTGAAAATTCTTGTCATGCTTCCGAAGCACGACGACCATGGATGTAATTTGATCGGTCCCAATACCTCATGAGTAAGCTCATGTCTTCCGGTTCATAAGTGAACCCGTATGATCCCTTTGAGAGATCGTATTACTCATATGCCCTTACATGCACACCAGCTTACCGGTGCATAGACCTTAGTTAGGTCATCAATCTATTGGTCTGCCAAATGTACACACTCAGACATATTGTAACATATATGTCTCCGGTCAAAGGATGTGTACCTATGTCATGACAATATTCAATATAAGACTTATGTTATCTTAATCTTGCTAAGTCAACCCTTTGACCTAACTAATCTGACACCTCCGAATCACTATTCCCTTGTAGAGGACCCGCATCAAGAGGTTGGTCAGATGTCAACCCCTATGAGATAGGATTGCCATCACCTACTGAGGCTGGAGATCATCTCTTAATAATCATTTGACGGTGCCTAATGAGTCATCTACCTAACTCTTTAGATATTCATCCAAACACCAGCCTCTATGATTCATTAAATGAATCAACAGCTATATGATCATCACGATGGCCATGGTACATAACCCCTAAATGTACAGAGGGACCTTATAGTGCATTCATTCATTTAATCTCAGAATGGGACTGATACATAAATAACTTTTATTGATAAAACATATATATATATTACAATAACATTTATTGTAAGAATGGTTCGTCCAGGGCTCACATGTCCAACAATCTCCCACTAGCCCTCTGAATCATTCAGGTACAATCCGTAAACTCATACTCATTATATGATGGTCGAAAACCTTCTGTGTCAGAGGTTTGGTAAGATCACCAGCAACGTTGTCCATAGAGGCCACCTTTGTATTGATGATATCACCACGCTTTTGAATCTCTCGAATGATGTGGTATTTCCTTTCCACGTGCTTGCTCTTTTGATGCCATCTGGGTTCCATTGTTTGGGCAATGGCTCCCATGTTATCGCAAACTAACAGCATGGGAGGATCAGAGGAAACTACGCCAAGCTCCAAGATGAACTTGCACAACCACACTGTCTCCTTTGCATCATCCGATGATGCAATGTATTCGGCTTCTGTTGTTGAATCCGCCGTAGTGTCCTGCTTCTTGCTTCTCCAGCTCACAACACCACCGTTCAATAGGAATACAAACCCTGATGTCGACTTTCGATCATCAATATCCGACTAGAAATCTAGATCTGTATATCCCAAGACTTGGAGATTACCATCTCCACAGACCAAGATGTAATCTTGCGTCCGTCTTAGATATTTGAATATGTTCTTTACTGCATTCCAGTGTTGCTCTCCATAGCAGGATTGGTAACAACTTACCACTCCCACTGCATGGCAGATGTCTGGCCTAGTACACATCATGGCATACATCAAGATTCCTATAGCTGATGCATACGGGCATCCAGCATGGCCTTCTTTTTCCTCAACACTTTGAGAAGCCATGCCTTTATATAGATGGATACCATGTCTTAAGGGGAGGAATCCATTCTTGGAACTATCTACACTGAATCGTTCAAGAATCTTCTCAATGTATCTATGTTGTGATGATCCCAATATCCTTTTTTCTCGGTTTCTAAATAGCTTCAGGCCTAAGATGTAAGAGGCTTCTCCATGATCTTTCATCTCAATGGCATGAGATAGCCAAATCTTCACACCGGTCATCATTCATGTATCATTCCCAATGATAAGGATATCATCTACGTAAAGCACGATGAACACAATGGCGCTCCCACTGAGCTTCTTGTATACACATGGTTCATCGAGATTCTACACGAAATCACAACTCTTTATGGTTTCGTCAAATCTGATGTTTAGGCTACGAGAAGCTTGTTTGATCCCATAGATGGATTTCTTTTGCTTGCATACTTTTCCATCCTCAACTATGAAGCCCTGGGGCTGCTCAATATAGATATCCTCCTCGAGGTATCAATTGAGGAAAGCTGTCTTGATGTCCATCTGCCAGATTTCGTAGTCAAGAGATGCAACTATAGCTAGTAGTGTCCTGATGGACTTAAGCATAGCCATAGGAGGGAACGCATCATCGTAGTCGATGCCTTCTCTCTGTGTGTATTCCTTGGCTACAAGTCGTGCCTTGAAAGTCTCTACTTTCCCATCAGCCCCCCTTTTCCTCTTGAAGATCCATTTACACCCAATGGGTTTTACCCCTTTAGGTGGATCCTCTAGGGTCCATACACCATTGTTATGCATGGAGTCAATTTTCGACTTCATTGCTAGCATCCATCTATCCATGTCATGATCTGCGATTGCTTCATCAAATGAAGAAGGATCATTGTCAGTCTCACTTGACACATGGAATCCATACCTTTCAGGTGGTGCAACCACCCTCGAACTCCTTCGAAGAAGTATGGGTGTTTCATTTTATCAATAATAATTTCAAAAAATTAACAATTAATTTTCATCAATTTATTTTAGTGACAATCACATGATTCATGATCAAATTTGTCAATTTTCAGCAGTGACCCCTACTCACTAAAATCAACATATCTTGATCAATTTAATACCAAATTACATAAAATCAGTTTCCTAAGATTTCTAATTTGATTTATGACAAAGATCAATGATATTGCATGCATTTCACGGAGCATCAAAACAATAATTAACTCATTAATCATGTTTGGATTCGCAGTTCCCGCAACAGGGAATACATGTTTATTCAAAGGGCCATATCTTGAGCAAATGGAATCCAAATTACATAAACTCATATCCTATGGTTTCCTTATTTAATGTTGAAAAAAACAATTGAATGTTTCGTATTTAAACAATTTAAACAGTGTCGGAAAAATCCAATTAAATATGCGTGCGAAAATTAAAATGCGACAAAAAAATTCGCAACCCTTTCAAACCCAAGTCGTCTTAGGTTTACGGATTGTATCCAAAACCTTTACGACCTAAGGCTCTGATACCACTTGAAGGATATGATGAATCCTCAAGTGCATCACAGAAGCGTGATGATCACATCTTATGCGATCGGAGCGGCTAGTCGCACTAGTCGTTAGGTGCAGTGGGATTTAAAATTTTAAAATCATGAGATGACCACATGATCACAAGAACATTTCTTGTAGAGTTTCATCTAAACACAAAGTATTAGAAATACCTCTCAAAGCGTGGTTGCTATCACTAGATCTCTAAAGCGAGAGATCTTCCTGACTCATGTCCGATCTGCGAAGATGGCACTTGCAGGCGTGATGATGAGACACGTGCTTCCCGCAATCATCGATGAAGATCCAAACCTTGAATCTCCCGATTTCGTCCAATGAAATCCGACATCTCCTTTTAGAGCAAGAAGCCCCAAAGAAGATGGAGATCCACGAGCAGCACGACGGCGTAGAGGCGATTGCTTTTCCCTTAAGAACACAAGGTGGACGGCCACATTTAGAGAAAGAGGGAGATGGCGAGAATGAGAGATGAGAGAGAAGGAAAGTAGACGTGTACTAATTATGTATCTCAATAGGCTAGGGTTGCCCTCTTTAGATACTAGTTTTGGAGTCCACAGATCACAATCTATGGTATACACAAAATCAATGAATAGATTGATATGTGTATTTAATCAATGGCCATGATAATTGTTGTTAAAAAACAATAACCTATTTATTTATATTAAATTAAATATATGTTGCATTATCATCAACATAATTTAATTCAATAAAATTAATCACCACAAGATAAGATGATAATTATTAAAAAGAGGATAATAATCCACCTAAAAACATGGGGCGTCACCCATGACCAATTCATGGGTGACGCCACCTCATTTGGTGGTTAATTATCCAATTTTTTTATCTTATTATCTCTTTATTATTTGCAACAACATTTATTGCAAATTTTTCCACTAAATTAATTCCAAATTATTTTGTGAATATTTCAATCACGCCACTGAAAATTTGTGAATCATATTTACAACCCAAACAAAATTGTAAATTACATTTCCAATTAATTGCTTAATGTGAATCCAATTCACATTAACAATTAACAAATGCTATTTACAAAGGTTTTCTTGGATAATAATTATAAATCACATTTATAATATATACACTGATACTATGGATAGTACTATCCACAATCTGCATATCCTTGATAAATAAATCTCATATAATTATCTTGGATAATCATTTTCGCAATATGAATCTTATTCATATTATACTTGATAATTAAATCTCATTTAATTATAAATATCTTGTTGCTTGGATGCATAACTCATCAAACAAATTATTCTTTAACCCCTTCAAGAATAATGTGCTTTCTCCACAGATACTTGGAGATAGGGACATGGCGATTGTATTGTTCCACGTATAGTGACTTGGATGTTGAGATCTCATCTCAAATCCAGATCTTACGTACCTTTTACAAATGCTTCATTAAATCAAGACCGCAAATCTAATCTTCTTATTGCATTTGAATCTCATTCAGACAAATGTCCAACATTTGGACCAAGATCAGAGTGCTTCTCTTCTGAGAGCAGCCACTAAAATCCAAACTTGTTTCATCACTCCCTCAGAATGGAAGCGTCATGGTTATACAATCGTTTATGATCACATCACCCTCAGGTATTCCCAATGCCTATACATCCTGCATACTGGAAGATATATGTTCAACTTGAAGATGCAGATCAATTTTACATTGTCTTCTTTAGGGTTTGATCTGATCACCAAGTTTCTCAATCTTGGTCATTGGGAATTCGTATCGATCTTATGCTTTCCCAAAGCATATATCATACCTTAAAATTATTGTCATGCTTCCGAAGCACGACGACCATGCATGGAATTTGATCGGTACCAATACCTCATGAGTGAGCTCATGTCTTCCAGTTCATAAATGAACATGTATGATCCCTTTGAGAGATCGTATTACTCATATGCCCTTAAAGCACACCAGCTCACCGGTGTATAGACCTTGGTAAGGTCCTCAACCTATTGGTCTACCAAATGTGCACACTCAGACATATAGTAACACATATGTCTCCGGTTAGAGGATGTGTGCCTATGTTGTCTCAATATTCAACATAGGACTTTGGTTATCTCGATCTCGCTAAGTCAACCCTTTAAACTAACTAATCTGACACCTCCGAATCATTATTCCCATGTAGAGGACCTGCATCAAGAGGTCGGTCAGATATCAACCTCTGTGAGAAAGGATTGCCATCTCCTACTCAGGCTGGAGATCATCTCTTGATAATCATGTGACGGTTCTTGATCAATCCTCTGTCTAACTCTTTAGATATTCGTCCAAACACCAACCTCTATGATTCATTTAATGAGTCAAATACTACATGATCATCAAGATGGCCATGGTACATAACCCTAATTGTACAGAGGCACCTTATAGTGTATTCATTCATTTAATCTCATAAAGGGAGTCAAACATCAATAATTTTGATTGATAAAACGTGTATATATATATTACAATAACACTAATTGTAAGAATGGTTCGCCCGGGGCTCACATGTCCAACAGAAGTGCCCCCACCATGATATTCTAATACGACCCTTGTCCAAAACATCTTTAGGGGTTTGAGTCATGAGAATCAGAAGCTGGTAGATGCCGCTTGTGGGGATAGTCTTTTCAACAAATCTGAGGATGTCCTATATCAGATTTCCTATGAGATGGTGGAGATCTGAAACTCTTTCTTTCACATGCATTCTACAGGCATTACGTCCCTTCTCCTACAGTACCCCACAAGGTTGTCAACAAGGAGGCATCACATGATGCAGATAGAGTGGACAGTTCTGATTTGACCATAATTGGAAATCACCTATCTAGAGTGGAAAAAACAGAGAAACGATCTAAGGAGTAGGAGAAGCTCCAAGTGATCAAATAGAGGATAGAGAACCTGGATAAGCTGTATGACAAAACAAAGCATCTCATTGATTCAACAGTTAAACTCAGGTTTCTATTACGATGAATTACTACAAGTGAATTTGTGGTCATCACAACCCAAAGAATCCCACAACTAAAACTTATTCAATTCTCAAAATTTAAAAAGAGAACTTTGCAATTTATTTTACAACATTGCTAATGATGAATCTACAATTCTCACTCTTTATTATTTTATATTAACACTTTCTTTTAGAAAAAACAACTATAAATACACATAAATACAATAACTTAGCATTTTGCATCTCTTTGTTAATATCATACATTTAGCATTTATTTTACAAAATAAAAGAATAAAGAGAAAATAAAAAGAATGATGTATTTAGGATAAATACAAAGTGACCCATATACCAAAAGAAGGTCAAGTCTTGACATGATCAGAAAAGAATAAGTAGAGAGAGATAGTCGTACACTATGATCTGTAAATACCACCTATACTTGTAAAAAGATTCACATATTTATTTTACAAAATATAAATATCCTATACCTTTTACACTTGTATGTAGAACTAGAAATAATACAAAAATAAAATAAAATCATGAAAAAAATAAAAAGAAATAAAATTCAACAATTCATGGTACAAAAGACACATGTATATAAAACAATAACTATTTATTCTACAACCCTAACTAATTTATAAAAATCATTTTATAATCCTTAAATATTTTGTGAATAAATGAAATATAAAAAAATCATAAGAATAATAAAATAAAAATAAATTTATGGTATAAAAATCGTGTACTTCAATTAGGATACACTCAAACCCCGTTGCCTATGAAAGCTCCTGGAGCAGCTTCTTCGCATCTTCGGTCGCACCTCCTTCTCGGAGGAGCTTTGTCATCCCCCTTCGTGAATCACAACGTGTGAGGGTAGCGTGTTGGGAGGTTTTTGAGTTTGAGCAACCCTAGGTCTGCTGGCTTCAATGCCATGCTCCTCCACGAGGAGCTCAATCTCTAGAGCCGTTGAGCCATTGAGGCTATGACCCGCGGAGTTCCTAGACCTCCAGCATAGAGGACTGCATCCACCAAGTACCTTGGTTTCGTAGATTGTCTGCATTTGTTTTGTTTTCATAGGACCATACTAGAGTTGTCACATCTAGGTCCGGTCATCGAGATCATATCTCCATTTCACTACCTTAAGTCCCCGACTGCCTTCACCGAAATTCCCTTCACCTTCTCCACCCATCCATCCACATCGTTCCACCCAAGAACGAGCCACCGGCTCTTCACCTATGTCGCTTCACCAGAGAGCAATGTAGTGCCCAACCAGCCTCCCATTTCTTAATTTAACGGGTCAAGGCATTTTACCCATGACCTTTTATTTAAATTGTGCATGCTAGGAATGCAGAAGGGCCTCATTTGGAGGTCGAATTAAAGAAGCAAAACAACTTCCACACACCATTCCTTTCTAGGGATTTTTCCTCGATATTGGACCCTTATGAGCACCTCTACCTCTTGATAAACACCCCTCATCGTAGGTCTAAAGAGTATGTCTCACACAAGGCGGAGACAACCGATGTCGATGCGGCGACCCGCAATGAGGTGCATTTAATCAACAATTAACCCACAATCAAAGAATAAAACAATCAAGCTCAAAGGAAGTGTGAATTAATCTTTATTTACTCTACCATAAAATGTATAGGGAACAAGCATGTAGAGGTCGAACCACAGAGAGCAATACAAAAATGCATGAGCCTAGAGGTGCATATCAGTCATCCTTGTGTGTAAGTGGGTTTTTTTTTTATTATTATTTTTTTTTTGTTTTTATAATTTTTATTTTGTTTTTATCTTTTATATTATCTTCTTTTTATATATATATGTATTTTTTTATATTTTATAATTATATATTTATTTATTTAGTAAAGATATAAATATATATATATATAGAGATATATATATATAAAGAGAGAGGGGAAAGAGTAATAGAATATATACATACATACATGCTTAAAACATATATAGATGTATTTTTTTATGATTTTTAATATGTTTCTAATTTTTATGTTATTTTCCTGGGATTTTTGTAATTTTTATGTGTTTTAATTTCAAAAATGTCCTTAATATGGGACTAACTAAATAGGCCGAATGAAATTTGGGTTTTAAAAATATAAAATACTTTCAAAAATTACCCAAATTAATTTGAATATATTAACAATAATATATAGGAAATTATAAAAGAGAAATACATCTTTTTGGGGTTTTTAAATCATTTTTCTGATTTTTGTTGGAATTTTGGGGCTTTTTGATTTTTTTTTCAATTTTCTTTTTCCAATTTTTAGGGATTTTTGGACTGACACTAGCATAGGACGAAATACACCATAGGTAATTTTTTTGGAATTTTTAGGAAGGTTTTGATATTTTTTTGGAATTTTATAATCTAGACAGTGAATAAAAGGCATGTTTTTGATTTTTAATAAATGCAAAAACGCACCAAAATGAGAAACTAAAAATATAGCGTGCAAATACAGCCAATCAGTAGCTTAAGTCTATTTTTCCAAGATTTTTTTGATTTAATATGAAGCACAAAATAAATAGACAAAGCCTTCAAAAATTAAATGGCCTGGCAGGGGTATTTTTGCATATAAAATAGTTCACAGGGGCATCCATGCAAAAATCACAACAAAAATGCTCTTTAACTTTTATTTTCAGAGCCATTTAACCATTACAGGGACCCGGAGGGGCTTAGCTGCAAAACTTCACGCGCCTCACGTGGTTGTCGCACGTGAGGTGCAGAGGGACTAAAGTGCAAATATTAAAACATTGGGGGTCCGTATGCAAAATACACATTTTATTTACAACGGTAACCTTTATTCTTGGCATTAAATAATAAATACAAAAAGCGAAGGGGTTGGATGTGAAATTTACCCCTAAACCAAGCGCTTCATCCTGCGGCGCTGGAGGCGCCACTTATCCACGTGGCATCCATCGGACGACGGGTATCGGTTCGGCGATGAAGGGCCAGGATTAGACCCTCCTGGCTGATCTGACGGTGGTGGTGCATCTTCATCGGACGGTTGGCGTTCAATCTGGGCCGCCCCTCTCGATCCAACGGTGCGGAAAGCACCTGGAAGAACTGGGAAGAAGCTCGCCCCCGGCGAGCTTCGATCGGGGAGCTCGGGCTCCTCCGGGCACCTCCCGCGCATCTGAAGCTCTCTGATCGCAGCTGGGAGGCTTCCGCATAGTCTGACGGTGGTCTCATGGCTCCTGGGGGTCCGAGTCGATGGAGCGAGGTCGGAGAAGAAAGGAGCCCCCAGGAACCTCTTCCTGGTTGAATGCGAGTCCAGTTGGGCTCGGTTCTTCGATGTTCCTGCATAGGAAGAACCGCGGGCGAGAGAGCTTGCTCCTCGACCCGGGGTTTTGAAGCTGCAAAGCAGAAATGAGGTGGGCGGAGGGGTTCCGGCGAACGGCGGAGGAGGAACCCCGATTCGCCAGGACCTAGGGTCCTGGGTTGGACAACTATGCAGAATGGATGAGGAAGGCGTCGAGGAACGAGATGAGATGCTTGGAACGGTCGGATACGGTCGAAACAAGAGTGGAGAAGTCGCCGGAGCGGAGCTCCGGCGAACTTCGAATTTTGATTTTTAAACTACAGATATGAATTAAAACCTAATCTAATGACTGGAATGAAAAGCTGACATCTAAGTCTAACTAGAAATGCATAGAAAAGGCAGCTCTTATACCTGGGGGCCTCCAGGGAGCAGGGCGGACGCCGGAGCTCCGCCGCGACAAAATCCTCCTCTCTCCGGCCGATTCGAGGCACCAGCTCACTCCCCCTGTCACGAGGAATGTCCTAGGGCTAGAGTCAAGGCTTGAGATTGGATAAAAAGTGGCCAAATTCGAGGAGGAAGGCGGAGCTTTTTATTTATAGACATTGACGAGTGGCCTTATTGACCGGCGATTATTGATTAAACCAATGAGTATCAGATTGATCTGATTAATCGGCGGGCCTCAGTGATGATTAGGGCATGTTTCTTGTGAAGGAAGCGTCTTCGATTGACGGATGGATGGCCCGGGAAAAAAGGGAAAAGACGGGCGAGGAGACGGGATGCGTCAGGTCGGGCGGCAGGAGGCTGAGTTGACTGAGGTCAACGAAGGTCGGAGCCTTATTGGGCCACGTCAGCCGCTACGAGACAAAATAGCAAATCTGAAGGAAGATTGATTTATTTAACCCCCTAAATGATTTTATTAATTTTTTCGTATAAAATAAAAAATGTGTATTATTTCGTCTAGTATTTATTTATGATTTTTATTGAATTTTTCGAGGTGTTTCGTTGTAGTTTTATTTGGATAATATGTATATGTATGTATTTACATGTATTTTCATGTAATTTATTTTTAATGTGTTTATTTTCTTTTATTATTTTATTAGCTTATTTTATAAATTTATAATTTATTTTTGTGAATAAATAGGTATTTTTGTTTCATTTTTAAGAGTTTATTTTCATTTTTAAATAAATTTGTATATGTATATGTGAGTATACTTATAGGTATTTTACCTATATATTATATTCATTTATTTTATTTAGTGAATTTTATGTGTTTTTATTTCGGATTTGTATTTTTAATACTAGTATATAATATGTACATTATTATAAAAATATGGATGAATAAAAGAATAAAAGAATTAAATTTCCTTTTATTTATATACATTCTTCTCATAGGTATTTTGCCTATGTAATACATAGACTTATTTTATTTCTCAATTTCTTTTTGGTTTTCTTTGAGTTTTGATATGTACTAGTATTATATACATTATTTACAATATTCTAAAAATATGAATTTATAAAAATAATGAATATTGAATAAAATGAATATTTTGATCAGGTATTATGTACAAGAAGGGCCAAAAACCTAACTTTCACAGATGGGCTCTAAAAATTATGACACTAATTTTATAAAATAGTTTGGGAAATGCTATATACAATTAAAGGTGAGTTTGGTTGATTTGGAGTTTTTAATTGCAAGATATGGGTCTGTGAAGTTGAGATTTTTGCTTTTTATTTTGTGTATAAAATGTACAGTGAGTATTATTTTTACACAAACTCAATTTTGTATTTTTATTTACATTATTATCTGCAACTTTTATGTACAAAGTTTCTTTATTTGATGAATAAATAATTATGTACAAAATAGGTGTCAAAAATGCATAAATGAATGAATGACTAAATGAGATGTTTATTGTATAATTGGCCCTTATCTCCCCCTACTTTATTCCTTGTCGACCAAGTCCATGCTGGCCTTGGTCTCGGGGTTAGGGTCATAAAATATTTGCAATATTTTATTCCTTTTTCTTTTCTTCCCTTTATTCTATAATTTTGGCATTAAAAACCCTATTTTATGTATAATTAGTACAATAAATAATAGATGCTAATATGAACAAATTAATGCTATTTACATGCATTTGCTGGGGTTTTTAAGGCCAAAATGATAGAATAAAGGTGATGAAATGGAGATTCATCACCTCTACGGATTATCCACAACGATCATTGGCTCATCAAGGCAGCTCTCGAAGATGCTGAACAAGCACCAATTTGCAGATCGAAACTCGGCGGAGGTGAGTTCTTCTCCAGTTCGTTTAGGCGTCGCTCCAACCATTGGATCCTGTCCTCCTACTAGTTCTAATATATGTTGTTCATGTTAGAGGGGTCTAAATTGTTAGACACATCTAAGGATCGCGCCACCACCGTCCATCACTTAAGATGTGTCTGTTGATCCAGACGTCCATCATAAGTGGAGCACTCCTCACCGTTGGATAGAGAGTAATAATGGGTAAATTTCACCTTAGACCCCTTTCAGTTTTGCATTTGCTTTCCACTCTTGTAAATATATGTCGTAATTTAATTTTCTTTGTATAATTTGCATATAAGACCTTGTACTTTATTTATTTACAATTCAATCCAGTTGGGTTTACTTCACGTGTGCCCTCGCGTGATTTTTGGGTTATTTGCAATGTTTGTTCTAACTTTCTAGATGTTATGAAATGAACTTTATGTTTTTTTATTATGACAATACCCCTATTTGCCTAAGTCATGTGCTACGTATGATTTCACTGGAGAAATTGCATGTTGCACCATTGAACTTTTATTGCGTGTTACGCTTTGGCCCTAGAACTAGGAACTAAGAATATTTAGAGACTGGATTGCAACAACGCTTCAAGAGGTAACTTTATACTTATTTGTGGTTTAGATGAAATGAATTGAAAGGTGTTCTTGGATCATTTGGTTTCATCACATGAAACTTTTTTTATTTCCTCTACCTCGAGCAACTAGTGCGACAAGTCGTTCCCGATCGTATACGATGCGATTCTCACGCTTCTTTGATGCGCTTAAGGATCTTACCTTCCCTTCAATTTTTGCATTGTGTTTAACTCCTTGTCTTTTATTGATTGTAATTAATATTAAATAAATCTAAAAAATACCTAAAATTACTTTATCCTTCGGCTAGTGTCTAATATTTATGGTAATTTTCTTAGATTGATTTTATTCATTGTATGTTATAAAAAATTAAAACCCCTAAAAAGTGTCTCGTCTAAGTTGCAAAAATCATAAAAATGCAATAAATGGTTTAAAATTTACGTAAATGTTTTTATGTCTTTCACTGTGTTCTAACTCCAATATTAATTTTGTTTGAAAAATCTTTATAAAACCCTAAAATTCACAAAACAACTAAAAAACTGGTCCTAACTGTCCACTGTTTGAGTTTTGATAAATGCTTGATTCTTATAAAATCACAAGCATAACTGAATAATCTTAAAAAATTACCAAAAACACTTCAAAATGTTTAAAACATAAAAATGTTTCTACTTTAATTTTCTGAGCATTTTTTGCTATTTTAAAATAAATCAAAACGAGTGTTGTGTGTATGCTTTATATTTTGTGCTTGCATGTCTTTTATGAGAAATTAAATTTTGAAAAATTTAAAACAACTAAAAAAATTGAGATTTGAGTTCTTAGTTTTTAAATCGTGCTCCTTCTGTTCGACTGATGGAAAATATAACAGTTAAATAAAAATAGCATACCACTGATATTAATTACCTTATTTTCATTAGTAGTTATTTTTTTCGTTGAGTTATTGATTCGATTGAGGACATTGACATTTCAAAATTTCCACCCATAGTCGATGTTGATTTCCTGCTCATCAGCTAACACGATTAAACTCAGGGAGGCTAAAGAATTCGGAGGATTATTCAATGCAATGAAAAATCGATGAAAGAATTAAGGATTTTCTATAAACAATATACTTGGTCTTTATGTTTTTATTTTTTATTTTATTTTTATAAATTTTTATTTGGTTTTCTGTTTATCAAATTTTTTAGTTAGGAAAATGTTTTTTTATAAAAGCAATGAAATATTTAAGAGAAAATGAAGCACACACACTCAACCACTATTTTGTATTTTTAAATTACATTAAAGATAACAAAAAAAGTAAACAAAAAATACTTTTATTTTTTGATAAATTTGATTTTTTTTATTTTTTCTATATTTTTTCACAATTTTAAAGGATATAAATAATTCAAAAACATGAAATAAAATAAATAGAATAAATTATTGTTTTTTAATTTTAAAATAACAAATAAGGTCAAAATTTGATGAATTTTTTTTGAAGAGTGGTATTTTTTAATATTTTACAAAAATTCATTTTGTGATTTTTTTATTTTTATTTAATTTCTTTGAATTTTATAGTTTTTATGATTTTTATAGTTTTTATGTGAAAAAATGCCAAAATTGCATAGAATTACAATAAATATAGAAAAGCAACGTGGTTTTTTCAATAACTTTTGAAATGATTTTTATAATTTTTATTGATGTTTAGATGCAAATGGGAAAATTTTAAAAGTAATGAAAATCACAATAATACAAAATGCTATTAATGTATACAATATCTAATTAACATGATGATAGAATGTTTTTTTTTTGAATTTTCAATGCTGTTTTGATATTTATTTATTTGAATTTTATATGAAAAATAAATGGAGCCTCACAAGGGTATTTGTGAAATTATTAAATGTTACTACACTAAATGATAACAAATAAAAATGCAACATAATATTGAAAAGGTCCCAAAAACGTGCGTAGAAGCACATACACCTCGCTAGACTGGACTTGAATCTAAAGAAATTAATCTCAAGATCTAAACAATAACACAAAATTTCAATAAATGTATTTCAATTTTCACCAAAATCACTTGCAAAACATACGTTGCACTTCATATGGGACTTAAACAGTGAGGAATAAAGTGCAAATGTTCAAATACTGACAAGGCAACAAGTATCCACATATGGACTTACGTGAAAATGAAATAAATGCATGGAGTTGGTCACAAATATGCCATTAAATATGTGACACGAGGAGTGGCTCTTACGCTCTATAGATTTGATGTGACGGTCGTGACTATGGCATGGATGGCATCGATTATAGCTGGACTCTTTAATGAATGGCTTCGTCTAAACTCTACTCCCCAACGAGATTAATTTGGTTGGATCTCCCTCATCTAAGCCCTACTCATTGTCAAATCGATCATAGATCAACGCTCAATGGGTTTTACAACTGATGCACTGCATGGATTGTTGTGAAATCACCTATTCGTCGATCTGAATGTAGCTTCTACAGGAACCTCCTATGCTCGATTTGATGTTTCTTATATTCTCTCAGACGTTGCAAATGTACGCTTATAATCAGAAGAAGATCCCAACCAAATAATTAGGTCAAGAACGTGGGAGACGTGGATGGATGGGGCTCTACGGTGAAGATGGTTAGATAGGATACCATGATTCAAACTTCGGATGTTCTGCAAGTGGGAAGGGGTGGAAGAGATGGAGAAATGCAAGGTATATATGTTGGTCTAGTCAGCAATGGTTGAGCGCAACTGGACCTACTCTTATCGTGCATATCCGAGGTTGAAGATGGTTACCCGATCTAGGAGATTTGAATGAAATCGAAGTGAAGAAGAAAAGATAAATCAAAGATAAACTCACTATTTAACTATGGAGAAAGTAGAAGGGTGAAATTGCCTCGATCTGTGGCTGATATCAGAGAGGCTAAACATGCGATAAAGAGCTCCGACAACATAGTTGAATCGTGAATTTAGATACCAAACTCATACTCCAGATCAGGGATCTACTCACCTATTACAAGAGCAGAAACATTATCACTTGATCACAGGTGATCTTGGGCTAAAATCATATTAAATCCTCATCGAAGGTGGGCGTTGATTATTTATAGGATAGACTCTAGCGAATTTTGAATTTCAAAATGGGAGTGATCAGTGGCATGGTTAGCAGATCTGAAGGGTTGGTGATGGAGTTGAGTGATTAGTCGATAATTATGGAGAAGGGAGCATATGGCATTAGTGAATAGGATGCTCCAGAAAAAAAGATGAATTAATGACAATATGCAAGGTTAGCCGGTGTTAGGGAAGGACTAGCCAGTTGACCTAGGTCAACATACTCGGGCTAGCCAATCATGGAGCGTTGAGAGTAAGACAAAATACACTATATGAAAACAAATCAATAAATGAAATAATAATTCGATTAATAATCAAAAAATATTTTATTTAATTAAATAATGTAATAAAATGTGCATATTGAATTAAAGTTAATTTTTTTAAATTTTATTTAATTAGATAATGTATATACAAGGGTTAAAATAAATACAAGGTGTTAATTCTAGGTATGTACTTATATATGTACGTGCTTTTGATTTTTAATGAAATATTTATACAAATATATGCATGATTTAATATTTTAATAATATAAAATATTATACATGTTTTTAATGAGCTTTTTATTTGATTTTAAAGAATTAATTTTTTAGGTTAATTAAATACGCATAAGTATAGTACAAACATGGTGATACATATACAATATTTACATGATTTTATTTTTGTTTATTTTTGACTTTGTGATTTTTATTTGTATTGCGTATTATTTAAACATAATATTTACAATTAACTGATAAATACAATACTTGTAAATATTCAAAAAATATAAATAAATAATTGAATAATATACATAGTATGTATAGGTATATTATACAATAATACCCCAATTAGACACATTTCAAAGTTTAATTATTAATTTAATTAAACAAGATAAATTATAAAGATAATTTAATTTTGAATATACTGAAAGTGAATTTGATGAATTAGAGTTCAAGTGGAGAAGATATTTATTATGCAAGTTCGTACATTATGGCTTTTGAGAGTGTTGTCATTTACACATATATACAAATATGTGTTGCAAATAGTTTTACTATTTACAAAATAATTTTATTCACAAATTTCAAGAAGAAATAATTATTATTTCTAAAAGAATTGGTCATGATTAAAATAATGAAAGAATGCGTAATATGGAGAATATTGTACATGTAAATACAAGTGACAAATGATTCTTTTTGGATTTTCTAGCAATTAGGCCTTATCTCATCTACTTTATTCCTTGACGATCAGGTCAAGTCTTAACATTTTCTCATGATTTCATTAAGCTTGTATCTATTACATATATACATTCTTTTACTCTCTTAAGATTTCATCCATTTTTTTATTTTTTTATTCTAGGTTAAAACAACGATAAATATATAATATTTACACATGAATAGGAGTTAGTAAAGAAATCAATTTATTATTACTTACAGATCTATTATAAGGGATTTTACGTTAAAATAAATGAACAAAGATGATTAAATGCATATTCATCAATGTCATAGTCAAGATGTGTAGGTTTAGCTATAAATGCCCTGATAAATTAAATCATGGCTACAAGAGAGAATGTATCAGTGGATTTGATGCATTCTCTTTGTGTATAACCTTTATCTAGGAGTCATGCCTTCAAGGTCTCCAAATTCCCATTAGATCCCCTTTTTCCCTCAAAGATCCATTTTTATCCATTGAGTTTTGCCTCTTTAGGGTGACAGTCTTGGGTCCAAACACTGTTCTTGTGCATGGAGTCTATTTCAAACTTAATCGCTAGCATCCATCTATCCATCCCATCATCCACGAGTGCTTCATCATATGAAGTAGGATCACTATCATATGCTACTGATACATGGAATTCGTACCTTTTTGGTGGCATGACCACCCTCAAACTCCATTGAAGAGGTATATGTGTATCAACTTCATTTGTCTCTTTAAATGTGCTCTACTCATCATTGAATGAACCGAGTCCACGATGGTCTTGTTGCGTCTGTCAACAACACCGTTTAATTGTTGTGTTCCATGAGGGTGATATTGTAAACAATTTCTCTCTCTTTAATGCATTCATAGAATTCGTTTTATTAGTCCTAATGATTTGTTTCTAAACCAAAGACATGAATTCTTTGAAATTTGCTTGCTTTCCCTCAACTCTCGTCTCCGCAATTTTCGAGTAATGCGCTCGAGTCCTAGCACTTTTCTCTTTGACTTTTCTCGCAAGGTCACTTTCCTTACAGCTTAGTCTTACTTTCACGCTCGTAAGGTACAAAGGGTCAGGGATATCAAGTCAAATGTTTCAATTTGTAACGTAATAGGAAGATAAACTCATATTGCAAATGGTCATTAATAAAAGTCACAAAATACTGATATCCATTTTGAGACACGATGATGAAGGAAACTCAGAAAATAGTATGTATCATGTCAAGTATTTATTCGCATTTAGTAACCTTATTTTGAATTGATGCTCTGGTCATTTTACCTCAAACACAATGTTCGCATGTTGGTAAACATTCTAATTTTAAAAATCTAAAGATCCATATTTTACAAATCTATTGATCCTATCAATACATACATGACCAAGCCATTGATGATAAATCATGGTTAAATGATTATTATACTCTTTGGATTTCTTGGGGCATTTTTAGTAGTAAAGGATGTAACATTCGTGATGCATTCATTAATGCACAATTCAAAGAGTCTACCATAAGTTAGAAAACCATCTGCAACATGTTATCAGAAAGACTCATGACAACTTTTTTGTAAAATTTGAACTCATATCTTCAAACTAATTTAGGTACATATAACTAGTTACTTCTAACATTAGGTACATATAGACACTCTCTATGTTACAAGACTCACCCATTGTATAGAGATATTATGCATGTCTCAAGGATGACTCCTTCAAAAGTTGCATAATCTGGATTAATATCTCTCCATCCTTAAGATTTCTAATTTCTTGAAACAGATGCAGCACATTGCATACACGAACTGAAGTACCAGAACTAATAACCCACCTACCATATCATACAATGAGAAAGTTCGCTTCAATGATGAATGCACATTTTATACATGAAAGAGCATTATATTTACACTTCTCTGATGTTTACAGATAATTTGCTCAATTACTTTTATAGTGCATGTGCCAGTTGTAGTGATGATAGACACATGTTTTATTGGATATCTGCTGTGTAAAATATTGAGAGAACGAGTCAACACTCTTGAATCTTATTCTTGACATGTTGGGCTGGACTCTTCTGGAATCCATACTTCTAATTGTGCTCTATACAATTCACATCACCGAACATCTCTTTCATACTCATCATTATATTATGGCCATTCTAAATGTCCCTATGTTGCATCTGAAGCATGTTATATAGAGAACTCATACTTTACCAATGAACGAGCGATTGGTCCTTATTCCTACAATCAATTAGGGTTTTCATGATTGTTCTTGGTGAGCATATCCTAGATACTCCCCTTATAGACAAGAAGATCCAAAATTGAGCCAATTTTAATAGTTTGGCCCTATCAATTGGTGACCTCCAGATTCTTGATGAGAGGGTTCATGGATTTAATCTGCAATTAAAGATGCACAAATTAAAATATAAACAATAAAAAAAATTATGTATACACACTTCTTTGAATAAGTAATTTGAAATTTAAGTTATCTTGCTTCTTAATACTTTGAAAGACAATTCTCTTGTCCAAATTTCGAAGCAAAAGATATACTTGCCCTTATATTTCTATCAAGATTTAAGATCTCTCATCCATACATGTCACAATGAAATAATGTGAGGATATGCAATTCAGGTGAAGGAAGCAGTAACTCTTTGCAACTTACAAGTTCAATTTGCATTTCCGAATTTGGTCTTTAATAGTTGATCCCTCCACCCATGAGGTGATTTTGTCTCATTGTTAATTTACTTAATCATCAATTTTATTAGCTCGTGTCATTTACAATCCAATATCGCATCAATTATATGAGGATAGATATGAAGGTCCTTATACGTATAGCATGTCTCTTATGATAAGTAAAGTCCTCGATCCATGTGTCTTTTTACAGCGAATATATCAGTTTGCATTCACATACTTGATGTGCAATCCATGGAGATGGAACCCTTTGACTAGATGGGAGACAATGGATGTCATCTTATGATCCCCTATATTCTGTTCAAATTTTTATTGAATCAGAATGATCACGATTTATTCTTCCAAGATAATTACAATTCTGTTAATAGTAAACTGTTTATTTTTATAAGCTTAAATTAATTTAATCACATTGTATTAATTATCAATCTAATCCAAGCAACAAACAATTAGGTTTTCATCAAATTCCTATATTGCATTAGCTCTCAAAAGTATGTATTATTCTGATTTTAGTAATTAGAGTACATATTGAATTACTCATATTTACCTTCCTCAAAATTGATCGGACCAAATCGAGTTATCTTGTGTGGGAGCATTTCCTTGACATGCAAGGTGCTGAATAAGAAACTATGCTTGCAAACTTGGTCTAGACACCTTCACCATCGTGATTCAGAACAATACAATTAGATCATTGTACTTATGGCTTTATGGGTCACTCCCTTGATGATTTGCATTATACTCTGTAGTCTGCACTCGAAAATTTAGTCATCCTAAAAAAATTAGTGACTCTAAATTTCCAATCATATCAAGCAAACAAGTTTGCTTTTCCATGTAAAAGTAGTCCTACAACTATTTTAGGATAAACTACCATTTTCCTGTAATGAAGCATTCATTTAATGTTGTTGTTTGTCATATATTTCTATATAGAAGTGATACAACTATAAATTAGTGCAAATGCCAAATTTCCATTATTATGATTGAATTACTAAACACATTAAAAGAAGTCAACAAGATGATCCAATCATCTTCCGACCCTTCACTTAATATCACATATCCATGAAAAACATAGTTGGATTTGGGAAAAATAAATTCTAGAGGTTTGATATTTTGATTCTTACAATAATTAATGGAGTTTTCAAATATTTCGTAACAATAAATAGTAACAAAAAAAATTAGTTACAGTTTCGAGACTACACGTGAAAACAACATTAATACGAGAAATTATCGAATTCAAAACAATGCTCCATATTTGACATGTGTTGGCAAATTAGAATATGTCTAGACCATATAACTATGCTTAAGTATCCAAAAAGTTATTCATAATAGGGTAAAACATGAGACATATCATATATGCTCAAAATGGATTCAAACTTCCAACAATGCAAAAAACAACAAGTTATTGTACATCCCAAAATCCAAAGCCTTGCTCTATAGGGTTTGGATCATATCCAAGACACTGAACAATGGTTCTCATAACAGTTGAAGGGATGTTGTTTATTCGACATGTGGACCCACAACAAACAATTATGCAATAAATGTTATTGCAAACGATTACCTAATCCGAAATAAAGAATAGCTAATTTTCTTAATAGGTTCCTCTGTACAATTAGGGTTATGTACCATGGCCATGTTAATGATCATACTCGTTTTGATTCAAATGTTGAACCATAGAGGTTGGTTCTTGGATGAAATCTAAAAATTTAGATTAAGGATCATCAAGTACCATGAAATGATTGCTAAGAAAGGATATCTAACCTAAGAAGGAGAAGGTAATCATTCTCTAAAAGATGATGTCTGACTTAGTGATATCGATATATCCAACGGTTAACTTAATGATATCGATATAACCAAGGCCAATGTCGTAAACTGTAACAATATAGGTACACATCCTCTGACTAGAGATATATGTGTTACTATATGTCTGAGTATGTAGGATTGATAGACTCATAGGTTAATGACCTAATAAAGGTTTATACGCCAGAGAGTTTGTGTACATATGAAGGCGTATGAGTTATATGATCTTTCAATGGGATCATACAAGTTCATACTAAACCAGAATGCATGTGCTCACTCATAAGACATTGGGAATAAATTTTGTGCATGGCCGCCTCACTTTGGACACTTGATAGAATTTATAGGTATGATATACGCTTTTGGAAAGTGTATGATCAATACTGATTCCCAATGATCTAATTAGATATTTAAAGATAAAATCAACAAGAAGATAGTCTAATTGTGATCTAAAATACTGGGTTTATTCTAGGTCTTCTAGCATGTATGATGTTTGGGAATTAAGAACCCTCACGGGTGATGTGACCGTAAACAATTGAATAACCATGAAACTTCCATTATGAGTGATGAAATAGGTTTTTATTTTAGTGGCTTCTCTAGCTAGATCGATAATTTAGGTAGGCTAATTGTTTGACATTGATCTAAATACGATTCAGATGTAATGAGTAGATTCGATTTACATCTCGATTTAATCAAACATTTATGAGAGGTTCCTGAGAACTGGATTCGAGATATGATCTCAATATCCAAGTCAGTATACAACGAATATACAATTGCCCTATCCATATATCTTAGTATATGTAGAGAAAATACATTATTCTTAAAAGAGTTCAGGAATAATTAAATTGCCTATGATGTATTTAAGAAATAGTAATTACATAATTAAATATTATTTTATTATCATGAATAATATGAATATGACTCATGTTATTTTGAACACATGAGAGTTAACATCTAAGATAAATAAATATGATTCACTTAACAAATATATTACTAATGTGAATATTACAATCCATAATAATCATAAATATTATAAATATGATTTATATTATGTTAGGGATAGGATTTACAAATTAAATGTAAATTTGAATTGGATTCACAATGTATAATTAATTGTAAATGCAATTTACATTTTATACTTGGTGGTTGAATTTGATTCCAAATTGTTAGTGATTTGATTTTAATTATCAAAATTAATTTGCAAGAATTATTTTTTAATTAGTTAAAGAATAAATATTTAATGTAATTAGATTACATTATATGGTTACTACAGAGATGTTTTCACTCCAATTCGCCATGGACGTCCATGACTCTTAAAGGGAAAGGAGGGTTTCTCCTTCCCCCTTACAGGTATGGCAGCCGTTAGTTCTACTCATTCATGAGAATCTTGTTGATTTAAATGAAATCTAATATGTAAGGATTATTTGCAACATATTTATTTTCTTTTACATTTATTAATTGTTGTTGCGATTTATTGCAAGTAAATTTCAACCATTGATTTTAATTAGTAGGTCATCTCCAACATCCAATTAACTATAAAAGGAAGGGTGACCCCAGTATTTTGTACTGCAATAATTTTAACATAACATGTGACAATAAATCTCTCTCTCTCTCTCTCTCTCTCTCTTGCTCCCATACATGTCCATATGTTCTCTCTCTAAACTGTAGTGGTCATCTAGTTCAAGGCCTCTGAGTGAACGACCATCAACGTGTTGTTTTTGTACTATCAGATCGATTGCTCATGGATCTTCACCTTTTTCATTGTGTCTTGCTCATGAAAAAGGGTCCATATTTCGTGAGATAAATTAGGAGATTCTTTGCTTGGATTATTAACTCAAATTGCGTGAGGTACCTGTCTCATCCACACGCAAGCAAGTGCATTCTTCAGCAGATAAGACTTGAGACAGGAGGTCTCTTCATTTAGAGATTTGTGATGGCAAATATGCTCACAAATATGCTTCGAGAGGTAACACTAATTACTCATTTGTGATCTTGATTAATCAATTTCACAACTATTCTCGAATCATGTGGTTTCATCTATTTAAAAAATTTTAATTTCATATGCTCCTTGCAATTTGTATGACTAGTTGCCTTAGATTTTACTTGATGCAATCTACACACTTCTGTGATGTGCTAAGTCATAAACCATATCCCATTTTATTGGCCTTGCACATCATGGATGCAAAGAGATCGGATCAAATTGAATCTATGTCTTTTAGTTGTACTACTTGGCATGATATTGGAAAAAGTAAAAAATTTAAGATGAAATCACATGGTATAGGAACCATTCCCATACTATTTCATCAAGACTACACAAATATAGGATTACCTCTTGAAGTGTTGCTATGAACTTTGTAGATTACAAAGGAAGAAGCCTCTCGACTCAAGTCCAATCCAACAAGAGTGCACTTGCAGGCGTGATGACTCGTGGACTTCCCATAATCTTGAGCAACAATGCAATAAGGAACCTCTTGATTTCATATCCCAAAATGGTATCTTCTTCTTAAGTATGATGCACGAAAAGATGGAGTCCCTTGAGTAACAAATGCGACGACGTGATGTTTGATGTAGGTGGACGAGATATGGTTGTGGAGAGAAAAAAATTATGATGTATGGAGAGAGATCATTGTTTATGTAAAAATGGCATACAACTTATGTGAAGAGTGATAGGGTTACCCTCCCTTTTACAACATTTTGGAAATCCATGGAAAACAATCAATGTGCTTTAAATAATAAATGGTTTAGATTGATTTGGGTTTCCTTTTAGTTTACAAAAAGCACAAAAAACACAAAGAGATTATTTGGAAGTAATTTTTAAATTATATTAATTAAATAAATTATCAATCAAAAAGTGTATTTTAATTCATTTAAAAATTTGTTCCATATATTATATTTAGGGTGGATATCCACGATGGTTAACAAGTCATGTATGTCCACTGTAACGTGCAATAAGTAAAATAATTAATGAACAATATTATTCAATAATAAATAAATAATTCCAAATTATTTGTTATATTTGCAATTATGACACTAACTATTGAGAATTAAATTCTCCCATCCTATATTTAATGTAAATAAAATTTATATTAAATTGTATAATGTCAATCCCATTCACATTAGCATATAAACTATGAATCTCATTCACAATTAACTCTCTCTAGGATATTATGGATCATATCCACATTATCCACGATGATTCCAGATAGTCTTATCTACATTAATCACATTCATTATAACTAAATCTAATTCAATTATCTTGGGTGTCAATATTTACATTAAATATGATAATTAAATCCTATTTAATTATCAAAATTTTCTAGTGCTCAGATTAAGTTTCTCTTGGAACAATTCTCAAACTTTTTCAAGAATTGTGTGCTTTCTCATCTGTTACTTGGAGATAAATTCAGGTCTATTGAATATGTAATGTTTGTTAAATAGGATTGTGAGATCCAATCTCATATCCAGATATAGAATACCACATAGAAATCTTTGATCGTGTTAGACATGTATCCCATCTACTCATTGCATCTGAATCATATTCATATGTCCAACAATTGGATCAAGATCAAATATCTAGTCTACTGAAGTGAGTCATTGAAATCAAAACTTGTTTAATCACTCCCTTGGAATAGAACCGTCATGGTATAAAATTATTTAAGATCACATACCCTTGCTTATTTCTAATACACATACGTTTCTCGTAATAGAAGACCATGATTAAAACAAAAGTTCTTATCTCATTTTGAATTGTGTCATTTATAGTTTTGCTATTAGGTTCATTATTCGATCGTTGGGAGTCAGTATTGATCATATGCCTTCGAAAACTTATATCAAACCCACAAATGTTGTATTACTTCCAAAGGGAGATGACCATCAATGAAATTTGGTTGGTTCCCATATCCCACGAGTGAGATCATGTCTTATGGTTTGGTAACGAACCTGTACGATCCCTTTGAGAGATCATACTACTCATATGGCTCAGTATGCACACCATCTTGATAGTGTATAGACATTGATTAAGTTATCAACCTAATGGTCTGCCTAATGTACATAGTCGGATATATAGTAATTCAAATGTCTACCGTCAGAGGATGTGTGCCTTTATCATTATAGAATACCACATATTCCTTACTTATTTTGATCACGTTAAGTCAACACTTTGACTTAATAAATTAGACACATCTGAATCTCTATTCCTTTGTAGAGGATATGCACCAACAGATCGATCAAATATCAATTATTGGAGGAAGGATTTCCGTATCTATTTCATGATGGACATCATCTATTGTTAATAATTTAATGGTGCTAGGTAAGTGCTCCATCTAAATCTTAAGATATCATCTCAACACTAACCACTATGATAAAACCATTAGATCAACAGTTATGAGTATAAAGATGGTCGTTCTACATAACCCTAATTATATGAAGGGACTTATAAGTGCAAGCATTCATTAATCTAATACATGTAGCGAAAGTTAATAAATTTTCTGGATTTAAAAGGATTACAATGACATTTATTGCCGAAATGGTTCACCAAGGGCTCATATTATAGTAAATAAACCCTTTGAGTCCCAACTCTTTTTGATATATAAAAGAGTTAGGGTTTGAACTTACTACATGATGTTGTTTATCTGATAAATATTAATCCATGTCAGGGAGTGAAAATTAATTACTTTTATTGATATATAAAAGTGGTAACTTAAACCCTCACTCTTTTGTCTTGACGAGGATATAGCTCATAAGTTTTCATGCTCTGTTAGTTTTAAATTACTCCTCTAATATAACCTCCTAAACAATTATATTCAGGTGAAAATGACAACTAATAGGGAGTAGATGTACAAGCATGTACATGATGGTTGTGTTTTAGAAACTTTCCCATGGGTTGTTTAAGAACTTGTAGAATTTGTGTATGCCCATTGTTCCAGTGTCGTGGTTATAGATGGTATCATCTTACATCATTGTCAAAAGTGTTTATTACTAAAGAAAGTTAAATTATGAAGTTGAGTAACACCTCTATAATAATGGATATATTGAGGGTTATCATATTTGTTTGCAAGACACATAGCTCATTATTAACAAAAGTAATGAAACAAATAATGCATATAAAATTAACAATTGTTGAAATGGAAATCGACATTGTTAGTCCGGAATTTAACCCAAATTGTCTTGATGAAGAGGAATCAAATTGTGACTCAGAAGAAATCTATGAGTTGTTATGCTACATCCAGTAAGATATATTATGGCATGCGGACAAAAGTCATGAAGTTGTTATGCTACATCCAGTAAGACAGATGCTCTATTCTTACAATTTACCTCCATTCTTATGTAAAAAGAGACATTTATGTTCTTATAATTGTTGATGCAACGACCTAACCATCCAGGAAAATATATCAATATGTTTATATATCCTCATATATATCATTTAAAGACTCTTTGGATTGATGGAGAGAATTGATGCGATGCAAATAAATGTCTTATGTAAATTAAACAGTTACTGTACTTTGGATGATAAGTGACTTCCCTGCTTAGGGAATGTTATATGGATCGAGTATGCATGAAAGAAAAAACTGTCCTTATTGTATACAAAATTATTTCTACTTCAGCATGCATGAAAGCCACTTTTTTATCGCCAAAGATGTTTTCTCTCCAAAGATTATATGTATTAGAGACGTAAACAACCATCTAAGAGCAATGTAAAAAATGTATTAGATCCTCTGCAGATTTTTATCTGTTTTATGATATTATCCAGTTTAGATTAATTAGAAAATTTTATTCATGACCATCTAGTTTTGGAGGTACTCATAAATATATTAAGAAGCGTGTATTTGGAAGATACTACATTTGAGCAAGATTGTTATACAACACAATTCAGATGCTATGCATATCGAGAAAAATATTTTATATAACATCTTTTATACATTTATGAATATTACTAGTCGTAGAAAAGATATACTAAATTCTCAACAAGATTTAACAATTGTTTCCAATCATCATGAGTTATATAAGGGATCCCCATAATAGGAAGGTCGAATTTCCAAAAGTAAAGTATATGTTGGATATAAATAAAGAGAATGGGCTAGAAAATTAAATTTTTAAGACATATACACATCTAATATTTCTAATATTATTGATTTGAAAAGGTATTATTGTAAAGTAATGAAGAGTCATGATTACCATGTATTTATGTAAAGATAGCTACCAATTTTAATCAGAGAGTTATTATAAAAAATATCATTAATATTCTACCAAATACAAGTAGATTCTTCCAAATTATATTTTCATCACACATTCATCAGAAAGAGATGGGGTGTCTTGAAAAATTAATCCTATGATTATGTTTAATATGATGGAAATATTTCCTCTAGAACATTTCGATAGCATGGAGCATCAGCTGATTCACCTACCATGTGGAGTTAAATTCCGTGGGCCCATTAAGTTTCGACAAATGTATCCACTTGAAAGGAAATTTTTCACAATATCTACATCGATATTTTCAATTTTATATTACACGAGATTTGAAACTTTAATTCATGTTCTTCCTCAAAAGAAAAGTGTGAAATAAAAGAAAAAATAAGGGGTCCATAAGGTCACATAATACATACAAAGAAATAGCAATATTTTGTGTTATATACTTCACCAATGTTGTTGAGACTATCCATAATTAAACCAGTATGAACGAGATAATTTATTCTAATGAACAAACACATATTAGTGTCTTCCCGTCAATCGGTTCATCCAATATGAAAGGTTAATGAACGTTTATTACCAAAACAAGAGAAACATGTTGCTAAATTATATGCACTTGACAATTATGAGGAATTAACACCATATGTCAAGTACGTTACCATCTTTTACAATTAAGAAAACATTAATTAGCTCTTTGTCCTCATGATTGTTTTTATGTATTTATATTTTTAAATTTGGAAGGAGAGGTTTTGAAGAGAACTCCAAATATAGAGAGGATCACGTTGTGAGCGCATATCATACTAAATTTCTAGAATGCTTTAAGAATCGAACAATAAAATTTGATGATAACAAAAGAGGTTCTATGATTTTAAAATATTTTTCACACTGTTGTATGTATATGGTTCTATCATAAAATTGTTCCCTAAGTAATGGCTACCTATTCCATACCATAAATTCCGGTAGACACTTAACCACTCATAATATGGAGTAATGGTTTGTGGATCATGTTACGTCGAAGACGATTTAGAATACTATGGAATCTTGAAGGGAGTTATATAAGTGGAATATATTGATATAGCCTAAAAAAGTCATTCTTTTTTATGTGATTGTTATGATCCAAAAGAAGGCATAGTGACCGATTGAAGTTATAATGTCATTGATGTTATATGATGAACATATATACGGACATTTAGACCACTCATTATTGCTTCACAAATGGACCAAGCTGTTATATTTACCATGTATGAAGAAAAAAATGTTGAATCATCACAATTGTAAGATTTATATAAAAAATTAGGCTCCAAAAGAAGAAATTCCAAATGAAGCTTTTTTACGTAATAACGAGTGGAATAATGTATCAAAACTAGTTCCAATTTTTGATTGTTTTTCATTTAGCTGATATTGAGGTTATACTTGATGATTAACATAAAATGTGGAGATTCTAAATGAATACTTTAATAACATCACTTTCAATGAAACTTATTAATGTTCACAAAAATCAAACAATGAAGATTAACACTTAACATTTGCTAAAGGTGATATGTTCATGTGTTCCTTCATAAATTCTTTTTAAAAATGTAATTAATTTTGAATTTTGTCATTTATAGTTATGCCAGATTTCAGACGTAGTAGCTCACATTGACCTCATGAATTAAGTCATCTTTGGAACTCATAGTACCCATCTTCAAGTAGGTTGTTGACCTCTCTTGTTTTTTCAGGACCTCCTTCAGAGAATGCACAAGAGGTCATGGCCTACTACGAATCTTACGATTATCCTCCTTATCCATTATACGAAGGTGTAAATGATGAGACCTCTTCCTCAACTTTACCCAAGCCTTGTCCTACCTTAATCTGTGAGTGTTCGTCCATGGTTCTATTCTCACCATCTTCTACACATCCGATCATTGACATGCAATTATCATCCCGAGGTAGATAGACTTTAAAATCCTACATTCTCTTAGAGTAATATACATATGTAAGGTAAAAATCAGTTGTAATTTCTAGTTACATTTTTCATAATTTATCTCTTATTAATAATAATTTTTATAATTTTTAGGGATTTTATGCATATGAGCTTAATTGATAAGGAGTTAACAAATACTATCAAGACACATTTGTTTAGCAAACAATTTTGGTGGTGTCACATTCTCGCTAGTATATTTGAGTGATTGATAGATATATTTATTGGAAAAAAATACTTTCGATCTTTAGATGATAATTTTACCACTACTTTAGCTTTGATTCATTATTAATATTTTTAAAGTATAAAAATTTTGCAGCTGTTTGCGGAAAGAGGCTTATCATCGAGCCCTTACCCTTTGATGGAAAAGAGAATGAACAACATTTTCTTCAGTCAAGGAGGGACTTGTATATATGATATGTCATAAGGAAATAGACAATAAAATTATTAATTGAAATATGCCAAATAATGAACATAGGAAAGGTAATAATTTTCTTATTTTCATTACAAAAAAATATAGAAACATATTTTTTCCTAATTTAATCTTCTAGTTATATTGTTGCATGTGGGTTGATTTTAGTGACGCATTCATTTGTGAAGCTAAGTTTGGATGAAGGTTAACAATGAGAAAGGTAAACTGCCAAAAATAGAAAATTTAGTCGACTAATAATTTGAAGAAAGATAATCAGATTAGAGCTGAGTAGGTATTTTCATTAAATTTAATCCACTATTTATATTTCTAACTTGTGGTACATATATATTTTTTTCTAAAATGTTAAGCTTCTTTATCAAGCTGCAAAGTTGGAAGGATAGACATTTATTCAAGAGATGTGATATAGGACCCACATGAGTCGGAAGGTGGGAGAGTCTCGATGGTCCACTCTTGTGGTAGAGGAAACAATGGTTAGTATTTTATAATATTTCATGTTAGAAGCTATTCTAGATTTATGTGTTATAATTTTTTTACTTGTATTTAAGTGTTGGTATATGATTCTTAATGTAGAGGAATGGGCTTGGACTCCTAAGACAGATTTACTCCCCGTTGATAATGATATTTGAAATCAAGTATATTAAACATTTATATAACTATATTTTTAAAAAAATATCTAAATTTCTAACAATCAGAGTTATTGTAGATATTAGAAGAGGTATGTCGTTGCCAATGATAGACATATGCTTTTTAAAATGAAATCATTTTTTATTTTTAATCTATTTTACAAATAATTTTGACCATCGAATTTTTGGATTGGTCTAGGAGAGATGTTGACCCCGGCCAACTCCCCCTCCCGGATCCTTCTTCGCCCGAATCCGAGTTTTAATTCCTCTTCTTGAAATTTTCTCGATCGGATCTGATTGCCTCCTGCCCTGATTTCTTCGCCCGCTCTTCCCCTTGGATCAGCGACCCTCGCGGATCCCGAGGGAATGGCGGATCTTTCCATCTTCCTTTAGACTTTGGTTCCAAACCAAAATTATGAAATCTTTGAACATTTCAAAGGTTTCTAAAGGGAAGAAATCTTATATCATACATAATCATCAACAGATATCACATATCCATAATGTTTACTATGATATAGATGATCCGCATACATCAATATGTATGAGATCCTGAATACCTTGACATCTTACACCTTTCCCAAGGAAGGGTGTATTTGACATTTTTCCTTTTGAATACAATATTCATAAGTATGTAAGTTTTGAAATTTTAGACATTCTAAAGTTTCATCTCTTACTAGTCTATTGATTAAATCAATAGACAAATGTCCAAGGCTTAATGCTCGATCAATATCAAATGATCTTCATCCTCCTATTGATCTTGAGGTTTAATTTCAGTATTTAGAAATGTTAATGAACCATTCATTAATTTTCTAATTTATTGGAGTCCACTAGATTTTAGATTACTTTCTGAAATATCTTTATCATAACTCTTTATGATAGGTCCCTTCCAGAATTCATGTTTCTTTCCAACATTTAGAAACAAACAATGAGTGTATTCTAATGTCTAGGTCATAGAGACATTCTCTAAGACTAAGGGCTCTCCCACTGAAATTATGAAATCTAGTAATCCAATGGAAATTGTTGCAACAATTGCATTAATGTCCATCTAGATAACTATAAACCTTAAGATCAAATTTTCCAGTCTTCTAAAACATATACAACCCATTGCAAGTATTGTTAGAAGATTGAGATACAATTATTAGACTTTATCTTATTCAATAAGTAAGCCAATATCAATGATTTATGTAGATTATTCTGATGCCCTATCCGAGTCCTTCTCTAAGGATTCTAGACAGACTTGATAGTAGTACTATCAACACATCAATTTATTGCAGTATTGGCATTCATCCAACTCTTTGGATGTCATAAGGAAGTCACAGAGGTACAGTCAACTCTTTGACTAT
Source organism: Ottelia alismoides (assembly GCA_037367405.1). Lineage (NCBI taxonomy): Eukaryota > Viridiplantae > Streptophyta > Magnoliopsida > Alismatales > Hydrocharitaceae > Ottelia > Ottelia alismoides. Next base: position 765,529 of record JAZKJV010002956.1, read on the forward strand.
ACTTCTTACTTTGGTCCAACCCATGCTTCCACTGCGCTCCCTTTATCTATGAGCAACCATTGCTTAAGACTAAGGATCGGTTACGTTAAATTCAAAAGAATTCAATGTAAGATCATTTCAACATTTATACATGCTTCATTAGATTCTTACAATATGAATATTATGAAGCTTCATGAATGACTAGAGTATAGATAGTAGAATAATGACACTCATTATCTACATCCATCTAAACTCTTAAAACATAGGTTCAGGTAGGTACTCAAACAATTTGAATACATCATCTCTTATAGAGCCACCATTCTGCATGATGCAGCGAACCATCTCATTCATGATAAATGTGAAGAGCACATATGTATGCCAGAATATCTTCATTAATTTTATAAGGACTATTTGACAATTGCGATCATCATCGATATGTCACTTTCAAAGTACATCTGATGAGATATCAAGACTATAGAGACATACAAACCCTAGGGTTGTAGTCCTATTATCCATTTAATTGTCATTCCTCATTATTATGAGGAAATTTGCACATTGCAACCACATATATTATGTGTACAACTGCAAGTGCAATATCTGCATCATGAGATCAATCCATGATATTTTATTGGTTATCATTGAGTATAACATTGAGTGGGTTTAATGAAGGATTATCTGAAATAAGAAATTTACATAAGTATATCTATATATACATATATTTTACTTTGATTTAGGCATTTTTATATCAAAGTTGTCTTGCCATGTCAACACTGTAAGTTCATTCCCTTAATCACTTTCAATGTAAGAGATATACTTACCATTATATCTCAAGCAAGATCTGGGATCTCATTCCTTATCTTTGTTACATCCCAATAATATGAGAATCTGCAACTCGGATAAAAAGAAGCGGGAACACATTCCGCCTTGCAAGTCCAACTTGCATTTCCCAATTCGGTCTTTAACACCTGGGCCCACCACCTCTAAGGCGATGTTGACCCGTCATTAATTGAACCAACCGTCAACAGGAATAGTACTCGCTATGCGCAATCCAATATCGCCTCAATAATATGAGGATCCAATATTGGGGTCACTACGCATACGGCCTTACTCTTTCGAGAAGCAAAGAGCCCGATCCAGATGCGCTTGCATACATGATATGTCACTTCGGACATGCGTCTCCCAAATACAATCCCTGGCGACGGAACCCTTCGCCTTGACGGAAGACCATGGATGTCACTTATGTGATCCTCCATATCATATTCAAATTCTAATTAATTACTATGAATCATATTCATTATGATTAATTCTTCCAAGGGAAATAAATCTCTATTCATAATAGAGTGTTTTAATTTTAATTGGATTCCAATCAATCTAATCATATTAAATTAATGATCCAATTAATATCCAACAAATATTTTATTGTTACTCGAATTATGGTATTATCTCAAATACGTATTATTTCAAATTTTAATAATTAGAAATACATCATGATTTCTTAAGCATTATACTAACCCTACCCGATGTCATGGCCAGTACCGACGAGAGTGGGACGGACCACATACGTTGCAATCCGCACCCCAATGCTCTCCGACTAGACACCATATCCACCTCGGGAAAGGATAATGCAAAATAAATCACTTCGTACTTGAGATGATCATCGGTTTTTCAACCGAAATTATACCATATAATAATAATCAAAACATTTTTTGATTAACATTATAATGAGATTTGCTAAACAAATCCCAAGTCCTATTCAAGCAACATGTTTGTTGGAATGTTGATCATGTAGATCATGTAACCAATTAGGGATCTAGATCACATCTAATCAATTATTGGTTAAGGCAATGTCATATAAGGGAATAATTATCATCAAATATTTCACAAATATTTATACACAATTATTCTAGTAAATTAAACAATTTAATTTCACTAATTGAATAAATAACAATCACTATTTAAGCATCAAGTTTGATGATTGTGTTTCCAATTAAGATTTAGATCAAATCTAATCAATTAATTGCTTGAGGCCAAGTCAATTATGTAAATAATGATCTTCCAATATTTCACAAATATTTTTCATGATTATTTCACGAAATTAACAATTAATTTCACTAATTGACAATCACTTGGTTCTAGATTAGGACTGTAATTTCAGTAGTAACCCCTACTTACTAAAATTAACATATCTCAATCAATTTAAATACAAATTAGTCAAACTCAATTTTTAAAGATTGCTAACTTTATTTAGGACAGAAGACAATGATATTCCATGCATTTCGAGGCGGATCTAAACAGTAATTAACTCTTTAATCATGTTAAGAACTACAGTTCCCGCAACAGTGCATACATGTTCACTAAATCGACCATATCTCGAGCATACGAAATCCGATTTACGCAAACTCAGATCCTATGGTTTCCTTTTTTAATGAGGAACAAAATCTAAGAAAATAATTCGTGCTTAAACAATTTAAACATGGCCGAAATTATTTACTAAGCAGATCTGCGAAATCAAATGCGATAAAAACTTTCGCGGCCTTAACGAACCCAAGTCGTCCTCGGTATTCGACTCATATTCGAAACCGTCGACCTAAGGCTCTGATACCACTTGAAGGATATTGAATTTATCCTCAAGCGCATCATGGAAGCGTGATCGTTGTATCGGATACGACGAAGAACTACTAGTCGTACTACTTGTTCGGTGCAACAGAATTTAAAATTTTTCGTATGATGAAACCATATGATCCAAGACCGCTTATTGAATCATTTCATCTATAACCACAACAAGTATAATGCAATACCTCTTGAAGCGTGGTTGATCGAGTCTCTAAGAGAAGAGACCTCCTGTCTCAAGTTCGATCGTCGGTGAGATCGCTTGCGAGCGTGGGGATGAACCGCGTTGTCCTCGCAATCCAAGAAGTTGATCCAAGCATAGTTGCTCCTAATCTCGTCGCACGAGATCGAACATCTCCTTCGTGAGTGCAGCACTCCAAGAAGACGGAGAACCTAAGAACGTCGAAGCGGTGGTGCGGTGGCGAGAGCGTCGACGATTCTCTCCTCTAGGTTTTGGTGGACAACCACCAAGTAGTGGGAGAAGGAGTTGGCGTGTATGGAGAAGAAGGGAAGAGAGAGAGCCTCCAATATTCTATGTAAAGAGAGAGCATGGTATGTCTCTCTATTTATAGAGTTTTGGGATCCATGGATCTCAATCCATGTGACATACAAAATCAATGGATGAGATTGATTTATGTCAATCCAATGGCTAAGATTGTTGTTGGTAAAACCAAAAATTTTAGATCAAAATATATTTGACAAAATCAAATACAAATTAGTCCAAAATTACACCAAATAAATAAGGAGAGAATATACATGGAGATTACATCTCTATGTACATTCCATATGGACGGCCACCCATTCCTATTTGGAATTGGGTGCCACCCAAGCTTTCCATGAGGAGAGCAATCTCATGACATGTCATGAGATTGCATATCTTAATAGAAATCTCTTTATTTATTTCCAACAACTTTTGTTGGGTTTTATTCTTAAAAAATAATCCACAATTATATTTTTGAATAATGCAATCTTGCCATTGAAAAATTGTGAATCATATTCACAACCCAAAACTACATATAATTTACATTGTCAATTAATTACACAATGTGTATCCAATACACATAATAATTAATCAGCACATATAAATTATAATTAGCTCTCTCTAATACATTATAAATCATAATTATAATATATTATAAATAATTGGAGGGACTTCTTGGGCTGGATGAACTATATTTTTAAATGGAGATCAAGGGAAACTCTTCTTAGAAAAGCCAGGAGAATCTTCTTAGCTTGGCTTCTCTGGAATATATGGATTGAAAGAAATAGAAGAAGATTTGATGATGATCATTCTTCTATTTTCTTCTTGATTAAAAAGGTGCAGCTGGACACAAAGATAATAATCCCACTGGTCTGTTCAAATCTTGTAGTAAATAAGGATGAGGAAGATTTCTTGCAGAAAATGGGGTTTGAAGCGAAAAAGAAGGAGAGGATTTGGAAGATCTTCTGTTGGGGGAAACCAGAAAATGAAACTTTAAAACTTAATACAGATGGAGCTTCAAAAGGCAACCCGGGGATTGCAGGAGGAGGAGGAGTCATTAGGAATCACAAAGGAGAGATGATAATTTCTTTCTCTTGTTTCTTTGGAGTTGCTACCAATATGGAAGCAGAACTCAGAGCTGCGGTAGAAGGTCTGGTCATCTGCAAGAAACATAGTTTTAATAAGATTTGGTTGGAACTGGATTCGGAGGTGCTAGTAAAGATGATAGAGGAAGGAGTTTGCAAAATTCCCAATCTTAGATTTTGGTGGAATGAGATTATTTCTGTCAAACATCTTATAGTGAAGGTATCACATGTTTATAGAGAGGCTAATGGGGCTGCAGATTATCTGGCTAACTATGCAATTAGACAAAGACAGGATCAGACATTTTATAATTACAGTTGTTTACCAGCAAAAGTTAAGGGAAGCATTGCATTAGACAAAGAACAATTGAGCTATGTCAGATTTAAATGATGAAAACTTGATGTTTAGGATCTGGTTTGCTGCTGAGGCTCATGGAAATTTTGATGAAAATATTAGATGTCCCTTCAAATTTCAGACGCCGGTTATACTGATTCTTGGTTGGTTATGGGAAAGTGGGAATAATGATGACGCTAGTACTTCGGATACTGGAGCAGGATTTTGGCAGGAGATAGTACTTTTTTGGCTCTTTCTCGAGACAAAAAGTGAGGTTTGGCATTTCTTTATTATATATAAAGGGAGATATGTTCTTGTTGTCAACCGACATATCAAAAGAATGGCGACTTCCATTGTGTTCGGGCGGCAACTACAAGGAGCAGGTTTTCAACACCAGGTTCTAAAATCTGAAGCTTTCCTTTTCCTTCTCGAGTCTTCAGATTCGTTGCTTGATATGTTTATGAATGAGTTGGAGAATGAGGAGAATGAGTTCGTGTTCTTATATAAAAGGCTTGGGATAGCAGAGTCCAGATTCTTTGATAATGTCTATCCCTTCAAATTATTGGCAGCCAAATACAGAATGAGTCTTATTAGTCAAAGAAATTTTTTGAATGCTCATTTGATTCTGGGAAAAAGTGTAGTCTTAATGATGGAAGCAAGGATTGATTTCTGGAAGTTCAATTTCGACAGAGATGAAATTATTCCTCCTGTTAAAGTTCAGTTCTTTAAACTAATGAACAGAACTATTTCTCTGTTAATCAACCGAGTCAATTCAGCTTGTGAACTATACATTAATGTTGGGAATGCTTACTTGGACTTAATGGATTACTGGTATGAACTATACCATGCTGGTGTTGGTCTCATGACTGCTATTTCTATTTACCAGTTCTATTGGATACTTCTGGTTGATTTTGACTCCAGATGCAGTAATGACTATATTCAGCACTGTTCAACGCCAGATTTTGTTGACTTATTAAAGTACTCGCTACTAAGGGAGTCAATTTATGCTCCGATTAAGGAAGAAAAGGGTTCACCTGATTTATATAAATCAAAAATTTATGAGAACTACTATTTCTCTATTAAAGGTATTCCAAGCCAGAAAAATATTGAATCTTTTTTCCACAATAACTCTGAGAGGGATCTGTTGCATTGGAAGCTGGAAGATGCAAAATTGATTCTGATGGATTTGCTTAATGCCTTATTATCCCTTCAAAAAAATTTCTTGGATGCTGATGGAAGAGTGATCAATAGGAATTATATTCTAATTTGGGCCATACATGTTAGTTGGATGGGATATCCAATTCATACCTGGACTGCTGATTGGCTAATAAGGAAGAAGGCACTGGAAAGAGGCACTAAAAGAAAAAGGATAGAAGAAGCTGATATTATTGGAAATCAAAGACCTTCTCCTATGCTTCTTATGGACGAAGACTCTTCCGTGCAATCTTAATATCTGGAAAAATGAGGACTGGACTTTTAAATAATTTTGGGTATTTAAAGCCTGGAAAATTCCTTGGCGAGCTCTTAAGGAAGTGCACACATCCATTGGATGTGTGCACAGAAGTTAAGTACTTTTTTTTGTTTTACAAAAGCTAAACTCTGTTTTGCTAAGAAAGCCTTAATCCTTTTGGTTTCTTTTGGTTCGATTGAAAGGCTCTGATGACTCTTCACTTCTGGGTGGACCCTGAGAATTTGGAAATATATACTGGAGCATTATGAAGACTGGATTTATGCTGATGGTCATTACATGGAGATATTCCTTTTGGGTACTGGAAGCCTGGATTATTCCTTGGCAATATTCTAAGGAAGTGCACGCATCCTATGGATGTGTGCACAGAAGTTAACTACCCCTTTTTCAACACATGATTACAACTTTTCTCTAACATGTCTGGAAAATCTTAACTCCTTTGATTTTTTTTTCTTTTTGTGACACATGGAAAGACTTGGAAGATCCCCCTTTATCTCTATCATGGAGTATGGACATGAAGATAAAAGCTGACGAATTTGATAAAGTGGCTTCCCTTTGCATCCAATGGTGAAGTCTGAAAGTCATTATGAAGGAGGCAAATATAAGCAGGAAGAAGACCCAATTATTGGGAAGAAGATGGTTAAGCAAACACACTCTGTGCTGGGTCTGTAAAGACCAGATTCTGACTGAACATCAGATTGTATTTTAGTTACCTTTTTGTTTCAATTCCCTGTTTAGTTGACTCATATCTGTAATCCCCCATGAAGGGCTCCGCTTGTTCTATCATGGTTGATGAAATAAAAGGCAGCTACCTGGGCTGCAAAAACTAGGTTTTGGGAAAAAATATAAATAATTGGATATTTCTATACACATTATTCTTATCCATAATAATTAAATCACATTTAATTATATTGGATAATTTCTTCATACTTCAAGATGATTAAATCACATTTAATCATGATTTCTTCATTGCTTAGATCTTATGGAATTATTCTTGAACCCTCCAAGAATAATGCAATCTATGCAGATACTAGGAGATAAGGACATGGCGATTGTATTGTTCCACGTATAGTGACTTGCATATAGAGATCATATCTCATATCCAGATCGCGGGCCTCTCATAGATGCTTGATTGAATCAAGGCCGTAAATCTAGTCTTCTCATTGCATCTGAATCATATTCAGATCAATGTCCAATAATTGGATCAAGATAAGATTACTTCTCTACTGAGAGGAGTCACTAAAATCCAGACCCATTTCATCACTCCCTAGGAATGGAAGCGTCATGGTTATACAATCGTTTATGATCACATCACCCTCAGGTATTCCCAACACTTGTATATTATCATACTGGAAGATCCAGAATAAACCTGAAGTATTAGATCAACTTTACACTGTCTACTTCATGGTTTTATTAGTAAGTTTCTCATTCGATTATTGGGAGTCGGTATCGATCATATACTTTCCAAAAGCATATATCATACCTTGGTCTTGATCATATACTTTCCAAAAGTATATATCAAACCTACAAATTTAGTCAAGCTTCCAAAGCGAGACGACCATGCACATGGAATTTGATTCTTCCCAATATCTCATGAGTGAGCTCATGTCATCTGGTTCAGTAACTGAACCTGTATGATCCCTTTGAGAGATCGTATTACTCATATGCCCTTATATGCACACCAACGCGCCGGTGTATAGACCTTGGTTAGGTCATCAACCTATTCGTCTGCCAAATGTATATACTCAGACATATAGTAACACATCTTTCTCCGGTCAGAGGATGTGTGCCTGTATTGTGACGACATACGATATAGGACTTTGGTTATCTCGATCTCGTTAAGTCAACTCTTTGACCAAACTAATCTTACACCTCCGAATCTCTATTCTTATGCAGAGGACCTGCATCAAGAGGTCGGTCAGATATCAGCCTAAAGAGATGAGGATTGCCATCTCCTACTCAGGCTGGAGATCATCTCTTAACAATCATTTGACGGTGCTTGATGAGTCCTCAATCTAACTCTTTAGATATTCATCCAAGCACCAGCCTCTATGATTCACTAGTTGAATCAACAGCTGTATGATCATCAAGATGGCCATGGTACATAACCCTAATTGTACTAAGGAACCTATTATACAAATTATTCATTCTTCATTTCAGATCAGGGAATGATATGTGCAATAACATTTATTGCATAATGGCTCGTCGTGGGCTCGCATTTCCAATATGCCATTCACTATGCTAGCCGTACATTGGATGCCGCTCAGCATAATTACACAATCACCGAAAAGGAGACGCTAGTTGTAGTCTTTGCCTTGGATAAGTTTCGATCTTACATTCTTGGATCTAGAGTGACTATTTATACGGATCACACCTTCATACGATACTTAAAGGCAAAGAAGGATGCGATGGATCCTTCTGCTCTAGGAGTTTAATATAAAGATTAAGGATAAACCTGGAGTAAAAAATATGGTGGCAAATCACCTCTCTTTTCTAGAGAACCTTAAGGATTCAGATCAAATAACACCTATTACAGAGACATTCACAGATGAGGTGATTCATGCAATCACCTCACTTCTATGATACATTGATTTTGTGAACTATCTTGTCACAAAGAAAGTTCCACAAAATTGGCCCATACAGTGACTTGAGACATTTCTTACGAAGGCCAAGTCGTACAATTGGGAAAATTCCACTCTTTATCATGAAGGGAGGGATAGCATATAGAGATCGTGTATTCCTCAAGAAGAGCAACATAGAATCCTCACCTATTGCCACAAGCTTGAGGCAAGAGGACATCATTCTAGGAGATGGACAACACAAAAGGTGCTTCAATCAGGCCTTTGGTGTCCTACCCTCTTCAAGGATTCAGCTGAATTCGTGAAGAGATGTAATGACTGTCAGAAAGTGGGCACTTGTGGACAAAGAGATATGATGTCGATGGGCACTTCTGTGAGGTCTTTTATGCATGGAGCATCGATTTCATGGGTCCATTTCCTAAGAGTTAGGGATTTGATTATATCTTGCTAGTTGTAGATTATGTGAGTCGTTGGATTGAGGCCATCCCTGCCCAAACCACATATGCTAATACTGTTTGCAATATCTTGAGGAAAAATATCATTTAACAGTTCAGAGTACCTAGAGTTTTGATATCAGGTGGGTGGACTCATTTTATCAAAGACAAGGTAAGGGTCCTTGCTAACGAGTTCAGCATAGATCATAGAGTTGCTACTCCTTATCATCCACAGACGAATGGTCTTGTTGAGATTTCTAATAGGGAGATTAAGACTATATTGCAGAAGGAAATCTGACCAGACCGAAAGGATTGCACATAGCTTTTGGACTCGGTCTTGTCGGCATATCAGAAATCCTTAAAGACTCCATTGGGTACATCTCCATTCCGACTTGTTTATGGCAAGCCATTCCACTTACCAGTTGGGCTGAAGCATACATCTCCATTGGTTACATCTCCATTGGGTACATCTCCCAGTTGGCAGTCCTGGAGGTGCTTAGAGATACTGCCTTTTTGAGTAGCCTATAATATAAGGAACGAGTGAATATATGGCATGATTCCCACATCAGCCATAAGAAGTTTGAGCCAAATAAGAAAGTATGGTTATTCGATGCCACGATAAAACTATTTTTACGGAAGTTGCAGAGCAAGTGGAAGGGACCATATTTGGTCCGGAAGGTGCATGACAATGGCAACATTGATATATTTGAGATGTCATTTGAGTCCACATTTCAAGTTAACGGTCAACACCTAAAGCCATATTTTGATCATGATGTGTTGATCGTCGATGTTTCCCCCATTCATTTTGCATGAGATGTGGTTTTTGACTCACATCATTTGCATCTAATGCCTGATTATCACATCCTCCCGCAACTGTATAGATCCAGATGCCCATATCGCACATTCTTTTGTCTAACACCCCATCTCCATCTCATGATTATGCTATACATAGGGTGTACTTTACCCTAAGTATAGGGGGGTGTCATAGTTGTGATTATCTATTTGATTCTTGTTACCTCTATTTTGTTGCTTATACTTAGGGATCTTTTACCTTTAGTATAGGGGGGTAAACCCAGTACATTCTAACCCTCGCTTTTCCTCTTGTGTACAGTTTTCTATACTTAGGATTACTTAATCCTAAGTAACAGGGGATTACCGACTTCTATTGTTTATATTCTTTTATTCATCATCGTAGCATAGTATTCTTTTCGCTTTTCTATACTTAGCACGAGTTATGTCTTCCGTTGTAGCTCTTTGATCACTATGAGGACATAGTCTGAGCTAAGTATAAGGTATGTCGTATATATCGTATATATACTTTAGCCAAAACTCGTACTTTCATATTTTAATAAGGCTAAAATATTGTATATATATTGGTAAAAAATAATAGTAAAAATAATAAATAAATAAAGATGTAGAAATTTCCTCAAAATTCTTTTTGTATATACTGATTAATAAGCCAAGATAAAATATCTTGTTGAAAATCTATTTGAAAAATCTTTTGAAAACTATTTGAAAAATGTTTGAAAATTATTTTCAACATTTGTAAAAATATTTTGGTTTGTAAAAATTTTCTCTTTATGTGAAATAAAATCATTTTTTAAATTATTTGCAAATGTTTTGAAAAAAAGTTGAAAAAATATTTTTAAAATCAATATATTATTTGAAAAATGTTTGCAAAAATTGTTTTCAAATGATTGTAAATGATTGTAAATTTGTTTGAAATTTTATTTTTATCAATAGTTTTAAAATTATTTGTAAACTTATTTTCAAGTAAATTTGAGGAATATATGCATCCCAAAAAAATATAAAAAAAATGTATTTTCAACTGCATTTATATACATGTAGAAGCTACTTAAGTTGTAAATCCTTTCACCTGATTCTTGTAAATAATTGACTCACACCTGTGTAAATATGTGTATGTCATCCCTAACCCTTATAAAAAATTGTTGTATATACTTGTATATATTACTAACTGTTTGCATAAAAAACTTTTTTCTACATGAGCATCATTTTTGAAAAATCCAAAAAAAGATCAAAATTTGAAAATTGTTTCACAAAATGATTTTAATGTCTTTGTTTGCATTGTAAATATTTCTTGCATTTGCATGTGCATTTTTCAAGATAATTTTGATATTTAAACTAAGTCTGGAATAAATTTGATGAATGGATCTTAGTTGGACCTTAATCCATTTAATTTCAGAGGAACCTTACAAGAACTGGAGTTAAGACTTTTCATGTCCTAGTGACTTAATTCTTTGAGTCCATAAAACTATGTTTACAACTCATCTTAATAAGTCTAAGTAGAATATTTAACAATACATGCATCATTCTTTCAGACCGTGGCTTACCTTGGACAAGCACTCTACACGCAGCTCAGCTCTTCATGGAGGAGGTAGTGAGGGGGCAGAATCTTTTAGGTTGGGGTAGCATACATGGGTAGTACATCTAGGCGGAACCTCTCATCCTCCTTTAGAGAGGGAAGTGCATCTCAACCTGGTTTGGCGATGTTGAGGTCTAAAGACATGATGTTGTAGGGTTGCAATAATAATTCAAAAGAGGGACAGACTACTGGCTCAATAGGAAAAACTCCTTATGTACATGTTGCACCTTTTATATATTTTCAAAAATAAAAAAATAAAAAAAATGCAGAATCTCCAAAAGTAGACAAGCTTGATTGAAAAGTAAAATGCATGCCGGAGTGTATATACAAGTAAAAAAATAATAAACGCTTCAAAGTCAAATGTTTGTAAGCTTGCAGCGGATGACTTGGCTACACTGGTCATGCATCAAAGGATAGGTAACCACACGGGTTACCGTCCTTTCTCTTCTCCGTCCCTTCTTCTTGAGATTGTTGTACTTGAACTTAGAAGGGAGTATCCCCACTCCTCGAGGAAGGAGTTGCTAGACTGGGGGATTTGAGTTACCTTGTTGAGAGAGGTTGTTTCGTTGCTGCTCTTGAGACGAGGAGTTATATTTCACTTACACCGTACAAGTAAAGATTGATAGTCATAAGAATTTGTGTATGTAGACTTATATAGAATTGACTGTTGAGGAGACCTGAATAGGAGTCTTGTGGAACTAAGAGGTTGTTTGGTTTTAAATCCATTTCCCATTAAGGTTCCGACACACTAATAATCCAATGGTCCGACGGAGCTCCAGACTACATTTTTATGAAGATAAGTTTAAAAGTCAACATTAATCTAACTTCTTTTCTTTTTCTTTTCTTTATTTTTGTTTTCACTCATTTTCCAAAAAAGAGTTTGCTAAGGGACTTGCAAAGGTAAAGTATAGGGGAATTATGAATCCCTGATTCATCGTCTTTATTCTTTGATTTTATCTTCATTTCCTTGGTCAAACACCTATAAATACCTACTAATTTCATGAAATTACCATTTTTCATGCATTTGTTAAATATGCATTTTAACACTTTTTTACTTAAATAAAAGAATAAAGAAAATGAAAAGAAAATAAAAATAAAGGATGTTTATGAAATAAATGCAGACTGACCCGGACCCCGAGAGAAGGTCAAGGCTTAACCTTATCGATCAGGAATAAAGTAGGAGGAGATAGGATCATTAATTCAAAAATCTAAAAATATTTTGTAAATACTTTTCCCTGTATATTTGTACAAAACTTATACTATTTTATTTATACATAAATTGACTCAAATTAAATATTTTTGTAAACAAAAATGTAAATAAAAATGTTTTGTAAATAATAAAAATAATTACAAAAGAAAATAATGTACAGATTACAAATAATCACACTAAAAAAGACGTAAAGTGATAATTGAAAGACAAATTCTGTCCATACTAACTAAAATTGAATCAAATTCACTTCCATTGTGCTCTAAATTAAAATACCTTTCAAATGGACGCGGTTTCATAATTTTTGGAGTTACGGTTAAAAAGTCGGTTTTCTGGGGTGTTTTGTGCAGTTTTACCACTTATGTATTTGTATATTTATTCATATTTATATTTATACATAATGTACATAATTGTAAATATTATTTTCATTAAAAATAAATAAAAAATATAAATTATAAAATTTAAAAAATAAAAATAACTCTTTATTTGTAAATGTGTATATTGTAGTATTTGTATATAATATTTGAAGGGTTTTTATCACTTGTGCCCTTCTGAGATATCGCAAGTTCAGTTATGCCCCTATCTTTTTGGTAATATCAGTTGTGCCCCTTACTTCTTGCTAATCTATCACTTGTGCCCCTCGGATTAGTGACCGTCCATCTACAGTGCAAACGGACGTTAACTTTGAGGATATAAGCGGAATTAATTTTAAAAAAATGGTTCAATGGTCATTTTACACCCTCTTTCTCATCCTCTTCTTCTTCCTCCTTTTCCCCCATCCTCTTCCTCCTCCTCCAACCTCCTCCTCCTCCCTCTCCAGCCCAGCCTCCCTCTGCCCCGACCTCCCCCCACATTGGATCCATCTACTATCTCCCGTGCTCAAATGGCACAGTCGGGTGTCCGGTGCCATTCAACCGGAGGATCCAATGAGAGCAACATGCATACAGAAAAAAGAACAGAAAAAAGAAATCAAAAAATAGAAAATAATTCTTTCTTATACATCTATTATTAATAAATCCTTAAAATATAACTATACTAAAATAACAACAATCATAAAAAATTCATAACATCATCAAAAAGGAGAAGAACAACATCCTGGAAGCTCCGTCTGTCTCCCTTCCAACCAAAATCATCAAAACAGAGATCTCCTCCTCACATCACCACACAACTATTAGCATTCTCATCACTAAAGTAATGAGTGTACTACGGTGACGGCGGCGGTACCCAACTCACCGTCGTAGGCGATCGACTATACACCATCTGGTGCTGCATCATCATCCTCTGTTGCTGTTGTTGTTGTATTGTCATCGCAGCAAGATATTGCTGCTGTTGCATCGCCAGCGCAGCAAGATGCTGCTGTTGCTGTTGCTGAGAAGCAACATTGCACGTCACAGGGACTCCTCCGGGAGCCAACACTGGGCCCCTACCTTGGCAATACACCTGCGAGAACCCACCTCCTGCCACAACCGTCGGATTCCCTGTGTGGGTCGCTGGCATTTGCCTCCCCCGACCTACTCCGTCGAGAACATGGAAGACGGAGATGCAGTTATTGGAGGACCGCCGGCGGAGAACTGCAGGCCAGACGGTCGGGTGAAGTGCCCGGAGGACAACAGCGGGGGATTCAACAAGTGGGACACCGGGATCCCCCTGTTCCCGACGTGCTCCAGCTCTGTTCTGTGGAGAAAGGTCGGAGCATTGGGCAAGTTTGGGCCTTTGGGGTGCGCATGCAGACGTGGATGGGGGAGCTTCAGCTTAATGCTCTTGAGATCGATCTCGAAGTCAGACTCGGAGGGAGGCTGTGGCGGATCTCGGGGAAGGAAGTCAGGGGAGGTCGGGTCGGAGGGAGGGTGGGGTGGAGCTCGGGGCAGGGGGTCGGGGGAGATCGGGGCGGAGGGAGGTTGGGGCGGAACTCGAGGCAGGGGGCCAGGGAGGTTGGAGCGGAAGGAGGAGTTCCACGCGGGGAAGGAGGAGGAGGAGGTTGGAGGAGGAAGAAGAAGATGGGAGAAGAGGAGGAAAAAGAGGTGTCTGGACAATAATACCCCTTTTAACTGCACGAAGGTTTGAAAAAACCATGGTTAAGTCAACTCATTGACGGTCAATCTGACGGAAGGGCACAAGTGATAACGGAGAAAGAAGTGAGGGGCACAACTGATATAACCAAAAAGATAGGGGCATAACTGAAATTACGATATCTCAGAGGGATACAAGTGATAAAAACCCATATTTGAATATAACTAATTTCCTTACATATAAATCACCAAAAAAGTAAATATGTACCATTAATTAATTTAATTTAATTAAAAAATTTGTATTTAATTATTTAATTTATTTATTAATTGGATTTGAAAACATGCCTTGTATAAAAGATATTGATCTATACCTTAAATAACCACCATTAAGGTGGATAATTATCTCTATAAATAAAATATATTATTTATTTTATTTAATTCCGAATATCATAATTAATTAATTAATTTATTTATTCTATTCTATTTATTTATTTATTTAAAATAACCAATAAAAACCTTCCTTGTTTGTATATACTTTCCATTTTGATTTTTGTCTTCTTTTTAATGGGCTCCTCCTCCCTTTTTCATTCTTTGATCAATCTTTGGTGGTGAGGAGCCCGATCTCCGAGAGCGAATTTAACAAAGAAGGGTGCTTAGCTTCTGAAGCGTCCAGTGACAACGAGTCGGCTCTCGTCGAGGCCATCACGGTGTATCCGATCCCGAGGTTAGATCCAACTTTATTTCCCGTCATTTTTCTTAGATAGATCTTAGATTTAATTTTTCTTCAATTTGATTAATCACTAGATATTAAAATACCAAAAACATCCATCTCAATTTAATCCATGTCTACACTGATTTTTCATTTCATTTTCTCATCCTCACATTTCTTATTCTCCCTCGCACAACATTTCACATCCGACCACACACGGTGGTCGGATCTTCGGATCTATCTTCCATATCGCAAGATCCACACCATTCATGCCTCCTATTTTGTTTATAAATAAAATATATAAAGAAAAAACATCGCATAATTGTTTATCTTCTCTCTCTGACATTTGTTTTGCAGGATAATCTACACAAAAATAATAAATAATATAAAAATAAAAATTTATTACGACCCTTGTTTACAGTTTTTTTAAAATAAACAAATAAAAAAATTATTATCTCCGATTACAATTTATAAAACAATCAATCGTAGTGGTGCTGCCTGTGAGGAGGCACCACTGAAGGATACGAAGAATCCTCAAACGCCTCATGGAAACGTGTTGAACGCATGTCATGCGATCGGGGCGACTAGTCGCACTAGTCGCCAGATGCAGCAGAATTTTAAATTTTTAAATCAAGTGATGAAACCACATGATCACAAGAACATTTCTTAGATCGTTTCATGAAATCACAAAGTATTAGAAATACCTCTTGGAGTGTCGTTGTGATCACGAGATCTCTAAAACAAGATATCCTCTTCGCTCAAGTCCGATCTGCGAAGATGGCACTCGCAGGCACGATGATAAGAGGCGTTTCTCCCGCAATATTTGATGAAAAATCCAAGCGTTGAATCTCCTTGATTTCTTCTAATGAAATCCGTCGATGGAGATCCACAAGCAATCGAAGCGACAGCACAACGACGTGTAGGCGACTGCTTCTTCTCTCAGAGCACAAGGTGGACAACCACCTTCGAGAGAGAGAGAGAGACGAGAATGAGAGAGAGAGAGAGAGAAGAGTAGGCGTGTACTCTTTGAACTTGTGTGGAGCCTTTTGAGGCTAGGGTTGCGCTCCTTTTATATTAGTTTGGAACCCCATGGATCACAATCCATGGCATATACAAAATCAATGGTTAGATTGATATATTTATCAAATCAATGGCCATGATAATTGTTGTTCAAAAACAACAACATATTAATTTATTTTAAATTTAATATATGTTGCATAATTATCAACATAATTTATTTAATCAAATAAATTAATAAACAAAAGATAATATGATAATAATAAAATGAGATGATAATTCACCCCAAATAGATGGGGCGTCCCCCATGACCAAATCATGGGTGACGCCACCTCATTTGGTGGTGTTTTATCCATCCATTTTATTTAATCCAATTATCTCTTATTTGTTTGAAATATTCTCCACTAAATTAATTCCCAATTAATTAGTGTACATTTATTGTAGAATTCTCCACCAAATTAATTCCCAAAAAATTTGTTAATATTTCAATCATGCCATTGAAAAAATGTGAATCATGTTCACAGCCCAAACTAATTTGTAAATTACATTTCCAATTAATTGCTTAATGTGAATCCAATTCTCATTAATAATTAACAAATGTTATTTACAAAGGTGCTCTCTCTTTAATATATTATAAATCATATTTATAATATATACTCATAAATTATGGATAGCACTATCCACAATTTGCATATCCTTGATAATTAAATCCCATTTAATTATCTTGGATAATCATTCTCTTAATATGAATCACATTCATATTATTCTTGATAATTAAATCTCATTTAATTATCAACATCTTGTTGCTTGGATACATAATTCGTCAAATGAATTATTCTTGAACTCCTTTAAGAATAATGTGCTTTCTCCACAGATACTTGGAGATAAGGACAGGACGATTGTATTGTTCCACGTATAGTGACTTGGATGTTGAGATTTCATCTCAAATCCATATCTTACGTACCTCCCACAGATGCATGATTAAATAAAGACTGCAAATCTAATCTTCTCATTGCATCTGAATCTCATTTAGACCAATGTCCAATATTTGGACCAAGATCAGATTGCTTCTCTACTGAGAGGAGTCACTAAAATACAGACCTGTTTCATCACTCCCTCAGAACGGAAGCGTCATGGTTATACAATCCTTTATGATCACATCACCCTCAGGTATTCCCAATACCTGTACATCCTGCATACTGGAATACCTATGATCAACCTGAAGATCAGGATCAATTTTACAATGTCTTCTTCAGGGTTTGATCACCAAGTTTCTCAATATTGCTCATTGGGATTCAGTATCGATCATATGCTTTCGCAAAGCATATATCATACCTTCAAATCCATGTCATGCTTTCAAAGCACGATGACCATGCATGGAATTTGATCGGTCCCAATACCTCATGAGTGAGCTCATGTTTTCCGGTTTATAAGTGAACCTGTATGATTCCTTTGAGAGATCGTATTACTCATATGCCCTTACATGCACACTAGCGCGCTGGTGTATAGACCATGGTTAGGTCATCAACCTATTGGTCTGCCAAATGTACACGCTCAGACATATAGTAACACATCTGTCTCTGGTCAGAGGATGTGTTCCAATGCTGCGACAGTATTCAACATAGGACTTAGGTTATCTCGATCTCGTTATGTCAACCCATTGACCAAACTAATGTGACACCTCCGAATCACTATTCCCATGCGGAGGACCTGCATCAAGAGGTTAGTCAGATATCAGCCTATGTGAGAAATGATTGCCATCTCCTACTCAGTCTGGAGATCATCTCTTAATAATCATTTGACGGTGCTTGATGAGTCCTCTATCTACCTCCTTAGATATTCATCCAAACACCAGCCTCTATGATTCATTTAATGAATCAACAGCTATATGATCATCAAGATGGCCATGGTACATAACCCTAATTTTACATAGGGACCTTATAGTGCATTCATTCATCTAATTTCAGAAAGGGAGTGAAACATCAATAACTTTTATTGATAAACATATGTATTATAATAACATTTATTGTAAGAATGGTTCGCCTAGGGCTTACATGTCTAACAATCTCCCACTAGCCCTCGGAACCATTCAAGTACAATCCGTAAATCCATACTCATTACATGCTGGTCAAAAACCTTTATTAGCAGAGGTTCGGTAAGAGGATTAGCAACGTTGTCGGTAGAGGCCACCTGGTGATGATGATATCACCACGCTTTTGAATCTCCCGAATGATGTTGTATTTCCTGTCCACGTGCTTGCTCTTTTGATGCCATATGGGATCCTTTGCCTGGGCAATGGCTCCTGTGTTATCGCAGAGTAACGGGATGGGAGTATCAGAGGAAACTACGCCAAGCTCCAAGATGAACTTGCACAACCACACAGCCTCTTTTGCAGCATCCGATGTGGCAATGTATTCGGCTTCTATTGTTGAATCCGTCGTAGTGTCCTGCTTCTTGCTTCTCCAGCTCACAACACCACCGTTCAACAGGAATACAAACCCTGATGTCGACTTTCGATCATCAATATCTGACTGGAAGTCTGAATCTGTATATCCCATGACTTGAAGATCACCCTCTCCATAGACCAAGGTGTAATCTTGCATCTGTCTTAGATATTTGAATATGTTCTTTACTGCATTCCAGTGTTGCTCTCCATAGCAGGATTGGTAACGACTAACCACTCCCACTGCATGGTAGATGTCTAGCCTAGTACACATCATGGCATACATTAAGCTTCCTACAGCTGATGCATAGGGGCATCCAGCCATGGCCTTCTTTTTCTAAATACTTTAAGGATCCATCCCTTTAGACAAATGTATACCATGTATTAAGGGGAGGAATCCTTTCTTAGAACTATACATATGGAATCGTTCAAGAATCTTCTTAATGTATCCATGTTGCGACAATCCCAACATCCTCTTTTCTCAGTTTCTGAACAACTTCAGGCCTAAGATGTAAGAGGCTTCTAAAAGATCTTTCCTCTCGAAGGTTTGGGATAGACAAATCTTCACACTGGTCATCATTCATGTATCATTCCCAATGATAAGGATATCATCTACGTAAAGCACAATAAATATAATGGCGCTCCCACTAAGCTTCTTGTACAAGGTTCATCAGGATTTTGCACAAAATCAAAACTCTTTATGTTTTCGTCAAATCTGATGTTCCAGCTACGAGAAGCTTGTTTGAGCCCATAGATGGATTTCTTTAGCTTGCATACTTTTCCATCCTCAACTATGATGCCCTGGGGTTGCTCCATATAGATATCCTCCTCGAGGTATCCATTGAGGAAAGCTGTCTTGATGTCCATCTGCCAGATGTCGTAGTCAAGAGATGCAGCTATAGCTAGCAGTGTCCTGATGGACTTAAGCATAGCCATAGGATAGAATGTCTCATCATAGTCGATGCCTTCTCTCTGTGTGTAGCCCTTGGCTACGAGCCATGCCTTGAAAGTCTCTACTTTCCCATCAGGTCCCCTCTTTCTCTTGAAGATCCATTTACACCCAATGGGTTTTACCCCTTTAGGTGGATCCTCTAGGGTCCACGCACAATTCTTATGCATGGAGTCAATTTCTGACTTCATTGCTATCATCCATCTATCCATGTCATGATCCATGAGTGCTTCATCAAATAAAGAAGGATCATTGTCAGTCTCACCTGACACATGGAATCCATACTTTTCAGGTGGTGCAATCAGTCTCGAACTCCTTCGAAGAGGTATGGGTGTTTCATCTTTATTTATCTCTTCAATTTATGGTTCAGGAATCTCAGAATCCTCAGGGGAATCAATGAGTTTCTCTACTTCATTTCTTTCTTGATCATCAGGGAAATCATCCTCTAGAAATTTCACATCCCTAGAGACAAAAACCTTTTGGGTCTCAGGGTCATAAAGCCGGTATCCAATACCATCTTTAACATACCCAATGAAGTAGCACTCACGAGTGCGTGATTCTAGCTTACTTGCGTCCACGTTCTTTGCATGGACCAAGCAACCCCAAATCCTTAAGTGTTTAACACTAGGCTTCGTACCATACCCGAGCTCATGAGGAGTCTTGGGTACAGATTTGCTAGGAATCTTGTTCAGGATATAAATTACAGTCTCTACTGTATATCCCCAAAAACTAAGAGGTAAACGTGCTTTGCTCATCATTGAACGGATCATGTCCATGATGGTCCTGTTGCATCTTTCAGCAACACCATTAAGTTGGGGAGTTCCAGGGGGAGTGAGATTGGAGACAATTCCATTCTCTTTAAGATATTCCTTGAATTCTTCTGAGAGGTACTCACCACCTCGGTCAGATCGAATCCATTTGATCTTCCTATCGGTTTGGTTCTCAACCAAAACCTTAAACTCTTTGAACTTTTCAAAGGTTTCAAATTTATGACGTAGTAGGAAGATAAACCCGTATTGCGAATGGTCATCAATAAACGTCAAATAATATCGATATCCATTTCTAGTCGCGGTACTGAAGGGACCACATACATCAGTATGTATTAGGTCAATAATACCTTCGCATCTCGTAACCTTGTTACGGAAAGGTGTTCTAGTCATTTTATCTCGAATGCAATGTTCGCATGTAGGTAAAGATTGAACCTGTAGAAAATCTAAAGGTCCATCCTTTATCAATCTATTAATCCTATCAACAGATAAATGACCAAGCCTTTGATGCCAAATCATATGTGAATGATTTCCATCCTCCCTGGAACTTTTGGGGTTTCTATCATTAGTGTAGTAACATTCATGACACATTCATCATTGCACAATTCATAGAGTCCACCAGAAGTCAAAATAACATCCGCAATATATTAATCATAACGGTTTATGATTAATTTATTACAGAAAGGGTAGGAATATCCATTTCAAATAGCTTAGATACAGATATCATATTCCTTCTAACTTCAGGTACATAAAGATACTCTTTAAGTACGATGACTCGACCACTAGATGATGACAGTCTGCAGGTCCCGATGACGACTGCTGCAACACTTACATCAGATCCCATCTGGATGACTATCTCCCCTTGCTCCATATTCCTAGTTTCCTGAAACAAATGCAACGAATTGCATACATGAACAGAAGCATCAGAATCTACAACCCAACTTCCTTCTCATCCAACGAGAAGGATAGTTTCTTTCATACCTGCTGGGGCTTTACCTTTGTTAGCAGACTTCAGGTAATCTGGGCAATTACACCGCCAGTGCCCCGGCTTCTTGCAGTGGTGACAGACATCGGACTTTATCGATGTCATTAGTGTGGAAGCACTAGAAGATGAACCAACTCCTTGATTCTTCTTCCTTCTCTTCTAGGTCTGGCCCTTCCGAGAACCTTGCTTCTGACCACGCTTTCCCTACACTTGTGCAACCATTGCACTAGTAGTGGAGCCGTCCTTCCTCATCATGTCTTATGCAGACTTCAATGCAGCTAACATTCCAGCGTTAGTGAAATCACCTTTGCTCATGTGATAAGACATGACAAAGTTGTTGAAAGATTAGGGAGCGACAGGAGAATGAAATCAGCTTGCATATCAGAATCCATGTAGGCTCCCATGGTTTCCAATTCAGGGAGGTACCCAAACACTTTGAGTACGTGTTCTCTGACAGAGGTCCCTTCCTTCATCATGCAGTGAATAAGCTCTTTCATCACATTGTAGCGTTGTGTGCGGTTTATGTCACCAAACGTTTCCTTCAAATTCATCATAATCTCTTGGCAATGGTTCATTTCCACATGTTGCTTCTGAAGCACATTGGACAATGAGCCAAGGATATAACACCTTGCCAGATTATGGTCTTCATCATATTTCTCATTATATGATTTATCTTCCGCAGTATTAGGGTTTTCTATCTTGTCCTTGGTCAGCACATACGAGACGCACTCCGCAGATAGGACAAGATCCAAATTTTGGATCCAATCTGAATAATTTGGTCCTGTCAACTGATTGACCTCCAAGAGCCTGCTAAGTGGGTTCATGGACTTCATTTTATGAAATTAAGAACGCACTATATCCGAATACATAAATAATTATATATTCATTTTAAGATAGTTGATTAAGGCATTTTAAATCAAATTGTCTTGCTATGTCAACTCTGAAGGATTATTCCCTTATTGTCTATCAAAGAGATATACTTACCGCTATATCTCAAGCAAGATCTGGGATCTCCTTCCCTATCTTTGTCACATCCCAATAATATGAGAACTTGTGACTCCGATAAAAAAATGAGAACTCATTCCGCCATGCAAGTCCAACTTACATTTCCCAATTCGGTCTTTAAAACTCGGGCCCACCACCCCTAAGATGATGTTGACCCATCATTAATTGAACAAACCATCAACAGGAATAGAACTCGCTATGCGCAATCCAATATCGCCTCAATAGTATGAGGACTCGATATTAGGGTCACTATGCATACGGCCTTACTCTTTCGAGAAGCAAAGAGCCCGATCCAGATGCGCTTGCATATAGGAGCTGTCACTTCAGACAGGAGTCTCCTACATACAATCCCTGGCGACGGAAACCTTCGCCTTGATGGGAGACCATGGATGTCACTTATGTGATCCTCCATCTCATATACAAATTTTAATAATTAATTATCGTAAATCATATTCACATAATTAATTCTTCCATGGGAAATACACATCTATTCATAATAGAGTGTTTATTGGATGTAATTAATTTAATCACATTAAATTAATCATTAATCCAATCATCAATCAACAAATTTGATTATTACTTGAATAGTAGGTATAATCTCAAAGTAAATATTATTCGAATTTTAATAATTAGAAAAATACACTGACTTCTCCGACATTATCGAGTCCCTACCCGCTGTCATGGCCAGTACCGACGAGAGTGGGATGGACCACATACGTTGCAACCCGCTACCTCAATGCTCTCCGACTAGTCACCATATCCACCTCAGGAAAGGATAATGCAAGATAGATCATTATGTACTTTGAGATGCTCATCGGGTTTTCAACTGAAATTATTCCATATAATATTCGTAAAACCATTTTGATAATATTATATGGAGATTTTATAAATAAATACCCAATCCTATTTAAGCATGAAGGTTTTGCATGTAAAAGTTGTCCTACAACTATTGTAGGATAAACTAGTGATTTTCATGAAAACAATGTTTGTTGATGATTTCATATCAACCAATTAATGATCAAGATCAACTGTCTTATCATCTTGGTTAGGGAAATGTCATTCAATGAAATAATTATCTATTTAAATATCTCACAAATATTTATCACTAATTATTTCAGAAAATTAACATTTAATTTTCATCAACTTATTTGAATGACTATCACATGGTTCATGATCAAATTCGTCAATTTTCTGCAGTGACCCCTACTCACTAAAATCAACATATCTTGATCAATTTAAATCCAAATTACGCCAAATCAGTTTCCTAATATATCTAATTTGATTTATGACAGAATAAAAGTGATATTTCATGCATTTACAGGCGCATCAAAACAGTAATTAACTCATTAATCACGTTCAGATCTGCTGTTCCCGCAACTATGAATACATGTTTATTCAAAGGGCCATATCTTGAGCAAATAAATTCCAAATTACATAAACTCAGATCCTATGATTTCATTATTTAATGGGTAACAAAATACAATTGCAAATTTAGTGTTTAAACGATTTAAACAGTGCCGAAAAATTTCAATTAGACAGAGGTGCAAAAATTGAAATGCAGTAAAACTTTTTGCAATCCTTTCAAACCCAAGTTGTCCTAGGTTTACGGATCGTATCCAAAATCTTATTCCACCTAAGGCTCTGAAACCACTTAAAGGATATGAAGAATCCTCAAGTGCATTATGAAAGCGTGTTGATCGCATCTCATGCGATCGAGGCGACTAGTCGCACTAGAACCTAGATGCTGTGGAATTTAAAAGTTTTAAGTCAAGTGATGAAACCACATGATCACAAGAATATTTCTTGGGTCGTTTCATAAAATCACAAAGTATTAGAAATACCTATTGGAGCGTGGTTGTGATCACGAGATCTCTAAAACAAGAGATCCTCTTGGCTCAAGTCCAATCTGCGAAGATGGCACTCGCAGGAGCGATGATGAGACGCGTTTCTCCTGCAATCTTCGATGAAAATCAAAGCCTTGAATCTCCTTGATTTAGTCCAACGAAATCCATTGATGGATATCCACAAGCAATCGAAGCGATAGCGCAACGGCGTGTAGGCGACTGCTTCTTCTCTCAGAGCACAAGGTGGACAGACACCTTAGAGAGAGAGACACGAGAATGAGAGAGAGAGAGAGAGAGAGGAGTAGGTGTGTACTCTTTGAACTTGTGTGTAGCCTTTTGAGGCTAGGGTAGCCCTCCATTTTTATTAGTTTGGAATCCCATGGATCACAATCCATGACATATACAAAATCAATGGTTAGATTGATATGTATATCAAATCAATGGTCATGATAATTGTTGTTCAAAAACAACAACATATTAATTTATTTTAAATTAAATATATGTTGCATAATTATGAACATAATTTAATTCATCGAATAAATTAATAAACACAAGATAATAGGATAATAATAAAATGCGATGATAATTCATCCCAAATAGATGGGGTGTCACCCATGACCAAGTCATGGGTGATGCCACCTCATTTGGTGGTGTTTTATCCATCCCTTTTATTATTATCTCTTATTTGTTTGCAATATTATCCACTAAATTAATTCCCACTTAATTAGTGTACATTTATTGCAGAATTATCTACCAAATTAATTCCCAATTAATTTGTGAATATTTCAGTCATGCCATCGAAAAATTGTGAATCATGTTCACAGCCCAAACTAATTTGTAAATTACATTTCGAATTAATTACTTAATGTGAATCCAATCCTCATTAACAATTAACAAATGTTATTTACAAAGGTTCTCTCTAATATTTTATAAATCATATTTATAATATATACTCATAAATTATGGATAGCACTATCCACAATTTGCATATCCTTGATAATTAAATCTAATTGAATTATCTTGGATAATCATTCTCTTAATACGAATCACATTCATATTATTCTTGATAATTAAATCTCAATTAATTATCAACATCTTGTTGCTTGGATACATGATTCATTAAATGAATTATTCTTGAACTCCTTCAAGAATAATGTGCTTTCTCAGCAGATACTTGGAGATAAGGACGTGGCGATTGTATTTTCCACGTATAGTGACTTGGATGTTGAGATCTCATCTTAAATCCTGATATTACGTACCTCCCACAGATGCTTGATTATATTAAGAACGCAAATCTAATCTTCTCATTGCGTCTAAATCTCATTCAGGCAAATGTCCAACATTTGGACCAAGATCAAATTGCTTCTCTACTAAGAAGAGTCACTAAAATCCAGACCTGTTTCATCACTCCCTCGGAATGGAAGCGTCATGGTTATACAATCGTTTATGATCACATCACCCTTAGGTATTCCCAATACATGTACATCCTGCATACTGGAAGATCTACGATCAACCTGAAGATCAAGATCAATTTTACACTGTCTACTTCAGGGTTTGATAACCAAGTTTCTCAATCTTGCTCATTGGGATTCAGTATCGATCATATGCTTTCCCAAAGCATATATCATACCTTCAAATTCATGTCATGCTTCCAAAGCACGACGACCATGCATGGAATTTGTTCGGTCCCAATACCTCATGAGTGAGCTCATGTCTTCCGGTTCATAAGTGAACTTGTATGATCCCTTTGAGAGATTGTATTACTCATATGACCTTACATGCACACCAGCGCGTCGGTGTATAGACCTTGGTTAGGTCATCAACCTATTGGTCTGCCAAATGTACACGCTCAGACATATAGTAACACATCTTTCTCCGGTCAGAGGATGTGTGCCTATGCTGTGACAGTATTCAACATAGGACTTAGGTTATCTCGATCTCGTTAAGTCAACCCATTGACATGACTAATCTGACACCTCCGATTCACTATTCCCATGTAGAGGACATGCATCAAGAGGTCGGTCATCTATCAGCCTATGTGAGAAAGGATTGCCATCTCCTACTCAGGCTAGAGATCATCTCTTAATAATCATTTGACGGTGCTTGATGAGTCCTCTATCTAAATCTTTAGATATTCATCCAAACACCAGCCTCTATGACTCATTTAATGAATCAACAGCTATATGTTCATCAAGATTACCATGGTACATAACCGTTATTGTACAGAGGGACCTTATAGTGCATTCATTCATTTAATTTCAGAAAGGGAGTGAATAATATATATTTATTGATAAAAATATATATTACAATAACATTTATTACAAGAATGGTTCGCTCGGGGCTCACATGTCTAATAACCACCTCCGCCTCCTTCAGCGGCGATCGCCAACCGTGTTCGCGTCGTCGCGGTGCCACTGTGCGGGATACCCCCACACCGCCTCTGCCCACCAACGAAGACCACACCATGCCCCTAGTGGCGTCGAACCCTTCGTCAGCCCAACCCGATGCCTTCGCATTGCACCTTCGTCGAACACCCTCTCCTGTGCACCACATGCCGATGTGTGACCTCTTGCGCCTCCGCCTCCGAAACCTGTCTCCAGCAAGCCAGTGGCACCGCGCCGTCCGTCGTACGTGTAGTGATTCAGCCGATGCCAACCTCTGCCCATCGCACGGTGCATGCCAATCCCTCTTGGCATTTGAGAGGCGGTGACGGCCTGATCTGCCTCTCCCCCATTGGGTTGCGGCCCTTCTCCCTTTTGAGTACAAAGCAACCCAACACCGGAAGCCCTAGGATGGGTTTCTAAAATAAATAATTTTTTGGGAAAAGTATAATAAAGCCTTTTGAAGTTTTAAAAATTACAAAAGCCCTCTGTCAGGAACAACATGTGTATTGCACGCGTTTAGTTGGGTAAATTACATTCATCATCCAGCGGTTTAATTTTATTATATTTTTATGCAAAAACTTTAACTTTTTACATTTCAGTCCCTATTTTCAGACTCAAGTTTGCATGATCTTTCTTTTGGAATAAATAATTTTGTTGGTCAATAAACGTTCCAATAATCATGCTATGCTCCTGTTATGTGCTTAAACATTGTATAAATTTTTCATCAAATTTTATAATCATTTGATATTTTAAAAAAATAAAAAAAGTGTCTTTTTTCTGCCCGAAATTAGAAAAATCATTAAAAATTTAAATTTGTTTAAAAATTCAAAAAAAATAGTGTAGGTGTATTTAACTTTCTTCTATTTTCTATCCAATTTTCTTTCATTAATTATTTATAAAAACCAAAAAATGTGAAAAATAAAAATATTTTAAAAAATGGAAAAAAATTATAAAAAAATCCAAAAATTGTGATTTTAGATTCTATTTGTAGATATTTAATTGTATTTTAGCATAAAAATTAGTTTACGAGTTTTGTGCACTTAAGTAATTTTAAGTTGCAAAATACTCTTGATTATGCACTGTTAACTATTATTTCCATTGTTTGATTTTTATAAAATAAAAAAAAACATCAGAAAAATTTGGAAAAATAACCAAAATCAGTTTAAAACCTGTAAAACCCAAAAATACATTTTTTGTAATTTTCTAAACATTTTTGGATATTCTGAAAAATATAAAAAGAGTATGTTGTGTGTGTTTTTTATTCCCTAGTGAATATTGTGTCTTGTTTGAAAATGAAGAAATTTAAAATGCAAAAACAACGAAAAAATTTAATTTCGAAATCTGACTACTTAAGTTTTAAATTGTGCTCCTTGTGTTCGACCCTGGTCGCTATACCATGTAAATTGAATATCAAAGACCGCTTACTTTTCATTGATTTATCTTTCATTAAGTGGTTAAAACATTTTTCTCATTTACTGAATCGATTGGTTGAGAACAACGACGTTGCTTAATTTAATCCATCTCGACCGCATATCATTTTCATCTCATCACACTCCATACCTCCTCTGTCCTAGCACAACCCCTACAGCAAAATCGGAGGCATCTGTCATGATCTCGTATAGGAGAGACCAATCAGGCGTCTGAAGGACAGGATCCTCAAAAATTAAGCTCTTGAGAGTCTCAAATGACACACGACACTTATCATCTATAATGAAATTGGTTCCCTTCATCAGCAGATCAGTCAACGGTCAGGCAATCCTGTTGAAGTCGTGAATGAAATGTCGGTAGAACCTGACATGCCCCAGAAAAGACCGTAACTAACAAAAGTTGGACGGTGGATTGAGTTTTTTGATGATATCCACCTTGGTCGGATCGACCTCCATGCCTCTGTTGGAGATGATGTGACCAAGCATTGTCCCATGAGTCACCATGAATAACTCTTATCCCAAGATAAAACAAGATGGACCTCTATGCAGCGCTGAAGAACGCGATCTAGGCAATCAAGACAAGCATCAAACCCATCACCGTATACCGAAAAGTAATCCATGAAGGCCTCTAAACAATCACCCACCCTATCCGAGAATATGGAAAACATACACCTTTGGAATGTCGCCAGAACATTACATAGACCCAAGGGCATTCGTCCGAAATCCTAAGTCACAAACGGACAGGTGAATGTTGTTTTATCCTAGTTCTCAGGAGCTATGGCCACTTGATTGTAACCGAAGAACCCGTCAAGAAAGAAATAGTGACTCTTCCTAGCTAGCCTCTATATAATCTGATCAATAAAAGGTAACGGGAAATGATCCTTCTTGGTGGTCTAATTCAATCGTCTGTAGTCCACATAGACCCTCCAAGAAGTGGTTATCCAGGTAGCTATCTCCTCTCCAGACTCGCTCACAACTGTAGTGATTCTCATCTTCTTTGGCACCACATGCAATGGACTAACCGACATGGAGTTGGAGATGGGGTAGATAAAATCGATGCTCCACCATTTCGTTATTTTCTTCAAGACTACTTATAGAAGATTTGCGTTCAATCGTCGTTGGAAGTCACATGATGGCTTGGCATCCTCCTCAAGATAGATATGGTGGGAGCACAGATACGGACATATCCCTTGGAGATTAGCTACACTCCATCCTATTACCTTGTGGTTCCCTTCAAGAACATCCATCAGACGAGATTCTTGTTCTCCACTCAAATCCACTGAGATAATGGCTAGGTACATCTCATGCTCTCCCATAAGGAATCTATACTTCATCGACTGTAGAAAAGGCTTCAATTCTAGGCAACTGGGAGCTGGCAAATCTGACCTCTAAAAGGTCTGAGTGAATGCAAACATATCTGAATGAGAGAACTCTTTCTTATCATGTAAAACTGATGAAGACAACCCTATCGGTATAGTAGTAATCGATGTTGGCACGATTTCCACCCTAGTTGTTGGCTCTGTGGAAATCAGGCAAGGTATTAAATCATCAAATTCTGCCCAGTCAATGTCTGGATCAGAGGGATCTTAATCGCAATCACATGACACATAATCTGCTTCGTTGTCCAGAATGTAGTCGTCGTCCTTAACAGTGTCCTCAGTCGAGAGTGTGCTCAACAAACTCTTCTATGTTGAAAACTATGGATTTGTAGTATCAGAATGTGAGAGAAGGGCTCGCAAAACCAAATTGGACCAAGTGGTTTCATCATCAGTGATCACAAAGTCGCACTCCTGGTGGATGTCTCACTTTACTTCTGTTATCGACTCTGCATTGTTAAGCTTCTCTGAGCAAGCTGGGTCCCGTTGTCTGGTATCGTCAATTGTCTTTATTTGTATACTCTCTCCTTCGATGTGAAAGTACACCATACCACTATCATGGTCGGATACCGCCTTGGTTGTGGCCAAGAATGTACGTTCTAGAATAATGGGGGTATCAATCACAAATTCTGGGATCTCCATGTCCAACACAACGAAGTCCATGGGGAATTTCATGCCATGAATTGTGATGACCACATCCTTCAGCAACCCCTTCGACCTCTTGACAGATCTATTAGCAAACTGAAGGACTGTCCTACACTATTAAAGAGGGTCAAACTTGAATTAGTCGAGTAGGGCTTCCGGAAGGTGGTTTATAGGAGAGCCGATGTCAAATAGAGTATGATCAAATCTCTGCTCATGAATGTGGAATCTGACATAGGGAGGTCCTGCATCTGACCTCTTGGCTGGAAATTGGTTCTAGATAGAAATGTAAGTGGCACGGGTCTGCACATGGATTTCTTCATGATGGTTACTCTTCTTCCAGTGGATAGTGGTCTTCTCTCTCAAGTTCTTCTATAAGAGAGGGATGCGCTCAAGTGCTTCCTGTAGAGTCAGCTGAATATGCAATCTATCAATCATCTGCTGACTGAACTCGGACTGCTCACCTTTTTTTGGATTTCTCTATAATTTCCCTTATACAAGTGAAGTGCTTGAGGGAAGGGGATGGATGGGCCCTCCTCAGATAGAGGGCTAGGAAGAGTTTCATGTTGTTGTGAAGGCATGGAATCCATACAAATATCATCAATCATCACATATGGATTCAAAGATGAAGAAACCTTTGCTTTATTAATTTTTGGTGTTTTTCTAATTGTTCCAAGTTATAGAAACTAGAGAAAATAAAACTGGAATAGAAGGGTAGCCTAAGCAACAGCAACGACATCAGGTGTTGCAACATCATCACCGCACTCTGGCTCAGCATCATGGAATCCGGTGGCATCAATATCACCCTCTGCATCTGGAGAAATGATAGCCTTAGTACCGTCGGCTGGATCAACATCCTTGGTGGCTTCGGCACCACCATCGTCATCGTCATCTTTAGTGACTTCAGCACAGTTATCATCCTCGTGTGGTGCTCCTGAGTCCTCGTGATATCATTGCTCAGACGAGGCACTGCCACCTGGCATCCTACTGCTCCTAAGTGACATAAAATCAACATCAAATGTGTATGAAGCAATGTAACCTAACAAATCAATAGGAGTGGTGGTCTATGTAAACTGTACCTTCTCAGATTTTCTCTTCAGGTTGTTCGGGTTGGGCTCAATCTAAGAGGGTACGGAGGCCTTTCCCTAGATAATCTCTCTCATTTCCTGACGAAACTCATCCATCTCCCGCCTAAAGGATGCATGATGGTCGAAGAGTAGGCGGGCAAGATTGGCAAGAGCTGGATTCTCATAGGCTAGCCTATGAGAACCAGATGGGTTGCCTCTCTGAAAGTGAGGTTTCTACTGGAACTGATGAGGAGCAGGCTGAGAACACCGTTGAGGTTGCTGCTGGTGCTGCCTCCAACGTTGTCCCTGCTAGATGGGATGAGGACCCGACTGGTATTGGTGGGATGGCTGCTGGGGTGGATGGTGAGGGAACTGGTTTGCTGTTGTGGCTGGCCTAACTGTCCACCCTGAGCTGGACGTTGTTGTTGGGATGGGGTACCTCTAGTCGACCACATGAATCTAGGATGATCTCGATGGATCCCAGACTATTGTCGATCGTACCAAATCCTGTTGACTTCCATCAACGGTTCCTGCTCATAGGGAGATGGAGGGAGAACTGACAGTGGTTGATCCTGCTGATACACCACCATCTGAATGTCCTGAGATGGCGGTGGCTGAGGATACGGGTGTTGTAGACGCTTGAATGGCTCCACTTGGATGTGGTGAACCTGTCTGAACTGGGCGTAGTATTGGGACAAGCCCCTACTACTAGGATAAGCTTGTGACCTGAGACGAGGCTGAGAAGTTGTCTGTACCTCTCCAGACTCGCTCACAACTGTAGTGATGCTCATCTTCTTTGGCACCACATGCAATGGACTAACCCACTTGGAGTTGGAGATGGGGTAGATAAAATCGATGCTCCACCATTTCGTTATTTTCTTCAAGACTACTTATAGAAGATTTGCATTCAATCGTCGTTGGAAGTCACATGATGGCTTGGCGTCCTCCTCAAGATAGATATGGTGGGAGCACAGATACGGACTTATCCCTTGGAGATTAGCTACACTCCATCCTATTACCTTGTGGTTCCCTTCAAGAACCTCCATCAGACGAGATTCTTGTTCTCCAGTCAAATCCACTGAGATAATGGCTGGGTACATCTCATGCTCTCCCACAAGGAATCTATACTTCATCGACTGTAGAAAAGGCTTCAATTCTAGGCAACTGGGAGCTGGCAAATCTGACCTCTAAAAGGTCTGAGTGAATGCAAACATATCTGAATGAGAGAACTCTTTCTTATCATGTAAAACTGATGAAGACGACCCTATCGGTATAGTAGTAATCGATGTTGGCACGATTTCCACCCTAGTTGTTGGCTCTGTGGAAATCAGGCAAGGTATTAAATCATCAAATTCCGCCCAGTCAATGTCTGGATCAGAGGGATCTTAATCGCAATCACATGACACAAAATCTGCTTCGTTGTCCAGAATGTAGTCGTCGGCCTTAACAGTGTCCTCGGTCGAGAGTGTGCTCAACAAACTCTCCAATGTTGAAAACTATGGATTTGTAGTATCAGAATGTGAGAGAAGGGCTCGCAAAACCAAATTGGACCAAGTGGTTTCATCATCAGTGATCACAAAGTCGCACTCCTGGTGGATGTCTCGCTTTACTTTTGTTATCGACTCTGCATTGTTAAGCTTCTCTGAGCAAGCTGGGTCCCGTTGTCTGGTATCGTCAATTGTCTTTATTTGTATACTCTCTCCTTCGATGTGAAAGTACACCTTACCACTATCATGGTCGGACACCGCCTTGGTTGTGGCCAAGAATGTACGTTCTAGAATAATGGGGGTATCGATCACAAATTCTGGGATCTCCCTGTCCAACACAACGAAGTCCATGGGGAATTTCATGCCCTGAATTGTGATGACCACATCCTTCAGCAACCCCTTCGACCTCTTAACAGATCTATTAACAAACTGAAGGACTGTCCTGCACTATTAAAGAGGGTCAAACTTGAATCAGTCGAGTAGGGCTTCCGGAAGGTGGTTTATAGGAGAGCCGATGTCAAATAGAGTATGATCAAATCTCTGCTCATGAATGTGGAATCTGACATAGGGAGGTCATGCATCTGGCCTCTTGGCTGGAAATTGGTTCTAGATAGAAAAGTAAGTGGCACGGGTCTGCACATGGATTTCTTCATGATGGTTACTCTTCTTCCTGTGGATAGTGGTCTTCTCTCTCAAGTTCTTCTATAAGAGAGGGATGCGCTCAAGTGCTTCCTGTAGAGTCAGCTGAATATGCAATCTATCAATCATCTGCTGACTGAACTCGGACTGCTCACCTTTTTTTGGATTTCTCTATAATTTCCCTTATACAAGTGAAGTGCCTGAGGGAAGGGGATGGATGGGCCCTCCTCAGATAGAGGGCTAGGAAGAGTTTCATGTTGTTGTGAAGGCATGGAATCCATACAAATATCATCAATCATCACATATGGATTCAAAGATGAAGAAACCTTTCCTTTATTAATTTTTTGGTGTTTTTCTAATTGTTCCAAGTTATAGAAACTTGAGAAAATAAAACTGGAATAGAAGGGTAGCCTAAGCACCAGCAACGACATCAGGTGTTGCAGCATCATCACCGCACTCTGGCTCAGCATCATGGAATCCGGTGGCATCAGTATCACCCTCTGCATCTGGAGAAATGATAGCCTTAGTACCGTCGGCTGGATCAACATCCTTGGTGGCTTCAGCACCACCATCATCATCGTCATCTTTAGTGACTTCAGCACAGTTATCATCCTCGTATGGTGCTCCTGAGTCCTCATGATATCATTTCTCAGACGAGGCACTGCCACCTGGCATCCTACTACTCCTAAGTAACATAAAATCAACATCAAATGTATATGAAGCAATGTCACCTAACAAATCAATAGGAGTGGTGGTCTCTGTAAACTGTACCTTCTCAGATTTTCTCTTCAGGTTGTTCGGGTTGGGCTCAATATAAGCGGGTACGGAGGCCTTTCCCTTGATAATCTCTCTCATTTCCTGACGAAACTCATCCATCTCCCGCCTAAAGGATGCATGATGGTCGAAGAGTAGGTGGGAAAGATTGGCAAGAGCTGGATTCTCATAGGATAGCCTATGGGAACCGGATGGGTTGCCTCTCTGTAAGTGAGGTTTCTACTGGAACTGATGAGGAGCAGGCTGAGAACACCGTTGAGGCTGCTGCTGGTGCTGCCTCCAATGTTGTCCCTGCTAGCTGGGATGAGGACCCGACTGGTATTGGTGGGATGGCTGCTGGGGTGGATGGTGAGGGAACTGGTTTGCTGTTGTGGCTGGCCTAACTGTCCACCCTGAGCTGGACGTTGTTGTTGGGATGAGGCACCTCTAGTCGACCACATGAATCTAGGATGATCTCGGTGGATCTCAGACTATTGTCGATCGTACCAATTCCTGTTGACTTCCATCAACGGTTCCTGCTCATAGGGAGATGGAGGGAGAACTGACAGTGGTTGATCCTGCTGATACACCACCATCTGAATGTCCTGAGATGGCGGTGGCTGAGGATACGGGTGTTGTAGACGCTTGAATGGCTCCACTTGGATGTGGTGAACCTGTCTGAACTGGGCGTAGTATTGGGACGAGCCCCTACTACTAGGATAAGCTTGTGACCTGAGACGAGGCTGAGAAGTTGTCTGTACCTCTCCAGACTCGCTCACAACTGTAGTGATGCTCATCTTCTTTGGCACCACATGCAATGGACTAACCCACTTGGAGTTGGAGATGGGGTAGATAAAATCGATGCTCCACCATTTCGTTATTTTCTTCAAGACTACTTATAGAAGATTTGCGTTCAATCGTCGTTGGAAGTCACATGATGGCTTGGCGTCCTCCTCAAGATAGATATGGTGGGAGCACAGATACGGACTTATCCCTTGGAGATTAGCTACACTCCATCCTATTACCTTGTGGTTCCCTTCAAGAACCTCCATCAGACGAGATTCTTGTTCTCCAGTCAAATCCACTGAGATAATGGCTGGGTACATCTCATGCTCTCCCACAAGGAATCTATACTTCATCGACTGTAGAAAAGGCTTCAATTCTAGGCAACTGGGAGCTGGAAAATCTGACCTCTAAAAGGTCTGAGTGAATGTAAACATATCTGAATGAGAGAACCCTTTCTTATCATGTAAAACTGATGAAGATGACCCTATCGGTATAGTAGTAATCGATGTTGGCACGATTTCCACCCTAGTTGTTGGCTCTGTGGAAATCAGGCAAGGTATTAAATCATCAAATTCCGCCCAGTCAATGTCTGGATCAGAGGGATCTTAATCGCAATCACATGACACAAAATCTGCTTCGTTGTCCAGAATGTAGTCGTCGGCCTTAACAGTGTCCTCGGTCGAGAGTGTGCTCAACAAACTCTCCTATATTGAAAACTATGGATTTGTAGTATCAGAATGTGAGAGAAGGGCTCGCAAAAACAAATTGGACCAAGTGGTTTCATCATCAGTGATCACAAAGTCGCACTCCTGGTGGATGTCTCGCTTTACTTCTGTTATCGACTCTGCATTGTTAAGCTTCTCTGAGCAAGCTGGGTCCCGTTGTCTGGTATCGTCAATTGTCTTTATTTGTATACTCTATCCTTCGATGTGAAAGTACACCTTACCACTATCATGGTCGGACACCGCCTTGGTTGTGGCCAAGAATGTACGTTCTAGAATAATGGGGGTATCGATCACAAATTCTGGGATCTCCATGTCCAACACAACGAAGTCCATGGGGAATTTCATGCCCTGAATTGTGATGACCACATCCTTCAGCAACCCCTTCGACCTCTTGACAGATCTATTAGCAAACTGAAGGACTGTCCTGCACTATTAAAGAGGGTCAAACTTGAATCAGTCGAGTAGGGCTTCCGGAAGGTGGTTTATAGGAGAGCCGATGTCAAATAGAGTATGATCAAATCTCTACTCATGAATGTGGAATCTGACATAGGGAGGTCCTGCATCTGGCCTCTTGGCTGGAAATTGGTTCTAGATAGAAAAGTAAGTGGCACGGGTCTGCACATGGATTTCTTCATGATGGTTACTCTTCTTCCTATGGATAGTGGTCTTCTCTCTCAAGTTCTTCTATGAGAGAGGGATACGCTCAAGTGCTTCCTGTAGAGTCAGCTGAATATGCAATCTATCAATCATCTGCTGACTGAACTCGGACTGCTCACCTTTTTTTGGATTTCTCTATAATTTCCCTTATACAAGTGAAGTGCTTGAGGGAAGGGGATGGATGGGCCCTCCTCAGATAGAGGGCTAGGAAGAGTTTCATGTTGTTGTAAAGGCATGGAATCCATACAAATATCATCAATCATCACATATGGATTCAAAGATGAAGAAACCTTTCCTTTATTAATTTTTTGGTGTTTTTCTAATTGTTCGAAGTTATAGAAACTAGATAAAATAAAACTGGAATAGAAGGGTAGCCTAAGCACCAGCAACGACATCAGGTGTTGCAGCATCATCACCGCACTCTGGCTCAGCATCATGGAATCCGGTGGCATCAGTATCACCCTATGCATCTGGAGAAATGATAGCCTTAGTACCGTCGGCTGGATCAACATCCTTGGTGGCTTCAGCACCACCATCATCATCGTCATCTTTAGTGACTTCAGCACAGTTATCATCCTCGTATGGTGCTCCTGAGTCCTCGTGATATCATTGCTCAGACGAGGCACTGCCACCTGGCATCCTACTGCTCCTAAGTGACATAAAATCAACATCAAATGTATATGAAGCAATGTCACCTAACAAATCAATAGGAGTGGTGGTCTCTGTAAACTGTACCTTCTCAGATTTTCTCTTCAGGTTGTTCGGGTTGGGCTCAATCTAAGCGGGTACGGAGGCCTTTCCCTTGATAATCTCTCTCATTTCCTGACGAAACTCATCCATCTCCCGCCTAAAGGATGCATGATGCAAGATTGGCAAGAGCTGGATTCTCATAGGCTAGCCTATGAGAACCAGATGGGTTGCCTCTCTGAAAGTGAGGTTTCTAATGGAACTGATGAGGAGCAGGCTGAGAACACCGTTGAGGCTGCTGCTGGTGCTGCCTCCAATGTTGTCCCTGCTAGCTGGGATGAGGACCCGACTGGTATTGGTGGGATGGCTGCTGGGGTGGATGGTGAGGGAACCGGTTTGTTGTTGTGGCTGGCCTAACTGTCCACCCTGAGCTGGACGTTGTTGTTGGGATGAGGCACCTCTAGTCGACCACATGAATCTAGGATGATCTCGGTGGATCCCAGACTATTGTCGATCATACCAAATCCTGTTGACTTCCATCAACGGTTCCTGCTCATAGGGAGATGGAGGGAGAACTGACAGTGGTTGATCCTGCTGATACACCACCATCTGAATGTCCTGAGATGGCGGTGGCTGAGGATACGGGTGTTGTAGACGCTTGAATGTCTCCACTTGGATGTGGTGAACCTGTCTGAACTGGGCGTAGTATTGGGACGAGCCCCTACTACTAGGATAAGCTTGTGACCTGAGACGAGGCTGAGAAGTTGTCTGTACCTCCTAGAGATAGATGATATGGGTATTCAGGTCACTCAGAGTCTGTCCTAACTAAGAGATCTAAGTCGTGCTCAGGCACTGCTTCTTCTCGATGATCTTGATGCGGTCTTGCTTCTCGCTGATGAAGTCCATATCAGCGGGCGATGCCTCTACGAGTGTTGCGGCTGCTGAAGAAGTGGTTGGACCTACGTTGTCTCGTGCTATCCTCTGATAGGACACAGAATTGGGTGAGGGCTTCCCCTTAGTGTAAAGTCAGGTCTGAGACATCACTGTATAATTCTCTTCCATCTTCTCATAGATGGCCCAGACCTGATCTTCATCCTTGGTGAAATAGGAGCCCCAACAAGAAGCATTTCTAAGCCCCTGCAGCTCCAGTGTCAGCCCACAAAAGAAACTATGTACTAGGTTGGGCTTGGAGATGTCATAATGAAGACATCATTCGATGAGCTCACGGAAACGATACCAAGCCTCATGAATTGCTCGTTGGGGATCATGAAGAAGTTGTTGATCATAGCTCACGCTATGTTTGCCTGGCTGAGTGGATAGTACTTGGTTCAAGTACTCGATTTAGAGCTGCTCCCATGAAGATACATATCTCCACAAATGTTTCAGCCAGCAGGCTGCTCTTTCGACTAGGGAGAATGGAAAAGCCATCATCTTGATGGAGTCCTCATCCATATATCTGTCGTGGACAGTGCTGCAGATCATCTCAAATTCTTATAGGTGTAGATGTGGCTCCTCGGTGGCACGCCCATGGAACTTGAGCAATACCTAGATAGTCTTAGGTGAGAGCTTGAAATCTCACAGAATTGCTGGAATCTGGATCCAACGATGTGTAAGGGTCGCACCAGGGTTGTGCAACTCCCTTATCAGTCTGGTTGGTCGGACTGGCTCCTGTGGCTCCTTTGGATATGGTCCGTTTCCTCCTCCAAACTCTATAATCTCTCCATTGCGTGCTTGGTTTGGCTCTCCTTAGTCAGCTCGCATCTGTGCCATCTCTCTATGCATCTTTGACATGAAGGCTCTCCATTCTCTAATATGTCTCCGCATCGTCTCCAAGGAGGACAATAGTGTGTTGTTGATGGCGCCCTGATCTAGAACGTACGTGGTACTCTGGGGCTACCCATCAGTGCACTCCTCGCTGTTGGCCATCTCTTGGGTCTCGGCAAAGGCAAAACACCCCAACTCAGGTGTTATCAAATGAACAAATATCTTCTATGGTCTCTGCTCGGGCAACTCAGGACTCGAAGAAGGGTGATCGAGGGAGGAACAGGGTGGAATCAAGCTTGGGTTCGAAGAGTGGGTCTAGGCTCTCACAAACTACCTCGATGAGTGGGATGGAGTGCTCGAGAGAGGTGCAGCCAAAGGCTGCCTAAGGGATCTCCGACCCATCGTTGTGATCTTGGAGAAAGGTAGATGGGATCTATAAACAAACAAGATCAACAATGAAACCCTCAATTCATATACGCAATGTTGAGCCGATGACCGTAAGCGTTCGATCTTTTATCTTGTCAATTTTATTTAGATGTTAATTCGGTCTTGCAAAGTAATTAAGCGAGTTGTTAGGAACTTGTGCTCCCAAGAGACTGACCCAATCCCAAATCTGGATCTTTCCTAGCCAGTACAAGTTGCGGACCATTAACTGGCTACCCGATCAACTCGCTCGCTAAGGATATCGCGGCCCGCTTTAGCAGAAACCAGGACGATCCTCACTAGAGAATGACTAACCCCAAGACTAGTAGTCTAAGGAGAGTTCAGGTATTGCTCTAGATTAGTGTGGGGGTCACTCTCTCATGCAAGCAAACCAAACAATGAGGGGATGACTCTCTCAATACAGATTTTTAAACAAAATGTCTTTTAATATCAAGTTTGTTTAGCAGCCCCAATTTTTGGTCATCTCTTATTTAGGTCTTTTCCGATAATTAAACAAATTCCTAACGAATTTTTCGATAACCTGGTTATTTAATAGTCCAAAAATATGGGAGAAGTCGAAAAAGTTGATGCGCGATCAAACACTATGATGCATGCAAAGTCAAAAATGTGTACATGTCGCCAGCACTCTACATGCAGGGTGATCCACACATAAATTTAAAGACTGAAAGTACACTAATCTAAATGATGCAACATGAAAACGGTCTTAGATGAGCAATTTCTACACACGAAGAGCAGGAGCTAGCTAACTAGACTAAGTCCAGAGTCCGATCTTGGAAACCACTCAATGCCCGCCACAATGTGTCCTACTAGTATTCTATGTGGTTCCTCACGGCATGTGGACTCAGGCCTAATTGAACTAACTTTTTAGTGAGAGTTATTAATCAGGTACAATTACGACTCTATAGATGCAAGAAATCTATTAGGGATTGGGCCTTAATTATTTACATTGCAAGCAAGAAATTCCTAAATCTAAGGTCCAATTTCTTCGAGAATCAAAGAGAAGAAAAGGTGATAAATCAAAACCGATGAAAAATCACGGTGAGGTCCTTCGAGCACACCGGTGCTCGGTGAAACAAACCCCGATATGCCAATTGTCCAAAGGGTGTTTCTAAGATTTCAAATTTTTCAGAATTTTAAATGATTTTTCTAAGATTTCGAGAGTTTTTAGCTTTTTAGTGTTTTTATGAAAGATATTGCAATAAAAATGGCACTGAAACCAAAGTACACTACAACAAGCATACATAAATTTTTATGGATTTTTTCATATAATTTCTATATTTTTTGGTATTTAAGAAAATTGATAGAACACTTTTTAAAAGTTTTTTTATTTTTCAAGAATATCAAATAAATTAAATCAAGTCACAAAAATTACCATAAATATTACACGTTAGCAAGAGCTACCTAGAAATTTTGTGGCATTTTTTAGTTGATTTAATAATTATTTAATTTAAATAACATGCACAACACATAGGGACCTAATTGTAATTATTGAAAAGTATTTTGGCCTAAAAGAAATGCATTAAAAATTCTTAAAACCAATGTTGCAAAAAGTCCAAGAAATTCACGCACGTGCACAATCAACCACGCATAGGGGTAGATTTGCAAATATCAGAAAAGTTCTACTCAAAATGTAACATAGATGCAAATATCGGAATGGGGTTGAGGTCTCCGACGAATACGAGGGAAGGAAACTGAGCCTAATCTCAACCTGATGGTTAAGCTATAGGGTGATCTGGTTGCGGGAGAAGATGGAGGGCGATGCGGTGCTCTGATTTGAACGAATGGGTTTGGATATCTGGGCACCTACCAACTGGTCGGAGCAGGTGGATGTGCAGAGGTGCTAGATGGAATGCACGAATCAAATAGGAAAATGGAAGGGATATGAGAGGTACCTGGAGGTAGGAACACGTTCCTGAGCTCCATGCGGATATATCTGACGAGGTAATGGCCTCGACCACGTTGCGGGAGGCGAAGAGGTTAAACGCGGCAGCGCTCGTCGGCCACGTAGTTGAGCTACTTCTTCTGACCACCAAACTCCAATCTGAGGGTTCTCTCTAGTAGTTGTCTCTCAACCTGAGGTGTCTAGGGCTGGAAGAAGAGGTGAGGAATGAGCTGCTATGCCAGGAGGATCAAGAGGATGCTTTATAAGTCACTCAGGGGTCCAGAAAGATCAGAGTAAAGCGTCAAACTCTAGAGTGATTCAGATTGACCAAAGGACCAGTGAGTATATCGGATGTACGGGGATTATCAAGTCCGAATTTCGAGGCCAAAGAAGCTCGAAGTCGGGATGGAAAATTTCTAGAAGGAGATCTGGTGAACAGTATCTGAGTTTGACCCGGGAAAGAGGAACCGTTGACTGGAGGTCAACAATCCCAGCTGGCCAATCAGAAAATTAGGATTTACAAAATATTAACAAAATCAATAAAAAATAGTAAATAGATTTAAAATAAAAGGTGTATAAAATGAAAAATATTTTTGATTTCTCAAACTATTTTCTGTGATTTTTAATTATTTTTATGAAAAATAGTTTAATTTGTATATATTATAATGTATTATATACATGTATAATATACATATGTATTTTGTACAAAAATTGCTATTTTGTTATTTTTACATAAATATCGTCATTTTGTATTTTATTTATTTAAAACATAGTTTTTAGAGTATAAAATAATTTTTGTTTTATTTTTGTGAGTTATGTACATTTTTAAGATAAACAGGGGATATTATCTATATACATGTATTTGTACAAGCAAGCAGGATTTTATTCTTATTTCTACTTGACTTTTTTTTATTTTTGTTTTATTTTATTTTAAGGACTATAAACAAGGAGATAAAAATAATGTTTTATTGTCATTTTATCCAAAATATTTATTTATAGATATAAGTGATATGTACAATATAGAGTAGGCCCTATCTCTCTCTACTTTTTTTTGGCGATCAGGTCAAGGCTTGACATTCTCTTGGGGTTCGGGTCACTCTATAATTATTCTAAATACCTTCCTCCTTTTTCTTTTTCTTTATTCTTTTTTTTACACAAATATATGCTAAATATACATTGTTAACATATGCATGTAGAATGCTAACTTATTGTATTTACATCTATTTACATGATGCTTTGCCAAGATAAATTGCTAAAGTACAAGAATAAAGAGTGTGAATCATAGATTCATCAGGGCGCAATAAGATCCATGCAGTGCAATAATACTTTCCACTAAATAGAAGCAGATGTTTCCAACAAAAAATAAAGTTATGTATATTGACCTCAATGGTCCAGCTTCAGAGATTCTGCAGATTTTTGTGGAGACATGGCTACACTGGCAGGTTCCACAAGGAGATGTGGCTACACTAGCCACACTCCACTTCTCTTCTTATTCTTCTATCTTATTTCCCCTTTGGTTGTGGACACAACACATACATGAACTTAGAAGGTAATACCCCGCTCCTTGAGGAAAGAGTAGCTAGATTGGGGAATTAGGGTCACCTTGCTAAGAGAAGGTTGTTCTTTGTCATTTCTTATATGGAGAGTTATATTCCCTCTACACAATACAAGATTTATAGTCATCAGAATTTGCGCATGAAGATTTGTTCTAACCTGACAGGTGAGGCGACATGAATAGAGACTTGTGGAACTTCAAGGCTATGAGGTCTTACATCCTATTCCCAATAAGGTTCCTCCAAACTAAATCACATTGAGTCTGTAAAATTTTCCCTTTATTTTATCTCTTTATTTTTCTTACTAATTAAAATTTAAAAAAATGAAAAAAATATAGTATTTAATATCAATATGATGGCACCAAAAATAAGTTTCGTACAAATGATTTCTTGTTTTGGATCCTTCACAAGATTGTAGATCTTGTCGAGATGAGTAACTTTTACGTTGACTAATTTTTTATTATTTTATTATTTATTTTCTATTTTTGTTTGGATATAATTTTGATTTTTCTAGGAGAGACAAGTGGCAGTTTTGGAGTCACCACCATGTCACCCCTATTTTTATTTTCTCTTTGTTTTATTTTTTATTATTTGTGTATTTTAATTAATAAACTAATTAGTTTATTTATTACTACTTATTTATTTATTTTATATTTGTTTATTTTAGCTCTATTATTATTATATGATTATTTAACTAGTTATTATTCTCTTTTTTAATTATTTACTTATTTATTTAAATTTTATTTTTTTATTTATTTATTTGTTGTGTATATTTATTCATTATTTATTTTATTTCTATTTAATTTTCATTTTTATTTTTTAATTGCCACATGGTCGCTCCTAGGCGTGCTACGTGTTGGCCCCCTCTCCTTCCTCCACTCGCTTCGTGCGGTGAACCCGACCACACCTTGTGACTGTGTCACCTACCTCTGCCTTCTCTGCTGACCACCACATCCATCCTCCCTCACCCTTTATCTCCCTTCCCTCTCAACTTCTTCTCTCTATCTCTTGTTCGCCCACCTCCCCATGTCCACTACCTTCTCTCCTCTATCTTTGGCAGAGCCAATGGTGCCTGCAACCACTCTGCACAACTCGCCCACATACCTCTACCCTACAACCACCCCCGCATATTACATTAGTGTGATTGACCCCCTCTGACCACAGGGAGACTCGCTCCATATCCTCTCCATCCATGATTCTGTAACCGCCATAACCAAACCGTCCCCGCCTCGCATGGAGTGCGTCCACCTCCAGTGCATGACTCCATCTCTTCCGCAAAATCTCCTCCAACAACCCTTAAAGGACAGTTAAATCACATCATGTCATGTCGGATCTATCATTCTCCTAACAAGAGAGAACTCCTAGAAGGCTCTGTGACAACGAACCTAGGAGATGATGGAGGGAGGACCTCCTCCCTCTTACGAGATGTAACGAATCGAAGTCCCTTGTCGCAGCTCACCCTTGAGCTGCTCGAGCTCCAATATCACTGGTTGTCTAGCAAATACCATGGCCTACCTCTTCTCGGACCTTTACCAAGCGACTCATCCATAGTTACCTTCCTCTAGGTACAATCCACCATCTTCGAGGAGCTTCGACTTCCTCGTGCAATTCCAACTCCAGGAAATCCTTCGTTTCTTCTCATATTTCTTTTCTTTGTGTTCTTCTCCTATGCTATATCCCCCTATTCTGCTACAATCAATCTCTCCCCAAATCACGTCTCTTCTGATCTCCCCTCCTTTCTTCCTTCTATCACTGCTCTTCTTTCGTCCTCCTGCTCCAAATATTTTGATTCTGAAGATCCTTACATCAAGACCACCCACCCCCTCAGTTGTAAACTCCACCACAAACCACCTTATCCCTCGTAAAGGCATTGAGGCTGATTAGGTCCTTCCCTTCTCTATAACCCATCGAACCTCGAAAAAATTCCATCCTCCCTTGCTCCCCCCTCTTTGTGTGCTTTCTCTACAATTGCAGGATTCTAAGGAATGAGCTCCGAAGCATGAGCTGAGCAGTAGAGAACCATCATTTTTGTGCCATTGCTTTATTGGTAGTTGCTCACCACGACTGTGCTCTATCATGCACACTGAGGATCATCTATCACCACCACCGCTCGGTCGTGTGTCGACCAAAGGATCGACGCATGTCTTACTCTAGACCTCCTCGATCTCCGACCTCCTCGCTCATTTGCATATCTA
Source organism: Ottelia alismoides (assembly GCA_037367405.1). Classification (NCBI taxonomy): domain Eukaryota; kingdom Viridiplantae; phylum Streptophyta; class Magnoliopsida; order Alismatales; family Hydrocharitaceae; genus Ottelia; species Ottelia alismoides. The sequence goes on from JAZKJV010002956.1 coordinate 810,282, forward strand.
CCAGCCAGCTCCTCCTCATCGTTCTCACAACCACAACCCTTCGCCCTCATCATTAGCATGTGAGCCACCTCTACCTCTAGCCTAGATACCACCACTCCTTTGACAACGGCAATCATAGTAGGTAGATTTTATATGTTTTATCATGTGACCAAAAAATCATTCCATTTGCATATCGAAGTTGGAATAAAATAGATGGTGATTGGAGTAACTAATTTTTAATAGGTCGTTGATCAATTACTTAAGGATCTATAAATTTTTCTTGATTCTTATCGCATAGAGTTATCTGGGATAATTTTATTTCTAAAAAATAAATTGGTCATCAATTTATTAAAAATAATTTGCAAAAAATCACCCTTCAAGCATATTTAATTCTTAATTAATTCATATTGCATCAAAAAATTCCCCGAAATTACAAACCATAATTTCATCATTCTTCATATTTAATTTCATCATTCATCATATCTAGGATTTTTTGTTATTATTTGATCGTAAATTTCATTTTTGCCCCTAAATTTATCCGAATTTGCACAACAAATTAAAAGACATAAAAATGTACAAAAAATGCCTCTCTAAAAACCTGGGTTCTAGATTGCCTATTAATAAATCTTAGCAGATAGGTGCCTCCATTTATTCGACCTTGGGCTAGGCCAAGTAAAATATAAATTTGATCTCTAACTTTAATCAATAAATTAATTATCTTTTAGAGAAATCCTAAGTGCATGAATACTATAACATTTCAGCATTATAAAACATGGTATTTTAGGGTTCGTCACTTGGAAAAAAAAGTGATTTTGTGGTTGATGACCAGGTTCTCTAGTCCTATCTGTTAAAGGATGTCATCACACATGCTCTTGTCTTTCAGCTACTTGATTGGTCTCTTCAATTTAAGATAACAACGGATGCTCCCAATTTTGCAATTAGTGATGTTCTTGGACAAAGATGGGATAGGCTTCCATTTGCAATTCACTGTGCTAGTAGTACACTTGATGAAGCCTAGAAGAACTACATTGTCAAAGAGAAAAGCTACTAGTCGTAGTGTTTGCCCTACTGGGATCCAAGGTTATCATACACATAAATTATTATGCCATCAAGTGCTTACTAAGCAAGAAGGATGCCAAGCTTCGTCTGATCCAATGGATCTTTCTACTCAAGGAATGTGATTTGGAAATCTGTGACAAGCTTGGAGTCAAAAATGCGGTGGAAAACCATCTTTCCAGAATTGTTGAAGTTGAGACTCATGAGAGGAATTCCATTCCTATAACAGAAACCTTTCTAGATGAGGCAATTATGTCTATCACCTCACTCCCCTAGTATGTCGACATCGTCAATTATCTTGTCTCCAAGAAAACTCCACCTGACTGGTCGAAGATCATAATTGATAAATTCTTGTTAGACATTCATTTTTATCAGTAGGAGGATCCTCACTTATTTCGTGAGGGAGCATATTGCATCTGGAGGAGGTATATACCTCACGAAGAGATTGTTGATGTCTTGGAACATTGTCACAAACTCGAAGCTGGTGGACACCATTCTAGAAAGAAAATGGTAGGCCTCTGGTGGCCAAATATTTTTAAGGATGCAACTAATTATGTTAAAATATGTGTTGACTATCAGAGAATGAGTGGAAATATTAGTTCTCGTAACACAATTCCTCTGAAATACATTCAGATATCTGATGTCTTTGACGCATTGGACATTGACTTTACGGGATCATTCCCTAACAGTTATGGGTTTTGAGTACATCCTGTTGACCATGGATTATGTCCACCAATGGGTGGGGGAAATCCTCGCCTAAGCCACAGATAGTCGGACAGTCACTCGATTCCTCAGAAACATCATTTTGTAGTTCAGAATACCTAAAGTTCAGATATCAGATGGGAGGAGCCACTTCATGAACAAATAAGTTAATAAATTGACAAAGGAATATGGCATTAAACATCGAATTGTGACATCATACCACCCACAGTCAAAGGGCATAGCTAAATGCTCAAATAGGGAGATTAAGACTATCCTGTAGAGACTTGTACAACGTGATAGGAAGAACTGGTTATAGCTGTGCAATTCAATTCATTGGGATTACTGCACTATCTATAAGTCTCCTCTTGGCATGTCTCCCTGCCAACTTGTATATGGCAAGTCATCATATTATTGTGGGGTTAATTCACAAATCATTATTGGCATTGAATACGTGTAACTTGAATTTTGAAAAAGCTGGGAAAAATAAGAAAGTTGATCTAAAAATTTTGCTAGAATTCTAAGACTATGTGTATGATAATAGCCTTATGTACAAGGAGGAAGTCAAAAAATTGTTGGACAATTACATCTGTAGGAAGACTTTCGAGCCTATGCAGAAGATGTCTTTGATGCAAAGTTGAAAATCATTCCAGGCAAGCTTAAGAGCAAGTGGACCCGGCCGTTCATAATAAAAAGTGTGTGTGACAATGGAAGCTTATTGATATCTGAATTGTTACCTCACGCACAACCTTTTGTGGTCAACAGATAGTTGTTGAAGTCATACTTAGAGCATGACACATTCCTGTCCATTGTAAATTCAATTCAAGTAGTGTTTCAAGGAGAGCTCAGATGGATCAAATACATAAGCTAAACATCACATAAAATTTATTTTCTTTTCTTCTTTTCTCATTTTCCTCTTCTCATTTCTAATTGTTCAGAAAGGGCCTCATCCCTTTCAACACTACTATACTTAGGACGTACTTTGTTTTAAGTATAGGGGAGATGAGTGCCCTGAGTTGTTCATTCTTTGATCGCTTACATGTCTCCTCAACTCTTGCTATTTGGTTTATACCTAGGGATATTTTACCCTAAGTATAGGTTGAGATAGGTTGAGCTGATGATTGTGTAAATTCCCACCCTTGATCCTTCATGCCTTGTGTACAATCTCCTATACTTAGGATTATTTGATCCTAAGTATAGGGGGGATGATCGACATCTCATTTTGGTATTATTTAGTCATTGTCGTATAGGCTTCTCTATACTTAGTATGAGTTATGTCTTCCTTTTCTCTCCATTCTACGAGGACTCGTTCAAGATAAGTATAGGGGTGCTATATACCTTGTATATACTATAATCATAACTCATACTTATGTATTTTTAGTGATATGGCTAAATAATAAAATACACAATAACTCTTTATATATACAAGTAACAAATTGAGTTTAAAAGCTTTTGTGAAATGATTTGAAAAATGGTTGAAGAATGTCTTAAAAAAACTTTTGGAAATTATTTAGAAAAATTTTGCAAAATATTTTCAAACATGTGCAATAATCTTTTGTTTGCAAAAAATTGTTTTATTTGTGTATGTAATTATATTGAAAATCTATTCACAAATGATTTGAAAAAAGGTTGCAAAAATCTTTTGTAAAAGTTATAGAAGCTGTTTGAAAAATCTTTGCAAAATGATTCTCAAATTTTGTAAATGTTTGTAAAAATGTTTATCAAATTATTTGCAAAAATGAGTATTCAAAATATTATGAAAATGATTTCAAATATTTTGAGGACCTTGTGTAAATAATTTCTTAAATAAAAATCTTTATAAATATGTATCAATCCTGAATACAAGTCTTGTATATAAGCACTAACATTCAACTCGTAAATTCCCAGTGTAAAGTACACCTTCACTCTTGTAAATATAGAAGCACACCCATGCAAATGTCTGCACATATTTTTTTTCACTTACCTTTATTTCAAAAATCCCTAAAAATTTGCAAAAGCAAAATCCAAAACCCATAAAAAGTACAAAATCTTTCAAAAATATGCATAAAAATTTGTAAAATTATTCTTAATAATACATAAAAAGTTCAAAAGAGAAAATAGTGTCACAAAAAGAATTTCTCTTGCATTGTACGTAACATTTGCATTTTTCAAAATGATCAAGGTAATTAAACATGTCTGAAATAAAGTCTAAAGATTGGAGCTTGATATAGACTTTAATCCATTTAATTTCAGAGGAACCCACTAAGGACTGGAATTGGCATACTTCATGTCACCTTGACTTAATTCTTTATGTTCCATGAGACTATGTTCATGAGTCGATTGATTGTTTCTAATCAGAACCCTTCATATCATCTGTACGAGTCTTGAGACCATGGCTTGACTAGAAACCTCACACTTAACACATAGCTCAACCCAGAGGGATTGTTGAAAAAATCTCACAGTCTAAGTTAGGACGATGTTACGCCCCTTCATCATGGGTGGCGTAGGATGAGGATTGCCAAAACTGATACTCTAAGACACTTCTCTCGTAGTCATGATATTGATGAATCTTCGTTTCACCACCTTTTTTCTATCATTTTGGCCTTAAAAACACTAACTAATGCAAGTAAATAGCACTATATTGTACAAACAAATATTCATTCTTTATTCCATTTATTATGTATAAAATACTATTTTTAATGCTAAAATTATAGAATAAAACAAAAAAATAAAATACTAAAGGTATTTTATGACCCAATACCTCGAGAACAAGTTAAGAATTGAATTGGTCGACAAGGAATAAAGTTGGGGGGATAAGGACCAATATACAATCACAATCCCAATTATTAATTCAACATTTATTCATTTTTGGCACCCATTTTATTCTTTAATATTTACTCATCAAATAAATAAATTTTGTACATAAAAGTTGAAGATAATAATATATAGTGAAATATAAAATTGAGTTTGTACAAAAAGAATATATAATATACATTCTATACACAAAATAAAAATCCAAAAGACCAAACTTTACAGACCCATAACTCCTAAGTAAAAACTCAAAATGTATCAAAATCACTTTAATTATATACAACTTTTAATAATCTGAAGGTGAAGTTGATTTCATATTTTTTTGAGTAAAAATATGAAAGTTAAGTTTTGGACCCATATTGTACTATACGCCTGAATAAAATATTCATTTTATTTATTCTTTGTTCTTTTTATAATTTCAAATTTGTTACAATTTAATAAATATTATTCATAGCATATGTACATATATATACTTATACCTATATAATTGATGTCCCTATTTATTTCAGTGTACAAAGAACAGCAAAAAAATATAATAAAAATATATAGAGGTAAATGGGGCTGCCCCATGGGGGAGTTAACTTGGTTCCCACCACACCATTTCGTTAGTTTTTTAATTTTATTGAAAATTTATTTCTTAAATATTCATCACTATAACCCTTTATTATGCTATACAATTTTTGTGCGAAATAGAGACTCCTACGACCTCTGTCCTTACAATCATTTTTAATGGTAACAGAATTGTTAAAAACGACCCTTCCTGATAGAGGTTGTAGGAATCTCTATTTTGTGAAATTTGAATGACATAATACCGGGATATATTGATGAAAATCCACGGAAGAATTTCAAAAAAAAATAAAAATTAGGCAAAATGGCGCGGGGGGAGCCAAGTTAGCTCCCCATAGGAGGCATCCCCATTATACCCATATATATGCATATAAGAATAAGCTATAAATATATAAGATATAAGAATGAAATAATAAAATAAAATAAAAATAAAATAACAAAAACATAGATGAATATACCTATAAATATACCTTAAAAATTAACTTGTAATAAATAACACCAAAAATTAAATAAAAATCTTATTAAAATACTATATAAAATAATACACCTTTTATATTTTTAAATAAAAAATTAATAAAATTATTTACTATTTTTATTTAATTATTTTTTATTAAATCATGTCTTTTTACTTTAGTGTCTTACGTGTACCAATCGCAGCACTTCCTTTGTTGACCTCAGTCAACTCAACGTCCAGGTCTTTGAACCCTATTAGTAGTGTCATCTCCCGTGATTTCTGCCTTTTTTCCTGGGCTTCTCATCCATCATTTTCGTCGATTAATCATGCAAAGATCAACATCTACCATCGATAATCCATGTTCAAGCACAAAATCCTTTGTACATACCTTTGATTCATTCTAAATCACTGGTCAATAAGGATCTTCGACTTTGTTTATAAATAACCTCCTCCAGCTCCTAGCTCTGTTTTGATCCTTCTCTGAGCCCTAAACACCTCCATCGTGCATTAGTGAGTGTTCCTGGTGACAGTTGGAGCACCCCCAAGCTTTGGGCGTGTGATTTGGGCGAGGCGGAGCGATCCAATACGGCTCTCCAGTCACCTCTGCTCCAAGGGCAACCCTCAGGTATGCGCTGCATTTTTTATCATTATTAGGTAGTTGTAGGTCGTAGTTTTTATCCTGTGCCTTTTATTCCCAATTTGAATCATGTTAGTATAGTAGATTAGGTTAATCATATTGCTGAAGCTCTCAAGCTTCGGCCATGTTCTCACCGTGAATCACTCGATCTCCATCCCATCTTTGCACCCTACTATCTTCCCATGTCGTTTCTTCGCTACTTTCAATGCTTCAGCCACCCAAATCATCCCTATGATCTGGAGTTCGATGTTCCTCCTCTATCATATGTCAGAGCATCCACATTCCACTCATCCAGAGCACATTCCAACTTCAAAATCAGTCAAGGCAATTTGCTTCGAGCCAATGAACATCTTCCTACAGGTGACTCCTTCTGGGACATGATCGCACCTGGACAAGGGTCCCCAGTGTTGTTTCTTCCCTAACGTGCCAAGACCCCATCATTGGGTACTATATTTTCTAGAGCACATCAGTCGATGCGTACGAGACCCTTGGTCATTTAGAGTTAAAAAGAAGCACCAGAAACCACTGGTGGGAGGAGAAATTATGGTGTGAAGTCCAAGGAAGGCCACCTTCTTCCTTGTTCTTCACACATAGAAGATACCATCCGATGGAAGGCACACTTCCAGTTCTAATCTTTGTCGTCCGCTCTACGCTTGTCTTGGTTGTGTGATGGTGTCCGTGATCAAATCTTAGCCACTCATCGGTGAAGCAATATCTGATGAAAAGCATGCCTCCAGTTCTAATCTTTGTCTTCCACTCTGCACGCATCTTGGTCGTGTGATGGGGACCACGATCGGATCATAGCTGCTCATCGACGAGGCAGTATCGTGAGATGATCGTTCGATGCTTGGCAAGTGGATCGTTGTTAGCCGTACGATGGTACACCTAATGGGGGTAATTTACATATTTCACCTCAACACTTTTTGTATATATTTATTAATCTTGTAAATAAAGTATATAGGGTAAATAAATGTCTATATTGTTTATAACAACCCCTGATGATTATTGATATTACAAATGGGTCTAGTTTACGTCACCTCATGTGTCGTCCAATGTGAGGTGGTGAATTGCAAGTGTACCTTGTGGATTTTTTATTTGGTTTTAGTCTAATAAAATTTCATATATATTGTAAATTTCTGGGAAAATTGCATGTGATGCCTTGGTGTTTATTTTATTTGCAAAAATGCTCTTCTTAGTCCATGTATTTTTGGTGTTTGGATTTCATTTAATAAAATAGAACTTGTACTCTAAAATTTATGTAAAATAGAGTTATATGCATTCTAATATGTATTTTCATGCCCCATTTTTATTTTGGCCACATTGACATTTTTGTCCTTGTCTAGTAAAAAATCCGAAAAAATAGAAAAATGCTTTGAAAATTCCCAAAAAAATATATGTTGTTATTTTACCATATTTTAAGGAGATCAAAAATCCAAAAATAGAAAAAGAAAGAGACTAAAAATTAGAAAGTTTCAAAATCCAACCAAATATTAAAAATCACCAAAAATCCCAAAAATATAATTTTCTAATGTGAATTTTATTTATATTATTATCTATCTATTAAAGTTGATTTGAAGAATTTTGGACTTATTTTGCCATTTTAAATATTCATTTCGCCATTATTTGGGCTATTTTTAACTTTGAAATGCATAAAAATAAAAAAATTGAGAAAACCACAAAAACATTAAAAAATACATAGAACCCAAAATTAATTTATTTATTATATTTTTTTATTTTTACTAGTATTTATAATTATATTACTCTATATGGTATGTATATAAAGCCTTATATAGTCTAATATATTAAAAAGAAAAGAAAAAAATCAGAAAGATAAGATAAAAAATATATATACATATATCACATATATAAAATAAAATTAATATATTTATAATTAAAAACCCACAAAAACAATTAAAAAGGGTGATAAAATGCATGTTTGTACATACTACACTTTGATTAGAAATAATTGTAGGCTACATGTTTTACTCTATGTGGTTCGACCTCTACGTGTTTGCTTGCTATACACTTAGTATTGTAGAGAATGATAAATTTGAGCTCTTTTTTCTCCATTCACTTACATTATTCTTGTGTGGGATAATTATTGATTGATTAGGGTTTATTGCTTGTTCAACCATATGACCCTTTAAATTTCCTGGTCCTCATATATATAAATACTATAGACTGGATTGAGACAATCCTTCGGATGAGGAATGGCATGTTAGAAACTTTTTTTATGACCCGAAAACATGGGCGGACCAAAAAAACTATATCGATCAAGGCATAAACAAGAATGCAGAGCAATGCAAAGTCAAAGAAAAGTCCAAAGAAGAAGCCTACACCAAAAAATCAATAAAAATACGAACTTCCAGAAAAAGCATGCTTCTTGGTGAAGACTTGGTTACACCGACTGTGCTTCACAATGGAATGAAGATTGTAGTGGTCCATTCACATTTCTTCTTACTTCTTTCCCCTTAAACCCCGAGACATGGTCATCATGATGACATGGTCGATAAGGAAAAAAGTACATGGAGATAAGGGATGATAAAGGAACCAAAACTCTAATTTTCACTCTCCAATAGGGTTGGGCATTGGGCTAGGCCATCTCGATCCAACCCAAAACCCAACCCGCATAACCCGATCCAAACCCGAACTTGAATTTAGTGGATGGGTAGTGTGCCTCAAAAATATCCTATATTGATTATCAAGTCGGGTTCGTGCCTAATAAGTCCCCAACCCGCAAGCTCGATAGCCCAACCTATAAGATATAATCATATCTAGGATATTCGTGTTTTCTCCAAATACCATGTTCTAACTTTCATATCCTTATTTCAATTTTAGAATAAAAATCCATTAGCATTGATTGGGGACATTATTACAATAGATGCAAGATATTTACATTATACACAAGAATGTAATTCGTGCCCTCAAATGTTGGATCATGTACAATAGTAAGTAACCAATCTGTATTGGGTCATAGTACATGTATCTACAATAATATGTAATGGTGAATTGAATGGTGGTTTAATTCATCATATTTTTTACGACATTTTTATTTTCCAGCATACTACTATTGTCAGAATCATGAATTAGTTGGCATATTTAAAGTATTAAACATGCATACATGCATAAGAAACAACATGATAAATGCAAGAGGAATTACAGACGCAGATATGGAGATTGACGGATACGAAACTATGTTACCATTTCCTTAAAAATGTATACAGATGTAAAATTGATATTCATCGGATATGAATAGTATTAGAAATACTTATGAAAATGGATAATACATATACCGATATTTGTAGATATCAACATGATATCTATATCATTATCTAAACATGATATCGATATCCTTATCTAATTCAAAGCAGATGCGGATGCCAAATCTATATAAAATAGATGTAATGATAAAATATACAATGTAAATAAATAGCTACCTAGACCTAATCTACACTATCGTTGCTTCCCAACAATGGTGCCATTTGTTGAAGAAAAAGACTTGTGGCATGTTAATCAACAAAGGGTAGACAATCAATTGATGTGATGATCAGATATCTTTAGTTCGATCTCTACACTTGCATGCTATACATATAATTTTGTAGGATATAATGAATTTTATCTCACCGTACTTATTTATTGAGTATCATTGTTTGTTAATTATTTATAGGCATGCTTGAGTTGGGTGTTGAGAGCCAAGAGAGGTGCCGATACAGAAAGTCATATCCAACTTGTCAGAAACTGCAACCTCTCCAAGACCGACCGTTATACACCTCAATTTCATTGTTCATCAACAACTTCCTCTTTAAAGATTGTTTCTAACTTCGAAAAAATTTTTTTACCATGACAACAAATATTTATTGATATGACTCTTTCATAATCATATATAATAAAGAATATACTTTTCGTTTCGAGTTTCATAATATAATCGAGTTATGTACCAATTTTTTGTGTTGTAATGTATTATAATATTGGAAGATATAACGATAATTATTTGCATTATCCATTTGTAATTTATTGTAGTGAACACAAATAATCATATAATTGATGATAATTGTGATACCATGAATTATTTTATACATTATTTCACAATAAATCGAAACAAAAATATGGTGTCTACTCAAACGAATTGAGAAAGAACATTATTTTGACGATTAAGAAGTAAATGTAATCTCAATGTTGGGGATAAATTTGGATGCACAATCGATGACCACATAATCATATAAAGAACACGAAAAAATGGTGTCACAACTATCAGAGAATAAAATATACTCCATCCAGACAGTTCGATTTTTGAAACAATATTCACAAAAAATGAATTATAACAAGACTTGTTGTAAAACCAATACAGCAGAGGATATGCTTCCTCTTAGATGTTGGTGAATCCCCATTCATCACTCTTTATTCTTTTATTTTAGCTAAATATCTTGGCAAAGCATCATGTATATAGTTGTAAATACAATAAATTAGCAATAAGCATTTATTTGTAAATATTTATTGATTAGCATGTATTTGTGCAAAAATAAAATAAAAAAGAATAAAAGAAAAAGAAGGAAACAATTAGAATAAATATTGAGTGACCTGAACCCAAGAGAGGGTCCAGCATGGGCCTGATCGCCAAATAAAATAAGTAGAGAGAGATAGGGCCACTCAACCTTGTATATATTGACCACCTATGTGTATATTATTTATTTTTACAAAAGTAAAAATAAAAAGGTGTTTTAAACCCCATATATATTTTTAAAATAAAAATAAAAATGATAAAAATAAAATAAAAATAAAATAAAATTCTCTCTCACCTTGTATATAGTACATGTATATATGTATCAGTACATGTTTATTTTATAGTTGTTAATAACCAATAAAAATAAAATAAAAATTATTTTATACTCTAAATATTATTTCGTAAATAAATAAAATATAAATTTGGGTATTTATGCAAAAATAAGAAAATAAAAATAATTGTAGAAAATACATAGGTATTTTATACCTATATATAATATAATATATTGAATATACCATAAATTATTTTTCAAAAAAATAAATAAAAATCACATAAAAATTTTGAAAAATAACAAACATTTTCCTTTTATACACTTTTTCGTTTAAAGTCATTTATTATTTTTATTCAATTTGAAAATATTTTTATAAATCCTAAGTGATTGGTTCACGTCTGGAGGTTGACCCGGTCAACTCCCTCTTCTCGGGCTTGACCCAACATGACCTCGTCACTGGACCATTTTCTCGGAATTTCCTAGGGCAGACCTCGCGTGCCCATGCTCTGATTCTTCCCCCGCACCTTCCGCATGGATCCAAGATCCTCGCATATCCCTAGGGAAGCACGGATCCTTCTCACTTCGTACTCCCTCGCACGATATCTCCAGTCACCTAGGAATGCTATAAATTGTCTCATCCGCTCCCCCAGGTCGGCATCTCGTGTCGCACCCCTTCTTGATACCTGAGATCCATCCTCGTAGTGACAGTCGTCGGAGGACGCCTGTGGTGGTCAGATTGGTGTCGTGTAGTCGCAGCTCAATCTTCGTAGTCAGAGAATCGCCACGAGAAGCCTCCTTCGCCAGTCAAAGCATGGTTGAGGCCACAACTCCACCGTTAACTCTGCCTGGAGCTAAGGATCAAGTTCAGACCTTCAGGTACACCTTTGATCTTCCCTAGCTCCGTCAGTTATCAATCCTTCTATTTATCGTCGATGTAGCTCTGCCAGCTCCAACCAGCCGGTCGGAGCTTCGTCACCCTCACTCATCTGCTCCAATAGACCCACACATTCACCCTCCATCTCCTTACGCACCCTGATCATCCTGAGACTCGATCTTTACATCGAGATTAGGCTCGAGGTTTCCATCTATCGCGACTGCCGGAGACCAACCCCATTCACTATCGCTTCTCTATTGTTCGGGCCAAATAACCTTGACCGGAGCCTTGCTCCGAGTCCGAGCTTTGACCTCGGTTCACCTTATACCATCCTCATTGGAGCTCGCCCAGGTCCCAGCCATCGCCATGGAGATCTGACCATCAACGAGCCCATTCGACCTGTTCCCCCGATGCGGAGGGGCTCCACGATTCATTTTCCTATGTCCAATCATTCATCGGAGTCGCCAATATCCCTTCATTCTCCGGTGTACTTTGCCTCGATGTAGTTCTTCCAAAGCCTCTCTCCGTCGTTGGATCGACTTATTCGCCCAGATGCCATCCTCGCCATCCATTCACAGAATTTGTCAGGCCGTTAGGATGTCAGATCTAATGGCCCCCGTACCGCCCGCGTCCCAATATCTAACAACCGTTGAATCTGACAGAGCCAGAGCCGCACATTCGCCTCCACTCAATGCCCGCCACTTGTCCACCCCACGTGTCGCTCATGTGCTGCATTGGTAATTTGCTCCATCTACCTTGCATTTATTTTAGATTTTATTTCAGTCAGTAAAATAAAAGTGATACACTGGACCTTTTGCATGTTAGCACCTGTAGTTTTAGATATTTGCATTTCAGTCTTGCTTGTGTGGACCCACGTGTGTCGTCACGTGTTATTTGGGATATTTGCAGTATGTACCTTGGATTTCTTTACTGTTATGGTTTGCAATTTTAGTTTTCGTATTTGCAATTATACCCCTCTACGTGCTGATTTGTGACATGTGCTGATATTTGTGGGAAAATTACAGTTTACACCTTAACTATTCTTGCATGTTATTATTTGGTTCCAAGACTTAAGTTATTTCCATGTTGGTCCATGTGTGTTGTGTGGTTTATTTTGTATTTAATAAATAACAAATATTGTCCAAATCTCACTTAATTTTGACACATGGCTCCTGCCATGGTGTAGGAATTTCAATGAATTTTTGGTTCTGTTTTGATTGCATTTATTATTTTTAAAATTCAAAAACCCTAAAAAATGTCACGGTCTGTTTTAGAAAATCAACTAAAAATATCAAAAGGCATTGAAAAATTCTAAAAAAAATCTTGATTGCTTATTTTGTGTTGCTTGAGTGTCTGTTCATTTTCATCTTATTCCCATTTATAAAACCCAAAAAAATGAAAAAGACTAAAAACGTTAAAAAATCATTAAAAATTCATAAAAAAATCAAAAAAATAGTTTATTTCTTCTGTATTAGGTTTTTGCTTGTAGTTTCACATGAAATTACTGCTCGAATTTTATAGGCATTTTAAGTAATTTTAATTTGCCTTTAGATTCCAGTTGTACACTGGTTCTCATTTTTGGCCTTGTTTGATTTTTAAAAAATTAATTAAAAATCACAAAAATCTAAGAAAATTCACAAAAACATCTGAATATTTTAAAAACACAAAAACGTTTTTATTCTGAATTTTTGAGTATTTTTGGGCTATTAAATAATTGTGTGAGTGTTGATTTGTGCTTTTATTTTAGCCTTTTTATTTTATTAAAAACATAAAAAAATGAAAAATTAAAAACCACCATTCTTTTGCTCTTTTTGGATTCTTGACTACTTCGTATCTTTCGCATTACGTGCTCCTTGTGTTCGACCTTGTTAGCTATACTAGGTAATGATAAATAGCAAGATCGCTTGCCACATTTTGATTGCTTGATTTTCTCTTTTGGTCGTCTGTTTTCTTGTTGACTTTTCCTTGTTATTCGGGTTGCAACAACCTTAATTATTACTTAACCCAAGTAGCCTTAGGCCCGTCATCAGAATGGCGTCGTTGCCGGGGAGTACGGCTTAGTAGTCAGTTTTCCTTGCTTGATTTTCTGATATATTTTAAATAATTGTGATCTGGCCCATATGTTATTTTCGTCTTTCTTGCGAGGGCCCGACGAGCGAGGGAGGCGTTCCTAGGAGTGTCGGCACACCCGAGTGAAGCGGAGGTGGCTTGTTTCTCCATCGAGCCGCAGGAGAGCGTAGGAGAGAGAGTAAAAGACCAAGTAGATCTGAAATTTTAGGATTGTTTTTACTATTATCATTATTGTAATACTACAGGAACCTGGACTGTAAACTTTGGACACTTGGCTGATCGGGGTCTGTTTCACCGAGCATCGATGTGCTCGATGGACCTCACCACGGTTTTTCACCGGTTTTGTTTTCCGCATTTACTGTCTATCTGATTTTCAAAGATTTTGACTCCTAGACTTAGGATTTTCCTTGACTATAACATTATTAATTAAGGCCCAAACCTAATTATCTGCCTGCACTTAAAGATCGATTAATTTGACCTTATTAATTGAATCAAAAGAAAAAGTTAGTTTAATTAGGCTTGAGTCCACGTGTCATGAGGAACCACATACATCGCTGGCAGGACCCATTGTGGCATGTACTGAGTGGTTCCCAAGATCGGACTTCGGACATAGTCTGATTGGCTAGCTACCATTCTTCTCGTGTAGAAAGTGCTTCCTCTAAGGCCAATTTATTCTTGCATCATTTAGGTAGTTTTAATTTTGTCTTTAAATTTAAGCGCGGATCTCCCTGCATGTAGAGAGCTGGAGTCAGGAACGCATTTCTTACTCTACATGCATCATCGTATTTGATCGTGCATCGATTTTTTCGACTTCTCCCTCTGCTTTGGACTTAAAATAATCAGGAGAACTGAAAATTTTGTTAGGTATTGTTTGCTTTGAAAAATACCTAAAAAGAAAAACTATAAAATTGGGACTGCTAAACTCACTTGATACTAAAAGACACTTGACTTAAAAATCTGTCTTGGGAGAGTAATACCCTCATCGTATGGTTTGGATGAGCGAGAGAGTGACCCGCACACTAGGATAGAGTCATACCCGAACTCTTGGCAGACTACCGCCTTTTATACGGGAGAGTTGTTAGGAGAATTGGGTTCCTACCACGTCACTTAATCGCTCTGAAAGATTGTTTTATCACTTAATAAAATTGACAAGATAAAAGACAGAGCCTTTACGGTCATCATCTCTGCGTGAGTAGGTGAATTGGGGGTTTGCTTGTTGATCTTGTGTGTTTTCTAGATCTCATCTGCCTTACTCTCTACATCAAGATGATGAGCCGGAGATCCCTTAAGCAGTCTCTAGTTGCACCTCTTTCGAGCACTCCGGTTCTCTCATCTAGGTTGGTACGCGAGAGCCAAGACCCACTCTCCGAACCCGAGTTTGACTCCGCCATGTTCCCCCTCGACCACCCTTCTACTAGTCCTGAGGTGCCCGAGCAGAAATAGCAGCAGACAGTTGATGATTTATCGGCACCTGAGTTTGGGTCTTTTGCCTTTGGAGAGACCATGGCCAGTAGTGAGGAGCGCACCGATGGACCCAGCGGGACCCAGATTTAGGTACTTGATCAAGGTGCCATCAATTAGCCTCTCTAGAGACCATGCAACATCAGATCAAAGACCAGGGGGCTTTCATGGTGGACATGTGCCGAGAGATGGTGCAGATGAGAGCTGATAGAGAGCAGCGTAGAGCCAGTGGAGGAGGAGGACCAGAGATTCCCGAGGGAGGAGATCCTGATGAGCCCGCATAGCCAGCAGCACCTATACGACTGATGAGAGAGTTGCACAACACTGGTACGACTCTGACCCATAGATGGATACAGCTGCCAACCATTTTGTGAGACTTCAAGCTCCTACCTCAGACTATCAAACTTCTAACCCGATTCCACTGACTCGCCACAAAGGAGCCACAACTCCATCTCCAGGAGTTTGAGATGATCTGTAGTACTGTCCACAATCGCCTCGTGGATGAGGATGTCATCAAGATGATGGCTTTTCCATTCTCCCTCGTAGAGAAAGCAGCCAACTGGATGAAGCACCTAGGGAGATTTGTCACCTCATGGGAAGAGCTCCAGAACAAGTACTCGAATAAGTACTATCCACTCGGCCGAACGAATGCAGATAGAGCCTTGATCAACAACTTTTCCATGCTCCCCAATGAGCAATTTCATGAGGCAAGGGATAGATTCAAGGAGCTCACAGACTGGTGCCCTCATCATTATATATCCAAGCCCAACCTTGTTCAGTGTTTCTTCTGGGGCTTACACCAGAGTTGTAGGGGTTAGTGAATGCATCCTTTGGAGGGTCCTATTTCGCCAAGGATGAGGATCAGGTCTGACCAATCTATGAGGAAATGGCAGAGAACTATATGGTGATGTACCAGACCCGATTATATGCATAGGGGAAGCCCCATCCACAGGCTGTGTCCTATCAGAGGATAGCATGGGTCGATGCCAGTCCATCTACATCATCAGCATCTGCAGCATAGGCAGAGTCAACGACCGCTGATATGGGGATTATCAACGAGAAGTTGGACCGCATCGAGCTTATTGAGAAGAAGCAGTGCCAGGACATGTCTCAGATATATCAAATGGCACAGACGCTGAGTGGCTTGAAGACCCAGATCATGTGTCTCCAGGAGGCACAGACGACTTCTTAGCCATGTCTCTGGTCACGGTCTGATACCAGCAGCAGCAGCTCGACCCGGCACTCCAGCCAGCCCAGATAGGTTCACCATGTTCAGGCAACAGCTGTAGCAGCAGTACTACCAGCCACCACCATCTCAGGACACTCAGATGTTGTCTACCATCCGGATCAGCCCTTGTAAGTTCTCCCCCCACCCACTTACGAGCAGGAGCCATTGATGGACATCAATGGGATTTGGTAAGACCGATCTCAGCCTAGGATCTGACGAGATCATCCAAGATTCCATTGATCGACCGGAGGTACCTATTCCCAACAGCAACCTCCAGTTCCGGGTGGCTAGATCAGCCAACAACAGCAGCAACCCCAGTTCCCACAGCCACAACAACCTTACCAACAGCATGGTCCTCGTCCCTATCAGCAGGGAGAGTCATGGAGGCAGCAGCAAAAGCCTCAGCAGTTTCATCCCCAGTATCCCTCTCATCCTACCCAGTAGCAGTAGCCTCGTTTCCAGAGACGCCACATGTTCGGTTCTCATGGGATAGCCTATGAGAACCAAGCTCTTGAGGATCTAGCCCGCCTTCTTTTCGAGCAGCAGGTCACTTTCAGACGGGAGATGGATGAAATCTGATAGAAGATGAAGGAGATAGTGAAGGGCAAGGACGCCATACCTGCTCAGATCGAGCCAAATCCAAACAACCTAAATAGGAAGTCTATGTAGGTAAAGTATACAAAGGTTACTACTCCTAGTGATTCACATGGCGATATTTCTGCATACACTTTGATGCTGACTTTGTTGCACTTAGGAGCGGTAGGATGCCAGTCGGTGGTGCCTCATCTGAGCGACGACCACATGAGGATTCAGGAGTGCCAGATGAGGAGGAGAGCGGTGCTGATGCCGCCCATGATGATGTTGGTGACGGTGGTACTGATTCCACTAAGGGTGTAGACCCAGCTGACGGTACTGAGGTCGTTACGTCACCATATGCAGGAGGTGGTGCTGATGCCACCAGAGATGATGCTGAGCCAGAGTGAGATGCTGATGCCGCAAGTCCAGATGCCGAGGGTGGTACTGAGGCCACCATTTCTATTCTTGTTGCATTTCCTTCTGTCATTGTATCTCAGGACTATTCTGGTAATAAAGGGGCGGGTTCTTCATTTGTGAGTCCATTTGTGATGCATGGAGATGTTTGTATGTATTCTACTTTGCCACGGCAGCAGCAACCCGATCCTAGCCCTCCATCTGAGGAGGGGCCAGCCATCCCCTTCCCCCAAGCACTCCGCTTGTCAAAGGGGGCCAAAAAAGAAAACCCAAAAAAATCCCAGTAGCTAGAGTTCAGCCACCAGATGATAGATAGATTCCAGATATAGCTGACTCTACAGGAGGCCTTGGAGCACATCCCCCACTTCCAGAGGAACCTTATAAAGAGGACCACTATTTGCAGGAAGAGGAGGAACCACCACTCAGAGATCCATGTGCTCACTCGTGCCACCTGCTTCACCATCTAGAACCGTCTTCCAGCCAAGAGGCCAGATGTAGGAGCTCCATATGTCAGATGTCACATACATGAGCAGAGGTTCGATCGGACTCTAACAGTGGCTCTTCTATCAACTTACTTCCGGCAACCTTACTCGATCGTTTCGAGTTTGGCCCTCTTCGACAGAGCAGGATGGTCCTTCAGTTTGCTGATCGATCAGTTAAGAGGCCGAAGGGGTTGTTGAAGGATGTGTTCGTCACAATTCATGGCCTGAAATTCCCGGTAGATTTCATTGTGTTGGATATGGAGATCCCTGAGTCTGTGATCGATACCCCCATCATTTTAGGATGCATGTTCTTAGCCACAACCAAGTCAGTGTCTGATCATGATAGTGGGAAGGTGTACTTTCACGTCGATAGTGAGAGTATACAAATAGAGATGATCGATGAGACCAGAGCGCGAGATTCATCTTGCTCAGAGCCGCTTACATATTCAGAGGAGATGATAGAGGTAGTGAGACGTCTACCAGGAGTGCGATTTTGTGATCATAGATGATGAAGCCTCTTGGTCAAACCAAGTTTCAGAAGTCATCCTCTCACCTTCAGATCCCGTTGATGCACAGATTCCAGTAGAGGAGAGCTTGGAGGGCACATTCTTGGCAGAGGACACACTACAGGTAGCAGATCGTGTTCAAGAGAGCGAGGGTAGATACTTCCTTTGATTCAGATTCAGATCCCTTGGAGTCAGATATTGATGGGGTAGAGTTTGATGAGTTTATTCCATGTATGATTCCTATAGAGCCAGCAGGTAGGGTGGAGATTGATCCTATTCAGAGTACAGAGACACCAACAGAGCAGTCTTCACTAAGTTTCCATGTTCAACGAGAGTTCTCCCATGCAGATTTTGTCGCCTTCACTCAGACCTTTTAGAGGCCAGATTCGCCAGCTCCCAGTTGTCCAAAGCTGAAGCCCTTGTCGCAGTCATTGAAGTATAGGTTCCTTACGGGCGAGCATGAGATGCACACAGTCATTATCTCAACGGATTTGACTGGAGAACAAGAATCTCGTTTGATGGAGGTTCTTCAAAAGAACTGCAAGGCGATAGGATGGATCGTAGCTGATCTCCAGGGGATAAGTCTGGTCATGTGCTCCCACCATATCTATCTCGAAGAGGATGCCAAGCCGTCACGTGAGTTCTAGTGGTGGCTGAACCCAAACCTTCAAGAGGTTGTCATGAAGGAAATCTCGAAATGATGGGGCGCCAATTTTATCTACCCCATCTCGGACTCCAAGTGGGTTAGTCCATTACATGTGGTGTCCAAGAAGACGGGCATCACTACAGTTGTGAGTGAGTCTGGAGAGGACATCGCTACCTGTGTACCCACTTCTTGGAGGTCTGTGTGGACTACAGACGATTGATTCAGGCCACTAAGAAGGATCATTTCCCGTTGCCTTTTATTGATCAGATTATAGAGAGGCTAGCTGGAAGAGTCACTACTGCTTTCTTGATGGGTACTCTGGTTACAATCAAGTGGCCATTGCAATAGAAGACCAGGACAAGACTACATTCACCTGTCCCTTTGGGACATATGCTTTCAGATGGATGCCCTTTGGTCTATGTAATGCCCTAGCAACATTCCAAAGGTGCATGTTGTCCATCTTTTTGGACATGGTGGGTGATTGCTTAGAGGTCTTCATGGACGACTTTTTGTTCTATGGTGATGGGTTTGATGCTTGTCTTGACTGCCTAGACCGTGTCCTTCATCGATGCATCGAGGTCCATCTTGTGCTATCTTGGGAAAGGAGTCACTTCATGGTGACTCAAGGGATGGTGCTTGGTCATATTATCTCCAACAGCGGCATGGAAGTTGATCAGGTTAAGGTGGATATCATCAGGAAACTCAATCCACCATCCAACTTGTGACAGTTACGGTCTTTTCTGGGGCACGTCGGTTTCTACCAACGCTTCATTCATGATTTCAGCAGGGTTTTCATGATTTCAGCAGGGTTGCCGGACTGTTGACTGATTTTCTAACCAAAGACACCATGTTCATTGTAGATGATAAGTATCTTATGTCATTTAAGACTCTCAAGAGTCTAGTTGTTGAGGCTCCTATCCTCATGCCGCCTGATTGGTCTCTCCCATTCGAGATCATGATGGATGACTCCGATTTCACCGTAGGGGTCGTGCTGGGATAGAGGAGGGATGGAATGCCATTTGCCATTCACTATGCTAGCCATACATTGGATGTCGCGCAGCAGAACTACACTGTCACTGAGAAGGAGATGCTAGCCGTAGTCTTTGCTCTAGATAAGTTCAGATCATATATCATTGGATCTAGAGTGATTATCTTTACTGACCATACCACCATCAGGTACCTCATGGTAAAGAAGGATGCCAAAGCAAGATTGAATAGATGGATCCTTCTACTCCAGGAGTTTGATATTGATATTACAGATAAACCTGGAGTCAGGAATGTGGTGGCAGATCATCTCTCCCGATTAAAGCATCATGAGGATTCTGAGCAGATTGATCCTATATCTGAGACCTTCCCAGATGAGGCGATCCTTGCTATCACTCTCATGGTACGCCGACAATGTTAACTATCTTGTTGCCAAGAAAGTCCCACAAGGTTGTCCCAGGCAGCGACTTGAGACCTTCCTAGGAAAGGCCAAGTCATACCATTAGGAGGATCCCATCCTTTATCATGAAGGAAGGGATAGCATCTTGCGACAGTGCATTCCTCAAGAGGAGCACCATAGCGTCCTCACCCACTGCCACAAGCTGGAGGCAGGAAGACATCACTCTGGGAGGAGAACGGCATAGAAAGTGCTCCAATTCGTCCTATGGTGGCCTATTCTCTTAAAGGATTCTGATGAATTCGTGAAGAGATGTACTGACTATCGGAGGATGGGCACTTGTGGACAACGTGACATGATGCTGATGCAGACCGTTCCCTTATGTGAGGTCTTTTATGCATGGGGCATTGATTTCATGGGTCCATTCCCTAAGAGCAAGGGATTCGAGTACATTCTGTTGACCGTTGATTATGTGAGTCGTTAGGTCGAGGCCATCCCTGCCCGAGCCACAGATGCTAGGACTGTATGCAAATTTTTGAGGAAGAATATCATTTCACGGTTCGGGGTACCTCGAGTATTGATATCTGACGGGGGGGTCTCATTTCATCAACAACAAGGTAAAGGCCCTTGCTAGCGAGTTCTGCATTGACCATCGAGTAGCCACTCCATATCACCCTCAGACCAATGGTCTTGCTGAAGTATCGGATAGGGAGATCAAGAATATAATGCAGAAGGTTGTCCGCCCTGACCGAAAGGATTGGTCACATCTTTTGGAGTCGGTCTTGTGGACATACCGGACGTCCTTCAAGACTCCTTTGGGTACATCTCCCTTTCACCTCGTTTATGGAAAGCCTTGCCATTTACCTATTGAGATTAGGCACAAGTCACTTTGGGCTATCACAGACATACTTTTGGATCCAATGAGTATAGGAGATCAATGGAGGGCAGAATTGGCAGCCCGGGAGGAGCTTAGAGATGCAGCTTTTTCGAGCAACCTACGTTAGAAGGAGTGAGTAAAGGAGTGGCATGATTCTCATATCAGTCACAAGCAATTTGAGCCAGATCAGAGAGTATGGTTGTTTGATGCCAGGCTTAGATTATTTCTAGGGAAGTTGCAAAGCAAGTGGAAAGGACCATACTTGGTCCGAAAGGTACATGAAAATGAGAGTATTGACATATCTGAAATGTCATCTGAGTCTACCTTTTGTGTTAATGGGCAGCGGCTCAAACCATATCTAGATCATGAGCCACTGGTCGTTGACGTCACCCCTATTCATTTTGTGTGAGATGTGGTCTTTGATTCACATCTAGTGCATCTCATGCCTGATTATCACTGTCCTCTGCCATGTATAGATCTAGATGTCCATATCATCTCATTCTTTACTCCCACACCTCTTCTGCATCCTATGATTATGCTATACTTAGGGTGTACTTTACCATAAGTATAGGGGGGTGTTGGACTCTTGAGTATTCTTTTGATTCTTTTTACCTATGTTTTGCTTCCTATACTTAGGGACCTTTCTCCCTAAGTATATGGGAGGTAAACCCTGTACATCCTATCACTCGGATTTCCCTTCATGTACATCCTGTTATACTTAGGATTACTCGATACTGAGTATAAAGGGAACATCGAGCTCTCTTCATTCTATTCTTTGATTCGTCGTTGTAGTATACCATTCCTTTTCACTTCCCTATACTAAGCACGAGTTGTGTCTTTTTCATCGCTCTCGATTCACTTTAAGGACATCGTTCGAGCTAAGTATAGGGGGTGTCGTATATATTTCATATATACTTTAGCCATAACTCGTACTTTGTGTAAGTGTATTAATAAATAAAATGGATAAAATTCTATTATATAAAACCATAAAAATTTAAAATTTTTCCTTGTACATAAAAATTCTTTCTTGCACATACATAGCTATTTATAAAAATTAACTTTGTACAAATGTTTGTAAAAATGTTTTGTGTTAAATTTATATATATAGTACAAAATTTTTGTAAATTGTTTGAACAACAAAATTTTGCAAAAACCCTTGTGTAAATGCGTGTAAAAATTCTGCAAAACTTCTGCATCCATGCATTCTTTCAAACATTTTTCAGAAATTTTGCACATCTTCCAAAAACATGCATAAACAGATTTTTGTATATATTTGTACACTTTCTTAATCAGAGTTGACAATTAAATCTCCTGAAATTAAATTGGAAAATGGAGCTTGGTTAAGACCTTAATCCACCTAATTTCAAGAGGAACTTCATAGGGCTTAGGGTTAAGATTCTTCAGGTCCTTTTGAGACTTAATTCTTTGAGTTCACTAGGCTATGATCATATGTCATCTTGATGAGCCTAAGTAGAACACTTAACAATGCGCGCATGACTCACATTGACAATGGCTTTACTTGCACCAGCACCTTACACAAAGCTCTCCAAATATGAGGTGGTGAGGAGGCAGTTTATTTTGGCTTGGGGTAGCATATGAGGGTAGTACTTCTAGGAGGAACCTGTCTTATTCTTTTAGTGAAGGAAGTGTGTCTCAACTTGGTCTGGTGGTGTTGAGGTCTAAAGACAAGAGTTCTGGATTGCAATAAAGCTTCAAAAGAGGCATAGTCTACTGGCTCAAGAGGTAAAATACCTTATGTATATATGATGCACCATGTAGATATGTTGTACATATGCACATAAAAAAGTGCAAAGAAAGAAAACTCCAAAAAAGTGGCGGGTCTGATTAAATAAAATACCCACCGGAGTGTATATAGTCAAATAACGCAATGCTTAGGTTACTCATTCTCATCTCATGAAGCTTGCAGCAAGAGACTTAGCTACACTGTTTGGGCTCCCAAGGATACATGGCTACACATGTCATGGTCCATTCTCTTCTTCGTCCTCTTCTTGAGCCGATTGAACTTGAACTTAAAAGGGAATACCCCACTCCTCGTGGAAAGAGCTGTCAGACTAGGGCATTAGAGTTACCTTGTTGAGGGAGGGTGTCACTTTGTCATTTCTGAGGTGGGGAGCTACACATCACTTACACAATACAAGGAAAGATTCATGGTCATTAGAGTTTGTGTATGTAGACTTGTCTTGATCTGGATTGTTGAGGAGTCTTGACCATAGATTGGGGGAACTTAGAAGCTGTTGAGTTTTAAACTTAGTCCAAATAAGTTTCCAACACACTAATAATCCAAAGGTCTGATTAAGCTCCATACTTCAACTTAATGAATACAAGTTTAATAATCAACCGTGATTCTCCTTCTTTTTCTTTTTCTTTTTCTTTTCACTTCTTTTTCAAATAAGTGTTTGCTAAGGGACTAGCTAAAGTAAAGTATAGGGGGGTGATGAATCATCACTCTTTATTCTTTAATTTTATCTAAATATCTTGGCAAAGCATCATGTATATAGTTGTAAATACAATAAATTAGCAATAAGCATGCATTTGTTAATATTTAATAATTAGCATGTATTTGTGAAAAAATAAAAGAATAAAAATAAAAGAAAAATAAGTAAACATTTAGAATAAATATTGAGTGACCTGAACCCAAGAGAGGGTCCAGCATGGTCCTGATCGCCAAATAAAATAAGTAGAGAGATAGGGCCACTCAACCTTGTAGATATTTACCACCTATGTGTATATAATTTATTTTTACAAAAATAAAATAAAAAGGTGTTTTTATACCCATATATATTTCTAAAATCAAAACAAAAATTAGAAAAATAAAATAAAAACAAAATAAAATTCTCTCTCACCTTGTATATAGTACATGTATATATGTATCACTACCTATTTATTTTATACTTGTAAACAACTAATAAAAATAAAATGAAAATTATTTTATACTCCAAATATTATGTGGTAAATAAATAAAAAATAAAATTGGAGTATTTATGCAAAAATAAGAAAATAAAAATAATTATACAAAATACATAGATATTCTATACCTGTATATAATATAACATATTGTATATACCATAAATTGTTTTCAAAAAATAAATAAAAATCAAATAAAAATAATTTAAAAAATAACAAACATTTTTGTTGTATACACTTTTTGATTTAAAGTCATTTACTATTTTTTATTCAATTTGTAAATATTTTTGTAAATCCTAATTTCTGATTGGTCCACGTCATGAGGTTGACCTCGATCAACCCCCTCTTCTCGAGCTTGACCTGACCCGACCTCTTCACCGACCGTTTTCTCGGAATTTCCTAGGGCGAACCTCGCGTGCCCATGCTCGATTCTTCGCCTGTACCTTCCCCATGGATCTAGATCCTGGCGGATCCCGAGGGAAGCGTGGATCCTTCTCGGTTCGCGCGCCCTCGCTCGATCTCTCTAGTCACCTGGGAATGCTATTATTTATCTCATTTGCTTCCCCAGGTCGGCAGCTCACGTCGCACCCCTTCTTGATACCCGAGACTCCTTCCTCATAGTGACAGTCGTTGGAGGATGCCTTCGGTGGTCGGATTGGTGTCGTGTAGCCGTTGCTCAACCTTCGTGGCTGGAGAACCGCTAAGAGAAGCCTCCTTCGCCAACAGCAGCGTGGTTGAGGCCACAACCCTATCGTTCACTCCGCCTAGAGCTAAGGATCAAGTTCAGACCCTCAGGTACACCTTTGATCTTCCCTAGCTCCGTCAGTTATCAATCCTTCTATTTATCACCGTCATAGCTCCGCCAGCTCAGACCAGCCAGTCGGAGCTTCGTCAACCTAACTCATCTGCTCTGATAGACCCATATGTTGACCCTCCATCTCCTTATGCTCCCTGATCATCCTGAGACTAGATCTTCACATCGAGATTAGGCTCGAGGTTTCCATCTATCGCGACCATCGGATACCAACCCCATTCACTGTCGCTTCTCTACTTTTCAAGCCATATAACACTGACCATAGCATTGCTCCGAGTCTGAGCTTTGCCCTGCAGGTCTTAGTGCACGTGGAGACACCTCGGTTCTCCTTAGACAATCCTCGTCGGAGCTCGCCCAGGTCCCAGCCATCTCCACAGAGATCTGACCGTCAGTGAGCCCATCCGACCCGTTCCCTTGATGCGGAGGGGCTCAACGATTCGTTTGCCACCTTCCGATCATTCATCAGAGTCACCGATCTCCCTTGGTGCTCCGGTGAACTTCACCTCGACGCAGTTCTTCAGAGCCTTTCTCCACCGTTGGATCGACTCCTTCGCCGAGATGCTATCCTCTCTATCCATTCACAGCAGCTATCAGGCTGTTAGATGTCAGATCTAACGGCCCCAATACCGCCTACGTCCCGATGACGAGTCCAAAATTCGTTGTGTTAAAAATGTGCAATTATTGTTCGCTTAAAAATAATGATAATTTTGTCGTTCGTTGTAGGCAGCAATCGGAATCGGTAAAGAAAAATAACCACAAAAGAAGTTAATCAATTTTCAATCGATGCGGTTTTATGTTTATTTTACTTGGAAAAGTCTCAAGGTCGAACACAAGGAGGCAAAGGAACAACCTAGAATTATATCTATCAAAATTCGTGCGCGGTTTTCGAGGCAGACTTTTTTTGGAATTTTTAATGCAATAAAGGATGCAAAATGCAATTTTAGGCTATTTTAGGGACTAAAATGTCAATTACATTCAAACGATGTCCGAAAAATATGAAACTTGGTAACGAAGCAAAATATGGTGAAATGAATACAATGTAATATTTTTAGGTGCAATATAATTTTTTTATGAAATTTTAAATGAAAACAGAATGAATTTCAATATTTAATTATAATAAATATTAAACCTAATTATTTTCAAGGAACAAAATAACCTAAGATCTATCACTAGGTGTTTGATCTCAGAAAAATCCTAAACCTAGAAAATATTAGTTTCAATACCTATTAAAAATCAAACACTAAAATATGCAAAATGATTTTTACAGGGCAATCTATGATGCAAATCCAATCTTTTTGGGCACAATGTTCAACACTATTTATTATACAGTATGTGATTTTTTAGGAATTTTTAGAGCAACGGTTAATCAATGGCGAATTTAAGAATACGAAATGGGCAAAATATGCAATTTTCCATAGAATAATTAATTATTATATAACCATCGATCACAAAAAAATCCACAATATACCAAACTGTAGAGAATTAAATGACAAACATCATGCTATTTTTGTATAATAAAATAATGTCATGTAGGGGTCTAAAATTACTGAGGAACACAGGGATATTTTTGCAATTAAATAAAATAAATAAATAAAATATAAATGCAGGGGGGGCTATTTGTAATTACTGATAACCAGGGAAATGCCTTGCAAAAATGGCACCAGGTCACGTGCCAAGCACGTGACCTCGTTGGTGGGGGTCTGCATGTAAGATGGAGGAGGATCGGGGGCTCTTCTACAAATTTCCCACGGGTCACGTGCGCAACACATGACCCTGGGCTGGCGTAAGCGCTAACGTACCCCCGGGATGCACGTGCCTCGTACGTGTGCGGGGGTCTCGGGACGGCCCCCGACAGCGTGGCTGTGGAGAGGCAAAGGAGGCGGGTCAGAAGGCCTCCGACGACAACACAGCAGGTGGATGGAGGCGGTGCTACGGAGTAGGCCAAGATGTTGCTGGATGGTGAGGCTCCTGGCGTGGATGTCGAGGAGATGAGGGCAATGCGTCTGGAGTGTGGTGTCGGTGACAGTGGAGTTGAAGCAGTGGTTGTCAATGAAGCTTTGAGGCGATGGCGTAATAGTCGTTGAAGACGATCGGAGGCTCCTAGTGGTGAAGGTCGAAGTCGTCCGTAGTTAGCTCGACAACCAGGAGCAGTCGGAGCTGAGCAGTACAACAGAGTGGTTGCCGTGGGCTGCGACGGCCACGGGGGTAGCCGGATCTCGTTGAGGAAGAGGAATGCTCAGGCTGTCACACCGGTGTACATTGAAGTGCAACTCAACGTATGGTCGGACAAGGGGGAGGAGACCAGTCTTAAATAGGGGCTCAATAGGATGTGATGGAGGAGACTTGGGGATCTGATGGAGTTGATTGTCGGAGATTGGATCTGGTGCGAAGATGGAATGCGAATCTTGAAGATTGTCGGAGATTTCGCGGGGGGGAGGCCTGTTGCGAGATGGGCGACAAAAACGTGGCTGGCGGGCAGAGATTTCGGGGGAGGCTGGAGGAAGACGAAAAGGTCAGGCCATCCGATCGGCCGAGATCGGATGCCCAGGCAGTTGACACGTGGTGAGCAAAAAAGAAGCTAAGGCGATGTACGTGCTAGGCGCGTGCCTAGAGGCACGTGCCCCGCACGTACGGTGGCTTTTAAATTTTTTTTATTTATTTTGTTTTTTATAAAAACTAATAAATAAAAATGCCAAAAATGGCTGACACGTGGCAGCTCTAGGGGCTGCCACATGTCAGCACCATAAAATTCCGAGAATAAATCCTTTCAAAAAATCCAAAACAAATAGTAAATGGCCTCAGATCGAAAAAGTGTCTTCATGAAAATTTCTCGTCGCGATGCGATCTACAACTTTCATGAAGATATCAAAACCAAAATCGATCAAATGCTCAAAGTGCTATTTTTTACCATTTTTAAACTAGCTAAAACTCAAGAAAAAATATGGTAAAATAAAAGATAAATATTTACGCACTAATATAATTTTTTATTTTTATTAATTAAGAAAAAGAAGAAATAAAATAAAATAAAATAAGAAAAAGATTGATTTTGTACAATTGGTTAGTGAAGACCTGGACTAAATTTGTTTCTTTGATTTCAAGCTTAATTTAGGTTTGGATTTTTGCGAATTTTGATAAACTTTTGACAAAGAAGAAAAATCAAAAAGAAATTACCTAAAATAGGTTAATTATGTACATAAAATAATAGGTCAAAAAGCTAAAATACAAAATGTACAAAAGAGGCCCAAAACCCAACTTTCACATATGAGCTCTGATTCACTTGACCATGATCTTGTTTTGAAGGTAATTGAATGTACATTTGTTCAAAAGTGAGTAGGATTAATGCGGACATTGGATGAGGAAGATATGAGGGTTTTAGTCCAGAAATCCTGAAACTAGGGTTTAGATTTTTGGTCCACTAATTTTGGTTATTTATTTTTTTGTATTTTTCAATTCTTATCAATGATATGTACACAGTGGAGGTGTTTTGTGGTATTCGGAGTTAGCATGAATTAGTTAAAAATCCGGGAAGTTAGGCTATTTACAGGTTAATATTGGCTGAGATTTTTGGCTTTTTATTTTGTGCATAAATAATGGATAAAATGCAATTCTTACGAAAACATGCGTGAATGCTAATTATGCAGAATAGATGCAGAAATGTTGTTGATTTTGAGCTTAATAAATGAGATTTAGAGTGATGAATCTGAGATTCATCACCCAACATCCGACAACCGTTGGATGTGATAGCTAACAGAGCTAGAGTCGCACGTTCGCCTCCACTCATCGCCCGCCACCTGTCCACCGCGTGTGCCGCTCATGTGTTGTATGGGTAATCTGCTCCATCTACCTTGCGTTTATTTTAGCTTTCATTTCATTCTGTAACATAAAAGTGATACAGTGGACCTTTTTGCATGTTCGCGCCTGTAGTTTTACATATTTGCATTTCAGTCCTGCCTGTGTGGACCCACGTGCGCCGTTACATATTATTTGGGATATTTGCAATATGTACCTCAGATTTCTTTACTGTTATGGTTTGAAGTTTTAGTTTTCAAATTTGCATGTATACCCTTGTGCGTGCCGATTTGTGACAAGTACTGAAATTTTTGGGAAAATTGTAGTTTACACCCTAGACTTTTCTTGCAAGTTATTATTTGGCTCTAGGACTTGAGTTATTTGTAGATTGGTCCTTGTGTGCTGTGTGGTTTATTTTTTTATTTAATAGATAACAAATGTTGTCCAAATCTCATGAAATTTTAAAACATGGCTCATGCCATGGTTTGATTACATTTATTATTTTTAAAATTCAAAACCCTAAAAATTGTCCCATTCTGTTTTAGAAAATAACCTAAAAATATCAAGAAGCCTTGAAAAAATCTAAAAAAATTCTTGATTGCTTCTTTTGTGTTACTTGAGTGTCTATCCAACTTTCATCTTATTCCCGTTTATAAAACCCAAAAAAATTGAAAAAGATTAAAAACTATAGAAAAATCATTAAAAATCATTATAAATTCATAAAAATTCAAAAAATGTGTTTTCTTCTTTTGTATTAGGTTTTTGCTTTTAGTTTCACATGAAATTGCTACTCAAATTTTAAGTCATTTTATTAATTTTAATTTGCCTTTAGATTCCATCTATACACTGGTTGTCATTTTTGGCCTTGTTTGATTTTTAGAAAATTAATTGAAAATCAGAAAAATCTAAGAAAACTCATACAAACATCTGAATAGTTTAAAAACACAAAAACATTTTTATTCTCAATTTATGAGAATTTTTTAAGTATTAAATAATTATGAGAGTGTTTATTGTGCTTTTATTTTTCTTATTTTAAAAATCATAAAAAATTTTGAAAAATTAAAAACCACCATTATTTTGCTCTTTTTGGATTCTTGACTACTTTGTAGCTTCCGCATTACGTGCTCCTTGTGTTCGACCCTTGTACCTATACCAGGTAAAAATAAATAGCAAGATCACTTGCCATATTTTGATTGCTTGATTTTCTTTTTTGGTGGTCTGTTTTTCTTGTTGACTTTGCCTTGTTATTCGCATCACAACGATTTTAATTATCACTTAACCTGAGTAGCCTTAGGCCCGTCATTAGATGTCTTACTAGGGATTGATGAATCCACGATTCATACACTTTATTTTTTTTTAGATTTATTTCTATAGTCAAACACCTGTAAATACCCACTAATTCCATGAAATTACAATGTTGCATGTATTTGTTAAATATGCATTTTTAACACTTTTTAACTCAAATAAAAGAATAAAGAAGAAAAGAAATAGAAAATAAAAATAAATGATGAATTTATGAAATAAATGTAGACTGACTCGAACCCCGAGAGAAGGTCAAGACTTGACCTGATCGACCAATAATAAAATAGTGGGAGATAGGGTCTTTAATCCAAAAAATACAAAAATAATTTGTAAATATTTCCCTATATATTTGTACAAAACTTACACTATTTTATTTATATACAAACTGACCTCAAATTAAATATTTTTCTAAACAAAACTGTAAATAAAATTTTTTATAAATAATAAAAATAAGTGCAAAATAAAATAATGTACATATTATAAATAATCACACTCAGAAAAAGTTTTAAATTTATCATTGAAAGACCAATTTTGTCTCCATACAAACTCAAATTGAATCAAACTCACTCCCATTATACTTCAAATTAAATTCTCTTTCAAATGGTTGTGGTTTCATAATTTTTTGGAGTTAGGTTGAAAAGTCAGTTTTTTGGGGTGATTTCTGTAATTTTACCCCTTACTTATTGTATATAGTTATTTATTTTTATTTTTTATACATAATGTAAATAATTGTAGATATTATATTCATTATTAAAAATTTAAAAATATTAAAATAATAAAGTTAAACAAATATTTTAAAAAAAATTCCTTTTGTATACAAGTGTATGTTGTACTATATGTATATAATACTTGTATACAACTAATTTCCATGCATAAAAATTGCCAAAAACTTAAATATCTAGCATTAATTAATTAATTAATTACAAATTTTTGATTTAATTATTTAATTTATTCATTTATTTGATTTGAAAACATGCCTTGTATATAAAGATTTGATTACATGCCTTAAATAAAAACCATTAAGGTGGCTAATTAATTTTT
This sequence comes from Ottelia alismoides, assembly GCA_037367405.1. Taxonomy (NCBI): domain Eukaryota; kingdom Viridiplantae; phylum Streptophyta; class Magnoliopsida; order Alismatales; family Hydrocharitaceae; genus Ottelia; species Ottelia alismoides. The sequence goes on from JAZKJV010002956.1 coordinate 841,622, forward strand.
ATAAATTAATTATTTTATTTTATTCTGAATTTTATTTTAAATTTATTTATTTATTTAGTTCACCACTAAACACATTCCTTCATTGTGCATCTTTCCTTTTTTTATTTTTCTTCTCTTTTTGTTGTGTCACCTTTCCTTCATTATTTTTTGATCAATCTTTGGTGGAGAGAAGCCCGATCTCTGAGAGATTCTCGTCGCAAAAGGATGCCCAGCCTTTGAGCTGGTCGGTGATGGTGATTCGATCCTCGTCGAGGCCATCACGGTGTGTCCAATCCTGAGTTGAGATCCAATTTCATTTACCATCATTTTTCCTAGAAAAATATTAGACTTCATTTTTGCTTTGATTTCTTGATTAAAATTTAGTTCTTAGTCTCTAAATTCTCCATCCTGATTTTATCCTCCCCCGATTCCCACCTCATCTTCTTGATCCCTACATTTTCTATTCTACCTCATATAATCTCTCAACTCCTATCGTGCACGGGGGTTGGAGACACGGTGTTGATCTTCCAACACGACTGTTGGATCCATTTTTCCATTCACCTATTCTGTCCAACCAATTTGTATCGAGTCGTGGTGCTCGAGTCCATTCTCATTCCTGCAATAAAATTAATAAATAAATATTTGAGATAATATTTCATATATTTCTATCTCTAACACTATTGTTGCTGGAATAAAGAAAATTAAAAAAGTATCTTTTCTAACATTTGATTTGCAGAAAAATACTAAAAAATAATATAAAAAAATTTCCTTTTATTCTTATTTACAGTTTTCAGAAGAAAAAAATAGTCGTGCGCCGCCGAGACCCTGCACCACCGTTGTTTCCCTCCAAGCTGCTCGCGACTTCCATCAAAGCTCTGTCGCGTAGAGCTCTCCCTCTAGAGACTCTTGTACGGTCGTCGCCCGTGGGTGACTGATGAATCCCCATTCATCACTCTTTATTCTTTTATTTTAGCTAGATATCTTTGCAAAATACCATGTATATGATTATAAATACAATAAATTGCCAAAAGGCATGCATTTATTAACATTCAATAATTAGCATGCATTTGTGCAAAAATAAAAGAATAAAGAATTAAAGAAAAAGAAGGAACTATTTAGAATAAATATTGAGTGACCTAAACCCAAAAGTGGGCCCAATATGGGCCTGATCGCCAAAAAATTAAGTAGAGAGGGATAGGGCCACTATTCCTTGTACATATCCTATATATATGTATGTGTGTGTGTGTACATAATTTTTTTCCCAAAAGTAAAAATAAAAATGTGTTTCTCATATTTTGTACATATTTATTAAAATGAAATAAAAATGAGAAAAATAGAAGAAAACAAAATAAGTTCTCTCTCCACATTGTACCTACCATGTATATATGCAACATATACTTATTTATTTCACCCTTGTAAATAATCAATAAAAATAAAATAAAAATTATTTTATACTCTAAATTTTATGTTTTAAATAAATAAAATATAAAAATAGATTATATATATACAAAAATAAAATAATAAAAATAAAAAATACAAAGGTATTTTATACTTGTATATAAAATAATATAATGTGTATAACATAATTTATTTTTCAAAAAAATAAATAAAAATCACTGAAAATTAGTTTGAAAATAAATAAACATTTTTTTTGTAAATACTTTTAAATAAAATCATTTGCTATTTTATTTTAATTTATAAATCTTTTTAACATGGATTATTCTGATTGGTCCACGGGGGATTGTTGACCCCCAGTCAACTCCCACTCCTGGGTCCCCTCTTCTCGGATCTCGCTCACCGACCCGACTTCTCCAAAATTTCTGGAGCAGATCCGACTAGCTTTCGCCTCGATTCTTACGCCCATCTCTTCCTCATGGATAATGCACCCTTACGGATCCCTAGGAGGGATCGGATCAACATTGGATTTCGGGCCCATGCCTGGTCTTCATCGTCACCTGGGATGCATATAAAATCTCCATTTTCACCTCCCGGCTCCGCAGTTCGTGCCGCAAGCCCTAAATCTGACCCTAGAGAGAGTCCCCTCAGTGACAACAATCGGAACCCCTCTTTGGTGGTCGGATTAGGCGCATGTAGCCGTTGCTCGACGAACGTGGCCGGAGCACCGCCACGAACGAGCCTCCCAGCACGCCGCAGCTCGGTCGAGGTGATGACCCCCTTCGTCGCACCCTCCTGGAGCTCGGGATCGACTTTAGAACCTCTGGTAGACCTTTTGTCGACTCTAGCTCCGATTTTATCCAATCTTCCATTTGTTCCTCCGCCGGCTCCGCCCTAGTGGCTTGAGCTCCATCTACCACTCCATCCATTCAGATTGACGCGCTATTCCATCGTCACCCTTCTCCCATAGCCTGATCACCTTGATCTCGGCAATCCGAGCCAATATTGAGTTAGGTTCCTTCCGCCGCCTCCCCCGGAACCTTCCTCCATCGTTCCCCGTCACTTAACTTAGCTTCCTATCCAATAACCCCCGCCGGAGTTAACCTCCGAGCGTTAGCTTTCATCTGCAGGTCCAGGAGCGCACGAGTACCCTCAAATCGCCTTCATCCATCCTCGCCGGAGTCGTCCCAGGTCGCACTACTCGTCCTAGAGATATAACCGTGGGGAGCTTCATTAGCCATCACCACCCAACGCGGGGGCGGGGGGGGGGTGTCGCGAGCCAAACCCCTCCCCCTGATCGTCCATTAGCCTCTTGGAGCGCTTTCAGTCCTCTGGCAAACTTCGCCACTCGCTAGACTTCATCTGGATCGTCCAGCGCCTACGCCTTGTCTGGTATCTAACGGCCTATGTACGACCACATCTGAGCCTGTAGGATGATCGTTAAATCCACCAGGTGGTTGCACCAGAGTTGCACGCCTTCAGCCTATCAGCTACTGCCACCTGGCCACCACGTGACCTGCACGCACCTTGGCTAGGTATTTTTCCTTTGCACCCCTACTGTTCCTTTTCGCTCTTGTTTAGTCTAGTAAATAAATTGGCACTCTGTTGACAATTTGCATGTGAGCCCCTTTTGTTTCTCGTATTTGCATTCTAGTCCTATTTGTATGTGTGCACGTGCTTCGACGCGTGCTTTTGTATGACAATTGCATATTTTACCTCGAACTTAGTGAACGGTATGGTTTGAATTTATAGTTTTCATATTTACATCCATACCCCTGTGAACACTGAGTTTCGACATGTGCTAAAATTCATGAGTAAATTACGGGGAGGGACTTATACTTTTAAAGCTTGTTAATATTAAGTCCTGGAAGTTAGTTTTTCTTGCAGAATTGTCCCTGTGTGTTGTTCATGTTTGATTGGTTGAATAAAATAGAAATTTTCACCCAAATCTCATGAAATTTGGACACGTGGCCCCTGCCACTTTGTAAACATTTCAGTGAATTTTTGGGACATTTTTATTTTCATTTTATATTTTTAAAAATTAAAAACCTTGCATTTTGCTCTTGTCTAATTTACAAAATCAAATAAAAATATTAAAAAGCCCCTAAAAATTCTAAAAAAATTATTCTGTGCTCGTTTTTTGTGTTTTTCCTTTTATCTGAATTTCATTGCATTTGGACTTATAAAAGCCCTAAAAATTTAAAAATACTAAAAAACTCAGAAAAATCATTAAAAAATCTTAAAAAATCAAAAAAATGCAATTCCATTTTTTGTAGTTAGTGTTTTCTCCTTAGTTTACAATAAAATTGCCTCTGGAATTTTATTGCTATGTATATATTTTTAAATAGTCATTAGATTCTAGCTGCACTGTAGCTTTTATTTTTCACCTAATTTAATTTTTATAAAATCAACTAAAAATTAAAAAATCTGAGAAAAATACTAAAAACATCTGAATATTCATAAAACAGAAAAATATTTTTATTTTAATTTTTTGAGTGTTTTTGAAGTGGTTGATAATTGTTTGATTGAGGTTTTCTTGCCATTTTCAGTCTTTTTCTCAATATTAAAAATCCAAAAAAATTAAAAACTTAAAAATCCACCAAAAATATTTATTTCTAATTTCCGACTACTTCGTAGGATTTCCAATCCGTGCTCCTTGTGTTCGACCCTGGTAGATATACCAGGTAAAATAAAATAGCGAGACCGTTGTTTTTGCCTTGATTGTTTGATTTTTCATTTGGTGGTCTTGATTGAGCCTGATCTGAGGGTTGAGGTCACAACGACCATTGATACCTCTTTACCTTAGTCGCTTGGTTTTCGCACTCATTAGTGCCACCTCCGTCGAGGCCTTCAGCGTGCCCCGACCGTCGCCAGGTGTGACTGCCTCCTCCTCCAGCATTGTCCCCTCGCCCTTCGTTGCCTCCATCGTGCATCCCTCAGCGAAAGTGCGCGACCCAGTCTTCCACCCCAAATCTATCGCCGCAGGAGAGAACCTACAGCGCTAACCTCACCCGCAATGACCGTCGTCGCCCTTGTTTCCTAGCAACTGCCTAGGCCCGCTTCGCAATCGCCCTTCATCCAACATTGCCGCCAGATTTGTCGTACGCGCACATGAAGAGAGAAGGAGAGGGCAGCGCCTCCCTTTCCCCTTTGCCTCCTGGAACAAAAATGAAGAAGTCAACCCTACTTTTAAAAATACATATACTTGGCAAAATTTCAAAATCGCCCTCAAAAGTTTCAACAATTGCTAAGAAGCCCCCACCAACCTCAAGTCACGTCTTTTGAACACCCAATCTGAGTAAATTGCCACTTTCTCCACCGCTTTTATGTTTCATTATATTTTACTGTAATTTTTTTTAATAATTGTCTTTCGACAATTCATCTCCATGCCTTAAATTGCATGGTTATCTTGTTGGAATAAATGTTATTTTTGCTCCAAAAAGTTTACCAAAATTTATGTAGACTCTTGTTGTAGTGTTCTTCATTGTATGTAAATTCCATTGCATTACTTAGCTATTTGATATTTTAAAAAAGAAAAAACAGTGTCATTTTCTCTGTCTGAATTTTGGAAAATCATAAAAATTTAAATATTTCTCTAAATATACCAAAAAAATTATATTAGGTGTATTTTACTGTCTTTTAATTTCTTTCAAAATTTTTTGCATTAACTAATTATAAAAACCAAACGAATTGCAAAAGACTAAAAATCTTAGAAAAAAAGAAAATTCTACAAAAATCAAAAAATAGTAATTTCAATTCACGTGTGTAGATTTTTGTATATATATTTATAAAAATCATTCCCAGGAGTTTTGGGTTTTTAAATTAATTTTAAGAGGAAAAATACCCTTGGTTGTGCACTTTTACCTTTGTTGCCACTGTTTGATTTTTATAAAATCACAAAAACATCAGGAAAACTTAGAAAATTACCAAAAAAATTAAATATATTTAAAAACACAAAAAAATATTTTCTTTAGATTTTTTGAGCATTTTTTCCATTTTGAAAAAATATAAAAATATTGTGGTGCGTGTACTTCTTCTCTTGCCTATTGTTCCTTATAATAAAAATTAAAAATAAAAAACACTAAAATGTTTATCTTTGAAATTTGATTGCTAAGTCTTTCAATTGTGCTCCTTGGGTTCGACCCTGGTCGCAACGCCAGGTAAATTAAATAACGAAAAGCGCTTGCTTTTCATTGATTGATTTTCTTTCAAGTGGTTTAATACATTTTTATGGTTGACCGAATCAATGGGTTGAGAACAATGACCCATTACATTATCTTTCCATCTTAACCCATCAAATTATCGGCTCATCAGAATGGCACCATTGCCGAGGAGCACGGCTTAGTAGTCATATTTCAGCCTTTATTGTCTCTCTATATTTTAATTATTTTTTAAAAATATCAAATAGCAAAGAAATGAAATGAAATTTACATACAATGAAGAACACTACAGCAAGAGTCTACACAAATTTTTATAAAATTTTTAGAGCACAAATAACATTTATTCCAGCAAGAAAATCATGCAATTTAAAGCATGGAGATGAAGGATTGAAATGCAATGATTAAAAGTTTTAACAATAAGATATATCAAAAAATAAAAATTAGCGGAGAAAATGTCAATTGACCCAGATTTGGTGTGCAGAACACGTGACGTGTGGCTGGTGGGGGCTTCTTTGTAGTTGTTGAAGCTTCTAGGGGTGATTTCACAATTTTGCCAAACATATTTTTTTGCTTTAAAACTAGGCTTCCCATCTTCGTTTTTGTTCTAGGAGGAAGAGGGGCAAGGGAGGCGCTGATGAATCCTCATTCATCACTCTTTATTCCTTTATTTTATCTAGAAATCTTGGTAAAATACCATGTAAATGTTTGTAAATAGAATAAATTGTCAACTTGCATGCTTCATATAAATAGCCATAATTAGCATGTTTTTTAACAGAAATAAAGGAATAAAGAAATAAAGAAAAAGAGGGAAATATTTAGAATAAATATTGAGTGACCCGAACCCAAGGGAGGGCCAATCATTAGCCTGACCGTAAAATAAATCAAGTAGAGAGAGATGGGGCTTCTCATTATTGTACATGTTTTTCCTTCATGGATATATATTATTTTTATAAAATAAAAATATTTTATGTGTTTCTCATAACTTGTATGTATTTCTAAAAATAAAATAAAAATGACAAAAATAAAATAAAAACAAAAATAAATTCTCTCTCTCACCCTCGTACATACCATGTATATATGTACAAACACATATTTATTCTACCATTGTAAATACATAATAAAAATTAAATAGAAATTATTTTATATTCCATATTTTATGTTGTAAATAAATAAAATATAAAATAGGAAGAATTGTACAAAAATAAACAAATAAAAATAAAAATCAAAATAAAAAATACCCAGGCAATTTTACCAATATATAATAATATACTATGCATATACACTATTTTTTTAAAAAAATAAATATTACAAAAAAAAATAACTTGAAAAAATAAACATTTTTTATTTTGAAAATATTTTGAAATAAGGCTATTTACTATTTTTAATTGAATTTCTAAATAATTATGAAATGGCGCACTCTGATTGGCCCACGGGGGATGTTGACCCCCGGTCAACTCTCCCCCCAGGACCACCTCTTCACGGATCCACGTCACCAACCCGACTTCGCCAATTTTTCCATACGTGATTCGCTTCCCATTTACCCAAACCCCAGGCCCCGATTGCAGATCCTACATCCATGATTCACGCCCTCTCTTCTTCCTAGGGATCCGAGCCTCGCGATGTGCACCCGACTCCCATCTTCCTGAACCTTCACTCCTATATAGCCTCGCCTCCTGCAGTATTTTCCTGTACCTTCAGCCACCGTCTTCGACTCCTAGGACCTCCACCTTCTTTCCTTGAGTGACAGCAATCCCTGGGAGGTGTTGCAGCGAGGAAAGAGGCGTTCTAGCCCCAAGTCCGGTGGTCATCGCCGCCGCGCTCCGCCATCGGTGAGCTCGAGCCTCTGGAGGCGTCGCTCCAATGAGGCGAGGATCCCAGGAGGTCCACCACCTCCAGCCCAGATGACTTCGATCGCCAGGTAGCTTAGATCTTCAGTAGGTAGCCGTAGATTTCGCTTTTTATGTTTCCCACCGCCGTCGTTTGTCATCCATTTCTCAACACTCCGTTCGCCCATCTGCCCATCTGACTACCTATACATCTCCACGAGACCTCTCTGCATCTTCTCTGCCCCTTTGCTCCCCTGGTTCGCCACGGAATAGGTCCCCCGCTCAACTCCGTTGTCACCTCGCCAGAGAGCTTCGCTGCTCCTCACCCAGCTACCTATTCCACCCATAACCGTGTCGAGGCACTTTGCCCTCGACCCAGGGTTCTTTCTGTACAGGTTTGAAGGTCTAAGGACCTCATCTGGGGGTCCTCATATAGAAGCACAACAGCTCTAGCCATTCTTCATCGTCGGGGACCCTCCAGGGCCTCTCGGCCCCATCTGAGCACACCCATCGCTGCGGACGACCTTCCTCTTCGATTCGCCCACCTCCGCAGCACCGGAGGAGGTCCTTCGTGCGCACATTGGGCCGGTGAAACTTGTCGGCGACTTGTTCTTTCAGGAGCCCCCGTTGTCATCGATCGAGCCCCCCCCCCCTCGCTCTAGATTCGATCATAGCCATCCATCTGATGGAGGCTCCCGACCGTCGATCCATCTGAGGATCAGATCCGCGTCGTCCATCGCGAAGAGGTATCCACGTGTCACAACCGTTCGATCTGGAGAGGATGCCCATCAGCCGTCGGATCATAATAATGGGGTAATATCACTTAGGCCCCTTACCTTTTTGCATTTATAGTCTAGTCCTTTAAATAGTAGTTGTTTTTTTGGGTAATTTGCACTTTGGACCCTAGTATTTTTAGTATTTGCTATTTATTCCCTATATTTTTGGAGCACGTGCATCGACACATAACTCATGAAACTTTTGCATGTCTTATATGAAGGATATGGTTAGATCTTTAAGCACATCACGGAATCGTGAGCATCATATCGAATACGACGAAGAACGACTAGTCATACTAGTTGTTCTATGCAATGGAATTTAAAAAAATTTTATGTGACGAAACCACATGATCCAAGAACACATCTTGGATCGTTTCGTCTAAAACCACGAACAAGTAATAGGATTACCTCTTGAAGTGTGGTTGCGATCGAGTCTCTAAACGAAGAGACCTCCTGTCTCAAGTCCGATCTGACGGAGGAGACGCTTGCGAGCGTGGGGATGAACCGTATGATTCTCGCAATCCATGTTGATGATCCAAGCGGTGGATCTCCTGATCTCGAGACATGAGATCCGACATCTTCTTCACGATCAAGGAACGTCGAAGTAGATGGAGTTCCACGAGCAAACCATCAGGCAGCATAACGACGACGTTGTGGCAATGGAGAACCTCTCTAGGGCATCCATGGTGGACGGCCATGAGAGGGAGAGAGAGCGGGCTGACGTGTAGAGAGAAAAGAAAGAGAGATATGCTTCACAAGCATGGTGTAAAGAAGAGAAATGGGGTGCCTCTACTTTTATAGGTTTTTGGGAACCATGGATCTCAATCCATGGGACAACATGAATCCAGTGGCTCTCATTGATTGTGTTTCTTTTAATGGCTAAGATTTGTGTTGGTAAAACCAACAACAATTAATTTAATTTAGATTAAATATATATTGATAAATCAATATAATTTAACTACCAACTTAAATCAAGATCTCTTGCAGATCATAGGAGAGAGAGTGCCTCCTTCCATGTTGGAAGGAGGGGACAAACACACATTCCTAATAGGAGTGGTGGATGTCCACTCCATATACATGGATGGTGGCTCTCATCTCTATATTGTAATCTCCAAGATTATGCAACAACTTTTGTTCCAAATTATTCTACAAACATAATTCACAATTATTTTGTAGACATTGCAATCTTGCCATTGAAAATTTGTGAATCATATTCACAACCCAAAACAAAATGTAAATTACATTTTCAATTTAATGTTCAATGTGAATCCAATTCTCATTAGCATTTAATTGACAAATGTAAATTACAAACATCTCTCTCTTATATATTATAAATCACATCTATAATATATTTGATCAATATGGATATTGCTATCCACATTATTCATATCCATGATAATTAAATCACATTTTATCATCTAGGATCTCTATTCTCTTGTGTCCAAATAATATGAATCACATTCACATTATTTATGTCTTTGATAATTAAATCACATTTAATTATCTAAGACAACTCTCTTGATGATATGAATCAAATTCATATTAATCATGATGATTAAATCACATTTAATTATCCTTTTTCTCAATGCTTTGATATATACTATCAACAATGAAATTATCCTGAACCCATTCAAGGATTATGCGCTTTCTCCGCAGATACTTGGAGATAAGGACAGGGCGATTGTATTGTTCCACGTATATTTACTTGGATGTTGAGATCGTATCTCAAATCTAGATCGTGGGCCTCCCATGGATGCTTGATTAAATCAAGACCGCAAATCTAATCTTCTCATTGCATCTGAATCACATTCAGATCAATGTCCAACATTTGGACTAAGATAAGATTACTTCTCTACCGAGAGGAGGCACTAAAATCCAGACCAATTTCATCACTCCCTAGGAATGGAAGCGTCATGGTTATACAATCATTTATGATCACATCACCCTTAGGTATTCCCAATACCTGTACATCTTGCATACTGGAAGACTCAGACTAAACACGAAGTATTGGATCAACTTTATATTGTCTACTTCATGGTTTTATCAGTAAGTTTCTCATTCTATCATTGGGAGTCGGTATCGATCATATACTTTCCAAAAGCAAATATCATACCTTAGTCTTGATCATACATTTTCCAAAAGTATATATCAAACCAACAAATTCAGTCAAGCTTCCAAAGCGAGACGATCGTGCGCAGAGAATTTGATTCTTCCCAATATCTCATGAGTGAGCTCTTATCTCCCGGTTCAGTAACTGAACCTGTATGATCCCTTTGAGAGATCGTATTACTCATATGCCCTTATATGCACACCAGCGCACCGGTGTATAGACCTTGGTTAGGTCATCAACCTATTGGTCTGCCAAATGTACATACTCAGACATATAGTAATACATCTATCTCTGGTCAAAGGATGCGTGCCTATATCATGACAACATACGATATAGGACTTTGGTTATCTCGATCTCGTTAATTCAACTTCTTGACCTAACTAATCTGACACCTCCGAATCTCTATTCCTATGCAGAGGACCTGCATCAAGAGGTCGGTCAGATATCAACCTAAAGAGATAAGGATTGCCATCTCCTACTCAGGCTGGAGATCATCTATTAATAATCATTTGACGGTGCTTGATGAGTCCTCAATCTAACTCTTTAGATATTCATCCAAGCACCGACCTCTATGATTCAATAGTTGAATCAACAGTTGTATGATCATCAAGATGGCTATGGTACATAACCCTAATTGTACTAAGGGACCTATTATGCAAATTATTCATTCTTTATTTCAGACCAGGGAATGATATGTGCAATAACATTTATTGTAAAATGGCTCGCCCTGGGCTCGCATTTCCAACAATCTCCCACTAGCCCAAAGAGCCGTTAATGGGCTAATCATTTAAACCCACACTCATGTGACAATCATAGGCTATTTAGAAAATAGCTAGGTAAGCTGATCAGTCACTATGTTCCCGAGAGACTACGCTAAGTCCTTTTACGGCACTTGCATATCCCCAGTAACAGTGCTCGCATCTAATGCAATGTTGCATCTCATGCAACTAATACTCAATATTGTTAGTTATAGTGTCCTTGACACTATAGCTTAATAGTTATCATAACTAGTATTTCCATAATCCCTATCAGAATACCTTTATTCCTGGAGATCTCTATCTCCTAAGGTATCCACAGTTAAGACCTTTCAGATCTCTATCTATAAAGTTTTAAGTTTTCGAAAAATAAGACTTTGAGATCACTATCACAAAAATCTTATCATCTATGAAGATTTTGTTATTACTGCAATCAATGTTTTCTCTCCATAGTAGGATTAGCAACACTTTACTACTCCCACTGCATGGCAAATATCTGTCTTTTGTATACATCTAGCATACACTCAGCTTCTCGTGACTGATGCACAAGTGCAAGCAGTTCTAGCATTCACTTCCTCAACTCTTTGAGGTGCTATCCCTTTAGATAGGTCAGTACCATATCTTAAGGGATGGAAGCCTTTACTGGAATTTCCAAGAATGGAATATATCCAAGGTGTACTACAAAATGTGACAGTCCCAATATAATCTTCTCTATGCTTCTGAACATCTTCAGAACTAAAATCCAAGAGGTATCCTTGAGATCATATCTCAAATTATGGAACAACTAGATAATAAAACACTTATTATTATTATCCTTATATCATTTAAATGATTAGGATATCATCTACATTTAGCACGATGAACACAAAGGCACTCCCACTAAGCTTCACATGGCTCATCAAGATTCTATCTGAAATCATAACACTTATAATTTCATCAAATCTTATGGTCCAACTTCAAGAATCTTATTTGAGTCCTTAGATGGATTCCTTAGCTTTCATATCTTGCTTTTCTCAACCATGAAGCCCTGGGGCTACTTCATGTGAATATCCTCAGAGAGGTATTCATAGAGGAATGCAATATTGACTTACATCTTGAAGATGCAATAGTCAAGTTGTGTAGCTAAGGTTAGCAATATTCTGACGGTTTTAAGCATGGTCACCGAAAAGCAAGTCTCATCGCAAGCAATGTCTTCTCTTCCGGTGTGTAGCTTATGGCTACGAACCGTGCTTTGAAGGTCTCTACCTTCTAATCAGGTTCCCTTTTTTCTTGAAGATCCATTTACACCTCTACAGGTATTACCCATATAGGTGGATCCTCGAGGGTCCATATACAACACTTATATGTGAAGTCTACATTAGACTTTTATTGCTATCCATCTATCCATGCTATGATCTTCAGAAGCTTCATCACATGAAGTTCGATCATTGTCAGATTTTTCTAACACATGGAATCCATTCTCAAACTCATTTGAAGAGGTATTAGTGTTTCATCTTTAATTGTCCTTTTAGTTTCCAATTTCAGGAGCCTCATTATCTTCTCAAGATTAAATGAGTTCCTACACTTCATTTTCATCTTGATTCTCAAGAGTCTCAACCTCTAAGAATCACATTCTCAGAGATGAGATACTTTAAGAATCTCAAGGTCATAAAGTAGGTACCCAATATCATCCTTTATTTTCCTAATGAAGAAGCACTCTCAAGTGCTAGATTCCATCTTGCATGGAACCTTATTAAGAATATACATTGTAGTCTCCACTACACATATATATACCTGAAAACTATGGGATAATTATGCTAAAATTCATTATTGATAAGATCGTGTCACACATGATCCAATTGTATCTCCCTATAACTCTATTGAGTCAAGGTGTATTAGGAGCATTGAGATAGAAATGATATTCATATCTCCATAAGGTATTCTTTGAATTTATCTAGCAGACTTGCTACCTAGATTAGATCAAACTCACTTTATCTTCCTTCAAACTTTGGTTCTAAACCAAAAAATAATGAAATCTTTGAACATTTCAAAGGCTTCTTAGGTGAAGAGAAGAAATCTCATATCATACATAATCATGAACAGATATCACTTATCCATAATGTTTATTATGATATAGATGACCTGCATACATCAATATGTATGAGATCCTGAATACCTTGACATCTTACACCTTTCCCAAGGAAGGGTGTATTGGAAATTTCTCTTTGTATACAATATTCACAAGTATGTAAGATTTGAACCTTTAGACAATCTATGTTTCATCTCTTACTAGTCTATTGATCAAATCAACAGACAAATATCCAAGGCTAGATGTCAGATCATTAATAAATGATCTTTATCCTCCTATTGATCTTTTAAGGTTTAATTTCAGTATTAGAAATGTTAATGAACCATTCATTAATTTTCTAATTTTGTGGAGTCCATTAGATGTTAGATTACAATCTGAAATATATCCATCATAACTCTTTATGATAGTTTTCTCTCAGAATTCATGTTTACTTCCAACGTTTAGAAACAAACAATGAGTGTATTCTTATATCTAGGTCATAGAGACATTCTCTAAGACTAAGGGCTCTCCCACTGAAATTATGAAGTCTAGTGATCAAATGGAAATTGTTGCAACAATTGCATCAATGTCCACTTGGATAACTATAAACCTTAAGATCAATTTTTTCCAGTCTTCTAAAACATATGCAACCCTTTGCAAGTGTTGTTATAAGATTGAGATACAATTATTAGACTTTATCTTATTCAATAAGTGAGTCAATATCAATGATTTATGTAGATTGTTCTGATGCTCCATCTGAGTCCTTCTCTAAGGATTCTAGACAGACTTGATAGTCATACTATCAACACGTCAACTTATTGCAGTATTGGCATTCATCCAACTCTTTGGATTTCATATGGAAGTCACAGAGGTACAGTCAACTTTTTGACTATACTTCTTACTTGGGTCCAACCCATGCTTCCACTGTGCTCCCTTTATCTATGAGCAACCATTGCTTAAGACTAAGGATCTCTTATGTTAAATTCAAAAGAATTCAATGTAAGAGCATTTCAACATTTATATATACTTCATTAAATTCATACAATATGAATATTATGAAGCTTCATGAATGACAAGAGTATAGACAGTAGAATAATGATACTCATCATGTCTACATCCATCTAAACTCTTAAAACATAGGTTCAGGTAGGTACTCAAACAATTTGAATACATCATCTCTCATAGAGCCACCATTCTGCATGATGCAGAGAACCATGTCACTCATGATAAATGTCAAGAGCACATGTGTATGCCAGAATATCTTCATTGATTTTATAAGGATTATTTGACAATTGTGATCATCATCGACATGTCACTTCCAAAGTACATCCGATGAGATCAAGACTATAGAGACATACAAACCCTAAGGTTATAGTCCTATTATCTATTTAATTGTCATTCCTCATTATGATGATGAAACTTGCATATTGCAACCACGTACATTATGTGTCCAACTACAAGTACAATATTGAGTGGGTTTAATTGGATCATGAGTCCAATCCATGATATTTTACTGGTTATCATTGAGTATAACATTCAGTGGGTTTAATGAAGGATTATCTGAAATAAGAAAATTTTCATAAATATATAAATAAATATTTTACTTTGATTTAGGAATTTTTATATCAAAGTTGTCTTGCCTTGTCAACACTGAAAGTTCATTCCCTTAATCACTTTCAATGTAAGAGATACACTTACCATCATATCTCAGCAAGATCTGGGATCTCCTTCCTTGTCTTTGTTACATCCCAATAATATGAGAATATGCAACTCCGATAAAAAGAAGCGGGAACACATTCTGCCTTGCAAGTCCAACTTGCATTCCCAATTCAGTCTTTAAACCCGAGCCCACCACCCCTAAGGCGATGTTGACCTGTCATTAATTGAACAAACCATCAACTGGAATAGTACTTGCTATACGCAATTCAATATCGCCCCAATAATATGACGATCCGATATTAGGGTCACTACGTATACGGCCTTACTCTTTCGAGAAGCAAAGAGCCCGATCCAGATGCGCTTGCATACATGAGCTGTCACTTCGGACAGGCGTCTCCTACATACAATCCCTGGCAACGGAACCCTTCACCTTGACGGGAGACCATGGATGTCACTTATGTGATCCTCCATATCATATTCAATTTCTTATTAATCACTATGAATCATATTCATTATGATTAATTCTTCCAAGGGAAATAACATCTCTATTCATAATAGAATATATTAATTTTAATTGGATTCTAATTAATCTAATCATATTAAATTAGTGATCCAATTAATATCCAACAAACATTTTAATTTGTTACTTGAAATTATGGTATTATCTCAAATACGTATTATTTCAAATTTTAATAATTAGAAATACATCATGATTTCTTAAGAATTATACTAACCCTACCCGCTGTCATGGCCAGTACTGACGAGAGTGGGATGGACCACATACATTGCAACCCGCAACCCCAATGCTCTCCGACTAGACACCATATCCACCTCGGGAAAGGATAATGCAAAATAAATCAATTTGTACTTGAGATGATCATCGGTTCTTCAACCGAAATTATACCATATAATAATAATCAAAACAATTTTGATTAACATTATAATGAGATTTGCTAAACAAGTCCCAAATCCTATTCAAGCAACATGTTTGTTGGAATGTAGATCATATAGATCATGTAACCAATCCTGATCTAGATCACATCTAATCATTTATTGGTAAGGGCAAAGTCATTTAAGGGCATAATTATCATCAAATATTTCACAATATTTATGCATAATTATTCCAGGAAATTAAATAATTTAATTTCACTAATTGATTAAATGACAATCACTAGGTTCTTGATTAGGAAAGTATTTCCAGCAGTGACCCTCACTTACTAAAAATACCATATCTCAATCAATTTAAATCCAAATTAAGCAAAGTAAGTTCCTAGAGTTTGTTAATTTGATTTACAATAGAATCTAAGTAATTTGCACGTATTTCAAGGCGTTTCAAATCTGCAATTAACTCTTTAATTACGTTGAGATTCGCAGTCCTTGAAACTGTGGATACATGTTCACTAAAATGAGAATATCTAGAGCAAACGGAATCGGAATCATGCAAACTCAGATCCTACAGCTTACTTATTTAATGGGAAACAAAATCCAATTATTATTTCATTTTTAACAATTTATACATGCCAAAAAAAATCTCAAAACAGAGATACGAAAATGAAATGCAAGAAAACTTTCGCAAACCCTAATGAACCCAAGTCGTTCTTGGTTTATGGATCGTATCCAAAACCACCGACCTAAGGCTCTGATACCACTTGAAGGATATGGTTAGATCCTTAAGCGCATCACGGAAGCGTGAGCGTCGTATCGAATACGACGAAGAACGACTAGTCACACTAGTTGTTCTATGCAGAGGAAATTAAAAAAAATTATGCGATGAAACCACATGATCCAAGAACACTTCTCGGATCGTTTCGTATAAAACCACAAACAAGTAATAGGATTACCTCTTGAAGCGTGGTTGTGATCAAGTCTCTAAACGAAGAGACCTCCTGTCTAAGGTCCGATCTGATGGAGGAGACGCTTGCGAGCGCGGGGATGAACCGCGTGCTTCTCGCAATCCATGTTGATGATCCAAGCGGTGGATCTCCTGATCTCGAGACACGAGATCTGAAATCTTCTTCACGACAAAGGCACGCTGAAGTAGAAGGAGTTCCACGAGCAAACCTTCAGGCAGCATAACGACAACGTTGCGGCAATGGAGAACCTCTCTAGGGCATCCATGGTGGACGGCCATGAGAGGGAGAGAGAGAGGGCTGACGTGTAGAGAGAAAAGAGAGAGAGAGAGAGAGAGAGAGAGAGAGAGAGAGAGAGATGCTTCACAAGCATGGTGTAAAGAAGAGCAATGGGGTGCCTCTCCTTTTATAGGGTTTTGGGATCCATGGATCTCAATCCATGGGACAACACGAATCCAATGGCTCTCATTGATTATGTTTCTTTTAATGGATAAGATTTGTGTTGGTAAAACCAACAACAATTAATTTAATTTAGATTAAATACATATTGATAAATCAATATAATTTAATTACCAACTTAAATCAAGATCTCTTGGAGATCATAGGAGAGAGAGTGCCACCTTCCATGTTGGAAGGAGGGGACGACCACACATTCCTAATAGGAGTGGTGGCCGTCCACTCCATATACATGGATGGTGGCTCTCATATCTATATTGTAATCTCCAAGATTATGCAACAACTTTTGTTGCAAATTATTCTACAAACATAATTCACAATTATTTTGTAGACATTGCAATCTTGCCATTGAAAAATTTGTGAATCATATTCACAACCCAAAATAAAATGTAAATTACATTTTCAATTTAATGTTCAATGTGAATCCAATTCTCAGTAACATTTAATTGACAAATGTACATTACAAACATCTCTCTCTTATATATTATAAGTCACATCTATAATATATTTGATCAATATGGATATTGCTATCCACATTATTCATATCCATGATAATTAAATCACCTTTAATCATCTAGGATCTCTATTCTCTTGTGTCCAAATAATATGAATCACATTCACATTATTTATGTCTTTGATAATTAAATCACATTTAATTATCTAAGACAACTCTCTTGATAATATGAATCGAATTCATATTAATCATTATGATTAAATCACATTTAATTATCCTTTTTCTCAATGCTTGGATATATACTATCAACAATGAAATTATCCAGAACCCATTCAAGGATAATGCGCTTTCTCCGCAGATACGTGGAGATAAGGACAGGGCGATTGTATTGTTCCACGTATATTTACTTGGATGTTGAGATCATATCTCAAATCCAGATCGTGGGCCTCCCATAGATGCTTGATTAAATCAAGACTGCAAATCTAATCTTCTCATTGCATCTGAATCACATTCAGATCAATGTCCAACATTTGGACTAAGATCAGATTACTTCTCTACCGAGAGGAGTCACTAAAATCTAGACCTGTTTCATCACTCCCTAAGAATGGAAGCATCATGGTTATACAATCGTTTATGATCACATCACCCTTAGGTATTCCCAATACATATACATCCTGCATACTGGAAGACTCAGACTAAACCTGAAGTATTGGATCAACTTTATACTGTCTACTTCATGGTTTTATCAGTAGGTTTCTCATTCTATCATTGGGAGTCGGTACCGATCATATACTTTCCAAAAGCATATATCATACCTCGATCTTGATCATATACTTTCCAAAAGTATATATCAATCCAACAAATTCAGTCAAGCTTCCAAAGCGAGACAATCGTGCGCACGGAATTTGATTCCTCCCAATATCTCATGAGTGAGCTCATGTCTTCCGGTTCAGTAACTGAACTTGTATGATCCCTTTGAGAGATCTTATTACTCATATGCCCTTATATGAACACCAGTGTGCCGGTGTATAGACCTTGGTTAGGTCATCAACCTATTGGTCAGCCAAATGTACATACTCAGACATGTAGTAACACATCTGTCTCCGGTCAGAGGATGCGTGCCTATATCATGACAGCATACGATATAGGACTTTAGTTATCTCGATATCGTTAAGTCAACTTCTTGACCTAACTAATCTGACACCTCCAAATCTCTATTCCTATGCAGAGGACCTGCATTAAGAGGTCGGTCAGATATCAGCCTAAAGAGATAAGGATTGCCATCTCCTACTCAGGTTAGAGATCATCTCTTAACAATTATTTGACGATCCTTGATGAGTCCTCAATCTAACTCTTTAGATATTCATCCAAGCACCGGCCTCTATGATTCAATAGTTGAATCAACAGTTGTATGATCATCAAGATACTAAGGGACCTATTATGCAAATTAATCATTCTTCATTTCAGATCAGGGAATGATATGTGCAATAACATATATTGCAAAATGGCTCGCCGTGCGCTCGCATTTCCAACATTATCCTAGCATTTTAAGCTATTATCGTTTGCACTTTTATAAATAGGAATGACAGTTAAACCCCCTGTCTGTGAATCATGTGTTATCCGCGTGCTTGTCTGGGCTTTTTGCAACTTTGGCCCTGGATTTCATATGCATGTTAGTAGTTGGCTGAAAGGTTTCTATTATTTACACTTTGGTCCTTATGTGTTGTGCCCTTTCTATTGGTCGAATAAAATAGCAAATTAATTCCAAATTTGGTGAAATATGGACATGTGGCCCCTGCCACTGTGTAGAAATTTCACTAATTTTATGGGAAATTTTTGATTGCTTTTCTATTTTTAAAAATTCAAAAACATCTATTTTTGCTACTGTTTGAAATATAAATCCAACTAAAATATTAAAAACCCATAAAAAATCTAAAAAAATAAGATACTATTTGTTTTAGTGTTTATTTGCTTCCGTCCAATTTTTGTTGCATTTGGATATATAAAACCCTTAAAAATCACAAAACCCTAAAACTCTTATAAAAATTAATAAATATTCTAAAAAATCAAAAAAATGCAATTTCTTCTCCTATAGCTTAGGTTTTATTTGTAGTTTCATATAAAATTGTCTCCAGACTTTTATAGGATATTTACTTATTTTTAAATAGCCTTTCAAATCTGGCTGCACATTAGCCTTATGTTTTTACCTTTCCCTAATTTAAGAAAATCAACTAAAATCATAAAATTTTGATAAAATTACCAAAAACACTTAAAAAATATAAAACCCAAAAATATTTTTATTACATTTTTCTGAGTTGATTTGATGTGTTGAATAATTAGTTGAGTATGCTTCTTTTTTGCCTCTTTATATATTTTCCTCATAATTAAAAATACAAAAAAAGTAAAAATACATAAAATCCACGAAAAATACATTTTCTTATTTTATTTCATTCTTAGACTACTTCGTAGGCTCTTTTGAGCCAATCTGTGCTCCTTGTGTTCGACCCTGGTTGCTATACAAGGTTAAATAAATAACAAGTCCGCTATTCGGTTTTTGACTGATTACTTTTATTTGGTGGTCTGATTTTTTTTGTTGATCGATCTGCGAGATTTGTGTTGCAACGACCCTTGTTTTTACCTTTACCCAGATTTTGTGGGATTTTTCGGTCATCAGAATGGCGTCGTTGCCAGGAAGCACGGCTTAGTAGTCGCTTTTATTTTTGCGGTTTTCTTTTTCGCACCTTTTTGGCCATAGTTGTACATATATTTTTATGAATATTTGCATATTTTTATAATAATCTGGTCTGATACACTCTTGTTTGTTTTCTTGCAAGGGCCCGAGGACCGAGACGGCTTTTTCGGAAGCCGTCACAACCGTGAGAGTTGGAGGCGGCTCTTTTCTATATAGAGATGCAGGAGAACGCGAGGAGCCAAGCAGGAGTGCGGGAGCCACAAATAACCGCTGATAGTTGTAGCTTAGTGTAGAGTAGTTTAGTTTTATTTTCAACAAAATCACTATTATTGTAATAATACAGGGACACTCAGACTTGGACTTTGGTGATATAGGGGTCTGTTTCGTCGAGCACCGGTGTGCTCGAGGGACCTCACCGCGTTTTCGTCGGTTTTCGTTTTATCGCTTTTATTAACTGCCTATCTGATTTACGTAGTTTTAGCCTTAGCTTAGGATTTTCTCTTGATTGTGACGTAATTGATTAGGATCCAATCCCTAATTATCTGCCTGCACCTATTAGATCGTAATTGGATCTAATTAATTAATTCATAAGAAAAAGATGGATTACTTAGACTTTAGTCCACGTGCCTTGAAGAGTCACATACAACGCGTGCAGGATTCGTTGTGGCGGACACAGAGTGACTCCCAAGATAGGACTATGGACTTAGATTTGAGTACCTGCGAGTCCGAAAATGGCGAGATAAAGAATTGGTTTTATCTTCGTGTGTGAAAATAATAATGTATCGTTCGTTGTAGGCGGCGATCAGAAATGGTAAAGAAATAACCACAAATTTTTAATCGATTTTAATCAAGTGGTTTTATATTTATTTTACTTGGGCAAGTCCCAAGGTCGATCACAAGGAGGCAAAGGAACAACCTAGAGTTGTGTCTATCCAATTTCGAGTTCGGTTTTCAAGGCGGTCTTTTTTTTGGAATTTTCAATGCAATAAAGGGATGCACAATGCACTTTCGGCCTATTTTAGGGACTAAAATGTAAATTTCAATCAAACAATGTCCGAAAAATATGAAATGTGGCCATAATGTAGATGATAATGAAATGAATGCATTATAATTTTTTTGGAAATTTTGGATGCAATATAAATTTTTTATGAATTTTTAAATCCAAACAAAATGATTTTCAATATTTAATTATAATAAATATTAAACCTACTTATTTTCGATGATCGAAATTATCTAAGATCTATCACTAGGTGATTGATCTCAGAAAAAACCTAAACCTTGAAAATGTGGGGTTTAATACCTATTAAAAATTAAACACTGAAATATGCAAAATGATTTTTACAGGGCAAATTATGCATACAAATGCAAATCTTTTTGGGCACAATGTCAATCAAAATTAACTCTACAACATGTGATTTTTCGGGGATTTTTAGAGCTAAGGTTAATCAACTATGAATTTCAGAGCATAAGATGGGCGAAATATGTAAATTTTCACCAAACAATTAATTATGAATCAATCATCAATCACAAAAATACCCACAGTATATCAAAATGTAGAGAATTATACGAGGAACACAGTGCTATTTTTAAATAAATAAACTGATTTGAAGTAGAGGTCTAAAAGTAACAGAGAACACAGGGGTATAGATGCAAATATAATAAATAAAATAAATAAATATGCAGTAGGGGGGCCTAGTTGTAATTACCTATACCCGTGGGGGTATTTTTGCAAAAGCTCCAGTTGGCATGTGCTATGCACGTGCCTCTTGATGGCGGGGGTACACGTGCAATATAGTGGAGCTCCAGGGGCCTGCATATAGTTTACCCAAGTCACGTGCGGAGCACGTGACCCTCGGGGTGGCTCTGCAAATGGGGGGTCACCCAGGGGCCTATACGCAACTTTCCCAACGGTCACGTGCGATGCACTTGCCCTGGGGGTGACGTTAGTCGATGACATCCCCCCGCACGCGCCTCACGCATGGGGGGTCTCGTCCCTGGAGGCCGGTGGCAGGGCTCCGGTGGCAAGATCTGGCGGAGGAGCTTTTGGGGTCTACCGGCGGTGCTGGAGTGGATGGGCTCCGGTGGCGAAAGAGATGGTCGCGTGCGGCGTGGCACCACTCTGGAGGTGGTGCGAAGCTGGTGTCACGGTGGAGCTGATGAAGGCGTTGAAGTCGACGTTGGTGGTGACGTCGGCGGAGGAGCTCTAGGCGGCTACGTAGGCGGCGAAGCTCGAAGGTTGATGGCGATGGTAGTTGCTGACTGGGGTAGTCGAAGACGAAGTCGTCGGGGAAGCTTATCGATGAAGATGGAGTTGCCGGTGATGGCGATGGAGTTGCAGAGGCGTAGTAGTTGTCGACGGTGGCCGGTGAAGGAGACTTAGCAGTGGTCGAAGATGAAGGTCGTATGCTCGACGAACACGGAATCGGAGCGGAGCAGAGGATGAGCGGCGGAGCCGCTCCTGCAACGAGGGGCAGTAGCACCCTCGAATCTCGCCGCGAGGGTGGCGAGGCTGGGCTGTCACCACCGGCTCGCTTGAAACTTAAGGGCTATCAACGGATAGTCATCGAGGTGGGGCGGCGCCGCTACTTAAATAAAAGAAGGGGTTGTGGTTGACGGTGAGGGATGAGGCATAGGGGTGGGATGGAGATCTTGGGGCGATGCGAGGATAAAGGAGGGCAGTTGGCGGCGCGGTCAAAGGGGTTGCGAGGTTTTACGGGAGCGGCGGTTGTGGAGGGCCAGCGAGGAGGCGGTTGGCGGCTGGTGAGAACGGCGGGGATGGCAGTTGCGGAGATTGGGGAAGGGCGGCAGGCGCGAGGTTGATGGCGAAGAGCAGGGGCTGTCCGATCGACCGAGATCGGACGGCCCTGTAGTGGCCACGTGGCTGTGGATAAGAGAGGGGGGGCGCACGTGAGGAGCACATGCCTCGCACGTGCGTTGGCTTTTATTTTATTTTATTTTTTTATTATTTTATTTAATTTTTTTATTATTTTATTTTATTTTTTTATTTTTTATTTTTTTTCAAAGAATAAATATGCGAAAAATAGCTGACACGTGGCGGCCTCTGTGGCTGCCACGTGTCAGCACCAGAAAAATCAGAGATAAAATCTTTTGTAAAATAAAAAATAAATAGCAAATGACCTCGGATCAAAAAAAATCTTTCACAAAAAATTCTCATCTCGATGAGATCTACAACTTTCATGAAGACATCAAAGCCAAAATCGGTCAAATATAAAAAGTGAATTTTTGGGGTATCCCACGTACATAGAACACCTTGATTTTTGACTTTTCTAATTTTTTTGTCATTTTTAAACAAGATAACAAATCCGGAAAAATATAGAGAAGTCAAAGATAGATAAAATGCATCTAAATCTAATTTTTTTGGATTTTTTTGATTAATAAAATATATACATAAAATATAGGTCAGAAAACTGCTAAAATATACAATGTACAAAAGAGGCCCAAAACCCAACTTTAACATACGAGCTCCGATTCACTTGAACTTGGTCTTGTTTTGAAGGTAATTGAATGTGCATTAGTTCAAAAGTGACTAGGATCAAATCGGACACTGGTTGGGGAAGATATGGGGCTTTTAGTCCGAAAATCCTAAAATTAGGGTTTGGGTTTTTGGTCCACTTATTTGGGTTAGTGATTTTTTTTGTATTTTTCATTTATTCTTGTTAGTGATGTGTATACAGTGGAGATGACTTTATGTCATTCGGAGATAGCATGGAGGAGCTAAAAATCTGGAAAGTTAGGCTATTACAGGTCATTTTTGGCTTGGATTTTTGGCTTCTTATTTTGTGCAGAAATTATGAATAAAATGCCATTCTTATGAAAACATGCATGAATGCTAATTATACAGAATAGATGTAGATATGTTGTTGATTTTGAGGGAATTGAGCTTAATAAATGAGATTTAGAGTGATGAATCTGAGATTCATCATCCCCCTATACTTAAACCATGCTCGTCCCTAAGCATAAAAAAAATGCCATGAGGTGAAATGAGATTGGGTTCCATACCAAGACCATGAACTGAAGGTGAAAGTGAAACTAAACTCGACCTTTGGATTTTTTGTGCGTCGGAACTTCTGTGAGACTTAGAATTTTAAAATCAACAGCCCCCGTGTTTTACACATCATTGTCACAGTTTCGTCTCAGAAGTCATCTTAGATCAATCTTCTTCCCAAAGTATACCCTTTGAACATTGAATAACCGACTCATGTGTGTGAAGGATTTTAGCTCTTCCCAACCAGAATGTCAGACTACCATGCTCCTCTCCTCTCCAGTAACTCATCCTCGGGGAGTCAGGTATTTCCTTCTAAGGTCTGTCGCGTTGTGTTCACAATCGAATAGGGGGAGAAGTTAGAAGAAAGGGAAAAGAAGTGGAGGGTGGCTAGTGTAGTCACCTTTCCTTGTGAAGATGGCCAGTGTAGCCGAGTCTTCACCAAGATCTGCAGGTTTCTTGAAGCTTGGACCTTTTTGGTCAGATTTTATTTGGTAGTGCTTCTTTGTATTTGGAATATTTGGTGGTTTCTGCTTGGATCTTATTGTATTGTGCCCCTACGGATATAGAATCTTTTTGTTCCATACATTTTTTGGGGTCTTAGAAAAAATTGTGCCCAGCCGTCCATCACTTTTCTGAAGCTTTATTTCCACCCGTACTCCTGTCTTTAGATTTCCACGCTACCAGAAAAGAGACTCACACAGTCTTCCAACATCCCGTCTGAGTTGAGCTAAGTGCATAGTGCGAGAGTTCAAATTAATTCCCTATTCCAGAGTTGTACCCAGAATGAAGAGACCAGATTAGACACTAAGAGTCAAACGCTGCACATTGTCATGTGGAACTTAAAGAATTAAGTCAAAAGACCTGAAGGTCTTAAAATCCTATTTCTCGGTGAAGTTCCTCTGAAAATTAGGTGGGTTAAGGTCAAGTTCAGACCACTCTCGGTTCGGCTCATAACTCGGTTCAGAACCCAATGACTTTTCACATATGCAAATGAATGCGATGCTGGATGAATTGCAGGTGTGTGAAATGCAGACACATTTTTTCTTCTTCTTTTTCTTCTTCTCTGTTTTTTTATTAATGCAAGAATGAATAAGAAGCCAAATTTTTTTGGGCAAAGTCAGTGTCAGTAGAAAAATCCTTTTTCTTTTCTTTTCTCTTTTTTTACCAATACCCACCCCGTAAATACATATAGACTTACGCAAAAGTACGAGATATGGGTAAAATATATACAAAGTATATACAGACCCCCTATACTTAGCGAGTGTTGTATCCTCAGAGCATAAGAAGCGCAATGAAGACATAGCTCGGGCTAAGCGTAAGAGAGTGGAAAATTATTATACAATGGTCCGCCCCTCTATACTTAGACTGTGAACAGTCTAAGTATAGAAGAAGAGCGCAAAAGGAGCTGGTCAGGATATGTAAATGAGGAGAGTATGTACAGGTGGGTGTCAGTTCCCCCTATACTTAGGCTTTGGTCAGCCTAAGTATAGAAGAAGGGTGGAGATGGAGCGATCGAGATGGAAAAGTGTGATGAGAGAAATGGTATATACAAATGGCATCAGTCCCCCCCTATACTTAGGCCTTGGACTAAGTAGAGGAAGAAGCTGTATAAGGGGACCGATGTGGTCGGGAGGGAGGGTGGGTAGCCGATGATTAAGGCGGTTTTCGGCTGATCTTCTTGTGAGCCTGCGGTGGGAGATCATAATGATGAGGTGAAGATGGAGCATATGATTCCCAACTATTGTCAGTGTCATCCTCAGAAAAATCAAGATGGATAGTGGATGAAGTGTTTGATTCAGATGAAAGATATCCATCATCGAAATTATCCTCAGAGGAGTAGTATTTGAAAGTGGTCATACTCCAAATATTTTGGTCTTTTTGTTTCTTCAATTGTTTTCTCAGAATTCGCTCCTTCTTGAGATCAAGTGGTTTGTCCTCAGATGAATACTCGGAAGCACCGGTCTCGGTCAGCTCATATGAAAGAATTCCAGTGTACTTGAAGAAGGCAGGAGCATCAGCTTTAGATGAGTAGTAGTTAGGAACGGGAGTTGTCCACCGAGAATTGAATTTTGGATCCTTGCGAAGATATGGCTTTAGAGCTGCCGAACAGACTTCACTCATGTAGACTACCTTTTTCGGACCTGATGAGGGATCATCAGATGATTCCTCTTCCGAAAGGTCAAAGGTGACTCTCTTTTTATTTCTTCATGAAGGTGTCGGTTCACTTGAGTATCCAGATGAATAGCCATTGGAATTCTCCTTGGTCGGTGTTGGGTTTGCGTGCTTTTTCTTAGTCTCTTGTATGTTTGAGCACTCTCGATTCGGGATGATTTGGTCAAGATATTTAGAAAATGATGTTGCAGGGTGTGACCATGCATATGTCTCAGGATCATAGAAGAAGGATTTGTCTATTTTGAGATCCGCGGGAATTGAAATACTTGGGAGAGTCTCTGCATGTTCTTTCTCAATTGATTCGATGTTGGAGCATTCCTGTGTCGAGTTGATATAATCCATGTAGTCAGAGTAGGTTGACCCAGGGTGTGCCCATGCATAAGTCTCTGGATCATATGATTCATATACATGATTCTCCATGGTGAGAGCGGCTGGGAATGGAGTAGGGGGGAGATTTTCTAAACCAATAGTCTCATCAACAACCGCTATCTCAGGTATGGTTGCAGGGTAGGGCTCTTCTACCGTTTCATGGTTACGGTTGTCGGGGACTTCGTGGGTTGCCTCAGAAGATCGTGGTTTCTCAAAGATATGGTCAGATCTAAGTGCTTCCAATGCTGTGAAATTGATTTCCCGAGTCTCACAGTCAATAATTGCCTTGGCCAATGCCAAGAACGGCTTTCCGAGAATGATTGGAGAATGGGTGAATTCTCCTTGATGCTCAATATCAATGATCGTGAATTCTACTCTGAGCGGAGCACCTTGGAATTTCGTGATGACAGAAATGATTCCTCTCGACCGTTTTATCGATCGGTCCGCCAATTGAATAATCTCTCGTATCTTCCGAATCGGTCCGAGTTTGAGTTCATGAAATACAGAGGTCGGAAGGATATTGATCGGCGCATAGTCATCAATCCGAGCATGGGTGAAGATTGCATCTTTGATTTCACAGTCAAATCTGGGCAACCGCTTTACTATGCGGCTCTTGGTTTTTCTTCTCAATACCAAGGAGGAGGCCATTGACAATATATGTCTCTCGGTCTTTGTTCTAATCCTGCCCGACTTTTTGATCATTAGTTTATCCATTATAAATCCTTTGAGGTCGGGAAAGTGTTCAATGGCCTTTATAAAGGGAAGTTCAAACATCAAGCGTTTTTCCAGTACTTCCCGTACGGTCGGATCCAAATTCCTCAGATCGTCTTCAGTCTCAATTTTTATGAAATTTTCTGAATTTTCAATTTTTTGTGATTTTCAAATTTTTCCATTTTTTTGGTATTTTCTAGGTGGTGTGGGGGTGTGGTGTGTTCTTCAGATGAAAAGGGTCCTTGATATTCAGAGCGATAGTCCGTGGCATAGTCATTTCTAGGGGAGCAATGTGTAGAAGTAAAATTGTCAGAATAATCCCTAGGTCCCTGAATATCCTCAAAATTTATAATCTTAGATCCAATCATTTCCTCATCCATTTTTATATCCAAGCTACCAGAGATTAATCGATCGACAAGTTCTTGAAATCTATCCTCCATTAAATCAAATTCCTTATTCATCCTCAAAATATTCTCCAAAATCTCTTCTTGACCAAGTATGGGAGCAGTTGGGGTATGTTTTTGTAATTGAATGTCCTCTTCCATTTTTCTATATGTACTATGCGAGGAGTCTCCTGAAATATCCGGTATATGATCATCGTTTTCTGAAAGTATCTCCTCAATAATCATGGAAGGTGGCTGCTCATATGGTCTAGGTATGTGGAGTTGGTCCAAAGGGTGTTCAATTCTTTGAGTGGTCGGACCTTGATATTGTGGAGTCAGCATACAAGGGTGATGTGTTCCTATGTGGTCGGCCCAATCCTCTGTATGAGTGAAGAGGGGGTTGTTATGTTGAATCCAAGATAATGATTGTTCATTGGTGTTCAAGGGGAGGGACGATGGAAGAGGTGAAGAAGTGTTCAATTCGATCATGTGGTTATCATCTCCCATGAATGATGGATTGACATTTACCGAATATGAAGGATGAATTGTATGATCAGCGTAAAGAGGATTGATAAATGAAGAAGTAGAGCCCTCAATCATTTGTTGGTTTATCTGCTCTGAATACAAAGGATTGTCATTCATGAAACAGGTCGGATTAGCAGAGGGAGATGGATTTATTGATGGTTAAGGGGGAGGTGTTTTGGGTCTAACCGATACGAATTCATTCTCATAGTATAGCTCTGATTGATTCTTGGATAAATGTTCGGCCATTTTTTAAAGGGCTAAAAGGAATGAGGGGTTGGGTCTGCAAGAGTTATTGGTCAAGAATTCCATGGTGAATTTTAAATCAAGAAAGGAGAGAGATGATTTCACGGGATAGTCAAGAGAAATTTTATCAAAAGTGCGGCTGTTGATCTTCGAAATTGGTTCACGCACACCAATGCAAACACAATTCAAACCCTGAGTTCACCAACGCACACAATGAAGCCGTAAGAGTTCAGCTATTATCTTTTCAATTTTAGTTAGTGATAAATCAATCTTGACAAAAATTTAGCGAGCTGAAATTTTGGATTTGGGCTCTAGCCTTAAGAGTCGTTTCTCGCTCACTCAGAAAAATAAAATCATCCAAGGTCGGGGTTTCTCTCCCGCAAAAGATTCTTGATTTTATGGGTTCTTAAGATCAGCTATATTTAGCAGTCCCAATTTTAATGAGGTGATCATTGAAAAATTAGATGAGCACAAAATCACGTCTACCGTCCAGCCCCAATTTCCTTTAGAATTATATGATAAAACAGGAGGGAGGAGTTCGGGAAAAGCCGATGCACGCGAAAACAATGATGTATGCTCAGTTAGAAGCTTATAGTGCTTCCTCACAATCTCCATGTGGGATGCAATACAGAATTGAAAGTATTCTAAATGAATGCAAGCCGATGAAAACCACATCTAAGCAGAAAGTTCTATTAGCGGGAAGAATTGAGTTAAATTTTTGGCTAAGTTGAATGATCTAATGTATGTCTCAATTAAGTGCAGTGTGGCTTATGTCCTATGACCACAAGCAAAAATAGAAATGCTCTGAGAGCCGTATGTGCAGGTCTATCCTATTCTCCACTCAAGTCGGGCCCCACCCTCTCCGGAGAGTGAAACAGTCCACGACACACCATAGAATAGTTCAAGGTCTTTTTTACATGCGCGAGAGTCCAAACGGACACCAATGTAAATGAGCAAGTAAATAAAATTGCAGAAATTAAAAACCTAGTCTCTACGCTCTCTCACGACTCGACTCGATCTTAATTTAATTGCGTCTTCTTCAGATGTCGGTAAAGATGCGTCGGTTTCTTGAAAAACCGCTCCACGTATGTCGGGTACCTCGTAAGAAAAATAAGAGAGATATGTGTAAGAGAGTGACTCAAGAGTAATAAAAGACAAGAAAAATAGGTGCAGAAAAATAAATGGGATCTACAATGATTGATTCGGGGGTCAGACTACCCGAATGCGGAAAACCGAACAAAAATTTTCAAAACACAAAACTAAGCCGTTTGCCTCTCCGGCAACGGTGCCATCTGACGAGTCCGAAAATGCTGAGTTAAAGAATTGGTTTTATCTTCGTGTGTGAAAATAATAATGTATCGTTCGTTGTAGGCGGCGATCGGAAATGGTGAAGAAATAACCACAAATTTTTAATCAATTTTAATCAAGTTGTTTTATGTTTATTTTACTTGGGCAAGTCCCAAGGTCGATTACAAGGAGGCAAAGGAACAACCTACAGTTGTGTCTATCCAATTTCAAGTTCGGTTTTCAAGGCGGTCTTTTTTTTTTGGAATTTTCAATGTAATAAAGGGATGCACAATACACTTTCGGCCTATTTTAGGGACTAAAATGTAAATTTCAATCAGACAATGTCCGAAAAATATGAAATTTGGCCACAATGTAAATGATAATGAAATGAATGCACTGTAATTTTTTTGAATTTTTGGATCAATATGAATTTTTTATGAATTTTTAAACACAAACAAAATGATTTTCAATATTTAATTATAATAAATACTAAACCTACTTATTTTCGATAATCAAAATTATCTAAGATCTATCACTAGGTGATTGATCTCAGAAAAATCCTAAACTTGAAAATGTGGGGTTTAATACCTATTAAAAATAAAACACTGAAATATGCAAAATGATTTTTACAAGGCATAATTTGCATGCAAATGCAAATATTTTTAGGCACAATGTCAATCAAAATTAACTCTACAACATGTGATTTTTCGGGGATTTTTATAGCTAAGGTTATTCAACTATGAAGTTCAGAGCATAAGATGGGCAAAATATGTAAATTTTCACCAAACAATTAATTATGAATCAACCATCAATCACAAAAATATCCACAGTATATCAAAATGTAGAGAATTATATGAGGAACACAGTGCTATTTTAAAATAAATAAACTGATGTGAAGTAGAGGTCTAAAAGTAATAGAGAACACAGGGGTACAGATGCAAATATAATAAATAAAATAAATAAATATGCAGTAGGGGGCCTAGTCGTAATTACCTATACCCGTGGGGGTATTTTTGCAAAAGCTCCAGTTGGCATGTGCTATGCACGTGCCTCTGGATGGCAGGGGTATGCGTGCAATATAGTGGAGCTCCAGAGGCCTGCGTATAGTTTACCCAGGTCAAGTGCGGAGCACGTGACCCTGGGGGTGGCTCTGCAAATGGGGGGTCACCCAGGGGCATGTGCGCAACTTTCCCAGCGGTCACGTGCGATGCACGTGCCCTGGGGGTGACGTTAGTCGATGACGTCCCCCCGTACGTGCCTCGCGCGTGGGGGGGTCTCGGCCCTGGAGGTCGGTGGCGGGGCGGGGCTCTAGTGGCGAGATCTGGCGGAGGAGCTTTTGGGGTCGACCGGAGGTACTGGAGTGGCTGGGCTCCAGTGGCGAGAGCGGCGGTCGCGTGCGGCGTGGCACCACGCTGGAGGTGGTGCGAAGCTGGTGTCACGTTAGAGATGATGAAGGCGTTGAAGTCGACGTTGGTGGTGACGTCGGCGGAGGAGCTCTAGGCGGAGGCGTAGGCAACGAAGCTCGAAGGTTGATGGTGATGGTAGTTGCTGACTGGAGTAGTCGAAGACGAAGTCGTCGGGGAAGCTTATTGATGAAGACGGAGTTGCCGGTGATGGCGATGGAGTTGCGGAGGCGTAGCAGTTGTCGATGGTGGTCGGTGAAGGAGACTTAGCAGTGGTCGAAGATGAAGGTCGTATGCTCGACGAACATGGAGTCGGAGCGGAGCAGAGGATGAGCGGCGGAGTCGCTCCTGCAACGAGGGGCAGTAGAACACTCGGATCTCGCCGCGAGGATGGCGAGGCCGGGTTTTCACCACCGGCTCGCTTGAAACTTAAGGGCTATCGACGGATAGTCGTCGAGGTGGAGCGACGCCGCTACTTAAATAGGAGAAGGAGCTGTGGTTGGCGGTGAGGGATGAGGCGTAGGGGTGGGCCGGAGATCTCGAGGCGATGCGAGGATAGACGAGAGCGGTTGGCGGCGCGGTCAAAGGGGTTGCAAGGTTTTGCGAGAGAGACGGTTGCGGAGGGTCGGCGAGGAGGCGGTTGGCGACTGGCAAGAACGGGAGTTGCAAAGATTGGGGAAGGGCGGCAGGCGCGAGGTTGATGGCGAAGAGCAGGGGCCATCCGATCGGCCGAGATCGGACGGCCCTGTAGTGGCCACGTGGCTGTGGATAAGAGAGGGTGGGCGCACGTAAGGAGCACGTACCTCGCACGTGCGTTGGCTTTTTTATTTTATTTTTTTATTATTTTTTATTTATTTTTTATTTTTTATTTTTTTTCGACGAATAAATATGCGAAAAATAGCTGACACGTGGCGGCCTCTGGGGCTGCCACATGTAAGCACCAGAAAAATCACAGATAAAATCTTTTGTAAAATAAAAAAGAAATAGCAAATGACCTCGGATCAAAACAATTCCTTCACGAAAAATTCCCATCTCGATGAGATCTACAACTTTCATGATGACATAAAGCCAAAATCGGTCAAATGTAAAAAGTGAATTTTTGGGGTATCCCATGTACATAGAACACCATGATTTTTGGATTTTCTATTTTTTGTCATTTTTAAATAAGATAACAAATCCGGAAAAATATAGAGAAGTAAAAGATAGATAAAATACATCTAAATCTAATTTTTTTGGATTTTTATTGATTAAGAAAATTATTACATAAAATATAGGTCAGAAAACCGCTAATATACAATGTACAAAAGAGGCCCAAAACCCAACTTTTTCACATACGACCTCTGATTCACTTGAACATGGTCTTGTTTTGAAGGTAATTGAATGTACAATAATCAAAAGTGAGTAGGATCAAATCGGACACTGACTGGGGAAGATATGGGGCTTTTAGTCCAAAAATCCTGAAATTAGGGTTTGGGTTTTTGGTCCACTTATTTGGGTTAGTGATTTTTTTGTATTTTTCATTTATTCTTGTTAGTTATGTGTATACATTGGAGGTGACTTTGTATCATTCGAAGTTAGCATGGAGGAGTTGAAAATCTGGGAAGTTAGGCTATTTGCGGGTCATTTTTGGCTTGGATTTTTGGCTTTTTATTTTGTGCAGAAATTATGAATAAAATGCCATTCTTATGAAAACATGCATGAATGCTAATTATACAGAATAGATGCAGATATGCTGTTGATTTTGAGGGAATTGAGCTTAATAAATGAGATTTAGAGTGATGAATCCGAGATTCATCAGTACCCGGCTATTGTGCTTCACGTGTAGAAATTGCTCTGTCTAAGGCCGGTTTCTCGTGCATCATATAGGTAGTTTATTTTCTATCTTTACTTTTCGGCGCGGATCACTTTGCATGTAGACTGTTGGAGTCAGGTACGCATCTCTTACTGCATGCCTCATTGATTTCATCGTGCATTGGCTTTTTCTCTTCTTCCCCTGTCTTCGGACATAATAATCAGGAGAACTGAAAAATTCATTAGGCGTTGTTTGCATTGAAAAATTCCTATAAAGAAAAAAAACTATAAAATTGGGATTGCTAAACACACTTGACCCTAAAAGACACTTCATCTAAAAATTTGTCTTGGGAAGAGAAACCCTCTCATTGTCTAGTTTGGATGAGTGAGAGAGCGACCCGCACACTAGGCTAGAGCCATATCCGATCTCTGATCAGACTACCAGCCTTTTATACGGGACAGTCTGTTGGGAGGATTGGATTCCCATCACCTCACGTAACTGCTCTGATAGACTGACATTATCACCTAAAATAAAATTGACAAGATAATCGACCGATCTCTTACGGTCATCAGCTCTGTGTTGTGTAGTTGAACTTGGGGTTTGTTTGCTCATCTTGAGTGTTTTCCAGATCTCATCTGCCTGACTCGTCAGATCAAGATGATGGGTAGGAGGTCTCTTAGGCAGCCTTTGGCTGCACCGCTTTTCAGCACTCTGGCACGTTCATCTAGGTTGGTTTGTAAGAGCCGAGACCTGCTCTCCGAACCCGAGTTCGATTCTGCCATGTTCCCCCTTGACCACCCTTCTTCCACTTCTGAGATACCAGTGCTAGTGCCAGATCAAAGACAGCAGACAAATGATTTATTGGTACCTGAGTTTGGGTCTGTTGCCTTTGCAGAGACCATGGCCAGCAGTAAGGAGTGCACCGAGGGTCAGAGGCCAGAGACGACGACATATGTGTTGGACCAGAGTGCAATCAACACTACCCTGTTAGCTTCCCTCGAGACTATGCAACGACAGATACAAGATCAGAGAGCTTTCATGGTGGAGATAAAGAGAGAGACGGAGAGGCTGAGGACAGCACAAGATCAGCCGAGGGCCGCAGGAGAGGGAGACCCAGATCAGCCAGAGGAGCCAGCGCCAGCCAGACCGATGTGGAAGTTACACAACCCCGGATCGATGCTTACACACCGATGGATCGTTCTTTCAGCGATCGTGGGGGACTTCAAGTTCCCCCCACAGATACTTCAGCTTCTTCCCCGCTTCCACAGGCTCGCAACTAAGGAGCCCCATCTTCATCTCTAGGAGTTTGAGATGATCTGCAGCACTGTCCATGATCGGCAGGTGGATGAGGACACCATTCGGATGATTGCCTTCCCTTTCTCCCTTGTTGAGAGCAGCCAACTGGCTGAAGCATTTGGGGAGATTTGTGACTACCTGGGAGCAGCTCCGCACCGAGTACTTGAACAAGTACTATCCACTCGGGCAGACCAATGCAACGAGGGCCCTGATCAGCAACTTTTCCATGCTCCCCAACGAGCAGTTCCATGAGGCATGGGAGAGGTTCAGAGAGCTAACCGACAGATGCCCGCACCATGACATATCGAAGCCGAACCTAGTTCAGAGCTTCTTTTGCAAACTGACACCAGAGCTACAGGGCTTGGTGAATGCTTCTTGTGGCGGTTCC
Source organism: Ottelia alismoides (assembly GCA_037367405.1). Taxonomy (NCBI): domain Eukaryota; kingdom Viridiplantae; phylum Streptophyta; class Magnoliopsida; order Alismatales; family Hydrocharitaceae; genus Ottelia; species Ottelia alismoides. The sequence goes on from JAZKJV010002956.1 coordinate 876,356, forward strand.
TACTTCTCCAAGGATAAGGATCAGGTCTAGGCCATCTATGAGGAGATGGCTGAGAACTATACAGTGATGTCCCAGACCTGACTCTACTCTCAGGGACGTCCCAAGCCACAGGACGTGAAGTTTCAGAGGATAGCACGGGTCAATGCCGATCCATCCACTTCGTCAGTGGCAACCGCACAGGCAGAGTCTATAGCTGCAGATATGGGCATCATCAGCGAGAAGCTGGACCAGATCGAGTTGATTGAGAAGAAGCAGTGATAGGGCATCTCACAGATGGATCAGATGGCACAGACGCTGAGTGACCTGAAGACCCAGATCATGTGTCTCCAGGAGGCACAGAAAGCTTCTCAGCTCCGTCTCAGGTCACGGGGAGATTCGAGCAGCAGTGGTAGCTTGTCCCAGCACTCCAGTCAGCCTAGACAGGTCCACCTTGTACAAGCGGAGTCATACCAGCAGCCACCGCAGTTCTACCAGCCACCACCATCCCAGGACACTCAAATGGTGGTCTACCAACCGGATCAGCCCATGGCAGTACTCCCTCCACCCACCTACGAGCAGGAGCCGTTGACGGATGTCAACGGGATTTGATATGACCGACCCCAGCCGGTATCCAATGAGACCATCCAGGATTCTGCTGGTCGGCCGGAGGCACCAGTTCCCAGCAGCAGCCTCCAGTTAAGGGTGGCGAATACGGCCAGCAGCGAGAGACTCACAGCAGCCCCTGCCCCTAGTACACCAGCAGCAGCCATCCTAGAGAGAGCAGTATGGTCCTCATCCCTATCAGCAGTGACAACATTGGAGGCGAGAGCAACCTCAGCAGCAGTATCATCAGTAGTACCCCTCTCACCCTTACCAACAGCAATAGTCTCATTACCAGCGAGGCCACCCGTCAGGTTCTCATGGGCCGACCTATGAAAACCCTGCATTTAATGATCTAGCCCGCCTTATGTCCGAGCAGCAGGCTACCTTTCCACGGGAGATGGACGAGTTCTGTCAAGAGATGAGGGAGATAGTGAGAGGGAAGGCCGCCATCCCTGCCCAGATCGAGTCGAACCCGAACAACCTCAAGAGGAAGTCTGAGCAGGTAGAGTTCACTGAGATTACCACTCCTAGTGCTTCACTTGGTGATATGTCTGCATACATGTTTGATGCTAATTTTGTTACACTTACGAATGGTAGGATGCCAGCATGCGGCGCCTCGTCTGAGCGAAGATCCCACGCCACTTTAGGAGCGCCAGGCGAGGAGGAGAGCGGTGCTCATGCCGCTAGAGATGATGACGGTGGTGCTGACGCCACCATGGATGTTGATCCCACCGATGGTATTGAGGCCATCGCTTCACCAGTTGGAGGAGGTGTTACTGATGCCACCATTTCAGTTGCTGAGCCAGAGCGCGATAATGATGTCGCGAGTACAAATGTCGAGGGTGGTACTGAGGCCACCATTTACCGTTCTGCTAGTACTGTTGTTTTTCCTTCCGTGCATATATCTCAGGACATTTCTGCAAATAAAGAAAGGGTTTATTTTTTCGGATCCACCAGCGTTGCTTGATGATGTATGTGTGGATTCCAATGTTCATGAGCATTCCAGACCCTCTCCTAGTCCTTCATCTGAGAAGGACCCAGTCATTCCCTTTCCCCGAGCATTCCACTTGGCTAAGGGGCAGGAAAAAGAAAATCAGAAAAAGAACCATCAGATAGAGTTCAGCCAGCAGATGATGGACAGATTACAGATACAGCTGACTGTACAGGAGGCCTTAGAGCACATACCTCTCTTCCAGTGATCACTCAGAGACAAGATCACAGTTAGGAGGAAGAGGCGGAACCATCAGTCAGAGATCCATGTGCTCACTCGTGCCACATGCTTCGCGATTCAGAACCGTCTATCAGCCAAGAGGCCATATGCAGGAGCTCTGTATGTCAGATGCCACATTCATGAGCAGAGGTTCGACCACACTCTATTAGATAGCGGCTCTTCGATCAACCTACTTCCGACTGCCCTTCTCGACCGCTTCGAGTTGGGCCCTCTACGACAGAGCAGGACGGTCCTTCAGTTTGTTGATCGATATGTCAAGAGGCCGAAGGGGATGCTGAAGGACGTTGTCGTCACGATTCAGGTCCTGAAATTCCCCGTGAACTTCGTTGTGTTGGACGTGGAGATACGTGAGTCCGTGACCGATACCCTCATCATTTTAGGATGCCCATTCTTGGCCACAGCAAGCGGTATCAGATCATGATAGCGGGAAGGTGTACTTTCGCGTCGAGGCGAGAGTATACAAATAGAGATGGTTGAGGAGACTAGAGCCAGAGATTCAGCTTGCTTAGAGCCGACTTCAGATTCAGAGTAGATGATAGAGGCAGGGTGAGACATCCATCAGGACTATGATTTTGTGATCACAGATGACGGGGAAGTTTGGGCAGATCTAATAGCACAGGCCATCCTCTCAACTTCAGAGTTTGCTTATGCAGAGACACCAACAGAGGAGAGCTTGGAGAGCGCATTACTGGCCCAGGATACATCTCAGGCAGTAGAGCCAGTTCCAGATCATGAGGCATATTTTGTTTGTGATTATGATACAGATCCCTCGGAGTCAGATTTAGACTGGGCAGAGTTTGATGATTTGATACCTTGTCTGACTTCCACAAAGCCTACAACTAGGGAGGAGGCTGATCCCGCACAGAGCAGAGATACACCAGCAGAGCAGCCTTCACCATATTCAGATTGGGAGCAAGAGTTCTCATTCTCCCATGCAGATTTGGCCGCATTCACTCTGACTTTTCAGAGGCCAGATTCGCCCGCACCTACTTGTCCAGAGATGAAGCCGCTACCGTCATCGTTGAAGTATAGGTTCCTTGCGGGTAAGCACGAGATGTACCCAGTCATTATCTCCGTTGATTTGACTGGAGAGCAGGAATCTCGCCTGATGGGGGTTATTGAAAAGAACCACACGGTGATAGGATGGAGTATAGACGATCACCAGGGGATAAGTCTGACCCTATTCTCCCACCATATCTATCTCGAGGAGGACGTGAAGCCGTCGTGTGAGTTCCAGCGGTGGCTGAACCCGAACCTTTGAGATGTTGTCATGAAGGAGATATTGAAATGGTGGAGCATCGATTTTATCTAGCCTATATCCGACTCCAAATGGGTCAGTCCGTTGCATGTGGTGCCCAAGAAGACGGGCATCACCACAGTTGTTAGTGAGTCCGGAGAGGAGATCGCTACCCAGGTACCCACTTCTTGGTGGGTCTGTGTGGACTACAGACGATTGAACCTGGCCACCAAGAAGAATCATTTCCCCTTCCCTTTATTGATCAGATTATAGAGAGGTTGGCGGGGAAGAGCCATTACTGTTTCCTTGACGGGTACTCCGGATACAATAAGGTGGCCTTTGCGCCCGAGGACCAAGACAAGACCACTTCACCTGTCCCTTCGGGACATATGCTTTCAGACGCATGCCATTTGGATTGTGCAACGCTCCGGCGACATTCCAGAGATGCATGTTGTCCATCTTTTCGGACATGGTAGGGGACTGCTTGGAGGTCTTCATGGATGATTTCTCGATCTACGACGACGGATTCGACTCTTGTCTTGACTGCCTAGACCGTGTCCTTCAGCGATGCATAGAGGTTCACTTTGTGTTGTCTTGGGAGAAGAGTCACTTCATGGTGACTCAGGGGATGGTGCTTGGCCACATCATCTCCAGCTGGGGCATGGAGGTTGATCCGTCCAAGGTGGGTGTCATTAGAAAACTCAATCCACCGTCCAACTTGTGGCAGTTACGGCCTTTTTTGGGGCACGTCGGTTTCTACCGATGCTTCATTCATGATTTCAGTAGGATTTCCCGACCATTGACTAATCTGTTGACGAAAGACACTGATTTCCTTTTTGATGATAAGTGTCTATCGTCATTTGAGACTCTCAAGAGTCGTGTTGTAGAGGCTCTTGTTCTCCAGCTGCCTGATTGGTCTCTCCCATTCGAGATCATGATGGATGCCTCCAATTTTTCCGTGGGGGCCATGTTGGGACAGAGGAGGGATGGAATCCCCTTTGCTATTCAGTACGCTAGCCATACTTTGGATGGCGCTCAGCAGAACTACACAGTCACAGAGAAGGAGATGCTAGCCGTAGTTTTCGCCCTAGATAAGTTCAAATCTTACATCATTGGATCTAGAGTGACCATCTATACTGATCATACCACCATTAGGTACCTCATGGCAAAGAAGGATGCCAAAGCCAGATTGACCAGCTGGATCCTTCTACTCCAAGAGTTTGATATAGAGACTAAGGATAAACCTGGAGTCTAGAATGTGGTGGCGGATCATCTCTCTCGATTGGAGTTTCTTGAGGATTCTGAGCAGATTGAACCTATATGTGAGACCTTCCCATATGAGGCGATCCTTGCTATCGCCTCTCTCCCATGGTATGCCGATATTGTGAACTATCTTGTTGCCAAGAAAGTTCCACAAGATTGGCCCGGACAGAAACATGAGACCTTCCTCGCGAAGGCCAAGTTTTACCATTGGGAGGATCCCATCCTTTATCATGAAGGAGGGGATAGCATCTGGAGTCGGTGCATTCCTCAGGAGGAGCATCACAGCGTCCTTACTTACTGCCACAAGCTTGAGGCAGGAGGACATCACTCTGGGAGGAAAACGGCATAGAAAGTGCTTCAATCCGGCCTATGGTGGCCTACTCTCTTCAAGGACTCTGATGAGTTCGTGAAGAGGTGTACTGACTGTCAAAGGATGGGCACTTGTGGACATCGTGATATAATGCTGATGCAGCCCATTCGCTTCTGTGAGGTTTTTGACACATGGGGCATCAATTTCATGGGTCCATTCCCTAGGAGTCAGGGATTTGAGTACATTCTGTTGGCCATTGAATATGTGAGTTGTTGGGTTGAGGTCATCCCCGCCCGAACCGCAGATGCTAGGACTATTTGCATATTTTTGAGGAAGAATATAATTTCACGGTTCGGAGTAACTCGAGTGTTGATTTCTGACGGGGGGTCTCATTTCGTCAACGACAATGTAAAGGCTCTTGCTAGCGAGTTCATCATAGGCCATCGAGTAGCCACTCTATACCAACCTCAGACGAATGGTCTTTTGCTGAAGTGTCGAACAAGGAGATCAGGACTATATTGCAGAAGGTCGTCCACCCTGACCGAAAGGATTGGTCACAGCTTTTGGACTCGGTCTTGTGGGCATATAGGACGTCCTTCAAGACTCCTTTAGGTACATCTCCCTTTCGCCTCATTTATGGCAAGCCTTGCCATTTACCTGTTGAGCTGAGACATAGGTCACTTTGGGTTGTTACTGATATACTTTTGGATCCATTGAGTGTAGGAGATCAGAGGAGGGTAGAGTTAGCAGCCCTGGAGGAGCTTCGTGATACAACCTTTTCGAGCAGCCTACAGTATAAGGAGAGAGTAAAGGAGTGGCATGATTCTCATATCAGCCACAAGCAGTTTGAGCCAGGATAGAGAGTATGGTTGTTTGATGCTAGGCTTTGTTTATTTCCAGAGAAGCTACAGAGCAAATGGAAGGGACCCTATCTGGTCCGAAAGGTTCATGACAATGGGTGTATTGATATATCTGAGTTGTCTTCTGATGCTACCTTTCATGTTAACGGTCAACGGCTCAAGCCATATCTTGATCATGAGCCGCAAGTTGTTGATGTTGCCCCGATTCACTTTGTGTGAGATGTGGTCTCTTGACTCACATCTATTGCATCTCACACCTGATTATCATTGTTCTTCCGTCTTGTATAGATCCAGTTGTCCATATCACTCTATTCTCTAGTCCCACACCCCTTCTTTATCTTATGATTTTGCTATACTTAGGGTGCACTTTACCCAAAGTATAGGGGGGTGTAGGACTCTCGGGTATTCTATTGATTTTTTCTACCTCTATTTTGCTACCTATACTTAGGGATATTTTACCCTAAGTATAGGGGAGGTAGACCATGTACATACTTCCACTCGGATTTCCCTTCATGTACAACTTGTTATACTTAGGATTATTTGATCCTAAGTATAGGGGGAAACACCGAGTCCTCTTCATTCCATTCTTTGATTCGTCTTTATATATACCATTCCTTTTCACTTCCCTATACTAAACACGAGTTATGTCTTCTTCATCGCTGTTGTCACTCTGAGGACATCGTTCGAGCTAAATATAGGGTGTGTCGTATATATTTCATATATACTTTAGCCATAACTCGTACTTTATGTGAGTGTGTTAATAAATAAAATGGCTAAAAATCCATAGAAATTTAAAAAATTTCCCTTGTACATAAAATTCTTCTTGCGCATACCTATCTATTCATAAAAATTATTTTTGTACAAATGATTGTAAAATGATTTGTTTAAATAGTTCGTAAATATTTTCAAATCAAAATTATGTATATAGTACAAAATTTTTGTAAAATGTTTGAAAAATAAAAAGTTTGCAAAACCTTGTATAAATTTTTGTAAATATTTTGCAAAACTTTCGCATTGATGCATACATCCATGTTTTTCAAACATTTTTCAGAAAAATTTTGCACATTATTAAAAATTTATAAAATTGCATCTTTCTAAATATTTGTACAGTTTTTCCAAATTATAGTTGACATTTAAACTAGCCTGGAATTAAATTGGAAAATGGAGCTTGGTTAAGACCATAATCCACCTAATTCTAAGAGGAACCTTATAGGGCTTAGGATTAAGACTTTCAGGTCCATTGGGACTTAATTCTTTGAGTCCACTAGGCTATGAGCATATGTCATCTTGATGAGCTTAAGTAGGGCACTTAACAATGCACACATGACTCTCAGAGACATTGGCTTTACTTGCACCAGCACTTTACACATAGCTCTCCATGGATGAGGTGGTGAGGAGGCAGTTTCCTTTGGCTTAGGGTAGCATATGAGGGTAGTACTTCTAGGCGGAACCTCTCTTCTTCTTATAGTGAAGGAAGTGCGTATCAACTTGGTCTGGTGGTGATGAAGTCTAAAGACAAGAGTTGTGGGTTGCAGTAAAGCTTCAAAAGAGGGATAGTCTACTGGCTCAAGAGGAAAAACTCCTTATGTATATATGTCGCACCATGTAGATATGTTGTACATATGCACAAAAAAATGTGCAAAGAAAGAAAAACTCCAAAAATATGGTGGGTCTGATTGAAAATAAATAATCCCACCGGAGTGTATATAGTCAAATAAAAAAAAGCTTATGTTACACATGACCATCTCATGAAGCTTGCAGCGGGAGACTCAGCTACACTGGTTAGATCTCCAAGGATACGTGGCTACGTTGGTCATGGTCATTCTCTTCTTCCCCCTCTTCTTGAGCCGGTTGTACTTGAACATAGAAATACCTCACTCCTAGAGGAAAGAGTTGCTAGAACGAGGCACTAGAGTTATCAGTTGAGGGAGGTTGTTTCTTTGTCACTTCTGAGGTGGGGAGCTACATTTCACTCACACAGTACAAGGAAAGATTCATGGTCATTAGAGTTTGTGTATGTGGACTTGTTCTGATCTGGTTTATTGAGGAGTCTTGACCATGGATTGGTGGAAACTTAGAGGCTGTTAAGTTTTAAGCTTAAGTCCAAATAAGGTTCCGACAAATTAATTATCCAAAGGTCTGACTGAGCTCCATATTTCAATTTAATGAAGGAAAGTTTAATAATCAACCTTGATTTCCCATTTTTTTCTTTCTCTTTTGCACTTATTTTTCAACTAAATGTTCTCTAAGGGACTAGCAAAAGTAAAGTATAGGGAGGTGATGAATCCCCATTCATCACTCTTTATTCCTTTATTTAACTAGAAATCTTGGTAAAATACCATGTAAATGTTTGTAAATAGAATAAATTGTCAACTTGCATGCTTCTTGTAAATAGCCATAATTATCATGTTTTTATTCAAAATAAAGGAATAAATAAATAAATAAAGAAAAAAGAGGGGAAATATTTAGAATAAATATGAGTGATCCGAACCCAAAGGAGGGCCAATCATTGGCCTGACCGCAAAATAAAACAAGTAGAGAGAGATAGGGCTTCTCATCATTGTACATATTTTTCCTTCATGTGTGTGTGTATATATATATATTATTTTTATAAAATAAAAATATTTATGTGTTTCTCATAACTTGTATGTATTTCTAAAAATAAAATAAAAATGAGAAAAATAAAATAAAAACAAAATAAATTCTCTCTCTCACCCTTGTATATACCATGTATATATGTACATATACATATTTATTCTACCCTTGTAAATACATAGTAAAAATTAAATAGAAATTATTTTATATACCATATTTTATGTTGTAAATAAATAAAATAGAAAATAGGGATAATTTTACAGAGATAAACAATAAAAAAATAAAAAATACCCAAGCATTTTTACCTATATATAATAATATACTATGTTTATACACTAATTTATTTTTCAAAAAAATAAATAAAATAAAAAAAAATAATTTGAAAAAAATAAACATTTTTAATTTTGAAAAATATTTAAATAAGGTCATTTACTATTTTTAATTGAATTTCTAAAAAATTAATGAAATGGCGCACTTTGATTGATCCACGGGGGATGTTGACCCCTGGTCAACTCTCCCCCCAGGACCACCTCTTCACGGATCCACGTTGCCGACCCGACTTCACCAATTTTTCCAGACCTGATCCTCTTACCATTTATTCAAACCCCGGGCCCCGATTGCAGCTCTTACATCCATGATTCACGCCCGCTCATTCTTCCTAGGGATCCGAGCCTCGCGATGCGCGCCCGACTCCCATCTTCCCGGACCTTCACTCCTATATAGCCTCGCCTCCCGCCGCATTTTCCCGTACCTTTGGCCACCGTCTTCAACTCCCAAGACTCCACTTCTTGCCTTGAGTGACAGCAAGCCCTGGGAGGTGTTGTAGCGAGGAAGGAGCGTTCTAGCCCCAGGTCTAGTGGTCATCGCCGCCGCACTCCGCCGTCAGCGAGCTCGAGCCTCTGGAGGCATCGCTCCACTGAGGCGAGGATCCAAGGAGATAACCACCTCCAGCCCAGACGACTCTGATCGCCAGGTAGCTTAAATCTTCAATAGGTAGCCGTAGATTTCGCTTTTTGTGTTTCCGACCGCCGCCGTTCGTCGCCCATTTCTCGACACTATGTTCGCTCATCAGCCCATCCGACTACCTCTCCACGAGACCTCTCTGCATCTTCTCCGCACCTTCGCTCCCTCTGGTTCACCACGGAGCAGGTCCCCTGCTCTCCTCTGCCGTCACCTCACCGGAGAGCTTCATCACGCCTCACCCAGCCACCTATTCCACCCATAACTGGGTCGAGGCACCTTGCCCTCGACCCAGGGTTCTTTCTGTGCAGGTTTGAAGGGTCTAAGGACCTCATTTGGGGGTCCTCATATAGAAGCACAACAGCTCTAGCCATTCTTCATCGTCGGGGACCCTCCAGGTCCTCCCGACCCCATCTGAGCACACCCATGGCTGCGGACGACCTTCCTCTTCGATTTCTCCCACCTCCGCAGCACCGGAGGAGGTCCTTCGCGTGCACATTGGGCGGCAAAACTTGTCGGTGACTTGTTCTTCCTGGAGCCTCTATTGCTGTCGATCGAGCCCCCCCTCGCGCCAGATTCGATTGTAGCCATCCATCTGAGGGAGGCTCCTGACAGTCGATCCATATGAGGATCAGATCCGTGCCGTCCATTGCGAAGAGGTGTCCACGCGTCACAACCGTTCGACCTGGAGAGGACGTCCATCAACCGTTGAATCATAATAGCGGGGTAATATCACTTAGGCCCCTTACCTTTTGCATTTATAGTCTAGTCCTATAAATACTTAGAGTAGTTGTTTTTATTTTGGGTAATTTGAACTTTAGACCCTAGTTTTTTTAGTATTTGCTATTTTTCCTGTATTTGTGGAGCATATGCATCGACAAGTGACTCATGGAACTTTTTCATGTCTTATCCTAGCATTTTGAGCTGTTATCATTTGCACTTTATGAATTGGAATGATAGTTATCCCCCTTTGTATGTGAATCACGTGTTATCTGCGTGCTTGTATGGCTTTTTGCAACTTTGGCCCCAGATTTCTTGTGCATGTTAGTAGTTGGCTGAAAGGTTTCTATTATTTACACTTTGGTCCCTGTGTGACGTGCCCTTTCTATTGGTCGAAAAAATAGCAAATTAATTCCAAATTTGGTGAAATTTGGGCACGTGGCCCCTGCCACTGTGTAGAAATTTCACTAATTTTTGGGACATTTTTGAGTTGCTTTTCTATTTTTAAAAATTCAAAAACATCTATTTTTGCTAATGTTTGAAATATAAAATCAACTAAAAATATTAAAAATGCCCAAAAATTCTTAAAAATTTAGATACTTTTTGTTTTAGTGTTTATTTAATCCAATTTTTGTTGTATTTGGATATATAAAACCCCTAAAAATCATAAAACCCTTATAAAAAATCAATAAAAATTCTAAAAAAATCAAAAAATGCAATTTCTTCTCCTGTAGCTTAGTTTTATTTGTAGTTTCCTATAAAATTGTCCCCAGATTTTTATAGGCTATTTACTTATTTTTAAATAGCCTTTCAAATCTGCCTGCACATTAGCCTTCTATTTTTACCTTTCCCTATTCTTAAAAAATCAACTAAAAATCATAAAACTCAGAGAAAATTACTAAAAACACTTAAAAAATATAAAACCTAAAAATATTTTTATTACATTTTTTTGAGTTAATTTGATGTGTTGAATAGCCTCTTTATATATTTTGCTCATAATTAAAATACAAAAAAAATTAAAAATACATAAAATCCATCAAAAATACATTTTCTTATTTTATTTCATTCTTAGACTACTTCGTAGGCTCTTTTGAGCTAATCTGTGCTCCTTGTGTTCGACCCTGGTCGCTATACCTGGTTAAATAAATAGCGAGACCGCTATTCAATTTTTGATTGATTACTTTTATTTGGTGGTCTGATTTTTCTTGTTGATCAATCTTCGAGATCCGAATCGCAACGACCCTTGTTTTTACCTTTACCCAGATTTTGTGGGATTTTTCGGTCATCAGGCGTCGTCCTCTCCTTCTCTCTTCATGCACGAGCATGACGGATCTGGCAGTGATGCGAGATGGCGACCGAAGGTGGAGAAGGCCTGGGTGGTTGCTGGGAAATGAGGGCAACGGTGGTCAGTGCAGGTGAGGTCGGCGTGGCGAGTTCTTGCATGTGATGGCAGATATGGGGTTGAAGACGGGGTCGCGTGCTTTCGCGGAGGGATGCATGGTGGAGGCAACGATAGGCAAGGGACGACGTTGGAGGAGGAGACAGTCGTTGGTGATGGTCGGGGTGCGCTGGAGGCAACGACGAAGGTGGCGCCTGTAGGGGCGGCCACACGAGAGTCTCTGGAGGGAGAGCTCCGCGTGGCGGAGCTTCGATGGAAGCCGCGAGCGACGAGGAGGGTAACAACGGTGGCATGGGGGTCTCGAAGGCAGTGCGGTTGCTGGATGTGCCAAAATTTTATTTTGTTTTTATTTTTTTTGAATACTGGACATGGGAATAAAAGAAAATCTTTTGTTATATAATTTTTTTTATTATTTTTTTCTACAAAACAAATGTTAGAAAAGATATATTGTTTTGGTTTTTTTATTTCTATAGCAAAAGTATTAGAGAGAAAAATACATGAAACATTATATAAAATATTTATTAATTAATTTTATTGCAGGAATGAGAATCGAGTCGAGCACAGTAGCTTAGTCAAAATTTATCGGACATAGTAGGTGAATGGAAAAATGGATCCAGTGGTCATGATGGAAGATCGGAACTATGTCTCTGACCACTGTGTCTGGTCGGAGTTGAGAGATTATGTGAGGTAGAATAGAAAATGTAGGTATGAGAAGATGAGATGGGAATCGGGGGCGAATCAAATCAGGATGGAGAATTTAGAGACTAAGATCTAAATTTTAATCAAGAAATCAAATCACAAATAAAGTCTAATATTTATCTAGGAAAAATGATGAAAAATAAAATTGGATCTCACCTCGAGATTGGACACGCTGTGATGGCTTCGACGAGGACCGAATCGCTTTCATCGACCGGCTCGGAGGCTGGGTACCCTTCTGTGATGAGAAGCTCTCAGACATCGGTCTCCTCTCCACCAATGATTGATAAAAAAATAACGAATGAAAGGAGACGCAATTAAAATAGAAGAAAAATCAAAAAGGAAAGATGCACAATTAAGGAATGTCTTTAGTGGTGAAATAAATAAATTTAATTAATTAATTAATTAAAAATTAAATTCGGAATTAAATAAAATAAATAAAATAATTAATTTATAAAAATAAATTATCCACCTTAATGGTGGTTATTTAAGGCATGGAATCAAATCTTTATATAAAAGGCATGTTTTCAAATCAAATAAATGAATAAATTAAATAATTAAATAATTAAATCTAAATTTCTTAATTGAATTAATTTAATTAACAATGTTAGATATTTTAATTTTTTGATGATTTTTCAATAAGTAAATTAGTTGTATACAAGTATTATAGATATTTATAATATACACATGTACAAATAAGGAAATTATTTTTAAATAATTTTTAAATTTATTTTTAAATTTTCTTACTTTAATAATAAAGATAATATTTACAATTATGTACATTATGTATAAAAAATAAATATGAATAAGTATATACAATAAGTAAGTGGTAAAATTACACAAACCACCCAAGAAAACTGACTTTTCAGTTGTGACTCCAATAATTATGAAACCACAGTCATTTCAAAGATAATTTAATTTAGAGTACATTGGAAGTGAGACTGATTCAATTTAAGTTCGTATAGAGCTGGAATATGTCTTTCAATGATTTTTTAAGACTTTTTCTGAGTATGATTATTTGTAATCTGTACATTATTTTATTTTGCAATTGTTTTTATTTACAAAAAAAATTTATTTACAACTTTTGTTTATAAAAATATTTAATTTGAGGTCAATTTGTATAAAATAAAATAGTTTAAGTTTTGCACATATATATAAGGAAAATATTTACAAATTATTTTTTGATTTTTGGATTAAAGACCTCTCCCCCGACTTTATTCCTGGCCGAGTATGTCAAGTCTTGACTTTCTCTCAGGGTTCAGGTCAGCCTGCATTTATTTCATAAATACATCCTTTATTTTCCTTTTATTTTTATTTTCTTCTTTATTATTTTAATTGAGCATAAAAAGTGTTAAAAATACATATTTAACAAATGCATGCAACTGAAGAATATTGAGAAATCCTCAAGCGCATCACGGAAGCGTGATCGTCGTATCGAATACGACGAAGAACGACTAGTCGTACTAGTTGTTCGGAGCAGCGGAATTTTAAAATTTTTAAACCGATGAAACCACATGATCCGAGAACCATTCTCAAATCGTTTCATCTATAACCACATCAAGTATAATGCAATACCTCTTGAAGCGTGGTTGATCAAGTCTCTACGAAAAGAGACCTCCTGTCTCAAGTCCGATCGTCGGAGTAACGGCTTGCGAGCGCGGAGATGAGTCGCGGTGTCCTCGCAATCCAAGTTGATCCAAGCGCGGTTGCTCCTGATCTCGTCGCACGAGATCAAACGTCTCCTTCGTGAGTGAAGCACTCCAAGAAGACAAAGAACCGCAGAGAGTCGAAGCGGCAGCACGATGGCGCGGGCGTCGACGTTTCTCTCCACCAAGGTGGACGGCCACCAAGAAGAGAGGGAGAGAAGGGCTGTCGTGTATATGAGAAAGAGAGAGAGAGTTTGTGCTACAATAGCATGTGTAAAAGAGAGAGCCAAGAATGCCTCTCTATTTATAGGGTTTTCGGATCCATGGATCTCAATCCATGGGACACATAGAATCAATGGATGAGATTGATTTATGTTCATCCAATGGCTAAGATTGTTGTTGTCAAAAGCAACAAATTTAGGTCAAAATATATTTGATAAAATCAAATATAATTCACTCCTAAATTAACCCAACAAATAAGGAGAGAGGACACATGGAGATTTCATCTCCATGTGCCTTCCATGTAGGCGCACACCCACTCCAATTAGGAGTGGTGTGCCGTCCATGCATGGATTGCATGGAGATTGCAATCTCCATGAGATTGCAAATCTCCATGTAATCTCTCTTATTTATTTGCAACAAAATTATTTGGGTTTTATTTCTCAAAAAATAATTCACAATTATCTTTGAGAATATTGCAATCTTGCCATGGAAAAATTGTGAATCATATTCACAACCCAAAACAACATGTAATTCATATTGTTAATTAATTACACAATGTGTATCCAATACACATCATAATTAATCAACACATATAAATTATAAGTAACTCTCTCTAATACATTATAAATCACATTTATAATATATCATGAATAATTGGATATCTCTATCCACATTATTCTTATCCAAACTAATTAAATCACATTTAATCATATTGGATAATTTCTCATACATCATGATAATTAAAACACTTTTAATTATCAAGTTCTCTTTGCTTAGATCTTATGGAATTGTTCTTAAACCATTTAAGAACAATGCTATTTCTCCTCAGATACTTGGAGATAAGGACGGGGCGATTGTATTGTTCCACGTATAGTGACTTGGATGTTGAGATCGTATCTCAAATCCAGATCCTATGGACCTCCCACTGATGCTTGATCAAATCAAGACCGTAGACTTAATCTTCTCATTGCATCTGAATCTCATTCAGATCAATGTCCAGTTCATGGACTAAGATTAGGTCACTTCTCTAATGAGAGGAGTCACTAAAATCCAAACCTGTTTCATCACTCCCTCGGAATGGAAGCGTCATGGTTATACAATCGTATATGATCAAATCACCCTTCAGGTATTCCTAATACCTGCACATCCTACATACTGGAAGACTCATGATCATCCTGAAGATAAAGATCACTTTTACACTGTCATCTTCAGGGCTAGATCATTAAGTTTCTCAATCTTGGTTATCGGGATTTGGTATAGATCATATGCTTTCACAAAGCATATATCTTACCTTCAAATTCATGTCATGCTTCCAAAGCATGATGACCATGCATGGAATTTGTTCAGTCCCAATACCTCATGAGTGAGCTCATGTCTCCCGGTTCACAGGTGAACCTGTATGATCCCTTTGAGAGATCGTATTACTCATATGTCCTTACATGCACACCAGCTCGCCGGTATATAGACCTTGATTAGGTCATCAACCTATTGGTCTGCCAAATGTACATACTCAGACATATAGCAATACATCTGTCTCTAGTCAGAGGATGCATGCCTATGTTGTGACAGTATTCAACATAGGTCTTTGGTTATCTCGATCTCGTCAAGTCAACCCATTGACTTGACTAACCTGACACCTCTGAATCACTATTCCCATGCAGAGGACCTGCATCAAGAGGTCAGTCAGATATCAGTCATAAGAGATAGGATTGCCATCTCCTACTCAGACTGGAGATCATCACTTTAATGATCATTTGATGATGCTTGATGAGTCCTCTATCTAACTCCTTAGATATTCATCCAAGCATCAGCCTCTATGATCCATCCAATGAATCAACAACTGTATGATCATCAAGTTGGCCATGGTACATAACCCTTATTGTACAGAGGGACCCTATAGTGCATTCATTCATTAATCTCAGAAAGGGGAGTGAAAAACAATCAATAATTTTCATTGATAATTTATTCATTACAATAACATTTATTGTAGAAATGGTTCGCCCGGGGCTCACATTGCTAACAATCTCCCACTAGCCCTCAGAACCATTCAGGTACAATCTTTAAACCCATACTCATTACATGCTGGTCAAAAACCTTCTGTGTCAGAGGTTTGGTAAGAGGATCAGCAACGTTGTCGGCAGAGGCCACCTTGGTGATGATGATGTCACCACGCTTTTGTATCTCCCGAATGATGTGGTATTTCCTTTCCACGTGCTTGCTCTTTTGATGCCATCTGGGTTCCTTTGCCTGGGCAATGGCTCCCGTGTTATCGCAGAGTAACGGGATGGGAGTATCAGAGGAAACTACGCCAAGCTCCAGCACGAACTTGCGCAACCACACCGCCGCCTTCGCAGCATCCGATGCGGCAATGTATTCGGCTTCCGTTGTTGAATCTGCAGTAGTGTCCTGCTTCTTGCTTCTCCAGCTCACAGCACCACCATTCAACAAGAACACGAACCCCGATGTCGACTTTCGATCATCTACATCCGATTGGAAGTCAGAATCTGTATATCCCAAGACTTGGAGATCACCATCTCCATAGACCAAGATGTAATCTTGCGTCCGTCTTAGATATTTGAATATGTTCTTTACTGCATTCCAGTGTTGTTCTCCATAGCAGGATTGGTAACGACTTACCACTCCCACTGCATGGCAGATATCTGGCCTAGTGCACATCATGGCATACATTAAGCTTCCTACGGCTGATGCATAAGGACATCCAGCCATGGCCTTCTTTTCCTCAACACTTTGAGGAGCCATTCCTTTAGACAGGTGGATACCATGTCTTAAGGGTAGGAATCCTTTCTTTGAACTATCCATACGGAATCGTTCAAGAATCTTCTTAATGTATCCATGTTGTGACAATCCCAAAATCCTCTTTTCTCGGTTTCTGAACAGCTTCAGGCCTAAGATATAAGAGGCTTCTCCAAGATCTTTCATCTCAAAGGTATGGGATAGCCAAATCTTTACACTGGTCATCATCCCTGTATCATTCCCAATGATAAGGATGTCATCTACATAAAGCACGATGAACACAACGGCGCTCCCACTAAGCTTCTTGTATACACAAGGTTCATCAGGATTCTGCACAAAATCATAACTCTTTATGGTTTCGTCAAATCTGATGTTCCAACTACGAGAAGCTTGCTTGAGCCCATAGATGGATTTCTTCAGCTTGCATGCTTTACCATCCTCAGTCATGAAGCCCTAGGGCTGCTCCATGTAGATATCCTCCTCGAGGTATCCATTGAGGAAAGCCATCTTGACGTCCATCTGCCAGATGTCGTAGTCAAGATATGCAGCTATAGCTAGCAATGTCCGGATGGATTTAAGCATAGCCACAGGAGAGAATGTCTCATCGTAGTCGATGCCTTCTCTCTGTGTGTAGCCCTTGGCCACGAGCCGTGCTTTGAAAGTCTCTACTTTCCCATCAGGTCCCCTCTTTCTCTTGAAGATCCATTTACACCCAATGGGTTTTACCCCTTTAGGTGGATCCTCTAGGGTCCATACACCATTCTTATGCATGGAGTCAATTTCTGACTTCATTGCTAGCATCCATCTATCCATGTCTTGATCCGCGAGTGCTTCATCAAATGAAGTAGGATCAATGTCAGTTTCACCTGACACATGGAATCCATACCTTTCAGGTGGTGCAACCACCCTCGAACTCCTTCGAAGAGGTATGGGTGTTTCATCTTTATTTATCTCTTCTGTTTCTGGTCTAGGAAGTTCAGAATCCTCAGGGGATTCAAAGAATTCCTCTACTTCATTGTTGTCTTGACCTTTATGGAAATCATTCTCCAGAAACTTCACATCTCTAGAAACAAAAACCTTTTGGGTCTCAGGGTCATAAAGTTGGTATCCAATACCATCTTTAACATACCCAATGAAGTAGCACTCACGAGAGCGAGATTCTAGCTTACTTGCGTCTACGTTCTTCGCATAGACCAAGCAACCCCAAACCCTCAAGTGATTAACACTAGGTTTGGTTCCATACCATAGCTCATGAGGAGTCTTAGGCACGGATTTGCTAGGAATCTTATTCAGGATATATATTGCAGTCTCTACTGCATATCCCCAGAAACTAAGAGGTAAATTTGCTTTATTCATCATTGATCGGACCATGTCCATGATGGTCCTGTTGCGTCTTTCAGCAACACCATTTAGTTGGGGAGTTCCAGGAGGAGTGAGATTGGAAACAATTCCATTCTCCTTAAGGTATTCCTTGAATTCATCTGATAGGTACTCGCCACCTCGATCAGATCGAATCCGTTTAATCTTCCTATCGGTTTGGTTCTCAACCAAAGCCTTGAATTCTTTGAACTTTTCAAAGGTTTCAGACTTATGACGTAGTAGGAAGATAAACCCGTATCGCGAATGGTCATTGATAAACGTCAAATAATATCGGTATCCATTTCGAGTCGCGGTACTGAAGGGACCACATACATCGGTATGTATTAGGTCAATAATACCTTCGCATCTCGTAACCTTGTTACGGAAAGGCGTCCTAGTCATTTTGCCCTGTATTCAATGTTTGCAAGTGGGCAGAGGTTGAACCTGTAGAAAATCTAGAGGTCCATCCTTTATCAATCTATTGATCCTATCAACAGACAAATGACCAAGCCTTTGATGCCATATCTCATTTGAGATATTTTTATCCTCTCTGGATCTTTTAGGGTTTTTATTAGTGGTTGTCACATTCATAATACATTTATCAATGCACAATTCATAGAGTCCACCAGAAGTCAAAACACCATCCGCAATATATT
The DNA here is from genome assembly GCA_037367405.1 of Ottelia alismoides. Classification (NCBI taxonomy): domain Eukaryota; kingdom Viridiplantae; phylum Streptophyta; class Magnoliopsida; order Alismatales; family Hydrocharitaceae; genus Ottelia; species Ottelia alismoides. Next base: position 894,846 of record JAZKJV010002956.1, read on the forward strand.
TATCATAACGACTTATGACTAATTTATTACAGAAAAGGAAAGTATATCCGCTTCTAACAAGCTTAGATACAGATATCAAGTTCCTTCTGACTTCAGGTACATAAAGACATTCTTTAAGTATAAGGACTCTTCCACTAGATAATGATAGTCTACAAGTCCTGACGGCTACTGCTGCAACACTTGCATCAGATCCCATCTGGATGACTATCTCCCCTTCCTCAAGATTCCTAGTTTCCTGAAACAAATGCAACAAATTGCATACATGAACAGAAGCACCAGAATCTACAACCCAACTTCCTTCTCGTCCAACGAGAAAGCTAGTTTCAATGATGAAAGTAGATTTCATACCTGCTGGGGCTTTACCTTTGTCTGAGGATTTCAGGTAATCTGGGCAGTTACGCTTCCAGTGCCCCGGCTTCTTGCAGTGATGACAGACGTCGGTTTTCTTCGACGCCATGAGAGTGGATGCATTGGAAGAAGAGGCAACACTTTGTCCCTTCTTCTTTCTCTTCTGGGCCGGGCCCTTCCGAGAACCATGCTTCCGACCGCGCTTCCCTTTGACCTGTGCAACCATTGCACTGCCACTGGGACCATCCTTCTTCATCACGTCCTCTGCGGACTTTAATGCAGCAAGGAGAGCAGCATTTGTCAATTCCAACTTGTTCATGTGGAATGACACTACAAAGTTATTAAAAGACTTGGGCAATGACAGCAGAATGAAGTCAGCTTGCATGTCTGCATCCATCGTTGCCCCAAGAGTCTCCAGCTCCGACAAGTACCCAAACATTTTGAGTACATGTTCACGGACCGAAGTCCCTTCCTGCATTCTACAGCGAATGAGGTCTTTCATAACATTGTACCGCTGAGTGCGGTTAATGTCACCAAACATATCCTTAAGATTCTGCATTATATCCTGACAGGTATTCATCTCCACATGTTGCTTCCAGAACATTGGAGAGAGAACCTAGGATATAGCACCTAGCCAAGACATGATCTTCATCATACTTGTCATTAAATGCTTTTTCTTCCTTGGACTTAGGGTTCTCAAGCTTGTCCTCGGATAGCACATAACTAATGCGCTCAGCAGAGAGAACAAGCTCCAAATTTCGGATCCAATCCGAGTAATTTGGGCCGGTCAATTGGTTGACCTCAAGAAGCCTACTAAGTGGGTTCAAAGACTTCATTTTCTGAAATTAAGAATGCACTATATTAGAATATAGAAATATATATTCAAATTTATGATATTTGATTAAGGTATTTTAAATCAAATTATTCTTGTATTGTCGACTTTGAAAGTTCATTCCCTTAATCACTTTCAAAGTAAGAGATATACTTACCGCTATATCTCTGGCAAGAATTGGGATCTCCTCTTTATCATTGTCACATCCCAATAATATGAGAATCTGTGACTCCAATAAAGAAAAGCAGGAACTCATTCCAATTTGCAAGTCCAACTTGCAATTTCCCAATTCGGTCTTTAACACCCGAGCCCACCACCCCTAAGGCGATGTTGACCCGTTGTTAATTGAATCAACCGTCAACAGGAATAGTACTCGCTATGCGCAATCCAATATCGCCCCAATAATATGAGGATCCGATATTGGGGTCACTACGCATACGGTCTTACTCTTTCGAGAAGCAAAGAGCCCGATCCAGATGCGCTTGCACACGGGAGCTGTCACTTCGGACAGGCGTCTCCCATATGCAATCCCTGGCGACGAAACTCTTCGCCTTGACGGGAGACCATGGATGTCACTTATGTGATCCTCCATCTTCATATTCAAATTTTAATTAATTATCGTGAATCACATTCACATAATTAATTCTTCCAAGGGAATTAATAACTCTAATCATATTAGAGTATTTCAATTGGACATAATCAATTTAATCATATTAAATTAATTATCAATCCAATTCAATCAATCAAACTTGATTATTTTACTTGAATACATATATGGTAATATCTCAAAATACGTATTAATTCGAATTTTAATAATTAGGAAAAAAATACATCTTAATCCCTCGGACATTATCCCGGCCCTAGTCGCTGTCATGGCCAGTACCGACGAGAGTGGGACGGACCACATACGTTGCAACCCGCAACCCCAATGCTCTCCGACTAGGCACCATATCCGCCTCGGGAAAGGATAATGCCAAATTGATTAATTTGTACTTGAGATTATCATCGGTTTTTCAACCGAAATTGTACCATATAGTAATAATCAAAACATTTTTGATTATAAGGAAATTTGCTAGACAAATTCCCAAATCCTATTCAAGCATCAAGTTTGAAGATTGTTGTTTCCTATTTATGATTTAGATCACATCTTAATCAATTAATTGGTTGGGGCCATGTCAATTAGGCAAATAATCATGTCTCAATATTTCACAAATATTATTCAAGATTATTTCACGAAATTAACAATTAATTTCACTAATTGACAATCACTTGGTTCTAGATTAGGAATGCAATTTCAGTATAGACCCCTATTCACTAAAATTGGCATATCTCAATCAATTTAAATCCAAATTAAGCAAACTCAATTTTCATAGATTGCTAACTTGATTTACAACAGAACCTAAGTGGATTTGCACGCATTTCGAGGCAGATGATAACAGTAATTAACTCTTTAATCATGTTAAAATCTATTGTTCCCGCAACAGTGCATACATGTCCATTAAAACAACCATAACTAGAGCATACGAAATCCGATTTACGCAAACTCAGTTCCTATGGTTTCCTTATTTAATGGGGAAAAAAATCCAAGTTTTAAATTCGTGTTTAAACGATTTAAACAGTGCCGAATTTATTTACTAAACAGATCTGCGAAATCAAATGCGATGAAAACTTTCGCGACCTAAACGAACCCAAGTCGTCCTCGGTTTTTCGAATCATATTCGAAACCGTCGACCTGGCTCTGATACCACTTGAAGGATATTGAGAAATCCTCAAGCGCATCACGGAAGCGTGATCGTCGTATCGAATACGACGAAGAACGACTAGTCGTACTAGTTGTTCGGAGCAGCGGAATTTTAATATTTTTAAACCGATGAAACCACATGATCCGAGAACCATTCTCAAATCGTTTCATCTATAACCACATCAAGTATAATGCAATACCTCTTGAAGCGTGGTTGATCAAGTCTCTACGAAAAGAGACCTCCTGTCTCAAGTCCGATCGTCGGAGTAACGGCTTGCGAGCGCGGAGATGAGTCGCGGTGTCCTCGCAATCCAAGTTGATCCAAGCGCGGTTGCTCCTGATCTCGTCGCACGAGATCAAACGTCTCCTTCGTGAGTGAAGCACTCCAAGAAGACAAAGAACCGCAGAGAGTCGAAGCGGCAGCACGATGGCGCGGGCGTCGACGTTTCTCTCCACCAAGGTGGACGGCCACCAAGAAGAGAGGGAGAGAAGGGCTGTCGTGTATATGAGAAAGAGAGAGAGTTTGTGATACAATAGCATGTGTAAAAGAGAGAGCCAAGAATGCCTCTCTATTTATAGGGTTTTGGGATCCATGGATCTCAATCCATGGGACACATAGAATCAATGGATGAGATTGATTTATGTTCATCCAATGGCTAAGATTGTTGTTGTCAAAAGCAACAAATTTAGATCAAAATATATTTGATAAAATCAAATATAATTCACTCCTAAATTAACCCAACAAATAAGGAGAGAGGACACATGGAGATTTCATCTCCATGTGCCTTCCATGTAGGCGCACACCCACTCCAATTAGGAGTGGTGTGCCGTCCATGCATGGATTGCATGGAGATTGCAATCTCCATGAGATTGCAAATCTCCATGTAATCTCTCTTATTTATTTGCAACAAAATTATTTGGGTTTTATTTCTCAAAAAATAATTCACAATTATCTTTGAGAATATTGCAATCTTGCCATGGAAAAATTGTGAATCATATTCACAACCCAAAACAACATGTAATTCATATTGTTAATTAATTACACAATGTGTATCCAATACACATCATAATTAATCAACACATATAAATTATAAGTAACTCTCTCTAATACATTATAAATCACATTTATAATATATCATGAATAATTGGATATCTCTATCCACATTATTCTTATCCAAACTAATTAAATCACATTTAATCATATTGGATAATTTCTCATACATCATGATAATTAAAACACTTTTAATTATCAAGTTCTCTTTGCTTAGATCTTATGGAATTGTTCTTAAACCATTTAAGAACAATGCTATTTCTCCTCAGATAATTGGAGATAAGGACAGGGCGATTGTATTGTTCCACGTATAGTGACTTGGATGTTGAGATCGTATCTCAAATCCAGATCCTATGGACCTCCCACTGATGCTTGATCAAATCAAGACCGTAGACTTAATCTTCTCATTGCATCTGAATCTCATTCAGATCAATGTCCAGTTCATGGACTAAGATTAGGTCACTTCTCTAATGAGAGGAGTCACTAAAATCCAAACCTGTTTCATCACTCCCTCGGAATGGAAGCGTCATGGTTATACAATCGTATATGATCAAATCACCCTTCAGGTATTCCTAATACCTGCACATCCTACATACTGGAAGACTCATGATCATCCTGAAGATAAAGATCACTTTTACACTGTCATCTTCAGGGCTAGATCATTAAGTTTCTCAATCTTGGTTATTGGGATTTGGTATAGATCATATGCTTTCACAAAGCATATATCTTACCTTCAAATTCATGTCATGCTTCCAAAGCACGACGACCATGCATGGAATTTGTTCAGTCCCAATACCTCATGAGTGAGCTCATGTCTCCCGGTTCACAAGTGAACCTGTATGATCCCTTTGAGAGATCGTATTACTCATATGTCCTTACATGCACACCAGCTCGCCGGTATATAGACCTTGATTAGGTCATCAACCTATTGGTCTGCCAAATGTACATACTCAGACATATAGCAATACATCTGTCTCTAGTCAGAGGATGCATGCCTATGTTGTGACAGTATTCAACATAGGTCTTTGGTTATCTCGATCTCGTCAAGTCAACCCACTGACTTGACTAACCTGACACCTCTGAATCACTATTCCCATGCAGAGGACCTGCATCAAGAGGTCAGTCAGATATCAGTCATAAGAGATAGGATTGCCATCTCCTACTCAGACTGGAGATCATCACTTTAATGATCATTTGATGATGCTTGATGAGTCCTCTATCTAACTCCTTATATATTCATCCAAGCATCAGCCTCTATGATCCATCCAATGAATCAACAGCTGTATGATCATCAAGTTGGCCATGGTACATAACCCTTATTGTACAGAGGGACCTGATGACGCACCTGACAATCGGGTTAAGTATGTAAATAAAATGGTCGTTGTGACCCAAATCACCAAGCGCGGTCAATCGAGAAAAATTGATAAAAACCACTCAGAAAATCAAGAAATTCAATGTAAGCGGTCTTCGCTATTCTTTTTACCTGGTATAGCGATCCAGGGTCGAACACAAGGAGCACGATTGAAAAACTATGTAGTCAAATTTCAGAGAAGCTAATTTTTAGTGGTTTTTGATTTTTTATAATTTTTTAGAATTTTTAATATGTGAAGGAAAATAAAGAAAGTATAAACAAGCACACTTGAGCAATTTATTTAACACACCAAAAATCAAGCAAAAATTCAAGAAAAATTGTTTTTATGCTTTTTGGGATTTTAAGTGTTTTTGGTGAATTTTTGGGGTTTTTATGACGGGTAATATATTTTCTAAAAATCACACAATGCAAAGAGGGGAAGGTACTGTCCAGCAAGGCTTAAGACCCAAAAATAAAATACTTAAGGATCTTAAAAAGCCCTGGAGGTAATTTTCCTGTGATCTAGGAAGAATAAGGAAAATTTTGGCACCTTAATTATTGTTTTTGGATTTTTCAATTAATTATTACAATTTTTATGGGTTTTTAGGGGTTTTTCAATTTTTAAGGTTTTTAAGTGATGAAAAATAGCCAAACTTGGCTAGAAAATCAAACAACACACATGAAACAGTAACTAATTTTTATAGGATTTTTCAAGGGGTTTTTATATTTTTTTGGTATTTTCAAACCTAGACAGTAGCTAAAAAGTAGGTTTTGAATTTTTTAAAAATACTCAACGAAATCAAAAATGTCCTCAAAAATCCCTAAAATTCCCACACCATGGCAGGAGCCATGTGTCAAAATCTCATGGAATTTGGAGGTAATTTGATATTTTATTCAAAAATGAAAAGGGGGTACAGTGCACAGGGACGTAAGTGCAAATACCCGAGGATCTGGGGGCCCAGGTGCAAAATACCCAGCAAGTCACGCACGTGGCGCGTGGCTGGGGCACTCAGGGGCCTCTTTGTAATAAAAACCCACTCCTGGGACCTTTTGGTAACTGGTACCAAAAAGTCCGAGGGTACGGGTGCAAAAAGCCCACTAAAATCCGCACATGTCCAATAAAAACGCTCACAGGGGCACAACTGCAAATACCATAAAATATTTCTTCATTTCATAAAAACCCAGATCTACAGGATAAAAGATGTAAAAAGCCCAACTAAACACGTGACGAAGCACGTGGTCACATACACACAGGGGCATACATGCAAATAAAACTAAGCATAAGGTCCATCATGCAATTTACCCTACGTAAATAAAGTTCTAAAAATATTTACAGGACTAGGACGAAAAAGACAAACTAAGAGGGGGGCCTAAGTAATTTACCCCTTTATTCGTTGACGGCCAGATGCGCGCCACGTGGTGGATCCAACGGCTCGGGACGGCGGGCGCTCTTCTTCGGTGTCTCTTGGGCTCGATCGACGGTGGAGGCGAGGACACGTGGAAGATCTCACGGTGCTGGGCTCCGGTGCCTCTCTCCTCTGCTGCAACGGTCCGGATGAGCTCCTCAGATAGATCGACGGCTGCTGCTCCTCGAGGAATGGATGGCTGAGATCAAAACTGGAGCGGAGGCGTCATCGGATGGTTCTGGAGGATGATGGAAGAACTTCGGCGCCGGCGAACTTCGCCGGCCTCCTGCGTGAGCTGCACTCCTCCTCAGCTGCTCCTGATGATCGGAACGGGTCCGCGGTGAAGCCCCGCAGCTGATGGTATTGTCCGATAGCCCAGCCGAGCCCTGGAGGGGCTCCGGCGAGGCTGGCGGCGCGAAGCTTCTGGCTGGAATGTAAGGGGGGCTCAAACGCCTCCCTTTGGACCTGCAAAGCAAACAGAAAGCTTCGCGGGTCGAGGGCAAAGTGCCTCGACCCAAGAAAGCGAAGTGAAGGTGGCTGGTGGGTCGGGGCGAAGGAGCTCCGGCGAGCGACGGGTGATGGAGCTCGACTCCCAGCTCCGGGGCGAGCTGGGTTGAGTGAAAGTGCGAAGAATGTGCGTGAGAAAGTGGTGAAGGTGATAGGGTGCTCCGATGATCGAGATATTGAGCGAGATGGCCGGAATCAGGGAAGCACGTCGGACGGTCGATTTGGGCGAAATCCAAAATTAGGCGAAATGGAAGGGCGAAAAGATTACCTGGGCGAAGGGGAAGACTGTGCTGGAGTGTGGCTAACTCCCGGTCGTAGCCTCGAAGGGCGTCAAGGCCTGAGGCTCGAGCTCCTGCAAGCGGCGGAGCAACGGCGGCGCGAAGCTGCCGGATCGATGGTCGGGGCACCCTCTCCTCACTGCAACAGGGGCAAACGCGAGCTGTCACCTCGGTGATCACCCTGGAGGTCACGGGAATGAGAATGGCGAGCCAAAGATGAGGCGCGGAGGCGGCGGAGGGAATTCTATATATAAGTGCAGGCCCGATTAGGGTTAGGCGACGACGGCTAAGGAAGGCATGGATTTCGCGACAAAGAATCTGGCGAGGGATACGGATGATCGGCGAAGAATCCGGGCACGGGGTTTGCGTGGGCGACAGTCTGGAGACGCGTGGAAAATTCGGCAAAGGCGGGGCGGAGCGCATCTTCCAGAAAAGGAAGGAGTCCGCGGGGGAGTTGACCGGGGTCAACAATCCCCCGTGGACCAATCAGGAGCTGCCACGTAATCGAATTTTTTGTTTATTTAATTTAAGGTAGAAAAATGCCGAATTAAGAAAAACTTAAAACATGAAATATTTTTCTTTTATTTTTTTCTATTTTTTGGTGATTTTTAATTAATTTTTGGAAATAAAAATAGGGTAGCTATATATATAGGTATATGTACACTATATAGATTTTAATTTTTGAATTTTTTTATTTGTTATTTTTGTGTATTTTTATGCCCATTTTATATTTTATTTATTTACATCATGAAATGAAGAACAACATGGTATTTTTATTTTATTTTAATTATTTATATTCATAGGTTAAATAAATAGTTATATACATTTATATACATGGTATATACACTGTATTTTTGTATTTTTAATTTTGTAATTTTTATTTGATTTTTGTTTTGTTTCTTTTTATTTATTTTATTTACAAAATATGCCATAGAATATTTACAAAAAGTTTAGAAAATAAATACATTTATTTTTAGGGTTAAATAAATAAGGAATGATGATCTATACACATGGTGAAAGGGCATTTTTGAATATTTTTTTTTGATTTTTTAAATTTTTATTTTGTTTTTTAATAGTCTCTAAATATACACAGAATATGTACAAGCATATTTTTGGGTGAGGAAAATATAATTTTATTTATTTACAGAAGTATATACACATGAGCTCCTATCTCCCTCTACTTTGTCTTTTATGCGATCAGGCCCATGCTGAGCCCTCCCTTGGGTCAAGTTGCTCAATATTTATTCTAAATATTTCCCTCTTTTTCGTTTTACTCTTTATTCTTTTATTTTTGCACAAAAACATGCTAATTACAGGTTTTTACACAATGCATGCTTTTGGTAATTATTTGTATTTACACATATCTACATGTATTTGCAAAGGTTTTTGTAGCTATAATATAAGAATAAAGAGTGATGAATGGGTATTCATCACCCCCCTATGCTTAACTTTGCTAGTCCCTTAGCAAACACTTATTTGAAAAAGAAGTGAAAAAGAAAGAAAAAAAGAAAAAGAAAAAGAAAAAGAGGATGTACATGGATCAAGGTTGATTTATTAAACTTTCCTTCATTAAATTGAAATATGGAGCTCGATCAGATCTTTGGATTATTAATGTGTCGGAACCTTACTTAGACTTAAGCTTAAAACTCAACAGCCTCCAAGTTTTACCAATCTATGGGCAAGACTCCTCAATAAACCAGGTCAGAACAAGTCTACATACACAAACTCTAATGACCATGAATCTTTCCGTGCGGTGTAAGTGATATGTGGCTCCCCACCTCAGAAGTAACAAAGAAACAACCTCCCTCAACCTGGTAACTCTAATGCCTCGGTCTAGCAACTCTTTCCTCGAGAAGCGGGGTATTCCCTTCTAAGTTCAAGTGCAACCGGCTCAAGAAGAGGGGGTAGAAGTATAGAGTTTTGGAAGCTTAGCCAGTGTAGCTAAGTCTCCCGCTGCAAGCTTCATGAGATGTAACATTGATACCATAAGCTTTTGCTTTATTTGACTATGTATACTCCGGTGGGGTTATTAAATTTTCAATCCGACCCACCACTTTTTTGGAGTTCTTTTTGCATTTTTGCATATTTTTTTTAAGAACTTCTGTACAACGTATCTACATGGTGCAGCATATAAGAAATTTTCCCCTTGAGCTAGTAGACTATCCCTCTTTTGAAGCTTTATTGCAACCCACAGCTTCTGTCTTTAGCTTTCAACACCACTAGACCAAGTTGAGGTGCACTTCCTTCACTATAAGAAGAAGAGAGGTTCCGCCTAAAAGTACTACCCTCATATGCTACCCCAAGCCAAAGGAAACTGCCTCCTCACCACCTCATCCATGGAGAGCCATGTGTAAGTGCAGGTGCAAGTCAAGCCATTGTCTCTAAGAGCCATGCGTGTGTTGTTAAGTGCTCTACTTAGGCTCATCAAGATGACATATGCTCATAGCCTAGTGGACTCAAAGAATTAAGTCCTTATGGACCTGAAAAGCCTTAACCCTAAGTCCTATAAGGTTCCTCTTAAAGTTAAGTGGATTAAGATCTTATTCAAGCTCCATTTCTCAATTTAATTCCAGGCTTAGTTTAAATGTCAACTCTCATCCAAGAAAAACTCTATACATATATTTACACAAGATGCTATTTACACATATTTTACAATCATGCAAAATTTTTGAAAAATGTTTTGAAATCATGAATGAATGATGCATGAGGTGCAAGTTTTGCAAAATGATATTTACAAACATTTACACAAGATATTTGCAAACTTTTGATTTTCAAAACATTTTGGAAAAATTTTGTACTATATACATAATTTTTGATACAAAATACTTACACAAACTTTACACAAAAGATTTTTGAAATCATTTGTACAAAAATACTTTATACACTAGCTATGTATGTGCAAGGATAAAAGAGGTTTATGTACATGAAAAATTTTTTAAATTTTTGTGATTTTTAGCCATTTTATTTATTAACACACTCACACAAAGTACGAGTTATGGCTAAAGTATATATGAAATATATACACCCCCCCTATACTTAGCTCGAACGATGTCCTCAGAGTGATCAAGAGCGATGAAGATGACATAACTCGTGCTTGGTATAGGGAAGTGAAAAGGAATGGATAAGTACAGAAATGAATAAATGAATAGAATACGAGGAACTCGGTGGTTTCCCCCTATACTTAGGATTAACTAATCCTAAGTATAGCAAGCTGTACATGAAGGGAAATCCGAGTGAAGAATATGCAGAATCTGCCCCCCCTATACTTAGGGTAAAATATCCCTAAGTATAGGCAACAAAAACAGGAGCAAAAAGAATAAAAAGAATACCCGCAGGTCCAACATCCCCCCTATACTTAGGGTAAAGTACACCCTAAGTATAGCATAATCACAGGATGAGAAAAGGGATGTGGGACTAAAGAATAGAATGATATGGACAACTGGATCTATACAGGCGGAAAGAACAGTAGATATCAGGCGTGAGATGCAAAAGATGTGAGTCAAAAGACCACATCTCACGCTAAATGAATAGCGGCAATAATAACGTCCCGCGGCCCATGATCTAGAAATGGCTTGAGCTGCTGGCCGTTCACTCGAAAGGTACTCTCAGAAGATAACTCAGATATATCAATGCTACCGTTATCGTGTACCTTTCTGACCAAGTAAGGTCCCTTCCATTTGCTCTGTAGCTTTCCTGGAAATAATCTGAGCCTCGCATCAAACAACCATACTTTCTGTCCAATCTCAAAATGCTTGTGGCTGATATGAGAATCATGCCACTCCTTCACTTTCTCCTTATAATGTAGGCTGTTTGAGAAAGCTGTATCTCTAAGCTCTTCCAAGGCGGCTAGCCCTGCCCTCCTCTGGTCTCCTATACCATCTGGATCCATAAGAATATCTGTGACTGCCCAAAGTGACTTGTGCCTCAGCTCAACAGGTAGATGGCACGACTTGCCATAAACGAGGCGAAAGGGAGATGTACCCAATGGAGTCTTGAAAGACGTCCGATATGCCCACAAGACCGAGTCCAAAAGCTGTGACCAATTCTTTCGGTCAGGGCGGACGACTTTCTGCAAAATATTCTTGATCTCCCTATTCGACACCTCAGCTAAACCATTTGTCTGTGGATGGTATGGTGTGGCAACACGATGGTCTATGCTGAACTCGCTGGCAAGGGCCTTCACCTGGTCGTTGATGAAATGAGACCCCCCATCAGAAATCAGAACTCGTGGAACCCCGAACCGCATGATGATGTGCTTCTTCAAAAATCTGCAAACTGTCTTCGCATCAGCGGCTCGGGCGGGGATAGCCTCAACCCAACGACTAACGTAATCTACGGCCAACAGAATGTACTCGAATCCCTGACTCTTAGGGAATGGACCCATGAAATCGATGCCCCATGCGTCAAAAACCTCACAGAAGTGAATGGGCTGCATCGGCATCATATCACGTTGTCCACAAGTGCCCATCCTCTGACAGTCAGTACACCTCTTCACGAACTCATCAGAGTCCTTGAAGAGTGTAGGCCACCACAAGCCGGATTGGAGCACTTTCTGTGCCGTTCTCCTCCCAGAATGATGTCCTCCTGCCTCAAGCTTGTGGCAGTAAGTGAGGACACTATGATGCTCCTCCTGAGGAATACACCGATGCCAGATGCTATCCCCTCCTTCGTGGTAAAGGATGGGATCCTCCCAGTGGTAGGACTTGGCCTTCGCAAGGAAGGTCTCAAGCCTCTGCCTGGGCCAATCTTGTGGGACTTTCCCAGCAACGAGAAAGTTCACAATATCGGCATACCACGGGAGTGAGGTGATAGCAAGGATCGCCTCATCTGGGAAGGTATCATGAATGGGATCAATCTGCTCAGAATCCTCAGGCTGCTCTAATCGGGAGAGATGATCCGCCACCACATTCTTGACTCCAGGCTTATCCTTGATCTCAATGTCGAACTCCTGGAGTAGAAGGATCCATCTAGTAAGTCTGGCCTTGGCATCCTTCTTTGACATGAGGTACCTGATGGCGGTGTGGTCAGTATACAAAGTCACTCTAGATCCAATGATATACGATCTGAACTTATCTAGGGCAAACACTACTGCTAGCATCTCCTTCTCTGTGACCGTATAATTCCGCTGGGCAGAATCCAATGTGCGGCTAGCATAGTGTATGGCAAATGGAACTCCGTCCCTCCTCTATCCTAGCACGGCCCCTACGGCAAAATCAGAGGCATCCGTCATGATCTCGAATGGGAGAGACCAATCGGGTGGCTGAAGGACAGGAGCCTCAATAACACGCTACTGGAGAGTCTCAAAGGATGAAAGACACTTGTCATCGACAAGGAACTCGGTGTCTTTCGTCAAGAGGTCAGTCAACGGTCGGGCAATCTTGCTGAAATCATGAATGAATCTCCTATAAAAACCAACGTGCCCCAGAAATGACCGTAGCTGCTTTAAATTGGACGGCGGTGCGAGTTTTCTAATGACGTCAACCTTGGCCGGATCAACCTCCATGCCCCTGTTGGAGATGATGTGGCCAAGCACCGTCCCTTGAGTCACCATGAAGTGACTCTTCTCCCAAGACAGAACCAAGCGGGTAGCAATACATCGCTGGAGCACTCGGTCTAGGCAGTCAAGACAGGAATCGAATCCGTCGCCGTAAACCGAGAAGTCATCCATGAAGACCTCCAAACACTCCCCTACCATGTCCGAAAAGATCGACAGCATGCACCTCTGAAAAGTCGCAGGGGCATTGCATAGCCCAAATGGCATGCGTCGAAAAGCATATGTGCCGAAGGGACAGGTGAAGGTGGTCTTCTCCTGATCCTCAGGAGCGATGGCCACCTGATTGTAGCCCGAGTACCCATCCAGGAAGCAATAATGGCTCTTCCCTGCCAGTCTCTCTATGATCTGATCAATAAAAGGCAGGGGGAAGTGGTCCTTCTTGGTGGCCTGGTTGAGTCTCCTGTAGTCAACGCAGACCCTCCAAGAGGTGGGTACTCGTGTAGCAATCTCCTCTCCCGACTCACTGATCACAGTCGTGATGCCAGTCTTCTTGGGCACCACATGCAAGGGGCTAACCCACTTGGAGTCGGAAATGGGATAAATAAAATCTGCACTCCACCATTTTGATATTTCCTTCATGACAACTTCTCTCAGGTTGGGGTTCAGTCGCCGCTGGAACTCACGCGACGGCTTTGCCCCTTCCTCGAGATAGATATGGTGGGAGCACAACGAGGGACTAATCCCATGGAGATCTGCTACGCTCCATCCAATTGCCTTGCGGTTCTTTTCAAGAACCTCCATCAGACGGGATTCTTGTTCTCCAGTCAGATCGGCGGAGATGATGACTGGGTACATCTCAGACTCTCCCGCAAGGAATTGATACTTCAGCGAAGTAGGGAGCGGCTTTAGTTCTGGACAGCTGGGTGCTGGCAAATTTGGCTTCTGAAGAAGATGTGTGTATGCTGACAATTCTACCAAATCTGCCTGGGAAAATGATAACGAACTCTCACAAACTGGATCTGGAGAAGGCGGGTCCTCTGCATTGTCTCTAATCTGCTCTGCCTCTACCTCCTCCTCATCTGTAGGCTCAGGTGGATCCAGGTCTGGCATCTGATCATCACAATCTGCCCAATCAGACTCTGAATCCGAGGGATCTGTATCAACTGCGGTGGCATCAGTACCACCGTAGAGCAAGGTGGCCTCAGTACCACCATCACTGAAAATCATGTCGCGATCAAGGTCCGACTCTGCTAACTCAATAGTATCCTGAACCAGGGCTGTGCTCTCCAGACCATCCTCTGCTATCATCTCTGCATCAGCTGTATCTGAATATGAGAGGATGGTCTGCGCTGCAGGATCTGCCCAAGCTGCCTCATCATCTGTGATCACAAAATCACAGTCCTGGTGGATGTCTGGCTCTGCGTCTGTCAGCTGCTCTGAATCTGTACTGCCCTCTGAGCGGGATCTATCTCTGGCTCTGTGGTCCTTAACCGTCTCTATTTGTATACTCTTGCCCTGGACGCGAAAGAATACCTTCCCACTGTCATGGTCAGTCACCGCCTTGGCTGTGGCCAAGAACGGGCGACCGAGGATGATGGGGGAATCGGTCAACGAGTTAGGGGTCTCCATGTCCAGCACTACAAAGTCCACGGGGAATTGCAAACCCTGAATCGTGACGACAACGTCTCGCAATAACCCCTTTGGCCTCTTGGCAGACCGATCAGCAAACTGAAGGTATGTCCTGCTCTGTCTAAGAGTGCCCAACTCTAAGTGGTCGAGAAGGGCTGCCGGAAGAAGGTTGATCGACGATCCGCTATCTAATAGAGTACGGTCGAACCTCTGCTCACTAATCTGACATCTGACATACGGGGCTCCTAAATCTGGCCTCTTGGTCGGCAGATGGTTCTGGATCGCGTGACACGTGGCTTTGGTCAACACATGAATCTCTGTGGTTTTATTCCTCTTCTTCCTCCTGACTGTGGTCCTGTCTCTCAAGGATCGCTGAAGAAGAGGTATGTGCTGCAAAGCCTCATTGAGGGTCAGCTGGATGTGAAATCGGTCTATCATGCCCTGGCTGAACTCCTCCTGCTCTCTTTTTTTTGGATCTTTTTCTTTTTTCTTCCCCTTCCCTAACTCAAGGGCTCTAGGAAAGGGGATCACAGGGTCCTTCTCAGATGAAGGACTAGGAATAGGCCTAGACGGTTCGACAACTGGATCCTTACATACATCATACACCACAGTGGGATCAGAAGAAACTAAACCTTTTCCTTTATTCAAATTAGAGTTCTGAGATACATTCATGCGAGGAAAGACAACATTTCTATCAGAATAAATGTTGGTGGCCTCAGTACCACCTCTAGCTGGCTCTACAACTAGACGTCTTGCGGCTTCAGTACCGCGGGCTGGCTCGGCTCTGCTGGTGGCGTCAGTACCACCTTCTCGATATGGTGAAGCGGCGGCCTCAGTACCGCCGGTGGAATCAGCATCTCTGGTGGCATCAGGACCACCGTTATCATCATATGCGGCTTCAGTACCGCACTCCTCTTCCTCATCTGGCGCTCTAGATGGATCCTCGCGTTGTCGCTCAGATGAGGCGCCGCCTGCTGGTCTTCTACCGCTCCTAAGTGTAACAAAATCAGCATCAAATAGATCCGATGACATATCATCAAATGGGTTACTGGGAGTGGTAGGCTCAGTGGGATCTACCTGCTCAGATTTCCTCTTCAAGCTATTCGGATTAGGCTCGATCTGTGCAGGGATGGCGGCCTTCCCTCTCATCAGGTCCCGCATCTCCTGGCGGAACTCGTCCATCTCCCGTCTAAATGTAGCATGCTGCTCTGTGAAGAGGCGGGCTAGATCATCCATGGCGGGGCTCTCATGGGAGCCCGACGGGTTGCCTCTCTGGTACTGAGGCTGCTGGACCTGGTGCTGCTGCTGCTGAGAGGGGTAAGAGGAAGGATGCTGCTGCTGGTGAGCCTGCTGCTCACGTCTCCAATTCTGTCCCTGCTGCTGGTAGGGACGAGATACGAAGGATGATGGCTGGTATGCTGGGGGCTGCTGGTGATCTCTCTGTTGGGCGTACTGACCTCCCTGACCGGCTGGCTGCTGTTGGGACTGGTTACCTCCATTCCCCCACCTGAATCCGGGATGGTCTCGTCGGATTCCAGGTTGAGGACGGTCATACCAAATCCCGTTGACATCCATCAACGGCTCAGCATCGAAGGGGTCTGGCGGCAGTGCTGCCAGAGGCTGATCCGGCTGATATACCACCATCTGTAAGTCTGGAGATGGTGGTGACTGATAAGAGGGCGGCTGCTGCTGGTATGGCTCCGCCTGTACAAGGTGAACTTGTCTAGGCTGCTGCAAAGAGCTGGAGCGCTGGGACGAGCTGCGGCTGCTGCCGGATTCGCCTCGCGACAGAAGACGGGGCTGAGGAGCCGTCTGTGCCTCCTGAAGACACAAGAGCTGGGTCTTCATGTCGCTCAGAGTTTGTGCCATTTGCTCCATCTGAGTTATGCCCTGGCACTGCTTCTTCTCTATTATTTCCATGCGGTCCAACTTCTCGCTGATAATCCCCATGTCCGCAGCGGCCGACTCTGCCTGTGCGGCTGCAACTGTGGACGAACTGGAAGGACCTGCATCAACCCGTGCTATCCGCTGGTACTGCACGGGTCCTGGCGGCTGCTGAGCTCTCTGTGTGTACAACCGAGTCTGGGACATCACCATGTAATTTTCGGCCATCTCCTCATAGATGGCCCAGACTTGGTTGTGGTCCTTGGCAAAGTAGGACCCGCCGCAAGAAGCATTCACCAGACCCTGAAGCTCTGGCGTCATCCCACTAAAGAAGCTCTGAACTAGGTTCGGCTTCGAAATGTCGTGGTGTGGGCATCTATCCAGAAGCTCTCTGAACCTCTCCCATGCCTCGTGAAATTGCTTGTTAGGGAGCATGGAGAAGTTGTTGATCAGGGCCCTTGCTGCATTCGTCCGCCCGAGTGGATAGTACTTGTTTAAGTACTCGGTGCGGAGCTGCTCCCAGGTGTAAACAAACTTCCCTAGATGCTTCAGCCAGGCGGCTGCTCTATCTGCCAGTGAAAAAGGGAAGGCCATCATCCGAATCGTATCTTGGTCCACACGACGGTCGTGGACAGTGCTGCAGATCATCAAAAACTTCTGGAGATGGAGGTGGGGTTCCTCAGTGGCAAGTCCGTGAAAATGAGGAAGCATCTGCAGGGTGTTCGGAGGGAACTTGAAATCCCCCACGATAGCAGGTACCACCACCCACTGGTGCATCAGTGTAGATCCGGGGTTGTGTAACTCCCGCATCGGTCTCGGTGGTCCTGCTCCGGCGGCGGCTGCCGCTGCTGCGGCTGCTGCCTCAGCATCAACGTCAGGAATGTCCTCAGGCTCGCTCGGCTCGTCTCGCTCTGCTCGGAGTCGCTCCAACTCCCTTCTCATCTCAATCATAAAAGCTCCCTGATCGCGTAACTGCTGCTGAACTGTCTCTAATGATGCGATCAGGGTGGAGTTGATCGCCCCCTGGTCAAATATGACATGCTGCTCTCCCTGCTGACCTCCGGGGTAATCGTCTGATCTGGCGGCCATACCGACGTCTGCAAAATCAGATGAGCCCAACTCAGGTTCTGTCAAATCAATTCGTCTTTCCTCGGGCTCATGTCTCTCAGTAGCAAAAGAAAGGGGATCGAGGGGGAACAGGGTGGAATCGTACTCGGGCCCGGAGAGCTGGTCTTGACTCTCACGGGCCAACCTAGATGATGAAGTAGACTCGCCTGAAAGCGGTGCAGCCAGAGGCTGCCTAAGAGATCGTCTACCCATCATCTTGATCTGGCGAGTTGGGCGGATGGGATCTGGAGAAAATATGATCGCAAAGCAAACCCCCGGTTCACCAACACAACACAATATGAAGACCGTGAAAGCTCGGTCAATTTATCTTGTCAATTTTATTGGGTGAACATACAAAATATCAGAGCGCTTACGTGACCTGTTAGGATACCCGATGCTACTCCAACCGACTGGCCCGCACGGAAGAGTCGGTAGTCAGCTAGAAATAGCACCGGAGGGCTCTATCTAGGGTACGGGTCACTCTCTCGCGCATCCAAACCATGCAAGGAGGGGGTTGCTCTCCCCAAGACAAATTTTTAATGTGAGTGTCTTTTAGGGTCAATAATGTTATCCAGTCCCAATTTTTTTTGTTTTTCTTTTTAATTTTTTTCAAAATAAATACAAGCAGCCTAACGATTTTTCCGATTCTCCTGATGATTAAGCCAAAAACAGAGGGAGAAGACGAAAAAGCCGATGCGCGAAGAAATCAATGATGCATGCAGAGATAGAAATGCGTACCTTGTCTCCAGCACTCTACATGCAAGTGATCCGCGCAGAATTTAAAGACAGAAATAAAACTACCTAAATGATGCAACGGGAAAAACCGAGTCCTAGATGAGCAACTTCTATCGCAGAACCGTCTAACTCAGTTACTCGCCTTCGATCCAAAGAGTCCGGTCTTGGCTTACCCCTCCTCTTCTCGACAGGTCGAGTTCAGGAGTAGCGCTTGTGGGGCAGGCTCGCGGCACGTAGGCTCTCAGGAAAGCAACTAAGTTATTTTTATTATTTATTATTAGTAGGTCCAATTAACGATCTATAGGAACAGATAGGCAGTTAAGTGTGAGGACCCTACTAATTACGGCACAAGCAAGAGAAATTCCTAAATCTATGGGCTCGAGAAAAACCGCGTAAACACCGGAAAAGGCAGCTAGCTATTAAAACCGCAGAAAAAGCCACGAAAATCCAAATGGGTCCCCCGAGTACACCGGTACTCGGCGAAACAGACCCGCTAAGTTACAAGTGTCCACAAGTCCAAAGTCTAAGTTATTACAACAAATATTGTTCTCTCTCTCTCTCAGAAATAAAAATTCCTTCTTCTCTCTCTCTTCCTCCTGCACGGGTCCTCTAAAAAGAAGCTCCAAGTCGTCCAAGCAGTACCTCGCACAAAAATCAAAGAGAGAAGGTCAGAAAACAATAATAATATAGAGAGAGACAAAAATAGAAAAATGACTACAAAGCCGTGCTCCCCGGCAACGGCGCCATTCTGATGACGCACCTGACAATCGGGTTAAGTATGTAAATAAAATGGTCGTTGTGACCCAAATCACCAAGCGCGGTCAATCGAGAAAAATTGATAAAAACCACTCAGAAAATCAAGAAATTCAATGTAAGCGGTCTTCGCTATTCTTTTTACCTGGTATAGAGATCCAGGGTCGAACACAAGGAGCACGATTGAAAAACTAAGTAGTCAAATTTCAAAGAAGCTAATTTTTAGTGGTTTTTGATTTTTTATAATTTTTTAGAATTTTTAATATGTGAAGGAAAATAAAGAAAGTATAAACAAGCACACTTGAGCAATTTATTTAACACACCAAAAATCAAGCAAAAATTCAAGAAAAATTGTTTTTATGCTTTTTGGGTTTTTAAGTGTTTTTGGTGAATTTTTGGGGTTTTAATGACGGGTAATATATTTTCTAAAAATCACACAATGCAAAGAGGGGAAGGTACTGTCCAGCAAGGCTTAAGACCCAAAAATAAAATACTTAAGGATCTTAAAAAGCCCTGGAGGTAATTTTCCAGTGATCTAGGAAGAATAAGGAAAATTTTGGCACCTTAATTATTGTTTTTGGATTTTTCAATTAATTATTATAATTTTTATGGGTTTTTAGGGGTTTTTCAATTTTTAAGGTTTTTAAGTGATGAAAAATAGCCAAACTTGGCTAGAAAATCAAACAACACACACGAAACAGTAACTAATTTTTATAGGATTTTTCAAGTGGTTTTTATATTTTTTTGGTATTTTCAAACCTAGACAGTAGCTAAAAAGTAGGTTTTTGAATTTTTTAAAAATACTCAACGAAATCAAAAATGTCCTCAAAAATCCCTAAAATTCCCACACCATGGCAGGAGCCATGTGTCAAAATCTCATGGAATTTGGAGGTAATTTGATATTTTATTCAAAAATGAAAAGGGGGCACAGTGCACAGGGACGTAAGTGCAAATACCCGAGGATCTGGGGGCCCAGGTGCAAAATACCCAGCAAGTCACGCGCGTGGCGCGTGGCTGGGGCACTCAGGGGCCTCTTTGTAATAAAAACCCACTCCTGGGACCTTTTGGTAACTGGTACCAAAAAGTCCGAGGGTACGGGTGCAAAAAGCCCACTAAAATCCGCACATGTCCAATAAAAACGCTCACAGGGGCACAACTGCAAATACCATAAAATATTTCTTCATTTCATAACAACCCAGATCTACAGGATAAAAGATGTAAAAAGCCCAACTAAACACGTGACGAAGCACGTGGTCACATACACACAGGGGCATACATGCAAATAAAACTAAGCATAAGGTCCATCATGCAATTTACCCTACGTAAATAAAGTTCTAAAAATATTTACAGGACTAGGACGAAAAAGACAAACTAAGAGGGGGGCCTAAGTAATTTACCCCTTTATTCGTCGACGGCCAGATGCGCGCCACGTGGTGGATCCAACGGCTCGGGACGGCGGGCGCTCTTCTTCGGTGTCTCTTGGGCTCGATCGACGGTGGAGGCGAGGACACGTGGAAGATCTCACGGTGCTGGGCTCCGGTGCCTCTCTCCTCTGCTGCAACGGTCCGGATGAGCTCCTCAGATAGATCGACGGCTGCTGCTCCTCGAGGAATGGATGGCTGAGATCAAAACTGGAGCGGAGGCGTCATCGGATGGTTCTGGAGGATGATGGAAGAACTTTGGCGCCGGCGAACTTCGCCGGCCTCCTGCGTGAGCTGCACTCCTCCTCAGCTGCTCCTGATGATCGGAACGGGTCCGCGGTGAAGCCCCGCAGCTGATGGTATTGTCCGATAGCCCAGCCGAGCCCTGGAGGGGCTCCGGCGAGGCTGGCGGCGCGAAGCTTCTGGCTGGAATGTAAGGGGGGCTCAAACGCCTCCCTTTGGACCTGCAAAGCAAACAGAAAGCTTCGCGGGTCGAGGGCAAAGTGCCTCGACCCAAGAAAGCGAAGTGAAGGTGGCTGGTGGGTCGGGGCGAAGGAGCTCCGGCGAGCGACGGGTGATGGAGCTCGACTCCCAGCTCCGGGGCGAGCTGGGTTGAGTGAAAGTGCGAAGAATGTGCGTGAGAAAGTGGCGAAGGTGATAGGGTGCTCCGATGATCGAGATATTGAGCGAGATGGCCGGAATCAGGGAAGCACGTCGGACGGTCGATTTGGGCGAAATCCAAAATTAGGCGAAATGGAAGGGCGAAAAGATTACCTGGGCGAAGCAGAAGACTGTGCTAGAGTGTGGCTAACTCCCGATCGTAGCCTCGAAGGGCGTCAAGGCCTGAGGCTCGAGCTCCTGCAAGCGGCGGAGCAACGGCGGCGCGAAGCTGCCGGATCGATGGTCGGGGCACCCTCTCCTCACTGCAACAGGGGCAAACGCGAGCTGTCACCTCGGTGATCACCCTGGAGGTCACGGGAATGAGAATGGCGAGCCAAAGATGAGGCGCGGAGGCGGCGGAGGGAATTCTATATATAAGTGCAGGCCCGATTAGGGTTAGGCGACGACGGCTAAGGAAGGCATGGATTTCGCGGCAAAGAATCTGGCGAGGGATACGGATGATCGGCGAAGAATCCGGGCACGGGGTTTGCGTGGGCGACAGTCTGGAGACACGTGGAAAATTCGGCAAAGGCGGGGCGGAGCGCATCTTCCAGAAAAGGAAGGAGTCCGCGGGGGAGTTGACCGGGGTCAACAATCCCCCGTGGACCAATCAGGAGCTGCCACGTAATCGAATTTTTTGTTTATTTAATTTAAGGTAGAAAAAGGCCGAATTAAGAAAAACTTAAAACATGAAATATTTTTCTTTTATTTTTTTCTCTTTTTTGGTGATTTTTAATTAATTTTTGGAAATAAAAATAGGGTAGCTATATATATATAGGTATATGTACACTATATAGATTTTAATTTTTGAATTTTTTTATTTGTTATTTTTGTGTATTTTTATGCCCATTTTATATTTTATTTATTTACATCATGAAATGAAGAACAACATGGTATTTTTATTTTATTTTAATTATTTTCATTCATAGGTTAAATAAATAGTTATATACATTTATATACATGGTATATACACTGTATTTTTGTATTTTTAATTTTGTAATTTTTATTTGATTTTTGTTTTGTTTCTTTTTATTTATTTTATTTACAAAATATGCCATAGAATATTTACAAAAAGTTTAGAAAATAAATACATTTATTTTTAGGGTTAAATAAATAAGGAATGATGATCTATACACATGGTGAAAGGGCATTTTTGAATTTTTTTTTTGATTTTTTAAATTTTTATTTTGTTTTTTAATAGTCTCTAAATATACACAGAATATGTACAAGCATATTTTTGGGTGAGGAAAATATAATTTTATTTATTTACAGAAGTATATACACATGAGCTCCTATCTCCCTCTACTTTGTCTTTTATGCGGTCAGGCCCATGCTGAGCCCTCCCTTGGGTCAAGTTGCTCAATATTTATTCTAAATATTTCCCTCTTTTTTGTTTTACTCTTTATTCTTTTATTTTTGCACAAAAACATGCTAATTACAGGTTTTTACACAATGCATGCTTTTGGTAATTATTTGTATTTACACATATCTACATGTATTTGCAAAGGTTTTTGTAGCTAAAATATAAGAATAAAGAGTGATGAATGGGTATTCATCAGGACCCTATAGTGCATTCATTCATTAATCTCAGAAAGGGGAGTGAAAAACAATCAATAATTTTCATTGATAATTTATTCATTACAATAACATTTATTGTAGAAATGGTTCGCCCGGGGCTCACATTGCTAACAGCAACATGTTAGTTTCATGGAATTAGTGGGTATTTACAAGTGTTTCACTAACGAAATAAAGCTGAAATAAAAGAATAAAGATAATAAATCATGGATTCATCATTCTCCTATACTTTACCTTTTCTAGTCCCTTAGCAAAAACGTATTTGGAAATAAGTGAAAATAAAAATAAAGAAAAGAAAAAGGAAAGAAATTAGAACAATATTGATTTTTAAGCTTATCTTCATAAAATTGCAGTACGGAGCTCTGTCGAACCTTTGGATTATTAGTGTATCGGAACATTAATGGGAAATGGATTTAAAACCTAACAACCTCTAAGTTCTACAAGACTCCTATTTAGGTCTCCTCAATAGTCATGTCAGAACAAGTCCACATACACAAATTCTTGTGACTATGAATCTTTACTTGTACGGTGTAAGTGAAATATAGCTTCTCAACTCAAAACTAGCAAAGAAATAGCCTCTCTCAACAAGGTAACTCTAGTCCCCCGATCTAGCAACTCTTTCCTCAAGGAGCGGGGATATTCCCTTCTAAGTTCATGTACAACCAGCTCAAGAAGAGGGGATGGAGAAGAGAATGGAATGTAACCAGTGTAACTACATATCCTTGGATAGATGCATGATCAGTGTTGCCAAGTCATCCACTGCAAGCTTACAAACATTTGACTTTGAATCTCTCTTTTTTCTTTTCTTTTTCATTTGTATATACACTCTAGCAGGAGTTTTACTTTTCAATCAGACCTATCCACTTTTGGAGATTCTGTATTTTTTCCAAAAATATAAAAAAGATGCAGCATGTAGATAAGGAGTTTTTCCTCTTGAGCCAGTAGACTATCCTTCTTTTGAAGCATTATTGCAACCCAACAACATCCTTTCTTTAGACCTCAACATCGCCAAACCAGGTTGAGACGCACTTCCCTCCCTGGAGGAGGATGAGAGGTTCCACCCCAGATCTGTCGCCACATGTGAGAACCTGCCACTCCGACCTCACCCGCACCGATCGTCGTCGCCCCTCGTTTCCCAGCAGCCACCCAGGCCTGCTCCGCTGTCACCCTTCATCCTGCCTCACCGCCAGATCCGTCGTGCTCGCACGTGAAGAGAGAAGGGGAGGGTGGTGCCTCCCTTGCCCCTTTGCCTCTTGGAACAAAAATGAAGAAGGAAACCCTAGTTTTAAAATAAAAAATATCTTTGGTAAAATTGCAAAATCACCCCAGAAGTTTCAACAATTTCCAAGAAGCCTCCCACCAACCTCAAGTCACATGCTCTGCACATCAAATCTGCGTAAATTATCATTTTCTCCATCGCTTTTATTTTTTGTTATATTTTATTGTAAAAACTTTTAATACTTGCACTTCAGCCCTTCATCTCCAGGCTTTACGCATGATTATCTTGTCAGAATAAATGATATTTGTGTCTAAAAATTTTACAAAAATTTGTATAGACTCTTGTTGTAGCATTCTTCATTGTATATAAATTTTATTACATTTCTTTGCTATTTGATATTTAAAAAAATAAAAAATGGTGTCTTTTTCTATGTCTGAAGTTTGAAAAATCATAAAAAATTGAATACTGTCTAAAAATTCCAAAAAAATAGATTAGATGTATTTTATTGTCTTTTGATTTCTATCTGATTTTCAAGAATTAACTATTTATAAAAATAAAAATAATTGTAAAAGAATAAAAATCTTAGAAAAATCATAGAAACTTCAACAAAAATTCAAAAATAGTGATTCCAGTTCCTGTGTGTAGATATTTTTTATATATTTGTATAAAAATCATTCCCGAGAATTTTGGGTATTAAATTAATTTTAAGGTGCAAAATACTCTAGGATGTGCATTGTTTATCTTTATTGCCACTTTTTCATTTTTACAAAATCACAAAAATATCATAAAAACTTGGAAAATTATCAAAAACATTAAAAAATATTTAAAACACAAAAATATTTTCTTTAGAATTTTCTGAATATTTTTTACCATTTTGACAAATACAAAAATATTATGGTGTGATTACTTCTTCTCTTGTGCCTATTGTTCCATATAAAACTAACTAAAAATAAAAACTCACTAAAAATTTTATCTTCGAAATTTGACTCTTAAGTTTTTCAATCGTGCTCCTTGTGTCCGACCTTTATTGCTATACCGGGTAAATTAAATAGCGAAAACCGCTTGGTTTTCATTGATCGATTTTCTATAAAGTGATTTTATATATTTTTCTCGTTGACTGAATCGATTGGTTTAGAACGACCCATTGCACTATTTTTTCATCTTAACCCATTTAAAAATATTCAAATATTTAACCACTAAGATAAAATAGCAAATAAACTCATATGTGATTGAAATTTCGAGGATATGTAGAGCGTTGATCTAAAGTTCAATCTATAGGGTTGGATTTTCGAATCGAAATTGTAAAAAAATAAAAAAATAAAGAGGATCGGAGTCCACATCACTAGAACCAAATACAAGAAACAGAATCCTAATCGTATGTTATTTACCCACCTTGGGATGAAGAAAATGAAGGGTTTTTGGAAACCCACACCTCCTTGTCTTATCGTCTTTATCCTTGAACCCAACTCCCCTGGAAACTCCCAACCCCCATCCAAACGGCAATGTTTTGATTTCGGCAAGTCCCGAGCTGTGTCCAGATATCACTTATCCTACAGGGGGGAACTCTGAATCGGAGCTCCTCTTCAAGATAATGGATTTGAATCCTCTGCAGAGCACTGTAGAGCCCAATACTGCATGTGATCAAGTTCCTTCTTATCCTTCTTTTCTTTATCCAATAGAGTCCAAACTCATGACACATTCATCTTATCTTAGAAAACAGTCCTTATCAGACATTCATCACGTCGTTCGTAATGTTACTTTTAATCGGGTGAGACTTGTTCTCTTTCTTCCTTCCCCCACCATGGCATCCTGCACCTCCCAACACCGCCACGGGAGATCAGCCCGGATATCAGACTACCACACCGCACTGGCCAGCGGCGCCACTGGAGGGTTTAGGGGCAGTGGATCATCTCCAAAACCCACACAAACACAGACATTAGCTCACTACAGATCACCATCTCTCAGGTGTCCTATCAACGTGTCCCAGCTGTCGACACGTGCCCCCTCTGAGCACCCTGGATTTTCACCCTCATCTCTGCGCGCTACCAAACAACCCCTCCTCTCAGTCCCATACAAACAGTACCATTCAAATCCTCATATACATGCAAACTTGCACAGACGAGGGTATCATCTAGACAGAAGGGGAAACTTGGCCCTTTGTGTGTTAAGCACACCACCCCACCCCCCAAACCCCATGCATGTTGTGGAATAGGGTGCAAGATGGACGTCCCAGATGTCGCCACATCAGTGCTCCCCTCCCTCCCAACTGCTGCCCAAACTAGATACCAATTAAATTTGCTGCTGCTTTCTGCTACCCCTCTCCGACTGCTGACGTGAGCGGTCCCCTAGCGTCGTACTCTCTCGATAAAATAAAGGGCTAGTGCAACCCCCACTATCACAGGCACAAGTTGAATGAGAGGAACAAATGCACCCGAAGATTAGCACGGATTTGGTTAGATGCTTTAGGGGATCCGGACATCAAATTTGACACCGTACGTAAACTTCCGGCGGGGCCGCGGTGAACTCTCTCTCTCTCTCTCTCTCTCTCTTTCTTGCCTTGGGATTCCAGACAGCACCCCATAATGGAGCACCAATTCTCACACACTTAGGGGAGATAAGATATAAAGATAGAGATTTGGGTTGCAATTCATCAAATCGAAATGACACATACACACGTGCACTGTAGGTTTTGCTTTGCAATGTGGAATCTATTCTAACTATGGATGCAGCAGATATTGGGTCATATCTACGGGGGGACGCACATGGAAGGGTACACCGAGATTTGACCTTCAGATATACATAAAAGTTACATGAATATTGCACGAGTATGAAGATCAACCCTACAAACATGGAGAAAAACTTGGGTTGGGGTTGAGCAGATGACCACCTACTCACTCACCACACGTATCAGCACATCCCTCTGCAATTTAGGGTCCTCCCATTCCCAAAAGTAGACACGTGGATGATACTCCCGAAAGAAGCACCGCTTCTTAGTATAAATACCCCCAACCCATTTCCCTCTATTTGACATCAACCCAATTTCACAAGAGCACCCATCGATAAGGAGAAGAAGCAAAAAAGGCCAAGTATGTGCAGTGCAACAGCGCCCCTCAAGAAGGCTCAATACCCGTTAAACGCCGAAAAAACCATAACCCAACTTGAGTCACTTCAACATGCTAACTGTGAGCTCCAAAGGTGGCCAACCCCTTCTGAGGTAAACCCAATCAACGACATCACACTCACATGATAGAAATGCATGCATACACAATACATATTATACCCATCATACAGATTTCTTTGATATATGTAGGAAATTTAGTGATCCATATTATTTCACAGGCGGTTGAAGAGATGCGTGCAATAGCAAGGATCTCAATCCCCACGGCAACAACAGGTCTAGTCCTCTACTCACGCTCAATGATCTCCATGCTCTTCCTCGGATTTCTTGGCGAGCTCGAGCTCGCCGGAGGCTCCCTCTCCATTGGCTTCGCCAACATCACCGGCTACTCTGTCCTCTCGGGTCTTGCCATGGGTATGGAGCCTATATGCGGGCAGGCGTTTGGTGCCAAGCAGCGGAAGCTTCTCGGCCTGACGTTGCAGCGCACCGTTCTGCTGCTCCTCGCTGCGACCATGCCGATATCGGCACTCTGGCTCAACGTCCGACGGATACTTGTGTGGTGCGGCCAGGACGACGAGATATCATCCGTGGCGGGGTGCTTTCTTGCCTTTGCTGTGCCGGATCTTTTGCTGTTATCGTTCCTTCATCCACTGCGAGTGTACCTCCGCACGCAGGGCGTCACGCTGCCCCTGACATACTGCTCCGCCGCCTCCGTCGTGCTCCACGTTCCGCTAAATTACCTACTCGTTGTACGCTTACGGTTGGGCATCGCTGGTGTGGCGCTGGCGATGGTGTGGACCAATCTCAACCTGCTCTTGTTGGTAGTCCTATACATCGTCGTCTCGCGTGTCCACGAGGACTCATGGGTCCGGCCGGGGATCGAGTGTCTCCGCGGATGGTCGTCGCTGCTGCGGCTGGCAGTGCCGACGTGCGCGTCGGTATGCTTGGAATGGTGGTGGTACGAGCTCATGATCATGCTTTGCGGCCTCCTGCCCAATCCTAAGGCGACGGTTGCATCAATGGGGATACTAATCCAGACGACCGCACTTGTTTACGTGTTTCCGTCCTCCCTCTCCCTAGGAGTCTCGACACGTGTCGGCAACGAGCTCGGCGCCGGTCGCCCCGCGCTGGCGCGTGTATCGGCCATCGTAGCATTGGCGTCGGCAGTAGTGATGGGGCTTGGCGCAATGATCTTCACAACATCGGTGAGGCATCTGTGGGGGAGGCTGTTCACCAGTGACCAGGAGATACTGAAGCTCACCGCTGTGGCGCTGCCAATCGCCGGCATCTGCGAGCTGGGGAACTGTCCTCAGACGACCGGGTGCGGTGTGCTACGCGGAAGTGCAAGGCCGACGGTGGGCGCCAACATCAACTTCGGCTCGTTCTATCTTGTCGGGATGCCGGTGGCGGTGTTGCTGGCGTTCCTGGCGAGGATGGGGTTCGCAGGGCTGTGGCTCGGCATGCTCGCAGCGCAAGTGTCTTGCGCTGGGTTCATGTTGTGCGTAGTCGGGAGGATGGATTGGACAGCGGAGACGGAGCGGGCGTTGGAATTGACGAAGACGAGCTCCGCCACAGCCACTACCATCAAAGGCGAGGAGGCGTTTGAGCTTGAGAGCGACCCTTTCATTCAAGTTGCTCCATGAGTGCCTTTGCATTGTTTTGGCTGCTCCTCCTTTTACTGATATGTGCTTTTTCTAATGACCAATGTATGTGGGTGAGCCTGGGGGTTTGACCTAATATAAACGAGATTTATATAAATGCTCCTGTAAATACTTTTTATTCTGTTTAAGCCCCCTCCCTTTTTCCTGCTGCTTTGTACCATTGCACGTACCTCAGGGGTATATATAAAGGAGGGGAATATTGGGGGTCCTTTTCTTGGATCAGGGACGTGTGATTGTATCATTCCACGGGATATCGCCATTGGTTTCTATTCTTGTTTCTGTGATGGTCTTCAATTACAACGAGGACCTCCAACTCAAGATGCCAAATTTCTGAGGAAGATTTGGGGTTGGTTTTTAAAGTTGTAATGGATAGCGTATCAGTATTTAGAATGGAATATTCGTCTACGTTGGCAAAGACATAATACGTGAAATACCGAATGGAAAATGTCAAGGATGTGTAAAATAGATATACCATAAGGTCTATCATAAGAGTCCTAAACTAACGCTTTTCTCTGAAGTATGATTGTCGATAGGTGTGCCCTAAAGGCTAGTTTTGTTTCTGGTGTACACCAGTATATACCGGTGTACCCCTCGTTCCAACCCTC
The DNA here is from genome assembly GCA_037367405.1 of Ottelia alismoides. Classification (NCBI taxonomy): domain Eukaryota; kingdom Viridiplantae; phylum Streptophyta; class Magnoliopsida; order Alismatales; family Hydrocharitaceae; genus Ottelia; species Ottelia alismoides. Next base: position 924,221 of record JAZKJV010002956.1, read on the forward strand.
CATGCAGTCTATCGTTCATAGGGATACCTCAACCCAATCCAATCCAGTTACCAAACTCCTAAATAAGCAAGCAATTACACCATACCCCGATTTTGGTTTAATGTTGCCTCGATAGGTTTGTATCGTTGTCTCTCTTTGCCATGAACACAACAACATTTTCAAAAAAATCACAGTTATCTTTTCGTAATCAAGATGAATAAAGGTCATGTACGATGGATCTCTTCACCATGGAGCAACTATTTCATTGATCAACAAATAAAGACAATTATCTTATAGTGAGGAACGAAGCCAGAAATATCTACTCAGGAGCTGAGATGTTATTTATGTAGCTTTATAATCATCATTTATCATTATCACTGTTAATCTTTGTTGGATTTTAAAGATCGTGTAACGCATCAGAAAGGAAGTCAAAGAATTTGGTACTAAGATTTTTAAAGATATTTTACATAAAACACTTATAAAATTGAGATTTTACACCATTGTCCTTGCAAAAAAGTTTATTAAAAACAATATTCTCGTAATTCTTCATTTTATATGAATGCCTTTTGGATAGTCACATCTAACTATTTTTAATATAAAATTGTATTTTTTTGTACTTATACTCTTTATTAAACATTTATTCTTTTAAATACTTTATTCTCAATATACATTCCAATAATGTTTTCGTCACGTTCCATGACCATCATTAACTTGATGCTAGAGCTTCATGCATTTACTACAAGCTCGTCTTTAAATGTAATTACTAGAGCTTCATGCAATTACTGCAAGTTTGTCTTTAAATGGCTTCTCTACTCCTCCACATTAATGTATTCCATTCTTTGAGGTGAAAAGCTTTAATATTTGATCCCATTGCACCATTATTATGTGTATTAAGTTAATTGAATGCCATCTATATATGTGCTTAACAAAGTATAATTATAAACAAGTTTATAAATAAGTCATCCTAATAGATTATATTATAAAAAAAGATTCAAAATATAAGATATAAGGAGAAGTAGTATGCAATACTTTCTATATATCGATGTAGATAAAAATAATAAATCTGTATATGTTCTTCTACCATATCCATATATATTCTATGTTGATATATGTATTCTTATTCAATATAAAATAGATATGCATATGAATATCATTTAGATATCTATATCTTTATTTTAATATATATATATAAATATAATGGTTGATTATTTGTTCTATATGTAACAAAATTTTATGATATATTTTCTCATATATATATATATATATATATTATCGAGAAAGTACATGTAACACGTTGTATCATGTATATATATATTAGGCATTTCTGATTTGTAAATTGTGTTATTCAGAACTATTTTTAAGGATATTGTAACATAACTTCCATATTTGTCAACATATCTATCAACATCTATATTCACATTTTAAATAGAATCACGACATAATTATTACCTATATTTGTATCTATTTATTTGGAACTGGAGATGCACATGTATATGAATATATCTATATATGATCTTCCACTATATCTATTTTTAAAGATTTTGAAATCAGTATCCATATTTGTTTAAAAATAGATACGAATATAGATCACTTTTATCCGCAAACATTATATATATGGTTTCATATATAAATATAGCTATAAATTTATTTTTATAACAAGGCCTAATAGAACATTTCTACTGTCCTCTGTGAAAAAGGAAAACATTGAATCAAACGACTTCCAATATGAAGAGTCTATTGGATGACACATAAGTCTGTCTTTAGATTGATTCCTCTCATGACAAGTCATCCATTTTGCAATTTTGTTCGACATGAACAATTTTTACAATTTAGGGATAAGAGTGATATAACACAATACCGTAGCTGGTTTTTTTTGTGCGAGAGCGATCAACATTATCACATCGATATATGGATGCTCCAAATTGTGGTCAAGTATCCATGTTCATGTGAACATTCTAAAAAGGTATACAATTTTAGGGCACTCATTGATCTTCTCTGAATTAAATCCTAAATTTCACAACTCTTTCTTCACATCTCGCCAAGCATTTGGGAAACCATTCTTTGCTTGAAAAACTGGCATCAAATTAAGAATTTCATACATGTACACATTTGTGCATTGGTATCTCACCTTTATCCTAAATAATTCCAACAAAAATTTTAGTCTTGGCATCTTGTTCTCCAATATGATGGGTTCATCCACATCTTTCAAAAAATGTGAAAATTTGGCCACTATCTTATATGAGTTCAACAAGATCTCGATCACGAACCATTACATCCTCATCACATATTGACTGATTCGGTTGGGAACGCCCTTCACTTTATGAATCTACATTCATCGAGGATGAGATGCCTATAAAGTTCTCATCCTAAACAGATAAAAATCTCACCAACCATTCAAAATTGCATGCTCGAAAATGGTAGATCAATCTCTTAATTTAATATTCAGACACTTCTTGCATGTGCAAGTAATCAAATCTTTGTTTGGGCTTTTTCGAAAGGTAATCTGATTTTCATGAAATGTGCATTCTAAAAAAATCGATTTAGCAAACATTCTTTATATGCAGGATAATTAGTCTGACACTTCGTTACCCAAGACTTGTACATCCCAAATACTAAGTTCATCATAAAATAAACTATATTACCTCTAGAAAAACAATGATCATTTGTTTTCTAAAATTAACCCATCCTAACCAAGTCAACTTTCTTGACCTTAACCCAAGACTACAAGTGGTTGGTTTAAAACCAAGAAGAGTACGGATCTAGGCGATGAGAAGAGAAGTCTTTTTGCTAATTTTTTTTCCTTGAGCTCGTCCATAAAGACATAAACAAAAGTACAACGAGATTGTTGTTACATGTACAATTTTACAATTAAGCAAATTTCGGCAGCATAACCCCACACCCCTTCATTATATCCCATAAATCAATCATGATCAGCTCTCAAAATTGACAATGAGGTGACTATAATTAAAGTTGACCAAGAATGATTAGGTATAACAAAGAGGATTGGAGTTATGCTAACAAAAAATATGCTCAAATGTAAATTTTTGCATGCAACAACAATTGCATTGTACTGTGGTTTGTGTCTTTATGGATCCCCTTAGTCCAGGACCTCCTAACAAAGGAAAACCAATATATATAAGATTATAGAGACACTTTGTGCCCACATTTCTATGTGTTACAAATGGGATCTGCAAGATATATGTACAATACTAATCATATATGTTGACTAGGAATGCACATGTATTTGGTTAATTTTTGATAGAGAAAGGGAGCTTTGTGAACCTAAGATTGTGTCTAATATATCAAGTGTATGTATATATTATATACAACTTATTAAGAACGAACTTGCAAAAGAAATAACCTTCCACTCACACAAATCAAAATCAATGACCATTAGATTGAGATATCCCATCTCGAACTGTGTCTAATAGGTATAGGAAACCAAAATGATATAACACTTTTTAAGTGATGCGAGCTTCCAATGTGTTGCACACGTCTCCCAGTGTGGAGGGATGCAGGTTGTGTGATTTGTTTTGTGCGATTTCCTACTTCAATTAATTTCTAATGTTATTGAATATCTGACTACGAATTAATGTGAACATAATGTCACATTAATTAACATTTAATGTTATAACATATCACAAGAGTTTTTCTAATGTAACACATATGGCATACATAATTTAAACACATGTTAATTAACATTACCATTAATTATGACATCATGCACCCATTCTATGACATCATAGATTAAGCTAGGCTCATAAATATGCTGCACTAAATGAATGGATCTAGCTTACACTAACCTCATCTTGGATCTATGAGCCCATCATCTTGTCTTGAAAAGAGTGTCTACAAGACAACATATATAACAATCAATTATATCCAACCAATCTTCACTACACATGTATACTAAAAGTTCAATCTTAACTCATACAGTCATGCATCCATTTCTCTGTAATGTTACACTAGATTCAATTATCAACACTGATATTAATAATCATAGAATCAAAATTACATCAATTAAACACAATGTAATTAACATTAAAAATTATATAAAAATACATGTGTTGACATTTATTCCTTTGAATATGAGGTGAGGAGGTGAGAGAGATACCTTGAGGAGGACTTGTGACCGAGATGACAAGCGGGGAGGTAGCGAAGGTGGAGGTGGGGATGCGTTGGAGGTGGGGAGGGTGACCTAGAGGTCGAGGAGGAGGTGAGAGAAGCGGGGATGTGATGTCAAAAGGAGGATGTGGGATAGTGATGGGAGGGAGTGGGAGTTGAGGGAGGGAGAGGTAGGAGGTTGGGAGGGACAAAGAGGTGGCCGATGGAGGGAGGAGGAGTTGGGCAATGATGGGAGCAGAAGGGTGGAACTGGAGAGGGGGGGAGGGAGAGAGGAGGAGTCGAGGGAGGGAAGGGAAGAGGTGGGAGGAGGGCAACAATTGTCAAAGGAGCTGGGATGAGGGCGACATTGGGTGGAGGAGGCAAGAAGAGGGCAATAGAGGTAGTTGGAAAACACGACCGACCAGTCATCTAAGAATAGACTACTGTAGCTATAATGATCAGTCGATTTTTTATAGACAATTTATTTTTGTTTTATTTATACTCCTAAGCTTAGATGTATAGTAAAACTATGGGAGTGTCGAAATCAGGGAGGCAAACTGTTTAGAAACTAGGATAAAATTATAAAAAATAAGGTACAAGGGGCTTCCTATTTTTATTTTAGGTATTTTTCTGAATTTTTATTTGATTTTTATACTGTTTTTATGATTTTATATACCAATAAAAGTGATGAATACATGATTCTCGCTCTTTATTCTTTTATTTTAGCTATTTTTCTTGGCAAAACATCTTGTGAATACTTGTGAATATAATAACTTAGCAATTAGCATGTTTTGTTAATATTGCATAATTAGCATGTTTTGGTTGAATAAAGAATAAAGGAAGAGAAAAAGGAATGAGGTATTTAGAATAAATACAGAGTGACCTAAAACCCAGGAGAAGGTCAAGACTTGACTTGATCGCAAAATAAAATTAGTAGAGAGAGACATGGTCTACTATGTGTTGTACATATTACATATACTCGTACATATTATCTATATATTTATTTTCGACAAAATAAAATTAAATTATTATTTTTATACCCTTGTATACAATCCTAGAAAAAATATAAAAATAAAGTAAAAATCGGAAAATTAAAATTGAAATAAAAATGAAATCATCACTGGTATAAAATACAAATGTGTATATCACAATCCACTATTTATTATGCCCCTTAATTAATTTATAAAAATAAAATAAAAAATTTTTTATATACTAAAATTATGTTGTAAATAAAAAATAGAATAAGCTTATTTATGTAAAAATAATAAAGTAAAAATTCTTGTACATAATACATAGGTATAATATACCTGTATACAACACACTATGTAATGTATATATCTTATTTTTTATAAAAATAATTATAAAACACAGGAAATAGTTTGAAAAATAATAAAGATTTTTTTATTTTATATACTTTTTATTTTAATTTCATCTACTATTTTTTATTGAATTTCCAAGCATTTTGTATATTCTGAATTTCTGATTTGTCCAGCTGGGAATGTTGACCTAGGTCAACGTCCCCTTCTAGCCTGGGTTGGATCAAAACCTTCTTGTTGTAGCCTTTTCTCAGAATTTTCAAGCCTGACTTTGACCCTCTTTTGCCTCGATTCTTTGCCTGATCCTCCTCCTATGTTCCTTGACCCTCACGGATCCATAGGAAAGAGCAGATCTTCCTCGGGTTGCATGCTCTCACTCGATCATTCTAGATCCCTAGGATCCCTATAAAATCGTTCCTCTACCTCCATTGCCAAGTAGCTCATTCCTCGCCGCCATTTTTGACCCTTAGCAATCTTCAGCTAAGTGACAACTACCGGGCTGAACTTTGGAGCTCAGTTAGGTGTAGAAGCGATATAGCTCAAGCTTCGTGGCCGGACCTCTGCCTCGAGTAGCCTCCCTGTCCGCCACAACGTGGTTGAGGCCATCACCCCGACGAGCACCTTTGCCTGAAGCTCAGGAGCTCCTCCAAACCTTCATGTATCGTGTTTATCCTTCGCATTTCATGTTCATTCTGATTTTTCCATTCACGTCACTACCGATACCCTCGCTCTGACCAGCTGGTCGGAGCCTCGTTCCACTCACTCACCCGTTCCGATTGACGCTACATCTCGCCCTCCAACTTCCCAAGCAACCTGATCATCCTCAATCTTGCTCACTAGAGCAAGATTAGGCCTAGTCTCCCTCCCTCATGTTTGTCGGAGACCCAACACCCATTCCCCATCACTTCTATCATTCCCTTGTTTATCAAACCATCCTCAGAGCTTCGCCTCCGAGCGGCGTACCCTTTACAGGTGCTGGTTCACATGATGGCACCAATTTAGCACCCCAACTGCTCAGGCAGAGCAGCTACAGGCTGAGGACCACTGTACGCCCCATCTGACCAACCATCTTCCAATCAGAGCCTTCCTCTCGATGCGGAGTACTCCAAAAACGGTGTTGGGCCCTTCTGCAGCTTCATCGGTGAGGTGGATCGTCGTCCACAATCAGGCAAAGTTCGTCAAAAGGAGGTTCTTCCAGTTACCTCTTTAGCCGTTCGATTAGGAGATAGACTCCAGATCTGATGACGATCGTACATACATGCCTTACTCATAATGGCCTGATTAGCTTTTGGGAAAGATCTACATTGTTCACCCACGCCCAACTCCATCAACTGTCAGATCTCTGTACTGTAGCAGAGAATCATAGATGCACGTCCCCCACCACGTTAGAGCTGTCATATCTTTTCCAAGGGACAATCAGAGATGCCAGAGTCCCCACGCACCACACATATGCATCATGGTATCTTTCCCTTTAGCCCCTTCTTGTTTCTGCATTTAACTTTAATCCAATAAATGAAAATTGTAGTTAAGACATTTTACAACTTGGACCTTGTGTTTTATCTATTTGTAGTTTAGTCCCTCTTAGTTTGTAGCACGTGTAGTCCCACATGAGCTTTTGGGTTATTTGCACTCTATGCCCTATAATTTTACCTGTTATGAATTAAATGGCATGTTTTTAGTATTTGCAATTATACCCTTATGAATCTGCATCACGTGTGTCGCGTGGCTTGATTAGACTTTTTGCAGATACAACCCTAGATGTTTTAACTATGTTATTCTTCGGCCTAGAAATTTATTTTATTTGCAAATTGATCCATGTAAACTGTGCGTAATTACATCTTGTATTTTGGACTCAATAAATAGCAAATAACTTGAAAAATTATATAAAAATTACCATTATCTCCCATTAGTGAATTGTTTATTGTGATTTTATGGATTGATTTACTTGCATATATTATTCTTGAGAAATAAAAAAATCCTTAAAAATAGCCCTGTTTGCATTATAAAATTTATAAAAATTTGAAAAATGTTTTAAAAATTACAAAAAAGTTCCTGAGCATGTCTTTTTGTATGCCTTATTTACAGTATCAATTTTATTTAAAAATTCACTCTAAAAATCATAAAAATTTAAAAACACATAAAACCTTATAAAAATTATATAAAACCACAGAAAATCTAAAAATTCCATTTTCAGTTCCTGTTTCTGATTTTTATTTGTATTTCATCATAAAATTACTATCCAGGACTTTAGGGCACTTTAATTATTTTGTAACTTGCAATCTAGTCCTAGTTGTGCATTATTTGTCTTTTTAGGCATTATTTGATTTTTTATAAAACTCCAAAAACATCTAAAAAATGCCAGAAATTTACCAAAACATTTTAAAACCTCAAAACCCAAAAATATTTTTATCTATGAGTATTTTTTCCTTAATGAAAAATCCAAAAAGATTGTTATGTTCCTTATTTTATTGATTATTGATTTATCTCTTTATTCAAAATTAAAAATTTGCAAAATTTAAAAGCACAAAAAAATTAGTTTATGGTATTTCTGAATTTTGACTACTTTGTTCATTTTCATGCTCCTTGTATTCGACCCTGGTTGTTATACCATGTAAAATAAATAGCAATCCGCTTACATATGCTTGACTGATTTATATTTCTGAGTGATTATTTTTCTTGCTAATTATGCTAGGTGATTCGGGTTGCAACAACCCTTGATATTACTTAACCTGAGTTTCCTGACATGTAATCAGAATGGCGATAATTGCTGGGGAGCACAACTTAATAACCATTTTTCATATTTTTTTATCTATTTGTTATAGTTGTTTTCTGACATATTTCTGTTTAACTTTTTATGTGAGGAACTGCCCGAGGATGCTTCATCTTTCTGTTGGAGTACCCGCACTTGAGGAGCAGCAAGAGAGCGTGAGAGAGTAGTTATAGGTTATAGAGTAGTTTCGTTTTTTCTAGAACTATTATTGTTGTAATAATTAGACTTTTCGATACTCTTGGACACAGACATTTCAGGGTTTTTTTTCGTCGAGTACCAGTGCACTCGGGGGAGCTCACCATAGTTTTTTTGTGGTTTTAATTTTATCGCTCTTCCTTTCTATTTGATTCTCGAGGATTTAGCCCTTAGATTTAGGATTTTTGTTGATTGTGATGTAATTAGCTAAGGCCCAACACCTAATTGCCAATCTATTCCCATAGATCATAGTTGGACCTAGCTAAAAATAAACTTAAAAAGTTAGTCTAATTGGATACGAGATCATGTGTCGTGGGGAGTCATATATAACACCAGCAGGAGTTGTTGTGGAAGGCACTGAGTGACTCCCAAGATCGAACTCCGGTCTCTATTTTATCAGCTAGCTATTGTTCTACACGATCAATAGAAATCGCTCATCTAAGGCTGATTTCCTCGTGCATCATATAGTTATTTTATTTTCTATCTTTAATTTATGCGCGGATCACCCTGCGTGTAGAGTGTGAAGACATGTTTGCATTTCTATCTTTGCATGCATCATTGTGTTTGATCGCACATCGATTTTTTTGACTTCCTCCCCCTGTTTTATTGGACTTAAAATAAGCAAGGAAATAGAAAAATGCATTAGGTATTATTTTTATCTTAAAAATACCTAAAAAGTGAAACAAATAAAATTGGGACTGTTAATGCATACTTGACCCTAATATACACTTCACCGAAAAATATTAATTTTGGAGAGAGTCACCCCCCTCATTGGTTGGTTTATCTGCAGCAAGAGAGTGACAAGCACATTAGGTAGAGCCATACATGAACTCCTTTAAGATTATTGGTCTTGTGGTTGGTTGTTTTTCAGTGAGGACTTCACTGGGTAGCCGGTAATCAGTCCGGAACTTCCTTAGCAGAGTGGATAGATCGGGTATCTAGTAAACGGTCTATAATCCATACCGATTGGGGAAACTAACTGTGGGATTGGACTAGTCTCCTAGGAGCATTGAATTGCCAACAACTCGCTTAATCGCTTCGATAGATTGATTAATCACCTAAATAAAATTTACAAGATTAACGACTGATCACTTATGGTCATTAACTCGAGTGTTGAGTAGGTGAAATTAGGTTTTGATTTCAGATCTTGTTTGCATTCCAAATCTCATCATCATAAATCTCTACATCACGATGATGGAAAGGAGGACTTTTAGGATGCCATTAGTAGCACCGCTTTCGAGCACCCCTCTTCATTCATTTAGGGCAGCTTTGGAAAGACCTGACCCGCTCTCTGAACCTGAGTTTTCCATCACCCTATTGATGGAAAACCCATTCATCACTCTTTATTCTTATATTTTAGCTACAAAAACCTTTGCAAATGCATGTATATTCATGTAAATACAAATAATTATCAAAAGCATGCATTGTATAAAGTTTAATAATTAGCATGTTTTTGTGCAAAAATAAAAGAATAAAGAGTAAAAAGAAAAAGAGGGAAATATTTAGAATAAATATTGAGCAACCTAACCCAAGGGAGGGCTCAGCATGGGCCTGACCGCATAAAAACCAAAGTAGAGGGAGATAGGAGCTCATGTGTGTAAATATTTATGTAAATAAAATAAAAGTATTTTCCTCACAAAAATAGACTCAAATTGGATTGTAAATATTTGTATATATTTATAAACATAAAATCAAGATAAAAATATAAAAATTAAAAAGAAAACAAACAAAAACATCACCTTGTATATAGTCCTCATGTATATAAGACATCCATCTTTATATTTATTTAGCCTTATAAATAGATAAAATTAATTTCTAAAATTTTTGTAAATATTCCATCCTTTATGTTGTAAATAAATTAAATCAAAACAATTAAAATAAAAACAAAATAAAAAGAACAAATTAAAAACACAAAAATACTTTGTAAATATACCATGTGTATATATGTACATATCTATTTATTTCACCTATGTATATAAATAATAAAAATAAAATAAAAATATATTTTTATTCCTAATTTTATGATATAAATAAATAAAATATAAAATGGGAATAAAAATGCACAAAAATAACAAATTAAAAATCAAAAATTAAAAATACATATTGTACATATACCTATGTATAGCTATATATTGTAAATACCTTATTTTTATTTTGAAAAATTAATTAAAAATCACCAAAAAATAGAAAAACTTAAAACAAAAATATTTCATGTTTTGACTTTTTAATAATTCTGCCATTTTCTATTTATAAATGATTTTTCAAATCATTTCCACGTGGCAGCTTCTCATTGGTCCACGGAGATGTTGACCTCCGGTCAACTCCCTCCGCGGACCTTCTTCTCCAGCGGATCTCGCGCCCGACCCGACTTCTCCTCTTTTTCCGCGCTCGATCCGCTCGCCATCTCCGCAAACCCCGGTTCCTGCTTCTTCTCCTTGCATCCGACATCCTCCCCGGAGCCCTTGCCTCGGGATCCGCGCCTTCCATTGCCCTACCCGACCAACCTTAGTCGGACCTGCACCCATATATATGCCGAGCTCCGCCACTTTCATTCCCATCTTTTGCCACTCGATTCCATCTCCCGTGAGCTCCATTGCGTAGGAGAGAGTGACAACTTGGCCCCCGTGGTGTCGAAGCGAGGAGAGGACGCGAGACCACTGATCCGGCGAAGCTTCGCCGCCTTGCTCCGCCACCAGCAGGAGCTCGAGCCTCGGAGGGAGACGCTCCTCGAGGCGAAGACCCAGAGCATCCTTAGCTCGTCCCCAGTCTCACCATCCACCCAGGTAGCCCCGTCGTTCCTTCTTTTTCTTGAATTTTCCATTTCGCCCAATTCACTGCTCCGCTGTCCACCGCCGATTCCAATCGATTCCGACCACCTACCGACCATCGGGCTTCACCATAGCCATCACCTTCTTCCCGCGCACCTTCTCCATAGCTCCATCCAACCCAGCTCGCACAGGAGCTGGGATTCGAGCTCCACCGTCCCCCCCTTCGCCGGAGCTCGTCCACCTCGACCCTCCGTTCACCGTCAGCCCGCCTAACCGGGTCGAGGTAGTTTGCCCTCGACCCGCAAGTCTTCTGGTCATCTTTGCAGGTACTACCCAACCCATCTGAGGGCTTGGGTCATTCGGGCCAGGAGCCTCGCCTCCTCCGACCTCGCCGGAGCTCACCAGAGCTCGGCTGGGCCATCGGAGGCCACCAGCAGCTGCGGAGCACCACGTCGGAGCTTCTCCGATCTTCAGGCGCAGCAGGGGAGGTCAGGAGCGCACGTACTAGGTCGGCGAACTTCGCCGGCCACCTGTTCTTCCTCGACCTTCAGCCACCGTCCGATCAGACCTCCAGCTCCAGTTTGCATTTGGGCCGTCCGTTCAGGAGTAGCAGCCACCGTTTGATCTGAGGAGGATAGATCTGGACCGTCCGATGCTCGAGGGTTAGCCATCGTGAGCCACCACCGTTCGATCCTCCACGTGGAACGACCCCTGCCATCGGATTCGCCCGAGGAGCCCAGCTGTGGAACGCCCGTTGTTCGCCACCGTAAGATGCTCCACGTGGCCTCCATCCATCCGCTCCATTAATAAAGGGTAAACTACCCTTAGGCCCTTCTGTTTATTTCCTTTCGCATTTAGTCCTGTAATTATCTAGTGTAGTTGTTTAGTTTTTGGGATATTTGCATCGAGGACCCTGTGCTTAGTTTTATTTGCAGTTATGCCCCTGTGTATGGTCTGACACGTGCATCGACACATGAGTTTTTGGCTTATTTGCATATCGTACCCCTGTAGTTCTGACTGTTAATGAATGAATGAAAGTTTGTGTTTATTTGCATTTATACCCCTGTGCGTATTTTATTTGAGCATGTGCGGATTTTGTTGGGTTATTTGCAGATAAGCCCCTAGGCTTTTGGTACCTGTTACCAAATAGTCCTTGGGACTTATTTTCATTACATTTAGGTCTTTGAGTGCCCCAGGCACGCGCGTAGCGCGTGTTTTGCTGGGTTAATTGCACCAGACCCCCCCAGACTTCCGGGTATTTGCACTTTGGTCCTTGTGCACAGTGCCCCCTCTTTATTTTTGAATAAAATAGCAAATTACCTCCAAATCCAATGAAAATTGGATACATGGCTCCTGCCATAGTATACAATTTTCGAGGATTTTTGGAGACATTTCTGAGTTGATTTGATATTTTTAGAAATTCAAAAACCTCCATTTTTGCTACTGTCTAACTTTAAAAACTCCCCAAAAAAATATTAAATAGTGTCCAAAAATTACAAAAAAAATTGTCTACTGTCTATTTTGTTGTGCTTGATTTTCTAGCCAATTTTGGCTACTTTTCATTACTGAAAACCACTAAAAATTGAAAAACACTTAAAAACTTATAAAAATTCTAATAATTAAATCAAAAATCCAAAAATAATAATATAGGTGCCTAAATTTTCCTTGTGTTATCCTTTTTATAGGAAAATTACCTCCCAGCTAATTTGGGGCTTCTAGGTATTTTATCTAGGTGCTTTTAGCTTGGCTGGATAGTACCTCTCATTTCAGTCCTTGTTTGATTTTTAGCAAATTAAATAAACATCAGAAAAATCCCAAAAATTCACCAAAAACACTAAAAATTATAAAACATATAAAAATATTTTTGTTAGAATTTTTGGTTGATTTTTAGTACTTTTAATAAATTGTTGAAGTGTGTAGTTCCCTTGTTTTTCTTATTTTCTTAATATCTTGAAAATTCAAAAAATATAAAAACCCTTAAAAACCACCAAAAATATCTTCTCTTCTCTGATTGACTACTTCGTAGGCCGTGAGGCCAATCCGTGCTCCTTGTCTTCGACCCTGGTCGCTATACCAGGTTAATAAAATAGCCAGGACCGCTATCGTGTGTTTGTTTGATTTTATTTCTGATTGGTGGTCTGATTTATTTTTTCTTGATTGACCGAATCCTTTCTCTCGATCCGGGTCGCAACGACCCTTGAGTGTGAAGGATATGGTTAGATCCTCAAGCGCATCACGGAAGCGTGATCGTCGTATCGAATACGACGAAGAACGACTAGTCGCACTAGTTGTTCTATGCAGCGGAAATTAAAAAATTTTCATGTGACGAAACCACATGATCCAAGAACACTTCTCGGATCGTTTCGTCTAAACCACAACCAAGTATTAGGTTTACCTCTTGAAGCGTGGTTGCGATCAAGTCTCTAAACGAAGAGACCTCCTATCTCAAGTCCGATCCGTCGGAGGAGACGCTTGCGAGCGCGGGGATGAACCGCGTGCTTCTCGCAATCCATGTTGATGATCCAAGCGGCGGATCTCCTGATCTCAACACACGAGATCCGATGTCTTCTTCACGAGCGGGGCGCACCGAAGGAGACGGAGATCCACGAGCAAACCATCGGGCAGCACAACGACGATGCCGCGGCGATGGAGAACCTCTCAAGGGCATCCATGGTGGACGGCCACATGAGAGAGATGGAGAGAGGACGTGTAGAGAGAATGAGAGAGAGAGATTTGTTGCCTCAACTTATGTATATAGAAGAGCAATGGGGTGCCTCTCCTTTTATAGGGTTTTGGGATCCATGGATCTCAATCCATGTGTCAACACAAATCCAATGGTCCACATCAATTTGTGTTTCTTTCAATGGTCATGATTTGTTGCTAAAAACACAACAACAATTAATTTAATTTAAATTAAATATATGTTGATAAATCAACACAATTTAATTACAAAATTAAATCATCAATACATGGAGATAATGAAAGGAGAGAAAGCCTCCTTCCATGTGGAGAGGGGGGACGGCCTCCCTTTCCTAATGGGAGTGGTGGCCGTCCACCCTCCTCCATTAAGAAGGTGGCTATTTCACCTTTTATGTAATCTCCATTATTTGCAACAACTTTTGTTGCAAATTATTTCACAAAAAATAAATCCAATTTATTTTGTGAACATTGCAATCATGCCATTGAAAAATTGTGAATCACATTCACAACCCAAAACAAAATGTAAATTACATTTTCAATTTGATGTCCAATGTGAATCCAATTCACATTAACATTTAATTAACAAATGTAAATTACAAATAGCTCTCTCTTATATATTATAAATCACATTTATAATATATATGACTAATATGGATATTGCTATCCACATTATCCATATCCATGATAATTAAATCATATTTAATCATCTTGGATCTCTATTCTCTTGTGTCCACATAATATGAATCACATTCACATTATTTACATCTTTGATAATCAAATCTCATTTAATTATCTCAGATAACTCTCTTTATAATATGAATCAAATTCATATTACTCATGATAATTAAATCACATTTAATTATCCATTTTCTCAATGCTCGGATACATAAATCAACAATAGAATTATCCATGAACTCCTTCAAGGATAATGCGCTTTCTCCGCAGATACTTGGAGATAAGGACAGGGCGATTGTATTGTTCCACGTATAGTGACATGGATATTGAGATCGTATCTCAAATCCAGATCGCGGGCCTCCCATAGATGCTTGATTAAATCAAGACCGTAAATCTAATCTTCTCATTGTATCTGAATCACATTCAGATCAACGTCCAATACTTGGACCAAGATCAGATCACTTCTCTACTGAGAGGAGTCACTAAAATCCAGACCCGTTTCATCACTCCCTAGGAATGGAAGCGTCATGGTTATACAATCGTTTATGATCACATCACCCTCAGGTATTCCCAATACCTGTACATCCTGCATACTGGAAGACTCAGACTAAACCCGAAGTATTCGATCAACTTTATACTGTCTACTTCATGGTTTTATCAGTAAGTTTCTCATTCGATCATTGGGAATCGGTATCGATCATATACTTTCCAAAAGCATATATCATACCTAGGTCTTGATCATATACTTTCCAAAAGTATATATCAAACCTACAAATTCAGTCAAGCTTCCAAAGCGAGACGACCGTGCGCACGGAATTTGATTCTTCCCAATATCTCATGAGTGAGTTCATGTCTTCCGGTTCAGTAACTGAACCTGTATGATCCCTTTGAGAGATCGTATTACTCATATGCCCTTATATGCACACCAGCGCGCCGGTGTGTAGACCTTGATTAGGTCATCAACCTATTGGTCTGCCAAATGTACATACTTAGACATATAGCAACACATCTGTCTCCGGTCAGAGGATGCGTGCCTATATCCTGACAGCATACGATATAGGACTTTGGTTATCTCGATCTCGTTAAGTCAACTCTTTGACCTAACTAATCTGACACCTCCGAATCTCTATTCCTATGCAGAGGACCTGCATCAAGAGGTCGTCAGACATCAGCCTTTAGAGATAAGGATTGCCATCTCCTACTCAGGCTGGAGATCATTTCTTAACAATCATTTGACGGTGCTAGATGAGTCCTCAATCTAACTCTTTAGATATTCATCCAAGCACCAGCATCTATGATTCAATAGTTGAATCAACAGCTGTATGATCATCAAGATGGCCATGGTACATAACCCTAATTGTACTAAGGGACCTATTATGCAAATTATGTATTCTTCATTTCAGATTAAGGAGTGAATTGCAATAACATTTATTGCATAATGGCTCGCTGTGGGCTCGCATTTCCAACAATCTCCCACTAGCCCAAAGAGCCATTAATGGGCTAATCATTTAAACCCGCACTCATGTGACAATCATAGGCTATTTAGAAAATAGCTAGGTAAGCTGATCAGTCACTCTGTTCCCGCGAGACTATGCCAAGTCCTTTTACGGCACTTGCATATCCCCAGTAACAGTGTTCGCATCTAATGCGAATGTTGCATCTCATGCAACCAATACTCAATCTAGTTGGTTACATTGTCCCTGACATCATAACTAGTATCCCCATAATCCTTATTAGAATACCTTCATTCCCGGAGATCTCTATCTCCTAAGGTATCTATAGTTTAGACCTTTATAGATCACTATCTACATGGTCTTAAATTTTTGAAGATAAGACTTTGAGATCACTATCTCAAAAATCTCCTCATCTATGAAGATTTTGTTATTACTGCAATCAAGTGTTTTATCTCTACAGTAGGATTAGTAACATTTTATTACTCCCACTGCATGACAGACATCTGGTATTTGTACACTCTAGCATACACTCAGCTTCTCGTAACTAATGCACAAGTGCAAGTAGTTGTAGCATTTACTTCCTCAACTCTTTGAGGTGCTATCCCTTAAGATAGGTCAGTACCATATCTTAAGGGTTAGAAGCCTTTCTTGGAATTTCTATGAATAGAATATGTCCAAGGTGTACTACAAATGTGACAGTCCAATTATCCTCTTCTCTTGGCTTCTGAACAACTTCAGAACTAAGATCTAAGAGGTATCTTTGAAATCATATTTCAAGATATGGAATAACCAGAGAATAAAACACTTATTATTATCCTTATATCATTTTAAATGATCAGGATATCATCTACATTCAGCAGGATGAACACAAAGGCACTCCCACTAAGCTTCACATGGCTCATCAAGATTCTATCTGAAATCATAACAATTATAATTCCATCAAATCTTATGGTCCAACTTCAAGAAGCTTATTTGAGTCCATAGATGGATTCCTTAGTTTGCACACCTTGCTTTCCTCAACCATGAAGCCCTGGGGCTACTTCATGTGAATATCCTCAAAGAGGTATTCGTAGAGGAATGCAATATTGACTTACATCTTGAAGATGCAATAGTCAAGTTGTGTAGCTAAGGTTAGCAACATTCTGATGATTTTAAGCATGGTCACCGAAGAGCAAGTCTCATTGCAAGCAATGTCTTCTCTTCCAGTGTGTGGCTCATGGCTACGAACCGTGCTTTGAAGGTCTCTACCTTCTCATCAGGTTCCCTTTCTCTTGAAGATCCATTTACACCTTTACAGGTCTTACCTATATAGGTGGATCCTCTAGGGTCCATATACAACACTTGTATATGAATTCTACTTTAGACTTTTATTGCTAACATCCATCTATCCATGCTATGATCTTCAGAAGCTTCATCACATGAAGTTCGATCATTGTCAGATTTCTCTGACACATGGAATCCTTCCTCAAACTCTTTTGAAGAGGTTTTAGTGTTTCATCTTTAATTGTCCTTTTAGTTTCCAATTTCAGGAGCCTCATTATCTTTTCAAGATAAATGAGTTCCTACACTTCATTTTCATCTTGATTCTCAAGATCTCAACCTCTAAGAATCATATTCTCAGAGATGAGATACTTAGAATCTCAAGGTCATAAAGTAGGTATCCAATACCATCCTTTATTTTCCTAATGAAGCAGCACTTTCAAGTACTAGATTCCAGCTTGCATGCATGGAATCATATTAAGCATATATATTGTAGTCTCTTCTACACATATATACCTGGAAACTAAGGGATAATTATGCTAAAATTCATCATTGATTAGATCATGTCACACATGATCCAATTGTATCTCCATATAACTCTATTGAGTTAAGATGTGTTAGGAGGATTGAGATAGAAATGATATTCATATCTCTATAAGGTATTCTTTGAATTTATCTAACAGGTACTTGCTACCTAAACTAGATCAAATTCATTTTATCTTCCTTCAAACTTTGGTTTTAAACCAAAAATAATGAAATCTTTGAACATTTCAAAGGTTTCTTAGGTGAAGAGAAGAAATCTCATATCATACATAATCATCAACAGATATCACATATCCATAATGTTTACTATGATATAGATGATCTACATACATCAATATGTATGAGATCCTGAATACCTTGACATCTTACACCTTTCTCTAAGAAGGGTGTATTGGACATTTTTCTTTGAATACAATATTCATAAGTATGTAAGTTTTGAAATTTTAGACATTCTAAAGTTTCATCTCTTACTAGTCTATTGATCAAATCAATAGACAAATGTCCAAGGCTTGATGCTAGATCATTGTCAAATGATCTTCATCCTCCTATTGATCTTAAGGTTTAATTTCAGTATTTAGAAATGTTAATGAACCATTCATTAATTTTCTAATTTAGTGGAGTTCACTAGATTTTAGATTACTATCTGAAATATCTCCATCATAACTTTTTATGATAGTTCTACCTCAGAATTCATGTTTATTTCCAACATTTAGAAACAAACAATGAGTGTATTCTTATATCTAGGTCATAGAGACATTCTCTAAGACTAAGGACTCTCCCACTTAAATTAACAAGTCTATCAATCCAACAGAGATTGTTGCAACAATTGCATCAATATCCATGTGGATAACTATAAACCTTTAAGATCAAATTTTCCAGTCTTCTAAAACATATGCAACCTATTGCAAATGTCATCAGAAGATTGAGATACAATTATTTGACTTTATCTTATCAATGATTTATGTAGATTAATCTGATGCTCCATCCGAGTCCTTCTTTAAGGATTCTAGATAGACTTGATAGTCATACTATCAACACATCAACTTATTGCAGTATTGGCATTCATCCAACTCTTCGGATGACATATGGAAGTCATAGATGTACAGTCAACTCTTTGACCATACTTCTTACTCGGGTCCAACCCATGCTTCCACTGCGCTCCCTTTATCTATAAGCAACCATTGCTTAAGACTAAGGATCTCTTATGTAAGAGCATTTCAACATTTATACATGCTTCATTAAATTCATACAATATGAATATTATGAAGCTTCATGAATGACCAGAGTATAGATAGTAGAATGATGACACTCATCATCTACATCCATCTAAACTCTTAAAACATAGGTTCAGGTAGGTACTCAAACAATTTGAATACATCATCTCTTATAGAGCCACCATTCTGCATGATGCAGTGAACCATCTCATTAATGTTAAATGTCCAGAGCACATATATATGCCAGAATATCTTCATTAATTTTATAAGGATTATTTGACAATTACGATCATCATCGACATGTCACTTCCAAAGTACATCCGATGAGAGATCAAGACTATAGAGACACACAAACCCTAGGGTTGTAGTCCTATTATCTATTTAATTGTCATTCCTCAATATTATGAGGAAACTTGCACATTGCAACCACATACATTATGTGTCCAATTGCAAGTACAATATCTGGATCATGAGTCCAATCCAAGATATTTCACTGGTTATTATTGAGTATATCATTGAGTGGGTTTTAATGAAGGATTATCTGAAATAAGAAATTTGCATAAATATATAAATATATATATTTTACTTTGATTTAGGATTTTTATATCAAAGTTGTCTTGTCTTGTCAACACTGAAAGTTCATTCCCTTAATCACTTTCAATGTAAGATATATACTTACCATTATATCTTAACAAGATCTGGGATCTCCTTCCTTATCTTTGTTACATCCCAATAATATGAGAATCTGCAACTCGGATAAAAAGAAGCGGGAACAAATTCCGCTTTGCAAGTCCAACTTGCATCTCCCAATTCGGTCTTTAACACCCGAGCCCACCACCCCTAAGGCGATGTTGACCCGTCGTTAATTGAACCAACCGTCAACAGGAATAGTACTCGCTATACGCAATCCAATATCGCCCCAATAATATGAGGATCCGATATTGGGGTCACTACGTATACGGCCTTACTCTTTCGAGAAGCAAAGAGTCCGATCCAGATGCGCTTGCATACAGGAGCTGTCACTTCGGACAGGCGTCTCCCACATACAATCCCTGGCGACGGAACCCTTCGCCTTGACGGGAGACCATGGATGTCACTTATGTGATCCTCCACCTCATATTCAAATTTTAATTAATTATCGTGAATCACATTCACATAATTAATTCTTCCAAGGGAATTATTAACTCTAATAATATTAGAGTATTTCAATCTTAATTGGATTCCAATTAATCTAATCATATTAAATTAATGATCCAATTAATATCCAACAAACATTTTAATAGTTACTTGAATAATGGTATTATCTCAAATACATATTATTTCGAATTTTAATAATTAGAAAAAATACATCTTAATCCCTCGGACATTATCCCGGCCCTACCCGCTGTCATGTCCAGTACCAACGAGAGTGGGACGGACCACATACGTTGCAACCCGCAACCCCAATGCTCTCCGACTAGGCACCATATCCGCCTCGGGAAAGGATAATGCCATATTGATTAATTTGTACTTGAGATGATCATCGGTTCTTCAACCGAAATTGTACCATATAGTAATAATCAAAACATTTTTGATTAACATTATAATGAGATTTGCTAAACAAATCCCAAGTCCTATTCAAGCAACATGTTTGTTGGAATGTTGATCATGTAGATCATGTAACCAATCTTGATCTAGATCACATCTAATCATTTGTTGGTTAGGGCAAAGTCATTTAAGGACATAATTGTCATTAAATATTTCACAAATATTTATGCATAATTATTCCAGGAAATTAAACAATGTAATTTCACTAATTAATTAAATGACAATCACTAGGTTCTTGATTAGGAAAGTATTTTCAGCAGTGACCCTCACTTACTAAAAATATCATATCTCAATCAATTTAAATCCAAATTAAGCAAAGTAAATTTCTAAAGTTTGCTAACTTGATTTACAACAGAACCCAAGTGATTTGCACGCATTTCAAGGCGTATCAAATCCGCAATTAACATCTTAATTAC
Organism: Ottelia alismoides; assembly: GCA_037367405.1. Taxonomy (NCBI): domain Eukaryota; kingdom Viridiplantae; phylum Streptophyta; class Magnoliopsida; order Alismatales; family Hydrocharitaceae; genus Ottelia; species Ottelia alismoides. The sequence continues at coordinate 945,202 of JAZKJV010002956.1, forward strand.
GTAATGATCCGCAGTCCCCGAAACAGTGGATACATGTTCACTAAAATGAGCATATATAGAGCAAACGGAATCGAAATCACGCAAACTCAGATCCTACGGTTTCCTTATTTAATGGGGAATAAAATCCAAATATTATTTTCGTGTTTAAACAATTTAAACATTGCCGAAAATAATATCAAAACAGAGACGCGAAAATGAAATGCAAGAAAACTTTCGCATACCCTAATGAACCCAAGTCGTCCTCGGTTTATGGATCGTATCCAAAACCACCGACCTAAGGCTCTGATACCACTTGAAAGATATGGTTAGATCCTCAAGCGCATCACGGAAGCGTGATCGTCGTATCGAATACGACGAAGAACGACTAGTCGCACTAGTTGTTCTATGCAGCGGAAATTAAAAAATTTTCATGTGACGAAACCACATAATCCAAGAACACTTCTAGGATCGTTTCGTCTAAACCACAACCAAGTATTAGGTTTACCTCTTGAAGCGTGGTTGCGATCAAGTCTCTAAACGAAGAGACCTCCTGTCTCAAGTCCGATCCGTCGGAGGAGACGCTTGCGAGCGCGGGGATGAACCGCGTGCTTCTCGCAATCCATGTTGATGATCCAAGCGGCGGATCTCCTGATCTCGACACACGAGATCCGATGTCTTCTTCACGAGCGGGGCGCACCGAAGGAGACGGAGATCCACGAGCAAACCATCGGGCAGCACAACGACGATGCCGCGACGATGGAGAACCTCTCTAGGGCATCCATGGTGGACGGCCACATGAGAGAGATGGAGAGAGGACGTGTAGAGAGAATGAGAGAGAGAGATTTGTTGCCTCAACTTATGTATATAGAAGAGCAATGGGGTGCCTCTCCTTTTATAGGGTTTTGGGATCCATGGATCTCAATCCATGTGTCAACACAAATCCAATGGTCCACATCAATTTGTGTTTCTTTCAATGGTCATGATTTGTTGCTAAAAACACAACAACAATTAATTTAATTTAAATTAAATATATGTTGATAAATCAACACAATTTAATTACAAAATTAAATCATCAATACATGGAGATAATGAAAGGAGAGAAAGCCTCCTTCCATGTGGAGAGGGGGGACGGCCTCCCTTTCCTAATGGGAGTGGTGGCCGTCCACCCTCCTCCATTAGGAAGGTGGCTATTTCACCTTTTATGTAATCTCCATTATTTGCAACAACTTTTGTTGCAAATTATTTCACAAAAAATAAATCCAATTTATTTTGTGAACATTGCAATCATGCCATTGAAAAATTGTGAATCACATTCACAACCCAAAACAAAATGTAAATTACATTTTCAATTTGATGTCCAATGTGAATCCAATTCACATTAACATTTAATTAACAAATGTAAATTACAAATAGCTCTCTCTTATATATTATAAATCACATTTATAATATATATGACTAATATGGATATTGCTATCCACATTATTCATATCCATGATAATTAAATCATATTTAATCATCTTGGATCTCTATTCTCTTGTGTCCACATAATATGAATCACATTCACATTATTTACATCTTTGATAATCAAATCTCATTTAATTATCTCAGATAACTCTCTTTATAATATGAATCAAATTCATATTACTCATGATAATTAAATCACATTTAATTATCCATTTTCTCAATGCTCGGATACATAAATCAACAATAGAATTATCAATGAACTCCTTCAAGGATAATGCGCTTTCTCCGCAGATACTTGAAGATAAGGACAGGGCGATTGTATTGTTCCACGTATAGTGACATGGATATTGAGATCGTATCTCAAATCCAGATCGCGGGCCTCCCATAGATACTTGATTAAATCAAGACCGTAAATCTAATCTTCTCATTGTATCTGAATCACATTCAGATCAACGTCCAATACTTGGACCAAGATCAGATCACTTCTCTACTGAGAGGAGTCACTAAAATCCAGACCCGTTTCATCACTCCCTAGGAATGGAAGCGTCATGGTTATACAATCGTTTATGATCACATCACCCTCAGGTATTCCCAATACCTGTACATCCTGCATACTGGAAGACTCAGACTAAACCCGAAGTATTCGATCAACTTTATACTGTCTACTTCATGGTTTTATCAGTAAGTTTCTCATTCGATCATTGGGAATCGGTATCGATCATATACTTTCCAAAAGCATATATCATACCTAGGTCTTGATCATATACTTTCCAAAAGTATATATCAAACCTACAAATTCAGTCAAGCTTCCAAAGCGAGACGACCGTGCGCACGGAATTTGATTCTTCCCAATATCTCATGAGTGAGCTCATGTCTTCCGGTTCAGTAACTGAACCTGTATGATCCCTTTGAGAGATCGTATTACTCATATGCCCTTATATGCACACCAGCGCGCCGGTGTGTAGACCTTGATTAGGTCATCAACCTATTGGTCTGCCAAATGTACATACTTAGACATATAGCAACACATCTGTCTCCGGTCAGAGGATGCGTGCCTATATCCTGACAACATACGATATAGGACTTTGGTTATCTCGATCTCATTAAGTCAACTCTTTGACCTAACTAATCTGACACCTCCGAATCTCTATTCCTATGCAGAGGACCTGCATCAAGAGGTCGTCAGACATCAGCCTTTAGAGATAAGGATTGCCATCTCCTACTCAGGCTGGAGATCATTTCTTAACAATCATTTGACGGTGCTAGATGAGTCCTCAATCTAACTCTTTAGATATTCATCCAAGCACCAGCATCTATGATTCAATAGTTGAATCAACAGTTGTATGATCATCAAGATGGCCATGGTACATAACCCTAATTGTACTAAGGGACCTATTATGCAAATTATGTATTCTTCATTTCAGATTAAGGAGTGAATTGCAATAACATTTATTGCATAATGGCTCGCTGTGGGCTCGCATTTCCAACAGAGTGATCTTAGATTTTATCCCGGATTGATTGAGCGGATTTTTCGGTCGTCAGAATGGCGCCGTTGTCGGGGAGCACGGCTTAGTAGTCGATTCATTTCTTTCCGCGGTTTTCTTTTCGCGGCTTTTTATATAGATTTTTGTAGCTATATTTCTTCTGACATTCTTTAAATAATCTGGTTTGACACTCTTGTGTTTGTTTTCTTGCGAGGGCCCGAGGATCGAGGCGGCTTCTTCGGAAGCCAACGCAACCGCGAGAGTCGGAGGCGGCTCTTTTCTTTACAGAGCTACAGGAGAGTGCAGGAGAGCGAGCAGGAGTGCGGGAACCGCGGAATAGCCGCGGATTAGCATAGTTTAGATCAGGATTTATTTCCCGTACATTTGAACTGATTGTAATAATACAGAGACAGTTGGACTCTCGGGTCTGTTTCGCCGAGCGCCGGTGTACTAGGGGGACCCTTTAGATTTTCACGGTTTTTTGCGGTTTTAGCTTTTTAGTTTCCTTTTACGGTTTTCAGCGGTTTTTCTCGAGCCCCTAGATTTAGGATTTTCTGCTTGATTGTGCCGTAATTAGTAGGATCCCCACACTTAATTGATTGCCTGTTCCTATAGAGCGATAATTGGACCTACTAATAAATCAATAATAAAAATAGTTTAGTCGCTTTCCTGAGAGCCTACGTGCCGCGAGCCTTCCCCGTCAAGCGCTACTCCTGAACTCGACCTGTCGAGAAGAGGAGGGGTGGGTCTAGACCGGACTCTTTGGATCGAGGGCGAGTGACTAGGCTAGACGGTTCTATCGAGTAGAAATTGCCTGCTTAGGGCTCGGTTTTCTCCGCTGCACCATTTAGGTAGTTTATTTCCTGTCTTTAAATTCTGCGCAGATCACTTTGCATGTAGATTGCTGCAGTCAGGTACGCATTTCTATCTCTGCATGCATCATTGATTTCTCGCGCATCGGCTTTTTCGTCTTCTCCCCCTGTTTTGGATTAAATAACCACGAGAACCGAAAAATTCGTTAGGCCTTTGTTTTCATTGAAAAATATTAAAAAGAAAAACCATAAAATTGGTACTGGCTAAGACTATTGACCCTAAAAGACACTCACCTTAAAAATTTGTCTTGGGGAGAGCAACCCCCTCATTGTTTGGTTTGCTTGCGCGAGAGAGTGACCCGCACCCTAGGTAGAGCCCTCCGGTGCTATTTCTAGCTGACTACCGACTCTTCCGTGCAGGACAGTTGGTTGGAGTAGCATCGGGTATCCCAACAGGTCACGTAAGCGCTCTGATAGATTGTTTGTTCACCTAATAAAAACTGACAAGATAATCTGACCGAGCCTTCACGGTCTTCAGCTCGTGTTGCATTGGTGAACAGAGGGGTTTGCATTTTGATCATAGTTTCTCCAGATCCCATCCGCACTACTCGACCAGATCACGATGATGGGTAGACGCTCTCTTAGGCAGCCTCTGGCTGCACCGCTTCGGGCACGTCTACCCAGTCATCTAGGTTGTCCCGCGAGAGCCGAGACCAGTTCTCCGAGCCCGAGTATGATTCCGCCCTGTTCCCCCTCGACCCCCTTTCTTTCGGTTCTGAGAGATATGAGCCAGAGGAGAGACTCACAGATTTGACAGCACCTGAGTTTGGCTCGTTTGATTTTGCAGACGCCATGGCTGGCAGTTCTGAGGATCACCTCGGAGGTCCACGAGGAGAGCAGCATTTTGTCTTGGACCAGGGTTCGATCAACTCCACCCTGATCGCCTCCCTCGAGTCAGTACAGCAGCAGCTGAGGGATCAGGGAGCTTTCATGATGGACATGAGGCGAGAGTTTGAACAGTTGAGAGCCAACCGCGATCCAGCAGCAGGAGGAGGACCTGATGATCCTGCAGCCGGAGGTGGCAGAGCAGGCGGAGCAGGAGGAGCACCACCACCATCACTTAGATCGATGCGGGAGAACCACAATCCCGGGTCGACCTTGACACACCACTGGGTGGTACTTCCAGCGATCGTGGGGGATTTCAAGTTCCCCCCGAACACCTTGCAGCTTCTTCCCCGATTCCACGGTTTGGCGACAGAGGAGCCTCATCTCCACCTGCAGGAGTTTGAGATGATTTGCAGCACTGTCCACGATCGTCAGGTGGACCAGGATACGATCAGGATGATTACCTTCCCCTTTTCCTTAGTAGACAGAGCAGCCACCTGGCTGAAGCACTTGGGGAAGTTCGTTTACACCTGGGAGCAGCTCCGCACCGAGTACTTGAACAAGTACTATCCACTCGGGCGGACCAATGCGGCAAGAGCCCTCATCAGCAACTTCTCCATGCTCCCCAACGAGCAATTCCATGAGGCATGGGAGAGGTTCCGTGAGCTTACTGACCGATGCCCGCACCATGATATCTCGAAGCCGAACCTTGTGCAGAGCTTCTTCAGCGGGCTGACACCAGAGCTCCATGGCTTGGTGAATGTTCTTATGGCGGGTCCTATTTCGCCAAGGATCACGACCAGGTCTGGGCCATCTACGAGGAGATGGCCGAGAACTATATGATGATGTCCCAGACCCGGTTGTATACTTAGATCAGACCCCAGCAGTATCCAGGACCCGTGAAGTACCAGAGGATAGCACGGGTCGACGCCGGTCCATCCAGTTCATCCGTAGTTGCAGTAGCACAGGCAGAGTCGTCCGCTGCGGATATGGGTATTATCAGCGAGAAGTTGGACCGGATGGAGCTGATTGAGAAGAAGCAGTGCCAGGGCATCACACAGATGGAGCAGATGGCACAGACTCTGAGCGACATGAAGACCCAGCTCATGTGTCTCCAGGAGGTACAGACGGCTTCACAGCCCCGTCTTCAGTCGCGAGGTGATACCGGCGGCAGCAGCAGCTCGTCCCAGCGCTCCAGCTCCTTTCAGCAGCCTAGACAGGTTCACCTTGTATAGGCGGAGCCGTACCAGCAGCAGCAACCCTCTTACCAGTTGATGAATACCCATTCATCACTCTTTATTCTTATATTTTAGCTACAAAAACCTTTGCAAATGAATGTATATTCATGTAAATACAAATAATTATCAAAAGCATGCATTGTATAAAGTTTAATAATTAGCATATTTTTGTGCAAAAATAAAAGAATAAAGATTAAAAAGAAAAAGAGGGAAATATTTAGAAAAAATATTGAGCAACCTAACCCAAGGGAGGGCTCAGCATGGGCCTGACCGCATAAAAGCCAAAGTAGAGGGAGATAGGGGCTCATGTGTGTAAATATTTATGTAAATAAATAAAAGTATTTTCCTCACAAAAATAGGCTTGTAAATATTTGTATATATTTATAAATATAAAATCAATATAAAAATTTAAAATAAAAAAGAAACCAAAAATCTCATTCATGTACATGATCACCTTGTACATAGTTCCATCTTTCCTATTTATTTATCCTTATAAATAAATAAAATTAATCTCCAAAATTTTTGTAAATATTCTATATTCTATAGTGTAAATAAATAAAATAAAAACAATTAAAACAAAAACAAAATAAAAATAACAAAATTAAAAACACAAAAATATTTTGTAAATATACCATGTATATAAATGTATATATGTATTTATCTCACATATGTATATAAATAATAAAAATAAAATAAAAATGTCTTTTTATTCCTCATTTTATAATATAAATAAATAAAATATAAAATAGGAATAAAATTGTACAAAAATAAGAAATTAAAAATCAAAAATCAAATCCCATATATTGTATATATACCTATATATGAACCTACTATGTATATACCCTATTTTCACTTTGAAAAATTAATTAAAAATCACTAAAAAACAGAAAAAAATAAAATAAAAATATTTCATGTTTTCACTTTTTGCTATATCGGCCCCTAGCTACCCTAATTTTCACTTCTAAGATCCAGCTACGTGGCCGCTTCCTATTGGCTCTGGGGGATGTTGACCGCCCGGTCAACTTCCCCCCCAGGACCACCTCTCGCGGGTCTGCAGCGCCCGACTCCCATTCTCGGATTTTTCCCAGGCAGACCCGACTCCCTCTCGCCTAAACCCCGGCTCCGACTCATTCACGACACACCCGAGACCCTCGCCGGAGCTACCGCATCGAGATCCGCTCTCTTGATTTCCCTACCCGCGCGCCTCTTTCCGGATCATCCCCACGTATAAAGCCCAGCTCCGCCTCCTCATTTCTCACCTTTGGCTATTCGATTCCACCCCCTGTGAGCACCAGTGTGTGCGTGAGAGTGACAGCTCACTGCCCGTGCTGTTGAAGCGAGGAGAGGGACCGGATTCCATCGATCCGGCGAGCTTCGCCGCTGTTGCTCTGCCACCAGCTGGAGCTCGAGCCTCGGAGGGAGACGCTCCTCGAGGCGAATACCCAAAGCTTCCTTAGCTCATCCCCAGTCTCCTCGTCCATCCAGGTAATCCCTTAGACCCTTCTTTTCCTTTGATTTTCCATTACGCCCAAATCGCCTCTTCGCCGTGTTTCGTCGATTTCGTCCACGACCGATCCCCAATCGATCATCGGGTTTTACCATTGCCCTCGCCTCCTTCCCGCGCACCTTCTCCATATCCCCATCCAACCCAGCTCGCACAGGAGCTGGGATTCGAGCTCCACCGTCCCCACTTCGCCGGAGCTCGTCCGCTGCGACCCATCGTTCACTGCCACCCCACCTAACCGGGTCGAGGCAGTTTGCCCTCGACCCGCGAGCCTTCTGGACTGTTTTGCAGGTATAGTAAGGGCCATCTGAGGTACTTCGACATTGAGCCAGGAGGCGTACCTCCGCCGACCTCATCGGAGCTCTCCAGAGCCTGGTTGGGTCATCGGAGCCCACCGACAGACGCGGAAGCACCCCACGCTCCTTCTCAGACCTTCAGCGTGCTTCCAGGAGGATCCTAGCACACGCCCAAGGCCGGCGAATCTCGCCGGCGAACAGTTCATCTAGCATCCTCCGTCGCCGTCCGATCGCCTCAGCCCTCCAGTTCTGATCCAGACCGTTCATCTCAGGAGGCTCCTACACCGCAGATCTTTGGAGAGGCGATCCCAGCCGTTGGTCCAGTGAAGGGTTTGGCCACTGACGTCCTCGACCGTTTGATTAGACACGTGGCCACGCCCCCTGATGAATCTCCATTTCATCACCTTTATTCTATCATTTTGGCCTTAAAAACCCCAGCAAATGCTTGAAAATAGCATTAATTTGTACATATTAGCATTCATTATTTATTGTATTAAATGTACACAAAATAAGGTTTTTAATGCCAAAATTATAGAATAAAGAGAAGAAAAGAAAAAGGAATAAAATATTGCAAATATTTTATGACCCTAACCCCGAGACCAAGGCCAGCATGGACTTGGTCGACAAGGAATAAAGTAGGGGGAGATAAGGGCCAATTATACAATAAATACCTCATTTATTTATTCATTCATTTATGCATTTTTGACACCTATTTTGTACATAATTATTTATTCATCAAATAAAGAAACTTTGTTCATGAAAGTTGTAGATAATAAAATAAATAAAAATACAAAATTGAGTTTGTACAAAAATAATACCCTATGTACATTTTATACACATAATAAAAAGCCAAAATCTCAACTTCACAGACCCATATCTTGCAAATAAAAACTCCAAATCACCCAAACTCACCTTTAATTGTATATAGCATTTCATAAACTATTTTATAAAATTGGTTTCATAATTTTTGGAGTCCATCTGTGAAAGTTAGGTTTTTGACCCTCCTTGTATATAATACTGATTAAAATATTCATTTTATTCAACGTTTATTATTTGCACAAATTCATATTTTTAGAATCTTGTAAATAATGTATATAATACATGTACATATTGAAATTAAAAGAAAACCAAAAAGAAATTTCAAAAATAAAATAAGCCTAGATAATACCTAGGCAAAATACCTATGCTACCCATGTGTATATAAATAAAAGGGAAAACATTCTTTAATTATTTTATTCATCTATATTTTTCTAAAAATGTATATATTACACATAACTTATTAAAAATACAAATCCAAAATAAAAACAAATAAAATTCATTAAATAAATAAAATGTATATAATATATAGGTAAAATACCTATAAGTATACATACATACACATACATCTATTTATTTAAAAATATAAATAAACTCATAAAAATAAAATAAAAATATATTTATACTCATAAAAATAAGTTATAAAATTATAAAATAAGAAACTAAAATAATAAAATAAAATGAATAAACTAAAAATAAAATATGCCAAAATACATATAAAATACATACATATACACATTATTTTAATAAAACCGAAATAAAATAAGTCATAAAAATAAATAAAAATCATATTAAAATACTACATACAATAATAAACATTTTTTATTTTATACTTAAAAAATAATAAACTCATTTACTATTTTAAATAATTCATTCTTTATTTTCCAGCCTATTTTGTCTTCTAGCGGCCCCCGTGGACCAACCACAGGCCGGCAAAAGTTGACCTCGGGTCAACTCTTCAGACTCAAGGACGGCCCCTCTGACAAGTCACGAGAGGTCCCTCTTCCTCGATTTTTCACGCCGATTGTGTTGCTCGAGGGTGATAAGACCCTTTATGAGATTTGTTCCTCGAACATCCACGAATCACGCCGCATCCCATGATTCCTTGTACAGCATCTAGATTCACCAAGATCTGCCGGCCAATAAGGGCGCAAACTTTGCTTATAAATAAACCTCTCGATCTCCTCCCTCATTTTGGCCTCCCTTTCCGTCGTTTTCCACCGTCTATTCCAGTCCTCTGAGGTTCCTTGTGACAGGAGGGTCCTCCTGGAAGCTTCAGGCAGTTGGAGGAGTCGAAGGAGCGCCCACGGCCCCCGCGTCGCCGGAGGTCCTGCTCCCTGGTGGCACACCAGGTATAAGAGCTGCTTTCTTTCCGTTTTTAGCTTAGTTTTAGTCGTTACTTCGTAGTTTAGCTTTTAGATCAGTCAGTAGAGCCTCAGGTGCTCGATTAGCTTAAGATCGAAGTTCGCCGGAGTTTAGCACCGGCGAACCTCTCTACTCTGATCAGCACGCTATCCGACCCTTCGCCCCACCTCATCGCCTTCCCCTACGTATTCTCCACGCACCCACGCTCCAAGATCAACCAGAGCTCGCCCAGCTCTGCGAATCGAGGTCCTCCCTCCTCCGCTTCATCGGACCTCGCCGCCCTCCACCTTTCCCCGTTCGTCTATCCTAAACCTCGGGTCGAGGAAGACCCCCTCGAGCCCCTCTTTCATTTGGTGCAGGACTCAAGCTGAAAGGAGCCCTCTGGGGCTCGATTCAAGTCCATTCGAGGTTCCAGGACCCCCTTGTCTTCCCCGAGCTCGTTCAGCCGATCCAGGAGGTCCTGGACCTTCTGGAGTATCTCGAACGGTGCGCACCGCTTCGCCGGACGCCTGGAGGCCACAAGCAGCAACATCGAGCGCCTGGAGGCGGAGGAATCACCGATCGAAGCCAGGGAAGTCAGCCGTTCTTCCCTGTTCTTCGCGAGCAGCAGCAGCCGTTGGATCAAGAGCGCAGGTCCAGATCGAAGCCCAACCGTCCGATGAAGCCACGCAGCAATCGTCGGATCATCTCAAATGATCTAATCCTAACGCTTCATCGGCGAAGCGTCATCGGGCGAGGAGATGGTGACGCGTGTCAAGTGGCGAACGAAGAACCGTTGGATCGCGCGCCTTTAGGGGGTAAATTGCATATCCCGTACCCCGCATTTTTTGTATTTAATATTTAGTGTTGTAAATAAAATTGTCAGTTGTAAAATAAATGTTTAATTTGCTGAAGGACCCTTGAACTTTCATTTATTTACGTTTAGGTCCTTCCGCACCTCACGTGTAGTCCCACGTGAGGCGCGGATATTTTGCATACAACCCCTGGCGGGTTTCGTAAATTGTAAATTAGTGCTAAAAATTAAAATAAAGGTGTATTCCAGTAGGTATTTTTGCACTTGAGCCCCTGTTATGTATTTTAATTGCAAAAATGCCCCTGCCAGGCTTAATTACTTTTTGTGTCTTTATTCATTTATTAAAAATACCTATTAGGCTTCTAAAAATCCACAAAAATTAGGCTAGATGCTCCATGCCATGCTTGATCACGCCCATATTTTAGTTTGCATTTTTTTTGCATCTTCCCTATTTATTAAAATTGAAAAGAAGCCATTTTTGGTACTGTCTAAATTAGAAAATACAAAAAAAAATTAGAAAATGTTTTTGAAAATTCCAAAAAATTATATATGATGTATTTATATATATATTGAGTCCAGAAAATGAAAAACCCTAAAAATATGAAAAAAGAAATAAAATAAAAAAAGAGAGACCCACTTCACTCAAGAATGACTGGTATGCACATATAGGCTCATGCATTTTTGTATTGCTCTCTGTGGTTCGACCTCTACATGCTTGTTCCCTATACATTTTATGGTAGAGTAAATAAAGATTGATTCACACTTCCTTTGAGCTTGATTGTTTTATTCTTTGATTGTGGGTCAATTGTTGATCACTCGCCTTTTATTGAGGGTCGCCACGACGACATATTCAGACCCTTGATAAAAAGCGCGTTCATCAAATGGCGCCGTTGCCGGGGAGCAATGAGCATAGCCTACTTTCTTCTTTGTCATTCTTGTGTACATTTTTGGTGATATTCATTTTTGATTCATGATTGATTATATTCTGTGAGCAGCCATTTTATTGACATTAATCACTATGCTTAATTGATTCAATTCTTGTGATTATCTTTATGTGCTCTATGATTGATTAAGTGAACTATTCTAATACACTCTTTTTGTGACTTTGATGCGAGGGTCCGCCACGCAAGGATGGCTTCTTAGGAGGCCAAGGCAGCCAAGCTTGGAGGAGGATGGTCTTCTCTTCTCATGACCATCAGGAGAGAGTATCAAGGAAGCAAGGAGATGTGAATTAGATAGGCTTAGAACATTTAGGATTATCTCTGTAATTTTTGGTAAGAGAGAGACAACTTTGGCATGTAATAATTAACAGGACTCTACTCTCCACAATGAGGTCCAGTGCCCGGGTGTCTGTTCACCTGGGGGCCTCATCGCTGTTTTCCGCGATTTCTACCGCCTTCTTTTCTTTGTTTTCCGCTGTTTTGAGCTTTCCGCCTTTATTTCACTTTGTTTTGTGTGCTTGGAGCCCCTAGATATAGGTTGCTTGACTCGGTAGCTAGGTCCAAACATTAATAAGAATGCATGTTCCTATAGTCTACTTCGTATGGATCTAGTCAAACTTAAACAGCTAAGTCATTTTATCTCTTAACCCACGTGCCGTGAGCGAGCCCCATCAAGCGCTACTCCTAAACTCGAGTGTGTCGAGAAGAGGAGGGGTGAGCCAAGACCGGACCCTTAGGTTAAAGATGAATGACCAAGCTTATGGTTCTTCACGTTAATAGCAGCTAATGTTTAGGGCGATTTTGACGAATGCACACCGCCATGTAGATAGGTTTAAAAATTCTGTTTTGCATACCACATGGAGAGAGCTGGGATGCACTGTAAGTCTTCTAACTCAGCATGCATCATTCGGTTCAATGATGAGATTTCCATCATAGAACCACTTGCATGGCTTTTCCGCTATCTCCCTCTGATTTTGAGCACCTAGGACTTAAACGAAAATCTACCAAAACGTTAGGCGCTGGTATGAAACAGATCCAAAAAAAAGTGAAAACCCAAAAATTAAAACTAGGGGACTGCTAAATAAACTTTGACCTTAATTAAAATCCGTAATGAACTATCATTGTACCGGGTTCATAAAGCCCTCATTGTTTTCAGGTACCTTGGAGGGGGACAAAACCCTACTCCCTTGAGCGAGTGCGACCCCCTAAGGATTAGAGCCAAAAACCCAGTCTGCAACTGCCTTGTGTATCGCCTGGATTTCCGAAGTAATGGCGCTTCTATCGTACGTAGGCAAGTAGGGCCTGGTCACCAACGATGACTCTCTGTTGTGATGAGCATCGACCCTGTCCGAAGTATCGAGCATAGGCCACGCCTTCACGGGGGTGTCTGTCTCATTGTCCTGCGTCCGAGTAGGTTCTTGTACGCTCACGGGTGATTCCGTTGCGAGCGAGAACCGAAGTAGCGGTTTCGCCTATCGGCTTCCTCTCTCTATTTCTTTGGCTGAGTAGGGATCCAGGAAGGGTTACGAGGACTCCAAAAAGTACAGACTACAGGTTACACAGGAGGAGGACAAGTACGGGATACCCTTCCGGCAGTACTCTCTCTCCTATAGGGTAGCGTACTAAGGACTTGTTACAAGATATGCCTGAAATAACAACTCTAAAAATGAAAAGATAATAGCCGAACCTTTACGGCTTCACATGGCGTGAGTTGGTGAACCCTATTTTGAATTGTGTTTGTCTGGATCTCGATTAAGGCTCAAAGATCAAGTCCCGCGCCTTTGCGCAAAATTTTGTTGTGTCACTCCTCTTTGACCCCCGCTCAGTTTGAGCCTTTTCTACTGTTTTGCACTCCTTTGTACTCCTCGTTGACCATCGTATCTTTCATCCAACATCCTACCTTCTCTTGTACTTCGCGAAGTTGATCCATGGATGGTTTCCGTCGGGACCATGACCGACACCCACATCGATTCCATGGACTCAACTCCGCCAATAACTTCGAGGTGATTCACGAGAACCTAATCCGGACTTTGCGGATCGATCTCTAGACTCCTCGTTTTCTACCTTTCTTTTGACCACCCAATAAACTGGGATCACCTTTGTCCCACTTTTGCCGTTGTGAAGGGAAGTCGATTACAGTCCACATCCTTTTCCATTCACAACATGCTGGGGTTAACCTGAATTCCAGCATCATCTCGACAGCTGAACATTGATTACAAGCAGTCTGATCAGGACTATCTCCTCATGCAGATAGAAGACAGAGCAAGCCCTGGAGACTACTCGGAGTCCATCTCTTCCGACTCAGACCCTGACATGGCTCCCGGAGGAAAGGGCAAGGGTCAGCAGCCACCAACACCGGAGGGACAGGCGCCAGATCAGAATCAGGTCAATGCACAATTACTGGCATCTATCCAGGCCATCCAGCAGCAGCTGACCGAACAGGCCCTCACTCAGACAGCTTTCCAGGACATGTTGAATGATATGATTAACCAAGATGATGGAGGAGGAGGCAGAGGCAGAGGAGGCAGGAGAGGAGAAGGTGAAGGTGGAGGAGGTGGTGATGACCACAATGATGATCTTGAATTACCACCACAGAAACCTACCCTTAAAGAAACATACAACCCGGGAGACAGCCAGATGACCGAATGGATCCTCATTCCACCGGTACACGCTCACTTTGAGCTGAAGCCCCAATTCATTGCTCTTCTTCCTGCATTCCATGGAAACACCAGCGAGGAGCCGTACATCCACCTGCAGCAATTCTCCCGCATTTGCCGTACGACTCACTATCCCAATGTCCCTCTGGGCATTGTCAAGATGACGGCTTTCCCCTTCAGCCTACAGGATAAGGCCCTTTATTGGGTCAATCATATGGGAAAAGTTGTGACGACCTGGGAGGAGCTGAAGTCCGCCTTCTTGCACAAGTACTACCCTCTGGGTCGGCTCAACCAGATGCGAGCCCGTATCAGTAATTTCTCCCAAGGACCCCATGAGTCGATACATGAAGCATGGGAGAGATTCACTGACCTGCAGGAGAAATGTCCCCATCATGATATTCCGAAGACCAGCTTGGTTCAGCACTTCTTTGGGGGACTGAACATTGAAAGTCAAAGGCTCGTAGACGCAGCATGTGGGGGCTCACACTTCAATAAGGATGAAGACGTCGTCTGGCAGATCTTTGAAGAAATGGCCGAAGGAGAGGCCGCCCTCTCTTCATCCAAGGCTTATCAAAAGCAACCCCAGATCCTTCAAAAGCAAGTGCACATGGCAGCGTCTAAGGAATCAGAGAGAGATGAAAGCTCCAACCTTAGCATCATCGGGGGACATCTCTCTAAAGTTGACATTATCGAGAAGCGATCAAAAGATCTCGAAAAACTCGCCTTAATCGAGAAGAGGACCCAGAGTTTGGACAAGCTGGATCACATCACCAAGCAGCTGGAACTGCTGGTAGGTACCATCAATTCTGTTCAGTCGGCAGCACCGCTCGAAGCTCCAGCTGAGAGAAAAGACGAGCAACCACCGCTACACCAGCCTCAGCCGAGCCAGCAACCACCGGCAGTTCAGCACGTGTACTACGTGCAGGCACCTGATCAGAGCCAGCCGCAACAGCAGATGGTTGTGTATCAACCAGAGTTTATTTCAGAATCCGATTCAGTGTTCCCACCACCACCCCTGGTCCAGGAAGTTAATGGGGTTTGGACTCATGACGCACAGCCGACCCGTCCTATGGGACAACCACAGGGTCAGCCATTTGCCAACCGGCAATACCACCAACCTCAGGGTGGTCGCTTTGGGCAATCCTCCCAGCAGCACCATCAATACCAGCAGCCTCCCCAGTTTGGACATCAGTGGAGGCAGAACCATCCATACCAGCAGCAGCCGCAATACCGGCACCCACAGCCGTATCACCAGTACGCGGCTGCTCCGCCTCAGCAATACCAGCAGTATCCACCTCCGTCTTATCAGCAACTTCAACTTCCTGCCCCGCCTCAGCATCACCAGCAACAGTCTCAGCACCAGCAGATGCAACAACAGCGTGGTCTGCACGCTGACACCACCGAGGCACCTCTAGTGAACCTCTCCATGGACTGTCTAACCCAACTTGTCAAAGGGCTAGCAGAGATGACCAAGCGGCTTGATGACCTGACCGCCACTCGCACTACCATTCCGGCGCAGGTCGAAGCCAACCCCAACAATTTCAAGAAGAAGGAGCAGGTAGAATGTGATGTCCAGTCCGCGTGTGATAATGATATTACTGCTTTTTCTAATGCTGTTACTCTCAGGAGCGGTAGGGCCTTGCCTCCGCCTGCTACCAGATATGGGGTGAATAAAGGAACAGGTGGATCGTCATCTTCCGCATCAGCCATGCCAGCTCCAGGGGCGGGTGAGGAGGAAGAGGAAGGAGAAGCCAGTCCAGCCGTCGTGCATTGCCAGAAGCAATTCCAGCCAAAAATACAAAAAAATCCGCAAAAACAAAAACACCAAAAAGAAGCCTGTAGCAGAAGTGAAGCCGCGCCAGCCTTGGAGGAGCCGCCAGCAGCAGCTAATCCTGTGCCAGCCGATGGAGCCAATGCTACCCTTTTTGATCGCCCAGCAGCACCAACAAAGTTAGATCCAGCTTGTACACCTTTTTGTAGTCCAGATGTACAACATTCTGTGGGCGATAATCTTGATGTAAATAAGAACTCTAATTTTCCTGCCAGTAATGTGAATATTCCTTTTCCTCATGCAATACAAAAATCCAAAAAAATTGCAAAACAAAAAAATGCATTGTCCGACCCAGGTGTTGTGGACATCTTGGACAAATTAACTGTTGAGATTCCCTTGCTAAAGGTCGTGGAATATATGCCAGCCGTGAAGAAAGGACTGAAGGAAGTGTGTACCACTAAGCGTCGCCCATCAAGAAAGAACAGACGCCAGCAAGTTGAGAAACATGTCCTCTCATTAGCCACAGTCGCAGCTATCAGCAATCTCCCCCAGAAGAAACAAGACACCGGAGCACCTCTGATCAGTTGTGTGATTTTTGACCAAGTCTTCGAGCGTACTCTCTTGGATAGTGGTTCTTCCATCAACCTTCTGCCCTCGACCATAATGCAGGAATTTGGGCTGGGACCGCTCAAGCAGACACGCATGATCCTTCAGTTTGCTGACCGATCCGTCAAGCGGCCCCAAGGTCTCTTGGAAGACGTGATAGTTAAAGTGCAGGAAATGAAATTCCCAGCTGACTTTGTAGTCCTTGATATGGACTCACCTGCACCCTTGCTCCAGACCCCTATCATCCTTGGCAGACCATTCCTTCGTACTTCAGGCGCCGTGGTCGATTACGGGTCTGGGAAGATCACTTTCAGCTCGAATTCCCAGCAAATCACGATAAACATGAATAAAGAGCAGAATGCCACAACAGATGAGAGCCAGGCAGCGTCAGATGCGGACTGTGAATTTATTGCGGAGATCAGAGACTCAGTTTTATCATTGAACGATTCATGGACCCTAGAAATCCTCACTCTCGAGGAGGACTTGGGAAGCGCAGTCAGCATGTGCTCCGATGATTCTTGGGAGATAGATTCTCAGATGCAGGCGCATCTTCTGGAGCAGTCATTCCAAACCGAACATGATCAGCTTAGCACAGACCCGTTCGGTGCATCACCGGGATCTCAACAGAATATTGAGGATGGCAGCCTCTTCACAGAAGCACTGCCCACCTACAGTCTGATGTCAGAGGTGACAGACAAAGTGGACAGATCAACACCAGAACTCAAGCCACTTCCGGCAGGCCTGAAGTATGCTTTCCTTGCGGGTGAAGAGCAAATGTATCCGGTCATTATCAGCAGCAGGCTGAGACCAGATCAGGAATCTCGACTTCTCGAGGTTCTAGAGAAGAACCGTAAGGCACTTGGATGGAACGTATCAGATCTCCGAGGGATTAATCCAGCCTTGTGTTCGCACCACATCTATTTAGAAGAAGACGCCAAGCCGTCCCGCGAATTTCAGAGAAGGCTGAACCCTAACCTTCGGGACGTCGTCATGAAAGAAATCACGAAGTGGTGTGACGCAGGCTTCATTTATCCCATCTCCGATTCAAAATGGGTAAGCCCGTTGCATATAGTTCCCAAGAAATCAGGACTTACCGTGGTTACAAATGACAAAGGGGAGGAGATTTCTACTCGGGTACCAACATCCTGGCGGGTTTGTGTTGACTACCGCCGTCTCAATGCAGCAACTAAGAAGGATCACTTTCCCTTGCCATTCATTGATCAAGTGCTGGAAAGATTAGCAGGCAAAGAATTCTTCTGCTTTCTGGATGGGTACTCTGGGTACAACCAAGTGGCGATCGCCCCTGAAGACCAAGAGAAGACCACCTTCACTAGCCCGTTCGGCACCTACGCCTTCAAGAGAATGCCCTTTGGACTGTGCAATGCACCTGCAACCTTCCAAAGATGCATGTTAGCAGTCTTCGCCGAGATGGTAGGCAGTTTCCTCGAGGTATTCATGGACGATTTCTCTATCTATGGTGATAGCTTCGATTCTTGTCTTGAGCATCTAGACAGAGTACTTCAAAAGTGCCGGGCAGTCAATTTAGTGCTCTCATGGGAAAAGAGCCACTTTATGGTCACCGAAGGTATTGTGCTGGGCCACGTCGTTTCCAAACGTGGCATGGAAGTCGACCCGGCGAAGGTGGACGTCATTTCAAATCTTCTGCCACCTCAGTCAGTCAAGAATGTGAGGTCATTTCTGGGGCATGTGGGATTCTACAGGTGATTCATCAAGGATTTCAGCCGCATTGCCCGACCTCTGACAGAACTCTTGTGCAAGGAGACGGATTTCATTGTTGATCAGCCAGTTCTCCTTGCTTTCAATCACTTGAAGGAGCTTATCACTCAGGCTCCGATCTTACAGCCGCCCGACTGGACTCTTCCCTTCGAAATAATGACCGATGCGTCCGATTTTGCAGTTGGAGCTGTTCTTGGGCAAAGAAAAGACAAAGTGCCCTACGCCATTCACTATGCCAGCAGAACATTAGATGAAGCACAGAGAAATTACACTGTGACAGAGAAGGAACTGCTGGCTGTGGTTTTCGCCTTAGAGAAGTTCAGATCCTATTTGTTGGGATCAAAAGTCACCATCTTTACAGACCACTCTGCTATCCGCTACTTACAACAGAAGAAGGATGCCAAGCCAAGGCTGATTCGTTGGATCCTTCTACTCCAGGAATTCGATTTGGAAATCAAGGACAAGCCTGGAACCCAGAACGTGGTAGCAGATCATCTCTCCAGAATAGAGCATCATGAACCTCCCCTGAGCAATGCACCTATCACAGAAACCTTCCCTGACGAAACCATTTTAGCTATGGATTCTCTTCCTTGGTATGCTGAGATTGTCAATTACCTCGTCTCTGGGGTAATACCGTCGGATTGGACGAAGAACCAAAAGAACAAATTTATGTCGACCATCCGTTTCTACCATTGGGAAGATCCTCTTTTATTCAGAGAAGGGGCAGATTGTATTTGGCGCAGGTGCATCCCTCAGACGGAACAATCAAGTGTCCTCGAGCATTGTCACTCGCTCGAATCTGGCGGACACCACTCTGGAGATCGGACGGCAGCCAAAGTACTTCAGTGTGGCCTCTGGTGGCCTACTTTATTCAAGGATGCAACTGAATTTGTTAAACAATGCACTGACTGTCAGCGAATGAAAGGTACACTCACTGCCAAAGATTCAATGCCCCTGAAAATCATTCAGATAGCAGATGTCTTCGATGCATGGGGCATTGACTTCATGGGACCTTTCCCTAACAGTCAAGGATTTCAGCACATCCTTCTCGCCGTCGATTACGTGAGTCGTTGGGTTGAAGCTATCGCTGCTCGAGCCGCCGATAGCAAAACAGTTTGCCAGTTTCTCAAAAAGAACATCATTTCGCGGTTCGGGATACCTAAAATCCTTATCTCAGACGGGGGTAGTCACTTCATCAATAAAGAGGTCAAGAAGTTGACGAAGGAGTACGGCATTGACCACCGGGTTGCCACTCCTTACCATCCTCAGACCAATGGCATGGCAGAATTATCGAACAGAGAAATCAAGACTATCCTGCAGAAACTTGTTAGGCCAAATAGAAAGGACTGGTCTCAACTCTTGGACTCGGTTCTATGGGCATATCGAACCGCCTACAAGTCTCCCTTGGGCATGTCGCCCTATCGTCTTGTATATGGAAAGCCGTGCCATCTGCCCGTGGAGTTAATTCACAAGTCTTTATGGGCAATCAATAGCTGCAATTTGGACTCACACAAAAGTGGTCAGAAGAGGAAAGATGATCTGAACAGACTCTTGGAATTTCGAGACTATGCATACGATGACACCTTGATGTACAAGGAGAAGGTGAAACGATGGCACGACAGGCACATCAGACGAAAGACCTTCGAAGTTGGGCAGAAAGTGTGGTTATTTGATGCAAAGTTGCGAATATTTCCAGGCAAATTAAAGAGTAAGTGGACAGGGCCATTTCGAGTTTGCGAAGTGCGTGACAATGGAAGCATTGCCATATCCGAATTGTCCTCTAACGCACAGCCATTTGTCATCAACGGCCAACTACTGAAGCCTTACCTCGAACCAGATACATTTTTGGCCGTTGTTGATTCCGTCCAGCTCATGCAACATGATGATATCTCGACAGCACCTGCGGCATCGAAAGATTCAGACTATGCAACCCAACAAATTCTTCTCTGATTTTCTTCTTTTCTTCTTTTCTTCTTTTCTTCTTCTAGCCTATTCTTTGTATCTAAGAGGTGCCGACCTTGTGGACAGTTTTCTGTACTTAGGACGTACTTTGTCCTAAGTATAGGGGGGCGTGCACCCCGAGTATTTCAATTCGTTGATCCTCTCCATTGTCTCCTCTCCTCGTCTATACTCAGGGATATCTTACCCTAAGTATAGGGGGAGGCAACCGGAGAACGATCTGTCCATTCCCACCTTGACCCTCCCTGCTTTTTGTACAGTCTGCTATACTTAGGATTACTTGATCCTAGGTATAGGAGGGACGGTCAACTTCTCATTCCTTAATTCCATTTATTTACATTCTTTAGATCTGTCTATACTCAGTACAAGTTATGTCTTTGCTTTTCCTTTCGATCTATGAGGACATAGCTCAAGCTAAGTATAGGGGGGTCGTATATACTGTGTATATACTAAAAGCCATAACTCATACTGAAAAATAAAATATCACTATAACAACAAAATAAAATATAAAAAGTAGCTTTATAATAAAGAAAGATGATTGTGAGTTCCTCAGACTCATTGTAACTATACTGACTAGTAAGTCAGAAAAGTGTTCTACGAAACTTTCTCCTTTGAAAAATCTTGTCAAATTTGTTTGAAAATAGCGTGAACAAGTATTCAACGATTGAAAAAATTAGTTTGTATGAAAAACCTATTTTCTTTGAGTGAAAGCAAAATGTGTGAAAATTAGTGTGCAAATGATTGTGAAAAGTTGATTGTCAAAGGTATTTTGAAAAATCTATCTATGTTGTGTAAAACATTTGTAAAAGGATTTTCAAATGCGTGTACATATTGCAAAATTATTTTGGACTAGAGCTTTCAAAAACCTTTGTGAAAATTATTCTCGAAGTGAGTCTGAGGAATCCACACAAAAATCTTTCATTTGTAAATAAGGAATAAGCCAAATAAAGTTTATAAGAACAGAACCATACTATACGTCAAAGACAATTTTTCTTCTTTTGTACCTACTGATTAATAAATCAGATACCTATACAGTAGAATTTGAAAAATAGTGTGACCAGTTTTGGAAAATTTGATGTGAAATGATTTCAAACTGTGTGAAAATTGTTTTTATGGCAAAAATTTTTCTTTGTGTGAAAGAAAGGATTTGAAAGACCTGTGTGCAAATATTTTGAAAAATGTTTGTCAGAATTATTGTGAAAAATGTACATATAGTGTGAAAATTCTTTGCAAAAATAGTTTTCAAATGCGTGTAAATGATTGCAAAAATTATCGTGTACTATAGTTTGCAAAACTATTTTCAAAACTAGAACTGAAGAATAAGATCACCATTACAAATACCTGTTAATCAGAAATAAATTACATAAAAATTCCTTCTCAACAACCTAAATAAAACCATTCCAGTAACACATGTACAGTCTGTATAAATTCATACATTTTGTAAATAAAGCAGTACGCCCGTGTAAATAATGGTATATACTTTTTGTATGTGTCAAGCTCTTATTTTATTTGCAAAAATTCTTTGTGTAAAAATAATCTTTGATTCTTTAAAAAAAAAAAAAAATCCTCTGTGAAAATTTGCATCATTCATTGTGCATAGCATAAGCATACCATGCATATTCTTTTTGAGTGAGCTTGATGATTGAATCAGTCTAATAAAGTCTCAGAGTGGAGCTCGGTTGGACCCTACTGCACCTAACTGCACTGGAACCTTATGGGAACTAGGTCTAAGGTACTTCAGGTCCAGTCAGACTTAATTCTTTGAGAAAGCAGGGCTGGGTTCAAGGCACCTCAGTGGACTAACTAGAACTTTTCGAAACACACACATGACTCTTGTCGGCCGTGACCTAACTTGGACACCTGCACCTTTCACATAGCTCTCCATGGATGAGGTGGTGAGGAGGCAGTTTCCTTTGGCTTGGGGTAGCATATGAGGGTAGTACTTCTAGGCGGAACCTCTCTTCTTCTTATAGTGAAGGAAGTGCACCTCAACTTGGTCTAGTGGTGATGAAGTCTAAGGACTGAAGCCGTGGGTTGCAATAAAGCTTCAAAAGAGGGATAGTCTACTGGCTTAAGGAGAAATTTCTTGTATGTATGCTGCACCATGTAGATATGTTGTACAGATGCAATTGAAAAAAAAAAAAAAAATCTTGCAAAAAGGAACTCCAAAAAAGTGGTGGGTCGGATTGAAAATTTAATAACCCCACCGGAGTGTATATAGTTCAATAAAGCAAAAGCTTATGGTATCCATGTTTCATCTCATGAAGCTTGCAGCGGGAGACTCGGCTACACTGGCTGAGCTTCCAAAAGTCTATACTTCTTCCCCCTCTTCTTGAGCCGGTTGCACTTGAACTTAGAAGGGAATACCCCGCTTCTCGAGGAAAGAGTTGCTAGACCGAGGCATTAGAGTTACCAGGTTGGGGGAGGGTGTTTCTTTGTCACTTCTGAGGTGGGGAGCCACTCTCACTTACACTGTACAAGTCAGCTTCATAGTCATAAGGGTTTGTGTATGGTGTAGGCTAGTTCTGACCAGGCTATTAAGGTGCTTTGAACCGAATTCTGCGATTATCGAAGGCTGTTGTGCTTTAAATTTGGTTCCCGACTAGGTTCCACACACATCCACACCTAAGGACTGACAGGAGCTCCAATCTCAGATTTTGTAGAGACATGCATTGCACTGAAAGCACCCCTATTCACTCTATCTTCTTTTCATTTTCCTTTTTCTTTCCTTTATTCTTCTGATACTTATTGCATAAGTATTTGCTAGGGACCAGCAACGGCAAGTATAGGGGGGTGATGAATCTCCATTTCATCACCTTTATTCTATCATTTTGGCCTTAAAAACCCCAGCAAATGCATGAAAATAGCATTAATTTGTACATATTAGCATTCATTATTTATTGTATTAAATGTACACAAAATAAGGTTTTTAATGCCAAAATTATAGAATAAAGAGAAGAAAAGAAAAAGGAATAAAATATTGCAAATATTTTATGACCCTAACCCCGAGACCAAGGCCAACATGGACTTGGTCGACAAGGAATAAAGTAGGGGGAGATAAGGGCCAATTATACAATAAATACCTCATTTATTTATTCATTCATTTATGCATTTTTGACTCCTATTTTGTACATAATTATTTATTCATCAAATAAAGAAACTTTGTTCATGAAAGTTGTAGATAATAAAATAAATAAAAATACAAAATTGAGTTTGTACAAAAATAATACCCTATGTACATTTTATACACATAATAAAAAGCCAAAATCTCAACTTCACAGACCCATATCTTGCAAATAAAAACTCCAAATCACCCAAACTCACCTTTAATTGTATATAGCATTTCATAAACTATTTTATAAAATTGGTTTCATAATTTTTGGAGTCCATCTGTGAAAGTTAGGTTTTTGACCCTCCTTGTATATAATACTGATTAAAATATTCATTTTATTCAACGTTTATTATTTGCACAAATTCATATTTTTAGAATCTTGTAAATAATGTATATAATACATGTACATATTGAAATTAAAAGAAAACCAAAAAGAAATTTCAAAAATAAAATAAGCCTAGATAATACCTAGGCAAAATACCTATGCTACCCATGTGTATATAAATAAAAGGGAAAACATTCTTTAATTATTTTATTCATCTATATTTTTCTAAAAATGTATATATTACACATAACTTATTAAAAATACAAATCCAAAATAAAAACAAATAAAATTCATTAAATAAATAAAATGTATATAATATATAGGTAAAATACCTATAAGTATACATACATACACATACATCTATTTATTTAAAAATATAAATAAACTCATAAAAATAAAATAAAAATATATTTATACTCATAAAAATAAGTTATAAAATTATAAAATAAGAAACTAAAATAATAAAATAAAATGAATAAACTAAAAATAAAATATGCCAAAATACATATAAAATACATACATATACACATTATTTTAATAAAACCGAAATAAAATAAGTCATAAAAATAAATAAAAATCATATTAAAATACTACATACAATAATAAACATTTTTTATTTTATACTTAAAAAATAATAAACTCATTTACTATTTTAAATAATTCATTCTTTATTTTCCAGCCTATTTTGTCTTCTAGCGGCCCCCGTGGACCAACCACAGGCCGGCAAAAGTTGACCTCGGGTCAACTCTTCAGACTCAAGGACGGCCCCTCTGACAAGTCACGAGAGGTCCCTCTTCCTCGATTTTTCACGCCGATTGTGTTGCTCGAGGGTGATAAGACCCTTTATGAGATTTGTTCCTCGAACATCCACGAATCACGCCGCATCCCATGATTCCTTGTACAACATCTAGATTCACCAAGATCTGCCGGCCAATAAGGGCGCAAACTTTGCTTATAAATAAACCTCTCGATCTCCTCCCTCATTTTGGCCTCCCTTTCCGTCGTTTTCCACCGTCTATTCCAGTCCTCTGAGGTTCCTTGTGACAGGAGGGTCCTCCTGGAAGCTTCAGGCAGTTGGAGGAGTCGAAGGAGCGCCCACGGCCGCCGCGTCGCCGGAGGTCCTGCTCCCTGGTGGCACACCAGGTATAAGAGCTGCTTTCTTTCCGTTTTTAGCTTAGTTTTAGTCGTTACTTCGTAGTTTAGCTTTTAGATCAGTCAGTAGAGCCTCAGGTGCTCGATTAGCTTAAGATCGAAGTTCGCCGGAGTTTAGCACCGGCGAACCTCTCTACTCTGATCAGCACGCTATCCGACCCTTCGCCCCACCTCATCGCCTTCCCCTACGTATTCTCCACGCACCCACGCTCCAAGATCAACCAGAGCTCGCCCAGCTCTGCGAATCGAGGTCCTCCCTCCTCCGCTTCATCGGACCTCGCCGCCCTCCACCTTTCCCCGTTCGTCTATCCTAAACCTCGGGTCGAGGAAGACCCCCTCGAGCCCCTCTTTCATTTGGTGCAGGACTCAAGCTGAAAGGAGCCCTCTGGGGCTCGATTCAAGTCCATTCGAGGTTCCAGGACCCCCTTGTCTTCCCCGAGCTCGTTCAGCCGATCCAGGAGGTCCTGGACCTTCTGGAGTATCTCGAACGGTGCGCACCGCTTCGCCGGACGCCTGGAGGCCACAAGCAGCAACATCGAGCGCCTGGAGGCGGAGGAATCACCGATCGAAGCCAGGGAAGTCAGCCGTTCTTCCCTGTTCTTCGCGAGCAGCAGCAGCCGTTGGATCAAGAGCGCAGGTCCAGATCGAAGCCCAACCGTCCGATGAAGCCACGCAGCAACCGTCGGATCATCTCAAATGATCTAATCCTAACGCTTCATCGGCGAAGCGTCATCGGGCGAGGAGATGGTGACGCGTGTCAAGTGGCGAACGAAGAACCGTTGGATCGCGCGCCTTTAGGGGGTAAATTGCATATCCCGTACCCCGCATTTTTTGTATTTAATATTTAGTGTTGTAAATAAAATTGTCAGTTGTAAAATAAATGTTTAATTTGCTGAAGGACCCTTGAACTTTCATTTATTTACGTTTAGGTCCTTCCGCACCTCACGTGTAGTCCCACGTGAGGCGCGAATATTTTGCATACAACCCCTGGCGGGTTTCGTAAATTGTAAATTAGTGCTAAAAATTAAAATAAAGGTGTATTCCAGTAGGTATTTTTGCACTTGAGCCCCTGTTATGTATTTTAATTGCAAAAATGCCCCTGCCAGGCTTAATTACTTTTTGTGTCTTTATTCATTTATTAAAAATACCTATTAGGCTTCTAAAAATCCACAAAAATTAGGCTAGATGCTCCATGCCATGCTTGATCACGCCCATATTTTAGTTTGCATTTTTTTTGCATCTTCCCTATTTATTAAAATTGAAAAGAAGCCATTTTTGGTACTGTCTAAATTAGAAAATACAAAAAAAAATTAGAAAATGTTTTTGAAAAATTCCAAAAAAATTATATATGATGTATTTATATATATATTGAGTCCAGAAAATGAAAAACCCTAAAAATATGAAAAAAGAAATAAAATAAAAAAAGAGAGACCCACTTCACTCAAGAATGACTGGTATGCACATATAGGCTCATGCATTTTTGTATTGCTCTCTGTGGTTCGACCTCTACATGCTTGTTCCCTATACATTTTATGGTAGAGTAAATAAAGATTGATTCACACTTCCTTTGAGCTTGATTGTTTTATTCTTTGATTGTGGGTCAATTGTTGATCACTCGCCTTTTATTGAGGGTCGCCACGACGACATATTCAGACCCTTGATAAAAAGCGCGTTCATCACCCCCGCCGTTGGATCACCCTGAGGAGCGCAGCGTTGGACCCCCAGTCGCCCACCACCGTTCGATCCCACGCGTGGCGTCCATCCTGCGGTCCGCGTAATAAAGGGTAATTTACCCTTAGGCCCCCTTTGTTACTTTATTTCGCTTTTAGTCTTGTAAATACCTAGCGTAGTTGTTTAGTTTTGGGATATTTGCATAGAGACCCGTGTGCTTGCATTTATTTACTGATATGCCCCTGTGTGTGGTCTGACACGTGCATCGACACGTGATCTTTTGGGCTTTTTACATTATATACCCTGTAGTTCTGGTTGTTCCTTAATGAATGAAAGTTTTTATTTATTTGCATTTATACCCCTGTGCGTATTTCATTTGAGCATGTGCGTTATATATTGGGTGATTTGCAGATAAGCCCTTGGGCTTTTGGTATCTATTACCAAAAGGCCCTCGGAACTTATTTTTCTCACATTTGGGTCCCTGAGTGCCCCAGACACGCGCGCAGCACGTGTTTCGCTGGGTTAATTGCACCAGACCCCCAGACTTTTGGGTATTTGCACTTTGGTCCCTATGCATTGTGCCCCTTCTTTATTTTTGAATAAAATAGCAAAATACCTCCAAATCCAACGAAAATTGGACACATGGCTCCTGCCATAGTGTAAAATTTTCGAGGAGTTTTGAGGACATTTTTGTTTTCATTTGATATTTTTAAAAAACCAAAAACATCTATTTTCTTCACTGTCTAACTTTAAAAATCACAAAAAATTATTAAGTAGTGTCTAAAAATTTAAAACAAATTGTCTACTGTTTGTTTTGTTGTCCTAGATTTTCTAGCCAGTTTTGGCTATTTTTCATTACTGAAAACCACTAAAAATTGAAAAACACCCAAAATCTTATAAAAATTCTAGTAAATCAATTAAAAATCCAAAAACAATAAAATAGGTGCCTAAATTTTCCTTTTGTTATTCTCTTTAAAGGAAAATTACCTCCCAGCTCATTTGGGTCCTTTAGATATTTTATCTAGGCCCTTTTAGCTCGGCTGGACAGTACCTACTGTTTTAGTTACTTTTTGATTTTTAGAAAATTAAATAAACATCAGAAAATTCTCAAAAATTCACCAAAAACACTAAAAATTATAAAACACATAAAAACATTTTTGTTTGAATTTTTGGTTGAATTTTAGTGTGTTTAATAATTTGTTGAAGTGTGTAGTTCTTTAACCTTTATTATTTTCTTAATTCATTAAAAATCCAAAAAAAATATAAAACAATTAAAAACCACCAAAAATATTTTCTTCTTTTATTTTATTTCCTTTTTTTTGACTACTTCGTAGGCCGCAAGGCCAATCCGTGCTCCTTGTGTTCGTCCCTGGTCGCTATACCAGGTTAAATAAATAGCGAGACCGCTAGCTTATTTTTGATTGATTTTATCTCTATTGGTGGTCTAATTTTCTTGATTGTTCGCACTTGATTGCTTGGGTCACGACAACCTATTAGCACCTTTATCCGAGTGGTCATTTTGCGTGACAACACTAGTCTCCACCATCTCCAGACATGCAGATGGTGGTATACCTGCCGGATCAGCCTCTGGCAGTACTCCCGCCAGCCCAGTACGACGCCGAGCCGTTGATGGATGTCAACGGTATTTGGTATGACCGTCCTCAGCTTGGGATCCGACGAGACCATCCCGGATTCAGGTGGGGGAATGGAGGTACCCAGCCCCAGCAGCAGTCATCCGGTCAGGGAGGGCAGTATAGCCAGCAGAGAGATCACCAGCAGCAGCAGCATCCAGCCCACAAGCCATACCAGCAGTTGTCCTTCGTTCCTCGTCCCTATCAGCAGCAGGGACAGTCTTGGAGACGTGAGCAGCAGGCTCACCAGCCACACCAGCAGCAACATTCTCCCTCCTACCCCTCTCAGCAGCAACAGCACCAGTTCCAGCAGCCTCAGCCCCAGAGAGGATACCCGTCGGGCTCCCATGAGAGCCCCGCCTTGGATGACATAGCCCGCCTCCTCACGGACCAGCAGGCTACCTTTAGACGGGAGATGGACGAGTTCCGCCAGGAGATGCGGGACCTGATGAGAGGGAAGGCCGCCATCCCTGCACAGATAGAGCCGAATCCCAATAGCCTCAAGAGGAAGTCTGAGCAAGTAGTCTTCACTGAGCATGCCACTCCTAGTGATCCATTTGATGATATGTCTTCAGATCTGTTTGATGCTGATTTTGTTACACTTAGGAGCGGTAGAGCACTAGCAGGCGGCGCCTCATCTCAGCGACGACTCGAGGATCCACCCAGGGTGCCAGATGAGGAGGAGGAGAGCGGTACTGAGGCCACACCCGAGGATGACGGTGGTACTGATGCCACAAAGGATGCTGATTCCACCGGCAGTACTGAGGCCGTCGCTTCACCAGTTCGAGGACGTGGTACTGACGCCACCAGAGTAGCCGAGCCAGCACGCGGTACTGAGGCCGTGAGACGTCTAGTAGAGCCATCCCGTGGTGGTACCGAGGCCACCAGTGTTTTTGTAGAGAGAGCAGTTGTTTTTCCTTCTGTTGATGTATCTTAGAACACTGCTTTGAATAAAGGAAAAGGTTTAGTTTCTTCTGGTCCCACTGTGGTGATTGATGTATGTGCGGATCCGGCCGTCGAGCCGTCTAGGCCTTTTCCTAGTCCTTCATCTGAGAAGGACCCTGTGATCCCCTTCCCTAGAGCTCTTCTGATGGGGAAGGGGAAGAAAAGAGAAAAAGACCCAAAAAGAGAGAGCAAGAGGAGTTCAGCCAGAGCATGATTGATAGATTTCACATACAGCTGACCCTTCAGGAGGCTTTGCAGCACATCCCCCTTCTTCAGCGATCTTTGAGAGACAGGACCACAGTCAGGAGGAGGAGGAGGAACCACACTTCAGAGATTCATGTGCTGACGAAAGCCACGTGCTTCGCGATCCAGAACCGTCTGCCAGCCAAGAGGCCAGATTCAGTAGCCCCGTATGTCAGATGTCAGATTAGTGAGTAGAGGTTCGACCGGACTCTATTGGATAGCGGATCGTCTATCAACCTCCTTCCGGCAGCCCTTCTCGACCGCTTCGAGTTGGGCACTCTTCGACAGAGCATGCCAGTCCTTCAGTTTGCTGATCGATCTGTCAAGAGGACGAAGGGGTTGTTACGAGACGTTATCGTCACGATTCAGGGCCTGCAATTCCCCGTGGACTTCCTAGTGTTGGACATGGAGATCCCTGATTCAGTGGCCGATACCCCCATCATCCTCGGTCGTCCGTTCTTGGCCACAGCCAAGGCGGTGACTGATCATGATAGCGGGAAGGTATACTTTCGCGTCGAGGGGGAGAGTGTACAAATAGAGACGGTCGAGGACTACAGAGACAGAGAGAGAGCATGCTCAGAGACCAGCACAGATACAGAGCAGCTGACAGACGCCGGGCTAGACATCCACCAGGACTGTGATTTTGTGATCATAGATGATGAGGCAGCATGGGCAGACCCTTCCGCACAGGCCATCCTCTCATTTTCAGACACCACTGATGCAGAGATGACAACAGAGGAGAGCTTGGAGAGCACAACCCTGGTCCAGGATACTACAGAGGTAGCAGAGCCGGTTCTCGACCGCGACACGGTTCTTAGTGATGGTGGTACTGAGGCCACCTTGTGTGATGGTGGTACTGATGCCACCTTGTTTGATGCAGATCCCTCGGATTCAGAGTCTGATTGGGCAGATTGTGATGATCAGATGCCAGACCTGAGTCCACCAGAGCCTACAGATGAGGAGGAGGTAGTGGCAGAGCAGATCAGAGACAGCACAGTTCAGCAGCCTTCTCCCGATCCAGTTTGCGAGAGTACATTTTCAGTCTCCCGGACAGATTTGGCAGCATACACGCGTCTTCTTTCGAAGCCAGATTTACCAGCACCCAGTTGTCCAGAGCTGAAGCTGCTTCCTTCGTCGCTGAAGTGTAGATTCCTTGCGGGTGAGCATGAGATGTACCCAGTCATTATCTCAGCCGATTTGACTGGAGAGCAGGAATCCCGTCTGATGGGGGTTCTTGAACAGAACTGCAAGGCAATAGGATGGAGCGTAGCAAATCTCCATGGGATTAGTCCGGCCCTATGCTCCCACCATATCTATCTTGAGGATGAGGCGAAGCCGTCGCGTGAGTTCCAGCGGCGGCTGAACCCAAATCTGAGAGAGGTTGTCATGAAGGAAATTTCGAAATGGTGGAGCGCCGATTTTATCTATCCCATCTCCGACTCCAAGTGGGTCAGCCCTTTGCATGTGGTGCCCAAGAAGACGGGCATCACTACAGTGATTAGCGAGTCTGGAGAGGAGATTGCTACACGAGTACCCACTTCTTGGCGGGTTTGTGTTGACTACAGGAGACTCAACCAGGCCACCAAGAAGGATCATTTCCCCCTGCCCTTTATTGATCAGATTATTGAGAAGCTGGCAGGGAAGAGACATTATTGTTTTCTGGATGGGTACTCGGGCTACAACCAGGTGGCCATCGCTCCTGAGGATCAGGAGAAGACCACCTTTACCTGTCCCTTCGACACATACGCCTTCCGACGCATGCCATTTGGGCTATGCAACGCCCCTGCGACTTTTCAGAGATGCATGCTGTCGATCTTTTCGGACATGGTAGGGGAGTGCTTAGAGGTCTTCATGGATGATTTCTCGGTTTACGGTGACAGATTCGACTCCTGTCTTGACTGCCTAGACCGAGTACTCCAACGATGTATTGAGGTCCGCTTGGTTCTTTCTTGGGAGAAGAGTCACTTTATGGTGACTCAAGGGACGGTGCTTGGCCACATCATCTCCAACAGGGGCATGGAGGTTGATCCGGCCAAGGTTGATGTCATTAGAAAACTCACACCACCGTCCAATTTGCGGCAGTTACGGTCTTTCCTGGGGCACGCCGGTTTCTATCGGCGGTTCATCCGTGATTTCAGTAGAGTTGCTCGACCGCTGACTGACCTGCTGACGAAAGACACCGAGTTCCTTGTCGATGACAAGTGTCTTTCGTCCTTTGATACTCTCAAGCAGTGTATTGTTGAGGCTCCTGTCCTCCAGCCACCAGATTGGTCTCTCCCATTCGAGATCATGACGGACGCCTCCGATTTTACCGTGGGGGCTGTGCTAGGACAGAGGAGGGATGGAGTTCCATTTGCTATCCACTATGCTAGCCGCACCTTGGATTCCACCCAGCGGAATTATACAATCACAGAGAAGGAGATGCTATCAGTAGTGTTCGCCCTAGATAAATTCAGATCTTACATCATTGGATCTAGAGTGACTTTGTATACAGATCACACCGCCATCAGGTACCTCATGGCAAAGAAGGATGCCAAGGCCAGACTTACTAGATGGATCCTTCTACTCCAGGAGTTCGACATTGAGATCAAAGATAAGCCTGGAGTCAAGAATGTGGTGGCGGATCACCTCTCCCGTTTAGAGCAGCCTGAGGAGTCTGAACAGATTGATCCCATTTGTGAGACCTTCCCAGATGAGGCGATCCTTGCTATCGCCTCACTCCCGTGGTATGCCGACATTGTGAACTTTCTTGTTGCTAAGAAAATCCCACAAGGTTGGCCCAAACAGAGACTTGAGACCTTCCTCGCGAAGGCCAAGTCTTACCATTGGGAGGATCCCATCCTTTACCACGAAGGAGGGGATAGTGTCTGGCGTAGGTGCATCCCTCAGGATGAGCACCATAGCGTCCTCACTTACTGCCACAAGCTTGAGGCAGGAGGACATCACTCTGGGAGGAGAACGACACAGAAAGTGCTCCAATCCCGCTTGTGGTGGCCTACCATCTTCAAGGACTCTGATGAGTTCGTGAAGAGGTGTACTGACTGTCAGAGGATGGGCACTTGTGGATAGCGTGATATGATGCCGATGCAGCCCATTCACTTCTGTGGGATTTTTGACGCATGGGGCATCGATTTCATGGGTCCATTCCCTAAGAGCCAGGGGTTTGAGTACATTCTGTTGGCCGTTGACTATGTTAGTCGTTGGGTTGAGGCTATCCCCGCCCAAGCTGTTGATGCGAGGACAGTTTGCAGATTTTTGAGGAAGCATATCATCACGCGGTTCGGGGTACCTCGAGTATTGATTTCAGATGGGGGGTCTCATTTCATCAATGACCAGGTGAAGGCACTTGCCAGTGAGTTCGGCATAGACCATCGAGTTGCCACTCCATACCATCCACAGATGAATGGTCTAGCCGAGATCTCGAACAGGGAGATCAAGACTATTTTGCAGAAAGTCGTCTGCCCTGACTGAAAGGATTGGTTACAGCTTTTGGACTCGGTCTTGTGGGCATATAGGACGTCTTTCAAGACACCATTGGGCACATCTCCCTCTCGCCAAGTTTATGGCAAGCCATGCCATTTACCTGTTGAGTTGAGACACAAGTCACTTTAGGCAGTCACATATATTCTTTTAGATCCAGAGAGTGTAGGAGACCAGAGAAGGGCAGAGTTAGCTGCCTTGGAGGAGCTTAGAGATACAGCCTTCTCAAACAACCTACAGTATAAGGAGAGAGTGAAAGAGTGGCATGATTCTCATATCAGCCACAAGCATTTTGAGCCTGGACAGAGAGTATGGTTGTTTGATGCGAGGCTTCGTTTATTTCCAGGGAAGCTACAGAGCAAGTGGAAAGGACCTTATCTTGTGAGAAAGGTACACGACAACGGTAGCATTGATATATCCGAGTTGTCTTCTGAGAGTACCTTTCGAGTGAACGGCCAGCGGCTCAAGCCATTTCTAGATCATGAGCCGCGGGTCGTTGATGTTGCCCCTATTCACTTTGCGTGAGATGTGGTCTCTTGATTCACATCTATTGCATCTCACGCCTGATTATCACTGTTCTTCCGACTTGTATAGATCCAGTTATCTATATCACACTATTCTTTAGTCCCACATCCCTTTTCTCATCTTATGATTATGCTATACTTAGGGTGTACTTTACCCTAAGTATAGGGGGGATGTAGGACCTGCGGGTATTCTTTTCATTCTTTTTGCTCCTGTTTTGCTGCCTATACTTATGGATATTTTACCCTAAGTATAGGGGGGGGGCAGATTCTGTTCATTCTTCACTCGGATTTCCCTTCATGTACAGCTTGCTATACTTAGGATTAGTTAATCCTAAGTATAGGCGGAAACCACCGAGTTCCTCTCATTCTGTTCATTTATTCATTTCTGTACTTAGCCATTCCTTTTCACTTCCCTTTTACTAAGCACGAGTTATGTCTTCTTCATCGCTCTTGATCACTCTGAGGACATCGTTCGAGCTAAGTATGGGGGGGTGTATATATTTCATATATACTTTAGCCATAACTCGTACTTTGTGTGAGTGTGTTAATAAATAAAATGGCTAAAAACCTTAAAAATCACAAAAATTAAAAAAAATTTTCCTGTAAATAATCATTCTTTTATTGCAAATACATAGCTACTGTACAAAATTATTTTTGTAAAAATGTTTTCAAAAAGTTTTTGTGTAAAATTTGTGTAAATATTTTCTTATCAAAATTATGTATATAGTACAAAATTTTTCCAAAATGTTTTGAAAATCAAAAGTTTGCAAAAATCTTGTGTAAATGTTTGTAAATACTTTTGCAAAACTTGCACTTCATGCATCCATCCATTCATGATTTCAAAACATTTTTCAAAAATTTTGCACAAGTGTAAATATTTGTAAATAGCATCTTTGTATATATATATATATATATATAGCTTTTCCTGGATGATAGTTGACATTTAAACTAGCCTGGAATTAAATTGAGAAATGGAGCTTGATTAAGATCTTAATCCACCTAATTCTAAGAGGAACCTTATATGGCTTAGGGTTAAGGCTTTTCAGGTCCATAAGGACTTAATTCTTTGAGTCCACTAGGCTATGAGCATATGTCATCTTGATGAGCCTAAGTAGAACACTTAACAACACATGCATGACTCTTAGAGACAATGGCTTGACTTGCACCAACACTTTACACATAGCTCTCCACGGATGAGGTGGTGAGGAGGCAGTTTCCTTTGGCTTGGGGTAGCATATGAGGGTAGTACTTCTAGGCGGAACCTCTCTTCTTCTTCTAGTGAAGGAAGTGCGTCTCAACTTGGTCTAGTGGTGATGAAGGCTAAAGACAGAAGCCGTGGGTTGCAATAAAGCTTCAAAAGCGGGATAGTCTACTAGCTCAAGAGGAAATTTCTTGTATATATGCTGCACCATGTAGATATGTTGTACAGAGGCATTTAAAAAAATGCAAAATGCAAAAAGAACTCCAAAAAAGTGGTGGGTCGGATTGAAAATTTAATAACCCCACCGGAGTGTATATAGTCAAATCAAGCAAAAGCTTATGGTATCCATGTTACATCTCATGAAGCTTGCAGCGGGAGACTTGGCTACACTGGCTGAGCTTCCAAAAGTCTATACTTCTTCCCCCTCTTCTTGAGCCGGTTGTACTTGAACTTAGAAGGGAATACCCCGCTTCTCGTGGAAAGAGTTGCTAGACTGAGGCATTAGAGTTACCAGGTTGAGGGAGGTTGTTTCTTTGTTACTTCTGAGGTGGGGAGCTACATATCACTTACACTGCATGGAGAGATTCATGGTCATTAGAGTTTGTGTATGTAGACTTGTTCTGATCTGGTTTATTGAGGAGTCTTGTCCATAGATTAGTGGAACTTAGAGGCTGTTGAGTTTTAAGCTTAAGTCCAAATAAGGTTCCGACACATTAATAATCCAAAGATCTGATCGAGCTCCATATTTCAATTTAATGAAGGAAAGTTTAATATTCAACCTTGATCCATGTACATTCCCCTCTTTTTCTTTTTCTTTCTTTCTTTTTCACTTCTTTTTCAAATAAGTGTTTGCTAAGGGACTAGCAAAAGTTAAGTATAGGGGGGTGATGAATACCCATTCATCACTCTTTATTCTTATATTTTAGCTACAAAAACCTTTGCAAATGCATGTATATTCATGTAAATACAAATAATTATCAAAAGCATGCATTGTATAAAGTTTAGTAATTAGCATGTTTTTGTGCAAAAATAAAAGAATAAAGAGTAAAAAGAAAAAGAGGGAAATACTTAGAATAAATATTGAGCAACCTAACCCAAGGGAGGGCTCAGCATGGGCCTGACCGCAAAAAAACCAAAGTAGAGGGAGATAGGAGCTCATGTGTGTAAATATTTATGTAAAAAAAATAAAAGTATTTTCCTCACAAAAATAGACTCAAATTGGATTGTAAATATTTGTATATATTTATAAACATAAAATCAAGATAAAAATATAAAAATTAAAAAGAAAACAAATAAAAACATCACCTTGTATATAATCATCATGTATATAAGACATCCATCTTTATATTTATTTAGCCTTATAAATAGATAAAATTAATTTCTAAAATTTTTGTAAATATTCCATCCTTTATGTTGTAAATAAATTAAATGAAAACAATTAAAATAAAAACAAAATAAAAAGAACAAATTAAAAACACAAAAATACTTTGTAAATATACCATGTGTATACATGTACATATCTATTTATTTCACCTATGTATATAAATAATAAAAATAAAATAAAAATATATTTTTATTCCTAATTTTATGATATAAATAAATAAAATATAAAATGAGAATAAAAATGCACAAAAATAACAAATTAAAAATCAAAAATTAAAAATACATATTGTACATATACCTATGTATAGCTATATATTGTAAATACCTTATTTTTATTTTGAAAAATTAATTAAAAATCACCAAAAAAATAGAAAAAATTAAAACAAAAATATTTCATGTTTTGACTTTTTAATAATTCTGCCATTTTCTATTTATAAATGACTTTTCAAATCATTTCCACGTGGCAGCTTCTCATTGGTCCACGGAGATGTTGACCTCCGGTCAACTCCCTCCGCGGACCTTCTTCTCCAGCGGATCTCGCGCCCGACCCAACTTCTCCTCTTTTTCCGTGCTCGATCCGCTCGCCATATCCGCAAACCCCGGGTCCTGCTTCTTCTCCTTGCATCCGACATCCTCGCCGGAGCCCTTGCCTCGGGATCCGCGCCTTCCATTGCCCTACCCGACCAACCCTAGTCGGACCTGCACCCATATATATGCCGAGCTCCGCCACCTTCATTCCCATCTTTGGCCACTCGATTCCATCTCCCGTGAGCTCCATTGCGTAGGCGAGAGTGACAGCTTCGCCCCCGTGGTGTCGAAGCGAGGAGAGGACGCGAGATCACTGATCCGGCGAAGCTTCGCCGCCTTGCTCCGCCACCAGCAGGAGCTCGAGCCTCGGAGGGAGACGCTCCTCGAGGCGAAGACCCAGAGCATCCTTAGCTCATCCCCAGTCTCACCATCCTCCCAGGTAGCCCCGTCGTTCCTTCTTTTTCTTGAATTTTCCATTTCGCCCAATTCGCTGCTCCGCCGTCCCCCGCCGATTCCAATCGATTCTGACCACCTACCGACCATCGGGCTTCACCATAGCCATCGCCTTCTTCCCGCGCACCTTCTCCATAGCTCCATCCAACCCAGCTCGCACAGGAGCTGGGATTCGAGCTCCACCGTCCCCCCCTTCGCCGGAGCTCGTCCACCTCGACCCTCCGTTCACCGTCAGCCCGCCTAACCGGGTCGAGGCAGTTTGCCCTCGACCCGCGAGTCTTCTGGTCATCTTTGCAGTTACTACCCAACCCATCTGAGGGCTTGGGTCATTCGGGCCAGGAGCCTCGCCTCCGCCGACCTCGCCGGAGCTCACCAGAGCTCGGCTGGGCCATCGGAGGCCACCAACAGCTGCGGAGCACCACGTCGGAGCTTCTCCGATCTTCAGGTGCAGCAGGGGAGGTCAGGAGCGCACGTACTGGGCCGGCGAACTTCGCCGGCCACCTGTTCTTCCTCGACCTTCAGCCACCGTCCGATCAGACCTCCAGCTCCAGTTTGCATCTGGGCCGTCCGTTCAGGAGCAGCAGCCACCGTTTGATCTGAGGAGGATAGATCTGGACCGTCCGATGCTCGAGGGTTAGCCACCGAGAGCTACTACCGTTCGATCCTCCACGTGGAACGACCCCTGCCGTCGGATTCGCCCGAGGAGCCCAGCTGTGGAACGCCCGTTGTTCGCCATCGTTAGATGCTCCACGTGGCCTCCATCCATCCGCTCCATTAATAAAGGGTAAACTACCCTTAGGCCCTTCTGTTTATTTCCTTTCGCATTTAGTCCTGTAATTATCTAGTGTAGTTGTTTAGTTTTCGGGATATTTGCATCGAGGACCCTGTGCTTAGTTTTATTTGCAATTACTCCCCTGTGTATGGTTTGACACGTGCATCGACACGTGAGTTTTTGGCTTATTTGCATATCGTACCCCTGTAGTTCTGACTGTTAATGAATGAATGAAAGTTTGTGTTTATTTGCATTTATACCCCTGTGCGTATTTTATTTGAGCATTTGCGGATTTTGTTGGCTTATTTGCAGATAAGCCCCTGGGCTTTTGTTACCTGTTACCAAATAGTCCTCGGGACTTATTTTCATTACATTTGGGTCCCTGAGTGCCCCAGGCACACGCGTAGCACGTGTTTTGCTGGGTTAATTGCACCAGACCCCCCAGACTTCCGGGTATTTGCACTTTGGTCCTTGTGCACAATGCCCCCTCTTTATTTTTGAATAAAATAGCAAATTACCTCCAAATCCAACGAAAATTGGATACATGGCTCCTGCCATAGTGTAAAATTTTTGAGGATTTTTGGAGACATTTCTGAGTTGATTTGATATTTTTAGAAATTCAAAAACCTCCATTTTTGCTACCGTCTAACTTTAAAAACCCCAAAAAATAGTAAATAGTGTCCAAAAATTACAAAAACATTGTCTACTGTCTATTTTGTGCTTGATTTTCTAGACAATTTTGGCAACTTTTCATTACTGAAAACCACTAAAAATTGAAAAACACTTAAAAACTTATAAAAATTCTAATAATTAAACCAAAAATCCAAAAATAATAATATAGGTGCCTAAATTTTCCTTGTGTTTACCTCCCAGCTAATTTGGGGCTTCTAGATATTTTATCTAGGTCCTTTTAGCTCGGCTGGACAATACCTCTCATTTCAGTCCTTGTTTGATTTTTAGCAAATTAAATAAACATCAGAAAAATCCCAAAAATTCACCAAAAACACTAAAAATTATAAAACACATAAAAATATTTTTGTTAGAATTTTTGGTTGATTTTTAGTGCTTTTAATAAATTGTTCAAGTGTGTAGTTTCCTTGATTTTCTTATTTTCTTAATATCTTGAAAATTCAAAAAAATATAAAAACCATTAAAAACCACCAAAAATATCTTCTCTTCTCTGACTGACTACTTCGTAAGCTGTGAGGCCAATCCGTGCTCCTTGTGTTCGACCCTGATCGCTATACCAGGTTAATAAAATAGCCAGGACCGTTATCGTGTGTTTGATTGATTTTATTTCTGATTGGTGGTCTGATTTATTTTTTCTTGATTGACCGAATCCTTTCTCTAGATCTGGGTCGCAACGACCCTTGAGTGATCTTAGATTTTATCCCGGATTGATTGAGCGGATTTTTCGGTCGTCACCTATTCCCCCTCGACCATCCTTCTTCCAGTCCTAAGGTGCCAGAGCAGAGATTAGCACAACTAATGCTCATTTGACAACACCTGAGTTAGGGTCTTTTTCCTTGGTGAAGACCCAAGAGATGGCCAACAGTGAGGGATACACCGATGAGTTGCCCTAGGGATCCACATATGTACTTGACCATAACGCCATCAACAACACACTTCCAGCATCCCTAGATACCATGTAGTGCCAGATCAAAGTTCAGGGAGCATTTATGGCCAAGGTGTGACGTGTGTTAGCACAGATGCGAGCCGACCGAGCAGAGCCGCAGAGACCAGTCAGTAGAGAGATACCAATAGCTGAAGGAGGAGACGGACGACCAGAGGATCCATAGGAACCAACCAGACCGGCATGTACGATGAGGCAGTTGCACAACCCTAGTGCAACCCTCACCCATCGATGGATCTAGCTACCAGATATTTTGGGCGACTTAGAGCTTCACCCCGAACGATCTAATTACTGCTCAAGTTCCATGGGCTAACCACCAAGGAGCCGCATCTACATCTCCAAGAGTTTGAGATGATCTACAGTACAGTCCATGATAGATTCCTGGAAGAGGACACAATCAAGATGATGGCCATCCCATTCTCCTTAGTTGACAGAGCAACCTATTGGCTGAAGCATTTGGGGAAGTATGACACCACCTGGAAGCAGCTTCAGACCGAGTACTTGAACAAGTACTATCCACTCGGTCGAACCAATGTAGCATAAGCTTTGATCACCAACTTCACTATGATCCTAAATAAGAAGTTCCAAGAGGCATAGGATCGATTTAGAGAGCTCATTGATCGGTGTCCCCATCATGAGACATCCAAGCTTAACCTAGTCCTGAGATTCTTTTGTGTGCTGACACCAGAGCTGCAGGGGTTTGTGAATGACTTGTATAGGGGGTCCTATTTTGCCACGGATGAGGACCATGTCTGGATCATCTATGAGGAGATGGCAGAAAATTACACGGTGATTTCCCAAACTAGGGTCTACACTTAGGGGAAGCCCCTCCCACAGGTCATGTCTTATAAGAGGATAGCATAGGTCAATGTAGGTCCATCTAATTTGTAAACATCAACAACACAGACTGAGTCTTTAACAGTGGACATGGGGATCGTCAGCGAGAAGTGTTGAGCTGAAAATATATCTGGTCGTGACTAAGGTGGAATAAACATGTAATGTCGTTGTCCTCAATCCGGCTCAATGAGAAAAAATATAAAACCACTCAATGAAATATGAATCAATGAAAAGTAATGCGAGTCGTCTTCGCTTTTTTAATTTACCTGGTATAGCAACTAGGGTCGAACACAAGGAGCATGATTAAAGAACTCAGTAGTCAAATTTCGAAAATAAGGGAATATTTTTGTGATTTTTTATTTTTATTTATTTTAAAATTTTTACATAAATACACGAGTCAACTATGCACACACACACTTATTTATTTATTTTATTTATATAAAAATGCTCATAAAAATCTATAGAAAATGTTTTTTGTGTTTTATATGCGTTAAAATATTTTCGGTAAATTTTACAAGTTTTTCGGATGTTTTTGTGGTTTTATAAAATTCAAATAGTGGCAGAAATGATGAACTGTGCACAATGTGGAGTAATTTGCAACTTAAAAATATTTTAAGTGCCCAAAACTCCTAGAGAGTTATGCTAAAATATAGATAAATATCTACAATCTGGGAGTGAGATCAAATTTTTTGGAATTTTCTACAATTTTTTATAATTTTTCTAAGAATTTAGATATTTTGCATTTTTTGGTTTTTGAAAATAATTAATGCATGAAAATTGCATAGAAATAAAGGGAAATGAAATACACATAATATAGTTTTTTGGCATTTTCAGACTATATTTGATTTTTAATGATTTCTCAAATTTCAGGCACATAAAATAACACTATTTTTGTATTTTTAATATCAAATAAAATAAAATGCAATAAAATTTATACACAATGAAGAGGAACATATTATGAGAAAAACATAATTTTTGCAGAATTTATTGAGTAATCAAAACATTTATGCTAATTATAAAAGCCTTCTGGAATATAGGGACTTAAATTTAATTATTCAAAGTTTTTATATTAAAATATAACAATAATAAAAATTCAGTAAAAGAATCACTATTTACCCAAAGAAAGAATGTGTTGCACATGGTTAAGGCTGTGAACGGGTTATTGCGCAATAACTAGAACGTTCGGAGGCTTTATTGAAATTTTCCATTTTTTTATTTTAAAAGTCCCCTAGGGTTCTCTTCTAATCCTTCATTTCCAACCCTAAAAGGGGGCGCACATGGCCACCCCTCCATTCTCTTCTTCTCCGCGTGGGTAGATCTGGCGCATGGGGGACGACCGACGCAATAGACAGGGGGCGACGATCGGGGTCGGCGAGCGCGTTGAGCCTCAATGCGGAGAAGTCGGTCGCGCATCACAAGATCAACGGTGGGGTCTCTAGCCTTCGCGCATGTGGTTGGAGTGGGTGCGCACGACAGTTCTGCGTGGATCCACCTCAGATGGTGGTCGGAAAAAGTTGGATGGTGGCAGTCTGCTCTTGATGATGGAGATGGAGGCCATCGACTGGAGTTGGCGGCCGTGCCGCCAGGAGTAGGGGAGAGGCGACTGCGGTCGCGTAGGCTGGAAAAGCAGATGGAGGTAGAGGGTGAGCGGGTGGTAATGCATTGAGGTGTTAGCCGGCGACTGTCGCCCAATGTTTTTTATTGTTATTTTGTTATATTTTTTTC
This sequence comes from Ottelia alismoides, assembly GCA_037367405.1. Classification (NCBI taxonomy): domain Eukaryota; kingdom Viridiplantae; phylum Streptophyta; class Magnoliopsida; order Alismatales; family Hydrocharitaceae; genus Ottelia; species Ottelia alismoides. The sequence continues at coordinate 987,124 of JAZKJV010002956.1, forward strand.
TAACCTGCAGAGATATTAAAAAAATATATATTTTTTATTTTATCCTGTAAAACAAATGTTAGAAAATGAACAATTTTTTTCTTTTTTATTCTGTATCAATAGATTAAGATGCGAGCACGATGGCTTGATCTTAGCAAAATCAAACACGGAAAAATGTGAGCGAGTGCGGATCCTGCGAAATGGGAGATTGATCCGGAGATCCGGTCACTGTGCATGACCAGAGGCAAGTGTTTACATGAGGCAGAAAAGGAAAATGAGATGGAAATCGATGTCGAATCGAAAATGGATAGAATCATGATGAACAATTTGCTACGATTAAATACTACAAATTACACCTGGAATTAATATAAATGAAAGATGGAAATTAAAGTGGATCACACCTTGGGATCAGACATGCCACGATGGACTCAATGAGGATCGACTCGCTGTCACCGGATGGCTCGGAGGCTGGACACCCTTCTTTAATAAGAAGCTCATGGAGATCGGACACCTCTCCACCAAAGATTGATCAAGAGGGAATGAGGGAGGAGGATCTCAATAAAAAGATGAAGAAAAATAAAAAAGGAAATGATTACAAATAAGGAATGTTTTTATTGGTTAAATAAATAAATAAATTAAAAATGAAATTCGTAATTAAATAAATTAAAATAATTAATTTGCAAAATTTAATTACCCACATTTATGGTGGTTATTTAAGATATAAAATCAATTCTTATATACATAGTAGGTTTTCAAATCAAATAAATAAATAAAGTAAACAAAAAACTAATTTTTGTAATTATATTAATTCAATTAATTAATTTAGATATTAATTTTTTTAGTGATTTTCATGTAAGGAATCTAGTTATATACATGTAATGTATACATATAGTACAATATACACATGAAAAGGAAATTATTTTTAAATAATTTATTAAATATTATTTTTATTTTTAATAATTAAGAAAATATTTACTATTATTATGTTTAAAAATAAATATTAATAAAAATATACTAAAAATAATTGGCGAAATTGCAAAAACCACCCCAAAAAACCGACTTTTCAACCGTAACTCAAAAAATCATGAATCACATCCATTTTAAGATAATTAAATTTAGATTACAATGGAAGTGAGTTTGATTCAATTTGAATTTGTATGGAGCTAGAATTACTCTTTCAATTGTCACTTTACAGCTTTTTCTGAGTGTGGATACTTTTACACTACACGATTTTACTTTGCAATTATTTTTATTATTTACAAAACATTTTTATTTACATTTTTGTTTAGAAAATTATTTGTTTGAGATCAATTTATATACAAATAAAATAGTGTGAGTTTTGTACAAATATACAAATAATACTTTTACAAATTATTTTTGGATTTTTTGGATTAAAAACCCTATCTCCCCCTACTTTCTTCCTGACCAATCAGGTCATATCTTGACCTTCTCTCGGGGTTCGAGTCAGTATACACTTATTTCATAAATACATCCTTTATTTTTTATTTTCTTTTCCTCTGTATTCTTTTATTTGAGTATAAATTTTTTAAAAAATGTATATTTAACAAATGCTTGCAAAATGGAAATTTCACAAAATTAGTGGGTATTTACATGTATTTGACTAAGGAAATAAAGGTAAAATAAAAGAATAAAGGTGATGAATCATGGATTCATCATTCCCCTATACTTTACCTTTGCTAGTCCCTTAGCACACTTATTTAGAAAATAAGTGAAAACAAAAAAAAGAAAAAAAGAAAGAAATTAGAACAATTTTTACTTTTAAACTTATCTTCATAGAATTGTAATATAGAGCTCAGTCGTACCTTTAGATTATTAGTGTGGCAGAACCTTATTGGGAAATGGAGTTAAAACCTAACACCCTCTAAGTTCCACAAGACTCCTATTCAAGTCTCCTCTACAGTCAGGTCAGAACAAGTCTACATACACAAATTCTTATGACTATGAATCTTTACTTGTACAATGTAAGTGAAATATAGCTCCTCAACTCAAAAGTAGCAAAGAAACAACCTTTCTCAACAAGGTAACTCTAGTCCCTCGGTCTAGCAACTCTTTCCTCGAGGAGCCGAGATATTCACTTATAAGTTCAAGTACAACCAGCTCAAGAAGAGGGGATGGAGAACAGAATGGACGGTAACCAGTTTAGCTACCTATACTTAGATGCATGATCGGTGTAGCCAAATCATACGCTGGAAGCTTACAAAAATTTGACTTTGAAGCTCTTATTATTTTTTTCATTTGCATATACGCTCCGAAAGGCATTTTACTTTTCAATCAGGCCTATCCACTTTTGGAGATTCTACATTTTTTCTTTTTTCTTTTTTGAAAATATATACAAGGCGCAACATGTACATGAGGAGTTTTTTCTATTGAGCCAGTAGACTATCCCTTTTTTGAATCATTATTGCAACCCCACATCATCATGTCTTTAGACCTCAACATTGCTAGACCAGGTTGAGATGCACTTCCCTCCCTAAGGAGGATGAGAGGTTCTACCTAGATGTACTACCCTCGTATGCTACCCCAAGCCAAAAGATTCTGCCCCCTCACTACCTCCTCCATGAAGAGTTACATGTAGAGTGCTAGTCCAAGATAAGCCACGATATGAAAGAATCATGCACATGTTGTTAAATATTCTACAAAGAGTAATCAAGATAAATATATTCCTCAAACTTATTTTAAAATAATTTATAAATAATTTTAAAATTTATAGTCCAAAAAAAATTTTAAAAATATTTTTCAAACATTTTTCAAATAGTTTTCAAAAAATTCAATTAGGTTTTCAAACTACTTTCAAAATATTTTAACCTGACTTATTATTCAGTATATATAAAAGAATTTTGAGGAAATATTTGCATCTTTTTATTAGTTGATTTACTTAATTTTACAAGTATTTATATAGAATTTATCCATATTAAAAATACGAAAGTACAAGTTATGGCTAAAGTATATATACAATATATACGAGACCCCATATACGTAGCTCAAACTATTTCCTCATTGTGATCAGAGAGCAACAGAAGAAGACATAACTCGTGCTTAGTATGAGGAAGTGAAAAGAATGTTATAATAAAATGATGAATGAAAGAATAAAATCAATAAAAGTCAGTGATCCCTCTATACCTAGGATCAAGTAATCCTAAGTAAAGAAGACTGTACACAAGGGGAAAACTGAGGGTTAGAATGTACAGATATTACCTCTGCTATACTTAGGGTGAAATATCCCTAAGTATAAGCAACAAAACAGAGGTAATATAATCAAGTAGATAATCACAAGTCTAACATCCCCCTATACTTACGGTAAAGTACACTTTATGTAAAGCATAATAATAAGATGAAGATGGGGTGTTAGACAAAAAGAATGTATGATATAGACAGAATGGATCTATACAAGCAAGACAATGTTGAGGTGCCTCTCAACAAGCATTAGAGTTTATGCCCCTAGCTGGGCGCAAAGGCTAGGATAATGATGTACCAAAGTTCAGGATGACATCTGTAATGCGAATACCGTACTGTTGTCATCGTCTTGGTAGGGGAACAACGATGAGGTCAACAATGTAAACTATGACATCCAAGTAAACAATCAGACGGGTGTATGCTACTGGGTAAAGATATGGGAGAATGAAATCGGGCTCCGATAGCACAAGAGAATGCGTCAGCTCAAGATCAGAATGGAGTGGAAGGGCATAGCCAAATAAGTCAATGTGGATATAGATGGATCAGTCATGGAATCCTCCATGTTAATCACCATCTCAAAAAGGTATGGAAGGTCATGATTAGGAGACTCACTAGAAAGGTTGATATCTGATGTATGTAATGTAGAAAAATCAGTAAAATCATCGAATACCTCAACGATCGGCTCATCCTCACGAGGGTCGTCGAGGTGAGAAAACTCATACTCATGATCATAAACATTAGAAGACTCGGTATTGTGATCCGACAGGTTGGATACACTCACAGAAAGTGAAACCGAGTACGCCGGGTACATGGAATCCTCCCGTAGATAACTCTCAGGGAGTAATACAAATCATCAGTGAGGAAAGAGGAATCAGAATCGAATTGAGGATCTATGTTGCCAACTATCAGGTCCTCCAAAAATGTATCGACATCATCAAATATGAAGACACATGGATCAAAGATGGGACTATCTAAGTCTGTTAAATCAAAATGGTGTCCCTCATCAAGCTCTCTATGCTGTGATGGATCCAAATGTGTATCTGAATCTGAGAGGATCTTCTGAAGACAGGACACTGAATCAGCTAGACATGGACATCAAAATGACTGAAAGGACGGCTGAGATGTGGGTTCTTCCTCCGTTTCTTGGATACTAGCAGATCTAGAATCCAAGAATCTACGACATGAAAGTGCGGGACTGGCTCAAAATATGCCTGTAAAACCAATGGGAACTCAACCAATGTCAGGCTCTGGGAACTCACAATAGTGGTCAACATGTCCATCATCTGAAATGTAGTAGAATTCACATCCTCTGACTGGTGAGTACTATCTAAATCGACACGAAGTGCCACACACTCAACTGATGTCATATCGCCCTCGTGTGTTGTCTCGACTAGAACATATGATGAATATGTAATGTTTGAAAATGCTCCCAAGACGGTCTCAATAAATCCATGTCAGGACTGTGGTGTGAACCACCACACGAGGTAATGACTAATGCAATATGCTTTGCGATCATCCTCCTCATGGAGATCTGAAAAAGGTCAGACCTCGAGATTCCATGACCTAGAAATCTCCTCAATAGGACAACAAACATAAGACATGAATATATCATGTCTCCTAGGGGTCAACTGGAAAATCTCGAATAAAATATCGCATCAACTCTGCTCTACGATGGGGGTAAAATCTCTACAAAAACAACACTCGAAGGTCGCCCCATGTAGCAATCTTCCTCCGTAACTCTCTGTGCCATCTCAAAGCTCTAGTATGAAGTGAGAAAGGGAAGGTCATCTTCTACAACTCTCAGAAGTGATATTTGAATATGCTCGTGATCCAAAAAACTCCTGAAACTCAGTAAGATGTAAATAGGTCTCCTCGCGCACATCCCCCTGAAAACTTTGGCAGTAGCCAAATGAACTCTAAGTCTAGAATGGAAGGACTCAGTGTAGAACCTGACTGAGATCCTAAGTGTGGCTGCTCATCTCCTAAATAATGTCCAATCATCCCAAAAACATGAGAGTCTAAAACTCGCCATTGCTCACTCTCTCTCTCTCTCTCATCATGCATGGAGCGTACTGTCATCTCAACAAGGTGATCACCTCTGTCTCGTATCTAGTCAATCTGAACTCATCGGGTGTCTTCTCTTAGGATAGCATGCCTAGTAGAAAGAGGGAATGGAGAAGGGAAAGAAAGAGAAGGAGACGAGAGGTCGATCAGGGTCCCGACGTCCCTAGAAGGTGATCGAAGATGATAGGAATGAAGATAAGAAGACACAAGATTTGGCTGAAATGGCATACGACCCATCATGATGAGATGAAAGAAGGATGATGAAGGGAGGGAGCGGTAAGAGAAACAATCTAGAAAAGAAGATCGTAACCAACTCACCCCAATCACATGCAAACACAATGCAAACCCCCAATTCACCTACTAATCACAATGTGAAGACCGTGCAGATGCGGTCAATTATCTTGTCAATTTTTAGAGTTTAGGTGATCAGACAAAAGTTGTACAAACACTTAGGAGGCTTAATGGGATTTGGGCTCTACTCCTTAGTCAATACATAAGCAATTAAAAGCGAATACAATGAGGGGGTTGCTCTCCCCAAAACAAGGGTATGAATCAATTACATTTGATTTTAAGAGTCAAGTTCAATTAACAGTCCCAATTTTTAATTTTTTAATTTTTTTGATATTTTCAATGTAACATCTAACGAGTTTTCCGATTTCCTTTATTCCTATATACACAAAATAGGGGGAGGAAGACGGAAAAACTAATGCGCCATGATATCTGTAATGCATGCACGAAATAGAAGGCATACCTTGATCCAACAGACTACATGCAATATAATCTGTGCATAAAATTAAAGACTGAAAGTAAACTAACTATATGATGCATGAGGAAATTGGCATTAGACGAACAATTTCTATTGATCGTGAAGAACAATAGCTAGCTAATCGAATCGAGTCTGGAGTTCGATCATGGGAGTCACTCTGCACCTACTACAATGGGCCCTGCTAGCGCTGTATGTGACTCCTCATGATGCGTGGTCTCAAATCCAATTAAGCTAACTATTTTATTTTTTTTAGCTAGGTCCAATTACGATCTATAGGTACAGGTAAACAATTAGGGGTTGGGCATTAAATGATTACGTCACAATCAATGGAAATCCTACGTCTAGGGGCCAAATACACGAGAATTAAATAGAAAGTAATGTAATAAAATCAAAACATGAGAAAACAACAACGAGGTCCCTCGAGTGCACTGACATTCGAGAAACATACCCCAAAATGTCTAAGAGTCTAGGAAGTGTCCAAAATCTAATTATTCTAATACAGTTCAAATGTTCTCTAAAATAAAGCAACTGTCTTATGCTTTTCCCTGCTCCACCTCATATGCTGGTCATCAAAAAGGCTTCAAGTCATCCTCCAAACGTTTCTTCGCATAAAAATCAAATCAGAGATAGGTCAGAAAATAGTTGTAATATATAGAGACAAGTAAAGCGGAAAAAAGACTACTAAGCAGTGGACTCGGCAACAACTCCATTCTGTTGAGCCTAAAAATATCTGGTCGTGACTAAGGTGGAATAAATATGAAATGTTGTTGTCCTCAATCGGAACGATTGCTCAATGAGAAAAAATATAAAACCACTCAATTAAATATGAATCAATGAAAAGTAATGTAAGCGGTCTTCGTTGTTTTAATTTACCTGGTATTGCAACCATGATCGAACACAAGGAGCACGATTAAAGCACTCGGTAGTCAAATTTCCAAAATAAAGAAATATTTTTAGTGGCTTTAGATTTTATTTTTTAAATTTTTACATAAACACACAAGACACACTATGCATACACACTCTTTTTTATGTTTTTCAATTACATAAAAAATGCTCAGAAAAATCCAAAGAAAATGTTTTTACATTTTATATGCTTTAAAATGTTTTTTATAATTTTTACAAGTTTTTTATGCTTTTGTGATTTTATAAAAATAAAATAGTGGTAGAATTGATAAACAGTGCACAACCTAGAGTAATTTGCAACTTAAAATATTTTTAGTTCTCAAAGCTCATGGAGATTATTTTTATGCTAAAAGATAGACAAATATCTACAATTAGGGGCTGAGATAAAAAATTTCAGATTTTTCAACATTTTTTATATTTTTTTAATATCTTAGATATTTTTTATTTTTTTAAAATAGTTAATGCCTGCAAAATGCACAGACATTAAATGACAATGGAATACATATGATCTATTTTTTTTTGAAATTTTTAGACAATATTTGATTTTTAAGATTTTTCAAATTTCAGGTAGAGAAATGACACTATTTTTGTATTTTTTAAAATATCAAATAAAAATAAAATGCAATGAAATTTATAAACAATGCAGAATAACACATCAGGAGGAAAACATGATTTTTGCAGAATTTATTGAGTAATCAAAACATTTATTCTAATGATAAAAGCCTACAAATATAAGTTTGGAATATAAGAACTTAAATGCAATTATTCAATTTTTATATAAAAATATAACAATAATAAAAATGCAGGAAAAGAATCACTATTTACTCGGAGAAAGGACGTGCTGAGAGTGATTGAAGCTCTAAAGGGGCTCTTGCGCACTAAACAGAATGTTCGGGGGCTTTATTGAAATTTTTCCAGTTTTATTTTAAATGTCCCCTGGGATTCTCTTATGATTCTTTGTTTCCAACCCTGAAAGCGGGCGCGTAGGCCATCGCCCCTCCCTTCTCTTCTTCTCCGCGCGGGCGGATCTAACGCGTGGGGGATGGCCGGCGCAACGGACAAGGGGCGGTGATCGTGGTCGGTTGGCACATTGAGCTATGGTATGGGGATGTTGGTTGCACAATGATGCGCGATGAAGATCGACGGTGAGGTCTCTGGCCTTCGTGCGTGCGGTTGGCGATGGATCTCGGTGCGGAGGTCCAGGTGGTTGGACCAAGCGACACCGCAATGGGTGCATGACGGTTCTGCGTGAATCTGCCTCCGATGGCGATCGAAGAAGGCTGGATGGCAACGGTCTACTCCTGGATGAAGATGGAGGCCAACGATTGGAGTTGGCAGCCGTGCCGCTAGGAGCTGGTGAGAGGTGGCCATGATCGCACGGGCTAGCAAGGCAGATGGAGGCGGAGGGTGAGCGGGTCTTGATGCACTGAGGCGGTGGCCGGCGGCCGCCGCCCGAAGGTTTTGATTTTTTTTATAACCTGCAGAGACATTAATGTTCTTTTTTTCTTTTTATCATGCATCAATAGATTCGTATGCGAGCACGATGGCATGATCTAAGCAAAATCAAACACAGAAAAATGGGAGTGGGTGCGGATCCTGTGAAATGGAAGATAGATCTGGAGATCCGGTCACCGTGTGTGACGGAGGCGAGTGTTTACGTGAGGTAGAAAAGGAAATGTAGGGATCGGAAAATGAGATGGAAATCGATATCGGATCGAAAATGGATAGAATCGTGATAAACAATTGGCAATGATTAAACAATACAAATCACACCCAGAATTAATCTAAATGAAAGGCAGAAATTAAAGTGGATCTCACCTTGGGATTGGACATGCTGTGATGGCCTCGATGAAGACCGACTCACTATCACCAGATGGCTCGGAAGTTGGGCACCCTTCTGCGACAAGAAGCTCTTGGAGATCGGGCTCCTCTCCACCAAAGATTGATCAAGAGGTATTGAGAGAGGAGGATCTCACTAAAAAAAGAAGAAAAATTGAAAAGGAAATAATTATAAATAAGGAATGCATTTAGTGGTTAACTAAATACAATAAATAAATTAATAAATTAAAAATAAAATTCATGATTAAGTAAAATAATTAAAATAATTAATTTACAAAATTTAATTATCCACCTTAATTATGGTTATTGAAGGTATAAAATTAAATCTTATATACATGGTAGGGTTTTAAATAAAATAAATAAAATAATTAAATAAAAAAAATCTAATTTTCTTAATTATATTAATTTAATTAATTAATATTAGATATTATTTTTTTGGTGATTTTTTGTATATGGAAATTAATTATATGCAAGTAATATATACATATAGTACAATATACACATGTACTAATAAGGAAATTAATTTTAAGTATATATATATATTTCAAATTTTAATTTTATTTTTTTAATAATGAAGAAAAATATTTACAATTATTTTTATTATATATAAAAATAAATATGCATAAATATCAAGAATAAATAAATTTTGAAATTGCAAAAACCACCCGAGACAACTGACTTTTCAACCGTAGCTCGAAAAATTATGAAACCACAACCATTTTAAAGATAATTGAATTTATAGTACAATGGAAGTGAGTTTGATTCAATTTGAGTTTGTAGGGAGTCGAAATTGATATTAAATTATCACTTCATGACTTTTTCTGAGTGTGTATACTATTACACTATACATGGTTTTACTTTGCAATTATTTTTATTATTTACAAAACATTTTTATTTACAATTTTTTTTAGAAAAATATTTAATTTGAGGTTGATTTATATACAAATAAAATAGTGTATGTTTTGTACAAATATACAAAGAATAATTTTACAAATTATTTTTTGATTTTTTATATTATATACACTATCTCCCACTACTTTATTCCTGGTCGATCAGGTAAAATCTTGAACTTCTCTCGGGGTTCGTTTCAGTCTACAATTATTTCATAAATACATCCTTTATTTTTTCTTTTCTTCCCTTTTTCTTTTTGTCTTTATTCTTTTATTTATGTATAAAAAGTGTCAAATATGCATATTTAACAAATGCAAGCAAAATGGTAATTTCATGAAATTAGCGGGTATTTACAGGTATTTGACTAAGTAAATACAACTAAAATAAAAGAATAAAGGTGATGAATCGTGGATTCATCAAGAAGATGGGCAGCATCAAGATTATTGAGAAGAAGTAGTGCTAGGGCCTTACCCAGATTGATCAGTTGGTACGGACTTTGAGTGACATGAAGACTCATATCATGTGTCTCCAAGAGGCACAGACGGCTTCACATCACCATCTCAGATCACGGGCTCATCCCAGCAATAGTAGCTCCACTCATCCACCTACCATGTACCTCCAGGTCAACCACATTCAGGCAAAGTCGGTCCAGCTGCTGCATCACTCCTCACAGCCACCACCATCTCAGGGCACTCATATGGTGGTCTACCAGCTGGATCAACTCCTGACAGTTCTTCACCCTCCACATTTTGAGAAAGAGCCGTTGATGGAAGTCAAAAGGATTTGGTACGATCGGTACCAGCAACAACCCAAGATCCATCGTGATCACTCCGGATTCAGATGCTCTACTGATGGCACCTCATCCTAAGAACAACCTCCATCTCAGAGTGGATAGAGCAACCATCAGCAGTAGCAACCCCATCACTCCCAGCCATACTAGAAGGAGTGTCCTCATCCCTACCACCAGGGACAGAAGTAGAGGCAACCACAACAGCCTCAACAGTTGTCTCAGCCTCCCCCTCACTATCAGCAGCCTCAGCCTCATTTCCAGTGAGGCAACCTGTCTGGTTCTCATGGACATGTCTATGAGAACCCATCCATTGACAACCTCACCTGCCTACTTTCATATCAGCAAGCATCATTCCGGTGGGATATAGACGAGTTCCAGTACGAGATGGGAGAAATTATCAATGACAAGGTTGCCATACCCGCTCAGATTGAACTGAACTCGAACAATTTGAAAAGGAAGTCTGAGTATGTAGTGTTTATAGAGACTACCAATCCTAGTGATTCTTTTGGCGATATATCTTCCTATGTGTTTGATGCTGATTTTGTGACACATAGGAGCGGTTGGATGCCAGTCGACGGTGTCTTATTTGAGCGACGACCACTTAGACATTCTGGAGAATACGACAAGGAGGGTAGTAGTGCTAATGACGCTCCTGATAATGATGATGGTGGTGCTAAATCCATGAAGGATGTTGATCCAACCGATGGTACTGAGGCCGTCGTGACTCCAGATGTAGTCGATGACACTGATGCCACAAATTTTCCAGATGCTGAGCCAGAGTACGGTGTTGATGCTGCAAAGACATATGCCATGGGTGGTACTGATGCTACCACTTCTACTTCAGTTGTGTTACCATTTTTTGTATCTCAGGATATTGCTAGAAAAAATGAAAAAAATAAAAAAAGAGAAAAGGCCAAAAATATGAATAAAGTAAAGGTTTATGTATCTCATTCGAGTCCATATATGTGTTGCATGATGATCTTGGTATGTATTCCATTCCTTTATATACACATGAGCCTATTCTGACCTTATCTTTGGAGAGGGTCCAACCATCACCTTCCCTCAAGCACTCCGCTTAGTGAAGGGGAATAAAACAGAATATCCAAAAAAGACACACTAACTAGAGTTCAACCAACAAATGGTCGACAAATTTCGGATTCAGCTGACTCTATAGAAGGCACTAGAGCACAACCCTCTCTTCCAGAAGAATTTGGGGGGAGAATACTAACATCTACAGGAAAAAGAGGAATCAAATTAGAGATCCATGTACTTACTCGTGCCACTTGCTTCGCCATTCAGAACCAGTTACCAGCCAAGCGACCTGATACAATAGATCCATATGTCAGATACCATATCCAAGAGAAAGCTTCGATCATAATCTATTAGATAATGGATCCTCTATCAACCTTCTCCCAGCAACCTTACTCGATCGATTCGAGTTGAACCTCCTTTGACAAAGCAGGACAGACCTTCAGTTTGCTGATAAATCTGTCAAGAGGCCGAAGGGTTATTAAAGGATGTGGTCTTCACAAATCAGGGCCTGAAATTCCTCGTGAACTTTGTTGTATTTGACATGGAGATCCCTGCGTTTGTGACATATACCCCTTCATACTAGGACGCCTATTCTTGGCCACATCCAAGGTAGTGTTTGATCATGATAGTGGAAAGGTATACTTCCAGGTCGAAGAAAAAAGTGTACAAATAGAGACAATCGAGGAGAACAGAGCGAGAGATTCATCTTACTCGGAGCAGTTAAGCAATATAGAGAAGATGGCAAATGTAGAGCGTGATGTCCACCAGGAGTGTGATGAATCTATGATTCATAATCTTTATTTGTTTCATTTAGCTTAAGATCCCTGATCAAACACCTACATATAACACTAACTCCATATTCTTACTAACTTGCTTCTGTTTGTAAATATTGTACACTTCTTACTAATTTTAACCTAAAATAAATAAAGAAAGAAAGAAATGAAAAATAAAGAAAAGAAAATAAAAAAAGAAAGACTGTATATGCTGATCTGAACTCCGAGAGAAGGTTAAGACTTGACCTGATCGACCAGGAATAAAGTAGGTGGAGATAGGGTCCTTAAGTAGAAAATCCAAAAAAAAAAATTGTATGCATGTTGATGTAAATACTTCTCACTTATTCCGTGTATATCTGTATAAAACTGACACTAATTTATTTGTGCTTTAATTGACCTCAAATGATATAACTTTCAAAACCAAAGTTGTAAATAAAAATGTGTCCTAATGAATAAAAATAATTGCACAATTAAATCATGTACATAATAAAAGCAACCACACTTGGAAAAAACCATTGAGCACTAATTGAAAAATCAATTATGGCTCCATATGAACTCAAATTGAACCAATCTCACTTCCATTGTATTCTAAATTAAATTATCTTTAAAATGGTCGTGATTTCATAATTTTTGGAGTTACGAGTAAAAAGTTGGTTTTCCAAGATGGTTTGTGCAATTTTCCCATGTATTTTGTACAAATTTTATTTGTATATATTTGTAAATTATTCTTACTAATTATTTTGACAAAAAAAGAACAATATTCCTCATTTACCTTGTATATAATGTCATATATGTATATAGTATATGTATATAGTTGTTATTTTTAATTAACCACCATAAAAAAATAAGATTTTTTAATTCAAATAAATAAAGTGATGAAAATTTTAAAAAATAGATAATTTTATAAATAATTTTATCTCTTTTACTTTATCTCATGTCATATCTCTTATATCTTCCACCAAAAGATTCAAGAATTCATTTCAATTTTCATCTCTTCTCTCTTTATCCAAAAAATTTCAAAAATGAAATTTCATTCTATCTATAATATTTATATGGCTCCTTCTCCCTCATTCGAACTTGATCAATCTTTAGAGAGAGGAGACCAATCTCCTAGAGAAAATTTTGTCGAGAATAGTGCCTAGCCTCCGAGCCGTCCGGTGACAGCGAGTCGGCCTTGTCGAGGCGATCACGATCCATTTCCGCTCCTAAGATGAGATCCTCATTTTTCTTCTTATTTTATCTTAGTTTGATTGTAGTTTATTTTGTCGCATTTTTTAGCATCATTTTATTCATCTAGACCTTAGAATCATCACCCACGATTTATACGGCCATCGACTCGTTTTTTTTTTCATCTCATGTTCTTGATCTCTCCACGTTCTATTCTATCGTCCACGATCTCTCAACTTCAACCGCGTAGGTGGTCAGAGATCAGATTCGATTCTCCCTTTTTCACTGAATCCCTGTTCATTTTCTGATTTGTAAATAAATAAAAAATAAAAAAAATATTTGTTTTTTTCTCTAAAGTTTGTTTTGCAGGATCATTAATAAAAAACAAAAAAATAAAAAATTCAAAAAATAATTTATTTATCTTTTTTTGTTAATTCCTACTTTTCGGATTTAAAAAAAATAAAAAATTTCTTTTTACTACTGTTTTTATTACAATAAAAAATATAAAAAACAAAAAAGGGGACGATTGCCCTCTAGGCGCCGTCGCCCCCCCTTCTTCCTCGGCCGCATCATAGAGCCGCCCGCGCCTCCTTCTGCTGAGCCCTCCTCCGCAAAGGGAGGTAGCACCACCTTCAGCCGGCGTCCGACCCTCCGCCTTCGGCCACCTGCATGCGGCAACCCCTTCATCCAGTGACGGCGGTGGCCGTTCTCTCCTCCGCCGCCCGCATCGCAGAGCTGCGCCACCGTCCTTCCCTCAGCCTCGCCTACGCAACCATGCAACTCCTCACTCGATCGTGTGCCTCCGCCCCATCTGCAGTGCCTCCAGACCATCCAGGCGGCGCACACCACCTGCGGCCTTCACCGCTCCTTCTCCAGTACGGCCCCACCGCCTCGACGCATCCAGCAGCTCTGACCGCGCTCCCGTCCTCCACGCCAGCTGCCCCTACGCCATCTACGTTAAGCAGTTCCCCCACATCCCGCCACCCTCGACCCTCCAGTAGTGGCAGTGGCCGAGCCCTTGGATCCTCTTGAGAAGAAACAAAGAACCCTAAAGGGGGGTTTATTTTATTCGGAAATATTATACTAATTCCCCCAAAGTTTCCATATCTACAATAAAGGCCCTACTCTATAATAAGTCACGCACTTGGCACGTTTACTTGGGTAACTTGCATTTTCAATCCTTTATTTATTTCTTGTTATTTATTTATGCGAGAATAGTAAATAATTGTAGACATTATCTTTGCATGTGCTTTTCATTGAAATAAATGTTATTTGTGATCTAAAAATCTTGCAAAAATTATGCTATGCTTCTGATATGTTTATCTTCCTCGCATAAAATTTTATTACATTTTGATTTCATTTAATATTATTAAAAAATCAATATATGTCATTTTTCTCTATTTGAAATTCAGAAATTCATAAAAATTCGAAAATAACTCAGAAAATTCCAAAAGAAATTGGGTATTTTTATTTCATTGACTTTTAATTTCGGACTAATTTTCACGTATTAATTATTCATTAAACCCAAAAAAATTGAAAAACATAAAAAGCCTTATAAAAATCACAGAACATTCTACAACAATCCAAAAATAGTGATTTCAATTCTTATTTATAGATAATTTCTTCTATTTTTTTAAATAAAAATTTTCAGGAGTTTAGGGCACTTAAAATATTTTTAAATTGCAAATTACTCTAGATTATACACAATTTCACATTTTCTCACTGTTTGATTTTTAGAAAAATACAAAAACATCTAAAAATTCTATAAAAATTCTAAAAAATATTTCAAAACTTTTAAAAGCCAAAAACATTTTTTTTAATTTTTTCTGAGCATTTTTATAAATTAAAAATTACAAAAAGAGTTGGTGTGCTTATTTTCGATTTATGAATATTGCTTCGTGTTATTTTTGAAAAAAAATATAAAAGTTAAAAAAATTCACAAAAACCAAGGATAGTCGTCCTTTGAGATTCTTGTTTTCTCTTAATTGATTTTCGATTAATTGAATAACCCTCAGGAATTGTACCCTCCCTGAGTTTGACCCTATCTGCTATACAGGTTAATAAGTAGCAAAAAATAAAAAAATTTGTTTGTTTGTCACGGGTTGTTTGGGGATAGCAACAACCGACATATTCATCAATTACCATCCTCGAGAAAAACGTGCATCAACAAAATGGCGCCGTTGCTGGGGAGGCACGACGAGGGTAGTTAGGTTTCTCTTTTGACCTGCTATTCTTAGTTGTAAATATCTATTTACATTCTTGTCATTCACTTCATTGGTTATGTCCGCTGCATTCGTTCATTCATTTTTTATGATATTTGATAATTGTGTTTCTTACACATTCTCTTTTCTTTTTCTTGCGAGGGCCCGCGGAGCGAAGGAGGCGATCTTAGGAGAGTCGAAGCACCCAAGCGACGTGGAGGTGGCTTGATTCTTCACCAAGCCACAGGATAACATGAGAAGAGGAGAAAAAAGAATTGAAAGTGACGGAAAAAGAGAGAGAGAGAGTTTATCTTTTCTACTATTTGAACTCTTGTAAATGGACATTCATTAGTTGCGGGGTCTGTTTCGCCAAGTGCCGGTGCACTTGGGGGACCTCACCGATTTTGTTTTCATAGCCTTATTTTTCTTTGTTTCCCGCGGATTTTGTAAGCCACCTATTGATTACTTTAATTAATTTGCTTGAGGCAGGTAATTAATTAGGTCCAAACACCCTAATCAAGAACTTATGTACCTATAGAGTAGAGCGTAATTTGGACTTAGTCAAATTAACTTGTTCTTGCTCGTTAATAGAAGCTATCATCTAGGACGGTTCACTTGCATCATATAGGCTAGTTTATTTTTTTGTATTTAAATTATGCGTGGATCACTTGCATGTAGAGTGCTGGTGACAAGGTATACATCTCTAACCCTGCATGCATCATCGTTTTAATCGTGTATTCGCATTTCCGATCTCCTTCCTTGTTTTCACTCACAGAAGTTAAAAAGGAAATTGGACACTCGGTAGGCGATTCATTGAAAATATTTTAACCAAGTGACAACTACCTAAAATACAGGTTTGCTAAAGAAAACTTGACCCTAAAATAAAGACAAGGAAAAATCATTGTTTTTGGGGAGAGTAACCCCCTCATTGTTTGGTTTATATGTAGCAAGAGAGCGACCCACACACTAGGATAGAGCCATGCCCGAACTCTTTTTAGACTATTAGCTTGGGTTAGTAGTTCTCCAGCGAAGATATCTCCGGTAGCTGGTAAAGCGGCCCGCGATGTCCTTAACAGATTGAATTGATCGGGTAGCCGATAAACGGTCCGCAATTCATACTGGTTGGGAAAGATCTAACTTTGGGATCAGGCCAGTCTCCTGAGAGCATTGGGTCCCTAACATCTCTCTTTAAACCGCTATGATATATTGTATTGTCACCAATCTCTAAAATTGACAAGATAATTGATCGAACCTTTACGGTCTTCACATTGAGTTAAGTTGGTGAACCGGGGGTTTGTATTGTGTTTGCTTGTTAGTGCTAAAGATCCTTCTGCGCAGTTTGCGCCTTCATTCACTTTCACTCTTGCATTAACATTCGTGCTCTCGCATCCTCCCTATTGATTTCGAAGATATCGGGCCAGAGTATTTCTCGTTCGGATCCGCGAACTCATTCTATGCTTCGAGCAGTTCACCTTCTATTCGGGGAGACTCACTTCATGAATATTCCTCCTTCCCCACTTCAAAATTCACAACATCCATGAATCCACTATTTGAGATTGGATTTAATCTCAAATTAATATCTGAGACTCCATCAATTCTGAGCACTAATTGAGTGGCATATACATTTTCAGAATCAGAAGTCGGACACTTAATGCCATCAAAGAGAAAGGGAACAATGTCCGAATAGAGAGAGATCAACAATACCATGTTATCCTCCATTCAATCAATTCAAACACAGTTAACAGAGCAAGCTAATTTTCAGGCCATATTGAAAGATATGATTCTCGAGATGAGACAAGAAAGAGAAGACATGAGAGAGGGGGATAACAGAAACCCTAGAGGGGGGAATGGGGGAGAAGAACCTCATATAGAACCTGGGGCTAAGCCTAACTAAAAGATGCTTATAATCCAGGAGCAAGACAGAAAAATTCTTGGATACAAATCCCTACGATTCATGGGCATTTTAAGATTAAGCATACTATTTTACCTCTTCTCCCAATATTCAATGGAAATATTAATGAAGAACCTTATATACACCTCTTGCAGGTCGGTCGCATTTGTGGAATAGTACACTACCTAAATGTCCCATTAGAAGTAGTGCAGATGACCGCCTTTCCATTCAGTCTGATGGGCAAAGTTTTGTATTGGTTAAATCACTTGGGGAAGGTTGTCACTACTTGGAAGAGTTGAGATCCACATTTCTAAACAAGTATTATCCACTTGGGCGACTCAACCAAATGCGATCCTTGATTGCTAATTTCTCCCAGATGCCCCAAGAGCCTATTCACAAGGCGTGGGAGCGTTTCCAAGATCTGACAGAGAAATGCCCCCATCTTGATATTCCAAAGACCAGCCTTGTACAAATTTTCTTTGGCGGTTTAAGCATTGAGAATCAGAAGCATGTAGATGCCGCTTGTAGGGGAAGCCACTTCAACAAGGACGAGGATGTCCTTTATCATTTTTTTGAGGAGATGGCAGAAAGTTCAGTAGCTCTTTCATCTTCACGTGCTTTTCAGAAGCACCTTATCACCACCCTGCAGTACTCCACAAGAATGTCAAAATGACGGCAACACAAGAAGTGGATAAGGTGGATAGCACGGACTTAGCCATCATTGGAAACCACCTATCCAAAGTGGACATTATTGAAAAGCGATCCCAGGAACTTGATAAGCTTCATGTGATCGAGCAGAGGACAAAGAACCAGGATAAGCTGGATGAGATAACAAAGCATCTGGAGACTCTTGTAAATTCGATCAGCGTAGTCCCCAGTACGAGTGCAACAACCAATACCTCTACTAGGGAGCATACTCCTTCCACCCAGCAGAATAGTAGAGGACCATCTATAGTTCAGCATGTCTACTATATACAGACGCCTGATCAGGTTCAGCAACATACACATCAGATAGTTCCGTAATAGCAAGAAGTATCCTACATTCTTGAGTAGCATTCTCCACCTCCACCTGTCATTCAGGAGGTGAATGGTATCTGGTTCGACCGTGAGCATAACCAGCCCTGTCTGTCAGGGTAAGGCCAGTTGGGTTCACAGCAGGGTCAGAGACCCACCCACCAGTTTTAGGGAGCCAGACAACAACAGTACCAGTACCAGCACCAACAGTTCCAGCCTCAATATCAGTCTCCACCTTAGTTCCAAAATTGGAGACAAGGCCAACCACAACAGTAGTCCATGTATTTTCCTCAACCAAACCAGCAACAGACTGTATATTATGGACAATATCCTTCCCCCCTCCTACTCATTACCAGAATCCATATGGTTACCAACAACCTCTGTACTATCAGTCTCAGCGACATCCAGTCAATGAGAAACCTGAGGTCCCTTCAGTCAATCTAACATTGGACCAGCTTGCATTGCTTATAAAGAACACGAATGAACTGACTCAGCGGATCGATGACCTGACCACCACCAAAACACTAATTCTAGCATAGGTCGAAGCCAACCCCAACAATTTCAGATGCAAGGAGCAGGTAGCTAAAATCCCACCCATCCTCGAGATATGTATGTCCCTTGATTTTACATGTTTATCTGACGCCATTCATCTCAGGAGTGGTAGGAGTTTGCAACCACACCAGTTGGGATTGGAAAATCAAACCACTGAGAGAGCATCATCTTCTACATCATCTCCTTCACCAGCAGTCGAGAAGCCCAGTATAGCAGCACCCACATCTGGAGTTTTACCTCCTTCTCCACCACCTTCACCAGGCAGATGCAGATCACCATCAGCAAGGGAGAATATACCAATCGTAGATTCTTCCTCTTTACCAGGAGAAGCATCCCGTTCTATTTTAGATTCTGTTTTTTCTTCACCTAGATTGGACAACATTGTACAGACTGATTCTGGTTGTCCTTTTGTACATGATGATTCTACTTTGAATAAAGAAAATGAACGTTTGCATGTTTCTTCTAATTCTGTGCCATTTTCTTCTGCTCTCAAAGCTAAAAAAATTCAAAAACTAAAAACAACACTATATGATCCTGGAGTGGTTGAGATCTTACAGAACATCTTTTTAAAGATTCCACTCCTTAAGGCCATGGATTACATGCCTATAGTAAAAAAGGGAATGAAAGAGACATGTACCCAAAAATGTCAACCAAGGAAGAACAGACGAAAGGAAACATAGAAACACATCTTGACCATGGCCACAATTCATTCCATCAATAACCTTATGCCTAAAAAGAAAGACAAGGGAGCACCTCTCATCCGTTGCCATATCTTTGATCAAGAATTTGATCGTACTCTTCTCGATAGCGGTTCCTCCGTTAATCTCATGCCTTCCTCCTTATTAACTGAATTCCAGTTAGGGCCTCTTAAAACAACCAAAATGATCCTTTAGTTTGCCGATAGATCGATTAAGAGGCCAAGAGGCATTTTAGAGGATGTTATTGTAACGATGCAGGGAAGGAGATTCCCTATTGATTTTGTTATCATGGATATGGACACATCTGCACCATTACTCCATACCCCGATCGTAATAGGTTGACCGTTCCTCTGAACGACCGAAGCATCAGTTTATTATGGTACTGGAGATATCATCTTTCAATCTCGTAGTAACAAGGTGAAAATTGAGATGATCTATGATCCTAGACCATCACCGCCATCATCAGTAGATGATACAGAGAAAGCTATATCAGAGCCAGATGACTGTGATTTTCTTGCTGAATTCAAAGAGACAGATCTTTTCACAGATTTTATAGATACCCATGAGTTCTTTCCCCAAAAGGACTCTTTGGAAAGCGTAGTCGACATGAGTTCCCTTGGTGGTCCAATTAAGATAGTTGCTGATGAGCAGTTTGAGCAGAGTTCTGAGGACCAGATATCTGAGCCATTCATTGAATTTCCTGATTTATGCACAAATGAGAGACATCTTTCTGAGATTATTGCTGAGATATCTGAGCCATTCATTGATAAGAATATTGAACATCCTGATGAGCTATTCCTATCTGAGCAAAGATCATTAATCGCAGATCCATCAGATATTCTATTTGCTGAGCCGTCAATAGCCAAGGTGGATAGTCTACAGAGCACAGATCACATACCATCTACCGGTATAGTAGCAGAGGTTATCAGAGCTGATTCAGACCCTACTTGAGCTCAAGGTTTTACCATCAACGTTGAAATATGACTTCCTTGTGGGTCCCCTCAAATGTTTTCGGTCATCCTCAGCTCGCAGTTGACCGCTGAACAAGAATCTCACGTGCTAGAGGTTCTTGAGAGAAACCACAAGGCCATAGGAAGGAATATCTCAGATCTCTGTGGGATCAATCCAGCATTGTTCTCGCATCATATCTACCTAGAGGATGACTGTAAACCCTCCCGTGAATGTTAGCACCGTCTAAATACAAATCTAAGGGAGGTTGTCTTGAAGGAGATCAAGAAATGATGTGATGCTGGATTTATATATATCCTATTTCAGATTCCAAGTGGGTCAACCCTTTACATGTGGTCCTGAAGAAATCCGGGATCACGAATGTAAAGAATGACCATGGTGAGGAGATTCCGACCCGGGTACCTACTTCATGGCGTGTCTGTGTAGATTACCGACGCCTGAACTCAGCTACTAAGAAGGATCACTTTCCACTACCCTTTATTGATCAGATTATTGAGAGGTTGGCAGGGAAAGAGTTCTTTTGGGTTTTAACACATGTCTTGCTCATTTAGACCGAGTTCTTCAACGTTGCTGTGAGGTAAACCTAGTGCTCTCATGGGAGAAGAGTCACTTTAGGGTGACTAATGTGATTGTATAGGGCCATGTCATCTCCAAACATGGTATGGAGGTTGACCCGACTAAGATTGATGTGATTTCCAAGTTAGAGCCACCGTAGAATTTGAAGCAGTTGAGGTCATTTTTGGGACACATATGATTCTATATGCGATTCATAAAGGACTTCAGCAAAATCGCCAGACCTTTGACTGAGCTTCTGTGTAAGGAGACTAATTTTGTTGTCGATGAGAAAGTTCTCCTTACATTTAATCTGATAAAAGAAATGGTTACTAGTGCTCCTATCCTACAACCACCTGATTGATCTCTTCCTTTTGAGATCATGACGAATGCATCAGATTTCGCAGTTGGAGTAGTTTTAGGACAGAGAAGGGATGGGATACCATTTGCTATACACTATGCTAGCAAGACTCTGGATGAAACACAACGGAATTATACAGTTACAGAGAAGGAGATGTTAACAGTTGTGTTTGGGCTAGAAAAGTTCAGATCTTATCTCACCGTCTCATACGTTTTTGTGTACACGGATCACACTGCCATACGATATTTGCAAGCAAAGAAGGATGCCAAACCACACCTTATCAGATGGATCCTTATTCTCTAGGAATTCGATTTAGAAATACGAGAAAAACCTGGAGTAAAAAACATTGTGGTAGATCACCTTTCCCGTATTACAGACACAGAGACTTCTGAGCAGAACATGATTCCTATTTCTGAAACCTTTCCAGATGAGTCTATTTTGAATGTGGACTCACTCCCATGGTATGCTGATTTTGTCTCCAAGAAAGTTCCACAAGATTGGCCGAAGTACAAGGTAGACAGATTTCTGTTAGAGATTCATTATTACCAATGGGAGGGTACGTACCTATTTCGTGAGGTTGCGGATTGTATCTGGAGAAGGTGCATTCCTTAAGAGGAACACACCAGTGTACTTGAGCACTGTCACAAACTAGAATCTGCTGGCATCATTCGGGGAAACATACATTAGTAAAGGTTTTACAGTGTGGCCTACAGTGGCCCACATTGTTTAAGGATGCTACAGAGTGTGTTCGAGGTTGTATTGATTGTCAGAAAATGGGAGGAACAGTTGATTCTAAAGATACCATGTCCCTAAGATACATACAGATTTCTGATGTTTTTGATGCTTGGGGAATAGACTTCATGGGCCCATTTCCTGTTAGTCAGGGATTTCAGTACATCCTGCTCGCCGTGGATTATGTTACTCGATGGGTGGAGGCTATTCCCACCCGAATCGTAGATAGCCATACGGTGTGTTCCTTTCTCAAAATACTGATTTCGGTCGCCGTGGATTATACATGGGGATTATGTTAGTCGATGTGTGGTTTGACATTCCCAAAATACTGATTTCAGATGGGGGAAGCCATTTCATTAATAGAGAAGTAAAGAAGCTTGTGAAGGAGTACGACATTGAGCACAAAGTTGCGTCTCCTTACCACCCTTAGACTAATGACTTGGCAGAAATTTCAAATAGGGAGAACAAGATGATATTGCAAAAACATGTACGTCCAGATAGGAAGAATTGGTCCCAGATGCATGATTCAGTTCTATGGGCTTATCGGACGACGTACAAATCTCCTTTGGGTATGTCTCCCTACAGATTGGTGTATGGAAAGCCTTGCCACCTACCAGTGGAATTAATTCACAAATCTTTATGGCCACTCCGTGTATGCAATTTAGATTATGAGAAGGCATGAAAGAACAGGAAGTTGGATTTGAATAAATTATTGGAATTCGGAGACTTTGCATATGATAACTCACTTATGTATAAGGAGAAAGTCAAGCGTTGGCATGATAAACACATTCGATGGAAGACTTTCTCCCCTGATCAGAAAGTTTAGTTATTTGATGCTAAGTTGAAATTATTTCTAGGAAAATTGAAAAGCAAGTGGTCAGGACCGTTCATCGTGAGAGCTGTGCGTGACAATGGGAGTATTGTCATATATGGGTTGTGATCTGGCACACAACCATTTGTTGTGAACGGATAGTTGCTGAAGCCATATCGAGATCATTATACATTCTTGTCCATTGTGGATTCCATATCTTTGGTATCAGACAATGATCTTTTGATTCCACCTTCTGCGTCCGATACATAAGCTCACCACCTCTTGTATATCCTTTCATTTCACTCTTTCTTCTCCCGCTTTATCATTCACCCCTTTTATGTGTGTATGCTATACTTAGAATGTGCTTTATACTAAGTATGGGGGGGGGGTGAATGATTTGTGTTGTTCATATTCATCCTGTTCATCACTCTTCTTGTTCTTGCCTATACTTAGGGATACTCCACCCTATGTATAAGGGGGGTGATGTTCTCCATATCGTGTCTTTGTAATTTTGAGTTTGTACATTCTCTTCATCATTTTCCCCTTTGTACATTTTACTATACTTAGGATTACTTGATCCTAAGTATGGGGGGGGGATAACCAACTTCTCTTCTTTTTAAAGTTTCTTTGAGTCGTTGTAGCATAGGAGTCTTTTCATCTTTCTATACTTAGCACGAGTTATGTATTCCTTTGTCGCTCGCTGATCACTATGAGGACATAGTTCGAGCTTAGTATAGGGGGATGCCGTATATATTATATATATACTTTAGACATAACTCGTACTTTTAAATGTGTTTATTTGGGGGGTTGTGTATACAATTTTGTAAAATCCACATGTGTAAAAAAACAACAAAAACAAAACAAAAACAAAAAACCAAAAATCACGAAAAAATCAATAATAAAAAAAAATATTAATAAAAACACACCCAAACAAAAAAAACAAAACAAAAATTCTCTTGTATATAGTTTTATATATTTTACTAACCCTTTTTCCTTAAAAAAAACTACAAAACCAAAAATCTATAAAAATTTCCATAATTAAAAAAAACTTTCTTTCACATATGCATTTTCCTCCAAAAATCCATAAAAACTTCATTAAAAAATGTTCTTTTCACGTGTGCGTCATGTCTTAAAAAAACTCTCTGCTTTGTTCATATTTTGCATTTGCATGTGCATTTTTCGGGATAGTATTGATATTTAAACTATGTCTAGAATAAAATTGAAGAATAGAGCTTAGCTGGACCTGAATCCACCTAATTCTTAGAGCAACTTCACCAGGAAAGAGGATTTTAGAAGCTTCAGGTCTTTGACTTAATTCTTTGAGGTCTACATGACAATGTGCAGTGTTTGACTCTTAGTGTCTAACATGGTCTCTTCATTCTGGGTACAACTCTGGAATAAGGAATTAATTTGTACTCTCGCATTATGCACTTAGCTCAACTCAGACGGGATGTTGGAAGATTGTGTGAGTTTCTTTTCTGGTAGCGTAGAAATCTAAAGACTGGAGTACGAGTTGAAATAAATCTTCAGAAAAGGGATGGACGACTGGGCATAATTTTTTCTAAGACCCCAAAACATGTACGGAAACAAAAGATTCTATATCCGTAGGGGCACAACAAGATCCAAGCAGAACCACCAAAAATCTAAATACAAAGAGGCCACTACCAAATAAATATCTGACCAAAAAGGTCCAAGCTTCAAGAAAACCTGCTGATCTTGGTGGAGACTAGGCTACACTGGCCAACTTTACAAGGAGAGGTGACTACATGGCCACCCTCCAGTTCTTTTCTCCTTCTTATAACTTCTCCCCCAATTCAATTGTGAACATAGCGCGACAGACCTTAGAAGGAAATACCCTCCCCGAGGACGAGTTACTGGAGAGGAGATTTGGATGGTAGTCCGACATTCTAGATGGGAAGAGCTAAAACCTTTCACACACATGAGTCGATTGTTCAATGTTCATAGGGTATACTTTGGGAAGAGTATTGATCTAAGATGACTTCTGAGCCGAAACTGTGACATTGATGTGTAGAACTTGAAGGTGGTCGAATTTAAAATTCTAAGTCTCACAGAAGTTCCGACACACTGATAATCCGAAGGTCCGACAGAGCTCCAAACTACAATTTTTGAAGATAAGTTTAATACTCAATATTGTCCTACTTTCTTTATTTTCCCTTTCTTTTTCTTTTTCTTCACTTATTCTTTCAAATAAGTGTTTGCTAAGGGACTAGCAAAGGTAAAACATAATGGGATGATGAATCTGCGATTCGTCATCTTTATTCATTTATTTTAGCTTAAAATCCTGATCAAACACCTGCGTATAACACTAACTCCATATTCGTACTAACTTGCATCTGTGTGTAAATATTGTACACTTCTTACTAATTTTAATCTAAAATAAATAAATAAAGAAAGAAAGGAAAAATAAAGAAAAGAAAATAAAAAAAGAAAGACTGTATACAGGCTACCCGAACCCAGAGAGAAGGTCAAGACTTGAACTGATCGACTAGGAATAAAGCAGGGGGAGATAGGGTCCTTAAGTAGAAAATCCAAAAAAAAATTATATGCATGTTATTGTAAATACTTCTCACTTATTCTGTGTATATCTGCATAAAACTGACACTAATTTATTTGTGCCTTAATTGACCTCAAATGAAATAACTTTCAAAACAAAAGTTGTAAATAAAAATGTGCCCTAATTAATAAAAATAATTGCACAATTAAATCATGTACAGAATAAAAGCACGCACACTTGGAAAAACCATTAAGCATTAATTGAAAAATCAATTCTGGCTCTATATGAAATCAAATTGAACCAATCTCACTTCCATTGGATTCTAAATTAAATTATCTTTAAAATGGCTGTGATTTCTTAAGTTTTGGAATTTTGAGTAAAAAGTTGATTTTCCGAGGAGGTTTGTGCAATTTTCCCATGTACTTAGTAAATATTGTATTTGTATATATTTGTAAATTATTCTTACTAATTATTTTGACAAAAAAAGAGCTAATTTCCTCATTTACCCTTGTATATAATGCCATATATGTATATGGTTTCTATTTTTAATTAACCACCATAAAAAAATAAAAAAAAAGATTTTTTAATTCAAATAAATAAAGTAGAAAATTTAAAAAAATTAGATAATTTTGTAAATAGTTTTATCTCTTTTAATTTATCTCATGTCATCTCTCTTATCTCTTCCACCAAAAAATTCTAAAATTCATTTCAATTTTCATCTCTTATCTCTTTATCCAAATTCAAAAATCTAATTTCTTTCTATCTATTCTATTTATATGGCTCCTTCTCCCTCATTCCAACTTGATCAATCTTTAGAGAGAGGAGTCCGATCTCTGAAAAAAATTTTGAAAAAAATTTTAAAGAGATAAAAAAATTCACAAAAACCAAGGATAGTCGTCCTTTCATATTCTTGATTTCTCTTAATTGATTTTCAATTAATTGAATAACCCTCGAGAATTGTAGCCTCTCTGAGTTTGACCTTGTCCGCTATACAGGTTAATAAGTAGCAAAAAATTTAAAAAATATTTGTTTGTCACGGATTTTTTGGGGATAGCAACGACTAACATATTCATCAATTACCATCCTTGAGAAAAACGTGCATCAACAGAGTGTGACTGTATGATTACAGATGATTAAGCATTTGAAGGATATGGTAAGACCCTTGAGCGCATCACGGAAGTGTTGGGACCACATCGTATGCAATCGGGAGCGACTAGTCACACTAGTTGCTTGAGGCAGTGGAAATTAAAAAATATTCATTCAACGAAGCCACATGATCCAAGAACACTTCTCAGATCATTTCATCTAAACCACAAACAAGTATTAGGGATACCTCATGAAGCATGGTTGCGATCGAGTCTCTAAACGAAGAGACCTCTTATCTCAAGTCCAATCTGACGGAGGAGACGCTTGCGAGGCGTTGATTATACACATGCTTCTTACAATCCATGTTGATGATCCAAGCGTTGTATCTCATGATCTCGTCAAATGAGATCCGATGTCTTCTTCACAAGCGAGGTGCACTAAAGGATACAGAGATTCACGAGCAAACAATCCGACAGCATAACATCGACGCAATGGCGAGAACGATTCTCTCTAGGGCTCCATAATGGACGGCCATAAGAGAGAGATAGATGGTGAGCAGATAATGAGAGAGAGGGAGCATATGAAGTTGGTGTATCCAACTTATGTAACTTGAAGAGCAAGGGATGCCCTTCAATTTATAATATTTTGGGATCCATGGACAACAAAAATCCAATGGCTTACATTGATTTGTGATTCATTTAATGGCTAAGATTTTGTTGTAAAAGACACAACAACAATATATATTGATAAATTAATATATATGTATATATATATATATATATGAATCCAAAATTAAATCAATCAAGCAAGGAGATCATGGAATGGAGATTGCCTCACCCTTTCCTAATGAGAGTTGGTGGGAATCTTATGTAATCTCATGAGATTATATTATTGCATGGAAATCTCCAATATTTACAACAACACTTGTTGTTAATTATTCTATAAAAATAAATCAGAATTATTATGTAAATATTGCAATCTTGCCATTGAAAAACTGTGAATCACATTCGCAACCCAAAATAAAATGTGAATTAAATTTTCAATTAATTGTCCAATGTGAATCCAATTCACATCAATATTTAATTAACAAATGTAAATTATAAATAGCTCTCTCTGATATATTATAAATCACATTTATAATATATATGATTAATATGGATAATGCCATCCACATTATTCATATCCATAATAATTAAATCAGATTTAATCATCTTGGATATCTATTATCATATGCCCAAATAATATGAATCACAATCACATTGTTCACATATTTGATAAATAAATTTAATTTAATTATCTTAGATAATTCCCATTATAATATGAGTCAAATTCATATTATTCATAATAATTAAATCACATTCAATTATTAATTTTCTCAATTCTCGGATACATATATCAACAATGAAATTATCCTGAACTATTTCTAGGATAATGCACTATCTCCGTGTATACTTGGAGATAAGGACATGGAAATTGTATTGTTGCACATATTGGGTCTTGGATATTGAGATCACATCTCAAATCCATATCATGCAGACCTCTTAAAGATGATTGATTAAATCAAGGTCATTAATCTAATCTTCTCATTTTATTTGAATCACATTCAGATCAATGTCCAACATTTGAGCCAAGATGAGATCACTTCTCTATTGGAGGAGTCACCAAAATCCAGACCCATTTCATCACTCCCCAGGAATGGAAGCTTCATGGTTATACAATCGTTTATGATCACATCACCCTCATGTATTCCCAATACCTGTACACATGCATGCTGGAAGACCATGAATAAACCTGAAGTTTTAAATTTATTTTACACTTTCTACTTCAAGGTTTTTATCATTAAGTTTCTCATTTGATCATTGGGAGTTGGTATCGATCATATACTTTCCAAAAGCAAATATCATACGCAGGTGTTGATCATATACTTTTCAAAAGTATATATCAAACCAAAAAATTCAGTCAAGTTTCCAATGCGAGACGACGTGCACAGAATTTGATCTTTCCCAATATCTCATGAGTGAGCTCATGTCTTCTAGTTCAGTAACTGAACATGTATGGTCCCTTTGAGAGATCATATTACTCATATACCCTTACATGCACACCAGCGCACCGATGTATACACCTTCATTAGGCCATCAACTAATTGGTTTGCCAAATGTACATACTCAGACATATAGTAACACATCTGTCTCCAGTCAGAGGATGCGTTCCTATATCATGATAGCATACGACATTGGACTTTGGTTATCTCATTCTTGTTAAGTCAACACTTTAAC
The DNA here is from genome assembly GCA_037367405.1 of Ottelia alismoides. Lineage (NCBI taxonomy): Eukaryota > Viridiplantae > Streptophyta > Magnoliopsida > Alismatales > Hydrocharitaceae > Ottelia > Ottelia alismoides. The sequence continues at coordinate 1,016,181 of JAZKJV010002956.1, forward strand.
CTAAGTTATCTAACACCTCCGAATCTCTATTCCTATGTAGAGGACTTGCATAAAAAGGTCGGTCAGAGATCAACCTTTAGAGAAAAGATTGCCATCTCCTTCTCAGACCAGAGATCATCTCTTAATAATCATTTGACAGTTCTTGATGAGTCCTCAATCTAACTCTTTATATATTCATCCAAGCACCGGCCTCTATTATTCATTTATTGAATCAACAACTGTTTGAAACTAAGATGGCCATGGTACATAACCCTATTTGTACTAAGGGACCTATTATGCAAATTAATTATTCTTCATTTCAGATCAGAGAATGATATTTGTAATAAAATTTATTGCATAATGGCTCGTCATGGTCTCGCATGTAAAACAATTTGCAACTAGCCCAAAGATTCATTTATAGGCTAATTATTGAAACCCGCACTCATGTGACAATCGTAGGCTATTTAGAAAAATATCTAGGTAAGCTGATCAATCACTATATTCTCAAGAGACTACGCCAATTCCTTTTATGACGCTTGCATATCCCCTAGTAACATTACTCACATTCAATGTGAATGTTGCATTTCATGCAACTAATACTCAATCTTGTCAGTTATAGTGTCCTTGACACTACATCTCAGTAATTATTATAACCAATAATTACATAATCTTTATCAGAATGCCATTATTCCCAGATATCTCTATCTCCTAAGTTATCCGCAGTTTACCTTTTAGATTACTATCTCTAAAGTCTTGAGTCCTTGAAGGTAATACTTAGAGATAACTATCTTGAAAATCTTGTCCTCTTTGAATATATTATTATTACTGAAATCAAGTGTTTTATCTACATAGTATGATTAGTAACTGTTTACTACTCTCACTTCATGGCAGACAACTGGCTTTTGTGCACATCTACCATACACTTAGCTTCCCAAAGATGATGAACTAGGGCATATATCTATTCATGTCCTCAACTCCTTAAGGTACTATCCCATTAGATAGGTATGTACCATATCTTTAGGAAGGAAGTCATCCTTGGGTTTATCGAAGAATGGAATATGTCCAAGGTGTACTACAAATGTGACAGTCCCAATACGCTCTTCTCTTTGCTTCTGAACACCTTCAGAACTACTATCTAAGAGGTGTCCTTGAGATCATATCTCAAGGTATAGAATAGCCTATCTATAAAACACTTATTATTATCCTTATATCATTCCAAATGATTAGAACATCATCTACATTTAGAATAATAAAAACAATAACACTCCCACTAAGCTTCACAAGGTTCATCAAGATTCTATCTTAAATCATGACATTTATAATTTCTTCAAATCTTGTTCCAACTACAAGAAGCTTATTTAAGTCCATAAATGGAGTTCTTTAGCTTGCACACCTTGCTTTCCTCATCCATGAAGCCATGGGGATACCTCATATGAATATCCCTGGAGAGGTATTCATAGAAGAAGTTCTAACTGCTTCCCCCTTTGCTTATCTTCCTACTCCGCCAGTATACCTCCTTGTCATCCTTCCCATTCATACTAGGTCTTCCAACTAGTAATGAAAGCTTTGTCAGAACTATATTAAAGAAACTATGCGATCTTGTCTCACATATTGAAGATATCATAGTCAAGTTGTGTATCTATAGTTAGCAATATTCCAATGGGGTTAAGAATGGTTACTGAAGAGAAAGCCTCATTGCAAGAAGTGTCTTCTCTTCGGTGTATAGCTCATGGCTACGAGCCGTTCTTTGAAGGTCTCTATCTTCACATCAGATTCCCTCTGTCACTTGAAGATCCCTTTACACCTATCAGGTTTTACCCTTATAGGTGGATACTCAAGGGTCCATATACAACACTTGTATATGAAGTCTACTTTAGACTTTATTGCTAACATCCATCTTTCCATGTCATGATCCTTAGAAGCTTCATCACATGAAGTTCGATAATTTTCAGATTTCTCTGACTCATGGAATTCATCCTCAAACTGATTTGAAGATGTATGAGTATTTCATCTTTAATTGTTCTTTTAGTTTCCGATTTTAGGAGCCTCATTATCTTGTCAAGATTAAATGAGATCCTTCACTTCATTTTCATCTTGATTCTCAAGAGAGTCATCCTCTTCCTTAGAGATGAAGTCTTTTAAGAATCTCAAGGTCGTAAAGTAGGTATCCAATACCTCTATTTTCCTAATGAAGTAGCACTCTCTAGTGCTAGATTCCATCTTATTTGCATGGAACCTAATTAAGGATATATATTGTAGTCTGTAGTCTCTACTACATATATATATATATATATATATATATCTTGGAAGCTAAGAGATAATTATGCTAAAATTAATCATTGATCAAATTATGTCTCACATGATCCAATTGTATATACCTACAACTCTACTAAGTTTAGGTTTATCAGGAGGAATGAGATAGGAATGATATTCCTTTCTCCATAAGGTATTCCATTGAATTCATCTAATAGGCACATGATACCTAGGTTAGATCAAATTCATTTCATCTTTCTTCAAACTTTGATTCTAATCCAAAATTATGAATTCTTTGAACATTTCTAAGGTTTCTAAGGTGAATATAAGAAATCTCATATCACAAATAATCATGATAGATATCACATATCCGTAATGTTTATTTTGATACAGATGATCCACATACATCAATATGTATGAGAACTTGAATACCTCGGCATCTAACATCATTCCAAAAGAAGGGTGTAATGGACATTTTACTTTGAATATAATATTCATAAGTATGTAAGTTTTGAAATTTTAGACATTCTAAAGTTTCATATCTTAATAGTCTATTGATCTCATCAATAGACATATGTCCTAGGGCTTGATGTCATATCATTGTCATATGATCTTCATTATCCTATTGATCTTTTAAAGGTTTAGTTTTCAATATTAGAAATATTACTGAACTATTCATAATTTTTCTAATTTATTTGAGTCCAATAGATGTTAGATTACTATATGAAATATATCCATCATAACTCTCTATGATAGGCTTATTCTAGAATTCATATTTATTTCCAACATTTAGAAATAAACTATGAGTGTATTCTAATATCTACGTCACAGAGACATTCTCTAAGACTAAGGGCTCTCCCACTGAAAATATGAAGTCTATCTATCCAATAGAAATTGTTGCAACTATTGCATCTGAAGGATATTGTGAATCCAATAGAAATTGTTGCAACTATTACATCTGAAGGATATTGTGAATCCTCAAGCGCATCACGGAAGCGTGTTGATTGCATCATATGTGATCGGGGTGACTAGTCTCACTAGTCGCTAGATGTAGCGGAAATTAAAATTTTTTTAATCAAGTGATGAAACCACATGATCACAAGAACATTTCTTGGATCGTTTTATCAAACCACAAAGTATAAGGAATACCTCTTAAAGCGTGGTTGTAATCACGAGATCTCTAAAACAAGAGATCCTCTTGTCTCAAGTCCGATCCACGAAGATGGCATTTGCGGGCGCGATGATGAGACGCGTTCCTCCCACAATCCTCAATGAAGATCCAAGCTGCAAATCGCCTGATTTTGTCCAACGAAATCCATCGTCTTCCTTTAGAGCAAGCAGCCCCAGAGAAGAAGGAGATCTTTGAGTCGTCAAAGGCCAAGGCGAGAGACTCTCTTTCTCAATGTACAAGATAGACGACCACCTTGAATAGAGAGAGAGTAGGCATGAATGAGAGAGAGAGAGTAGTAACCTTGTATAACTCTTAATTATGTACCATAGAAAGGTTAGGTTAGCCCTCCTTATATATTAGTTTGGGATCCAATGGATCTCAATCCATGGGACACATAGATCCAACGGCCAAGTTGATCTATGTATTAATCAATGGCCATGATTGTTGTTGGTTAAAAACCAATAATAAGATAGAAAAGGATGAGATAATAAATCACCCCCAAAAATAGGGGGCGTCACCCATGGTTGACGCCACCTATATTTTGTGGTTATTAAACTCATTTTTTATTTTATCTATTACTTCTTGATAATTTTTTAATAACCATTATCACAAAATTATCCACCAAATTAATTCCAAATTAATTTGTAAATATTTCAATCATGCCATTGATATATATGAATCATATTCACAACCCAAACTAATTTGGAAATATTTCCAATTAATTAACTAATGTGAATCCAATCCACATTAATAATTAACAAGTGTTATTTACAAAGTTTCTCTCTCTGATATATATTATAAATCACATTTATAATACACAGATATTATGGATAGTACTATCCATATTCTGTAATCCTTGATAAATAAATCCCATTTAATTATCTTGGATAACCATTCTCACAATATGAATCTCATTCATATTATGCTTGATAATTAAATCTCATTTAATCATCAAGTCCTTCTTTCTTGGATACATAATTCATCAAATGAATTATTCTTGAACCCCTTCAAGAATAATGTGCTTTCTCCGCAGATACTTGGGGATAAGGACATGGTGATTGTATTGTTCCACATATAGGGACTTGGATGTTGAGATCTCATCTCAAATCCAGATCTTACGGAAATCCCATAGATGCTTGATTAAATCAAGACCGCAAATCTAATCTTCTCATTGAATCTGAATCTCATTTAGACCAATATCCAACACTTGGACCAAGATCAAATTGATTCTATACTAAGAGGAGTCACTAAAATCCATACCTATTTCATCACTCCCTCGGAATGGAAGCATCATGGTTATACAATCATTTATGATCACATCACCCTCAAGTATTCCCAATACCTGTACATCCTGCATACTGGAAGACCTATAATCAACCTGAAGATCAAGTTCAATTTTACATTTTCTTCTTCAGGGTTTGATCACCAAGTTTCTCAATCTTGGGCATTGGGAATCAATATCGATCATATGCTTACCCATAGCATATATCATACCTTCAAATTCATGTCATGCTTCCAAGGCACGATGACCATGCATGGAATTTGATCGGTTCTAATACCTCATGAGTGAGCTCATGTCTTCCGATTCATAAGTGAACCTGTATGATCCCTTTGAGAGATCGTATTACTCATATGTCCTTACCTGCACACCTGCGCGCCAGTGTATAGACCTTGGTTAGGTCATCAACCTATTGGTTTGCCAGATGTACACACTCAGACATATAGCAACACATCTGTCTCCGATCTGAGGATGCGTGCCTATGTTGTGACTTCATTCAACATAGGACTTAAGTTATCTCGATCTCTCTAAGTCAACCCTTTGACCTAACTAATATGACACCTCCGAATTACTATTCCCATGCAGAGGATCTGCATCAAGAGGTCAGTCAGATATCAGCCTATGTGTGAGAAAGGATTGCCATCTCGTACTCAGACTGGAGATCGTCTCTTAACAATCATTTGACGGTGCTTGATGAGTCCTCTATCTAACTCCTTAGATATTCATCTAAACACTAGCCTCTATGATTTATTTAATGAATCAACATCTATATGATAATCAAGATGGCCATGGTACATAACCCTACTTGTACAGAGGGAACTTATAGTGCATTCATTCATTTAATTTCAGAAAGGGAGTGAAACATCAATAACTTTTATTGATAAACAAATAAATTACAATAACATTTATTGTAAGAATGGTTCGCCCTAGGTTCACATGTCTAACAATCTCCCACTAGCCCTCAGAACCATTCAGGTACAATCCGTAAACCCATACTCATTACATGCTGGTTAAAAACCTTTTGTGTCATAGGTTTGGTAAGAGGATGAGCAACGTTGTCAGCAGAGTGATGAATCTGTGATTCATCACTCTAAAAGTTGAAAATAGAGCTTTGTCCCCGGGAATTTAGCAGCGTATTTCCCTTTATCTTGCATAAATAGCATTCATGCATCAATCCACAATATATGCATTTTAGCATTCATATTTGCATTAAATAAGAAGCCAATTCAGTTGTAAAATCCACTTGTAAAATATCCACCAATAACTCACCTAATTATTTGTATTTTTTATCCCCTCCAAAATGAAATAACACCTTCCTTATAATATGTATATTATTAGTTAATAATATAAGGAAGAAGGCCAGCTCCCTATCTTGTAAAATACCCAATAGAGCCCCAAACCCCCTGGACCATAGAATGCCAATGTCTCTCTTACAAACTCCGAATTAGGTCTACTCAACTTCAGATTAGTACACATCCAGAGACCTTTAAGATGAGACTAATTTCATTCAATTTGGAGATCGTAAGCAAAACTTGGATTTTTGGGCCCCCTTGTATACTACATATATGTATATTTGTACTCTTGTATTTTTGTATCATATTTGACCTCATCTCCATTTTTGGTCAACATGAAACTTGTAGATCTCATCGAGATGTACTACTTTCATGTTTTGAGTTTTTCTAAATTAGTCTCAGCTCGCCTCTGCGCCACTGACCTCTCCCCACCTTAGCCTTCGGGCCGTACTACCTCTAGAAGATGTAGGCTTTTCTGAGTATTTGGTTAACAATAGAGTGCTTTTTGATAGTTCCGCTCTTCAGATGAAAGGTGCGCGGTAGGTGAAAACCAGGGGCTCATTAATAACTAGTGTGGGTGAAAGAGTCTTCAGGCGCAAGTTTCCTTCTCTCTCTAAATTCGCTTTCTTTCTCAGCCACTCAGAGCTGGGCACCTGGCACCCTCTGATTTTGCCACACGACCCGCTCCTTTGCGTGCCACGTGCTTGGCATTCTCTGTCGTCCGATTATCTTTTCTCCCTCTCCGTCTGGGCCATTCAAGCCGCAACGCCTCCTGGCCCTTCGATCAGACCTTGGGCTTAATTTGGATCGTCCCTTCGCATCGCATCCTTAGCACGCCACGTGGTGAATTAGGCGTCCTCCAATCATCATCAGAAGCATCGCTTCCTGGCCCTCCATTTCGCACGATATCTGCGCCCTTCGATCAAAACCCAAGATTTCATCTCTATCGCACGCTAGCGCCTTGACCTGCGCCCGCCATGTGACGCACCCTGTGTCCTTGATAGTGCTCCGTCGATCTGATCCTCACCCTCTGCTTCCGCCCCTCTCCTGATCATTGGATGCTCGATCCAACGGTCGATGCTTCGTCATCTACCTCCCCGCACACCCCTCAACCCATGTCTTCCACTGTGTGCAAGTTGCCGCCCCCTTTCTTTTTTGGGAGCCACGCCGACTACCATCTCTACCCCCTGACACCACCACTACACAACCCGCTCTTCCCTCATCCTCGCCAATCCCCTCGTTCGCCTTAAACGCACTCAACCTCGCTCCACGATCCCCACCAACTCCACCTCTTCACCATGTATGCCATCACCTTCATCCTATAAATACATCACCTTCTTCAACCTTCACTCCTATCCGCCATCACGGAGAGAATCCCTGAGCTCCCACCTTCAAGTTGGTGACAACAATTTGACGTGACGACGAGCGAAGACCACGATCCTTCTACGGCGAGATCCACGGCCAACCTCGCCATGCCGCAGCTTCCCTCGTGAGCTGCACGAGCTCAGGTCCCCTACCAGCCTTCGAGCGACGACCTGGAAGCTCCATCTGAGCTTTTGACTCCAGGTAGACACCTCCACCTTCTCTCCGATCTTCTTCTTTATTATCTTTCTTTTCTCCAATTTTATTTGCCATCCTTCCTTTACTTCCCGCTCCGCCAACCATCCTTCGAGCTTCACAAGGGATCTTTGATCTTCGCGCTACACTCCGTTCCCTCCGACGACGCACTTCACTTCTCATCGATGCCAGCTCCGCCACCTTGGCGAAGCTTGATCACCGGACCTCCATTTCACCGCTCAGGACTCGCACCTCACTCCTGACCACTCCATGTATACGTTGCACGCCTTGGCTATACTACTAACCACCTGCAGGTACAACTCCTTCGACTGGTCGGAACTTCATCGGAGCTACCCTCGAGCTTCTCCACCACCGCAACCTAGAGCGGCTCAGCGCCTTTTGAGACCGCCGGAGGATCCCTAACACCTCCATGAGTCTTCCTAGCTACTTGGGAGCCTCCGACAAGCTTCACATATGCCCAGAAGATGAGGTGGAGTCAGGCCCCCTTCGTTGGAGCCCAGCCTTCTCTGCAGTAGGAGGCGGCGGGCCGGTTGAGGAAGAAGAACAACAACCATTCGATCTCCTTGATCGAACGGTCAGGAGCATGTCACATCACCCACGTCCCGCAGCCGTAGGATCAGGCGGATCCTACGCATCTGAGTGAGCCACGTCACCATTTCCCCCGCGCTCCAAATGTCGTTGGGTCAATCTAGATCCAACGGTCATTTATCGTCCACGTCTTCGTCTCAGGAGTGAACCACAACCATTGATCTTCATCAGATCCCACGGATCCAGACACGCTACGCGCCAGCAGCCAACTACCGTTGGATCTGCACTTGATCCACGATCCAGATCGTGCCACGTCGCCTGATGCGAGCCTTTTCCCCGACCACTAGGTTCGGATCCACCAAAGCTAGCCGAGCCTCCTTCCGAGCCAAGTCCGCGCCTCCATAAGCGCCCCAGCCTTGATCCAATCCTCCGATGTCCACCGAGCCTGGGACTGCACGTGATCTGCATGTGCGGCCTGGGTAATAGCAGCAAGGCCCCTGGAGGTTTCCATATTTGCATTCTAATCCTTGCTAGGAGTCCCCACGTGAGGAGCACGTGTTATGTGAGGAAATTGCATCCACCCCCTCAGCATTATAGGTAATTGCATATTGGTCCCTATCAACACATTTTATTTTTATCAATTTTATTTCCTGTAATTGCATATATACCCCCGTCTTTGCACGTATATTTAGGCACTCATTTTAACTCATTTTTTCAAGTTTGAAAATTGCATTGTGTAGCTTACTTTGTCCTCTTTCATATGTGACACTTGGCACATTTTTGTATGATCAGTGAATTTTTCTATTAATTAAATAGTGGAATTTTGATATATTTTGCCCATGTATGCCTCTTAATTCATAGTAATTTCTCTATAACTCAAAAAATTACCAAAAATTCACATTAGACCTAGGATAATCAGTTTCACATTGTATAAAAAATCATCTCTTTTGCACACATCTCGAGGCATGAATAAATCATTTAGTGATTCACTTAATTAATTTTTAATTGGTACATTTCACTTGGAAATTTAGGTTGATTAATTTTCCTGGATTTTTCACACTTAGATCTGTCGAGGATAATTTTGTTATCTGAAAATATTGTGATTTGATATTTATTAAAATAAATTTAGTCGAAATCTCTTTGCATCCATTTTAAATTCATAGTAAATTCACCCCGAACGAGGATACCAGCCTCAACAGCACCAACAACAATGCACGTTCTACTCAGGTCAACAGGGCCCATCACCGTCCTATCAGCAGCAGCAACATCGGCATGGCCAGCAGGGCCAGTACAGAACCTCATCCACAAGTCAGCATCAGCCAGCCCAGCCCACCGAATTAGAGTCCCTCACCTTGGCGATCCATACCCTGTCTGATAGGGTCCAACAAATCCAGAATGACTATCTGGATATGAGAACCGATCTGAATCATGTTTCTCATACCCGGGATCAACAACTGGCACCAAAGGCCCCAATTTCCGTCCAAGTTCAGGCCAACCCGAATAGCTTAACTCAAGGCCAGAACCGGCCTCATGATCATGTATACTATTCAGTTAATTCTTTATCTGAACATGAGACACTTTCATATGATAATGTAAACCATTTGTCCCTCAGGAGCGGAAGGACAGTGATAGTATCTGATCGGGCATGGGCATTGGAGGAAGAAGCCGCCAAGTCTCTATTTGAGGAGAACTTGGAGGCAGAAGAGGAGCAGCACCACCATCACCACCACTGGTAGAAGAAGAGGACTTCTGGGTCCTCAAAGAAGCAACGAACCCGCACCAGCAGAGAGTCCACCAAAACCGACGAAGAGCCCGCACCTCCATCTGAGGAGGACCGTCCAAAAGTCGCAGAAGACGCATCACTGGTTTCACAACAACATTTTTCTTTTAGTCAGAGTTAGAGTCCGAGTCTGTTTCGAAGTCCGAGTCTTGTACAGAACTCAGTTCTCGCTTTGAATGAAAACATTTCAGTTTCAGAATCTGAGTTGGTGTCAATAATCCCTTCCCCCTGAGCTCTTAAGGGTGGAAAGAAGAAAACTTCAAAAATCCAAAAAGATGACCCTGAGATGGTAGAGTTTTGTAACAAACATATCAAGGTCACAATCCCCTTTGAAAAGTACGTGGAAATGACTCCTGCGTTTCAGAAATATAATATGCACACCTACCAGGGTTAGCAGGGAGACCAAAAGCCATGTTGAGAAACATGTTCTATCAGTAGTCACGACTTGTGCAATAAAGAACTCATTTCCAAGGAAACGAAGAGACATGGGTGCACATTATGTAGTGAGTCATTTTGATGACATCGTGTTTGCACGCACTCTCCTAGACAACAACTCCTCAATTAACTTAATGCCTACAGCCCTCTATGAGCGACTTAATCTCGGATCTCTTAGGAAATCTAGAGCCCTCCTGCAGTTCACTGATAAATCAATCAAGAGGTCCCAAGGAGAATTGAGGAATGTTGTCATCAAAGTCGAGGGTCAAGAATACATGGTGTACTTCATTGTCCTAGATATGGAAACCCCTCGTAATTAGAGAGATTCCCAGATCATCCTAGGAAGGCCCTTCCTCAGGACAATGGGGGCCTTGTCTGATTACAAGATTGGGAAGATCTAGTTCCAAACTCTCGGCGGATATGAGGAACTTGAGAGGAAGCAAACAAGATGGCAGAGACCGGATTCTGAATCCATCACCGAGTACTCTTCAACCGAAGCAGACTGCGACCATGTAGACACAGTTGGGCCGTGGAGACAGAACCCAGCCAGCATCGATGAGTATCTCCCCTCCAGAGATGATCTTGTGCATGAGTCAGTTTGCGAGGTCCTCAGAAATGAGTACAGCTCAGATCCTGCATCCCCCTACATCTTCGATGACCTAGAGGCCCAGCTGGGCCTATCAGTCCTTCCCTCTTTAGGACAATCAAAATATGAGGATGACGAGTCGGATGTGGCTTTAGCCTATTGCATGGAGACCTTTGACGATCCAACTTCAGAGCTGAATAACTTGGTGGCAGAAATTACAGAGACAAATCCAGCTACTTTCAACACTGAACCAGATTCAGTTGAGCCAGATTTCCTAGATGATAACACATTACCTGAGCTTAAGCCTTTACCCACAACTCTAAAATACGCCTTCCTTGCGGGTCAGGAGAAGAAATTTCCGTTCTTCATCAGCTCGCGATTGACCGAGGAGAAGGAATCTCTCTTACTAGAGATCTTGGAGAAAAACCGCAAGGCAATAGGCTGGAGCATTTCCGATCTCCATGGGATAAATCCCGCTCTGTGTTCGCACCATATCTACTTGGAGAATGAAGCCAAACCCTCTCGTGAATTCCAACGTCGTTTGAATCCAAATTTATGAGAGGTAGTGAAGAAGGAGATAGAGAAATGGTGCAACGTGGGTTTCATTTATCCCATCTCTGACTCTAAATGGGTGGCCCCAATTCATGTTGTCCCGAAAAAGCCGAGAATTCAGATGACCATCAACGAGGATGGAGAGGAGATCGTGACAAGAGTGCCCACGTCGTGGCGTGTCTATGTGGATTACAGACTCCTGAATGCTACGACAAAGAAGGATCACTTCCCCCTACTATTCATTGATCAGATCCTAGAGAGACTAGAGGGGAAAGAATTCTTCTTCTTCTTGGATGGGTTCTCGGGCTACAATCAAGTAGCCATAGCTTTGGAGGACCAGGAAAAGACCACGTTCCCATGCCCCTTTGGTACCTATGCTTTCAGGCGCATGCCCTTTGGGTTATGCAATGCTCTACGTACTTTTCAAAGGTGCATGATTGATGTATTCGCCGAAATGGTCGGTGAATTCCTGGAAGTCTTCTGGATGACTTCTTCGTCCATGGCGATTCCTTTGATTCCTGTCTTAGGAATCTGGACCGAGTCTTCAAAAGACGTTGTAAGGTTAATCTGGTGCTCTCCTAGGAGAAAAGTCACTTCATGGTGATGTAGGGCATTGTGTTGGGGCACGTCATCTCCAAGAGAGGAATGGAGGTTGACCCTGCCAAGGTGGATGTGATCAGACGACTCCAACCACCAACCAATGTTAAGCAGTTGCAATCGTTCCTCGGGCATGTCAGATTCTATCGGAGATTCATCAAGGCTTTTTCTGAGATTTCCCGACCGCTTACTGAGCTTTTAGGCAAGGATATGGAGTTTATTGTCGATCACAAATGTCTTGAAGCCTTTAAGCTATTGCAAGGGATGATCATGGACGTCCCGATCCTACAAGCCCCAAATTGGTCTCTACCTTTTGAGATCATGATGGATGCCTCAGACTTTGCTGTTGTGGCTATGTTAGGACAAAGGAGGGATGGCATCCCGTTTACAATCCACTACGCAAGTAAAGTGCTTGATACCGGTCATCGTAACTATACAGTTACGGAAAAGGAGATGCTTGCGGTAGTGTTTGCCTTGGACAAGTTAAGATCTCATTTAATTGGATCCAAGGTTATTGTGTTCACTGACCATACAACGCTACGATACTTGATGGAAAAGGACATGAAGTCACGTCTTCTTAGGTGGATTTTGCTTATCCAGGAGTTTGATTTGGATATTCGTGATAAACCTGGAAAGAATGGGAGCAACTCCAAGATCTTAATACTTCCGAGGATTCACCAATTCAAGACTCCTTCCCGGACGAGTCAATTTTTGTTGTCGACTCACTCCCATGGTATGCCAACATCGTAAACTATCTTGTCTCCAAGAAGGTTCTTGAAGGTTGTCCTAAGAGCCACATCGACCAACTGAAGTCGGATGCTAAACACTACCATTGGGAGGATCCGATCCTTTTCTTTGAAGGACCAGATTGTGTCTGGAGACTGTGTATTCCTTAGGAGGAATACCAGAGTGTCCTTTCTTTATGTCACATCTTAGAGGCAGGAGGACACCAATCCGAAAAGAGGACCACATGGAAGGTACTTTAGTGTGGCTTTTACTGGCCGACTCTGTTTCGCGATGCCATCACCTTTGTGAAGTCGTGCCAGTATGCCAGAGAATGGGAGGAACCGTTGGTTCCAAGGATGAGATGCTGATGTAGCCTGTCATCATTTGTAATGTCTTTGATGCCTGGGGCATCGATTTGATGGGCCCATTCCCTGTTAGCCATGGGTTCGAGTACATCCTTCTTGCGATAGACTACCTATCCTGGTGGGTGGAGGCTATCCCAACCCGAGCCACAGACAACAAGACTGTCTGTAAATTCATCAGAGAGCATATCATCTCTAGGTTCAGGATCCCCAAAATGTTGATACCAGATGGGGGTAGCCACCTTGTAAATCGAGAGGTGAAGAAACTCTTGAAGGACTACGACATCGAACACCGTGTCGCTAGTACTTACCACCACAGACTAATGGTATGGCTGAGTTGTCGAATAGGGAGGTGAAAACTATATTGCAGAAGCTTGTCCTCCCAAACAGGAAGGACTGGTCTCAAATCTTGGATCAAGTCCTATGGGCTTATAGGACAACTTACAAGATACCGTTCGGAACCTCTCCATTCTGAATGGTATTCGGAAAGCCGTGCCATTTGCGCGCAGAGTTAGTGCATAAATCAGGATGAGAAATCAAGAAGGTCAATTGGAACACACACCTTGGGCAGAAGCAGAGAGAAATGGATCTGAATGAACTTGTGGAAGTCAGAAACCGCGCATACGACAACAATTTGGTGTACAAGGACAAGGTTAAGAGTTGGCACGATAGATATATCAGACGAAAGAACTTTGTTCCTGGACTGAAGGTACGGTTGTTTAATGGTAGGCTGAAGATCTTCCAAGGCAAGTTGAAGTCCAAGTGGACGGGCCCCTTCGTCGTCCGTATGGTGCACGATAGTGGATGTGTCGAGATCTCAGATCTCGTAGATGATGCACCGACATTCCTAGTGAATGGACAACTGTTGAAGCACTTCATCGAATCTAATCTGCAGTTAGTCCATGTCTAGGAGATTGTATTCATGCGCGAGACAGATTCAATAGATACACATCGAGCCGCGCATGAGACCTTGCAGCAGTGAGCTCTAGCCATCAGCAACATCTTGAATGATTCAGACTGACACCCTTGTATATACCCATCATTCATGTACATTCTGTCCTTTTTCCCCCGCGACTCTAGTAACTCATCCCAGCTTCATTGATCACCATCTTGGACTATACTTAGGATGACCATATCCTAAGTATAGGGGGGATGAGCCACCTGAGTTTGTTCTCTGTACATCCTCCAGATCACATTGGTCCTCATACTCACTCCAGTCCTATACTTAGGCTGACCTGAGCCTAAGTATAGGGGGGACCGATGCTAGCCTTGTATATATTCATCCACTTCTCTTCTTGACCTCGTCTGCCCCATTTTTTTGACCTTCTTCTATACTTAGGCTGCCAGAGCCTAAGTATAGGGGGGCAGGATGACTTCTTTGCGCTCATTTTAGTTCTCTTATGCTTAGCAGGAGATATGTCTTTTTCCTCACTTTTCGTGCTCTGAGGACATAACACATGCTAGGTATAGGGGGTGTGTATATATTACATATATACTTTACCCATAGCTCGTACTTTCACATATTTTTGTATATATTACACAATAATTACGGGCTGGATAAAATTTAGAGAAATATTTTTGTAAAATACACTTGTATAATTTGTATAATACTTAAAAACTCTTGAAAATTGTTGTAACACAGGAGGTTTACCAAAGTTTTGAAAAATAAATAAATAAATAAATAAATAAATAGGCTTCTTATTTACTCTTGCATATCATATCTACATAAGAAAAGAAAGAAAAAGAGTCTTGCATTTCATCTACATAACATGTCATCTGCACCTCTCATCTGCATATCTTGCATATGCACGGTGAAAAGCTAGTGGGTTCTGAACCAAGTTATGAGTAGATGTTGAGGATGTACTTGATTTAGCCTTAATCCACCTAATTTCAGAGGAACCTTATAGGAACTAGAGTTAAGATTTCTCAGGTCAAGTGACTTAAATCTTTGAGTCTGCAAGTCTATGTTCACATGTCATCTTAATCAGTTTAAGTAGAATATCTTGTGCATAGGCATGATTCTTTTAGATAATGACCTAACTTGGACAAGCACTATCCACGTAGCTCTTCATTGATGAGGTGGTGAGGAGGTAGAATCCTTTAGCTTGGAGTAGCACATGGGTGGAAACATCCGTCCTCCTCTAGGGAGGGTAGTGCATCTCAACCTAGTCTGGTGGTGTTGACGTCTGAGGACAGGACGATGTGGGTTGCAATAATGCTTCAAAAGAGGGATAGTACACTGGCTCAAGAGGAAAAACTCCTGATGTACATGCTGCACCTTGTATATAGTTCGAAAAAAGCAAGAATTCCAAAAAAGGTAGACATGCCAGATATAAAATAAAATACCTGTCGGAGTATGTTTATCATCAAGAAGTCTACAGCTGGATGACTTGGCTACAGTCAGGCATCCTGGGATAGGTAGCTACGCTGGATACCGTCCATTCTTTCTCCACCCCCTCCTCTTGAGCTGGTCACACTTGAACTTAGAAGGGAATACCCCGCTCTTCGAGGAAATAGTTACTAGACCGGGGTATGTGAGTTACCTTGTTAGAGGAGGCTGTTTTTGATCCATTTCTGATGTGAAGAGTTACATTTCACTTACATAGTACACGTAAGAATCATAGTCATCAGAAATTTGTGTTTGAGGATTTGTTCTGACATGACTATTGAGGAGCCTTGAATAGAAGACTTGTGGAACTTGAAGTCTGTTAGGTCTTAAGTTTAGATCCCAATGAGGTTCCGCCACACAATTAATACAAAGGTTGGGTCAAGCTCCATTTCCAACTTTTGTTCATGACCTTGGTATGGAATCCAAAATCATTTCACTCTTGCATTTCATTTTAGTTGCTCAGGGACGAGCAAGGTTTAAGTATAGGGGTTGATGAATCTGTGACTCATCACTCTTAAAGTTGAAAATAGAGCTTTGTCACCAGGTATTTAGCAAAATATTTCCCTTTATCTTGCATAAATAGCATTCATGCATCAATCCACAATATATGCATTTTAGCATTCATATTTGCATTAAATAAGAAGCCAATTCATTTGTAAAATCCACTCGTAAAATATCCACCAATAACTAACCTAATTATTTGTATTTTATATCCCCTCCAAAATGAAATAACACCTTCCTTATATTGTGTATATTATTAGTTAATAATATAAGGAAGAAGGCCAGCTCCCTATCTTGTAAAATACCCAATAAAGCCCTAAACCCCCTGGACCTTAGAATGCCAATATATCTCTCTTACAAACTCCGAATTAGGTCTACTCACCTTCAAATTAATACACATCCAGAGATCTTTAAATGAGACTAATTTCATTCAATTCGGAGCTCGTAGGCAAAACTTGGGTTTTTGGGCCCCCTTGTATACTACATATATGTATATTGGTACTCTTGTATTTTTTTATCTTATTTGACCTCATCTCCGTTTTTGGTCAAAATGAAACTTGTAGATCTCATCGAGATCTACAACTTTCATGTTTTGAGTTTTTTTCCAAATTCAGCCTCCTTCTGTCTCTAAATTCGCTTTCTCTCAGCCACTCAGAGCTGGCCACGTGGTGCCCTGTGATTGCGCCACGCGGCCCGCTCCTTTGCGTGCCACGCGCCCGGCCTTCCCCGCTGTCCGATCGCCTTTTTTCCCTCTCCATCAGGGCCATTCGAGACGCAACACCTCTTGGCCCTTCGATCAGACCTTGGGCCAAATCTGGATCGTCCCTTCACGCCGCATCCTTAGCACGTCACGTGGTGCATTAGGCTCCCTTCGATCATCACCAGAAGCATCGCATCCTGGCCCTCCATCTCGCATGATATCTGGGCCCTTCGATTGAAACCCCTGATTTCATCTCCGCCGCACGTTAGCGCCTCGACCTGCACCCGCCACGTGGTGTGCCCTGTGCCCTTGATCGTGCTCCGCCGATTGATCCTCACCTTCCGCTTCCGCCCCTCTCCTGACCGTTAAATCGCTCGATCCAACGGTCGATGCTTCGTCGTCTACCTCCCGCACACCCTGTAACCCATGTCTTCCATCGTGCGCAAGGGGCTGCCCACTTTCTATTTTGGGCACCACGCCGACTACCATCTCTGCCCCCTGACACCACCACTACACAACCCACTCTTCCCTCATCCTCGCCAATCCCCTCGTTCTCCATAAATGCCCTCAACCTCGCTCCACGATCCCCACCAACTCCACCTCTTCACCATCTATGCAGTCACCTTCATCCTATAAATACATCACCTCCATCCACCATCACTCTTGTCCGCCATCACAGAGAGAATCCCCGATCTCCCACCTTCAAGTTGGTTGACGAGCGAAGACCGCGATCCTTCTTCGGCGAGATCCACAGCCAACCCCGCCGTGCCGTAGCTTCCCTTGTGAGCTGCACAAGCTCTGGTCCCCTACCAGCCTGCGAGCGACGATGCAGAAGCTCCATCCGAGCTTCTGACCCCAGGTAGACACCACCACCTTCTCTCCGATCTTCTTCTTTATTTTCTTTCTTTTCTCCGATTTTATTCGCCGTCCTCCTTTCACTTCCCGCTCCGCCAAACTTCCTCTAAGCTTCGCAAGGGAGCTCTGATCTTCGCTCTACACTCCGTTCACACCGACGACCCACTTTACTTCTCATCGACACCAGCTCCGCCACCTTGGCGAAGCTTGATGACCAGACCTCCATTTTGTTGCTCAAGACTCGCTCCTCACTCCCGACCACTCCACGTACACGTTGCACGCCTTGGCTATACTGCTAACCACCTGCAGGTGAACCTACTTCGACTGGCCGGAACTTCATCGAAGTTGCCATCGAGCTTCTCCGCCACTGCAACCCAGAGCCGCTCAGCCACTTTTGAGACCGCCAGAGGATCCCCGACACCTCCACGAGTCTTCCCAGCTACTTGGGAGCCTCCGACGAGCTTCACCAATGCCCAGAGGACGAGGCAGAGTCAGGCCACATTCGCCGGAGCCCAGCCTTCTCCGCTGCAGGAGGCGGCGGGCTGGTTGAGGAAGAAGAGCAGCAACCGTTCGATCTCCTTGATCGAACGGTCAGGAACACACCACGTCGCCCACATCCCACAATCGTACGATCAGGCAGATCCTACGTATCTGAGAGAGCCACATAACCGTTTCCCCCAAGCTCCAGATGTCGTTGGATCAATCTAGATCCAATGGTCATTGATCGTCTACGCCTTCGTCTTAGGAGCGAACCACAACCGTTGATCTTCATCAGATCCCACGGATCCAGATATGCCACATGCCAGCAGCCAGCTACCATTGGATCTTCACTTGGTCCACGGTCCAGATCGAGCCACGTCGCCTGATCTGAGCCTCTTCCCCGACCACTAGACTCGGACCCACCGAAGCTAGACGAGCCTCCTTCCGAGCCAAGTCCAAGCCTCCAAAAGAGCCCGAGCCTTGATCCAAGCCTCCGAAGTCCACTGAGCCTGGGACTGCACGTGATCTGCATGTGCGACCTGGGTAATTTGTAGCAAGGCACTTGGAGATTTCCACATTTGCATTCCAATCCCTGCCAGGAGCCCCCACGTGAGGAGCACATGTTCTGTAGAAAAATTGCATCACCCCCTCAGCATTATAGGTAATTGCATATTGGTCCTTGTCAGCACGTTTTATTTTTATCAATTTTATTTCCTGTAGTTACATTTATAACCCCATCTTTGCACGCATATTTAGGTACTCATTTTTCAAGTTTGAAAATTGCATTGAGTATCTTACTTTGTCCTCTTTCATATGTGACACTTGGCACATTTTTGTATGATCAGTGAATCTTTCTATTAATTAATTGATGGAATTTTGATATATTTTGCCCATGTATGCCTTTTAATTCATAGTAATTTCTCTATAGCTCCAAAAATTACCAAAAAATCACATTAGACCTAGGATAATTAGGTTGACATTGTTTAAAAAATCACCTTATTTGCACACATCTCGAGTCCTGAATAAATCATTTAGTTATTTACTTAATTAATTTTTAATAGGTACATTTCACTTCGAAATTTAGGTTGATTAATTTTCCTGGATTCTTCACACTTACATCTATCGAGGATAATTTTGTTATCTGAAAATATTTGATTTGATATTTATTAAAATTAATTTAGTGAATCAATTTGTATACATTTTAAATTCATAGTAAATTCATCCAGTGTCAGAAAATTCTAAAAAACTTAGTATAACTTCAATTCATCATATTTCACCACCTAGCCAAGTTTCATAATTTTTGGAATCAATTTGACCATATTTTTGAATTAACTGGTAAACTGGTCCGATTGTGCATGTGTCTTTTCCTTCTTGCATAAAAAATCGAAAAAGACAAAAAAAATCATCCCCTGGAAATCAAACTTTGGAACTTGCTTAAAATCTACCTGAGGAGACAGTTGCCTCCCTGAGTTCGACCTTAGGCTTGCCCAAGTAAAATAAATTTGCCACTCGTGATTAATTTAACTTTAATTAAAAGTGGTTTTTGATCTGCTCTTATTATCCGACTGCAACGAACAACACAACGATTAATTTGACCATTAACTTGATCGAATTAGTAAGGGTAGTAAGACACATTTCACAGAGGCCATCTTGGTGATGACGATGTCACCACACTTTTGAATCTCCCGAATGATGTGGTATTTCCTTTCCACGTGCTTGCTCTTTTGATGCCATCTAGGTTCCTTTGCATGGGTAATGGCTCCCGCGTTATCGCAGAGTAACGTGATGGGAGTATCAAAGGAAACTATGCCAAGCTCCAAGATGAACTTGCGCAACCACACTGCCTCTTTTGCATCATCCAATGCGGCAATGTATTCGGATTCTGTTGTTGAATCTGTCGTATTGTGCTGCTTTTTGCTTCTCCAGCTCACAACACCACCGTTCAACAGGAATACAAACCCTGATGTTGACTTTCGATCATCAATATCCGACTGGAAGTCTGAATTTGTATATCCCAAGACTTGGAGATCACCATCCCCATTGACCAAGATGTAATCTTGCGTCCGTTTTAGATATTTGAATACTGCATTCCAGTGTTTCTCTCCATAGCAGGATTGGTAACGACTTACCACTCCCACAGCATGACAAATGTCTGGCCTAGTACGCATCATGGCATGCATCAAGCTTCCTACAACTGATGCATAGGGGCATCCAGCCATGGCCTTCTTTTCCTTAACACTTTGAGGAGCCATCCCTTTAGACATATGGATACCATGTCCTAAGGGGAGGAGTCCTTTCTTAGAGGTATCCATACGGAATCGTTCAAGAATCTTCTTAATGTATCCATGTTTTGATAATCCCAATATCCTCTTTTCTCGATTTCTGAACAACTTCAGGCCTAAGATGTAAGAGGCTTCTCCAAGATCTTTCATCTCCAAGGTATGGGACAACCAAATCTTCACATGGTCACCATTCATGTATCATTCCCAATGATAAGGATATCATCTACGTAAAGCACGATGAACACAATGGCGCTCCCACTGAGCTTCTTGTACACACAAGGTTCATCAGGATTCTGCACACAATCATAACTCTTTATGGTATCCTCATATCTGATGTTCCATCTACGGGAAGCTTGTTTGAGCCCATAGATGGATTTCTTCATCTTGCATACTTTTCCATCCTCAACTATGAATCCCTAGGGCTGCTCCATAGAGATATCGTACTCGAGGTATCCATTGAGGAAAGTCGTCTTGACGTCCATCAGCCAGATGTCGTAGTCAAGAGATGTAGCTATACCTAGCAGTGTCCTGATGGACTTAAGCATGTCCACAAGAGAGAATGTCTCATCGTAGTCGATGCCTTCTCTCTGTGTGTAGCCCTTGGCCACGAGCCGTGCCTTCAAAGTCTCTACTTTCCCATCAGGTCCCCTCTTTCTATTGAAGATCCATTTACACCCAATGGGTTTTTCCCCTTTAGGTGGATCATCTAGGGTCCATACACCATTCTTATGCATAGAGTCAATTTCTGACTTCATTGCTAGCATCCATCTATCCATGTCATGATCTACGAGTGATTCATCAAATGAAGAAGGATCATTGTCAGTCTCACCTGACACATGGAATCCATACCTTTCAGGTGGAGCAACCACCCTCGAACTCCTTCGAAGAGTTATGGGTGTTTCATCTTTATTTATCTCTTAAGTTTCTGGTTCAGGAATCTCAGAATCCTCAGGGGATTCAATGTGTTCCTCTACTTCATTTCTGTCTTGACCTTTAAGGAAATCATCCTCCAGAAATTTTGCATCCCTAGAGACAAAAAACTTTTGGGTCTCAGGGTCATAAAGTGTTGGACATGTGAGCCCACGGTGAGCCATTATGCAATAAGTGTTATTGCAAATATCATTCCCTAATCTGAAATGAAGAATAAATAATCTGCATAATAGGTCCCTCTGTACAATTAGGGTTATGTACCATGGCTATTTTAATGATCATACAGCTCTTGATTCAATTATTGAATCATAGAGGCTAGTGCTTGGATGAATATCTAAAGAGTTAGATTGAGGACTCATCAAGCACCGTCAAATGATTGTTAAGATGTGATCTCCAGCCTGAGTAGGAGATGGCAATCCTTTCTCACATAGGCTGATATCTGACCGACCTCTTGATGTAGGTCCTCTGCATAGGAATAGAGATTCGGAGGTGTCAGATTAGTTAGGTCAAAGAGTTGACTTAACGAGATCGAGATAACTTAAGTCCTATGTTGAATGCTGTCACAGCATAGGCACGCATCCTCTGACCGGAGACAGATGTGTTACTATATGTCTGAGTGTGTACATTTGGCAGACCAATAGGTTGATGACCTAACCAAGGTCTATACACCGACGTGCTGGTGTGCATGTTAGGGCATATGAGTAATACGATCTCTCAAAGGGATCATACATGTTCACTACTGAACCGGAAGACATGAGCTCACTCATGAGATATTGGGAAGAATCAAATTTCGTGCACAGTCGTCTCGCTTTGGAAGCTTGACTGAATTTGTAGGTTTGATATATACTTTTGGAAAGTATATGGTCAAGATCTAGGTATGATATATGCTTTTGGAAAGTATATGATTGATACCAAATCCCAATGATCAAAATGAGAAACTTGGTGATCAAACCCTGAAGAAGACAGTGTAAAATAGATCTTGATCTTCGGGTTGACCATGGATCTTCCAGTATGCAGGATGTACATGTATTGGGAATACCTGAGGGTGATGTGATCATAAACGATTATATATCCATGATGCTTCCATTCCGAGGGAGTGATGAAACATGTCTGGATTTTAGTGACTCCTTCCAGTAGAGAAGTAATCTAATCTTAGTCCAAGTGTTGGATATTGGTCTGAATGAGATTCAGATTCAATGAGAAGATTAGATTTGTGGTCTTGATTTAATCAAGCATCTGTGGGAGGTCCGTAAGATCTGGATTTGAGATGAGATCTCAACATCCAAGTCACTATACGTGGAATAATACAATCGCCCTTTCCTTATCTTCAAGTATCCGTGGAGAAAGCACATTATTCTTGGAAGGGTTCAAGAATAATTCATTTGATGAAATGCATATCCAAGCAAGAAGGACTTGATGATTAAGTGAGATTTAATTATCAAGCATAATATGAATATGATTCATATTATTATCCAAGAAGAAAAACTTGATGATTAAATGAGATTTAATTATCAAGCATATTATGAATATGATTCATATTATTATCCAAGATAATTAAATAGGATTTAACTATCAAGGATTAGAGAATGTGGATAATACTATCCATGATATATGTGTATTATAAATATGATTTATAATATATATATATATAAGAGAATTAATGTAAATAGCATTTTTTAATTAATAGTGTGAATTGGATTCACATTTGTTAATTAATTGGAAATGCAATTTACAAATTTGTTTGGGTTGTGAATATGATTCACATAATGTTCAATGGCATGATTGAAATATTCACAAATTAATTTGGAATTAATTTGGTGAATAATTTTGTGATAATTGTTATTACAAAATTAATTAAGGAATAATAAGATAAAATAAAAAGGAGGCAAAATAACCACAAAATTCATAGGTGGCGTCACCTATGAATTATTCATAGGGGACGTCCCCTATAATCAAGGGTGGTTGGTTGACTCTCTTTTTTGTTATCACATTATCTTTTAATTAGTTAAATTAAATTACATTGATAATGTTGCAACATATTTTAATTTAAATTAATATTGTTGGTTTTTAACCAACAACAATCATAGACATTGATCTTACATAGACCAAGCCTAGCCGTTGGATCTATGAGTCCATGGATTGAGATCCAATGGATCCTAAACTAATATAAAAGGAGGGCTAGGGTAGCCTTCCATGGTACATCATCTAGAGTTGTAGAAGACTACTACTCTCCCTCTCTCCCTCTCATTCTCCTGTGGGTTCTATCTTAATATCCAAGTGGCCGTCCACTTTGCATATTGAGAAGGAGAGCATCTTGCTTCGCCTTCAACGCTTGGATCTTCATCAAAAGATTGCGGGAAGGACGCGACTCATCATCGTGCCCGCAAGTGTGTTCTTCGTGGGTCAGACCTGAGACAGGAGGATCTCTACTTTGGGATCTCGCGATCACAACCACGCTTCAAGAGGTATTCCTTGTAATTTGTGGTTTGATGAAACGATCCGAGAAGTGTTCTCGTGATCATGTGATTTCATCTTTAAAGTTAAAATTTTAATTTCCGCTGCATCTAATATCTAGTTCGACTAGTTACTCCGATTGCATACGATGCGATCGACACGCTTCCGTGATGCGCTTAGGGTGCGTTTGGTACGCGGGTTAAGGCAGGTTAATCTGGTAGAGGGTAGCCTATTTTTGAGTTTTGGTGTTTGGATAGAGGGTTAAACTGGGGGTGGGTTAGAAGTGGGTTTGTTGTGATATGATTGTATTGGAATTTGAAAAAGTGAGTAGTTATTGTAATGTGATTGTATTGATGTTTGGAAAAGTAGGTAGAAGTGGAGTAGTTTATAATTTTTATATGATATGATGGTATAATATATTATTTTTTGATAGGATTGATGATGTAAAATTGATTTATTTAATTTTTTAAAAAAGTAATAAAGTGGGGCCCACGAAGAGAGAAGGGGATGTGGGTTAAGGGGGATAAACTTGGCAAACCTGCCGGTAACCCATGTACCGAACAGGGCCTTAAGGATTCTCAATATCCTTCAAGTGGTATCAGAGCCAGGTTGAATAAGGTTTTGGATATGATCCATAGACCTTAGACGATTTCGTTCTTGAAAGGGTTGCGAAATTTTTACTGCATTTCAATTTTCGCACCTCTGTCTAATTGAATTTTTCAGTACTGTTTAAAATGTTTAAACACGAAATTTTCAATTGTATTTTATTCCCCATTATTTAAGGAAACCATAGGATTTGAGTTTGTGAAATTTGGACTTCATTTGCTCAAGATATGACTTTTTGAATATGCCTATATTCACTGTTGCGGGAACTGCGGATCTGAACGTGATTAATGAGATAATTACGGTTTTGACACGCCTCGAAATGCGTGAATTATCACTTGGGTTCTTTAATAAATCAAATAAGAAATTTTTGGAAACTGAGTTTGCATTTTTTGGATTTAAAATGATCAAGATAAGATAATTTTAGTGATTGGGGGTCACTGCTGGAAATTAACATTTTTTTGATCATGAACCTTGTGATAAGTCATTCAATCATCGTGATGAAAAGTAATTATTAATTTTCTGGAATAATTAGTGATAAATATTTGTGAAATATTTAAAGAGATAATTATTTCATTGAATGACATTTTCTTAAACCACAATGAATGACATTGGGGTCGTGGGTTGCAACGTATGTGATCCGTCCCACTCTCGTCGGTACTGGCCATGACAACGGGTAGGGACTGTATAATGCCAGAGAAAGTCAATGCGTATTTATCTAATTATTAAAATTCGAATAATACTTACTTTGAGAATATACCTACTATTCAAGTAAAAGACATGTTTGTTGACTGATGATTGGATTAATGATTAATTTAATATGATTAAATTAATTATATCCAATAAACACTCTATTTTTAATAGATGTGTATTTCCCTTGGAAGAATTAATTATGCGAATGTGATTCACGATAACTAATTATAAAATTTGAATATGAGGTGGAGGATCACATAAGTGACATCCATGGTCTCCCATCAAGGCAAAGGGTTTCCGTCGCCAGGGATTGTATGTAGGAACGCTTATCCGAAGTGACAGCTCCTGTATGCAAGCGCATCTGGATCGGGCTCTATGCTTCTCGAAAGAGTAAGGTCGTATGCGTAGTGACCCCAATATCGAGTCCTCATATTATTGGGGTGATATTGGATTGCGCATAGCGAGTTCTAATCCTGTTGACGGTTGGTTCAATTGGCAACGGGTCAACGTCATCTTAGGAGTGGTGGGCCCGGGTGTTAAAGACCAAATTGGGAATGCAAGTTGGACTTGCAAGGAGGAATGAGTTCCCGCTTCTTTTTATCGGTGTCGTAAGTTCTCATATTATTGGGATGCGACAAAGATAGGAAAGGAGATCTCATATCTTGCTACAGATATAATGGTAAGAATATCTCTTACATTGAAAGTGATTAAGGGAATGAACTTTTAGTGTTGACAAGGCAAGACAACTTTGATATAAAAATTCCTAAATCAAAGTAAAATGTGTATATATAATTTATACACACTTATGCAAACTTCTTATTTCAGATAATCCTTCATTAAACCCACTCAATGTTATACTCAATGATAACCAGTAAAATATCTTGGATTGGACTCATGATCCAGATACTGTACTTCCAATTGGACACATAATGTATGTGGTTGCAATGTGCAAGATTCCTCAACATAATGAGGTATGACAATTAAATAAGACAATAAGACATCACCTTAGGTTTTGTATGTCTCTATAGTCTTGATCTTTCATCGAGTGTACTTTGGAAGTGACATGTCGACGGTGATCGTAATTGTCGAATAATCCTTATAAAATAAAATAAGATATTTTGGCATACATATGTGCTCTATACATTTAATCATAATTGACATGGTTCTCTACATTATGCAGAATGGTGGCTCGAAAGAGATGATGCATTTAAAATGTTTGAATACCTACCTGAACCTAAGTCTCTAAGAGTTAAGATGTATGTAGATATGGTGAGTGTCATCATTCTACTGTCTATACTCTAGTCATTCATGAAGATTCATAATATTCATATTGTATGAATTTACTGAAGCATGTATAAATGTTGAAATGCTCTTGTATTGAAATCCTTTGAATTCAACATAAGAGATTCTTTGTCTTGAACAATGGTTGTTTATAGATGGAGAGAGCGCAGTGGAAGCATGGGTCGGACCCGAGTAAGAAGGAAAGTCAAAGAGTTTACCTACTTCAGTGACTTCCATATGACATCCAAAGAGTTGGATGAATGCCAATACTGCAATAAGTTGATGTGTTGATAGTATGACTATCAAGTCTATCTAAAATCCTTAGTGAAGGACTCAGATAAAGCATCAGAATAATCTACATATAATCATTGACTCTGACTTTCTTATTTCATAAGATAAAGTCTGATAATTGTATCCCAATCTTCTAATGATATTTGCAATTGGTTTCATATATATATATATATATATATTAGAAGATTAGAAATTTGATCTTAAGGTTTAATAGTCATCTACATGGATATTGATGTAATTGTTGCAACAATCTCTGTTTGATAGACAGACTTCATATTTTCAGTGGGAGAGCCCTTAGTCTTGGAGAATGTTTCCATGACCTAGATGTCAGAATACACTCATTGTTTGTTTCTAAATTTTGGAAATAAACATGAATTCTGAGATAGAACTATCATAAAGAGTTATGATGGATATATTTCAGATAATAATCTAACATCTAGTGGACTATACAAAATTAGAAAAATTAATGAATGGTTCATTAAGATTTCTAATACTGAAAATTAAACCTTGATAGATCAATAGGAGGATGAAGATCATTTGACAATGATCTGGCATCGAGTCTTGGATATATGTCTATTGATATGATCAATAGACTAATAAGAGATGAAACTTTAGAATGTCTAAAATTTCAAATCTTACATACTTGTGAATATTCTATTCAAAGTAAAATGTCCAATACACCCTTCTTTGGGAATGGTGTTAGATGTCGAGGTATTCAAGATCTCATACATATTGATGTATGTAGATCACCTATATCATAGTAAACATTATGGATATGTGATATCTATTGATAATTATGTATGATATGAGATTTCTTCTCTTCACTTGAAAAACCTTTGAAATGTTCAAAGATTTCACAATTTTGGTTTAGAACCAAAGTTTGAAGAAAGATAAAATGAATTTGATCTAAGCTAGGTAGCTTGTACCTGTTAGATAAAATTCAAATAATACCTTATGAAGATATGAATATCATTTTTATCTCACTCCTCCTGATCTGATAAACTTGAACTCAATAGAGTTGTGGGGAGATACAATTGGATCATGTGTGACATGATTTGATCAATGATGAATTTTTAGCATAATTTCCTCTTAGTTTCCAGGTATATGTGTGTAATAGAGACTACAATATATATCCTTAATAAGTTTCCATACATGTAAGCTGGAATCTAGCACTCGAGAGTGCTACTTCATTAGGAAAATAAAGGATGGTATTGGATACCTACTTTATGACCTTGCGATTCTTAAAAGATCTCATTTTTGAGAATGTGATTCTTGGAGGATTGAGACTCTTGAGAATCAAGATGAAAATGAAGTGAAGGAACTCATTTAATCTTGAGATGACAACGAGGCTCCTGAAATCAGAAACTAAAAGGATAATTAAAGATGAAACATTAATACCTCTTCAAATGAGTTTGAAGATGTATTCCATGTGTCAGTTAAGTCTGAGAGTGATCGGACTTCATGTGATGAAGCTCCTGAAGATCATGACATGGAAAGATGGATATTAGCAATAAAGTCTAAAGAAGACTTCATATACAAAGTGTTGTATATGGACCCTCGAGGATCCACCTATAAGGGTTAGACCAATTAAGGTGTAAATGGATCTTCAAGAGAAGAGGGAACCTGATGAGAAGGTAGAGACCTTCAAAGCTCGGTTCGTAGCCATGAGCTATACACCGGAAGAGAAGACATTGCTTGCAATGAGACTTGCTCTTTGGTAACCATGCTTAAAATCATCAGAATATTGCTAACCTTAGCTACACAACTTGACTATTGCATCTTCAAGATGTAAGTCAAGATTTCATTCCTCTAAGAATACCTCTCTGAGGATATTCAAATGAAGTAATCCCAGGGCTTCATGGTTGAGGAAAGCAAGGTGTGCAAGCTAAAGAAACACCATCTATGGACTCAAATAAGCTTCTTGTAGTTGGAACATCAGATTTGATGAAATCATAAGTGTTATGATAGAATCTTGATGTACCATGTGAAGCTTAGTGGAAGTGCCATTGTGTTCATCGTGCTAAATGTAGATAATATCTTAATCATTTGAAATGATATAAGGATGATAATATGTGTTTTATAGACTGGCTATTCCATACCTTGAGATATGATCTCAAGAATACCTCTTAGATCTTAGTTCTGAAGTTATTCAGAAGCAAAGAAAAGAGAGTATTGGGACTGTCACATTTGTAGTACACCTTGGACATGTTCCATTCTTGGAAATTCCAAGAAAGGCTTCCTTCCCTTGAGATTTGGTACTGACCTATCTAAAAGATAGCACCTCAAAGAGTTAAGGAAGTGAATGCTAGAACTGCTTGCACTTGTGCATCAGTTACGGAAAGCTAAGTGTATGCTAGATGTGTACAAAAGCCAGACATCTGCCATGCAGTGGGAGTAGTAAAGTGTTGCTAATCCCACTATGGAGAGAAAACACTTGGTTGCAGTAATAACAAAATCTTCATAGATGACAAGATTTTGAGATAGTGATCTCAAAGTCATATCTTCAAAAGATTAAGACTTTATAGATAGAGATCTAAAAGGTCTTAACTGTGGATACCTTAAGAGATAGTGATCTCCAAGAATAAGGGTATCCTGATAAGGATTATGGAAATACTGGTTATAATAATTGAGCAATAGTGTCAAAGACACTATAACTGCTTTGACTAGATTGGGTATTGGTTGCATGAGATGCAACATTCGCATTGGATGCGAGCACAGTTACCTAGGGATATGCAAGTGCCGTAAAAGGACTTGGCATAGTCTTTTGGGAACATAGTGACTGATCAGCTTACCTAGCTATTTCTAAATAGCCTATGATTGTCACATGAGTGTGGGTTTAAATGATTAGCCCATTAATGACTCTTTGGGCAAGTGGGAGATTGTTGGACATGTGAGCCCACGGCAAACCATTACGCAATAAATGTTATTGCGAATATCATTCCCTGATCTGAAATGAAGAATAAATAATTTGCATAATAGGTCCCTTTGTACAATTAGGGTTATGTACCATGGCTATCTTAATGATCATACATCAATTGATTCAATTATTGAATCATAGATGCTAGTGCTTGGATGAATATCTAAAGAGTTAGATTGAGGACTCATCAAGCACCGTCAAATGATTGTTAAGATGTGATCTCCAGCCTGAGTAGGAGATGGCAATCCTTTCTCACATAGGCTGATATCTGACCGACCTCTTGATGCAGGTCCACTGCATAGGAATAGAGATTCGGAGGTGTCAGATTAGTTAGGTCAAAGAGTTGACTTAACGAGATCGAGATAACTTAAGTCCTATGTTGAATGCTGTCATAGCATTGGCACGCATCCTCTGACTAGAGACAAATGTGTTACTATATGTCTGAGTGTGTACATTTGGCAGACCAATAGGTTGATGACCTAACCAAGGTCTATACACCAGCGCGCTGGTGTGCATGTTAGGGCATATGAGTAATACGATCTCTCAAAGGGATCATACAGGTTCACTACTGAACCGGAAGACATGAGATCACTCATGAGATATTGGGAAGAATCAAATTCCATGCATGGTCATCTCACTTTGGAAGCTTGACTGAGTTTGTAGGTTTGATATATACTTTTGGAAAGTATATGATCAAGACCTAGGTATGATATATGCTTTTGGAAAGTATATGATCGATACCAAATCCCAATGATCAAAATGAGAAACTTGGTGATCAAACCCTGAAGAAGACAGTGTAAAATAGATCTTGATCTTCGGGTTGACCATGGGTCTTCCAGTATGCAGGATGTACAGGTATTGGGAATACCTGAGGGTGATGTGATCATAAACGATTGTATATCCATGACGCTTCCATTCCGAGGGAGTGATGAAACATGTTTGAATTTTAGTGACACCTTCCAGTAGAGAAGCAATCTGATCTTAGTCTAAGTGTTGGACATTGGTCTGAATGAGATTCAGATTCAATGAGATGATTAGATTTGTGGTCTTGATTTAATCAAGCATCTGTGGGAGGTCCGTAAGATCTGGATTTGAGATGAGATCTCAAAATCCAGGTCACTATACGTGGAATAATACAATCGCCATGTCCTTATCTCCAAGTATCCGCGGAGAAAGCACATTATTCTTGAAAGGGTTCAAGAATAATTCATTTGATGAAATGCATATCCAAGCAAGAAGGACTTGATGATTAAATGGGATTTAATTATCAAGCATAATATGATTATGATTCATATTATTATCCAAGAAGAAAAACTTGATGATTAAATGAGATTTAATGATCAAGCATAATATGAATATGATTCATATTATTATCCAAGATAATTAAATAGGATTTAATTATCAAGGATTAGAGAATGTGGATAATACTATCCATGATATATGTGTATTATAAATATGATTTATAATATATATAAGAGAGAAAATATACGTAAATAGCATTTGTTAATTAATAGTGTGAATTGGATTCACATTTGTTAATTAATTAGAAATGCAATTTACAAATTAGTTTGGGTTGTGAATATGATTCACATAATGTTCAATGGCATGATAGAAATATTCACAAATTAATTTGGAATTAATTTGGTGAATAATTTTGTGATAATTGTTATTACAAAATTAATTAAGGAATAATAAGATAAAATAAAAAGGAGGAAAAATAACCACGAAATTCATAGGTGGCGTCACCTATGAATTATTCATAGGGGATGCCCCCTATAATCAAGGGTGGTTGGTTGACTCCCTTTTTTGTTATCACATTATCTCTTAATTAGTTAAATTAAATTACGTTGATAATGTTGCAACATATTTTAATTTAAATTAATGTTGTTGGTTTTTAACCAACAACAATCATAGCCATTGATCTTACATAGACCAAGCCTAGTCGTTGGATCTATGAGTCCATGGATTGAGATCCAATGGATCCTAAACTATTATAAAAGGAGGGCTAGGGTAGCCTTCCATGGTACATCATCTAGAGTTGTAGAAGACTACTACTACTCTCTCTCTCCCTCTCATTCTCGTGTGGGCTCTCTCTTAATATCCAAGTGGCCGTCCACTTTTCATATTGAGAAGGAGAGCATCTTGCTTCGCCTTCGACGCTTGGATCTTCGTCAAAAGATTGCGGGAAGGACGCGACTCATCATCGTGCCCACAAGTGCGTTCTTCGTGGGTCGGACTTGAGACAGGAGGATCTCTACTTTGGGATCTCGCGATTACAACCACGCTTCAAGAGGTATTCCTTATACTTTGTGGTTTGATGAAACGATCCGAGAAGTGTTCTCGTGAGCATGTGGTTTCATCTTTAAAGTTAAAATTTTAATTTCCGCTGCATCTAGCATCTAGTTTAACTAGTTGCTCCGATTGCATATGATGTGATCGACATGCTTCTGTGATGCACTTAAGGATTCACAATATCCTTCATAAAGCTGGTATCCAATACCATCTTTAACATACCCAATGAAGTAGCTTTCACGAGTGCGAGATTCTAGCTTACTTGCATCCACGTTCTTCGCATGGACTAATCATCCTCAAACCCTCAAGTGTTTGACACTAGGCTTGGCACCATACCATAGCACATGAGGAGTCCTAGGTATAGACTTGCTAGGAATCTTGTTCAGGATATAAATTGCAGTCTCTACTGTATATCCCCAGAAACTAAGAGGTAAACGTGCTTTGATCATCATTGAACGGACCATGTCCATGATGGTCTTGTTGCGTCTCTCAGCAACACCATAAAGTTGGGGGATTCTAGGGGGATTGAGATTGGAGACAATTCCGTTCTCTTTAAGTTATTCCTTGAATTCATCTGAGAGGTACTCATCACCTCGGTCAGATCAAATCCGTTTGATCTTCCTATCGGTTTGGTTCTCAACCAATCCTTAATCTCTTTGAACTTTTCAAAGGTTTCATATTTATGACGTAGTAGGAAGATATACCCGTATCGTGAATGGTCATCAATAAATGTCAAATAATATAGATATCCATTTCTAGTCGCGATACTGAATGGACCGCATACATCAGTATGCATTAGGTCAAGAATACCTTCGCATCTCGTAACTTTATTACGGAAAGGCATCCTGGTCATTTTACCTCGAATGCAATGTTCACGGGTAGGTAAAGATTGAACTTGTAGAAAATCTAAAGGTCCATCCTTTATCAATCTATTGATCCTATCAATAGATAAATGATCAAGCCTTTGATGCCAAATCATATTCTAATGATCTCCATTCTCCCTCGATCTTTTAGAGTTTTTATTGTCCATGGTAGTGACATTCATGACACATTCATCAATGCACAATTCATAGAGTCCACCATAAGTCAGAACACCTTCTGCAATAAATTTATCTTATTGATTAATGACTAACTTATTATAGAACCGGAAGGAGTATCCATGTCTAACAAGCTTAGATACAGATATCAAATCCTCCTGACTTCAGGTACATAAAGACACTCTTTAAGTACTAGGACTCGACGACTAGATAATGATAGTCTGCACATCCTGATGGCGACTGCTGCAATACTTGCATCAGATCCCATCTGGATGACTATCTCCCCTTGCTCCAGATTCCTAGCTTCCTGAAACAAATGCAAGGAATTGTATATATGAACAAAAGCACCAGAATCTATAACCGACATCCTTCTCGTCCAACGAGAAAGCTAGTTTCAATTATGAAATTAGATTTCATACCTGATGAGGCTTCACCTTTGTCAGCAGACTTCAGGTAATTTGGGAAGTTACGCCGCCAGTGCCCTGGCTTCTGGCAGTAGTGACAGACATCAGACTTTTTTGATGTCATTAGTGTGGAAGCACTAGAAGATGAACCAACTCCTTGATTATTCTTCTTTCTCTTCTGGGCCAGGCCCTTCCGAGAACCTTGCTTCCGCCTGTGCTTTCCTCTCACTTGTGCAACCATTGCACTAGCAGAGGGGCCGTACTTCTTCATCACGTCTTCTGCAAACTTCAATGCAACTAACAACCCAGCGTTAGTGAAATTAGCTTTGCTCATGTGATATGACACAACAAAGTTGTTGAAAGATTTAGGGAGCGACAAGAGAATGATATCAGCCTGCATGTCAGAATCCATGAAGGCTCCCAGGGTTTCCAATTCAGAGAGGTACCAAAACACTTTGAGCGTGTGTTCTCTGACAGAGGTCCCTTCCCGCATCTTGCAGCGAATAAGATCTTTCATCACATTGTAGCGGTGTGTGCAGTTTATGTCACCGAACATATCCTTCAGATTCATCATAATCTCTTGTCAATGGTTCATTTCCACATGTTGCTTCTGAAGCACATTGGACAATGACCCAAGGATATAACATCTTGCCATATTATGGTCATCATCATATTTCTCATTATATGATTTATCTTCCGCAGTCTTGGGGTCTACAATCTTGTCCTTGGAAAACACATACGAGATGCGCTCTGCGGAAAGGACAAGATCCAAATTTCGGATCCAATCCGAATAATTTGGTCCGATCAACTGGTTGACCTCCAGGAGCCTACTAAGTGGGTTCATGGACTTCATTTTCTGAAATTAAGAATGCACTATATTAGAATATATAAATGATTATATATTCAATTTTAAGACATTTGATTAAGGCATTTTAAATCAAATTTGTCTTGCTATGTCAACTTTGAAAGATTATTCCCTTATAGTCTTTCAAAGTAAGAGATATACTTACCACTATATCCCAAGCAAGATCTGGGATCTCCTTTTCTATATTTGTCACATCCCAATAATATGAGAACTTGTGAATATGATAAAAAGAAGCGGGAACTCATTTCGCCTTTCAAGTCCAACTTGCATTTCCCAATTCGGTCTTTAATACCCGGGCCCACCACCCCTAAGATGATGTTGATCCGTTGTTACCTGAACCGACCATCAACAAGCTTAATACTCGCTATACGCAATCTAATGTTGCCCCAATAAAATGAGGACTCGACATTGAGGTCACTACGTATACGGCCTTACTCTTTCGAGAAGCAAAGAACCCGATCCAAATAAATCATATATAAGATATGTCACTTCGGACAGGCGTCTCCTATATTCAAATCTGGCGACGAAATCCTTTGCCTTGACGGGAGACCATGGATGCCACTTATGTCATCCTCTACCTCATATTCAAATTGTAATAATTAATTATCATGAATCATATTCACATCATTAACTCTTCCAAGGGAAATATACATCTATTCATAATAAAGTGTTTATTCGATATAATTAATTTAATCACATTAAATTAATCATCAATCCAATTATCAATCAACAAACTTGATTATTACTTGAATAGTAGGTATAATCTCAAAGCACATATTATTCGAATTTTAATAATTAGAAAAATACACTTTCACTTCTCCGACATTATCGAGTCCCTACCCGCTGTCATGGCCAGTACTGACGAGAGTGGGGCGGACCACATACGTTACAACCCGCAACCCCAATGCTCTCCGACTAGTCACCATATCCACCTCAGGACATGATAATGCCAGATAGATCATCATGTACTTTGAGATGCTCATCGTTTTTTCAACCGAAATTATACCATATAATATACATCAAAACAATTTTGATAATATTATAAGGAGATTTGATAAACAAATCCCATATCCTATTCAAGAAAGAGGGTTTTCATGTAAGAGTTGTCCTACAACTATTGTAGGATATACTAAGGTTCTTCATGAAAATAGTGTTTCTTGATGATTTCATTTCAACCAATTAATGATCAAGATCAACTATCTTATCATTTTGGTTTAGGCAAATGTCATTCAATGAAATAACTATCTCTTTAAATATTTCACAAATATTTATCACTAATTATTTCAGAAAATTAACTATTAATTTTCATCATCATATTTGAATGACTATCACATGGTTCATGATCAAAAATATCAATTTCCAACAGTTACCCCCAATCACTAAAATCAACTTATCTTGATCAATTTAAATCCAAATTACGCAAAATAAATTTTCTTAGATTTCTAATTTGATTTACGAAAGAGTACAAGTGATATTTCTTGCATTTCGATGCACATCAAAACAATAATTAACTCATTAATCACGTTCAGATCTGTTGTTCCCGCAACAGTGAATACATGTTTATGCAAAGGGCCATATCTCGAGCAAATGAAATCCAAATTACATAAACTCAGATCCTATAGTTTCCTTATTTAATGAGGAACAAAATCCAATTGCCAATTTTCTGTTTAAAAGATTTAAACAGTGCCGAAAAATTCCAATTAGACATAATTGCGAAAATTGAAATGCGACAAAAATTTCGCGACCCTTTTCAAACCCAAGTCGTCCTAGGTCTACGGATCATATCCAAAATCTTATTCAAACTGGCTCTTATACCACTTGAAGGATATTGTGAATACTCAAGTGCATCATGGAAGCGTGTTGATCGCATCATATGCGATCGGGGCGACTAGTCGCTAGATGTAGCGGAAATTAAATTTTTTTCAATCAAGTGATGAAACCACATGATCACAAGAATATTTCTTGGATCGTTTCATCAAACCACAAAGTATAAGGAATACTTCTTGAAGTGTGGTTGTAATCACGATATCTCTAAAACAAGAGATCCTCCTGTCTCAAGTCCGATCCACGAAGATGGCACTTGCGGGCGCGATGATGAGACGCGTTCCTCCCGCAATCCTCAATGAAGATCCAAGCTATGAATCCTCTGATTTCGTCCAACGAAATCCGTCATCTTCCTTTAGAGTAATCAGCCCCAAAGAAGAAGGAGATCCTCGAGTCGTCGAAGGCGAAGGCGAGAGACTCTCTTTCTCAATGTACAAGATGGACGACCACCTTGAATAGAGAGAGAGAGTAGGCGAGAATGAGAGAGAGAGAGAGTAGTAACCTTGTACAACTCTTAATTATGTACATTTGAAAGGTTAGGTTAGCCCTCCTTATATATTAGTTTGGGATCCAATGGATCTCAATCCATGGGACACAAAGATCCAACGACCAAGTTGATCTATGTATTAATCAATGGCCATGATTGTTGTTGGTTAAAAACCAACAATATTAATTTATATTTAAATCAAATATATGTTGCAATATTATCAACATAATTTAATTTAACATAAATTAATTATCAAGTATTAACAAGATAAAAAAGAGGAGATAATAAATCTCCCCCAAAAATAGGGGGCGACAAATAGTTCCTCCATGGTCCCCTCATCCGTGTGAGAATGGTTCGTCCATGGTCTCCTCAACCCATGGTTGACACCACCTATATTTTGTGGTGATTAATCTCCTTTTTTCTTTTATCTGTTATTTCTTGATAATTTTTTAATAACCATTATCACAAAATTATCCACAAAATTAATTCCAAATTAATTTGTGAATATTTCAATCATGCCATTGATATATATGTGAATCATATTCACAACCCAAACTAATTTGTAAATTACATTTACAATTAATTAACTAATGTGAATCCAATCCACATTAATAATTAACAAATGCTATTTACAAAGTTTCTCTCTCTCTCTGATATATATTATAAATCACATTTATAATACATAGATATTATGGATAGTACTATCCATATTCTGTAATACTTGTTAATTAAATCCCATTTATTTATCTTGGATAATCATTCTCACAATATGAATCTCATTCATATTATGGTTGATAATTAAATCTCATTTATTCATCAAGTCCTTCTTGCTTGGATACATATTTCATCAAATGAATTATTCTTGAACCCCTCAAGAATAATGTGCCTTCTCCGCAGATACTTGGAGATAAGGACAGGGCGATTCAATTGTTCCACGTACAACGACTTGGATGTTGAGATCTCATCTCAAATCCAGATCTTACGGACCTCCCATAGATGCTTGATTAAATCAAGACCGCAAATCTAATCTTCTCATTGCATCTGAATCTCATTAAGACCAATGTCCAACACTTGGACCAAGATCAGATTGCTTCTCTACTGAGAGGAGTCACTAAAATCCAGACCTGTTTCATCACTCCCTCAGAATGGAAGCGTCATGGTTATACAATCGTTTGTGATCACATCACCCTTAGGTTTCCCAATACCTGTACATCGTGCATACTGGAAGACCTATGATCAACTTGAAGATCAAGATCAATTTTACACTGTCTTCTTCAGGGTTTGATCACCAAGTTTCTCAATATTGGTCATTGGGAATCGGTACCGATCATATGCTTTCTCGAAACATATATCTTACCCTCAAATTCATTTCATTCTTCCAAAGCATGACGATCAAGCATGGAATTTGATCGGTTCCAATGCCTCGTGAGTGAGCTCATGTCTTCCGGTTCATAAGTGAACCTGTATGATCCGTTTGAGAAATGGTATTAATCATATGCCCTTACAGGCACACTAGCGCGCCCATATATAGACCTTGGTTAGGTCATCAACCTATTGGTCTGCCAAATGTACACACTCAGACATATAGTAACACATTTGTCTTCGGTCAGAGGATGCGTGCCTATGCTGTGACAACATTCAACATAGGACTTAGGTTATCTCGATCTCGCTAATTCAACGCTTTGACCTAACTAATCCGACACCTCCAAATTACTATTCCCATGCAGAGGACCTGCATCAAGAGGTCGGTCAGATATTAGCCTATGTGAGAAAGCATTGCCATCTCCTACCCAGGCTGGAGATCATCTATTAACAATCATTTGACGGTGTTTGATGAGTCCTCTATCTAACTCCTTAGATATTCATCCAAACACCAGCCTCTATGATTCATTTAATGAATCAACAGCTATATGATCATCATGATGGCCATGGTACATAACACTAATTGTACAGAGGGACCTTATAGTGCATTCAATCATTTAATTTTAGAAAGGGAGCGAAACATCAATAACTTTTATTTATAAAAAAATATATTACAATAACATTTATTATAAGAATAGTTTGCCCTGGGCTCACATGTCTAACAACATCAATGCCCATGTAGATGACTATTAATCCTTAAGATGAAGTTTCCAGTTTTCTAATACGTATATAACCAAATACAAATGTTATTAGAAGAATGAGATATAATTAAAAGAATTTGATCTTATCAAATAAGAAACTCAATTTCAATGATTATATGTAGATGTAGATTATTCTGATGCACTATCTGAGTCCTTCTCTAAGGAGTTTAGATAGTCTTGACGTTCATACCATCAACACATCAACTTGTAGCAGTATTCGCATTCATACAACTCTTTGGATATCACATGGAAGTCACAGAAGTACGGTCAACTCTTTGACTATTCTTCTCATCTTGGGTCTGACCCATGCTTTCATTACACTCCCTTCATCTATAAAAAAATTTGCTTAAGATAAAGGATATCTTATGTTGAACTTAAAAAGGACTCAATGTAAGAGTAGTTCAACATTTATACGTGCTTCATTCAATTCATACAATATGAATTTTACAAAGCTTCATGAATGGCTTGAGTATAGATAGTAGAATGATGCCACTTATCAAATCTGCATACATCTAAACTCTTAAAGACTTAAGTTTAGGTAGGTATTCAAGCATTTTGATTACATCATCTCTCATAGAGCCATCATTTGGCATGATGCAGTGAACCATGCTATTCACGAATAAATGTTAAGAGCACATATGCATGCCAAAAACATCTTATTAGATTTAATAAGAATTATCTGACAATTAGGATCACCATCGACATGTCACTTCCAAAGTATATTCAATGAGAGATCAATACTATAACAACATACAAACCCTAGGGTTGCATTCTTATTGTCTATTTAATTGTCATTCCTCATTATTATGAGAAACTTGCACATTGCAACCACATACATTATGTTTCCAACCACAAGTACAATATCTTAGTCATGGATATAATCCATAATATTATACTGGTTATTATTGAGTATAATATTGAGTGGGTTTAATGAAGGATTATCTGAAATAAGAAATTTGCATAAATGTATATAAATATATAATTTACTTTAATTTAGGATTTTTATATAAAATTTTCTTGCCTTGTCAACACTGAAAGTTCATTCCCTTAGTAACTTTCAATGTAAGAAATATACTTACCACTATATCTCAGCAAGATTTGGGATCTCCTTCCTTATCTTTGTCACATCCCAATAATATGACAACATGTAACTTTGATAAAAAGAAGCGAGAACACATTCTGACTTGCAAGTCCAACATGCATTCCCAATTCAGTCTTTAACACTTGGGCCGACCACCTCTAAGGTGATGTTGACATGTCGTTAATTGAACCATCTGTCAACAAGATTAGTACTCTCTATGTGTAATCCAATATTGCATAAAAATATGTGGACCCGATATTGTGATGACTATGCATACGACCTTACTCTTTCTAAAAGCAAAGAGCCCGATCCAGATGCACTTTTATACAGGAGCTGTCACTTCGGACATGCGTCTCCTACATACAATCCCTGGTGACGGAACCCTTTGCCTTGACGGGAAACCATGGATGTCATTTATGTGATCCTCCATATCATATTCAAATTCTAATTAATTATTATAAATCATATTCATTACGATTAATTCTTCCAAGGGAAATACAACTCTATTCATAATGGAATGTTCTAATTTTAATTGAATTCTAATCAATCTAATCATATTAAATCCATGATCCAATTAATATCCAACAAATATTCTTTTATTGTTACTTGAAATATGGTATTATCTCAAATACGTATTATTTAGAATTTTAATAATTTAAAAAATACATTGTGATCTCTCCTACATTATCCCATCCCTACCTGTTGTCGTGGCCAGTACCGATGGGAGTGGGATAGACCGTACATGGTGCAACCTGCTGCCCCAACGCTCCCCGATTAGACACCATATCCACCTTAAGAAAGTATAATGTCAAATTGATCATTATGTACTTGAGATGATAACCGTTTTTTCAACCGAAGTTATACCATATAATAATTATCAAAACCATTTTGGTTAATATAATAAGGAAATTTTCTAAACAAATTCCCAATCCTATTCAAGCAACAATGTTTGTTGGAAAGTATATCATGTAACCAATGTGTGATCTAGATCATATCTAATCAATTATTGGTTAAGCGAGGTCATTTAAGGAAATAATTATCATCAAGTATTTAATAAATATTTATCCATAATTATTCCAGAAAATTAAATCATTTAATTTCACTAATACATTAAATGACAACCACAATGTTCTTGACTAGGAAAGTAATTTTCAGCAGTGACCCTCACTTACAAAAATTAGCATATCTCAATAAATTTAAATCGAAATTGAGCAAAATAAATTTTCAAAGTTTTATAATTTGATTTACAACAGAATATATGTGATTTGCATGCATTTATAGCGTTTGAAGTCACTAATTAACTCCTTAATTTTGACATGATTCGTTGTCCCTGAAACAGTGGATATATGTTCACTAAAACGATCATAACTTGAGCAAACTGATTCCAAATCATGCAAACTCAAACACCACAGCTTCATTATTTAGTGGGGAATAAAATTGAAATTTTATTTTCATGTTTAAACAATTTAAACAGGGCCGAAAATAAATACAAAACAGAGATGCGGAAATGAAATACGAGAAAACTTTCATAAACCCTAATGAACCCAAGTCATACTAGGTTTATGGATCACATCCAAAACCTTCAACTTAGTTCTCTGATACCGCTTGAAGGATATGGTAAGATCCTTAATCACATCGCAGAAGCATTACAATCACATCGTATGCGATCGGGAGCGACTAGTCCCACTGAGTTGCTCGAGGCAACAGAAATTTAAAAATTCTAATGTGATGAAACCACATGATCCAAGAACACTTCTCGGATCATTTCATATAAAACACAAACAAGTAATAGGATTACCTCTTGAAGAGTGGGTGCGATCGAGTCTCTAAATGAAGAGACCTCCTATCTCAAATCCAATGAGACGGAGGAGATGCTTGCGAGCGCATTTATGAAACGTGTGCTTCCCGCAATCTATGTTGATGATCTAACTGGCGAATCTCCTGATCTCGTCACACGAGATCTGATGTCTTCTTCACGAGAAAGGTGCACCGAAGGAGATGGAGATTCAAGAGCAAACAGTTCGACCGCATAACAACGAAGCTGTGGCGTGAACGACTCTCTCTAGGGCTCCATGGTAGACGGCAATAAGAGAGAGAGATAGATGACGTGTAGAGAATGAGAGAGAGAGCATATAAAGTTGGAGTATCCAACTTGTAGAACTTGAAGAGCAAGGGGTGGCCTTCTATTTATAATATTTGGGATCTGATCTCAATCCATGGACACCAAATGTCCAATGGCACACAATGATTTGTGTTTCTTTTAATGGCCAAGATTTGTTGTAAAAAACACAACATCAATTATGAATCCCAAATTAAACAAATCAAGCATGGAGATTATGGAATGGAGATTTCCTCACCCTTTCCTGTTGGGAGTTGGTGGGAATCTAATATAATCTCATGAGATTACATTATTCTATGGAAATCACCAATATTTACAACAACACTTGTTGTAAATTATTCCACAAAAACAAATCATAATTATTTTAAGAATATTGCAATCTTGCCATTGGAAAATTGTGAATCACATTCACAATCCAAAATAAAATGTGAATTACATCTTTAATTAATTATCCAATGTGAATCCCATTCACATCTATATATATAATGAACAAATGTAAATTACAAATCGAAATCTCTTATATATTATAAATCACATTTTAATATGTATGATTAATATGGATAGTGCTATCCACTTTATTCATATCCATGATAATTACATCACATTTAATCATCTTGGATCTCTATTCTCATATGCCCAAATAATATGAATCACATTCACATTATTCACATCTTTGATAACTAAATCACATTTAATTATCTTAGATAACTCTCATTTTAATATGAGTCAAACTGATATTATTCATGGTAATTAAA
Source organism: Ottelia alismoides (assembly GCA_037367405.1). Lineage (NCBI taxonomy): Eukaryota > Viridiplantae > Streptophyta > Magnoliopsida > Alismatales > Hydrocharitaceae > Ottelia > Ottelia alismoides. Next base: position 1,058,662 of record JAZKJV010002956.1, read on the forward strand.
TCACATTCAATTATCAGTTTTATCAATGCTTGCATACATATATCAACAACGAAATTATCCTGAGCTTTTTCTGAGATAATGCATTATCTCCACGGATACTTGGAGATAAGGATAGGATGATTGTATTATTCCATGTATAGTAACTTGGATTTGAGATCACATCTGAAATCCAGATCTTGCGGACCATTCAAAGATGTTTTATTAAATCAAGGCCATAAATCTAATCTTCTCATTTTATCTGAATCACATTCAGATCAATGTCCAACATTTGGACTAAGATTAGATCACTTATCTATTGAGAGAAGTCACTAAAATCTGTACCCTTTCATCACTACCTAGGAATTGAAGCATCATGGTTATACAATCATTTATGATCACATCACCCTCATGTATTCCCAATGCTTGTACATCCTACATAATGGAAGACCAAGAATAAACCCCAAGTTTTAGATCTATTTTACACTATCTATTCAGTTTTTTTTTCATTAAGTTTCACATTTGATTGTTGGGAGTTGGTATCGATCATATACTTTTCAAAAGTATATACCATCCCCCGGTGATGACCATATACTTTTCAAAAGAATATATCAAATCCACAAATTCAGTCAAGCTTCCAAAGCGAGACTACCGTGCACATAATTTGATTCTTGCCAATATCTCATGAGTGAGCTCATGTCTTCCGGTTCAATAACTGAACCTGTAGGATCCCTTTGAAAGATTGTATTACTCATACGCCCTTGCATGCACACTAGCACGTCAGTGTATAGACCTTGATTAGGTCATCAACCTATTGGTCTGCCAAATGTACATACTCAGACACATAGTAACACATCTGTCTCCGATCAGATGATGCGTGCCTATATTGTAACAACATCAGACACAGGAATTTGGTTATCTCAATCTCGTTAAGTTACACTTGGACCTTACTTATCTAACACCTCTGAATCAGGTCGGTCGGATATTAGCCTTTAGAGAAAAGATTTCCATCTCCTTCTCGGGATGAAGGTCATCTCTTAATAATCATTTGACAGTGCTTGATGAGTCCTCAATCTATCTCTTTAGATATTCATCCAAGCACCAACCTCTATTATTCATTTATTGCATCAACAACTGTATGATTACTATTATGGCCATGGTACATAACCCTATTTGTACTAAGGGACCTATTATGCAAATTAGTTATTCTTCATTTATAATCAGGGAATGATATTTACAACAACATTTATTGCATAATGGCTCGCCGTGGGCTCGCATGTCCAACATCAGTTTGGTCCGATCCCATATCATGAGCTTTTTTCATGCATTCAGATACTGTAGATTCACATATTTTGGCAGATGAGAGTTCGGAGAGCACACTCCTAGATGAGACACATTTGAGGCTAATGATTATGGTCTGGAGAGCAAAGCAGAGTACATTTCCTGTTCCTCTGATTCAAATCCCTTGGATTCAGACATTGATTGGGATGATTTTGATGACTATTTTCCATGTCTGATTCCTTCAGAGCTGACAACTGGGGTGGAGAGTGATCCGATACAGATGACAGACACATCAGCAGGGCCATCTTTGTAGATTTTTACTTACAGCGAGAGATCTCCCTTGCAGACCTGGTAGCCTTCACTCAGACTTTTCAGAAGCCAGACTTGCCAGCTCCCAGTTATCCATAACCGAAGCTCTTTCCACAGTCTATGAAGTATAGATTCTTTACGGGTGAGCTAGAAATGTACCCAATCATTATATCAGTGGTTTTGACTGGATATCAATAATCTTGTTTGATGGAGGTTCTTGAAAGAAATCGTAAGGCGATTGGATGGAGTGTAGTTAATATTCAGGGGATAAGTCCAGTCTTGTGCTCCCACCATATCTATCTCCAAGAGGATGCTAAGCCATCACACGAGTTCTAGCGACAACTGAACCAGAATCTTCGAGATGTGGTTATGAAAGAGATATCAAAATGGTTGAGCGTTGATTTTATCTACCCCATCTCCGACTCCAAGTGGGTTAGTCCATTACATATGGTACCTAAGAAGACAAGTATCACTACAGTTGTGGGTATCTACTTCTTGGAGGGTCTGTTTGAAATACACGTGATTGAATCAGGCCATCAAGAAAGATCATTTCCCGCTGCCATTTATTGATAAGATTATTGAGAGGCTAGCTAAGAAGAGTCACTATTATATTCTTGATGGGTACTCTAGCTATAACTAGGTGGCCATAGCGCCCGAATACCATGAGAAAATGACATTCACATGTCTGTTTGGGACATATGCTTTTAGGCGAATGCCCCTTGGTTTATGTAATGCCCTGGCTACATTTCAGAGGTGCATGTTGTCCATCTTTTCGGACATGGTGGGTGATTGTTTAGACGTCTTCATGGATGATTTCTCAATCTACGGTGACATAATCGATGCTTGTCTTGACTGCCTAGACCGCATACTTCAGCACTTTATTGAGGTCCATCTTGTATTATATTGGGAGAAGAGCCACTTCATGGTGACTCAGGGGGATGGTACTTGGTCATATCATCTCCAACAGGGGCATGGAGATCAATCCGGCCAAGGTGGATATCATCAGGAAACTCAATCCACCGTCCAATTTTGCGACAATTACAGTCTTTTCTGGGTCATGTCGGTTTCTACCAACGATTCATTCAGGATTTGAGTCGTTTGCCCGATCGCTTACTAATCTACTGACAAAAGACACCGAGTACATTGTATATGATATAAATGTCGAGTGTCATTCGAGACTTTAAAGGGACTAGTTGTTGAGGCTCCTGTCCTTTAGCCACCCGATTAGTTTCCCATTCGACATCATGACGGATGCTTCTGATTTTACCGTAGGGGCAGTGCTGGGACAGAGGAGGGATGGATTGCCTTATGCCATTCACTATGATAGCCAGACCTTGGATGCCACTCAGTAGAATTATACTATTATAGAGAAGGATAAATTCATATCTTATATTCTTGAATCCCGAGTGATAAGTTTTACAGATCACGCCACCATCCGATACCTCATGGAAAAGAAGGATGCCAAATCCAGATTGACCAGATGGATCCTTATACTCCAGAAGTTTGATATTGAGATTAAGGATAAACCTGTAGTGAATAATGTGGTGGCGTATTACCTCTCCCGATTAGAGAACCTTCAGGATTCAGAGATGATGGCACCTATTATAGAGACCTTCCCAGATGAGGCGATCCTTGCTATCACCTCGCTTCCATGGTACACTGACATTGTGAACTATCTTGTCGCCAAGAAAGTTCCGCAACGTTGGCCATGCCATCGACTTGAGACTTTCTTAGCGAAGGCCAAATCGTACCATTGGGAGAATCCCATCATTTATCAAGAAGGAGGGGATAGAGTCTGGCATCTGTGCATTCCTCAGGAGGAGCACCATAGCGTCCTCACATACTGCCACAAGCTTGAGGCAGGAAGACATAATTCTGGTTGGAGGACAACAAAAAGTGCTCCCATTTGGCCTTTGTGGCCTACCCTTCTCAAGGATTATGACGAATTCGTGAAGAGGTGTACTGACTGTTAGAGAATGGGCACTTGTGTACAACGTGATATGATGTTGATGCGTCCCAATCACTTGTGTGAGATTTTTTATGCGTGGGGCACTGATTTCTTGTATCCATTCCCTAAGAGTAAGGGATTTGAGTACATTCTGCTTACTGTGGATTTTGTGAGTTGTTGGGTTGAGGCTACGGGTGCTAATTGAATCGAATACCTTCGAATCCACGAGGATTCTAATTCAATTCTTTGTAAAAGTTTCAAGCCCGAACTACAATCGAATTTCAAACGAATTTACTATCGAATTTGAAATGTTAATTGATGTTTTAAAACTTATATAAATAATAGGGATTTTATGACTTGTGCCCCTCCGAGATATCGTAATTTCAGTTATGCCCCTATCTTTTTGGTAATATCAGTTGTGCCCCTCAAAACTTGCTAATTTATCACTTGTGCCCCTCGGGTTAGTCACCGTCCATCCACAGTGCAAACGGCCGTTAACTTTGAGGACATAGGCGGCATTACTTTAAAAAAGGTTAGGAGGTCATTTTACATCATCTTCCTCATCCTCTTCTTCTTCCTCCTCTTGCCCATCCTCTTCCTCCTCCTTCGGCTCCTCCTCCTCCTCCCTCTCTGCCCCCGCCCCTACCCCGCGCCGCCTCCTCCCAGCCCCGCCCCCTCCCAGCCCGCCGCACCCTCCCAGCCCGCAGCCCCGACCCCTTCCCCAGCCCCCTCGCCTCCCCGTCCCTGTGCTCCCTCCCTTGAGCCACCCCCTCCCAGCCCGCCGCCCCCTCCCAGCCCGCATCCCCGACCCATTCCCCTGCCCCCTCGCCTCCCCGTCCCTGTGCTCCCTCACCTGAGCCGCCCCCTCCCAGCCCCGCCCCTCTCAGCCCGCCGCTCCCGCCACTGCCCCTACCCCGCCCCTGCCTCGCGTAGCCTCCTCCCAGCCCCGCCCCCTCCCAGCCCGCCGTCCCCACCCCTTCCCCTGCCCCCTCCCCGTCCCTGTGCTCCCTCCCCTGAGCCGCACCTCCCAGCCCCGCCCCCTCCCAGCCCACCGCCCCCGCCGTTGTCCCTGTCCCCGCGCCTCCTTCGGTTCCTTCCGCCCTCCTCCTCCACTTGTGGCTGAAGCTGAAACTGGAGTTGAGTTTTTTTCTTAAATTTTGATAAATTTTTGACTAATTGATTCATAAAAAGTCGTCCAAAAATTCAATAAAATTCATCGTTTGATCCGTAACGAGTGATATGTCCGTGGAAATGTAAAAATTTTAGAGATTCGATTGATGCATGAAGGTGTTAGTAAGAGAGAGAGAAATTATGAAGAGAAGGAAGAAGAGCAAATGGAGGAGGAAGAAGATGAAGAAGGGTATGGACCATAATACCCTTCTTAACCACACCATGGTTTGAATAAACCATGGTTATTTTAATTTTTTGACGGTCAATCTGACGGAAGGGCACAACTGGTGACGGAGCAAGAAGTTAGGGGCACAACTGATATTACCAAAAAGATAGGGGTATAACTGATATTGCGATATCTCGGAGGGGCACAAGTGATAAAATCCCTAAATAATATTATATGAAGAATAATATAATATAAATATTTTATTGTATTAGAAATTATATTACTAAGATAAGTTGAAAAGGCTATAAAATCGAGGAAAATATCACACCATTACAGTGGATAAAAATACCTAATTTTTATAATTATTATTTCCTTTACAATCTAAATATACTATTTTTCTATGATGAAGGAATGTATAAATACAATATAATTATATGAGACTATAAAAAATATATAATATCATTGACAAAAAAGTTGAATACATTATAATTATCGTTGCATGTTAAAGCAAGATAAGATCAAGCTTATATAAAAAGTTGATACAAATTAATATTATTATTTGGAATGATGGGAATAGTAAAAAATAATGTAGCAATATAAAACCTCTTCATTAATCATGAGGATATTCAATATCGAAAAATTGAGTCATGAAATAAAATATATGAATTTTCGATGTACAAAGGAACAAATTACATTATGGTGAGAAGAACTTGTAATTATCATGAATTTACATGCCATGAATCAAAACAACAAAAAAGTAAAGGATATGTATATATATGTGTGTATATATATATATATATATATATATTTCGAATCATGCCAAATGATAAGGAGGAACGTGAAGTAGCGAAATAATCATTTTAACATGCAAGGAGAATTGCCGTCATAATCTACCGTGGGTATTGATGAATCTCGTATTCATCATGCTAAAAGTCCATTTTTAAACCCCTAACTTAAATAAGCCAATAAAAATCACCAAGAATTCCTCGTTATCATTTTGTATTATATTGTGTGCAATTAACATATAAATATTGTATATATAACTATTAGTCAATTGTAATTATTATATCACAACAACTCCTATAAATAAGTAGATTAATTATCTATAAGTCCTAAGCTTTAAGACTAAAAAAGACAAAAAAATATCAAAACCAAAAGGCATGTGTTCTTAACCCCTTAAAAAATACCGCCAAAAAATAGTTTTTGTATAAATGACCTCTTTTGGCTTTTCGTCCAACATAAAACTTGTAGATCTCATCGAGACGAACAGCTTTCATCTTTTGACTTTTTCTTAATTTTGCCTATAACTAATTCTTTTATATTTTTCTTTGTTTTTGTATTTTCTGATTTTTTTATTGGGCCACGTGGTGCCCTTTGGGCCGCCTACATGGCCTGCTCTCTCTTCGCCACCTGGCTTCTCTTGGGCCATATGATCCTCACCTCCTTCTTCAATCTTGGTCGCCCAAAGCCGCTCCATCACCAACAATATGATCCAAACTTAGATCAGATCCTTACCACTCCCTAACGCCTCCCTCACAGCCCTCTGATCCACTTAACATCCTACAACCTATATCGCTCCATGTCACCCCTTCTCCCCAGGCCATCGGATCTCCTCCATCTCTACATCATAGCCGCTTGATAGCGCCGAAACATCAAATGTTAGATCCGATCTCTGATATGATCTTAGCCCTATGTTCGCGCCGTCATCTGGAACATAAACTTCCTCCTCAATGCCTCCCACTCCAAGGAATTACGCCTTGGTGACCCATCTCGCACTTCCTATTTTGGAGCACGCTCCAGTCCCTCTTCTCCCCTCCTAACGGCCGCCCCATGAAGCCTACTCATCCTCCATTCCCGCATAAACCCCAAGACATCGTCCTTCAATACTCCATCAATACTCTAGTCGTTCAAAACCCCCGTACCACCTCCTGAAACACCAACCCCTCCACCTATAAATACCCTTCCTCCGCCACCAGTGACCATTATCCACCATTCCAAGGGCTTCTACCCAACCTCCTACCCTCCAGTGACAGCGGAGGGGCCATACATTAAGGCGTGAACGACCCCTGCCTCGGTGTGATCCATGGCGCTCCGCCATGCTTGCTCCACCATCTCCAGTGGTAGCTGAGCTCTCTGTCGTGGCTGGCCGGACTCGACGACGACCCAGGGCTTCCTGGAAGCCCAACACAAGCCCTTCCTCCACTGGATTCCCCTTTTCGAAGAGGTACCCCCTCCTTCCTCCGTTTCATTGTTTTTCTTCCAATTATCCCGTAGCCTATCAGCACTACCACCCCCATCTGACCACTTCCGCCTCACCTCCAGACCACCATCCTTCACGTCAACTACGCTCGAGCCCCCCCTTCTCCAGAACCACCCCCACTCCAAACCCCTTCTTCTCAACCTCACCGGAGAAGAAGAACTTGGGCCACCACCTCGCGTCACCCTACGACCCCCATTTACTCACAATTCACTCACACACCTCATGCACTTCGCTTCAGCTATACTAACCAATGCATGTGCTCAATGGTCGGAGTTTGCAATGCCTCGTCGGTCTGTAGCTTCCAGTCTAACGACCCTCCTCTGTCGTTCTACTCCAAGCAACAATGAAGCTCCACATATGCTCCATGATCTTTGTGAGGCCCTCAGTGTTTTTCCCTGACCTCTAGGAGACATTCTGGAGCATGGTGCAACTCTGAATAGGCCGCCGGAGAATAGCCTCGTCCGGTAGCCAGCGACGGGTGAAGGATATGGAATTATCCTCAAGCGCATCACGGAAGCGTGATCATCGTATCGGATACGATGAGGAACGACTAGTCGTACTAGTTGTTCGGTGCAGCGGAATTTAAAAAAAAATTATTCGATGAAACCACATGATCCGAGAACCATTCTCAGATCGTTTCATCTATAACCACAACAAGTATAATGCAATACCTCTTGAAGCATGGTTGATCAAGTCTCTAAAGAAAGAGACCTCCTGTCTCAAGTCCGATCGTCTGTGAGACCGCTTGCGAGCGCGGGGATGAACAGTGTTGTCCTCGCAATCCAAGAAGATGATCCAAGCGTGGTTGCTCCTGATCTCGTCACACGAGATCAAACGTCTCCTTCGTGAGAGGAACTCTCCAAGAAGACGGAGAACCGAAGAACGTCGAAGCGGCGGTGCGGTGGCGATGGCGACGACGATTCCCTTCTCTAGGGTATGGTGGACGGCCACCAACAAGAGAGGGAGAGAGGGCTGGCGTGTATGAAGAAATGAGGGAGAGAGAGAGCTCCAATATTGCAAGTCCTTAGAGAGCATAGTATGCCTCTCTATTTATAGGGTTTTGGGATCCATGGATCTCAATCCATGGGACACATAAAATCAATGGGTGAGATTGATTTGTGTCAATCCAATGGCCAAGATTGTTGTTGTCAAAAGCAACAAATTTAGGTCAAAATATATTTGACAAAATCAAATATAATTTATTCCTAAATCAACCCAACAAATAAGGAGAGAAGATACATGGAGATTTTATCTCCATGTACCTTCCAAGGGGACGGCCACACATTCCTTATAGGAATGATGTGCCGCCCCTTGAGATTGCATGGAGATTGCAATCTCATGGAAATCCATGAGATTGCATATCTCCTTGGAAACTCTCTTATTTATTTGCAACAAATTTATTGGGTTTTATTCTCCAAAAAATAATTCACAATTATCTTTGAGAATATTACATTCTTGCCATGGAAAAAATTGTGAATCATATTCACAACCCAAAACAACATATAATTCATATTGTTAATTAATTACACAATGTGTATCCAATACACATAATAATTAATCAACACATATAAATTATAATTAGCTCTCTCTAATACATTATAAATCACATTTATAATATATTATGAATAATTGGATATTTCTATCCACATTATTCTTATCCACATTAATTAAATCACATTTAATTAAATTGGATAATTTCTTTACACATCAAGATGATTAAATCACATTTAATAATTATTTCTTCATTGCTTAGATCTTATGGAATTATTCTTGAACCCTTCAAGAATAATGCAATCTCTCCGCAGATACTTGGAGATAAGGACATGGCGATTGTATTGTTCCACGTATAATGACATGGATATTGAGATCATATCTCAAATCCAGATCGCGGGCCTCCATAGATGCTTGATTAAATCAAGACCGTAAATCAAATCTTCTCATTGTATCTGAATCACATTCAGATCAATGTCCAACACTTGGACCAAGATCAGATCACTTCTCTACTGAGAGGAGTCACTAAAATCCAGACCCGTTTCATCACTCCCTAGGAATGGAAGCGTCATGGTTATACAATCGTTTATGATCAAATCACCCTCGGTTATTCCCAATACCTGTACATCCTGCATACTGGAAGACTCAGACTAAACCCGAAGTATCGGATCAACTTTATACTATCTACTTCATGGTTTTATCAGTAAGTTTCTCATTCGATCATTGGGAGTTGGTATCGATCATACACTTTCCAAAGCGTATATCATACCTAGGTCTTGATCATATACTAAAAGTATATATCAAACCTACAAATTCAGTCAAGCTTCCAAAGCGAGACGACCATGCGCATGGAATTTGATTCTTCCCAATATCTCATGAGTGAGCTCATGTCTTCCGATTCAGTATCTGAACCTGTATGATCCCTTTGAGAGATCGTATTACTCATATGCCCTTATATGCACACCAGCGCGCCGGTGTATAGACCTTGATTAGGTCATCAACCTATTGGTCTGCCAAATGTACATACTTAGACATATAGCAACACATCTGTCTCCGGTCAGAGGATGCGTGCCTATATCATGATAGCATATGATATAGGACTTTGGTTATCTCGATCTCGTTAAGTCAACTCTTTGACCTAACTAATCTGACACCTCCGAATCTCTATTCCTATGCAGAGGACCTGCATCAAGAGGTCGGTCAGATATCAGCCTTCAGAGATAGGATTGCCATCTCCTACTCAGGATGGAGATCATCTCTTAATAATCATTTGACGGTGCTTGATGAGTCCTCAATCTAACTCTTTAGATATTCATCCAAGCACCAGCCTCTATGATTCAATAGCTGAATTAACAGTTGTATGATTATTAAGATGGCCATGGTACATAACCCTAATTGTACTAAGGGACCTATTATAAAAATTATTCATTCTTCATTTCAGATCAGGGAATGATATGTGCAACAACATTTATTGCATAATGGCTCGCCGTGGGCTCGCATTTCCAACAATCTCCCACTAGCCCAAAGAGCAATTAATGGGCTAATCATTTAAACCCGCACTCATGTGACAATCATAGACTATTTGGAAAATAGCTAGGTAAGATGATCAGTCACTCTGTTCCCGCGAGACTACGCCAAGTCCTTTTACGGTACTTGCATATCCCCAATAACAGTGCTCGCATCCAATGCGAATGTTGCATCTTATGCAACCAATACTCAATCTAGTTAGTTACAGTGTCTTTGACACTACAGCTTAACAATTATCATAACCAGTATTTCCATAATCCTTATCAGAATATCCTTATTCCTGGAGATCACTATCTCTTAAGGTATCCACAGTTAAGACCTTTTAGATCTCTATCTATAAGGTCTTAAGTTTTTGAAGATAAGACTTTGAGATCACTATCTCAAAAAATCTTGTCATCTATGAAGATTTTGTTGTTACTGCAACCAAGTGTTTTATTTCCATAGTAGGACTAGTAACAGTTTACTACTCCCACTGCATGGCAGCCACCTGGCTTTTGTACACATCTAGCACACACTTGGCTTCTCAGAACTGATGCCCAAGGGCAAGTAGTTCCAGCATTCACTTCCTCAACTCATTGAGGTGTTATCCCTTTAGATAGGTCTATACCATATCTTAAGGGTTAGAAGCCTTTCTTGGAATTTCTATGAATAGAATATGTCCAAGGTGTACTACAAATGTGACAGCCCATTATCCTCTTCTCTTTGCTTCTGAACAACTTCAGAACTAAGATCTGAGGTATCTTTGAAATCATATTTCAAGATATGGAATAGCCAGTCCGTGAAACACTTATTATTATCCTTATATCATTCCAAATGATTAGGATATTATCTACATTTAGGACGATGAACACAAAAGCACTCCCACTAAGCTTCATATGGTTCATCAAGATTCTATCTGAAATCATAACATTTATAATTTCATCAAATCTTATGATCCAACTTCAAGAAGCTTATTTGAGTCCATAGATGGATTCCTTAGCTTGCACACCTTGCTTTCCTCAAGCATGAAACCCTGGGGCTACTTCATGTGAATATCCTCAAAGAGGTATTCATAGAGGAATGCAATATTCACTTACATCTTGAAGATGCAATAGTCAAGTTGTGTAGCTAAGGTTAGCAATATTCTGACGGTTTTAAGCATGGTCACCGAAGAGCAAGTCTCATTGCAAGCAATGTCTTCTCTTCCAGTGTGTAGCTTACGGCTACGAACCGTGCTTTGAAGATCTCTACCTTCTCATCAGGTTCCCTGTCTCTTGAGGATCCATTTACACCTTTACAGGTCTTACCCATATAGGTGGATCCTCGAGGGTCCATATACAACACTTGTATACGAAGTCTACATTAGACTTTTATTGCTATCCATCTATCCATGCTATGATCTTCAGAAGCTTCATCACATGAAGTTCGATCATTGTCAGATTTCTCTAACACATGGAATCCATCCTCAAACTCATTTGAAGAGGTATTAATGTTTCATCTTTAATTGTCCTTTTAGTTTCCAATTTCAGGAGTCTCATTATAAATGAGTTCCTACACTTCATTTTCATCTTGATTCTCAAGAGTCTCATCCTCTAAGAATCACATTCTCGGAGATGAGATATTTTAAGAATCTCAAGGTCATAAAGTAGGTATCCAATACCATCCTTTATTTTCCTAATGAAGCAGCACTCTCAAGTGCTAGATTCCAAGATACATGGAACCTTATTAAGGATATACATTGTAGTCTCTACTACACATATATACCTGGAAACTAAGGGATAATTATGCTAAAATTCAACATTGATAAGATCATGTCACACATGATCCAATTGTATCTACCTATAACTCTATTGAGTTAAGGTGTGTTAGGAGGATTGAGATAGAAATGATATTCATATCTCTGTAAGGTATTCTTCGAATTTATCTAGTAGGTACTTGCTACCTAGATTAGATCAAATTCATTTTATCTTCCTTCAAACTTTGGTTCTAAACCAAAATTAATGAAATCTTTGAACATTTGAAAGGTTTCTTAGGTGAAGAGAAGAAATCTCATATCATACACAATCATCAATAGATATCACATATCCACGATGTTTATAATGATATAGATGATCCACATACATCAATATGAATGAGATCCTGAATACCTTGGCATCTTACACCATTCCCGAAGAAGGGTGTATTGGACAATATTCATAAGTATGTAAGTTTTGAAATTTTAGACATTCTAAAGTTTCATCTCTTACCATTCTATTGATAAAATCAATAGACAAATGTCCAAGGCTTGATGCTAGATCATTGTCAAATGATCTTCATCCACCTATTGATCTTAAGGTTTAATTTCAGTATTCAGAAATGTTAATGAACCATTCATTAATTTTTCTAATTTATGTGGAGTCCACTAGATTTTAGATTACTATCTGAAATATCTTCATCATAACTCTTTATGATAGTTCTATCTCAGAATTCATGTTTATTTCCAACATTTAGAAACAAACAATGAGTGTATTCTTATATCTAGGTCATAGAGACATTCTCTAAGACTAAGGGCTCTTCCACTGAAATTAATAAGTCTATCAATCCAGCAGAGATTGTTGCAACAACTGCATCAATATCCATGTGGATAACTATAGACCTTAAGATCAAATTTTCTGGTCTTCTAAAACATATGCAACCTATTGCAAATGTCATCAGAAGATTGAGATACAATTATTTGACTTTATCTTATTCAATAAGTAAGTCAATATCAATGATTTATGTAGATTACTTTGATGCTCCATCCGAGTCCTTTTCTAAGGATTCTAGACAGACTTGATAGTCATACTATCAACACATTAACTTATTGCAGTATTGGCATCCATCCAACTCTTTGGATGTCACATGGAAGTTACAGAAGTCCAGTCAACTCTTTGACTTTCCCTCTTTCTTGGGTCCAACCCATGCTTCCATTGCGCTCCCTTTATCTATAAGCAACCATTGCTCAAGACAGAGGATCTCTTATTTTAAATTCAAAAGAATTCAAAGTAAGAGTTTTTCAACATTCATACATGCTTCATTAAATTCATACAATATGAATATTATGAAGCTTCATGAATGACTAGAGTATAGATAGTAGAATAATGACATTCATCATCTATATCCATCTAAACTCTTAAAACATAGGTTCAGGTAGGTACTCAAACAATTTGAATACATCATCTCTTTATAGAGCTACCATTCTACATGATGCAGAGAACCATGTCATCCATGATTAAATGTCAAGAGCACATATGTATGCTAGAAAATCTTCATTGATTTTATAAGGATTATATGACAATTATGATCATCATGAATATGTCACTTCCAAAGTACATTTGATGATACCAAGACTATAGAGACATACAAACCCTAGGGTTGTAGTCCTATTATCTATTTAATTGTCATTCCTCAATATTATGAGGAAACTTGCACATTGCAACCACATACATTATGTGTCCAATTGCAAGTACAATGTCTGGATCATGAGTCTAATCCAAGATATTTCACCGATTATTATTGAGTATATCATTGGGTGGGTTTTAATGAAGGATTATCTGAAACAAGAAATTTGCATAGATGTATGTATTTATATATACATATTTTACTTTGATTTAGGAATTTTTATATCAAAGTTGTCTTGCCATGTCAACATTGAAAGTTCATTCTCTTAATCACTTTCAATGTAAGAGATATACTTACCATTATATCTCAAGCAAGATCTGGGATCTCCTTCCTTATCTTTGTTGCATCCCAATAATATGAGAACCTACAACTCGGATAAAAAGAAGCGGGAACATATTCCGCCTTGCAAGTCCAACTTGCATCTCCCAATTCGGTCTTTAATACCCGGGCCCACCACCCCTAAGGCGATGTTGACCCGTCATTAATTGAACCAACCGTCAACAGGAATACAACTCGCTATGCGCAATCCAATATCGCCCCAATAATATGAGGACCCGATATTGGGGTCACTACGCATACGTCCTTACTCTTTCGAGAAACGACGAGCCCGATCCAGATGCGCTTGCATACAGGAGCTGTCACTTCGGACAGGCGTCTCCCATATGCAATCCCTGGTGACGGAACCCTCCGCCTTGACGGGAGACCATGGATGTCACTTATGTGATCCTCCATATCATATTCAAATTTTAATTAATTATCGTGAATCACATTCACATAATTAATTCTTCCAAGGGAATTATTAGCTCTAATCATATTAGAGTATTTCAATTGGACATAATCAATTTAATCATATTAAATTAATTATCAATCCAATTCAATCAATCAAACTTGATTATTTTACTTGAATATATATGGTAATATCTCAAAATACGTATTAATTCGAATTTTAATAATTAGAAAAATACATCTTAATCCCTCGGACATTATCCCGGCCCTACCCGCTGTCATGGCCAGTACCGACGAGAGTGGGACGGACCACATACGTTGCAACCCGCAACCCCAATGCTCTCCGACTAGGCACCATATCCGCCTCGGGAAAGGATAATGCCAAATTGATTAATTTGTACTTGAGATGATCATCGGTTCTTCAATCGAAATTGTACCATATAGTAATAATCAAAACATTTTTGATTATAAGGAAATTTGCTAGACAAATTCCCAAATCCTATTCAAGCATCAAGTTTGAAAGATTGTGGTTTCCAATTATGATTTAGATCATATCTTAATCAATTATTGGTTAAGGCAATGTCATTTAAGGGAATAATTATCATCAGATATTTCACAAATATTTATGCACAATTATTCTAGGAAATTAAACAATTTAATTTCACTAAATGATTAAATGACAATCACCAATCAAACATTAAGTTTGATGAATGTGTTTCCAATTAAGATTTAGATCAAATCTAATCAATTAATTGGTTGAGGCCAAGTCAATTATGTAAATAATCATCTTAAAATATTTCACAAATATTTTTCATGATTATTTAACGAAATTAACAATTAATTTCACTAATTGACAATCACTTGGTTCTAGATTAGGACTGTAATTTCAGCAGTGACCCCTTCTTACTAAAATTAGCATATCTCAATCATATTAAATCCAAATTAGACAAAATCAATTTTCATAGATTGCTAATTTGATTTAGGACAGAATCCAATGATGTTACACGCATTTCGAGGCAAGTCTAAACAGTAATTAACATTTTAATCACGTTCAGATCTGCAGTTCCCGCAACAGTGCATACATGTTCATTAAAACACCCATATCTAGAGCATACGAAATCCGATTTACGTAAACTCAGAACCTATGGTTTCCTTATTTAATGGGGAACAAAATCCAAGTATTAAATTCGTGTTTAAACAATCTAAACAGTGCCGAATTTATTTACTAAACAGATCTGCGAAATCAAATGCGATGAAAACTTTCGCGACCTAAACGAACCCAAGTCGTCCTCGGTTTTTCGAATCATATTCGAAACCGTCGACCTAAGGCTCTGATACCACTTGAAGGATATGGAATTATCCTCAAGCGCATCACGGAAGCGTGATCGTCGTATCGGATACGACGAGGAACGACTAGTCGTACTAGTTGTTCGGTGCAGCGGAATTTAAAAAAAAATTATTCGATGAAACCACATGATCCGAGAACCATTCTCAGATCGTTTCATCTATAACCACAACAAGTATAATGCAATACCTCTTGAAGCGTGGTTGATCAAGTCTCTAAAGAAAGAGACCTCCTGTCTCAAGTCCGATCGTCGGCGAGACCGCTTGCGAGCGCGGGGATGAACCGCGTTGTCCTCGCAATCCAAGAAGATGATCCAAGCGTGGTTGCTCCTGATCTCGTCACACGAGATCAAACGTCTCCTTCGTGAGAGGAACTCTCCAAGAAGACGGAGAACCGAAGAACGTCGAAGCGGCGGTGCGGTGGCGATGGCGACGACGATTCCCTTCTCTAGGGTATGGTGGACGGCCACCAACAAGAGAGGGAGAGAGGGCTGGCGTGTATGAAGAAATGAGGGAGAGAGAGAGCTCCAATATTGCAAGTCCTTAGAGAGCATAGTATGCCTCTCTATTTATAGGGTTTTGGGATCCATGGATCTCAATCCATGGGACACATAAAATCAATGGGTGAGATTGATTTGTGTCAATCCATTTTTAATGGCCAAGATTGTTGTTGTCAAAAGCAACAAATTTAGGTCAAAATATATTTGACAAAATCAAATATAATTTATTCCTAAATTAACCCAACAAATAAGGAGAGAAGATACATGGAGATTTTATCTCCATGTACCTTCCAAGTGGACGGCCACACATTCCTTATAGGAATGATGTGCTGCCCCTTGAGATTGCATGGAGATTGCAATCTCATGGAAATCCATGAGATTGCATATCTCCCTGGAATCTGTCTTATTTATTTGCAACAAATTTGTTGGGTTTTATTCTCCAAAAAATAATTCACAATTATCTTTGAGAATATTGCATTCTTGCCATGGAAAAAATTGTGAATCATATTCACAACCCAAAACAACATATAATTCATATTGTTAATTAATTACACAATGTGTGTCCAATACACATAATAATTAATCAACACATATAAATTATAATTAGCTCTCTCTAATACATTATAAATCACATTTATAATATATTATGAATAATTGGATATTTCTATCCACATTATTCTTATCCACATTAATTAAATCACATTTAATTAAATTGGATAATTTCTTCACACATCAAGATGATTAAATCACATTTAATCATTATTTCTTCATTGCTTAGATCTTATGGAATTATTCTTGAACCCTTCAAGAATAATGCAATCTCTCCGCAGATACTTGGAGATAAGGACAGGGCGATTGTATTGTTCCAGGTATAGTGACATGGATATTGAGATCATATCTCAAATCCAGATCGCGGGCCTCCCATAGATGCTTGATTAAATCAAGACCGTAAATCTAATCTTCTCATTGTATCTGAATCACATTCAGATCAATGTCCAACACTTGGACCAAGATCAGATCACTTCTCTACTGAGAGGAGTCACTAAAATCCAGACCCGTTTCATCACTCCCTAGGAATGGAAGCGTCATGGTTATACAATCGTTTATGATCAAATCACCCTCAGGTATTCCCAATACCTGTACATCCTGCATACTGGAAGACTCAGACTAAACCCGAAGTATCGGATCAACTTTATACTATCTACTTCATGGTTTTATCAGTAAGTTTCTCATTCGATCATTGGGAATTGGTATCGATCATACACTTTCCAAAAGCGTATATCATACCTAGGTCTTGATCATATACTAAAAGTATATATCAAACCTACAAATTCAGTCAAGCTTCCAAAGCGAGACGACCATGCACATGGAATTTGATTCTTCCCAATATCTCATGAGTGAGCTCATGTCTTCCGATTCAGTATCTGAACCTGTATGATCCCTTTAAGAGATCGTATTACTCATATGCCCTTATATGCACACCAGCGCGCCGGTGTATAGACCTTGATTAGGTCATCAACCTATTGGTCTGCCAAATGTACATACTTAGACATATAGCAACACATCTGTCTCCGATCAAAGGATGTGTGCCTATATCATGACAGCATATGATATAGGACTTTGGTTATCTCGATCTCGTTAAGTCAACTCTTTGACCTAACTAATCTGACACCTCCGAATCTCTATTCCTATGCAGAGGACCTGCATCAAGAGGTCGGTCAGATATCAGCCTTCAGAGATAGGATTGCCATCTCCTACTCAGGCTGGAGATCATCTCTTAATAATCATTTGACGGTGCTTGATGAGTCCTCAATCTAACTCTTTAGATATTCATCCAAGCACCAGCCTCTATGATTCAATAGTTGAATTAACAGCTGTATGATTATTAAGATGGCCATGGTACATAACCCTAATTGTACTAAGGGACCTATTATACAAATTATTCTTTCTTCATTTCAGATCAGGGAATGATATGTGCAATAACATTTATTGCATAATGGCTCGCCGTGGGCTCGCATTTCCAACAACGGGGGCAAAGGAGTAGCTACCATACGATCACGCCAATCAGACGGTTCTGATGATGACATGTGTCCCTACTGAGTCTATTACAAAACCTGTAGCCTCAGAGGACCCGAACCTCACACCAAGCCACGGATGCATGCCAAGTCAACTCCAAGCCTGTGAACCTCCCAAGCCTAGCTCCCTCGCGTACTTAATAAGTGCGGGGCTGGGTAATTTGCGATGAAGATCCCAGAAGTTTTGGAAATTACTTTTTGTTCCCCAAGCGCGTGCCTCACGTGCGTGCTTGGGTATTTTAAAGGGAGGCCTAGCTGGGATTCAATATTTGCATAAATGCCCCCGCACACAAGGAATATTTACAACGGGCCTCAGGTGATTTTGCAAATTTGAAAATATGTCCCTCCAGGGACCTATTTGTAATATTTATCCTTTTATTTTTTGTATTTTTATTACATTTATGCACCTACATTGTTTATAGCATAACTTGAGCATCGTAGATCCAAATTTCATGATTTTAGTGTCGTTTTGTATCTTGTTTCATCACATAGTCACATCATGTTTAATTTTCTCGTCTGACACCATTTTAAATAAAATAAATTTTTTATGTTAGATGATGACTCTTGTTCTAATGCCTTGTCATAAAATAGATGTCTTCTCATATATTTTGTGCTCAATATGACCCTGATTCTAATCTACTTCCTGTTTCTCAATTTATTGATATTTCTGGGGTACATTTGTATTAGTCATTTGCATACATTTAAACTTGCATTATTTTCATGCATCATCTTATAATTACATAAAAATAAACTAAAATATGCATGCCTCATATATCTGCATTGTTCTGCATTTTTATGTTGTGCATCTGCATGAAGACCTGAAATTGAGAAATAAATCACGAGTGCTCATAATTTATCGAAATTTGTTAAATAGATAGAGTAGCTCTTGTCCATGTGATCAACCTTGGTACACTTGGCAAGTTAAAAATACTCCACAAACATTCAAAGGATTGTGGTTTTTGCTGAACCAAATTTGCCTCCTATACTACGACAATACCCTAATTATTAAAGAGGCAAATTTGACGTTCATCAAATAGCATCAATGCTGGGGACACATCTCAACTTTGTTTATTTATTGAATTTTGATTTATTTCTGTGTTAAATATTTTCAAGATTCACAAGTCTTCTCTTTCATGCATTGTTTTTGTATCATTTCTGATGATTAGTTTCCTCTCCATTTTTCTAGCATTTCTCTTTTGTGGCAAGGTCCATGAAGATCTAGGATGCTTGATCCCTATGGAGGCGCGGAGTTGGGAGCTCTTGCTGAAGAGACTACAAAAGATTTGGTAGAGAGATTTAGGATCTTTTATCAGTTTGCCTGGATTAGCATAATGTAAAACATGTTACAGGTGCATTTTTAACAGTCCTCAGTAGACGGCTTGCATGTTGTAGAAAAAAAGAAAAAAAAGAAAAAAGTAGATCACTAGATGATCTACCCCTCCCCCCCCCCCCCCACACACACAACACCCACACTTGCACATATACACTTACCCTTCCCCTCTCTCTCTCTGTATATTTCATAGTCTCCCCCACCCCTTAACTCATTTACCTCCTAGCCATTTGTGAAAATACAATCTCCCCCTCACCCCCATGTATCTTAGTGTAAATACTCCTCCAAACACAGAACCCCACCCCCATCCCCCCCTAAACTCAGATCCGTAACTTAGGCTATTTATAGCCTAAGCATGGGGGGACCCGCCTATTCATCCATCCATCTCTATCTCTTCTTGTAATTAGGTCAATTTTTTACCTAAGTATAGGGTACCATCTGTTGGAAATGCGAGCCCACGACGAGCCATTATGCAATAAATGTTATTGCAATTCACTCCTTAATCTGAAATGAAGAATACATAATTTGCATAATAGGTCCCTTAGTACAATTAGGGTTATGTACCATGGCCATCTTAACGATCATACAGCTGTTGATTCAATTATTGAATCATAGAGGCTGGTGCTTAGATGAATATCTAAAGAGTTAGATTGAGGACTCATCAAGCACCGTCAGATGATTGTTAAGAGATGATCTCCAGCCTGAGTAGGAGATGGCAATCCTTATCTCTGAAGGCTGATATCTGACCGACCTCTTGATGCAGGTCCTCTGCATAGGAATAGAGATTCGGAGGTGTCAGATTAGTTAGGTCAAAGAGTTGACTTAACGAGATCGAGATAACCAAAGTCCTATATCGTATGCTGTCATGATATAGGCACACATCCTCTGACCGGAGACAGATGTGTTACTATATGTCTGAGTATGTACATTTGGCAGACCAATAGGTTGATGACCTAATCAAGGTCTATACACCGGCGCGCTGGTGTGCATATAAGGGCATATGAGTAATACGATCTCTCAAAGGGATCATACATGTTCAGTTACTGAACCGGCAGACATGGGCTCACTCATGAGATATTGGGAAGAATCAAATTCCGTGCGCACGGTCGTCTCGCTTTGGAAGCTTGACTGAATTTGTAGGTTTGATATATACTTTTGGAAAGTATATGATCAAGACCTAGGTATGATATATGCTTTTGGAAAGTATATGATCGATACCGACTCCCAATGATCGAATGAGATACTTACTGATAAAACCATGAAGTAGACAGTATAAAGTTGATCCAATACTTCGGGTTTAGTCTGAGTCTTCCAGTATGCAGGATGTACAGGTATTGGGAATACCTGAGGGTGATGTGATCATAAACGATTGTATAACCATGACGCTTCCATTCCTAGGGAGTGATGAAACGGGTCTGGATTTTAGTGACTCCTCTCAGTAGAGAAGTAATCTGATCTTGGTCCAAGTGTTGGACATTGATCTGAATATGATTCAGATATAATGAGAAGATTAGATTTACGGTCTTGATTTAATCAAGCATCTATGGGAGGCCCGCGGTCTGGATTTGAGATACGATCTCAATATCCATGTCACTATACGTGGAACAATACAATCGCCCTGTCCTTATCTCCAAGTATCTGCGGAGAAAGCGCATTATCCTTGAAGGAGTTCATGGATAATTCTATTGTTGATATATGTATCCGAGCATTGAGAATATGGATAATTAAATGTGATTTAATTATCATGATTAATATGAATTTGATTCATATTATAAAGAGAGCTATCTTAGATAATTAGATTATCAAAGATGTTAAGTAATATGAATATGATTCAAATTATTTGGACACAAGAGAATAGAGATCCAAAATGATTAAATGTGATTTAATCATCATGGATATGAATAATGTGGATAGCAATATCCATATTAATCAAATATATTATAAATGTGATTTATAATATATAAGAGAGAGATGTTTGTAATTTACATTTGTTAATTAAATATTAATGTGAATTGGATTCACATTGGACATTAAATTGAAAAAGTAATTTACATTTTGTTTTGGGTTGTGAATGTGATTCACAAATTTCCAATGGCATGATTGTAATGTTCACAAAATAAATTGGATTTATTTTTGTGAAATAATTTGCAACAAAAGTTGTTGCAAATATTGGAGAGAATCATGAGATAATATAATCTCATGTAATAGGAAAAGGAAGCTCCCTTCCTAAAAAGGAGAGGGGACGGCCACAATGCCCATGAGGAATTGGTGGCCGTCCACCCTCCTTATGGAAGGAGGCTTGCCTCCTTTCCTATTTCTCCATTGGAGATTAATTTGATATAAAATCAAATTATATTTATTGTATATTTGATTTTTTATTAAATTAATTGTTGTTGTGTTTTTAGCAACAAATCATGACCATTGAAAGAAACACAAATTAATGTGGACCATTGGATTTGTGTTGACACATGGATTGAGATCCATGGATCCCAAAACCCTATAAAAGGAGAGGCACCACATTGCTCTTTTAGACACATAAGTTGAGGCAACAAATCTCTCTCTCTCTCTCTCATTCTCTCTACACGTCCTCTCTCCATCTCTCTCATGTGGCCGTCCACCATGGATGCCCTAGAGAGGTTCTCCATCGTCGCAGCATCATTGTTATGCTGCCCGATGGTTTGCTCGTGGATCTCCGTCTCCTTCGGTGCGCCCCGCTCGTGAAGAAGACATCGGATCTCGTGTGTCGAGATCAGGAGATCCATCGCTTGAATCATCAACATGGATTGCGAGAAGCACGCGGTTCATCCCCGCGCTCGCAAGCGTCTCCTCCGTCGGATCGGACTTGAGACAGGAGGTCTCTTTGTTTAGAGACTTGATCGCAACCACGCTTCAAGAGGTAAACCTAATACTTGTTTGTGGTTTAGACGAAACGATCCGAGAAGTGTTCTTGGATCATGTGGTTTCGTCGCAAGAAAATTTTTTTAATTTCCGCTGCATAGAACAACTAGTGCGACTAGTCGTTCTTCGTCGTATTCGATGCGACGATCACGCTTCCGTGATGCGCTTGAGGATCTAACCATATCCTTCAAGTGGTATCAGAGCCAGGTTGGTGGTTTTGGATACGATCCATAAACCGAGGACGACTTGGGTTCATTAGGGTTTGCGAAAGTTTTCTTGCATTTCATTTTCGCATCTCTGTTTTGATATTATTTTCGGCACTGTTTAAATTGTTTAAACACGAAAATAATAATTGGATTTTGTTCCCCATTAAATAAGGAAACCGTAGGATCTGAGTTTGCGTGATTTCGATTCCGTTTGCTCTAGATATGCTCATTTTAGTGAACATGTATCCACTGTTTCGGGGACTGCGGATCATGACGTAATTAAGATGTTAATTGCGGATTTGAAACGCCTTGAAATGCGTGCAAATCTCTTGGGTTCTGTTGTAAATCAAGTTAGCAAACTTTAGAAATTTATTTTGCTTAATTTGGATTTAAATTGATTTAGATATGGTATTTTTAGTAAGTGAGGGTCACTGCTGAAAATACTTTCCTAATCAAGAACCTAGTGATTGTCATTTAACTAACTAGTGAAATTAAATTTTTTAATTTCCTGGAATAATTATGCATAAATATTTGTGAAATATTTAATGATAATTATGTCCTTAAATGACTTTGTTCTAACCAACAAATGATTAGATGTGATCTAGATCAAGATTGGTTACATGATCTACATGATCAACATTCCAACAAACATGTTGCTTGAATAGGACTTGGGATTTGTTTAGCAAATCTCATTATAATGTTAATCAAAAATGTTTTGATTATTACTATATGGTACAATTTCGGTTGAAGAACCGATGATCATCTCAAGTACAAATTAATCAATTTGGCATTATCCTTTCCCGAGGCGGATATGGTGCCTAGTCGGAGAGCATTGGGGTTGCGGGTTGCAACGTATGTGGTCCGTCCCACTCTCGTCGGTACTGGCCATGACAGCGGGTAGGGCCGGGATAATGTCCGAGGGATTAAGATGTATTTTTCTAATTATTAAAATTCGAAATAATACGTATTTGAGATAATACCATTATTCAAGTAACTATTAAAATGTTTGTTGGATATTAATTGGATCATTAATTTAATATGATTAGATTAATTGGAATCCAATTAAGATTGAAATACTCTAATATTATTAGAGTTAATAATTACCTTGGAAGAATTAATTATGTGAATGTGATTCACGATAATTAATTAAAATTTGAATATGAGGTGGAGGATCACATAAGTGACATCCATGGTCTCCCGTCAAGGCGAAGGGTTCCGTCGCCAGGGATTGTATGTGGGAGACGCCTGTCCGAAGTGACAGCTCCTGTATGCAAGCGCATCTGGATCAGACTCTTTGCTTCTCGAAAGAGTAAGGCCGTATACGTAGTGACCCCAATATCGGATCCTCATATTATTGGGGCGATATTGGATTGCGTATAGCGAGTACTATTCCTGTTGACGGTTGGTTCAATTAACGACGGGTCAACATCGCCTTAGGGGTGGTGGGCTCGGGTGTTAAAGACCGAATTGGGAAATGCAAGTTGGACTTGCAAAGCGGAATGTGTTCCCGCTTCTTTTTATCCGAGTTGCAGATTCTCATATTATTGGGATGTAACAAAGATAAGGAAGGAGATCCCAGATCTTGTTGAGATATAATGGTAAGTATATCTCTTACATTGAAAGTGATTAAGGGAATGAACTTTCAGTGTTGACAAGACAAGACAACTTTGATATAAAAATCTTAAATCAAAGTAAAATATATATATTTATATATTTATGAAAATTTCTTATTTCAGATAATCCTTCATTAAAACCCACTCAATGATATACTCAATAATAACCAGTAAAATATCATGGATTGGACTCATGATCCAGATATTGTACTTGCAATTGGACACATAATGTATGTGGTTGCAATGTGCAAGTTTCCTCATAATATTGAGGAATGACAATTAAATAGATAATAAGACTGCAACCCTAGGGTTTGTATGTCTCTATAGTCTTGATCTCTCATCGGATGTACTTTGGAAGTGACATGTCGATGATGATCGCAATTGACAAATAATCCTTATAAAATTTATGAAGATATTCGGGCATACATATGTGCTCTTGACATTTAACATGAATGAGATGGTTCACCGCATCATGCAGAATGGTGGCTCTATAAGAGATGGTGTATTCAAATTGTTTGAGTACCTACCTGAACCTATGTTTTAAGAGTTTAGATGGATGTAGATGATGAGTGTCATCATTCTACTATCTATACTCTAGTCATTCATGAAGCTTCATAATATTCATATTATATGAATTTAATGAAGCATGTATAAATGTTTAAATGCTCTTACATAAGAGATCCTTAGTCTTAAGCAATTGTTGCTTATAGATAAAGGGAGCGCAGTGGAAGCATGGGTTGGACCCGAGTAAGAAGTATGGTCAAAGAGTTGACTATACATCTATGACTTCCATATGTCATCCGAAGAGTTGGATGAATGCCAATACTGCAATAAGTTGATGTGTTGATAGTATGACTATCAAGTCTATCTAGAATCCTTAGAGAAGGACTCGGATGGAGCATCGGATTAATCTACATAAATCATTGATATTGACTTGCTTATTAAATAAGATAAAGTCAAATAATTGTATCTCAATCTTCTGATGACGTTTGCAATAGGTTGCATATGTTTTAGAAGACTGGAAAATTTGATCTTAAAGGTTTATAGTTATCAACATGGATATTGATGCAACAATCTCCGTTGGATTGATAGACTTGTTAATTTCAGTGGGAGAGTCCTTAGTCTTAGAGAATGTCTCTATGACCTAGATATAAGAATACACTCATTGTTTGTTTCTAAATGTTGGAAATAAACATGAATTCTGAGGTAGAACTATCATAAAGAGTTATGATGGAGATATTTCAGAAAGTAATCTAAAATCTAGTGGACTCCACTAAATTAGAAAATTAATGAATGTTTCATTAACATTTCTAAATACTGAAATTAAAACTTAAGATCAATATGAGGATGAAGATCATTTGACAATGATCTAGCATCAAGCTTTGGACATTTGTTTATTGATTTGATCAATAGACTAGTAAGAGATGAAACTTTAGAATGTCTAAAATTTCAAAACTTACATACTTATGAATATTGTATTCAAAGTAAAATGTCCAATACACCCTTCTCAGAGAAAGGTGTAAGATGTCAAGGTATTCAGGATCTCATACATATTGATGTATGTAGATCATCTATATCATAGTAAACATTATGGATATGTGATATCTATCAATGATTATGTATGATATGAGATTTCTTCTCTTCACCTAAGAAACCTTTGAAATGTTCAAAGATTTCATTATTTTTGGTTTAGAACCAAAGTTTGAAGGAAGATAAAATGAATTTGATCTAATTTAGGTAGCAAGTACCTACTAGATAAATTCAAAGAATACCTTATAGAGATATGAACATCACTTCTATCTCAATCCTCCTAACACACCTTAACTCAATAGAGTTATAGGTAGATACAATTGGATCATGTGTGACATGATCTTATCAATGATGGATTTTTAGCATAATTATCCCTTAGTTTTCAGGTATATATGTGTAGTAGAGACTACAATGTATATCCTTAATAAGGTTCCATGCAAGATGGAATCTAGCACTTGAGAGTGCTGCTTCATTAGGAAAATAAAGGATGGTATTGGATACCTACTTTATGACCTTGAGATTCTTGAAATATCTCATCTCTGAGAATGTGATTCTTGGAGGTTGAGACTCTTGAGAATCAAGATGAAAATGAAGTGTAGGAACTCATTTAATCTTGAAAAAATAATGAGGCTTCTAAAATTGGAAACTAAAAGGATAATTGAAGATGAAACACTAAAACCTCTTCAAATAAGTTTGAGGATGGATTCCATGTGTCAGAGAAATCTGACAATGATCGAACTTCATGTGATGAAGCTTCTGAAGATCATAGCATGGATAGATGGATGTTAGCAATAAAGGTCTAATGTAGACTTCATGTACAAGTGTTGTATATGGACCCTCGAGGATCCACCTATATGGGTAAGACCCGTAAAGGTGTAAATGGATCTTCAAGAGAAAGGGAACCTGATGAGAAGGTACATACCTTCAAAGCATAGTTCGTAGCAATGAGCTACACATGGAAGAGAAGACATTGCTTGCAATGAGACTTGTTTTTCGGTGAACATGCTTAAAATCATCAGAATATTGCTAACCTTAGCTACACAACTTGACTATTGCATCTTCAAGATGTAAGTCCAGATTGCATTCCTCTATGAATATCTCTCTGAGGATATTCACATGAAGTAGCCCCAGGGCTTCATGGTTGAGGAAAGCAAGGTGTGCAAGATAAGGAATCCATCTAAGGACTCAAATAAGCTTCTTTGAGTTGGACAATAAGATTTGATGGAATTATAATTGTTATGATTTCAGATAGAATCTTGATGAGCCATGTGAAGCTTAGTGGGAGTGCCTTTGTGTTCATCTTGCTGAATGTAGATGATATCCTGATCATTAAAATGATATAAGATTAATAATAAGTGTTTTATTCTCTAGTTATTCCATATCTTGAAATATGATTTCAAAGATACCTCTTAGATCTTCGTTCTGAAGTTGTTCAGAAGCCAAGAGAAGAGGATAATTGGACTGTCACATTTGTAGCATACCTTGGACATATTCTATTCATAGAAATTCCAAGAAAGGCTTCTAACCCTTAAGATATGGTACTGACCTATCTTAAGGGATAGCACCTCAAAGAGTTGAGGAAGTAAATGCTACAACTACTTGCACTTGTGCATTAGTTACGAGAAGCTGAGTGTATGCTAGAGTGTACAAATACCAGATGTCTGTCATGCAGTGGGAGTAGTAAATTGTTACTAATCCTACTGTAGAGATAAAACACTTGATTGCAGTAATAACAAAATCTTCATAGATGAGGAGATTTTTGAGATAGTAATCTCAAAGTCTTATCTTCAAAAGTTTAAGACCATGTAGATAGTGATCTATAAAGGTCTAAACTTTAGATACCTTAGGAGATAGAGATCTCCGAGAATGAAGGTATTCTAATAAGGATTATGGGGATACTGGTTATGATGTCAGGGACACTGTAACCAACTAGATTGAGTATTGGTTGCATGAGATGCAACATTCGCATTAGATGCGAGCACTGTTACTGGGGATATTCAAGTGCCGTAAAAGGACTTGGCGTAGTCTCGCAGGAACAGAGTGACTGATCAGCTTACCTAGCTATTTTCCTAATAGTCTATGATTGTCACATGAGTGCGGGTTTAAATGATTAGCCCATTAATGGCTCTTTAGGCTAGTGGGAGATTGTTGGAAATGCGAGCCCACGGCGAGCCATTATGCAATAAATGTTATTGCAATTCACTCCTTAATCTGAAATGAAGAATACATAATTTGCATAATAGGTCCCTTAGTACAATTAGGGTTATGTACCATGGCCATCTTAACGATCATACAGCTGTTGATTCAATTATTGAATCATAGAGGCTGGTGCTTAGATGAATATCTAAAGAGTTAGATTGAGGACTCATCAAGCACCGTCAGATGATTGTTAAGAGATGATCTCCAGCCTGAGTAGGAGATGGCAATCCTTATCTCTGAAGGCTGATATCTGACCGACCTCTTGATGCAGGTCCTCTGCATAGGAATAGAGATTCGGAGGTGTCAGATTAGTTAGGTCAAAGAGTTGACTTAACGAGATCGAGATAACCAAAGTCCTATATCGTATGCTGTCATGATATAGGCACACATCCTCTGACCGGAGACAGATGTGTTACTATATGTCTGAGTATGTACATTTGGCAGACCAATAGGTTGATGACCTAATCAAGGTCTATACACCGGCGCGCTGGTGTGCATATAAGGGCATATGAGTAATACGATCTCTCAAAGGGATCATACATGTTCAGTTACTGAACCGGCAGACATGAGCTCACTCATGAGATATTGGGAAGAATCAAATTCCGTGCGCACGGTCGTCTCGCTTTGGAAGCTTGACTGAATTTGTAGGTTTGATATATACTTTTGGAAAGTATATGATCAAGTCCTAGGTATGATATATGCTTTTGGAAAGTATATGATCGATACCGACTCCCAATGATCGAATGAGATACTTACTGATAAAACCATGAAGTAGACAGTATAAAGTTGATCCAATACTTCGGGTTTAGTCTGAGTCTTCCAGTATGCAGGATGTACAGGTATTGGGAATACCTGAGGGTGATGTGATCATAAACGATTGTATAACCATGACGCTTCCATTCCTAGGGAGTGATGAAACGGGTCTGGATTTTAGTGACTCCTCTCAGTAGAGAAGTAATCTGATCTTGGTCCAAGTGTTGGACATTGATCTGAATATGATTCAGATACAATGAGAAGATTAGATTTACGGTCTTGATTTAATCAAGCATCTATGGGAGGCCCGCGATCTGGATTTGAGATACGATCTCAATATCCATGTCACTATACGTGGAATAATACAATCGCCCTGTCCTTATCTCCAAGTATCTGCGGAGAAAGCACATTATCCTTGAAGGAGTTCATGGATAATTCTATTGTTGATATATGTATCCGAGCATTGAGAATATGGATAATTAAATGTGATTTAATTATCATGATTAATATGAATTTGATTCATATTATAAAGAGAGCTATCTTAGATAATTAGATTATCAAAGATGTTAAGTAATATGAATATGATTCATATTATTTGGACACAAGAGAATAGAGATCCAAAATGATTAAATGTGATTTAATCATCATGGATATGAATAATGTGGATAGCAATATCCATATTAATCAAATATATTATAAATGTGATTTATAATATATAAGAGAGACATGTTTGTAATTTACATTTGTTAATTAAATATTAATGTGAATTGGATTCACATTGGACATTAAATTGAAAAAGTAATTTACATTTTGTTTTGGGTTGTGAATGTGATTCACAAATTTCCAATGGCATGATTGTAATGTTCACAAAATAAATTGGATTTATTTTTGTGAAATAATTTGCAACAAAAGTTGTTGCAAATATTGGAGAGAATCATGAGATAATATAATCTCATGTAATAGGAAAAGGAAGCTCCCTTCCTAAAAAGGAGAGGGGACGACCACAATTCCCATGAGGAATTGGTGGCCGTCCACCCTCCTTATGGAAGGAGGCTTGCCTCCTTTCCTATTTCTCCATTGGAGATTAATTTGATATAAAATCAAATTATATTTATTGTATATTTGATTTTTTATTAAATTAATTGTTGTTGTGTTTTTAGCAACAAATCATGACCATTGAAAGAAACACAAATTAATGTGGACCATTGGATTTGTGTTGACACATGGATTGAGATCCATGGATCCCAAAACCCTATAAAAGGAGAGGCACCACATTGCTCTTTTAGACACATAAGTTGAGGCAACAAATCTCTCTCTCTCTCTCATTCTCTCTACACGTCCTCTCTCCATCTCTCTCATGTGGCCGTCCACCATGGATGCCCTAGAGAGGTTCTCCATTGTCGCGGCATCATTGTTATGCTGCCCGATGGTTTGCTCGTGGATCTCCGTCTCCTTCGGTGCGCCCCGCTCGTGAAGAAGACATCGGATCTCGTGTGTCGAGATCAGGAGATCCGTCGCTTGAATCATCAACATGGATTGCGAGAAGCACGCGGTTCATCCCCGCGCTCGCAAGCGTCTCCTCCGTCGGATCGGACTTGAGACAGGAGGTCTCTTTGTTTAGAGACTTGATCGCAACCACGCTTCAAGAGGTAAACCTAATACTTGTTTGTGGTTTAGACGAAACGATCCGAGAAGTGTTCTTGGATCATGTGGTTTCGTCGCAAGAAAATTTTTTTAATTTCCGCTGCATAGAACAACTAGTGCGACTAGTCGTTCTTCGTCGTATTCGATGCGACGATCACGCTTCCGTGATGCGCTTGAGGATCTAACCATATCCTTCACCATCCTCCTTAGTTCCGCTATATCACCCTATATTTGACCGAGCCATGGCTTCATATCGCTTATGCTATGAGGACATAACAAATGTTAAGTATAGGGGTCTATACCGCATACTACTGTATATATTCTTCATCCATAGCTCATATTTTTAAACCTTTTGAAAATTCTTTTTTGGATTGGTTTTAAGTAAACATTTGAACGGAGTTTTGTAAAAATTTTGTAAAATATTTTCTTAAAAATTGAGGGATTAATTCGTATAACTAACCCTTTCTAAAACAAACTCCATAAAAATTTTGAAAAATACAAAACCTTTCTTTGAATTAGACTTTGACTACTAGCTTAGTAGATAATTTCAGTGAGGGAACTTCGGTCTCCCTTAGCAGAGTGGGTGGTTTAAAGGACAATGTATATGGCTCCGTCCTTAAGGAACACGGGTCCATCGGTCCGTGCTTACACCCACACTGGCTGAGAGTAGATACTTTTATTCATATATGCTTGGTCCAGTCATTGTCTCTTTAAAAGAAAAAAAGTTGAAAATTAAAATATAAAAATAAGCAAAAGCCAAAAAACACAAAAATCACTAACTAAGGAGTTGGTGTATTCCTTACACATTCACTCAAGGCTTGAGAATTTTGAGGACACAGGATTTATGTGATCCTGAGTGTCTGACTTAACATGCCTTAGTCAATAGGTATTTAAACTTAATAATCCACACTTCCCTGTTTGAAAGATTTGAGCATTATATTGCATTCTTAATCTCTACCTTCAAAAGAATATGAACATCACATTCACTTTCAAAACTGCATGATTGATGAGATGAGTTGAATTATCACTTGAGGAACTAAGACTAGATATTTGAGTTTGGACCCTATCTAATGATATTCAAGGATGGGATAATGTTAAGGAAGGCTTCAGAAAACCTGAGTGTCAGCAAACTCTAGCCAGTATGGAAACAAGTTCATATGCTACCTCTTTAATATTTACCAATGTGCCAGGGTGTGATGAAACTTAATGATAATTGTTGATCATTGTGCACCAACTTTTGGTAAAAGCAGTGGAGATAGCCAAAAAAACAACGAAATGTCAAAGAAAAGCTCTATTTTCCAAAGACAAATTATAAATGAGCTTCCACCAATGGCAAGTGCTCCCAAACATTTTCAAAGTGTCTACTTGGACCAAGCGCTAATTAGGATCAAGAAGTCATACTGACACCAAAAAAGGGCTCTGCATCGTAAATGCTACAAGTTTGGGTGTCGAAGTTATCTTAGATACTCAAAAGAGAAAACCCTGGTGTACTCCCAGAAAAATAAGTGCATACGACTCCAACTCTCTTGACGGACACATTGATCAACAATCTAAAAATTTACATGTGTTGAGTAAAAAGGCACTCGAGAGGCCCCTTGTTCCAACGCGAGGGAGAGAAAAATAGACATAATCCTATGCCCCCCATTATATGGTCGTCCATCTACATTTCAAGTCTGACGAACTAATGAGATGGTTGACTGAAGCAAGGATAGAATTATTCCCTAGTATTGAGGATGAGGTCTATAGGAGTGTCTCTTGGACTGGAACTTCAAGTGATGCCTCGACTAGACTCTCATGAATAAAGTACACTAAATTTCATATTCTTATATTATATGTACAAAAATAGAGTCCGATAATTAGAGAAGTTTAATTCCTTCTGACTAGAGCATGGATAAACCCAGAATTTTAGGATCGCTTAAATTGATGGTCTTCGAAATATTGAGCCTTGAAATCTTCACGTGCACTGTCAGGAATTAATCCGACTCCTTCACTCTTTAGATGCTCGAGGACAAGAATGAGTAAGTATAGGGGTATGATGAATCTCGTATTCCTCATGCTAAAAGTCCATTTTTAAACCCCTTGCTTGAATAAGCCAATAAAAATGACCAATAATTCCTCGTTATTATATTGCATTATACTGTGTGTAATTAACATATAATTATTGTATAAAATAACTAATATATAATTTGTAATTATTTTCTTATAAAAAACCCCTAAAAATTAGGTAGATTAATTGTCTATAAGTTCCTAACCTTTAAGACTAAAAAAGCCAAAAAAATATAAAAACAAAAAATCATGTGTTTCTAACCCCTTAAAAATACCCTCAAAAAATACTTTTTGTATAAATGACCTCTTTTGGCTTTTCATCAAACATGAAACTTGTATATCTCATCGAGACGAACAATTTTCATGTTTTGACTTTTTTTTTAATTTTGCCCCTAAGTAATTCTTTTATATTTTTCTTTGTTTTTGTATTTTCTGATTTTTTTATTGGGCCACGTGGCACCCTCTAGGCTGCCCACGGGGCCCGCTCTCTCTCCGCACCCGACTTCTCCTTGGTTGTCTGATCCTAACGTCTTGCTTCAATCTTGGCCGCCCAAGCCCGCTCCATCGCCAATCGTCAGATCTGATATCAGATCAGATCCTCAACACTCCCTAGCGCCTCCCTCACAGCCCTCTGATCCACTTCACATCTTAAGACTTATATCGCTCCACGTTACCCCTTCTCCCCAGGCCGTCGAATCTCCACCATCTCTCCATCATAGCTGCTCGATAGCGCTGAAACCTCAAATGGTATATCTGATCTCAGATATGATCTTAGCCCTCTGTTCGTGCCCTCACTGAAGCCGACGGATTGTGAGATAAAACAGCTGGAACATCATCTTCCTCCTCAACGCCTCCCGCTCCCATGCGTTACGCCTCGCCGCCCTGTCTCGCCCTTCTTATTTTGGAGCACGCTCCAGTCTCTCTCCTCACCTCCTAACGGTCGCCCCATGAAGCCTACTCATTCTCCATTCTCGCGTAACCCCCAAGACCTCGTCCTTCACTCCTCCATCAATCCTATAGTCATTCAAAACCTCCATACCACCTCCTGAAACACCAACCTCTCCACCTATAAATACCCTTCCTCTACACCCGGTGACCATCATCCACCATTTCAAGGGGTTTCGGCCCAACCTCTGACCCTCCAGTGATAACAGAGGGGCCCTACATCGAGGCGAGAACGACCCCAACCCTGGTGTGATCCATGGCACTCTGCTTGCTCCGCCATCTCTGGCGGCCACTGGATTCCCCTCTCCGATGAGGTACCACATCCTTCCTTCATTTCTTTGTTTTTCTTCCAATTATCCTATCGCCAATTAGAACTACCACCCCTATCTGATCACTTCCACGTCTCTGCCACTCTACCATCTCTTACGTCGACTACCCTCGAGCCCCGCTCCTCTTCTCCAGAACCTCCCCCACTCCAAACCCCTTCTTCTCAATCTCGTCGCAGAAGAAGAACCTAGGCCACCACCATCCGATACCCCACGGCCCCCATTCACTCATGATTCACTCATGTACCTCATGCACTTCACTTTAGCTATACTAACCAATGTAGGTGCTCAATGGCTAGAGTTTACAATGCCTCATCGGTCTCTATCTTCCACTCCGACGACCCTCCTCTGTCATGCTACTCTAAGCGATAATGAAGCTTCGACTATGCTCCACGATCTTCACGAACCCTGCATCGTTCCTTCTTGACCTTTAGGCAACATTCTGGAGTACGGCGGAGCTCCATATAAGTTGTTGGAGCACAGCCTCGTCCGGCAACCAGCAATGAGTGAAGAGGAGCAGCTACCGTCTGATCGCTTCAATCAGACGGTCATGATCATGACACGTGTCCCTATAGATCCTAGTACACCTGCAGCCTCGGAGGACCTGAACCTCACACCAAGCCACAGATGTGTGCTACGTTAGCTCCACGCCTGCGAACCTCCCGAGCCTTGCCCCCTCACATGCTTAGCACATGCAGGGATGGGTACTTTGCGACAAAACCTTAAAAGTTTCAGAAATTGCATTTTGGTCCCCAAGCACGTGCCTCATGTGTGCGCCTTGGTATTTTATAGGGAGGCCCATCCAGGTTTCAATGTTCATACAAATGTCCCTAGACGCAAGGAATATTTACAAGGGGCCTCAGACAATTTTGCAAAATTGCAAATAGGTCCCTCCAGAGATCTACTTGTAACATTTATCCTTTTATGTCTTGCATTTTTATTACATTTATGCCCCTACACTATTTTTAGCATAACTTGAGCATCGTAGATCCAAATTGCATGATTTTAGTGTCGTTTTATTCCTTGTTTCGTCATCTACTTCATGGCATGTTTAATTTTCTCATCTGACATCATTTTAAATAAAATAAATTTTTAAGGTTAGATGATGACTCTTGTTCCAATGCCGTATCATAAAATAGATGTCTTCTCATATAATTTGTGCTCAAAATGACCCAGATTCTAATCTACTTTATGTTGCTCAATTTATTGATATTTCTAAGGTATATTATTTGCAATAGTCATTTTCATACATTTAACCTTGTATTATTCTCTTGCATCATCTTATAATCACATAAAAATCAATTAAAAATTGCATGCATCATATATGTGCATTGTTTTGCATTTTACCTTATGCATCTGCATGAAGACCTAAAATTGAGAAATAATTCACTCGTGCTCCTAATTGATCGAAATTCGTTAAATAGATAGAGTAGATCGTGTCCCTTTGATCAATCTTGGTAAACTTACCAAGTTAAAAATACTCCACAACATTCAAAGGATTCGGGTTTTTGCTGAACCAAATTTGCCTCCTATACTACAACAATTCCATGATTATTAAAGAGGAAAATTAGACGTTCATTTGGTATTTAGGATCTTTGTTAGATAATGAAAAGGGGGAATGGAAAAATTAATGTAAGGAATGTGGAACCTAAAAATAAATGTGTGGGTGAGGATTTATAATAACAATCGACATTTGATCTTCTCTATTAGATTTTATGACCAATATTTTTTTATTCTTATTTATATTTAATATTTGTTCTTTGACTAATATGATTATACATGCAAATATATATACATTAAATTCGGTATGGATTAGAGTTTTTTGTATCCTCTTTACGCCTCAAATTTCTGAATAGTACGCTAAGATTGATTATTATACATATATAAAGTAAGTCATACCTCAGCTTTTGTCTCTAGTCTAAAGACAGGAACTTAGAAGTTTTGTATAATCGACACATTAAGGACCCACATTTATAACTCATAATTTTTTGCAGTCAATCCACGTGAACTTAGTTATAAAGAGGAACGGAAAGATATTGGGTCTCATTAGAGGGCCTAATGTTGCATATACACGTCACGAATTGACAAGTCATGTGGGTATAGTGTGGGACTGTGAGGGTATGGAAATCATAATGGTGGAAAGTGAACATGATAGATCATATCAATGGAGCCTAGATATGATTATAAGTTTGAAATTAAGTACTTAATAAATATAGTAAGTTGGTTTGAGAGTATTTTTAGTTGCTTGCACATATTATGCTTAGTGATTTAATGCAAATGCTAAATCTTTAAATGTAAATGAAATGTAGTAGCTTTTTAATACATATTCATATAACTCTTTTCTCAATATATTTAGTTATAAGTGAATTTACATAGATGCATGTCAACCTCTTTATGTAATTATGCTATAATTACTAGCAAAAGAATATTCAGAAAATATCTTAATCAACCCAGAGTGGTTGTTACATGTATGTAAATATGCATGTATAATATGCATGTATATGTATGTACTATATATATACAAATACATTTATACATATAGATACATATATGTATGGATATAAAATATCAAATAGAATCAAATTATTATCGAACAAATTCAGGTAAATTCATATTCAATTCATTTATGAATTGGATCCCCAAGTTAAATTCAAATTCAATTCATTTGATTTCGAATCAAACTTTTTTGAATTTTTATCGAACGGATCCTAATCGAATTCGAATGATTCAGTTCAATTAACAGCCCTATTCGAGGCTATCCTCGCCCGAATCGTAGATGCTAAGATTGTTTGCAGATTTTTGAGGAAGAATATCATTTCATTATTCGGGGTATCTAGAGTGTAGATATAAGATGGGAGGACTCACTTTATCGATGACATGGTAAGGGCCCTTGCTAATGAGTTCAGCATTGACCATCGAGTTGTCATTCCATATCATCCTCAGACCAATGGTCTTGCTAAAGTATCGAACAAAGAGATCAAGACTATATTGATGAAGGTCGTCTGCCCTGACCGAAAGGATTGGTCACAACTTTTGGACTCGATCTTGTAGGCTTATCGGACCTCCTTCAAGACACCTTTGGGTACGTCTCCCTTTCGTCTCTTTATGGCAAGCCATGCCATTTACCTGTGGAGTTCAAGCACAAGTCACTATGGGCAGTCACGAAAGTATTAATGGATCCCAAGAGTATAAGACTAGAGGAAAGTAGAGTTGGAAACCCTGGTGGAGCTTAGAAACACAACCTTTTCGAGTAGCCAGTATAAGGAGAGAGTGAAGATACGACATGATTCTCATATCAACCATAAATAGTTTGAGCCAAACCAAAGAGTATGGCTATTCGATGCTAGGTTAATATTATTTCCATGAAAGTTACAAAGCAAATGGAAGGGACCATACTTGGTCAGGAAGGTGCACGACAATGGAAGTATTGATATATCCAAGTTGTCATCTGAGTCCACCTTTTGAGTTAATGGTCAGCGCTTGAAGCCTTATCTTAGTCATGATCCGTTGGTCGTTGATATTTCCCCTATTCATTTTGCATGAGATGTGGTCCTTAACTCTCATCATTTGCATCTCATGCCTGATTATCACTTCTCCTTCGCATCTGTATAGATCCAGTTGTCCATATCACACATTCTTTTTTCTAATACATCATCTTCATCTTATGATTATACTATACTTAGGGTGTACCTTACCCTAAGATTGTGAGGGTGTCAGACTTGTGATTATTGTTTGAGTATTTTTACCTCTGTTATGCTGCCAAGGGATATTTTACCCTAAGTATAGGGGAGGTAAACCATGTACATTCTAACCCTTGATTTTCCACTTGTGTAAAGAATTCTATACTTATGATTACTTAATACTAAGTATAGGAGGACCACTGACCTCTATTCAATACATTCTTTTATTCATCATTGTAGTATAGCATTCTTTTTACTTTCCAATACTAAGCACGAGTTATCTCTTCCTTTATCACTCTCTGATCACTCTGACGACATCATTCGAGCTATGCATAGAGGGGTGTCGTATATATTATATATACTTTAGCCATAACTCATACTTTATGTGAGTGTGTTAATAGATAATGTGGCTAAAAAATCACAAACTAAAAATCACGAAATTTTAAAAATTTTCTTGCATATAAAATTCTTGCTTGAACATAGCTATTTGTAAAAACTATTTTTGTACAAATATTTGTAAAAATGTTTTCATTGTAAAGTATATTTTTGTATCAAAATTATGTATATAGTATAAAAATTTCGAAAAATATTTGAAAAATAAAAGTTTGCAAAAATTTGTTTGTAAATGTTTTAAATATTTTGCAAAACTTTCCCTTCTTCCTTGCATTCAAACATTTTTCATAAAATTTTGCTTTTTTGTACATATTTGCTTGTATATTCTTCTAAATCATAGTTGACATTTAAACTAGTCTGGAATTAAATTGGCAAATGGAGCTTGGTTAATCCACTTAACTTTAGAGGAACCTTATAGGATGGGGGTTAAGACTTTTTCAGGTCCATTAGTTACCTAATTCTT
Source organism: Ottelia alismoides (assembly GCA_037367405.1). Lineage (NCBI taxonomy): Eukaryota > Viridiplantae > Streptophyta > Magnoliopsida > Alismatales > Hydrocharitaceae > Ottelia > Ottelia alismoides. The sequence goes on from JAZKJV010002956.1 coordinate 1,096,860, forward strand.
TGAGTCCACTAGGCTATGTTCGCATATCATATTTATGAGCTTAAGTAGAACACTTAACAATGCACGCATGATTCTCAGAGACAATGGCTTTAATTGGACAAGCACCTTACATATAGCTCCACACAGAGGAGGTGATGAGGAGACAAAATCTTTTGGCTTGGAGTAGCATACGAGGGTAGTACTTCTAGATGGAACCTCTCGTCTTCCTTTAACGAGGGATGTACGCCTCAACTTGGTATAGTGGTGTTGAGGTTTAAAGACAAAAGTTGTGGGTTGCAATAATGCTTCAAAAGAGGGATAGTCTATTGGCTCAAGAAGAAAAAATCCTTAGGTATATATTGTACAATGTAGATATGTTGTACACAAGCACATAAAAAAGAGAGGCCAAATCAAGAAAAATTCCAAAAAAGTGGACATGCCTGGTTGAAAATAAAATGCCTATTGAAGTATATATAGTCCATAAAGCAAAGCTTCTGCATTACACCTTCTCATCTCATGAAGCTTGCAGCGTGAGACTTAGATACACTGGTTGAGCTCCCAGGGATACGTGGCTACATTGGTCAAGATCCATTATCTTCTTTCCCCTTTTCTCGAGATGGTTTAACTTGAACTTAGAAGGGAATACTCTGCTCCTCAAGGAAAGAGCTGCTAGACTAGGGAATTAGAGTTACCGTGTTCAGGGAGGATGTTGCTTTGTCATTTCTGAGGTGGGGAGCTATATATCACTTACACCATACAAGGAAAGATACATAGTAATTAGAGTTTGCATATATAGACTTGTTCTGACCTTGTTTATTAAGGAGTCTTGACCATAGCATTGTGGAACTTAGAGGTTGTTGAGTCTTAAACCTATCTCCCAATAAGGTTCCGACAAACTAATAATCCAAAGGTCTGATGGAGCTCCATACTTCAATAATAACCCTTGATTCTTTTTCTTTGTTGTTTTTCTTATTTTCATTTCTTTTTCAAATAAGTATTTACTAAGGAACTAGCACAGGTAAATTAAGGGGGTTGTGATGAATCCATGATTCTCACACTTTGTTATTTTATTTTAGCTATTTTTCTTAGCAAAACATCTTGTGAATATCTGAAAATATAATAACTTATCAATTTGCATGCTTTTGTTAGTAATGCATAATTAGCATGTTTCTGGTTAAATAAAAGAATAAAGGAAAAGAAAAATGAATGAGGTATTTAGAATAAATACAGAGTGACCCAAAACCCAAGAGAAGGTCAAGACTTGACTGATCGCAAAATAAAATAAGTAGAGAGAGATAGGGTCTAGTATGTGTTGTACATATTACATATACTTGTACATATTATCTATATATTTATTTTTGACAAAATTAAATTAAATTATTCTTTTTACTCCCTTATATAATCCTAGAAATAATATAAAAATAAAATAAAAATCAGAAAAATAAATTAAAAATAAAATCATCACTTACTTGTATAAAATACACATGTATATATCACAATCCACTATTTATTATGTCGCCATAATTAATTTATAAAAATAAAATAAAAATGTTTGATACTCCTATAAATTATGTTGCAAATAAATAAGATATAAAATAATTGTATTTATGTAAAAATAAAAAAATAAAATACATGTACATAATACACAAGTATAATATACCTCTATACAACACTATATAATATATATATATTATTTTTCATAAAAATAATTAAAAATCATAGAAAAAGTTTGAAAAATAATAAAAATTTTCTATTTTATACACATTTTATTTTAAATTCATTTTCTATTTTTATTGAATTTCCAAGCATTTTGTATATTATGAATTTCTGATTAGGGAAGAAGGGGATGCTGACCTCGGTCAACGTCTCTTTCCAGTTCAAGTAGGATCAAAACCTTCTCGCAGGAGATTTTTCTCATAATTTTCAAGCCAGACTCTGAACCTCTCTTGCTCTGATTCTTCTCCCGATCCTCCTCCTAGGATCCGTGACGGATCTTCCTAGGGTTACACACTCTCGCTCGATCACTCCAGTCCCCTCGGAACCCTATAAAATCACTCCTCCACCTCCATTTCCTAGTAGCTCATTCCCCACGCCCATTTCAACCCTTAGCCACCTCAAGTTGAGTGACAACTTCTTGGAGCAACCTTTGGAGCTTGTTTGCTGTAGAAGCGATGTAGCTCAAGCTTCGTGGCTCGACCTCAGTCGTGAGTAGCCTCCCCACCCGCCAAAGCGATATTGAGGACATCATCCGGACGACCACCTTCTACTGATGCTCAGGAGCTCCTCCAAACCTTCAGGTATCATATTTATCCTTCGTATTTCCATGTTCATTTTGATCGTTCCATTTGCATTGTCACTGGTTCCCTCGCTCCGATCAGCTGATTAGAGCCACATTCCACTCACTCACCTATTCCAATCGATGCTACGTCTTGTCCTTTAACTTCACACACAACCTGTTCATCCTTAATCTTGCTCACCATAGTAAGATTAGTCCCGGTCTCCCTCCCTCATGTTTGTCGGAGACCCAACGCCCATTCCTCATCATTTCTCTCATTCCCTTATGCAACAAGACATCGCTGGATCTTCGCCTCCAAGCGGCGTACTCTTTGCGGGTGCTGGTTTGCGTGAAGGCACCCATTTAATCCCCCATCTCCTCATTGGAGTAGCTATAGGTTGAGGAACACCATATGCCTCATTTGACCGACCATATTCGCATCAAAACCTTCCTTTCGATGCGGAGTACTCCAACGATAGTACTGGGCCCTTCTACAGCTTCATCGGGGCGGTGCATCGTCTTCCACACTCACGCGAAGCTCCCTATAAGGAGGTTCTTACAATTACTTCTTTAGTAGTTCGATCAAAAGATATATTCCAGATCTTATCACTACCATACATACATGACTTATTTGTAACGATCTGATAAAATTTTGGGAAAGATCTGCACAATTCACCCATGCTCAATTCCTTCAGCCATCAGATTCGTACTGTAGTAGAGAATCACAGACGCATGTCCCCGACCATGTCAGAGCCGTCGCATCTTTTTTAGGGGATGATTAGAGAAGCCAGAGTCCCCACGTGCCACACGCGTGCCTTAGGTTGTATTTCCCTTTATCCCCTGTTTGTTTCTGCATTTAGCTGTATCCCGTAAATAAAAATTGTGGTTAAGACATTTTGTATCTTGGAACTTGTGTTTCTATCTATTTGCAGTTTAGTCCCTCTTATTTTGTAGCACATCCCACATTAGCTTTTGGGTTATTTCCTCTCGATGCCTTGCATTTTCTACATGTTATGAATTGAATGACATGTTTTTAGTATATGCAATTATAACCCTGTGAATATGGATCACGTGTATCGTGTGTACTTGATTGGACTTTTTGCAGATATGGCTCTAGATATTTTAACTCCATTATTGTTTGGCCCAGAAATTTATTTTATTTACAAATTGGTCCCCGTAAACTATGATAATTACACCATGTATTTTGGAATAAATAAATAGAAAATTAATTTGAAAAATTAAATAAAATTTATCATTGGGTATTTTTAGTGTGCAGTTTTTATAGTGCTTTTGTTGGATTGATTTTCTTGCACATATTATTCTTGAAAAATAAAAAAACCCTTAAAAATCACCCTGTTTACACTAGAAAATTTATAAAAATTGAAAAATGTTTTAAAAATTCTAAAAAATTCCTGAGCATGACTTTTTGTGCGCTTTATTTATATTATCAATTTTGTTTAAAAACTCACTCTAAAAAACCTAAAAATTATAAAACACATAAAATCTTATAAAAATCAAATAAAACCACACAAAATCTGTAAATTCCATTTTCAGTTCCTGTTTGTAGATTTTTATTTGTATTTTATCATAAAATTGTCATCCAGGACTTTAGGGCACTTTTAAGTATCTTTAACTTGCAATTTAGTCCTGGTTGTGTACTATTTGTCTTTTTGAGCATTGTTTGATTTTTATAAAACTCTAAAAACATCTGAAAAATCTCAGAAGTTACCAAAAAGATTTTATAACCTCAAAACTCCAATAATATTTTTATCTTAATTTTATAAGTATTTTTGTCCTTAATGGAAAATAGAAAAAAATTGTTGTGTTTCCTTATTTAGTTGATTGTTGATTTTGTTGCCTTATTCAAAATTAAAAATTTGCCAAATTAAAAACCACTAAAAATTACTTTATTGTATTTCTTAATTTTGACTACTTCATACATTTTCGTACTCCTTGTGTTCAACATGAGTTCCTATACTAGGTAAAATAAATAACAAACCGCTTACATATGCTGGATTGATTGATATTTCTAAGGGGTTCTTTTTCTTTCTAATTACGCTAGGTGTTTCGGGTCGCAACCACCCTTGATATTACTTAACCAGAGTTGCATGGCATGTCATCAGAAAGATTATATGTATGGATTTTATAATTTTATATTTTGGTTTGAATTTTTTATTTTTATGAGTTTTAAGTATTCAATGATTTTCATTTACTTTTTGAAAATGAATTGTAAGTTTTATTGGGGTTTTAAAGTTGAAAACTAATTTTTATTTGAAATCAGATTTTTATTTGTGATTTTACAAATAGAATTTAGAACAAAAATTTTTTATTTTATTCTTATTAGAAAGTAGCAAAAATATCTTTGAAATTATAGGTTGTACATTTTACGCCATTGTTATTGATTTAGTTATGTTCTTTAAAGATTTTGTATATTTTATAATTTTTATGGGTTGTATTATTCAATTTTTTTCTATTTTTGGTTTAATATGTATAATATAGTAAAATTTATTATAGGTATTTTTTAGTATTTTTAGAGGTGTTTTTATATTTTTATGTATTTTATTATTTTATCATATTTGTATTTTTAAAGATTTATTAAAAATAGAAATTGTTTTAGTACCTCTTCCAAGCAGCCATCGTAGGCACATATGGGGCATAACAGTGAGTAACAACAACATTCCATTCCTTGCCAGTATCAGTTAGCTCAGTGGAGACAGAATGCATATCGATTGAAGTATCAGTAGTCTTACCCTCCATAGCAGTAGTCATCCCGGCAACAGCCTCAGTATCACCGAGGTGACCCATCTAGGTCTAATGGTCCTCTCCATGATAACTCCACTCTAGAGTATCTTGCTAGTTTGATAGCTAACCTGCAGGTTGCATTAAGGTGAGAAATGGATGGGTTTAAAAATTATGTTACTTATTTAGAAAAGGGAAGTCCACTATTCCTGCTCATATTGAGATGAACCCGAAAAGTTTAAAGAGGAAGTCAGAGTAGGTACACCTGACAGAACCCGCCCTCTAGTCACAGATATTTTCATATGATTCTTTTTATTGTGATGAAGCTGATTATTTCTCTTAGGGGCGATAGGATGCCAGCAAGCAGAGACATAACTAAGCTCGATGAGGATATAACTGAGGATGCAAGAGAACATGTTGAGCCTAATGATGGTGTTGTTGATGTCGCCTATCCCTTTGAGGAAGTTGATGGTTGTGTTTATGCCACCATAACTGACAAGAAGCAACCAGAGTCCATTATCGATGCAGTTGCTTTATAAATCTTTTTGTACACTGATGATGATAGAAAAACACAAAAAATGTAAAAAAGAGAAAATCTAAAAAGAGAAATAAATATAAGATATTTGATCATTTTAGATCTCATGAGTCTTCTTCATTTGGTGATTTACATGGATCAAGTCCCAGTTTCACAAAAACATTTCTTTCTCTTCTTATAATTTTCCTATTATACATATAAGGAGGATGTACATATACCTTTTCCCCAAGCACTACGCTTGGGAAAATGAGATAAAAAAAGAAAATACAAACAGATTTAGATGAATGATCTGACAAACGAGATGCTCGACAAGTTCACTATTCAGCTTACTCTTTCAAAAACCTTGAAACACATATATCTTCTGCAGAAATGTCTCAAAGAGTGAACCACACTCTGAAGAAAGAAGAGGCATCACAATCATTATTCAGAAATCCATGTGTTGACTAAGGATACATGCCACGATATCCAAAACTGTCTCCCATCCAAGAGATCATACATGGAAGAACATTATGTCAGATGTGAGATTCTCTATCAGACATTTGACCGTACTCTCTTAGATAGCGGATCATCAATTAGTCTCCTTCCTTCTTCCATACTCGACAAGTTCGAGTTCATACATCTTTGACCAAGCAGGATGGTCATAAAGTTTGCTGATAGACCAATCAAGAGGCCTAAGGGATTAATTGAGAACATTATTGTCACAATTCATGATTTGAAATTCTCCGTGGACTTCACCGTGTTGGACATGACGTTCTCTGAATGTGTAACCAATATTCCGGTCATATTAGGATGACCTTTTCAGGTGACACTTAAGGCCGTTTCCGATTATGGTATCGAGAAGGTGTACTTTCGCATCCAGGGAAAGATTATACATATAGAGACGATCTAGGATATCAAAACCTGATTAACCATGTTGGAGCGAGCATCTGATGATGAGCTCGATAGTCATCAAGACTGTGATTTTGTACAGACTGATGATGAAGCAGTTTGAGCCGAATTGAACACACAATCTTTCATCACACCTTCAGCAGGGTCTGAAATTCAGATATCATATGATAGGAGATTGGAGAGCGTAATTTTAGATCCGATTAATGACAATGGTAATGGAGATGTTTTTGGAACTTTTTTAGATCTTTGTGATATTTTTTATCCACCCGAGTCCAAAGTGAATGATCAGATCTGCCAATCACTTATAGATCTGTTAGATTCAAAAGATGTTGATTAGTAGTGTTTCATCGAGTTCCATTCAGTTCAGACTTCATTCGACGAGCCTACAACCAACTTGGAGACTGAGCCATCATAGCAGATTTAGCAATCATATGAGCAGTCTCTACATAAATCAGAGTCAGAACAGGATGAACTTAAGCATACCGACCAAGTAGCCTGTATCTAGGCCTTAGTCAGACCAGTCCTCCATGTTCCTTCTCCCCCAGAGCTAAAATTGTTGCCTCAGAGCATGAAATAGCGATTCCTAGCTGGAGAGGCTAAAATGTTTCTGGTCACACCATATCTTTCTCGAGGATGATGCCAATCCATCTCATGAGTTTCAATCCAGGTTGAATCTGAATCATCGAGAGGTGGTTATGAAGGAAATATCTAAGTGGTGGCGCGTCGATTTTATCTATCCCATCTCTGACTCTAAATGGGTTAGTCCATTACATGTGGTACCTAAGAATATGGGCATCACTACAGTGATAAAATGAGGACGAAGAGGAGATCGCTACCCAAGTATCGACTTCTTGACGAGTCTATGTAGACTACAAACGATTGAAGCATGCAACCAAGAAGGATCACTTCCTGCTACCATTCAGTGATTAGATCATCGAGAGGTTAGCTGGGAAGAGCCAATATTGGTTTCTTGATGTGTACTCAGGATATAACCAGGTGTCCATCGTACATGAAGATCAAGAAAAGATGACTTGCACCTGTCCATTCAGAATGCATTCTTTCAAAAAGATGCCCTTTGGATTATGTAATTCTCGAACTACATTACAGAGGTACATGCTTTCAATTTTCACGGACATGGTGGGAAAAGTTTTGGAGGTATTCATGGATAATTTTTCAGTATATGGGGATGATTTTAATTATTGTCTTTATATCCTAGATCGCGTGCTTCAGAGATGCATTGAGGTAAACCTCGTTCTTTATTAGCAGAATAGTCATTTTATGATGACTCAGGGTATGGTCCTTGGTTATTCATCTCCAACAGGGGCATGGAGGTGGATCCGACCGAGGTAGATATCATAAAGATGCTCAATTCACCATCCAAACTGAACTAGTTTCAATCTTTCCTTGGGGAAGTCAGTTTCTACAAACCTTTTATTCGAGACTTTAATAAAATTGGCCAACCATTATCTGATCTTCTAGCAAAAGACACCGAGTTTATTGTCGATGATAAGTGTCTTTCAACTTTTGAAAATCTCATGAAAATAGTTGTAAAGGCTCCTGTCCATTATCCACCCGATTGGTCTCTCCAATTCGAGATCATGACGGATGCCTCCGATTTTGCCATTGGGGTTGTTTTGGGATAGATGAGGGATGGCCTTCCATATGCCATACACTATGCTAGCAAGACTTTGGATTCCTCCTATTGGAATTACACTGTTACAGAGAAACAAATGCTAGAAGTAGTATTTACCCTAGATAAATATAGGTCTCACATCTTAGGATCAAAAGTAACCATTTTCACTGACCATACAACCATCAAGTATTTAAGGGACAAAAAAGATTCCAACCTACGTCTGACCATATGGATCCTTATACTTCAGGAGTTGATATCAAGATTAAGGATAAGTCAGGAGTAAGAAAGTGTTGGCAGATCACCTCTCCCAACTAGAATTACCTGAGACTTCTGAGTCTTATACACCTATCACCGAGACTTTTCCAGACAAAGCGATTCTTGTTGTCGCCTCATTCCCATGGTATGTCAACATCTGTGAACTTTCTTGTTGCTAAGAAAGTCATAAAGATTGGTCCAGACAAAGACTTGAGACTTTCCTTATGAAAGCCAAGTCTTACCATTCGAAGGATCGGATCATTTATCATGAAGGAGAGGATTATGCATGTTGTCAGTGTTCTCTTCAGGAGGAATAGCGAAGGAATCCTCACGTATTGACATAGATTATAAGCAAGAGGACATCATTCAGGGAAGAGGATAGCACATAAGGTGCTTCAATCTGGTCTTTGGTGGCTGACACTCGTTGCGGATGCCCATGCATTCATAAATAAATGTATTGACTGTTAGAGAATGGGCACGTGTGGACATAGAGACATGAAGTTGATGTAGCCGATTCACTTCTATGAAGTCTTTTATGCATGGGGTATCGAATTTATGGACTGATTTCCTAAAAGTCAAGGATCTTAGTATATTCTTTTGGTTGTAGATTATGTGAGTCGTTGGGTAGAGGCTATTCCTACTCGAGCCACTGATGCGACTATGGACTGTAAGCTCTTTAGAAAGCATAGCATTTCATGGTTTAGGGTCCAACAAGTTCTTATATTAAAGGGGCGTAAACACTTCATCAAGGACAGGGTAAGATAACTTGCTAACGAGTTCGGTATTGACCATCGGGTTGCTAATCCATATCATCCTTAGATGAATGGTCTACCTGAAGTCTCGAATAGGGAGGTCAAAATGATTTTATAAAAGGTTGTTAGCCGGAACAAAAAGGATTGGTCTCAGCTTTTGGACTCGATTCTTTGGTCTCATAGAACATCCTTCAAGACTCCATTAGGTACATCTCCTTTCATTTCGTTTATGTCAAGCCATACCACTTACCTGTAGAAATCAAGCATAGCTCATGGTGGGAAATGAAAGAGATGATTTTAGGACTAGATGATGCAGTAGATTAGAGGCAAACAGAATTGGTAGCCCTTGAAGAATTACGAGATAAAGCTTTCATGAGTAGCCTTCATTATAAGAAGTGGACGAAAGAGTGGCATGAACCTCATATCGGCCACAAGCAGTTTAAGAGGGTTTAGAAAGTTTGGTTATTCGATGCAAGTCCGAATCTATTTCCAGGGAAACTTCAAAGCAAGAGGAAAGTCCTATATTTGTACGGAAAGTGTATGACAATGGTAACATCGATATATCTGAGTGGTCTTCTGATTCCACCTTTCGAGTAAATGGTCAGCGGTTGAAACCATTTTTAATCATGAACTGCTAACAGTGGAGGTTGCTCCTTTTCATTTTGTATGATATGTTTTCTTTACTCTTTACACTTTGCATCTCATACCTGATTTCCAAAATTACTTTGTATATATTTTTGATTTTATTCTTCCTTTCATCCATTTGTCATACACACCTAGATTTCGCCTAGGATTTTTGTTATACTTAGGATGTAGTCTATCCTACGTATTGGGGGGTGTAGACACTGTATTGTTCACATCGTTATATTCTATTAACCATGATGTTATTTATACTTAAGGTATGCTTCACACTAAGTATAGTGGGGTAATATCACTCATTCTCGGTTTTTGATTGTTTTCGATTTTTGTATCGTCTTCTCTCCTGCTTATCCCTCACTTGTTGATATTCTTCTCTATACTAGGTATATTTTACCCAAAGTATAGGGAGACAAGCTAAGTCGTTGATTGTGTACATTCTCTTGACCTTGATCATCTTCGATTTTGAGTCTATTATACTTTGGAGTATTTGATCCTTAGTATAGAGGGGGTGATATACTTCTATAATTTATTCATTATTCTTTTGATCCATTGTAGTATGGCATTCTTTTCACAAATCTATACTTAGTCTGAGTCATGTCTTCATTTGCCGCTTCTTTGGTCACTATGAGGACATAGTTTACATTTTATAGGGGGTCTCATATATATATATATATATATATTCTATATATACTTTAGAATCCATAACTCGTACTTTATTGTATTTTTAATAATATGGCTCTCTAAAGTATGACTGTGTATATTTAGGTTTTTTAAAAGATGAAAGAAAACCATAAATATGACTTATTTTAAAAAAATCTTAAAAATTGTATATATAAAATAGGACGTAAAATACTTGGGTAAAATCCTTAAATATTTAAAACTTGTAAAATTCTTGTAAAATCTTTTATAAAATCTGTATAATCTTATGTATGTTAATGTTGTATAAAATCCTTTGTAAAATGTACATAATACTTGTAAAAATTATGTAAATTGTATTAATTCATCAATTTTTTTCAAAAAGGTCCTAAAAATGATTTAAAATGCAATACAATTTTGAAAAATTCTTTAAAAATCACATAAAAGTTTAAGAAGAATAATCCACTTCATTAAAAAGTGTTGCGTTCATTCGCATTATTCAGAAAAAGTTTGATTCTTGAAGCGAACAGATCAAGTCTGAGAGATGGAGCTTGGTTTAGGCCTTAATCCACTTAACTCTAAAGGGTCTTTATTAGGAACTGGAATTAAGACTCTTAAGATCTTTCAGACTTAATTATTTGGGTTCCATGAGACCGTGTTCGGATTTCAACTTGAATTTTCCTAAGTAGGACACCTGGTGTCATCTATTTTACTCTTCTCCATTTGAACCAATTTTGAACTCATGTACTCTACACTTAGCTCAACTAGCATGGGTATGTGATGGGAAATCCCTTTCGGTGGTGCGTTTCCATCCTTGTCTACTAGCATTGACATCTAAAGATGGGAGAGATTGGGGTTGAAATAAAGCTTCGGATGTAGGAAGGATCTACTGCACAATTTTTCCAAAACCCTAAAAAATTGACAAAAAGAAAATATGCTATATCCATCAGGGAATAAAAGATCTATGTAGTGCAACAATCATTTCTACCAAAAAGAAGCCAAATACACCAAATACAAATTTCACCACAATGGTCCAAACATCAGAAAAGCATGCATTATCTTAGTGGAGACTTGGCCAAACTGGCCTGGCTTCACAAGGAAATGTAGTTACACTGATTACACTCCGGTTCTCTTGCAATTCTTCTTTTTCTCTCTATACTCGATTGTGGACACATTACGACTAGTCCTTAGAAGTAAATACCCCCTTCCTCGAGGATTGAGTAGCTGGAGAGGGTCCAATGGCAGGGTATTACCAGGATAGGCTATTTCTTCACTTCTCTAAGCAGGAGGAGCTAAAACCTTTCACACACAGTAGAGGTTGCTTTCAAAGCCGCAAAGTTTACATGATAGATAGGTGGATCTGAGTTGGCTGTTGAGGTGAACCTAAATAATGATTTGTTAAACTTGAGGGTTCTCGAGACTTAAATCCTAATTCCAATAGAGTCCTGACACACTAATAATCTAAAGGCTTACTCCAAGTTCTAAAATTTGGGTGAAGTAAGATTAGGATTAAAGAAACAAGCATGTTCTAAGTTCTTTTTATTTTCCTTTTTCTCTTTCTTTTTGCTTGCACTTATTTATAGAATAAGTGTTTGCTAAGGGACTAGCAAAGGTAAAGTATAGGGGAATGATGAATCTATGATTCCTCACCTTTATTCTTTTATTTTGGCTAAAATACTTTGTAAAATACATGTAAATAGTCACTAATTTTTATTAATTAACATTCGAATCACAATTTTTTATTATTTATTGAACTATTATTTTATCCATAATAAATAATAAAGAGAAAGAAGGAATATAAAATAAAAAGAAGGATGTATATAAAATATACATATTGATCCAAACTCCGAGATCAGGTTAATATTAACTTGGTCGACAAAATAATAAGTAAGGGGTGATAATGATCCTAAATTATAAAAATATTAGAAAACATAGATCATAAAAACACATTTTCCCATCTTGTAAATATTTCACCTAATTTATTCATCATTAAGAACACTTCAAATCAAAATATGTTCTTCATGAAAAATGTTTATAAAAATCTATATTAGTTTATAATGATATTAGAAAAGAATTCAATTATAGAAATTATTATAATAAACTGAAAAAAGCTGTAAAAACCGACGTCCAGGGTTCATAACAATTTATAAAAGACTCCAAATCGACCAAACTCACTTTTAAACTTTATTTTAAAACTAATACTATTTATTATAAATATAAAAAAAATTATAATGAAAAGGCTGAGTTTTGGCGTTTAGGCCCCGTTGTCTTTATGTACTATATGTAGAAACTTCATGATTTTCTAATTAATTATTCCTAATTCCATTTAACTCAATTTATTTTCTTAAATGTTTCTAAAAATGAGTAGAAAAATATAAAAATATAATTTAAATAAAAATGCCAATAAATTCCAAAGCCACAAAGCCGTGACCTAAATTTTCCAAACCACATAACTCGGTCTTATGGATTTTCAATTGGGCTTAGTCACTTTTATTGTTTGTATTATAGAGTTATCTACCAAATGGCACTGATTCCGCTAAAATAGGAGTTGATAAGCGAAAAGTGGGTTTCAAGACCATATTGGTATATAATGTATAATGTATCTTAATTTTACCATATTTAACATATGCCATCCACTATATTTATCTACTTTCTAAATATTCTATTATGAATTTAAAACAAAAAATCATTTAAATATTTAATTAATTATTAATTATTATGTAATTATTAATTAAAATTTTATAAATTTAATTAATTATATACTTATTGAATTACCATTTATTTAATTAAATATTTATTTTAATGATCTTATTTGATTATTTACTATAATTAATTATTTATTTATTATTTATTATTTTTATTTGTTTTCCTTTTTCTCTTGCCCTCTTTCTCTTCTTCCTTGACGCTTTCTTCTTCCTCTTTCTTCCACCCGCTTCCTTCTTCCTTCTCTCCTCATCATGAACTGCAGCAACGACAAGTTGTTGGCTGATTTTTCGCACAACAATCCTGATCCCCTCCTCTACTGGTTGGTGACGGGAATCCTTTCGTGCGCACCACACCACCTCTCCCTATTTAAACACTAGGACCCCCATCGACTGAGGGGATCTACCATTTTCTATCTTCACCTATAGAGCTCAAGTGCGAGAGAAGAGTGACAGGTCTCATCCATCATCGAGCAAAGAGGAAAAGGAAGAACAATGAGTTCACGTCGGTGACATTTGTGTCATCGTGCTCAGCCTCCAGCCAGCCGTCTGTTAAGGCAACAACATTATCGGAGATCTTGCCGGCTCCGATTCCACAGGCACATACCCCAATTATTCCAGGTTAGCATTCCATCTCTTCTCCTCACTCCCTCTCCTTCTTCGTTCTCCTTCTCTACTATTCTCCTCCATCGAATTCCGTTCATCCATTTTGTATTCTTCGTAGGTTTTCTCCTTTCTATAATCAAATTCCATCTATCTTCCTCTACTACAATCAAAATCATCTCGACATATATCTTATCACCCTCATCTCCTAATCCATTTCTCATTCTAACTTCCGATCTATCCAACTCCGATGAGTACACACCGGAGTCATGATCTCCTTCCTTCCCATCACACTGGGGATCAATTCCTTTCAACACTCCCCTTTGGATTTTGGTCAAGGTCTTTGTCCCTGAGCCATTTAATCTTCTATAGGACTTTCATCGATATCATTCAGAATTTCACATGCATCTGCATTGGGATGCATCATTCATTCAAGTGATGTTGATCAAAATCGAGAGGTCAGTATGAAGTCGTTGTCTGAAGCACTTGGTCCTGATTGATAGATTGAGGTAGAACAACTCGATTCACAGATCGTGATCCACCAGAATCAGATCCGTCACATCTGATTGAAAACCATATGTAGAACTAAAGCATCATCCAGGGATCTGCTCCGACCATCAAGCAACAAATCGATAGTCGAATCTTCATTGACCAAAAATGCATCATTGTTCACCGCGAAGTGCTACTACATTCACTAAATCGAAGTCCTCCATCTCAACTTATCAGAGCATCTCTGCGCCTCACAAAGCTCCGCTCAAATCGCAGTCTGTGAAGATAATTAGGAAAGAAGAAGGAAGCATCCAGATTACATGTCAACCATCGATCGGCTATGCGTCCGACCACTTTTAGCCACACATCAGCCACACAATACCTCTACTGCCCCACCACTGAAGAACTCACGTGTTTTACATGTAAACACTCGATATTTTTGGGTTATTTGCATTAAATCCCCTAGGACTATTTGTTATTCTGAACATGTTCTCTTACAGGAGGAACACGTGGTCTGGTGTGACATCGTGTGGTTTTTGCATACGAGCCCTCCAGTTCCCAACATTTACACACACATACACACACCAATATTTTCTAGTATACCACATATATACCCATGCAGTTGTATATTAACTATACATTTTATAATTCATATTAAGCAAAATAAAAAAATATATAAAAATATAATTAAAATACATGAAATGCCTAATAATTCCATAGATACAATATAAAATCAGTTTTGCCTGGTAGCTACTGTTGGTTGTACCATATCCCATTGACCTCTATCAATAATTCAAGCATCTTAGAATAAGCATGGAGCATAGAGTGCAACGATTAATCCCTCTCACACACCACCATTTGGGTATAAGATGGTGGTGTCTGCAGGTTCTGCTGGTAAGCTAGAGATTGATGAGTCAACTTAGAGTGCACATGGTATATGTGCTGAACTGGTGGCCGTAGAAGAATTCCTCAGGCTCTGTTCCCCGAGTCAGCCTGTGATCTTGAAGATTTCGCAAAATCATCTTGTATTTCTTGAAGGCACATGATTTGTGTCTTCAAATACTAAGAATTCTCTCAAGCTCGTCGATTTTATCGAGCTTATATAAATTCTGTCACTGATGAATCAGCATTCATCACTCTTTATTCCTTTATTTTAGCTAGAACCCTTGGTAAAATACCATGTAAATGTTTGTAAATACAATAATTTGTCAAAATACATGATTATGTAAATTGTAATAATTAGCATGTTTTTGTGTAAAAATAATGGAATAAAGAAATAAAGAAAACGAGGGAGATATTTAGAATAAATATTGAGTGAACCAAACCCATGGGAGGGCTCAATAAGGGCCTAACCACAAAATAAAATAAGTAGAGAGATAGGGTGACTCAACATTGAGTAATACCTCTCTTTGTGTAAATATTTTATTTTCTAAAAAAATAAAAATATTTATGTGTTCCCTTTATTTTGTATATATTTATAAAAATAAAATAAAATGGGAAAAATAAAAGAAAAATAAAAATAAATAATTTCTCTCTCATCAGTGTACATATACCAAGTATATAAAATAAAAGAAGTATTTATTTCACTCCTGTAAATACTTAATAAAAATCAAATAACAATCATTTTATATTCTGTATTTTATGATGTAAATAAATAAAATATAAATTGAGAATAATTGTACATAAACAAAATAATAAAAATAAAATTCAAAAATACATAGGTATATAGACATGTATACAATAATAATATAATGTAAATACATAATTTATTTTTTCAAAAAAATAAAAAAATCACTAAAAAATACTTTGAAAATAAATAAACATTTGTCATGTTGAAAATATTTGGAAATAAAATTTCCTTCTATTTTATTTTGATTTTTCAAACATTTTCCAATCCCTGATTTCTCATTGGTCAATGGGGGAACGATTGACCCCCGGTCAACTGCCCCCCCCCAGACCACTTCACCCGGATCTGCGCCCTGACCCGATCTTCTCCCATTTTTCTAGACGCGATCCGACCATCATTAACCCAAACCCCAGGCTCTGAATATTGACGATACATCACTAATCCACACCCGAGAATCTTCTTAGGGATCCGTGCACCAAAATTGCATGCCCGACTCCATCTTTGCTGGATCCCTACCAGTATATAGCATCGTCTTCCTCCGCCATTTCACGCACCTTCGGCCACCATCTTTGATCCCTGTGACCTCCATCATCTTCCTCGAGTGACATCGAGTGCGGACGGTGTTTGAGAGAGAGAGATTGGAGGTGTGTACCCCAGGTCTGACGACCCTTGTCGTCGAGCTCCGTCGCCAGCGTAGCCTGAGCCTCTAGAGGCGACACTCCATCGAGGCAAAGACCACCGGAGATCCAACATCTCCTCCACAGTCGACTCCGACCATCAGGTACATCCCTTCAGTTCCATTTCGTCATTTACATCCGATTTTTTTCTACTTAGCTCTGCCAGCTCCGCCTCAGTGGCCGGAGCCCCATTACATCATCCCATCCTTACTGATCGACTCATAGACCCATCGTCACCCTTCTTTCACGATAAGATCAGCTCGAGCTGGGCTATCTGATCCTCGATCGAGTCGGGTTCCACCCGCCACCTCCATCGGGACCCCCCTTCGCCCATCCACGCCTCTTCTCGTTATCATTTCGTGAATAACCCATGTCGGAGAGTCCCTCCGAGCACGAGCTTCTTCTTGCAGGTGAATAAGTGCAGGAAACCCCCCTTAGCCATGTCTTCCACCCTTCGCCGGAGTAGCCCAGGTCCATGCTCCCTCGCTGGAGGATCTGGTCGTTGGTAGCTCCATCGGACACCACTAACCGACGTGGATCGTCATTGAGAGCAGAACCCCCCTCTCCGATCTTCCATTGGTCATTTGGATCGCCTCCAGATTGCCGGAGAAGCTCGCCCAAGAGGAGTTCTTCCAGTCTACTTCTACACCGTCGGATCAACCCTCTCTGCCAGTTCTCATCTCAGCCCTTCGTGCTCTGCTCCTGTCAGGCCGTGAGATCCATGATCTGACGGCCACGTGCGCTCCACGTTCTCCCCCGCGCCCGTACCATTGGATCTTCCAAGAGGCGTCATCAGGACCGTGTACACGCTAGCCATTCACCGCTTGACACGTCACCCTCACGCGCTCCGCACGCGCTGTGGCTGGGTAATTTGCTCCCGACCCTCTGCATTTTCTTCTAGTTTTTGTTTAGTCTATTAAATAAATTAGTGCACTTGGACAAATTGCATAGTAGGACCTGTAGTTTTCAGATATTACACTTTAGTCCTTCTTGTGTGGACTCACGTGCTTTATCACGTGAGGTTTGGGTTATTTGCAGTCTTAGGGCTTGTGTTTTCTGCTTGTTATGGAATGAAATTTATATTTTGAATATTATAGAAATTCCCCTGTGTGTTGTTGTTTAGAACATGTGCTGAATTGACGTACATTTTACAGTGATGCCCTTATAGTCTATGTGCATGTTTTTATTTAGCCCTGAAACTTTGTTTCTTTCCACTTAGGTCCCTGTGTGTTGTAGCTCCGAGATTGGTTGAATAAAATATCAAATCAAATCCAAATCGTGTGAAATTTGGGTACATGTCTCTTTCCACTGTGTAAAAATTTCACATTTTTTGGGACATTTGTGTTGCTTTTTGGTATTTTTAAAAAATCAAAAACCTTCATTTTTCTACTGTTTGAAATAGAAAATCAAATAAAAATATAAATATTCATCTAAAAATTAAAAAATTAGGACTTGTTTGTTTTGTTGTTTTTGAGCTTCTTTCCAATTTTTGTATTATTTGGATTTATAACACCAAAAAAAATACAAAACACCAAAATCCTTATAAAAATTTTTAAAAATTTTATAAAAATCAAGAAAATGCAATCTTGGTTTCTGTATTTTGGTTTTTATTGATACTTTTCATAAAAACTGTCTTCAAATTTTTATAGGCTAATTATCCTTTTTTAATTAGCCATTCAGATATGACTGCACATTACTATATTGTTTTTGCCTTTTTCTATTTTTATAAAATCAACTAAAATTCACAAAATTCTTAAAAAATTACCAAAAACACTTAAAAATGTAAAAAACATAAAAATAATTTTATTTGAATTTTCTGGTTTGAATATTTTATTAATTGTTGATTATATGCTTTTTACTCTCTTATTACATTTCCTTTATAATTAAAAATAAAAAATATTAAAAATCTCTAAAAACCACCAAAAATACATTTTATCATTTTTATCTTTTTAACTACTTCGTAGGCTCTTTTGAGCCAATCATTGCTCCTTGAGTTCGACCCTGGTCGCTATACCAGGATAAATAAATAGCGAAGACGGCTATTCGGATTTCATTTCTGATTACTTTTATTTGGTGGTCTCTTATTTTCTTGATTGATTGAATCTCTCTATTCGGGTTGCAACGACACCGAATATTTTTACCTTGCCCCGATAGTGAGTGGTTATTTCTCTGTTATCAGAATGGCACAGTTGCCGGGGAGCACAGCTTAGTAGTCATTTTAGATTTTTCACAATTTTCATTTTCGCGGCTTTTCTGTAGATGCTTCTAGATATTTTATGTCTGATATTATGTGCTTATTTTTATAATAATCTGGTCTGACACATTTCTGTCTTGTTTTCTTGCAAGGGCCCGAGGACCGAGGCAGCTTTTTCGGAAGCCGAAGCAACCGCGGGAGTCGGAGGCAACTCTTTTCTGCATAGAGCTGCAGGAGAGCGTGAGGAGCTGAGCAGGAGTGCGGGAGCTGCGAAATAGCCGCGTAAATAACCGTAGAATAACCGTAGGATAGTTTAGTTTTACTTTCTCTGCAGACTATTTGATTGTTGTAATAATACAGGTACCAGGACATTCATAGACACTTGACATCCCGGGGGTCTGTTTCGCCGAGCACCAGTATGCTTGGGGGACCCCACCGCTGTTTTGGTTTTCTCATTTTTCTTTTCTTTGATTTCACGTGGATTTCTATGCTTGAGCCCCTAGATCTAGGTTTTTATTTCGTGGAACTAGGTAGCATTAGGTCCAAAGCCCTAATAAAAATATATGTTCCTATAGATCACGCGTGGACTTAAACGAATAAAACAGTGTTTCACGACAATAGGAGCTTTTGTTTAGGATGGTTCTTGCTTTTGCATCCATATAGATTAGTTTTAATTTATGCTCGGATCATAATTGCATGTAGACTGCTGGAGAAAGGTACGCCTTCTATCTCGTGCATGCATCATGGATTTCCTCGCGCATCGTCTTTTCCGTCTTCCTCCCCCTGTTTTCTGGATTTAGGAATAAAAAGGAAAACGGAAAATTTATTAGACATTGTTTTCTTGAAAAATACCTAAAAACAAAAACAATAAAATTGGGACTACTAATCACACTTGACCCTAAAAGACACCTCACTTAAAAATCTATCTTGGGAATAGTAACCCCCTCCTTGTTTGGTTTGGATGAGCGAGAGAGTGATCCACATCCTAGGCTAGAGCCATATCTGATTTTTTTGACAGACTATCGGCCTTTTATTCGGGACATTTTGTTAAGAGTATTGGATTCCTATCACCTCACGTAACCGCTCTGAAAGACTGACTTGATCACCTAAATAAAATTGACAAGATAATTGACCGAATCTTTACGGTCAGCAGCTCAGTGTTGAGTAGGTAAATCGGGAGTTTGCTTTCTCATATTGTGTGTTTCCAGATCCCTTCCACCTTCTTCATCTATCTTCTCCTCCATTTCTCTATCTTTCTCCCTCCCACCCTCCCTTCAGTTCTTTTCCTCTTCTGTATCCTTGGATGATGGACGCCCCTCACTTCTTGCCGACTTTTACGGTTTCTCCATCTTCTTCCCATAAGCTCAGTCAAACCTCGAGGGAGGTCGGATCTCTGACCGAGCTTCTGTTCCCTTCCTCCCCACCCTTTCATTCTTCTAGGCATGCTGCGCTAGACGTCTGCGAAGATCAGATTGAGCAGATGCGAGAACCAGACGATGCCATAGTTGGGTTGAGAGTGCACTCCGTACACGATCATAGAGAGCATATGAGAGTATAAGATGCCCCCAATGCCAGTATGATGGATGAGCAGATAGAGGAGGGAGCTGAGTCGGCTTCTACATTAGATCCATTAATTCTAAATTTGGAGTTTATTCAAAGACTGCTGACATTTTCAGGGGAGATGCACAGGGAGCCTTATCTTCATCTGACTGCGAGGAGTTTTGCAAGAGACATATATATTCAGATACCATTGCCGAGGAGCTGATGCTGAAGAACTTCCCATTTATACTACAAAATAGAGCCACGAGATGGCAAAGGCGATTGGGAAGGAGATTCGCTAGGTGGGGATACTTACACCGAGAGTTTCTACAAAGATATTATCCCCAGCGTAGAGCAGATAGGATGCGGTCGTTGATCATATATTATTCAGTAGACTCCCAGGAGCCAATGCATGATGCATGGCTGAGATTTCTTGACCACTTGAGGAGATTCCCCGATCACGGACTTTCACCGACAGACCTCATCGAGATCTCCATGAGGGGATGACCGCTAATCAGATCGCACTGGTCATAACCTCATGTCACGGTTCACACCGCAGTTCTGACATTGAGTTACTTGATGCCATCTCAAGATCACTTTCACAGAGCCCATCTTTACGAGATGTCGTAGTCGGGACAACACATGAGGATGTTGTAGTACCAGTTGGGTGTGCCACCATACCTGAGGATATAGCTTCTATACACCCGATCGAGGACTTGGATTCTGTTGTAGCACAGATGATGGAGGCGATAACTACCACAGTGGAGGTTCTGACTCGGAGTCTACTCGAGTTCCCGTTGATCTTCCAACTAGAATTCGAGTCAGCCCCAGAGTTTTTAGTCAACAAGTCTTGGATATCAGATCTTCTGATATTCCAGGAGATGGAGGAGCCCCCTCTACTACAGCCATCGATCCATCCACTTCAGTGTCCAGTCCCAAATGACTCAGCTTCCATTCTTTAGAGATACTTCTTGGATTCAGACAGATACCAGGACTCAGCCGAGCAGCCACATCTTGATACAGGACACTACTTTGAGATACCAGACACAGATAGTCCTGTGTTTGAGCCTATAGTCCTCCATTTTAATGAGATAGAAACATATTATGAGGACCATATGATAGCCAGCATTGCCGCAGAGTGAGGATCAGCTTCAGCCACATTTCCAGCCTCTGCGGTGTTGACCAATACGTTCTCCTACTTCCAGATTGACCAGACACAGACTTCAGTTGATGATGCATCCTGGTGCACAGAGGGGATGCTTGATAGTAGCATAGATTTCCTGATATATCCTTATCCTCTATTTCTCACTGATGATCTTGCATTCCTCCCCGAGGGTTATCTGCGAGAGGATGCCCATTACGATGTGTACTCGGGTTCACCTTCTGAGAGTGTATCTGATCTGGCAGATTACGAAACCGAGTCCTCTGATCTTTCTGATTCTGAGTTTTCTCACATCGACGACCCTCGCGAGGATGAGCCGATCTTTGAAATATTCGATGATATTTCTGATTTTTCTCTATTATATGCATCGGATATTAGTTTTCTTATAGAGTCTCCTAATCTTGATTTTCTACATCTTTTTGAGACACTGATTGACGTGGAGGATTCCAGGACTGATCCATCATTCTCCACGTTCAATTTCTTCGGCTCTACACTTCCACTCCAGTCTGATCCTGAGCCGATGATTTCTTTTCTGCTACCGGATCCCGATCACATATTTCCATATCCTTGGCCGGTAGCAGACACTCGCCTGATTGCCTACCTGGGTGTCATTTCTTACATTGTTGATTTTGTCGTAGTTCATCCACCAAGATTACGACGACAGTACGACATTCGCCTTATAGATGTCGTCCTGAACCTTGATACAACCTTTCCTAGACTTTGCGCACAGCTAGGGGCGTAAAAGCTAGCACTTGTTGAGAGGCATCTCAACATTGTACCCTTTTGTATATACGTGTATCGTCTTGGTTTAATCGTTCTTTCTTCCATATTTGTTTTCACCTCAGGTCCCTTATAGGATTATCTTTGCTATATATAGGATATACCTCATCCTAAGTATAGGGGGGCAGAAACACCGAGTTGTTCATATCGTTCTGTTTCATTACTCCTGTCATTGCCTATACTTAAGGATCCTTCACCTTAAGTATAGGGGGAGTGATGTCCTCCCATCTTGTATATATTTGTCTACTTCGTCTCTTTCCACCTTTGTTTTGCTGCCTATACTTAGGGATATTCTACCCTAAGTATAAGGGAGGTAGACCATGTACATTCTCACTCGGATTTCCCTTTGTGTACAGTTTGCTACACTTAGGATTACGTGATCCTATGTATAGGGGGAAACACCGAGTCCTCTTCATGCTATTCTTTGATTCGTCTTTGTATATACCATTCCTTTTCACTTCCCCAAACTAAGCATGAGTTATATCTTCTTCATCGTTCTTGATCACTCTGAGGTCATCGTTCGAGCTAAGTATAGGGGGGTGTCGTATATATGTCATATATACTTGACCCATAACTCTTACTTTATGTGAGTGTGTTAATAAATAAAATGACTAAAAATCCCTTAAAATTTCCCTTGTATATAAAATTCTTCTTGCACATACCTATTTATTTATAAAAATTATTTTTGTACAAATAATTGTAAAAATGATTTTTGTAAATAGTTTGTAAATATTTTGATATGAAAATTATGTATATAGTACAAAATTTTTGTAAAATGTTTGGAAAACAAAAAGTTTACAAAAACCTTGTGTAAATTTTTGTAAATTTTTCGCAAAACTTCACATTCATGCATACATCCATGTTTTCAAACATTTTTCAAAAAAATTTGCACAATTGTAAAAAATTGTAAAATTGCATCTTTGTAAATACTTGTACAGTTTTTCCTAATCATAGTTGACATTTAAACTAGCCTGGAATTAAATTGGTAAATGGAGCTTGGATAAGACCTTAATCCACCTAATTATAAGAGGAACCTTATAGGGCTTAGGATTAAGACTTTTCAGGTCCATTGGGACTTAATTCTTTGAGTCCACTAGGCTATGAGCATATGTCATCTTGATGAGCCTAAGTAGAGCACTTAACAACACACGCATGACTGTCAGAGACAATGGCTTTACTTGCACCAGCACTTTACACATAGCTCTCCACGGATGAGGTGGTGAGGAGGCAGTTTCCTTTGGCTTGGGGTAGCATATGAGGGTAGTACTTCTAGGTGGAACCTCTCTTCTTCTTATAGTGAAGGAAGTGCGTCTCAACTTGGTCTGGTGGTTATGAAGTCTAAAGACAGGAGTTGTGGGTTGCAATAAAGCTTCAAAAGAGGGATAGTCTACTGGCTCAAGAGGAAAAACTCCTTATGTATATATGCCACACCATGTAGATATGATGTACATATGCACATGAAAAAAATGTGCAAAGAAAGAAAAACTCGAAAAAAGTGGTGGGTCGGATTGAAAATTTAATAATCCCATCGGAGTGTATATAGTCAAATAAAGCAAAGCTTATGTTATACATGAAATCTCATGAAGCTCGCAGCGGGAGACTCAGCAACACTGGTTAGAGCTCCCAAGGATACATGGCTACACTGGTCATGGTCCATTCTCTTCTTCCCCCTCTTCTTGAGCCGGTTGCACATGAACTTAGAAGGGAATACCCCGCTCCTCGAGGAAAGAATTGCTAGACAGAGGCATTAGAGTTACCTGGTTGAGGGGAGGTTGTTTCTTTATCACTTCTGTGGTGGGGAGCTACATATCACTTACACAATACAAGGAATGATTCATAGGTCATTAGAGTTTGTGTATGTAGACTTGTTCTGATCTGGTTTATTGAGGAGTCTTGACCATAGATTGATGGAACTTAGAGGCTGTTAAGTTTTAAGCATAAGTCCAAATAAGGTTACGACAAATGAATAATCCAAAGGCCTGACTGAGCTCCATATTTCAATTTAATGAAGGAAACTTTAATAATCAACCTTGATTTCTCCTCTTTTTCTTTTTTTTCTCTTAGGCACTTCTTTTTCAAACAAGTGTTTGCTAAGGGACTAGCAAAAGTAAAGTATAGGGGGGTGATTAATCCCCATTCATCACTCTTTATTTCTTTATTTTAGCTAGAAACCTTGGTAAAATACCACGTAAATGTCTGTAAATACAATAATTTATCAAAATAAATGCATTATATAAATCGTAGTAATTAGCATGTTTTTGTGTAAAAATAAAGGAATAAAGAAATAAAGAAAAAGAGGGAGATATTTAGAATAAATATTGAGTGAACCAAACCCAAGGGAGGGCTCAATAAGGGCCTGACCGCAAAATAAAATAAGTAGAGAGAGATAGGGTGACTCAACATTGTGTAAATACCTCTCTTTATGTAAATATTTTATTTTCCAAAAAATAAAAATATTTATGTGTTCCCTTTATTTTGTATATATTAATAAAAATAAAATAAAATGGGAAAAATAAGAGAAAAGTATAAATAAATAAATTCTCTCTCATTAGTGTACATATACCATGTATATAAAATAAAAGAAGTATTTATTTCACTCCTATACATACTTAATAAAAATCATTTTATATTCCTTATTTTATGGTGTAAATAAATAAAATATAAAATGGGAATGATTGTACATAAATAAAATAATAAAAATAAAAAACTACATAGGTATATATACTTGTATACAATAATAATATAATGTAAATACATAATTTATTTTTGGGATAATTACACCCATAACCCTGAGTAATTCCTCAATATCAATCATAACCATGCATAATCGCGAATTACAAACAGGACCCTGAATAAATACTTCGTTCTACACTCATAACATTCTATTAGTTTTGTTTATTAACTCAACCAGATGTTGAGTTAATCTAACCAATATGCAATCTA
Source organism: Ottelia alismoides (assembly GCA_037367405.1). Lineage (NCBI taxonomy): Eukaryota > Viridiplantae > Streptophyta > Magnoliopsida > Alismatales > Hydrocharitaceae > Ottelia > Ottelia alismoides. Next base: position 1,121,907 of record JAZKJV010002956.1, read on the forward strand.
ACGGTTTGGATTAATCAATCCAATGGCTGCAAAATAATTTCAAAAAATAAATTAAAAAAAACATCTTCTTCCTCCATCTGGTTGCAACATAGTCGATCACTTGCCCTTCTTCATCCTCCGTCCCTCCGCCTGCAACCACCCCCTCCGCTGCCCCTCCATCAGTAGGCACCCCCTCTGCTTCGTCTCCTCCCTCTCCCTCGCTGCCACCTATGAGGCCCCAAGCTCCTCCTCCGCCAGCAATAAAACAAATCAAAACGACCAACCTTGTTGGACATATCGCAATACAAGTCCCCTTGTTACGTTATTTTTTATACAACCCCTGAAGGAGCGGATATGACGGAACTGCAGAGGGGAGCTCATGTTGTTGTTGGGAGAACGCCGAGGGGATCAGGGAGAGGGAGGAGGTAGGTGGAGTGGAAAGGGTGAAGACCCCGCTCCAGTGGAGGAGCCGAGGAGGGAAGGAGGTCGACTCGTTTCGATTTGTTTGCTCTGTTGGTGGCGGTGAGTCCGCGATTTGGTATTTTGGCCATCTTCTTGTGCTTCGTCAATAAGGGCATTTTCGAATGGGAACACCAATAGGGGCTGCAGGCGGGGAGCGTGCAAGCGGTGGGGTCACCACGTGCGGGGTGGGGTGGGGGAAGCTTGAAGGGGACTGTAGGTAGGTTGATGTACGGGGAGGGGCGCGGGGAAGCTTGAAGGCGAGCTTGCAGGCGACTGGGTCGACGCGCGCAGGTGGTCGAGATCATCCCCGCGATGCTGGTAGCATAGCTGGAACAATGCCACAGGGGGGCACCGGATGGACGCGACGGCGGTTACGACGGAGGCGGCGACAGGGAGGGCTTTCGTGTGAGAGGGGAAGGAGGGGCATCATTTTATAAATATAATGTTCTTTGAAGGGTAAAATTGTCCACATTTAACCTTTTCCGTCTGAGTTAACGGAGATTCAAAACGGAATTTGACATAGGGTTATGTCATGTAAAGGTTAAGCATTACTCGGGGTTTCTCATGTAATTCACGATTATGCAGGGTTATGATTGATATCGAGGAATTACCCAGGGTTATGGGTGAAATTATCCCTTTATTTTTTCAAAAAAATTAAATAAAAATAACAAAAAAATACTTTGAAAATAAATAAACATTTTTCATGTTGAAAATATTTTGAAATAAAATTTCCTTTCATTTTATTTTGAATTTTCAAACATTTTCCAATCCCTGATTTCTCATTGGTCCACGGGGGGACGATTGACCCCCAGTTAACTGCCCCCCCCCCGGACCACTTTGCCCGAATTTGCGCCTCGAACTGATCTTTTCCCATTTTTCTAAATGTGATCTTACCATCATTAACCCAAACCCCGGGCTCCGAATATCGACGATACATCCCTAATCCACGCCCGAGAATCTTCTTAGGGATCTGTGCACCAAAATTGCCTGCCCGACTCCATCTTTGTCGGATCCCTACCAGTATATAGCGTCGTCTTCCTCTAGTGCGGCCTTCGGCCACCATCTTCGATCCATGTGACCTCCATCATCTTCCTCTAGTGCGGAGGGTGTCTGAGAGAGAGATTGGAGGTCTGTACCCAAAGTTCGACGACCCTTGTCGTCGAGCTCCGCCGCTGGCGTAGCCCGAGCCTCTAGAGGCGACGCTCCATCGAGGCGAAGACCATTGGTGATCCAACATCTCCTCCACAGTCGACTCCGACCATCAGGTACATCCCTTAGGTTCCATTTTGTCATTTACATCCGAATTTTTTCCACTTAGCTCCGCCAGCACCGTCTTAGTGGTCGTATCCCCATCACGTCATCCCATCCGTACTGATCGACTCATCGACCCATCGTCACCCTTCTTTCACGATCTGATCACCTCGAGATGGACTATCTGATCCTCGATCGAGTCGGGTTCCACCCGCCACCTCCACCGTGACCCCCCTTCTCCCATCCACACCGCTTCTCGTTATCATTTTGCGAATAACCCATGCCAGAGTGTCCCTCCGAGCACGAGCTTCTTCTTGCAGGTGAATAAGCGCAGGAGACCCCCCTTAGCCGGGTCTTCCACCCTTCGCTGGAGCAGCCCAGGTCCATCCTCCCTCGCCAGAGGATCTGGCCGTTGGTAGCTCCATCGGACGCCATCAACCGACGTGGATCGTCATCGAAAGCAGACCCCCCCTCTCCGATCTTCCATTGGCCGTTTGGATCGCCTCCAGATCGATGGAGAAGCTCGCCCAGGAGAGTTCTTCCAGTCTACTTCTCCATCGTCGGATCAACCCTCTCCGCCAGTTCTCATCTCAGTTGTTCGTGCTCTGCTCCTGTAAGGCCGTTAGATCCATCATCTGATGGCCACATATGCCACACGTTCTCCCTCGCACCCGGACCGTTGGATCTTCCAGGAGGCGTCATTAGGACCGTGCACACGCCAGCCATTCACCGCTCGACACGTCACCCTCACGCGCTCCACACGCGCTATGGCTGGGTAATTTGCGCTCCACCCCCTACATTTTCTTCTAGTTTTTGTTTAATCTATTAAATAAATTAGTACACTTGGACAAATTGCATAGTAGGACCTATAGTTTTCAGATATTGTACTTTACTCCTTCCTGTGCGGACTCACGTGCTTCGTCACGTGAGGTTTGGATTATTCGCAGTCTTAGGGCTTGGGTTTTCTGCTTGTTATAGAATGAAATTTATATTTTGAATATTACAGAAATGCCCCTGTGCATGGTTGTTTAGAACATGTGTTGAATTGACGTACATTTTACAATGATGCCCTTATAGTCTCTCTGCATTTTTTATTTAGCCCTGAAACTTTGATTCTTTGCACTTAGGTCCCTGTGCGCTGTAGCTCTTAGATTGGTTGAATAAAATATCAAATCAAATCCAAATCGTGTGAAATTTGGAAACATGGCTCCTGCCACTGTGTAAAAAATTCTTAATTTTTTTGGGACATTTGTATTGCTTTTTTGTATTTTAAAAAATAAAAAACCTTCATTTTTGCTACAGTTTGAAATAGAAAATCAACTAAAAATATAAATATTCATCTAAAAAAATTAAGACTTGTTTGTTTTTTTGTTTTTGAGCTTCTATCCAATTTTTGTATTATTTGGATCTATAAAATCCAAAAAAATAAAAAACACCAAAAACCTTATAAAAATTGTTAAAGATTATATATAAATAAAAAATGCAATTTTGGTTTCTATAGTTTGATTTTTATTGATACTTTTCATAAAATATGTCTTCAGATTTTTATAGGCTAATTATCCATTTTTAATTAGCCTTTCAAATCTGACTACACATTACTTCACTGTTTTTGCCTTTTTCTATTTTTATAAAATCACTAGAAATCATAAAATTCTTAAAAAATTACCAAAAACACTTATAAATAGAAAAAAATACAAAAAAATTATTTGAATTTTCTGGCTTGTTTTTTAGTGTTAAATAAATTGTTGATTATGTACTTTTTACTCTCTTGTTAATTTCCTTTATAATTAAAAATACAAAAAATTTAAAAATCTCTAAAAACCACCAAAAATACATTTTATATTTTTTATCTCTCTGACTACTTGGTAGGCTCTTTTGAGCCAATCCCTGCTCCTTGAGTTCGACCCTAGTCGCTATACCAGGTTAAATAAATAGCGAAGACCGCTATATTTTTTATCTCTTTGACTACTTGGTAGGCTCTTATTTTCTTGATTGACTGAGTCTCTCTCTTCGGGTCGCAACGACGCCGGATATTTTTACCTTGGCCCGATAATGAGTGGTTATTTCTCGGTCATCAGGCACCTTTTCTCTATTATCTCCACATGATCCAACTTCTGCAGATCATCCCCATGTCAGATGATGAGGATTCTGAATGGGAAAAGATATAAGAGGAGTCCCCTCAATTTGTACCACTTAGTGATGCTAGTGATAGGTCAGTGGTTTTTTCTGAGTGTAAAACCTAGCCTGAAATATCGTGGTGTAATTGTTAGCCATCTCTTCGTAGATGTCCCAGACTTGATCCTCATGCTTTGAAAAATATGAACCATCGCATGAAACGTTCACCAGTCCCTGTAACTCGGGTGTCAGCCCACAAAATAAGCTATGAACTAGGTTCGTCTTTGAGATCTCGTGATGGGGACACCAGTCAATGATCTCTCTAAATCTAGCCCATGCCTCGTGGAACTACTTGTTCCAATCGTAGTAAAGTTACTTATTATATCTCGAGCAACATTCATACAACCAAGTTGGTAGTACTTGTTCAGATATTCCATTCTCAATTGTTCCCACGTCGAAATGTATCTCCCTAAGTGCTTTAGCTAGTAGCTTGCTATATCCACGGGGGAGAATGGAAATGCGATCAATTTGATCGTGTCCTCATTAACATGTAAATCATGCATCGTACTACATATAAGCTCACACACCTATAGGTATGGATGTGGCTCCTCCGTAGATAGCCCAGTGAAACTTGGGCATCAACTGAATGATCTATAGTCAGAGCTCACAATTGCCACGGATGGCAGGGAGAAGAACCCACCGATGTGTGGTAGTCTCTCCAGGGTTGTAGAGCTGCTTCATCACGCGGTTCGGATCTAGTGGAGGTCTCTCATACATTATATTCACTGGCATCAGTTCTTGGGATCTTGACATCAAGAGTCTCTCTATGGGCTCTCAGCTATATCATCTCTATCCAGATGTCGTTCATCGGTCTTCCATGCTCCCTTATCTCATTCTACATCGACTCAAGCGATGCTAGGAGACCACTATTGATCGCTACATGATTTATTACTACCGAAATAGTCTACATCTGTTGCAATCCTTTGCCAACCATGTCTTATGGAAAGGAGAAGGAATCTAGATTAGATTCGACCAGGTTGATACGCAACTACAGTTGTAGAAGAGGATTCTTTCCAATCGAGGGTGATGGATACAAAGAATAAGAAGGATTTGGAGAAGGAAGAGAGCTCCTAATGTCAGAGTCACGCCTAGAAGATGGATTACAATGAGATTTTGGTATGGGAAGATGGACATCTTGAATCGACTTCAGATGGATGGGCAGGTGTGCAGAAGAGAGGATTGGTCAAAGTTAACCGAAGCGATTGCCTACCCATCATCTTAATAAGACATGTGATTGATTGATTGATTGAGATCTAAAAGATACAACTCACACCATAAAAACAAATACAAAGCAACACCCTGAATTCACTACTCAAACTAATAATGATTATGATAGTCCGGTCATTAATCTTTTCAGATTCAGGGTTTGTTGGCAAAGCAAGTCTTTTCACAAATTACGTGAGCTGATAGGTGCCTGAACTTCTCAGAAGACTGTCATGAGTCCGAACGGCTACTCACCTATTTCAACCAATATGGTAGTAAGTAACGGACCGTTTCCGACTACACTTTTTACTTGAGGGATCCTTACGCAGTGTCCTCTAAACCTTCCACTCTGCTAATGAAACCAATACCGTTTCTGGCTACCTGAGAGTCTTCACTGAAGAGTAGAGTGACCAATTGTCATATCAATAGTCTTTCTCCGAGCTCAGATTATATTCTTATGGGTCCTCCCTCACTCATAAATAAGGAAAGTACCTACCAGCCATTCACTAGGGATTCTCTCCCAAAAGATGTGTAGTCTATTACATTTAATTTTAAGTCATATATTGTTAGCAACCCCTATTTTATTTTTCATGTTATCACTTTTTTGGAATTTTTCAAGAAAACGTTCAAGATTTTATTCTTATTTTAACCTAGGTGATAAGCATACAACTAGTTTGCGCATCCTGATTCTACTTACGGAAGTGCGGACAAAGAAAATAAAAAACCTAGACAAGTATCTAGCCTTGGATAAATCTACAAAAAACATCGAGAAATCACGATGCAAAAAAACTATGGTGGTGCCCTACACCCGCAAGTGCACAACACTCGGTAAAATAGACCCTGAGAAGATGTACAAGTTTGGATGCCCTTTGAGGGCCCCTTCTACAAAAATAGAAAAATGTTCAAATGCCATTAAATTTTATAGAGGCTAATACAAAAGAAAATCAAATCGACTTTCTGGTTCTCAACTGTATAGCTTGAAACCTGTGATGCACAAATCAGAAATAAAAGGTCGTGAAGTAAAAAAAATCAAGAAAAAATAAATGGCAGAAAATAGAGAAAGGGAAAACCCTAAACTTAAGGCCTCTACGGTCTACCCTTGCGCTACCTCCCTGGAAACAATGCCATCTTAAAAACACGACCAACCAAGTCATCTAAGAGTAGACAACTATCGCTACAATGATAAGTTGAATTTATAGAAAAGTTGTTGTTGTTTAATTTATTCTCCTAAACATAGATGTATAGTGAAAGTACATAAGTGTCGAACTCAGGGAGGCAAACTATTTAGAAAGTAGGGTACAATTATAAGAAAAAATAAAAGGGGTTTCCGTTATTATTTTTAAGTATTTTTGCATTATTTTATTTTATTTTTATGAATATTATATTGTTTTTATGATTTTATGTACATATGTAAGATTATAGGTATAGATTTTATAATTTTATATTTTGGTTTTAATTTTGTAATTTTTATGAGTTATAAGTATTTCCTGATTTTTATTTAATTTTAGAAAATGAGTTGTAATTTTTATTTGGTTTTTAATGTTTATTTTTTAAAAAAATAGTTTTTTTGTGATTTTAAAAATAGGAAGCAGAAAAAAAATATTTTTATAAGAAAGTAGAGGAAAATATCTTTGAAACGATAAGTTGTATGTTTTTCATGCGATTTTTATTGATTTAGTTATATTTTTTAAAGATTTTTTATATTTTGTATTTTATGGGTTGTATTATTCAAATTTTAATATGTTTTTGCTTTAATATGTAAAATATTGTAAAATATAATGTAGGTAATTTTTTTGTATTCAGAAAGGTACTTTTATATTATTTATGTATTTTATGAGTTTGCTAAATTTTTGTATTTTTAAACGATTTATTAAAAATAGAAATTTTTTAATTTATTGAAACAGATTTGATAATGTATATAGGGTATTATTATGCATTTTTGTGTATTTTAATTATTATATATATATATATATTTTGTAAAATGCATAGTTAGTATATACAACTACAGGGGTATATATGTGATATATTGAAAATATAGGTACGTATGTAAATGTTTGGAACTGGAGGGCTCGTGCGCAAGAACCACATAAATGTCACTGCCAGACCTCGTGTTCCTTATGCAAGAAAACCTCTTCAAAATACCAAATATTCCCAAGGTCTTTTATGCAAATAACCCAAAATATCGAGTGTTCACATGCAACGTACGTGAGTTCTTCTATAGTGGGACAGTGGGGGTATTGTATGGCTGACTCATGGATAAAGGTGGATTGTCGGATGGACAATCGATCGATGGTTGATGTATAATTTGGATGCGTCGCTTGTTCTTCCCTAATTGTCTTCACTAGCGACGATTTGAGCGGAGCTTTGTAAGGCACAAAGATTCTCTGATAACTCGAGGCTGTTGACCTTGATTTAATGATTGTAGTGGTAATTCGTAGTTGACAATGGTGCATTTCTGCTCGATGAAGATTCGACTGCCGATTTGTTGATCGAAGGTCAGAGTGGATCCCTGGCTGTTTTTGCTTCAATTCGACATATGGTTTTCAATCTGATGTGGTGGATCTGATTCTGATAGATCATGATTTGTGAATGGACTTGTTATCCCTCAATCTATCAATTAGGTCCATGTGCTTCAGACAATGACTTCGTACCGTCCTCTTGATTCAGTTGCACTTGAATGAAAGTTGCATCCCAATGTAGATGCGTAAGCATTTCTGAATGATATCGATGAAAGTCTTGCATAAGACAAAGTCCTCCACCAAAATCCAAAGGGGAGTGGTGAGTGGAATTGATCCCTAGTGTGATGTGGAGGATGGAGATCAGAACTCCGATATGTACTCACTAGAGATGGATAGATCTGAAGCTAGAACGAGAAATGGATAGGGAGATGAGGGTGATCGGTGGTGTGTAGAGATGATTTTGATCGCAGTAGAGGAAGATAGAATGGATTTGATAATAGAAAGGAGAAAACCCACCTAGAATACTAAATGGATGAACGAAATTTTATGGAGGAGAATCGCAGAGAAGGAGATCAGAGAGGGAAAGGGACAGAGGAGAATTTATGGAATGCTAACCTGGAATAAAGGGGGGATGTGCATGTGGAATCGGAGCCCAGAAGAGCTCCAATGCATTGTTGCCTCACCAGACGACTGGATAGGGGTTGAGCACGGCAACACAAACATCGACAATGTGATCTCACCGTTCTTCCTTGCCCTCCTCGCTCGACAATGTAATGAGTCATGCTACTCCTCTCTCACGTCAGAGCTCTGGAAGTAGAGGTTGAAAATGGCAGATCTGCTTGGCCGACGGTGGTCCTAGGGTTTAAGTAGGGAGAGGTGGCGTGCTGTGCACGAAAGGGTTCCTACCACATGCCAACAGAGGAGGGGATCACGATTGTTGGGTGAAAAGTCGGCCAACAGCCGACCGTTCGTGTGGTTGATGATGAGGAGAGAAGGAAGAAGGTAGTGGGTCTAAGAAAGAGGAAGAAGGAAGTGACGGGGAAGAAGGGCAAGATGAAAGAGAAAAGAGAAAATAAATAAAAATAATAAATAATAAACAAGTAATTAATTATAGTAAATAATTTAGTAAATATTTAAATAATAATAATAAATAAATATTTAATAAAATAAATAGTAATTAAATAAGTAAATAATTAAATAAATTAATAAAATAACTAAATATAAATTAATTAATAACTAAATTTTTTATTTATTTTTAGTTAAATAATAAGATATTAATAAAGAATATACATATGATGGATGTCATACATTAAATAAGGTAAAATTAAGGTACATTATACACTGTATACCAATAAGGACTTGGAACTCACTTTTCGCATATAGACTCTGAATTTAACGAAATCATTGTCATTTGGTAAATAACTTTATAAAGTGAACTTTATAAGTGACTATGCTGAATTCAGAGTTCATATGACTGAGCTATGAGGTCTGGAAAATTTAGGTCATGGCTTCACGGGTTCGGGATTTATTGGCATTTTGGCTTAAATTATATTTTTTATATTTTTCTTCTCCTTCTTAGAAATATTTTAGAAAAGAAATTAAGTTAAGCAGAGCTAGAAATAATTAATTAGAAAATCAGGAAATTTCTACATATAGTCCATATAGACAACGGGGTGCAAACTCCAAAACTTACTCTTTTATTCTAATATTTTTTTTAAATTTTTCATAAATAATATTAGCTATAAACAAAGTATAAAAGTGAGTTTGGTCAACTTGGAGTTTTCTATAAATAGTTATGAACCTTGGAAGTAAGCTTTTACGATTTTTTTTGGTTCATTGCAATATTTTATTTCTATAATGAATAAATTTTTAATATTTTTATAAATTAATATATTTTTATAAATAACTTTTGAGAATAAAAGATTTTTATTTGAGGTGTTCTTAATGATAAATAAATAAGGTGAAATATTTACAAGATGGAAAAATGTATTAATGTTTTTTTGTGATCTAAGTTTTTTGATATTTTTATAATTTAGGATCTTTATCACCCCGACTTATTTATTTTTTTGACCAAGTCAATATTGACCTGGTATCGGAATTAGGATCAGTGTGTATATATAATATCTGTAATTGTGGTTAGAAATAGAAATTAGCGAGTATTTACATGTATTTTACCAATGATTTTAGCCAAAATGAAAGAATAAAGGTGATGAATAATAGATTTAGCAGTGGGAGGATGTAGGAGGCGGTTACATAGAGGGGGAGTCGAGGGTGGGAGGAGAAAAGGGAAAGAGGAAGGGGAATTTTGTTTTGGAATTAGGGCATTTATTCGCACAAACAAAACGACCGTCGCAAACATATCTATGGAGTAAGCGAAGATGCGATGGCTTAACAGATGTCGTGAAAACTTTATGGCATTATTTGCTGTGTTTTACTACAAGTTGTCGTAATTATGTAGTAGTTGCGGCACCTAAATGTGATCACCATAAATGGACCTACGTAAATACTCAGATTTCCAGTAGTGTTTGTACTTTCTTTCATCATATTTGGTATAGTTTTAATGATATTAGTACATATTTTTATCTATATCATGTGTATTCCATTCAATATATTTATATTTACGCTAATCTATGTAGTATATCAAATCTTTTTGTATGCCAAGTGTCTATTTTATACCCATTCTATTTTTTGAGGATATGATAATACTTTTAATAAATGTTATTATCCGTATCCCTATCCATATTCATATTTAAAAGTAGATAATGATATGGTCACATTGATATCTTTCTCCATCCGTTTGATTCCCTATGTGGAACCCTTTGGATGCCTTATTTGTAGAGTACAATTAATCACAATGTAATAAATTTTGATAATTATTTTAATAATTTTACTTTGTTGATATATTGATACATGTTGAAATTAGTTTCTATTCCAAAATAAATAAGATCTACTATATACAACATCTTAATGGTTATATTTTTTTCAATTTAAAATATATAAACTAAATGTATTATTTGATACTTGGAGGGATTAAGAACCCACGCGCCCCCTCCTTACAGTTACAAGTAAGAGATGACTAATTAGAGTGATCGCGTCCACGAATTGGAGCTGTCAAGATCTCCGCGTTGCTATCGCCAGTGCACTACCATCGATTATAAGGAGGGTAAATCGTAATATATCGCATATTGCAAGAGCCAAAAGTCCATACTCGATGAGAAGAAGATGGTTACGTGGAAGTCAACAGGATCGATTAGGGATGATGATTACACCATTATTTACCATCCCTTCTGGAACGGGAAGGGAAAATTGGTATAGTAGTAGTTAGTAAAGGTGTCTAGTAGCTGGTATGTAGTTGTTAGATAGGAAATGGAAAAGTAGTAGGTAGAGGGAGTCAACGACCTCCTTCCTGCCTCACTTGGCTTCTTGATAGCTAAAGCTTTTGCTTGCCTTTCTATTTTTCGAGTCAAGGGAGGAAAGAAATAAATAAAGTCTCCCATATTTTAATCTATCTATACTACAGATGGAGTAGAAAGGGTAAAGGTGAGAGATGCTGCTCGTAAACAAGGCCTTTCCACTATCTTTGTCGTGGCTAACTATCAATGCAAAAGCTTTTAACAACAAATAACTTAATAATACTCACCATATCTTCTATTGATAAATTGATAACATTTATATTATTTGTTGTGAAATTATATTTGATTCTTTTAATTTACAACAATATCGTATTTATTATTATATTGTTAGCAGCGAAACATATAATAAGAAGAGATTTTTACATCCGTAACATTAATTAATTCCACAATTACAATTAGTACATATTCTAATGAAAATTAACTTTGTAGTGAAAGTAAAATGCTGGGGTGCAGAGTGTAGAATAACAGGCCCTAAATCCTCATAGAGTTGGGAGGAGGGGGCCCTCGCTGCAAAGTTAAGAAACAATATCCTGCCATTATTTTCTTTGTCTCCTTATCTCAAGACAAAGCTTCCCATCAAGGGGTGAGCCCATGCAATTGCAATATGTTTGTATCTGATGGACTGGACGGTGAACATCCAATCTCTCTCGATTCTGCCCAACATTTCTCGATCGCAGGACAACCTTGTTGTTGCAGACCGACATACATCGACTTGTAAACATGCTTAACCCGAGATATATAAAGACTGTCGACCATGCATCTTTCCCTATGCAGGATGAACTGCTTCCTCTAACATGTCTACAACATGCCAACTCTTGATGGAAAAATGATTAACCCGAGAAATGGAGTTGGCACGTTTATAACATGCGTTCACTCTCTATCTCTTTGACCAATTCAGCCTTTCAGACACGTAAAAATGCTTGATTTACGCTCTACGGACGCTAACCACAGAATACACGTACTTGCATTGGATACCTTGCTCCATTTCCTCCCCATCTTATCATGCTATATGGTGGGTGGAGACCGTCAGGGGTCATTTATCACAGTGGTAGGGTGCTGGGCATCGGGAAAGGGAAACAGGGTGAGACTGGAGGGTGTTGGGGGAGGCAAGGAAGGGATTGGGTCCCTAATGTAGTGACCGCCCCCACCCCCATCCATAATTGGTGTATTCCTGACGATGCCTATCCCTCATTGGTCTATCAATCTATGCATATGCTACAGGGGTCTTTGGTGTCCCCGAGTGACCATAGTTAGGGATGGGAAGAGGTACTTGACATTGGTACAGTGTGCCTATCTCTCTCGCACTCTCTCAACATTGGTACAGTGTGCCTATCACTCTCTCTCTCTCACTCTCATTATATCTACATCACATTGCAAGATGAAGGGGAAAATGATGAATAACTAAGGTTTATCTTTTTTGTTTCTTTGGTTGGCTTGAGGACAAGGAAAGAATAAGTACCCTAAAGCCCCCTTATTTCAAGCTAAAAGAGCCACATTTCTCATCTAAATGAGCTTTTCATTCATACATATACTCCGTTGAAAACAGGGGTATTTAGTTTGAAATAAAAAAATATTTAGACACCTGCATAACAAATAACATGTAATTATTTTGTAATGATTTAAACTTTAATTAAAAAGATTATTTCGGTAAGAAATTATATACTACATGCAAATTTATAACCATATTTACTTAAAATACATGTACGATGAGGGTGTTGATTTCAATATAAATGAGATGTGTGCTCATTTAAATGGTAATATATATATATATATATATATATATATATATATATAGTACTATGGATTTTTTTCTACATAGAACATGGGCTTGAGAGTATTCTCAAAGAGGACATCAATAGAGTATGTGACCCTTTTATCAATAAAATCACACATATTTATATATTTGGATACATATCCTCTAGCTAGATGTTGATCTTTTTATCATCCCTTCCTTATTGGGATCTAATGTTAATTTTTTTATCATATTACCCTTTTTTATTATAATTAAGACATCATAAAAAAGATGACAATCTATTAAAATTTCTACAAATGTAATTGAAAAAAAGTTTTTCTCTATTTCGTATTCTCGTCTCAAATGAGGTATAAGGCATCTCATACACACATTCTTTCTTAATCTAGTCTATAAATAATTTCTTCCAATATATGTTACCATGTATTTATATATTGTACTTCATCATCAATTTTTAATGATATAATATTGTTGAATATTTTATTCATCTGCATTATACAAAATTTTGTCGTTATTTTTAAGGGAAAACACAAGAAAGGCACATAAAATAACTAAATAAGAAAAACTACTATCAATTGAAATAGACTAACTATATATTATTATTTTGTATATTAAGTCCAAGATCTAAAATCAAATAAAACTCCCCAAAAAATAAGGAGCTGAAGCATGTATATAATAAGAGTTTGATGGGGCTGTCCCTTGCGGGCAACTAACAGGGCTGCCCCGCCCCTTTTTTCCGTAATTTTTTTATTTTTTTTTAAAATCACCATGTATATTCATCTATGTCTCCCTCCTATATGCCATTCAAATTTTATCAGAAACAGAGACTCGTACGGCCTCCATACAAATAGGGTCAATTTAAAAAATCCCGCGACCGTTAAAATATGACTGTCTGGATGGAGGTCGTACGAATCTAAGTTTCTAACGAAATTCGAATGGCATATAGGAGGGATATATAGATCAATATACATGATAAAATTTTTCAAAAAAATAAAAAATTTGTGGAAAAATTGGGGCGGGGCAGCCATGTTGGCCGCCCGCAAGGGGCAGCCCCATTTTTTCCATATAATGATATGTATATATTGCAAATTCTTCAATTATGTTTAACAAGTTCATGTTAAATCTGATCGACATCAAAGCAACTCAATTTTGTAAATATAACTAACACTAATATTTGAAAAAAATCATAAAATACTAACATATTTATGTTTAGAGATTCAACAAGGGTTAAGTATTATTTATAAATGAGAAAAATATCTCATCGTGACCCAAAATGAATAAAAACAATTAACAAAATTTATACAGATAAAGAATTAAATGGATTTGCTAATAACCTTGTATATCTTCCAAGGTCAAACACAAGAAGGCACTAAGAAAAACTATGCATATTAATTTTCAAGAAAATCAATCAAAAAATCTTTTTCTTCCTTTTCTCTTTTTGTTATTTTTATGGATTTCTATGCTTCTTATATTTAAACTTTTATGGAATTTTTATTTTTTATATAATTTTATGTTTTTTATTTTGAAAATTTTAATGATATTTAGTTTTATAATTTATATATTTTTAAATTTTTAAACAAATCAAATAAAAGAAAGTGGAATAAGGACAAACAACTACTATTTTTGGAATTTTCAAAGATAGTAAAAAAGTCCAAAATTCAAATAAAAATATTTTTGTCTTTTTGATAATTTTCCACTATTTTATAATTTTTTGATATTTTTAGAAAAAATTATGATTTTAAAATCAATTAAAAATATTAACAAAACAGAAAATCAATAAGTTTTTTATTTTTAAAATCAGAAATAAAGGAAATGGATTTGGAAATATTTTTATTAAATGAATTTTTGTTTATATTTAAAAAAATACAAGATTTTTCTATTTTTTATGGTTTTATATGATTTGTTTGTAAGATATGTGAGCCTTGAGCGAACCATTCTTACAATAAATGTTATTGTAACATATATGTTTATCAATAAAAGGTATTGATTGTTTCACTCCCTTTCTGAAATTATATGAATGAATGCACTATAAGGTCCCTTTGTACAATTAGGGTTATGTATCATGGCCATCTTAATAATCATATAGTTGTTGTTTCATTAAATGTATCATAGAGTCTGGTGTTTGGATGAATATCTAAGGAGTTAGATAGAGGACTCATCAAGCACTGTCAAATGATTGTTAAGAGATGATCTCCAGCCTGAGTACGAGATGGCAATCCTTTCTCACATAGGTTGATATCTGACCGACCTCTTGATGCAGGTCCTCTGCATGGGAATAGTGATTCGGAGGTGTCAGATTAGTTAGGCCAATGGGTTGACTTAACGAGATCGAGATAACCAAAGTCCTATGGTGAATACTGTCACAGCATAGGCACGCATCCTCTGACCGGAGACAGATGTATTGCTATATGTCTGAGTATGTACATTTGGCAGACCGATAGGTTGATGGCCTAACCAAGGTCTATACACTGGCGAGCTGGTGTGCATATAAGGGCATATGATTAATACAATCTCTCAAAGTGATAATACAGGTTCACTTATGAACCAGAAGACATGAGCTCACTCATGAGGTATTGGGATCGATCAAATTCCATGCATGGTCGTCATGCTTTGGAAGCTTGACATGAATTTGAAGGTATGATATATGCTTTGGGAAAGCATATGATCGATACCAACTCCCAATGACCAAGATTGAGAAACCTAGTGATCAAACCCTAAATAAGACAATGTAAAATTGATCTTGATCTTCAAGCTGATCATGGGTCTTCCAGTATGCAGGATGTACATTTATTGGGAATACCTGAGGGTGATGTGATCATAAACGATTGTATAACCATGACGCTTCCATTCCGAGGGAATGATGAAATAGGTCTGGATTTTAGTGACTCCTCTCAGTAGAGAAGCAATCTGATCTTGATCCAAATGTTGGACATTGGTCCGAATGATATTCAGATGCAATGAGAAGACTAGAGCTGCGGGTCTTGATTTAATCAAGTATCTGTGGGAGGTTCGTAAGATCTGAATTTGAGATGAGATCTTAATATCCAAGTCACTATACATGGAACAATACAATTGCCATGTCCTTGTCTCCAAGTATCTACGGAGAAAGCACATTATTCTTGAAGGGGTTCGAGAATAATTCATTTGATGAACTACATATCCAAGCAAGAAGGACTTGATTATTAAATGAGATTTAATTATCAAGCATAATATGAATGGGATTCATATTGTGAGAATTATTATCCAAAATAATTAAGTGGGATTTAATTATCAAGGATTATAGAATGTGGATAATACTATCCATAATATTTGTGTATTATAAATATGATTTATAATATACATATATCGAAGAGAGAGAATTTTTGTAAATGACATTTATTTAATTATTAATGTTGATTTGATTCGCATAAATTAATTAATTAGAAATGTAATTTACAAATTAGTTTAGGTTGTGAATATGATTAACATATTTTTCAATGGCATGATTGAAATATTCACAAATTACTTTGGAATAAATTTGGTGGATAATTTTGTGATAAAGGTTATGACAAAAATAATTAAGAGAAAATGGATAGGATAAAGAGGAGGTAAAAACACCAGAAAAAGGTGGCATGCACCATGGGTGACACCACCTATTTTTGGGGTGATTTATTTATCCCCCCATTATCTTTATCCTATTGTCTCTTGATAATTAATTTATTTTAAATTAAATTGTGTTGATAATGTTGCAACATATATTTAATTTAAATATAAATTATTGTTGTTCTTTTTTTAGACAACAACAATCATGACCATTGATTAATACATAGATCACCATGACCGTTGGATCTTTGTGTCCCATGGATTGAGATCCATTGGATCCTAAACTAATATAAAAGGAGGGCTAACCTAGCCTTTCAAGGTACATGATTTAGAGTTGTAGAAGCCAACTACTCTCTCTCTCTCTCTCATTCTCGCCCTCTCTCTTTCTCTTCTCCAAGAGGTGGCCGTCCACTTTGTGTTGAGAAGGAGAGTCTCTCGCCTTCGCCTTTGACCACTCAAGGATCTCCTTCTTCTTTGGGGCTGCTTGCTCTAAAAGAAGATGATGGATTTCGTTTGACGAAATCAGGGGATTCATTGCTTGGATCTTCATTGAGGATTACGAGAGGAACGCATCTCATCATCGCGCCCACAAGTGCGTTCTTCATGGATCGGACTTAAGACAGGAGGATCTCTTGTTTGGGATCTCATGATTACAACCACGCTCCAAGAGGTATTCCCATATACTTTGTGGTTTGATGAAACGATCCGAGAAATATTCTCGTGATCATGTGGTTTCATCACTTGATTTAAAATTTTAAATTTCGCTGCATCTAGAGACTAGTCGCCCCGATCGCATATGATGCGATCAACACGCTTCCGTGATGCACTTGAGGATTCTCAATATCCTTCATTGTTAAGGTTTTATGTAATTTACAATTGTTTGGTTTTTATAAAGAATTTTTAAACAAATTTATACAATAATTAATGATAAAAACAATCACACACATTTGTTGGGAATTTTTTTAATCTAGTCTCACAATTTTATGATTTTTATAAAGCAATTGTGGATTTTTTAAAATGTTTTTTAATGATTAAAAATAATAAAACAAATGATTTGCAAAAAAAATTATTTTAATTAGCAAAGACAAGCAAAAGTTTACTCTAATTTTTTGTGAATTTTTAGAGATAATTTACAAATTAAAAACAACTAATAGAATCATGGAAATAAAATATAAAATATATGGACTAAACTGTAATTATTTAATTTTATCAAGTAACGTATAAGGGAAATTAAATCCAGGATTGTAACTGCAAACACCCAGAATACACGTGGTGAATCACGTATCCAGAATCACAGGGATATATATGCAATTACTAGAAAACTTTTCCACTTTTGTTAACATATGAAAGATTCAAGACTAACGTTGCAAAATCACTAAACTAGCACGTGAGTGCACACGTGAAGAAATTACAAGGATTTATTTGCAAATATTCCATCACTGACAAAATAACTTGTGTCTTATTAAGAACTTATTTATACATGACATAAATGATAGGGATAGAGTGTAAATTACCAAAGAAAATGTGATGGTCATGTGGAGGGTTTGAGATGACGTATGTCTCAGATCTCATCTCCTTGATCAGATCAGACGAATAAAAATAGGGTGTCAACGAACAATGATGATCTGATCAGGAGCACGCCTCTTCTTATCGGATGTCTCTAGTTGTATCTGAAAGAACACAAAAGAAGTAACTCTTCATGTGATTTGGATCGAACCAATCTCGATGGATTTTGTTTGAATCTCATATCTTATAGGTTTACTTGCTTCTTGATATGAATCCATGTCCACAAATAAAAATCGATCGCTCCGAAACTCGCTAGGGAGAGATCTGGAGTTTGTTCTTCTACTCATGCTGCAACACAGGTCCTATGTCTTGATCACGATGAATTATGCCGCTCCAAGTGACCTGCAATTGTGGTTTGATGTTGATTGAAGCTTCAACAGCCTCAGCCGACATTTATTTGGTAAAAAGGATAAAGAATAGGATGTGAATGTGTCAGGTTCATCAGAGGTGGTGGAGGTGAACCTAAATGTGTCAGATATGGACAAATCTGATGGGATCAGATCATGGATGGGGAGATAAAGAATCAGAGATGATGGGCAAAGTGGATCGTGGGGCGAATCGAGGAAAATATGTTTCTGTCAAGGTGATCAGAGCCAAAAATTGAAGCTCTGCTACCAAATCAAAATTGGTGAAAATGTAAGGGAATAAAATGATCTAAGCTTACATGGTGATACATATGTTTCAACATGGATTGGCAATGAAGTTAGGGTGGTCTTCACCTCAATCTGGTGGAGAAAAGTCAGAGAGACTTGGTCGTGGTTGAGAATTCCTACCAACTATTGGATCTTGCCTGAGATGAGTTAAATCACGCACTTGATCGATGGGTTTGGCTCCTATCACAACTACTATTCCTCATGTGGTGGAAATGGATGTTTAAGTAGAATCAAAATGAGAAGGAACACATGGAGGGGGTATAAATAGGGGTGAAAATGATCAAGAAGATTGGAAGAGAGAACACAAACTGATGAGGACTCTGATAAAAAATTAAATGGGTGTGGATCTCGGATCCTTATTTTCTAAATGGAGCATGAAATTAGAGGGGTAGGCAGTTTGATATGGTCTGGAAAATATGAAGATAGGAGTGGGTCGGTTAGGTGGAAACGGGTCAAGAGGATGAGGTTGAATTGACCGATCTGGTTATAGTACTGATTTGGACCAATCGAAAATCAGATAATTAGATTCATCAAAATAAATTAAAATTAAAATAGAAATTGGTTTTAAAATAATAAATAGTGTTTATAATTTATTAAAAATATTTTAAGAGGTTTTTAAAGTGTTAAATGAATTAGTTTGTTAGGTTAAATTAAATAAATATTGATATATACAATTATAAATAGCTATGTACGATACATCTTTATTTTAATTTTTAATTTAAAAATATGCCATGTTTTATATTTTATTTATTTACACAATAATTTAAGGATTATAAATATATATATATATTTTAAAATAAATTTTGTTGTACATATAATTAGGATTATTTATCGAATAGATACATTATACTTATAATACAATATTTTATTTTTTTTATTATTTTTGATTTCATCAATTTCATTTGTATTTTATATAAATAAAATCAATATATACAAAACATTTTAAAATACTAATATGTACCAAAGTATACAAGACAATCAATAAATAAAACTACAATATATAAAAGTATACCAATAGGCTCCCCAAACCTACTTTTTGCATATTAACTCTGATTTCAGTGAAACCATTTTTATTTGATAGATAATTCTATAAAAAAACTTTAAAAGTGAAAGACCTAATTCAGAGTTCATATGGCCAAGTTACAAGGATCAGAAGTTTGTCTTTATGTCTTTTAGATTCTAAGATTTATTGTTATTTATTCAAAATTATTTTGTAGTTATTTTTCGTATTTTTTTACCGATTTTTATAAATATTTTTTTAAAAAGAATGAAGTTAATTGGATTTAGTAGTAATTAAATAGAAAATAAAATAAGTTTTATATACATATGGTACATATATATATATATATATATATATATATATAAAGGGTTCCAAATGCTAAAACTCACACATTTTATTCCATGTTTTTTGAATTTTTAATAAAGAATAATAGTTACAAAATGAAGTTTAAAAGTAAGCTTGGTCAATTTCGTGTTTTCTATAAATAGTTATGAACCTTGAAAGTTGGTTTTTACAACTTTGTAGGTTCATTGTAATTATTTATTTATATATTAAATAATTTGTATGATATTTTTATAAATTAATAAATATTACTAAGAACAACTTCAAGAAGGAAATATTTTTATTTGAATTGTTTTGTTGATGAATAAAATAAGTGAATATGTACATGTTGAAAAAGATCAATATATACAATGTCACATCGTTTTTCTTGAATTATTAAGTTATGGACCCTATCCCCCCTACTTTATCCCTTATCGACCATTCCAATAATTGGCATGGTCTCGAGGTTCGTGCTATTCTATATTTATTTCTTATATGCATCCTTCTCTTTCCTTCCTTTTTCTTTTCTTCTTTTTTCTTTTATTTTGGTGGAAGTAGTTGTTAAATGCACAATTAATAAATCGATGAAGAACAATAAATGATATGACTTATTGTTATTTATAGGTGTTTTGAAAACGATTTTAAGTTAAAATAAAAGAATAAAGATGTTGAATCATGAATTCATCATTCCCCTTTACTTTAGTTTTGGTAGTCCCTAGAAAACACTTTTTCAAAAAAGAAGTGAAAAACAAAAATAGAAGAGAAAAGGAAAAACATAGAAC
This sequence comes from Ottelia alismoides, assembly GCA_037367405.1. Classification (NCBI taxonomy): domain Eukaryota; kingdom Viridiplantae; phylum Streptophyta; class Magnoliopsida; order Alismatales; family Hydrocharitaceae; genus Ottelia; species Ottelia alismoides. Next base: position 1,142,503 of record JAZKJV010002956.1, read on the forward strand.
AAATTTTATTTTTAAATTTATCTTCATAAATCAAAATATGGAGCTTGATCAGACCATTGGATTATTAGTTTGGCAGAATCAGATTGGAAATAGGATTTAAGACCTAACATCCTTCACGTTCCACAATTATATGTTCAAGTCACCTATATTCTGGTCAGAACAAGTCTACATATGCAAACTCTTAAGACTATGAATATTTACTTGTACGATTAAAGTGAAATATAGCTCCCCAACTCGGAAATGGCAAAAAAACAATCCTCTCTAACAACGTAACCCTATTTCCCCAGTATGACTACTCTTTCCTTGAGGCGGAGTATTCCCTTCTAAGTTCAAGTGCAATCAGCTCAAGAAGAGGAAGTAGAGAAGAGAATGGACTGTGACCAGTGTAGTCACATATCCTTGGAGATCGACCACTATAGCCAAGTCTCCAACTACAAGCTTCCTTGGCATGAGACTTTGAAACATATGCCTTATTCATATTTTTCTTCGATGTGAATTTTTATTTATTTACTTTTTCCCATATAAGTTTTTTGTAGATTTTCTAATTTTGTTACATATATACAAATGTGTAGAAGGTACATAAGGAGTTTTTCTTCTTGAGCCAGAAAACTATACCACTTTTGAAGCTTTATTGCAACTCATAACATCCTGCCGTAAGACGACAACACCACTAACTAGGTTGAGACACACTGGCAACTTATTGTGACTACGAATGTTTCCACTCGTGCATTTTCGAAGATAAAGGATTCTGTCTCCTTACCACCTCATCTGTGTTGAGCTATGTCTAGAATGCTTGTTCAAGTTAAGAAACTGTCTAAAAGGGTCATGCATGTGTAGTTAAATATTCAACTTAGACCAATTAATATGACATGTGAACATAATCTTATGGACTCAAAGAATTAGGTTCATATGACTTCTAATTTTCAATACAGTTCCTATAAGGTTCATTTAAAATTAAGTGGACTAAGGTCTTAACCTAGCTCCATTATTCGATTTTATTCCATACTAGTTTAAGCATCAATACCATTTTGAAAAAAAACGAATGGACATGCAAGATAATATATACAAAACACATTTTTTGAAAAAAATAAAAGAAAAGAAGAATTTTAAAAGGTTTTTATAGAGCTTTTGCAAATTTTTATGGATTTCATCTTTTCCAATTCTTATAATATTTTTAATAGAGAATTATAAATATTTACAAGAATTTACAAGGATTTTATACACAATTTACATAAACATTTAAAAATTTATAAATAACATTATAAAACTTTTATACAAGAATTTTTATTTAAAAGTTTTATGTGTAAATTTTAAAAGGATTTTATCTATAAAATAATTTTAAATTTTCATATATTACAAATAATTATAGATTTTATACAAGAATTTTACAACAAGTTTTCGAACAATTTATATACCCATAATTTATATCCCTCGTGACAAAACATTTTTACAAAAAAATTACAAACAATTTTTACAAAAGTTCATAAAACATTTACAAACTATTTTACAAATAATTTAGAAAACATTTTCACAAAACATTTTACAAAAATACTTTACAAATCATTTTTCAAAAATTTTAAAAAAATAAGTATTTTACAGACATTTTATTTTCAAAACATTTTATTTTCAAAGAATTTACAAATATTTGTAAAATACAAATATCTTTGATACAAAATAACTTACAATCAAATTACAAAGAAAAACAATCTTACAATAATTTCAACAATTTTGTTTACAATTTTTTAGAAATAGTTTACAAAGCATTTTTACAAATATTTTCTAAACCATTTTACAAAAATATTCAAACAATTTTACAATGTTTTATAAAGTTTCTACAAAATCATTTCCAAAGAATTTTACAAATCATTTTTCAAAACTTTGTATTCCAATTTTATAAATAATAGCCATATTATTAAACACAAACAAAAGAATGAGTTATGGCTAAAGTATATATAGAATATATAGGACACCCCTATTCTTAGATCAAACCATGTCCTCACATTGACCCAGAAGCAATAAGGGAAGACATTACTCGTGATAAGTATAGAAAAATGAAGAGAATACTATACTACAATGACTCAAAGAACGAAAAATAAAATGAAATTGAGGTTGATTATCCCTCCTCATACTTAGGATCAAATAGTCTGAAGAATAGATGACTATACAAGCTGGGAAAACCGATGAAGAGAATGTACACAAAATCAATGACTCGACCTATCCCCCATATACTTAGGGTAAAAGATCCTTAAGTATAGAAAAGAATATCAACTATTGAGGGACAAGCAAGGGAATGATCAAAGAAATGAAAAGTAGATATTACCTCCCCTATACTTAGGGTCAGATGTCCCTAAGTATAAGCAATAAAAATAGAGGTAATAAAACAAACAGAAATCTGAACAACACATGTTTAACACACCCCATATACTTAGGATAATGTGCATTCTAAGTATAGAAAAAATCCTATGTGAGACCCGGGGTGTTAAACGGAAATGGAAGAAAGAAAGAAAATAAAAGAAAACACGGATATATAAAGAGGAGAACATAAGCGCAAATCATGCATGAGATGCAAAAGATAAGAATCAAAAGACACATCTCATACAAAATGGATTGGGACAACATCATTGGTCAATGGGTCACGATTAAGAAAAGGCTTTAGGTGCTCACAGTTTACCCTGAGGGTGGACTAAAAAGACAACTCAAATATATCAATGCTACTATTGTCATACATATTTATAGGTATATACATGCCTTTCCACTTGCTCTGTAATTTCCTTGGAAATAACTTGAGTCTCGCATCGAATAGTCATACTCTATGATTCAGTTAAAACTGTTTATTAATAATTCATGAGCCATGACATTCTTTCACTTTGTCGTAATACTATAGACTACTTTAGAAGGTTGTATCATGTAACTCCTCCAGGGCTGCCAACTTCTCTCTCCTCTGATCTCCTATACTCCCTGATGCAAGAATATCTGTGCAACTAGCCATAATGACATGTGCTTGATGTCAACAGGTAAGTGGCTGATTATACTCCATTTCATGACCTTCATTATATCATTTTGGCCTTAAAAATCTTAGATAATGCATGTAAATAGCCTCAATTTGTACGTAATAGCATTCAATATATATTGTGTATAAAATAAGGTTTTTGATGCCAAAATTAAAAAATAAAGAGAAGAAAAGAAAAATGAATAAACTATTGAAAATATTTTATGACCCTGAACGCTGAGACCAAGTTAAGAATGGAGTTGGTCGACAAGGAATAAAGTAGGGGGAGATAAGGGCCAAAAATAGAATAAAAATGTCATTTATTTATTCATTATTTATGCATTTTTGACACCTATTTTATTATTTATTATTTATTCATCAAATAAAGAAACTTTATAAATGAAATTTGTAGATAATAATGTAAATAAAAATACAAAATTAAGTTTGTACAAAAATAATACACAGTGTTCATTTAATATACAAAATAAAAAGCCAAAAACCCAACTTCACATACCCATATATTTCAAATAAAAACTCGATAACATATCAAAATGACTCTAATTGTATATAACTTTTCATAAGCTATTTAATGGTAGTGGTTTTATATTTTTTTTGGAGTTACTATGTAAAAGTTAGGTTTTGACCGTCATTGTAAAATAGACATGATTAAATTATTCTTTTTATTCATTTCTTATTATTTTTACAAATTAATATTTTTATGATTTTGCAATAATTTTTTATAACATATGTGCATATTGAAATTTAAATAAAACCAAATGAAAAAGGGTAGAATAAAATAAGTCTATAAAATACATAGACAAAATACCTATGGTTATACTTGTATACAAATAAAAGGGAATCCAATTCTTTTATACTTTAGTATTTATATTTTTATAATATATTAAATATTATATATAATCTATGAAAAATACAAAACCAAAATAAAAATCATTAAAATAAAAAGAAGTATATAAAACATAGGTAAAATACCTATAAATATACCTATCAGATATACATATCTACTTATTTAAGTGTACAAATGACATCATAAAAATATAAAAATATATTTATTATCACAAAAATAAATTATAAATATATAAAATAAAATAATTAAAAAAATAAAAAAATCAAAATAAAAAAAGTACAAAATATAGATAAATATACCTATAAACACACTACTAAAAATTAACTACTAATAAATAACACCCAAAAAGTAATTAAAAATCATAATAAAATATTATATAAAATAATAAAATTTTTTAAATTTATACTAAAAAATAATACAATCATTTACTATATTAAATAAAAAATACAATTAATATTGTCGTTTTGTCGTTTTACACCCTACATGGCCCGATGGGGTTATGTCAACAGTTCACCGTCGGTCAACTGCCTCCCCCACCTTCTGACTTGATGTGACCTTTCTAATCTTGCATTTTCTTGCAATTTTCCCGACCGATCCATCCATCAATCTCCTTCATTTCCTTCACAAGAAATGCTCCTCCATCATTTTACATCCACGTCGAGCCATTAGATCCATTGTACATATCATCGATTCTTTACTACCGATCAGTCAAATAGGGGTGCCATACTTGTCTATAAGTAAGAACCCCTGCCTTCGCTGCAATTTTTTGTCATCTTCTTCTGCCTGAAGCCTGTGATTCGGCCAAAGCAAGCACCCTCATGACAAGAGGGGATCACATGAGCTCGCGACGATCAATGGAGGGTGGAGCTGCACCCAAGCGGCCAGCTCCGACGACCGTCCCGCTCCTTGGACTCCGGCCAGGTACGATCTACGTATCTAATTATTTTAGATATATTTTTATTCCTGATTTTTAATTATGTCATTAGATTAGTCATTATCTTAGGTATTTGACCTAGATTAGCTGTTTCGAAGTTCGTCGGAGCATAGCTCCGGTGAACCCTCGGTTGTGCTTCACGTGTGTCTCGACCCTGCTATCATCCCACTTCAATCCCTCTCCTTTTCTCTATCTTAATCACCCATCTGCACTACCTGATCCAACCTCAATCAACGACTCAAGGGTTCTCCACCACCACTCGTTAGACCCTTTCCGATCCGCCTCCCATTTGCGCATCAGCTTCACTAGAGGTCGAGGCACTTCGCTTCGAGCCATACTCCTTGTTTATGCAAATTCAGATCACAGGAAGGCACCTGGGGGGGGGGGGCATTTCGCACTTCATCAGAGGTACTTGGGGGACATCTCTTCTCTTGCGTCGTAGTGGTGCTTCGGTGATTCTCCAGTCCTTCTGAAACCCCCAATAGACATAGAACCTCACCAACAACCTTTTGGATCCCTTTGGAGCATCGAAGACTATCGGGAGAGGGATATTTAGTTGGGAGGAACTCACTAACAGCTAGTTTCTCCCCAGTTCTTTGAGGCTCCTCTGTTGCCATTGGATTATGAACGTGCATCCAGATGCAACAAGAGTCATGGGATGCAGCCACGCCATCACAGTCGGATTGCTTTGTGCATCTAATCTCCTCCGTCCATCGACGAAACGTTATCCTCCGTTGGATGAGCGCTACGTGTCAAGTGGAAGCCCATCAATCGCACGATCCAGCTACTTATGGGGTAAATTGCATATCTCACCCCGCCTTTTTGTAATAAACTATTTTCTCCGATAAATAAAGTTAACCATTTAAAATAAAGTGGTAATTTTGCATATGACCCCCTGTATTTATTCAAATTACATATAGGTCTAGCCCATGTCACCTCACGTGGCATCCCACGTGAGGTGGCGAAATTGCAAGGACACCCCTACAGGTTTTTATAATTATTAAATAGTCCAACAAAGTTTAAAGCACATTGTATATTTTTGTGAAACTTACTAGAAGGCACTTGGATTTTATTGCATTTACATTTTGGTCCTTCCCAAGCCGCGTCACGTGATGTCCCACATGATGGTGAAATAACATAGATGCCCTAAAAGGTTTTATAATTATTAAAAGGTCTTTAAAGATAAATAAATATGGATTTCTTCAGGCACATGCTTTGAGCATCGGAAGGCGGGGAGACGATTGTGCAACTAGAAGTGTGACATGTGGCACAAGGAAAGAAGGGTGCTGGAGAACAACCTCGATGAGATCTGGGGATTGATCGAATGGATGTTGTTCGAAGTGGGAAGAAGCGACTGTGATGAATGGGAAGGAAGTTGATCGATCGCCCAGAAGTGGAGGATGCATGGCATGCAGAGAGATGAACCACGTGGCACAACCAGAAGGTGCCATGTAGCTGAAACAGATCATTTATAAGAATAGTATGAAATTTGAAGGAGAAGGAGGCTGAATTTGAGTGTCGGATCTCCGGCCACATGCTTTGAGCATCGGATGCAGCTACTGTCTCTGGCCACCAAAGGCTCCGGCCAAATTTTGTCACCAAGGGGAAGGAGAGTAGGGAAATAGGAGGGTGTGTGGCGCAATCTGTTGGTCTGGGGAGAAGAGTCAAGCTTTTATAGCATGTCCCATGTGGCGATAAAGATTGGACGAGGGCGCACGAACCGATAGAGATCCGCCATTCCTTAGGGATCTGCGAGGGTAGTTGATCCAAGGGGAAGAGGCGGGCGGTGGAATCGGGGCAGGAGATGGACGGATCCGAGTGAGAAAATTTCGAGAAGAGGAGGCGCGACTCGGATTCTGGTGGAGAAGGGTCCGAGAGGAGGGAGTTGACCGGGGTCAACATCCTCCCTAGACCAATCAGAAAATTCGATGGTCAAAAATCTTTGGAAAATAAATTAAAAATCAAAAACGATTTTATTTTAAAATATGTTCAACATGAAAAATGTTCCTTATTTTATAAACTATTTTTTAGTGTTTTTATTTATTTTTATTAAAAATAAATTAAGGTATATGCATTATATTACATTATGTACATGTATAAAATTTTTATTTTTTTTTATTCTAATTTTTATTTTGTTTATTTTTGTACAAATTCCACAATTTTATATTTCATTTATTTATAACATAAAATTTAGAGTATAAAATAATTTTTATTTTATTTTTATGAGTTATTTACAAGTGTTAAATAAATAGTATATGTTACATATGTACATGTATTTTATACAAGGTGAGAGACAAATTATTTTATTTTTATTTTTCTAATTTTTATTTTATTTTTAGGAATATATACCAGGAATATGAAAACTATTTATATTGATTTTTGTGAAAATAAAATATGCATATATATATATACATAGAAGGGAAAGTGTACAAAGTTGAGTGGCCCGATCTCTCTCTGCTTATTTTATTTGGCAATCAGGCCCATGTTAGGCCATCTCTTGGGATTTGGTCACTCAATATTTATTTTAAATATTTCCCTCTTTTTCTTTTATTCTTTATTCTTTTATTTTTACACAAATACATGCTAATTATTGATATCTACAAATGCATGTTTATTGGTAACTTATTATATTTACAACTATGTACATGGTGTTTTGCCAAATATCTAGCTAAAATAAAAGAATAAAGAGTGATGAATGGGGATTTATCACCACCATATACTTTACTTTTGCTAGTCCCTTAGCAAACACTTATTTGAAAAAGAAGTGAAAAGGAGAAATAAAAAGAAGGGAAATCGAGGTTGATTATTAAACTTGCCTTCATTAAATTGAAGTATGGAGCTCAGTCAGGCCTTTGGATTATTAATTTGTCGGAACCTTATTTGGACTTAAGCTTAAAACTCAACAGCCTCTAAGTTCCTCCAATGTATGGTCAAGACTCCTCAATAATCCAGATCAGAACAAGTATACATACACAAACTCTAATGACCATGAATCTTTCCTTGTACTGTGTAAGTGATATGTAGCTCCTCACCTCATAAATGACAAAGTGAAAACCCCCCTTAACAAGGTAACTCTAATGCATCAGTCTTGCAGCACTTTCCTCGAGGAGCGGGGTATTCCCTTCTATGTTCAAGTACAACCAGCTCAAGAAGAGGAGGAAGAAGAGAATTGACCATGACCAGTGTAGCCATGTATCTTTGGGAGCCCAACCAGTGTGGCTAGGTCTCCCATTGCAAGCTTCATGAGATGAGCATGTATAACATAAGCTTTTGCTTTACATGGCTATATACACTATGGTGGGTATTTTATTTTCAATCAGACCCCCCACTTTTTTGGAGTTTTTCTTTTCTTGTTGCATTTTTTTTCGATGTGCATATGTAAAACATATCAACATGGTGCAACATATATACATAAGGAGTTTTTCCTCTTAAGCAATTAGACTATCCCTCTTTTGGAGCTTTATTGCAACCCGCAACTCCTGTCTTTAGACTTCAACACCACCGGACCAAGTTGAGACGCACTTTCTTAACTATAAGAAGAGGAGAGGTTCCATCTAGAAGTACTACCCTCATATGCTACCCCAAGCCAAAGGAAACTGCCTCCTCACCACCTCATCTGTGGAGAGCTATGTGTAATGTGTTGGTGCAAGTAAAGCCATTGTCTCTGAAATTCATGTGTGCGTTGTAAGTGTTCTACTTAGGCTCATCAATATGACATGTGCTCATAGCCTAGTGGACTCAAAGAGTTAAGTCCCAGATGGACCTGAAAAATCTTAACCCTAAGCCCTATAAGGTTCCTCAGAATTAGGTGGATTAAGGTTTTAACCAAGCTCCATTTTCCAATTTAATTCCAGGCTAGTTTAAATGTCAATCATGATTCAGAAAAACTGTACAAATATATACAAAAATGTTTTTATGCAAGTTTTTTGAAATGTGCAAAATTTTTCAAAAATGTTTGAATGAATGCATGCATGGAGTTTTGCAAAATATTTACAAACATTTACACAATGGTTTTTGCAAACTTTTGTTTTTCAAACATTTTACAAAAAAATGTACTATATACATAATTTAGATATCAAAATATTTACAAACTCTTTACACAAAATCATTTTTACAAACATTTGTACAAAAATAATTTTTATAAGTAATCATGTATGTGAAATAAAGAATTTTTTATGTACAAGGAAAAATTTTAATTTTTTATGGTTTTTGGATAAAAGAATTTTAGCCATTTTATTTATTGACATACTCACACAAAGTATGAGTTATGGCTAAAGTATATATGAAATATATACGACACCCTCCTATACTTATCTCAAACGATGTCCTCGGAGTAGATCAAGAGCGATGAAGAAGACATAACTTGTTCTTAGTATAGAGAAGTGAAAAGAAATGGTATACTACAACGACGAATCAAAGAATAGAATGAAGAGGACTCAGTGTTTCCCCCTATACTTTGGATCAAATAATCCTAAGTATAGCAAGCAGTACAAGAAGGGAAATCCGAGTGAAAGAATTTACAGGGTCTACCTCCCCTATACTTAGGGTAAAATATCCCTAAGTATAGGCAACAAAACAAAGGTAGAAAGAATCCAAAGAATGCTCAAGAGTCCAACACCCCCTTATACTTATGGTAAAATACACCCTAAGTATAGCATAATCATATGATGAAGATGGGGTGTGAAACTAAAGAATGGAATGATATGGATAACTGGATCTATACAAGGTGGAAAACAGTGATAATCAGGCGTGAGATGCAATAGATGTGAGTCAAAGACCACATCTCACGCAAAATGAATAGGGGCGACGTCAACGACCAGCGACTCATGATCTAGATATGGTTTGAGCCGCTTCCCGTTAACATGAAAGGTAGATTCAGATGACATCTCAGATATGTCGATACTCCCATTGTCATGTACCTTTCGAACCAGCTATGGTACCTTCCACTTACTTTGTAACTTCCCTAGAAATAATCTAAGCATGGCATCAAACAACCGTACTCTCTGATCTGGCTCAAACTGCTTGTGGTTGATATGAGAATCATGCCACTCCTTTACTCGCTCCTTATAATGTAGGCTTCTTGAAAAGGCTTCATCTCTAAGCTCCTCTAGGGCTGCCAATTCTGCTCTCTTTTGGTCTCCTACACTCACTGGATCCAAAAGTATCTCTATAACAACCCAAAGTGACTTATGTCTGAGCTCAATAGGTAAATGGCAGGGCTTGACATAAAGGAGGCGAAAGGGAAATGTACCCAAAGGCATCTTGAAGGATGTCCTATATGCCCACAAGACCAAGTCCAAAAGCTGTGACCAATCCTTTCGATCAGGGCGGACGACCTTCTGGAATATAGTCTTGATCTCCCTATTTGACACATCAGCAAGACCATTGTTCTGAGGGTGGTATGGAGTGGCTACTCAATGGTCTATTCTGAACTCGCTAGCAAGGGCCTTTACCTTGTCGTTAACAAAATGAGACCCCCCGTCAAATATCAACACTCGAGGTACCCCGAACTGTGAAATGATATTGTTCCTCAAAAATCTGCATACAGTCCTAGCATCTATGGTTCGGTAGAGGATGGCCTCAACCCAACGACTCACATAATCAACAACCAACATAATGTATTGGAATCCCTGACACTTAGGGAATGACCCATGAAATCGATGCCCCATGCTTCAAACACCTCACATAAGTGAATGGGATGCATCAGCATCATATCACGTTGTTCACAAGTGCCCGTCCTCTGATAATCAATACACATCTTCACGAATTCATTGGAGTCCTTGAAGAGAGTAGGACACCAAAGGCCGGATAGGAGAACTTTCTGTTTCGTTCTCCTCCTAGAGTGATGTCCTCCTGCCTCTAGCTTGTGGCAGTAGGTGAGGATGCTATGATGCTCCTCCTGAGGAATGCACCGTCGCCAGACGGTATCCTCTCCCTCATGGTAAAGGATGGGATCCTCCCAATGGTAAGACTTGGCCTTCGCTATGAAAGTCTCAAGTCTCTGCTTGGGCCAACCTTGTGGAACTTTCATGGCAACAAGATAGTTCACAATGTCAGCATACCACGGGAGCGAGGCGATGGAAAGGATCGCCTCATCTTGGAAGGTCTCACATATAGGATCAATCTGCTCCGGATCCTCAAGATGCTTTAATCGGGAGAGATGATCCGCTACAATATTATTGACTCCAAGCTTATCCTTAACCTCAATATCAAACTCCTGGAGTAGAAGGATCCATCTAGTCAATCTCGCTTTTGCATCCTTTTTGCCATGAGGTACCTGATGGACTTATGATCTGTGAAAATGGTCACTCTAGATCCAATAATGTATGATCTGAACTTATATAGGGCAAAGACTAAGGCTAGCATCTCCTTCTCTGTGACTGCGTAGTTCCGCTGCACGGCATCTAATGTACAACTAGCATAGTGAATGGCAAATGGTACTCCATCCCTCCTCTCTCCCAGCACGGCCCCTACGGCAAAATCAGAGGCATCCGTCACGATCTCGAATGGGAGAGACCAATCAGGTGGCTGGAGCATAAGAGCCTCAGCAACTAGACTCTTAATAGTCTCAAATAACGCAAGACACTTATCATCGACTATGAACTCGCTGTATGTGGTCAGCAAATTAGTCAATGGTTGGGAAATCCTGCTGAAATCATGAATGAATCATCGGTAGAAACCGACGTGCCCCAGAATAGACCGTAAATGTCACAAGTTGGATAACAGATTGAGTTTTCTTGGCCGGATCAACTTCCATGCCTTGTTGGAGATGATATGACCAAGCACCATCCCTTGAATCACCATGAAGTGACTCTTCTCCCATGATAAAACAAGGTTGACCTCGATGCATCACTGTAGGATGCGGTCTAGGCACTCGAGACAAGCATCGAACCCATCGCTGTAGATCGAAAAGTCATCCATGAAGACCTCCAAGCACTCACCCACCATGTCCGAAAAGATGGACAACATACACCTCTGGAATGTCGCTGTAGCGTTGCTTAGACCAAAGGGCATGCGTCTGAAAGCATATATCCCAAAGTGATAGGTAAATGTGGTCTTATCCTAGTCCTCTGACGCAATGACCACCTGATTGTATCCGAAGTACCCGTAAAGAAAGCAGTAATGATTCTTCCCTGCTAGCTTCTCTATAATCTGATCAGTAAAAGGCAACAGGAAATTATCCTTTTTGGTGGACCGATTCAATCGTCTGTAGTCCACACAAACCTTCCAAGTAGTGGGTAACCGGGTAGCGATCTCCTCTCCAGACTTACTCACAACTATAGTGATGCCCATCTTCTTGGGCACCACATGTGATGGACTAACCCACTTGGAGTCGGAGATGGGGTAGATAAAATCAACATTCCACCGTTTCAAGATTTCCTTCATGACAACCTCTCGAAGATTCGGGTTCAGCCGCTGCTGGAACTCACACGACAGCTTCGTGTCCTCCTCGAGATAGATTTGGTGGGAGCATAAGGATGGACTTATTCCAAGGAGATCAACTACGCTCCATCTTATCGCCTTGCGGTTCTTTTGAAGAATCTCCATTAGATGAGATTCTCGCTCTCCAATCAAATATGTTAAGATAATGATTGGGTGCATTTCATGCTCACCCGCAAGGAATCTATACTTCAGCGAATGCGGCAAGGTCTTCCGCTCTTTGCAACTGGGAGCTGGTGGATCTGGTCTCTGAAATGTCTGAGTGAATGCAACCAAATCCGTGTGGGATAACTCTTGCTAAATTTGAAGATTTGGTGAAGATAGATCTGCTCATGTCTCTCTAGTTTGAATCAGCTAGGTCTCCACCTTAGCTGGTGGCTCTGTGGAAATCAGACACAGAATCATGTCGTCGAACTCTGCCTAATCAATGTCTGACTCCGAGGGATCTGAATCTGAATCAATCAACACATCAATTGCCTCCCTATCGGGAACATGGTCTGCTGCCTCAAAGGTGTCCTCTGCTAGGAATGCGCTCTCCAAGCTCTCCTCTAATTGAATCTGTGCATCAGTGGGGTCTAAATCTGAGAGGTTGACTCGTAAAACTGGGTCTGCCCAAACTGCCTCGTCGTTTGTGATCACAAAATCACACTCCTGGAGGACGTCTCGCTATGCCTCTGTCATCGGCTCTGAATCTGTGAGCGTCTCTAAGGAAGTAGAATCTCGCGCTCTAGTCTCATCGATCGTGTCTATTTGTAAACTCTCACCCTCGACGTGAAATTATACCTTCCCGTTATCATGGTCGGACACAGCCTTGGTTGTGGCAAAGAACGGGCATTCTAAAATGATGGGCGTATCAGTCACAGACTCAGGGATCTCCATGTCCAACACTACGAAGTTAACGAGGAATTGCAGGCCCTGAATTGTGACGACTACGTCATTCAGTAACCCCTTTGGCCTCTTGACAGATCGATCATCAAACTAAAGGATTGTCCTACTCTGTCTAAGAGGGACAAACTCGAAGTGGTCGAGTAAGGCTGTCAGAAGTAGGTTAATCGAATAACTGCTGTCAAATAGAGTCCGATCGAACCGCTGCTCATGTATGTGGCATTTGACACAGTGAGCTATTGCATCTGGCCTCTTGGCTGACGGACGGTTCTGGATGGAAAAGCAGGTGGCTTGAGCGAGCACATAGATCTCTGAGTAGTGGTTCCTCCTCTTCCTGCGAATGGTGGTCCTCTCTCTAAGGTTCCCGTAGAAGAGGGGGATGTGCTCCATGGCCTCTTGTAGAGTCAGCTGTATCTGAAATCTTTCTATCATTTGCTGACTGAAATCTATCTGAAGAGATTTTTTTGTTTTTTTTGGTCCCCTTAGCCAAGCCGAATGCTTAGGGGAAGGGGATGGTTGGGCGCTCCTCAGATGGAGGGCTAGGATTGGGTCGCTGCTACTGTGACAAGATAGAATCCATACACATATCTTCAAGCAAAACAGATGGACTCGCAACTGAATAACCATTTTTTTATTTCTAGAATTGTCCTGAGATACAGAAATGGATGGAAATGCAAAAGGAACAGAAATGGTGGCCTCAGTACCACCTACGTCATCTAGGTTCGCGACATTAGTACCACGGTCTGGCTCAGCATCAAATCCGATGGCATCAACACCACCTCCTCCTGAATATGGTGAAGCAACGACCTCAATACCACAGGCTGGATCAACGTCCTTGGTGGCGTCAGCACCGCCGTCATCATCATCATCACGAGCAGTATCAACACCGCTCTCCTCCTCATCTGGCACTCTTGAAGTTGCGAGTGATTGTCGCTCATATGAGGCGTCGCTGTCTGGCATCATACCTCTCCTAAGTGTAACAAAGTTAGCATCAAAATGTTATGCACAAACATCACTAAGAGAATCACTAGCAGTGGTAAACTCTGTAAACTCTACCTGCTCAGGCTTCCTCTTTAAGTTGTTCGGGTTCGACTTAATCTGGGCAGGAATGACGACCTTCCCTCTCACAATCTCTCTCATCTCCTATTTAAACTCGTCCATCTCCCGTCGGAAGGTGGCCTGTTACTTGGACATGAGGCAAGCTAGATCATCCAAAGAGGGGTTCTCATAGATGGGCCCATGAGAACCTGACGGGTGGCCTCTCTGAAACTAAGGCTGCTGCTGCTAATGAGATTGAGAGGGGTACTGGGAGTGATACTACGGAGGCTGTTGATGCTGCCTCAAGACTGTCCTTGCTGATAGAGACGAGCACCATGCTGTTGGTATTGTTGTTGTCGTGGGAATTGGGGCAGCTCTCGCTGGTGGCCGTACTGGCCACCCTGAAGTGGAGGCTGTTGTTGGGAGCTGGTAACTCCGGTATGGTCTCGTCGGATCCCAGGCTGAGGTCGGTCATACCAGATCCCATTGACATCCATCAACGGCTCTTGCTTGAACGTTGGTGGCGGGAGAACCGCCAGGGGCTGATCCGGCTGGTAGACCACCATCTGAGTGTCCTGAGATTGTGGTGGCTAGTAGAACTGCTGCGGCTGCTGGTATGACTCCTCCTGTACATGGTGGTCCTATGTGGGCTGGCTGGAGTGCTGGGACGAACTGTTGCTTCTGCTCGGATCTGCCCGTGACCTGAGACGGAGCTGAGAAGCTGTCTGTGCCTCTTGGAGACACATGATCTGGGTCTTTAGGTCACTCAGCGTTTGTGCCATCTGATTAACTTGTGACACACCATGGCACTGCTTGTTCTCTATCAACTCAATCCGGTCCAACTTCTTGCTGATAATCCCCATATCAGCGGCTATAGACTCTGCCTATGCTGCCGCTGCTGCAGATGTAGAAGGACCGTCATCAACTCGTGCTATCCTCTAATAGGACACGAATGGTGGGTGGGGCTTCCCTTGAGTGTACAATTTGTTCTGGGACATCACAGTATAGTTCTCGGCCATCTCCTCGTAGATGGCCCAGACCTGATCCTCATCCTTGGCGAAATAGGAACCCCTACAAGAAGCATTGACAAGCCCCTGCAACTCTGGTGTAAGCCCGCAAAAGAAACTCTGGACAAGGTTGGGCTTGGATATATCATGATGTGGGCACCGGTCTATGAGCTCCCTGAAGCTCTCCCATGCCTCGTGAAACTGCTTGTTAGAGAGCATGGAGAAATTGCTGATCAGGGCCTTGTCTGCATTGGTCTGAATGAGTTGATAGTACTTGTTCAAGTACTCGGTTCGGAGTTGCTCCCATGAAGTAACAAATCTCCCTAGATGCTTCAGCCAGTTGGCTGCTTTGTCTACAAGGGAGAAAGGAAAGGCTATTATCCGAATAGTGTCTTCGTCCACATGCCCATCGCGGACAATGCTACAGATCATCTCGAACTCCTGGAGATGGAGGTGTGGCTCCTCTGTGGCGAGCCCAGGGAAGTGTGGGAGAAGCTGAATCATCTGAGGTGGGAACTTGAAGTCCCCTACAATAGCTGGCAGCACTATCCATCTATGGTTGAGAGTCGAACCAAGGTTGTGCAATTCCCTCATTGGTCGTGCTGGCTATGCTGGCTGTACTGGCTCCTCATGCTCTCTGTCATCCAGAAAATCTCCTCCTCCTCTTCTTGTGGCTTTATGGTGATCTCTGTTGTCTCGCAATTTCTCCAACTCACGGATCATATTCACCATGAAAGCCCCCTGGTCTCTGATCTGACGCTGCATGGTCTCCAAAGTGTCTAACAACGTGCTGTTTATGGCACCCTGATCCAATACGTAAGTCTCTGTCCCATGTGGTCCATCAGTGCGCTCCTCGTTGCTGGACATGGTCTCTGCAATGGCAAAAGACCCAAACTCAGGTGGCGGTAAATCATCTGATGTCTGTTGCGGTCTCTACTCGGGCACCTCATGACTTGTAGATGGGTGGTTGAGGGGGAACAACGCAGAATCAAATCGGGTTCGAAGAGCGGGTCTTGGCTCTCACGAACCAACCTAGATGAGTAGGATGCAGTGCTAAAAAGCTGTGCAACCAAGGGCTGCCTAAGAGACCTCCTGCCCATCATCTTGATGTGGTGAGTGAATGCGTATGAGATTTGGAAACACACAAGATGTGAAAGCAAACCCCCGATTCACCTACTCGACGCTGAGCTGAAGACCGTAAAAGCTTGGTCCATTATCTTGTCAATTTTATTAAGTGATGAGACAGTCTTTCAGAGCTATTAAGCGAGCTAATAGGAATCCAATACTCCCAAGAGACTGTCCCGTATAAAAGGCCTGTTGTCTGTCAAATCTTATATGGCTCTAACCTAGTGTGCGGGTCACTCTCTTGCTCATCCAAACCAGACAATGAGGGGATTACTCTCCCAAGACAATTTTTTTGTGGTGTATTTTAGGGTCAAGTGTGTTTAGCAGTCCCAAATTTATAGTTTTTGTTTTTTAGGTATTTTTCAAGCAAGCAATGCCTAACGAATTTTTCGGCTCTCTTGGTTATTTGAAGTCGAAAAGCTGGGGGATAAGATGAAAAAGCCGATGCGCGATCAAACACGATGATGCATACAGAGTAAGAAATGCGTACCTGACTCCATCTCTCTACATGCAGGGTCATCCGCGCATAAAATAAAGATCGAAAGTAAATTACCTATATGATGCACTAGGAAAATGGCCTTAGACGAAGCAAATTCTACACGATATGCACAATAGTCAGATAATCAAACTAAGTCCTAAGTCTGATCTAGGGAACCACACGATGTCTGCCACAACAGATCCTGCACGCTCTATATGTGGTTCCTCATGGCACGTGGACTCGAGCCTAATTAATCTGACTTTTTATTTGTGAATTAATTAATTAAGTCGAATTATCGATATATGGGAACAGTCAGATAATTAGGGTTTGGCATTAATTAATTACATCACAGTCACAGAAAATCCTAAGGCTAAGGCTAAATCCTCGAAAATCAGATAATCAGTAAGTAAACCGATCAAAATAAAAAACGACGAGAAATCTGCGGTGAGGTCCCCCTAGCACACCGGTACACGACGAAACAGATCCTGAGATAACTACCAAGTTAAATGTGTCTCTGTCCTGTATTATTACAATAATAATATGTGGAAATAAAACTAAGCTACGGCTAAACTACGACTCCCCACACTCCTCTTCGTCTCTCCTACGTCCTCCTACAGCTCGATGCAGAAACATGCCGTCTCCAAATCCCGCAGGTGCTTTGGCTCTTCGAGGAAAGCCGCCCTCGATCATCGGGCCCTCGCAAGAAAGTCCAGAAACAGAAATGTGTCAATCCACAATTATTATAAAATAGAATAAAATGGGATGGAATTAAAAGTCGTTAAACAATGCAAGCAGAAATCAAAGCCGAAAAAGAATGATAAAAACCGACTACTAAGCTGTGCGATTATTGAAATTCTTGATTTTATGTTCTTTTCTATGAAGAACCCTAATTTTTGGCTATTTTTGAAAAGTCTGAAGAGTTGCTTTGTGATTTCTACTAAAATGAGATTTAAGCATCAAACTGATGCAGTAGTTTTGAAAGTTAAGGTTTGGGAGTTAAAATAGTCATAAACACATGTATATATGCATATGAATAATACATATGTGAGTCTATAGTAATTATTACTGATTATGCAAATCGAAGACTTAACGAAATAATTACAACATGGGAATTGATGTGGCTTGATTTGGATCCTGAAAAGGATCGTGTGTCACGTTAAGGATGTCTGGGAGTAGAACTAAAGGTCGGGCATGCAACCTGTAGGTTTGTCGGAAGGAACCCGTATTGGCGTTTCCCTACCTAGGTGGTATTTGGTTGTCCTGTTATGTTAAGTGCACACGAAATGAATGTTTTGCAACACGTGGTACCGGGACCCAATATCTTCGGTTGAACGACAAAAAATGTAGTCGTGCCATGTGGAGGCACGGGTGGTTCAATAGTGGCTGGGTCACGATAATATGTATTTAAAGCTACTAGGTTATATGATTAATTGTTACCCTGATGTTTTAAGTAACCGAGTCCTCGGGGACGGTGTGCTCATTTGTTTTCCAAGCCTAGGGTTTGAAACCCTGTTTAATAAAAGAAAAGAAAAATTTTCAGGGTAGTATTGAAGGACGAAGGATATGGAGAAATCCTCAAGTGCATTACGGAAGCGTGATCGTCGTATCAGATACGACGAAGAACGACTAGTCACACTAGTTGTTCGGTGCAGCAGAATTTAAAAATTTTATTCGATGAAACCACATGATCCGAGAACCATTCTCAAATCGTTTCATCTATAACCACAACAAGTATAATGCAATACCTCTTGAAGCGTGGTTGATCAAGTCTCTAAGAGAAGAGACCTCCTGTCTCAAGTCCGATCGTCAGAGTAACGGCTTGCGAGCGCGGAGATGAGTCGCGATGTCCTCGCAATCCAAGAAGATGATCCAAGCACGATTGCTCCTGATCTCGTCGCACGAGATCAAAGGTCTCCTTCGTGAGTGAAACACTCCATGTAGACGGATAACCGCAGAGCGTCGAAGCGGCAGCACGATGGCGCAAGCGTCGACAATTCTCTCCACCAAGGTATGGTCGACGACCACCAAGAAGAGAGGGAGAGAGGGCTGTCGAGTATGGAGAAAGAGAGAGAGAGATGTGTGATACAATAGCATGTAAAGAGAGAGCATGGTATGCCTCTTTATTTATAGGGTTTTGAGATCCATGGATCTCAATCCATGGGACATATAAAATCAATGGATGAGACTGATTTATGTCCATCCAATGGTCAAGATTGTTGTTGGTAAAAACCAAGAATTTATGATTTAATTTTGATTAAATATATTTGATAAATCAAATATACATTAATACCAAATTAAACCAAATAAATAAGGAGTGAAAATACAAATGAGATCCACCTTCCCCATTAGAGGGAGTGGACAACCACCAATTCCATAAAGGAATTGGTGCCACCACCTCCTTCCCATATGGGGAGGGCAATCTCATGGATTGCCATGAGATTGCACATCTCCTTGTTTTTCTCTCAACTTATTTCCAACAACTATTTGTTGGTATTTTTATTCACCAAAAATAATTCTCAATTATTTTGGGAATATTGCAATCTTGACATTGGAAAATTGTAAATCACATTCACAACCGAAAATAAAATATAATTTACATTTTCAATTAATTAGACAATGTGTATCCAATACACATTAATAATTAATATAAAAATCTAAATTATAATTAGCTCTCTCCAATACATTATAAATCACATTTATATTATATTATGAATAATGGGATATTACTATCCACATTATTCTTATCCATAATAATTAAATCACATTTAATTATATTGGATAATTCCTCATACATCATGATAATTAAATCACATTTAATTATCGATTTCTCATTTCTTAGATCTTATGGAATTATTCTTGAACCATTCAAGAACAATGCTATTTCTCCTCAGAAACTTGGAGATAAAGATAGGGCGATTGTATTGTTCCACGCATAGTGACTTGGATATTGAGATCACATCTCAAATCCAGATCCCATGGACCTCTCATAGATGCTTGATTAAATCAAGACCGTAAACCTAATCTTCTCATTGCATCTGAATCTTATTCAGATCAATGTCCAGTATATGGACACAGATTAGGTCACTTCTCTAATGAGAGGGTCACTAAAATATAGACCAGTTTCATTACTCCCTCAGAATGGAAGCATCATGATTATACAATCGTTTATGATCAAATCACCCTTCAGGTATTCCCAATACCTGTACATCCTGCATACTGGAAGACTTATGATCATCCTGAAGATATAGATCACTTTTCTCAATCTTGGTTATTGGGATATGGTGCAGATCACATGCTTTCACAAAGCATATATCTTACCTTCAAATTCATATCATGCTTCTAAAGCATGATGACCATGCATGAAATTTGGTCAATCCCAAAACCTCATGAGTGAGGTCATGTCTCCCGGTTCACAAGTGAACCTGTATGATCCCTTTGAGAGATCATATTACTCATATGCCCTTACATGCACACCAGCTCGCTGGTATATAGACCTTGGTTAGGTCATCAACCTATTGGTCTGACAAATGTACATAGTTAGACATATAGCAATACATCTGTCTCTGGTCAGAGGATGTTTGCCTGTGATGTGACAGTATTCATCATAGGTCTTTGGTTATCTCGATCTCGTTAAGTCAATTCATTGACTCAACTAATCTGATACCTCCGAATCAATATTCCCATGCAGAAGACCTGTATCAAGAGGTTGATCAGATATCAATCTAATGAGATAGGATTGCCATCTCCCACTCAGACTGGAGATCACTACTTGTCAATCATTGATGATGCTTGATGAGTCCTCTATCTAACTCCTTAAATATTCATCCAAGCATAAGCCTCTATAATTCAATCAATGAATCAACAACTGTATGATTATCAAGTTGGCCATGGTACATAACCCTTATTGTACAGAGGGACCTTATAGTGCATTCATTCATTCAATATCAGAAAGGGAGTGAAACATAATCAATAACTTTTATTGATAGATCATTAATTACAATAACATTTATTCTAGGAATGGTTCGCCTCGGGCTCACATTGCTAACAATCTCCCACTAGCCCTCAGAACCATTCAGGAACAATCCTTAAACCCATACTCATTACATGCTGGTCGAAAACCTTCTGTGTCAGAGGTTTGGTAAGAGGATCAACAACGTTGTCGGTAGAGGTCACCTTGGTGATGATGATGTTACCACGCTTTTGAATCTCCCGAATGATGTGGTATTTCCTTTCTACGTGCTTGCTCTTCTGATGCCATCTGGGTTCCTTCGCTTGGGCAATGGCTCCCGTGTTATCATAGAGTAGCGGGATGGGAGTATCAGAGGAAACTACGCCAAGTTCCTGGATGAACTTGCGCAACCACACCGCCTCCTTTGCAGCATCTGATGCAGCAATGTATTCGGCTTCTGTTGTTGAATCTGCTGTAGTGTCTTGCTTCTTGCTTCTCCAGCTCACAACACCACCATTCAACAGGAACACAATCCCTGATGTTGACTTTCGATAATCAATATCTAATTGGAAGTCAGAATCTGTATATCCCAAGACTTGGAGATCACCATCTCCATAGACCAAGATGTAATCTTGCGTCCGTCTTAGATATTTGAATATGTTCTTTACTTCATTCCAGTGTTGTTCTCCATAGCAGGATTGGTAACGACTTACCACTCCTACTGCAACGCAGCTATCTGGCCTAGTGCACATCATAGAATACGCTAAGCTTCCTACAGCTGATGCATAAGGGCATCCAGCCATGGCTTTCTTTTCCTCAACAGTTTGAGGAGCCATTCCTTTAGACAGGTGGATACCATGTATTAAGGGCAGGAATCCTTTCTTAGAACTATCCATATGGAATCTTTCAAGAATCTTCTTAATGTATCCAAGTTGTGACAATCCCAATATCCTCTTCTCTCGGTTTCTGAACAGCTTCAGACCCAAGATATAAGAGGCTTCTCCAAGATCTTTCATCTCAAAGGTATGGGACAGCCAAATCTTTACACTAGTCATCATCCCTGTATCATTCCCAATGATAAGGATGTCATCTACATAAAGCACGATGAACACAATGGCGCTCCCACTAAGCTTCTTGTATACACAAGGTTCATCATGATTCTGCACAAAATCATAACTCTTTATGATTTCGTCAAATCTGATGTTCCAGCTACGAAAAACTTGCTTGAGCCCATAGATGGATTTCTTCAGCTTGCATACTTTACCATCCTCAGTCATGAAGCCCTGGGGCTGCTCCATGTAGATATCCTCCTCGAGGTATATCTTGAGGAAAGCCGTCTTGACGTCCATCTGCCAGATGCCGTAATCAAGATATGCAGCTATAACAAGTAATGCCCTGGTGGATTTAAGCATAGCCACAGGAGAGAATTTCACATCGCAGTCGATGCCTTCTCTCTGTGTGTAGCCCTTGGCTACGAGCCGTGCTTTGAAAGTCTCTACTTTCCCATCAGGTCCCCTCTTTCTCTTGAAGATCCATTTGCACCCAATGGGTTTTACCCCTTTAGGTGGATCCTCGATGGTCCATACACCATTCTTATGCATGGAGTCAATTTCTGACTTCATTGCTAACATCCATCTATCCATGTCATGATCCGCTAGTGCTTCATCAAATGAAGTAGGATCATTGTCAATTTCACTTGACACATGGAATCCATACCTTTTAGGTGGTGCAACCACCCTCGAACTCCTTCGAAGAGGTATGGGCGTTTCGTCTTTATTTACTTCTTCAGTTTCTGGTCAAGGAAACTCAGAATCCTCAGGAGATTCAATGAGATCCTCTACTTTACTTTTGTCTTGACCTTTAAGGAAATCATCCTCCAGAAATTTCACATCTCTAGAAACAAAAACCTTTTGGGTCTCAGGGTCATAGAGCTGGTATCCAATACCATCTCTAACATACCCAATGAAGTAACATTCACGAGTGCAAGATTCCAGCTTACTTGCATCCACATTCTTTGCATGGACCAAGCAACCCCAAACCCTCAAGTGCTTAACACTAGGTTTGGTTCCATACCAGAGCTCATGTGGAGTCTTAGGTACAGATTTGCTAGGAATCTTATTCAGGATATATATTGTAGTCTCTACTGCATATCCCTAGAAACTAAGTGGCAAATGTGCTTTACTCATCATTGAACGGACCATATTCATGATGGTCCTGTTGCGTCTTTCAGCAACACCATTAAGTTGGGGAGTTCCAGGAGTAGTGAGATTGGAGACAATTCCATTTTCTTTGAGGTATTCCATGAATTCATCATAGAGGTACTCACCACCTCGATCAGATCGAATTCGTTTAATCTTCCTATCGGTTTGGTTCTCAACCAAAGCCTTGAACTCTTTGAACATTTCAAAGGTTTCAGATTTATGACGTAATAGGAAGACAAACCCGTATCGCGAATGGTCATCAATAAACGTCAAATAACATTTCGAGTCGCGATACTGAAGGGACCACATACATCGGTATGTATCAAGTCAATAATACCTTCGCATCAAGTAACCTTGTTACGGAAAGGCATCCTAGTCATTTTACCACGAATAAAATGTTCACAGGTAGGTAAAGATTGAACCTGTAGAAAATCTAAAGGTCTATCCTTTATCAATCTATTGATCCTACCAATAGATAAATGACCAAGCCTTTGATGCCAAATCATGTTTGAATGATTTTCATTATTTCTGGATCTTTCAGGGTTTTTATTAGTTGTTGTAACATTCATGACATGCTCATAAATGCATAATTCATAGAGTCCTCCAGAAGTCAAAATACCATCTGCAATATATTTATCATAATGATTTATGACTAATTTATTACAGAACATGAATGAATATCCACTTCTAACTAGCTTAGATACAGATATTAAGTTCCTCTTGACTTCAGGTACATAAAGACACTCTTTAAGTACTAGGACTCTACCACTAGATAATGATAGCCGAGAAGTCGTGACGGTGACTGCTGCAACACTTGCATCAGATCCTATCTGGATGACTATCTCTCCTTCTTCAAGTTTTCTAGTTTCCTGAAACAAATGCAACAAATTGCATACATGAACAGAAGCACTAGAATCAACAACCAAACTTCCTTATCGTCCTATAAGAAAGCAGATTTCAATGATAAAAGTAGATTTCTTACCTGTTGGGGCTTTACCTTTGTCGACCGACTTCAGGTAATCCGGGCAATTATGCCTCCAGTGCCCCGGCTTTTTGCAGTGGTGACAGATGTCGGTTTTCTTCGACACCATTAGAGTGGATGCATTGGAAGAAGATCCAACACTTTGTCCCTTCTTCTTTCTCTCCTAGGTCGGGCACTTCCGAGAACCATGCTTCTGACCGTGCTTCCCTCTGACCTGTGCAACCATTGCACTGCTAGTGGGACCATCCTTCTTCATCACATCTTCTGCAGACTTTAATGCAGCAAGGAGAGCAGCACTTGTCAATTCCAGCTTGTTCATGTGGAATGACACTACAAACTTATTGAAAGATTTGGGCAACGACAACAGAATGAAGTCAGCTTGCATGTCTGCATCCATTGTTACCCCAAGAGTCTCCAGCTCCGACAAGTACCCAAACATTTTGAGTACATGTTCGCGGACCAAAGTTCCTTCCTGCATCTTGCAGCGAATGAGGTCTTTCATAACATTGTACCGCTGGGTGCAGTTAATGTCACCAAACATATCTTTTAGGTTCTGCATGATCTCCTGGCAAGTACTCATTTCCACATGTTTTTTCTGAAGAACATTGGAGAGAGCCCAAGATGTAGCATCTAGCCAAGACATGATCTTCATCATACTTGTCATTAAATGCTTTTTCTTCCATGGATTTAGGGTTCTCATGCTTGTCCTCAGGGAGCACATAACTGATGCGCTCCACCGAGAGTACAAGATCCAAATTACGGATCCAATCCGAGTAATTTGGTCCGGTCAATTGGTTGACCTCCAAAAGCCTTCTCAGTGGGTTCATAATTTCATTTTATGAAATTGAGAATGCACTATATTGGAACATATAATCATATATTCAATTTAGTTTTATTTGATTAAGGCATTTTAAATCAAATTAGTCTTGTTATGTCAACTATAAAAGTTTATTTCCTAATTCACTTTCAAAGTAGGAGATACTTACCGATATATCTCAAGCAAGAACTGGGATCTCCTCTTTATCTTTGTCATATCCCAATAATATGAGAACTTATGACTCTAATAAAGAGAAGCGGGAACATATTCCGCCTTGCAAGTCCAACTTGCATTTTCCTAATTCGGTCTTTAATACCCACGCCCACCACCCCTAAGGTGATGTTGACCCGTCATTAATTGAACCAACCGTCAACAGGAATACAACTCACTATGCGCAATCCAATATCGCCCCAATAATATAGGGACTCGATATTGGGGTCACTATGCATATGTCCTTACTCTTTCGAGATGCGACAAGTTCGATCCAAATGGATCATATGCAGGAGCTGTCACTTTGGACAGGCATCTCCTACACATACTATCTGGAGACAAAACTCTTTGCCTTGACGGAAGACCATGGATGTCACTTATGTGATCCTCCATCTCTTATTCAAATTTAATTAATCATTACGAATCACATACATATAATCAATTCTTCCAAGGAATTAATAACTCTAATCATATTAGAGTATTTTAATTGGACATAATCTATTTAATCATATTAAATTATTATCAATCCAATTCAATCAATCAAACTTGATTATTTTACTTGAATATATATATATATATATGGTAATATCTCAAAATACATGTTAATTATAATTTTAATAATTAGAAAAATACAACTTAATCACTCGGACATTATCCCTACCCTACCCGCTGTCATGGCCAGTACCGACATTTGTGGGACGGACCGCATACGTTACAACCCGCTACCCCAGCGATCCCCGACTAGACACCATATCCACCTCGGGAAAATATAATGCCAAATTGATTAATTTTTACTTGAGATGATCATCGGTTCTTCAATCGAAATTGTACCATATAGTAATAATCAAAACATTTTTTATTATAAGGAAATTTGCTACACAAATTCCCCAATCCAATTCAAGCATCAAGTTTGAAGATTGTGGTTTCCAATTGTGATTTAGATCACATCTTAATCAATTAATTGGTTGAGACCATGTCAATTAGGTAAATAATCATCTTCCAATATTTCAAAAATATTTTTCAAGATTATTTCACGAAATCAACAATTAATTTCACTAATTGACAATCACTTGGTTCTAGATTAGGACAATAATTTCAGTAGTGACCCCTACTCACTAAAATTAACATATCTCAATCAATTTAAATCCAAATTAGACAAAATCAATTTTAATAGTTTGCTAACTTAATTTAGGATAGAAGACAAATGATGTATCACGCATTTTAAGGCAAGTCTAAACAGTAATTAACATTTTAATCACATTCAGATCTACAATTCCTGCAACAGTGCATACTTGTTCAATAAAACAACCATATCTTGAGCATACGAAATCCGATTTACGCAAATCTCAGATCCTATGGGTTTCTTTTTTAATGGGTAACAAAAATCAAGTGTTAAATTCGTGTTTAAACAATTTAAACAGTGCCACATTTATTAACTAAACAGATCTGCGAAATCAAATGCGATAAAAACTTTCGCGACCTAAACGAACTCAAGTCGTCCTCGATTTTTCGAATCATACTAGAAACCATCGACCTAAGGATCTGATACCACATGAAGGATATGAAGATATCCTCAAGCGCATCATGGAAGCGTGATCATCGTATCGGATACGACGAAGAACGACTAGTCACACTAGTTGTTCGGTGCAGCGAAATTTAAAAATTTTATTCGATGAAACCACATGATCCGAGAACCATTCTCAAATCATTTCATCTAAAACCACAACAAGTATAATGCAATACCTCTTGAAACATGGTTGATCAAGTCTCTAAGAGAAGAGACCTCCTGTCTCAAGTCCTATCATCGGAGTAACGGCTTGCGAGCGCGAAGATGAGTTGCGGTGTCCTCGCAATCCAAGAAGATGATCCAAGCACGGTTGCTCCTGATCTCGTCGCACAAGATCAAACGTCTCCTTCGTGAGTGAAGCACTAAAAGTAGATGGATAACCGCAGAGCGTCGAAGTGGCAACACGATGGCGCAGGCGTCGACAATTCTCTCCAACAAGGTATGGTGGACGGCCACCAAGAAGAGAGGGAGAGAGG
Source organism: Ottelia alismoides (assembly GCA_037367405.1). Classification (NCBI taxonomy): domain Eukaryota; kingdom Viridiplantae; phylum Streptophyta; class Magnoliopsida; order Alismatales; family Hydrocharitaceae; genus Ottelia; species Ottelia alismoides. The sequence goes on from JAZKJV010002956.1 coordinate 1,169,466, forward strand.
GTTGTCGAGTATGGAGAGAGAGAGAGATGTGTGCTACAATAGCATGTAAAGAGAGAGCATGGTATGCCTCTCTATTTATAGAATTTTGGGATCCATGGATCTCAATCCATGGGACATATAAAATCAATGGATGATATTGATTTATGTCCATCCAATGGTCAAGATTGTTGCTGGTAAAAACCAACAATTCGTGATTTAATTTAGATTAAATATATTTGATAAATCAAATATATATTAATACCAAATTAAACCAAACAAATAAGGAGTGAAAATACAAATGTGATCCACCTTCCCCATTAGAGGGATTGGACGGCCACCAATTCCATAAAGGAATTGGTGTCGCCACCTCCTTCCCATAAGGGGAGGGCAATCTCATGGATTCCCGTGAGATTGCACATCTCCTTGTTTTTCTCTCAACTTATTTCCAACAACTATTTGTTGCTATTTTTATTCACCAAAAATAATTCTCAATTATTTTGGGAATATTGCAGTCTTGACATTGGAAAATTGTGAATCACATTCACAACCCAAAATAAAATATAATTTACATTTTCAATTAATTAGACATTGTGTATCCAATACACATTAATAATTAATCCACAAATATAAATTTTAATTAGTTGTCTCTAATACATTATAAATCACATTTATAATATATTATGAATAATTGAATATTACTATCCACATTATTCTTATCCATAATAATTAAATCACATTTAATTATATTAAATAATTCCTAATACATCGTGATAATTAAATCACATTTAATTATTGATTTCTCATTGCTTAGATCTTATGGAATTATTCTTGAACAATTCAAGAGCAATGCTATTTCTCCTGAAATACTTGGAGATAAAGACATGGCGATTGTATTGTTCCACGTATAGTGACTTGGATATTGAGATCACATCTCAAATCCAGATCCCATGGACCTCTCATAGATGCTTGATTAATTCAAGACTATAAACCTAATCTTCTCATGCATCTGAATCTTATTCAGATCAATGTCCAGTATATGGACTAAGATTAGGTCACTTCTCTAATGAGAGGAGTCATAAAATCCAGACCTGTTTCATCACTCCCTCAGAACGGAAGCATCATGGTTATACAATCGTTTATGATCAAATAACCCTTCAGGTATTCCCAATACCTGTACATCCTGCATACTGGAAAACTCATGATCATCCCGAAGATATAGATCACTTTTACAGTGTCATCTTCAGGGTTTGATCACTAAGTTTCTCAATCTTGGTTCTTGGCATATGGTGCAGATCACATGCTTTCACATAGCATATATCTTACCTTCAAATTCATATCATGCTTCTAAAGCATGATGTCCATGCATGGAATTTGGTCAATCCCAAAACCTCATGAGTGAGCTCATGTCTCCCGGTTCTCAAGTGAACCTGTATGATCCCTTTGAGAGATCATATTACTCATATGCCCTTACATGCACACCACCTCATCGGTATATAGACCTTGGTTAGGTCATAAACCTATTGGTCTGCCAAATGTACATACTCAGACATATAGAAATACATCTGTCTCTGGTCAGAGGATGGTTGCCTGTGATGTGACAGAATTCATCATAGGTCTTTGGTTATCTCGATCTCGTTAAGTCAACTCATTGACTCAACTAATCTGATACCTCTGAATCAGTCTAATGAGATAGGATTGCCATCTCCCACTCAGACTGGAGATCACTACTTGTCAATCATTGATGATGATTGATGAGTCCTTTATCTAACTCCTTACATATTCATCTAAGCATCAGCCTCTATAAATCAATCAATGAATCAGCAGCTGTATGATTATCAAGTTGGCCATGGTACATAACCCTTATTGTACAGAGGGACCTTATAGTGCATTCATTCATTCAATATCAGAAAGGGAATGAAACATAATCAATAACTTTTATTGAGAAATCATTAATTACAATAACATTTATTGTAGTAATGGTTCACCTTTGGCTCACATTGCTAACAAAGGATTTGTTGAGGCGACTTGCGACGGCATAAGCTTACCAAGATCAATTCAATCTCCAATCCCGAAGTGTCCACTGCTTCAGAGTCCTTATAGTAGTGAGGTAATTCCCCCGGACTAATCCCTGACGTGAAATAGAAAGATTAGGACTTAAATTAACAAGAAGGAATGAAATCTTTTACGATAACAAGTTTTGAAAAATTATACAATTTGTTTGCTTTTCTCTTCTTTGTTACTTAGCATTCACAAATTTTTATCCTATGATTTATGGAAAACTCAATAGGTGTCGGTGAGCCATCGCAAGGACTTTAAAAATCCATCCAGCTTATATACTAGACATCCAGCTAGCCATAGTAGCTTTACTTTGTAAGGTAGTTAGTAATCTTTTGTGTATTTTACTTTCAAGCTAATGTACAAGTAAATGGTAATAGTGGGACAATGTATCATATGAACTTTATTTTGTGAATGAAAAAGTGTTGAAATACTTCCTTCAGAGTATTTTTATTTACAGTCTGTTTCTGAATGTTAATTGTGATTGCATAATGACTTATTGCCGAGTAACCAGATCTGGTTATGAGAGGATCCAACGGCTCGAAATTGAGGTCATGACATATTGGTATCAGAGTCAGGTTACTCCAGTAATTTGTTTAGTAATTGACAACTATGAAACGTATTCAGAAAACTAAGGTCGTGTTAAGATCTTTTGATCTTAATAACTGACTGCAGTACCATTCACAAGTCATTGTCCCTTATGTACATCATGTTAATAGGATTTGGCCTTTGACCTTGACTTATCCCAGATGCTTGGCAAACCAAGACGTTTCTAGACAATTAGCGGCAATGATGACAATGCTCCAAGACATGGGGTAAAGGCAGCAAGCATTGGAGGAGAGACATTTTGACGAAATGAAAAGATCATGTTCCATGGGATATCTTTGAAGAGAGGATTCGAGCTAACTTCTGTCCCTCTCATTGGGAAGAATCAAAGAGGAGAGAGTTGGCTTCTTTGAATCAGGGTTCTAGGACCGTACGAGATTATCATATCCACTTTACTAAGCTACTACGTTACTCACCAGCTCTATAAGCTTCACCACAAGAGCGTCTTACAAAATTTGTTAGCGGTCTTCAAGGAGATTTGCGAGAAAAGCTTGCTGGTTATAGAGCTACAACCGTAGATGAAGCAATGGACATCGTCTCTCTTTTTGAGATGGAGAGGGATGAAAATTGTCAAAGAAGAAGTTTCCACTTTAATGGTGGATCATCCAAATGCAAGGCACATTATAACCGTAGAGATCGTCGCTATCATCCAGCCGGTTCCAATATAAGCTCACCACATACCTTTGGTCAGGAATTATCAGGAGGAGGGGGTTTCTCTAGACCTCCATTATATCCCCGTAACTGTACAGCAGAAACTAGTACCTCTTTAGTTGGGTCTTCAGCTCAGAATGGAACGCGTGCATGTTATCACTGTCATCAAGAAGGTCACATTAGGAAGGACTGTCTGCAGTTTAGAGGTTCATGTTTTAAACCAACCGCAATTAAAAGTATAAGATCCACTCTGAGCAATGGAGCAATACGTAGAGGAAAACAAGGTAGAGGTCGTGGCTCACAAGGAGCGCCTCCTACATAGCAACCACCATAAAGTGTTGCGGGTTCTAACTTTCCTATTCCCAATGGCCAGCTCAATGCAATCACTGAAGAACAAGCCTACAATGTGAGCCCGAGGGGAACCATTCCTACAATAAATGTTATTGTAATTAATGATGTATCAATAAAAGTTATTGATTATGTTTCACTCCCTTTCTGATATTGAATGAATGAATGCACTATAAGGTCCCTCTGTACGATTAGGGTTATGTACCATGGCCAACTTGATAATCATACAGCTGATGATTCATTGATTGAATAATAGAGGCAGATGCTTGGATGAATATCTAAGGAGTTAGTTAGAGGACTCATCAAGCATCATAAACGATTGACAAGTAGTGATCTCCAGTCTGAGTAGGAGATGGCAATCCTATCTCATTAGACTTATATCTGATCGACCTCTTGATGCAGGTCCTCTGCATGGGAATATTGATTCGGAGGTATCATATTAATTGAGTCAATGAGTTGACTTGACGAGATCGAGATAACCAAAGACCTATGATGAATACTGTCACATCACATGCAAACATCCTCTGACCATAGACAGATATATAACTATATGTCTGAGTATTACATTTGGCAGACCAATAGGTTGATGGCCTAACCAAGGTCTATATACCGGCGAGCTGGTGTGCATGTAAGGGCATATGAGTAATATGATCTCTCAAAGGGATCATACAGGTTCACTTGTGAACCGGGAGACATGAGCTCACTCATGAGGTATTGGGATTGACAAAATTACATGCATGGTCATCATGCTTTAGAAGCATGATATGAATTTGAAGGTAAGATATATGCTCTGTGAAAGCATATGATCTATACCATATCCTAAGGACCAAGATTGAGAAACTTGATGATCAGACGATGAAGATGACAGTGTAAAAGTGATCTATATCTTCAGGATGATCATAAGTCTTCCAGTATGCAGGATGTACAGGTATTGGGAATACCTGAAGGGTGATTTGATCATAAACGATTGTATAACCATGACGCTTCCATTCCGAGGGAGTGATGAAACAGGTATGGATTTTAGTGACTCCTCTCATTAGAGAAGTGACCTAATCTTCGTCCATATACTGGACATTGATCTGAATGAGATTCAGATGCAATGAGAAGATTAGGGTTACGGTCTTGATTTAATCAAGCATCTATGAGAGGTCCATGGGTTCTGGATTTGAGATGTGATCTCAATATCCAAGTCACTATACGTGGAACAATACAATCGCACTGTCCTTATCTCCAAGTATCTGAGGAGTAATAACATTTTTCTTAAATGGTTTAAGAACAATTCCATAAGATCTAAGCAAAGAGAAGTTGATGATTAAATATGATTTAATCATCATGATGTATGAGAAATTATCCAATGTGATTAAATGTGATTTAATTATTATGGATAAAAATAATTTGGATAGTAGTATCCAATTATTCATAATATGTTATAAATGTGATTTATTATTAGAGAGATTTAATTATAATTTATATTAGTAGATTAATTATTAATGTGTATTGGATACACGTTGTTTAATTAATTGAAAATGTAAATTACCTTTTGTTTTGGGTTGTGAATATGATTCACAATATTTTCAATGCCAAGATTACAATATTACCAAAATTAATTGAGAATTATTTTGGTGAATTAAAACATCAACAAATTGCTGTTGATAAAAAAGTAGAGAGAAAAATCAAGGAGATATGCAATCTCATGGTAATCCATGAGATTGCCCTCCCATTAGGAAAGGAGGGGGCGGCACCAAATCCCTTGTGGGATTGGTGGCCGTCACCTCCCTCCAAATGGGAAGGTGGATCCCCTTTTTTCTCTCTCTCCTTATTTAGTTGATTTAATTTGGTATTAATATATATTTGATTCATCAAATATATTTAATCAAATTAATCACAAGTTGTTGGTTTTACCAACAACAATCTTGACCATTGGATTGACATAAATCAATCTCATCCATTGATTTTAGATGTCCCATGGATTGAGATCCATGGATCCCAAAACCCTATAAATAGAGAGGCATGCCATGCTCTCTCTTTACACATGCTATTGTAGCACACAAATTCTCTCTCTCTCTCTCTTTCTCATATTCGACAGCCCTCTCTCTCCCTCTCTTCTTGGTGGCCATCCACCTTGGTGGAGAGAATCGTCGATGCCTGCATCATCGTGCTGCCGCTTCGACGCTCTACGGTTCTTCGTCTACTTGGAGTGCTTCACTCACAAAGTAGACGTTTGATCTCGTGTGACGAGATCAGGAGCAACTGTGCTTGGATCATCTTGGATTGCAAGGACACCGCGACTCATCTACGCGCTCGCAAGCCGTTACTCCGACGATCGGACTTGAGACAGGAGGTCTTTTTTCGTAGAGACTTGATCAACCACGCTTCAAGAGGTATTTCATTATACTTGTTGTGGTTATAGATGAAACGATTTGAGAATGGTTCTCAGATCATGTGGTTTCATCGGATAAAAATTTTTTAAATTCCGCTGCACCGAACAACTAGTTCGACTAGTCGTTCTTCGTCGTATCCGATACGACGATCACGCTTCCATGATGCGCTTGAGGATTTATCCATATCCTTCAAGTGGTATCATAGACTTAGGTCGACGGTTTCGAATATGATTCGAAAAACCGAGGACGACTTGGGTTCGTTTAAGTCGCGAAAGTTTTCATCGCATTTGAATTCGCAGATCTGTTTAGTAGATAAATTCGGCACTGTTTAAATTGTTTAAACACAAATTTAATACCTGGATTTTGTTCCCCATTAAATAAGGAAATTATAGGAACTGAGTTTGCGTAAATCGGATTTCGTATGCTCTAGATATGGTTGTTTTAATGAACATGTATGCACTGTTGCGGGAACAGTAGATTTTAACATGATTAAAGAGTTAATTACTGTTATCATCTGCCTCGAAATTCGTGCAACTCCACTTAGGTTCTGTCCTAAATCAAGTTAGAAATCTATGAAAATTGAGTTTGCTTAATTTGGACTTAAATTGTTTGAGATATATTAATTTTAGTGAGTAGGGGTCACTGCTGAAATTAGTGTCATAATATAGAACCAAGTGATTGTCAATTAGTAAAATTAATTGTTAATTTCGTGAAATAATCATGAAAAATATTTGTGAAATATTGATACATGATTATTTGTCTAATTGACTTGGCCCCAACCAATTAATTGATTAAGATTTGATCTAGATCATAATTGGAAACCACAATCTTCAAACTTGATGCTTGAATAGGATTTGGGAATTTGAGTAGCAAATTTCCTTATAATAAAAAATGTTTTGATTTCTACTATATGGTACAATTTCGGTTGAATAACCGACGATCATCTCAAGTACAAATTAATCAATTTGGCATTATCATTTCCTAAGGTGGATATGGTGTCTAGTCGGGGATCGCTGGGGTAGCGGGTTGCAACGTATGCGATCCGTCCCACTACCGTCAGTACTGGCCATTACAGCGGGTAGGCTGGGATAATGTTCGAGGGATTAAGATGTATTTTTCTTAATTATTAAAATATGAATTAATACGTACTTTGAGAATAATACCATATATATATTCAAGTAAGAAAATCAAGTTTGATTGATTGAATTGGATTGATAATTAATTTAATATGATTGAATTAATTATATCCAATCAGAATACTCTAATATGATTAGAGTTGATAATTCCCTTGTAAGAATTAATTATATGAATATGATTCATGTTAATTAATTAAATTTGAATAAGAGGCGGAGGATCACATAAGTGACATCCATGGTCTCCCGTCAAGGCGAAGGGTTTCGTCGCCAAATATTATGTGTAGGAGACGCTTGTCCGAAGTTACAGCTCCTGCATATGATCCATTTGATTGGGCTCGTCGCTTCTCGAAAGAGTAAGGACGTATGCGTAGTGACCCCAATATTGAGTCCTCATATTATTGGGGCGATATTGGATTGCGCATAGCGAGTCGTATTCCTATTGACGGTTGATTCAATTAATGACGGGTCAACATCACCTTAGGGGTGGTGGGCCTAGGTATTAAAGACCGAATTGGGAAAATGCAAGTTGGACTAGCAAGGCGGAATGTGTTCCCGTTTCTCTTTATTGGAGTCATAAGTTCTGATATTATTGGGATATGACAAAGGTAAAGAGGAGATCCCAGTTCTTGCTTGAGATATATCAGTAAGTATATCTCCTACTTTTTAAGTGAATAAGGGAATAAACTTTCGTAGTTGACATAGCAAGACTAATTTGATTTAAAATTCCTTAATCAAATAAAACTAAATTGAATATATGATTATATGTTCTAACATAGTGCATTCTCAATTTCAGAAAATGAAATCCATGAACCCACTGAGCAAGCTTCTAGAGGTCAATCAATTGACCGGTCCAAATTACTCGGATTGGATCCGTAATTTGGAGCTTGTTCTCTCTGTGGAGCGCATCAGTTATGTGCTCTCTGAGGAGAAGCATGAGAACCCTAAATCCAAGGAAGAAAAAGCATTCAATGACAAGTATAATGACGATCATATCTTGGCTAGATGCTATATCTTGGGTTCTCTCTCCAATGTTCTTCAGAAACAACATGTGGAGATGAGTACTTGCTAGGAGATCATGCAGAACCTAAAAGATATGTTTGGTGACATTAACCGCACCCAGCGGTGCAATGTTATGAAAGACCTGATTCGCTGCAAGATGCAGGAAGGGACTTCGGTCCGTGAACATGTACTCAAAATATTTGGGTACTTGTCGGAGCTGGAGACTCTTGGAGCAACGATGGATGCAGACATGCAGGCTGACTTCATTCTGTTGTCGTTGCCCAAATCATTCAATAACTTTGTAGTGTCATTCCACATGAATAAGTTGGAATTGACAAGTGCTACCATCCTTGCTGCATTAAAGTCCGCAGAGGACGTGATGAAGAAGGATGGTCCCACTGGCAGTGCAATGGTTGTACAGGTCACAGGGAAGCGCGGTCGGAAGTATGGTTCTCGGAAGGGCCCGGCCCAGAAGAGAAAGAAGAAGGGACAAAGTGTTGGCTCTTCTTCCAATGCATCCACTTTAATGGCGTCGAAGAAAACCGACGTCTGTCACCACTGCAAGAAGCTGGGGCACTGGAGGCGTAATTGCCCGGATTACCTGAAGTCGATCGACAAAGGTAAAGCCCCAGCAGGTATAAAATCTACTTTTATAATTGAAACCAGCTTTCTCGTAGGACGAGAAGGATGTTGGGTTGTTGATTCTAGTGCTTCTGTTCATGTAATCAATTTGTTGCATTTGTTTCAGGAAACTAGAAAACTTGAAGAAGGGGAGATAGTCATCCAGAGGGGATCTGATGCAAGTGTTGCAACAGTCGCCGTCGGGACTTGTCGGCTATCATTATCCAGTGGTAGAGTCCTAGTACTTAAAGAGTGTCTTTATGTACCTGAAGTCTGGAGGAACTTAATATCTGTATCTAAGCTAGTTAGAAGTGGATATTCATTCCTGTTCTGTAATAAATTAGTCATAAATCGTTATGATAAATATATTGCAGATGGTATTTTGACTTCTGGAGGACTCTATGAATTGTGCATTAATGAACATATCATGAATGTTACAACCACTAATAAAAACCCTAAAAGATCCAGGAATAATGAAAATCATTCAAACATGATTTGGCATCAAAGGCTTGGTCATTTATCTGTTGATATGATCAATAGATTGATAAAGGATGGACCTTTAGATTTTATACAGGTTCAATCTTTACCTAACTGTGAACAATGTATTAATGGTAAAATGACTAGGATGCCTTTCCGTAACAAGGTTACAAGATGCGAAGGTATTATTGACCTAATACATACCGATGTATGTGGTCCCTTAAGTACGGCAACTCGAAAAGGATATCGATATTATTTGATATTTATTGATGACCATTCGCGATACGGGTTTGTATTCCTGTTACGTCATAAATCTAAAACTTTTGAAAAGTTCAAAGAGTTCAAGGCTATGGTTGAGAATCAAACCGATAGGAAGATTAAACAAATTTGATCTGATCGAGGTGGCGAGTACCTCTCTGATGAATTCAAGGAATACCTCAAAGAGAATGGAATTGTCTCCAATCTCACTACTCCTGGAACTCCCCAACTTAATGGTGTTGCTGAAAGACGCAACAGGACCATCATGGATATGGTCCGTTCAATGATGAGTAAAGCACATTTGCCACTTAGTTCCTGGGGATATGTAGTAGAGACTGCAATATATATCCTGAATAAGATTCCTAGCAAATCTGTACCTAAGACTCCTAATGAGCTATGGTATGGAACCAAACCTAGTGTTAAGCACTTGAGGGTTTGGGGTTGCTTGGTCCATGCAAAGAATGTGGATGCAAGTAAGCTGGAATCTCGCACTAGTGAATGTTACTTCATTGGGTATGTTAGAGATGGTATTGGATACCAGCTCTATGACCCTGAGACCCAAAAGGTTTTTGTTTCTAGAGATGTGAAATTTCTGGAGGATGATTTCCTTAAAGGTCAAGACAAAAGTAAAGTAGAGGAATTCATTGAATCTTCTGAGGATTCTGAGCTTCCTTGACCAGAAACTGAAGAAGTAAGTAAAGACGAAACACCCATACCTCTTCGAAGGAGTTCGAGGGTGGTTGCACCACCTGAAAGGTATGGATTCCATGTGTCAAGTGAAATTGACAATAATCCTACTTCATTTGATGAAGCACTTGCGGATCATGACATGGATAGATGGATGTTAGCAATGAAGTCAAAAATTCACTCCTTGCATAAGAATGGTGTATGGACCATCGAGGATCCACCTAAAGGGGTAAAACCCATTGGGTGCAAATGGATCTTCAAGAGAAAGAGGGGACCTGATGGGAAAGTAGAGACTTTCAAAGCACGGCTCGTAGCCAAGGGCTACACATAGAGAGAAGGCATCGACTGCGATGAGAAATTCTCTCTTGTGGCTATGCTTAAATCCACCAGGGCATTACTGGCTATAGCTGCATATCTTGATTACGACATCTGGCAGATGGACGTCAAGACGGCTTTCCTCAAGGGATACCTCGAGGAGGATATCTATCCAGGGCTTCATGACTGAGGATGGTAAAGTATGCAAGCTGAAGAAATCCATCTATGGGCTCAAGCAATTTTCTCGTAGCTGGAACATCAGATTTGACGAAATCATAAAGAGTTATGATTTTGTGCAGAATCATGATGAACCTTGTGTATACAAGAAGCTTAGTGGGAGCGCCATTGTGTTGATCGTGCTTTATGTAGATGACATCCTTATCATTGGGAATGATACATGGATGATGACCAGTGTGAAGATTTGGCTGTCCCATACCTTTGAGATGAAAGATCTTGGAGAAGCCTCTTACATCTTAGGCCTGAAGTTATTCAGATATCGAGAAAAGAGGATTTTGGTATTGTCACAACATGAATACACTAAGAAGATTCTTGAACGATTCCGTATGGATAGTTCTAAGAAAGGATTCCTACCCCTAAGACATGGTATCCACCTGTCTAAAGGAATGGCTCCTCAAACTGTTGAGGAAAAGAAGGCCATGGCTGGATGTCCTTATGCATCAGCCGTAGGAAGCTTAATGTATGCCATGATGTGCACTAGGCCAGATATCTGCCATGCAGTGGGAGTGGTAAGTCGTTACCAATCCTGCTATGGAGAACAACACTGGAATGCAGTAAAGAACATATTCAAATATCTAAGACGGACGCAAGATTACATCTTGGTCTACGGAGATGGTGATCTCCGAGTCTTGGGATATACAGATTCTGACTTCCAATCAGATATTGATGATCGAAAGTCGACATCAGTGTTTGTGTTCCTGTTGAATGGTGGTGCTGTGAGCTGGAGAAGCAAGAAGCAGGACACTACAACAGATTCAGCTACAGAAGCCGAATACATTGCCGCATCGGATGCTGCAAAGGAGGCGGTGTGGTTGCGCAAGTTTGTCCAGGAGCTTGGCGTAGTTTCCTCTGATACTCCCATCCCGCTACTCTGTGATAACACGGGAGGCATTGCCCAGGCGAAGGAACCCAGATGGCATCAGAAGAGCAAGCACGTAGAAAGGAAATACCACATTATTCGGGAGATACAAAAGCGTGGTGACATCATCATCACCAAGGTGGCCTCTGCCGACAACGTTGCTGATCCTCTTACCAAACCTTTGATACAGAAGGTTTTTGACCAGCATGTAATGAGTATGGATTTAAGGATTGTTCCTGAATGGTTCTGAGGGTAGTGGGAGATTGTTAGCAATGTGAGCCCGAGGCGAACCATTCCTACAATAAATGTTATTGTAATTAATGATTTACCAATAAAAGTTATTGATTATGTTTCACTCCCTTTCTGATATTGAATGAATGAATGCACTATAAGGTCCCTCTGTACAATTAGGGTTATGTACCATGGCCAACTTGATAATCATACAGCTGATGATTCATTGATTGAATCATAGAGGCAGATGCTTGGATGAATATCTAAGGAGTTAGATAGAGGACTCATCAAGCATCATCAATGATTGATAAGTAGTGATCTCTAGTCTGAGTGAAGATGGCAATCCTATCTCATTAGACTGATATCTGATCGACCTCTTGATGTAGGTCCTCTGCATGGGAATATTGATTCGGAGGTATCAGACTAATTGAGTCAATGAGTAGACTTGATGAGATCGAAATAACCAAAGACCTATGATGAATACAGACACATCATAGGCAAACATCCTCTGACCAGAGACAAATATATTACTATATGTCTGAGTATGTACATTTGGCAGACCAATAGGTTGATGGCCTAACAAAGGTCTATATACCGGTGAGCTGGTGTGCATGTAAGGGCATATGAGTAATATGATCTCTCAAAGGGATCATACAGGTTCAGTTGTGAACCGGGAGACATGAGCTCACTCATGAGGTATTGGATTGACCAAATTCCATGCATGGTCATCATGCTTTAGAAGCATGATATGAATTTGAAGGTATGATATATGCTTTGTGAAAGCATATGATCGATACCATATCCCAAGGACCAAGATTGAGAAACTTGATGATCAGACTATGAAGATGACAGTGTAAAAGTGATCTATATCTTCAGGATGATCATAAGTCTTCCAGTATGCAGGATGTACAGGTATTGGGAATACCTGAAGGGTGATTTGATCATAAACGATTGTATAACCATGACGCTTCCATTCCGAGGGAGTGATGAAACAGGTCTGGATTTTAGTGACTCCTCTCATTAGAGAAGTGACCTAATCTTAGTCCATATACTGGACATTGATCTGAATGAGATTCAGATGCAATGAGAAGATTAGGTTCACGGTCTTGATTTAATCAAGCATCTATGAGAGGTCCATGGGATCTGGATTTGAGATGTGATCTCAATATCCAAGTCACTATACGAGGAACAATACAATGGCCCTATCCTTATCTCCAAGTATCTGAGGAGTAATAACATTGTTCTTAAATGGTTTAAGAACAATTCCATAAGATCTAAGCAAAGAGAAGTTGATGATTAAATATGATTTAATCATCATGATGTATGAGAATTTATCCAATGTGATTAAATGTGATTTAATTATTATGGATAAGAATAATTTTGATAGTAATATCCAATTATTCATAATATGTTATAAATGTGATTTATAATATATTAGAGAGATTTAATTATAATTTATATTAACAGATTAATTATTAATGTATATTGGATACACGTTGTTTAATTAATTGAAAATGTAATTTACCTTTTGTTTTGAGTTGTGAATATGATTCACAATATTTTCAATGTCAAGATTGCAATATTCCCAAAATTAATTGAGAATTATTTTGGTGAATTAAAATATCAACAAATTGTGGTTGATAAAAAAGTAGAGAGAAAAATCAAGGAGATACGCAATCTCATGTTAATCCATGAGATTGCCCTCCCATTAAGAAAGGAGGGGGTGTCACCAAATCCCTTGTGCGATTGGTGGCAGTCACCTCCCTCCAAATGGGAAGGTGGATCCCCTTTGTTCTCTCTCTCCTTATTTAGTTGGTTTAATTTGGTATTAATATATATTTGATTTATCAAATATATTTAATCAAATTAATCACAAGTTGTTGGTTTTACTAACAACAATCTTGACCATTGGATTGACATAAATCAACCTCATCCATTGATTTTATATGTCCCTTGGATTGAGATCCATGGATCCCAAAACCCTATAAATAGAGAGGCATACCATGCTCTCTCTTTACACATGCTATTGTAGCACACAAATTCTTTGTCTCTCTCTCTTTCTCATACTCGACAACCCTCTCTGTCCCTCTCTTCTTGGTGGCCGTCCACCTTGGTGGAGAGAATCGTCGACGCCCGCGCCATCGTGCTGCCCCTTCAACACTCTGCGGTTCTTCGTCTACTTGGAGTGCTTCACTCACAAAGGAGACGTTTGATCTCGTGTGACGAGATCAGGAGCAACCGTGCTTGGATCATCTTGGATTGTGAGGACACCGCGACTCATCTCCGCGCTTGCAAGCCGTTACTCCGACGATCGAACTTGAGACAGGAGGTCTCTTTTCGTAGAGACTTGATCAACCACACTTCAAGAGGTATTGCATTATACTTGTTGTGGTTATAGATGAAACGATTTGAGAATGGTTCTCAGATCATGTGGTTTCATCGGATAAAAAATTTTTAAATTCTGCTGCACCGAACAACTAGTGCGACTAGTCGTTCTTCATCGTATCCGATACGACGATCACGCTTCCGTGATGTGCTTGATGATTTCTCCATATCCTTCAAAATCATAGGATAAAAACTAGCGAATGCTAAGTAACTAAGAAGAGAAAGGCAAACAAATTGAGTTTTTTTTCAAAACTTGATATCACAAAAATTTTATTCCTTTCATTAATTCAAGTCCTATTCCTTTCTATTCCACATCAGGGATTAGTCCAGGGGAACCCCACCATTCTTGGACTCCGAAGCTGTGGACACTTCGGGATTGCAGATTGTGTTGATCTTGGTAAGCTTATGCCGCCCGCACTTCGCCTCAACCAATCCTCCAATACGACCCTGATAATTTCCTTTTCTTTTATTAAACAGGGTCTCAACCCTCAGCCTGGAAAAAACAAATGAGCACACCGTCCTCGAGGACTCGGTTGCTTAAAACCTCAGGCTAACGTTTAATCATATAACCTAACGGCTTTAAATACATGTTATCGTGGCCCAGCCGCTATTGAACCACCCGTGCCTCCACATGGCACGACTACATCTTCCGTCGTTCAACCCGACGATATTGGCTCCCGGTACCACGCGTTGCAAAACATTCATTTCTTACGCACTTATCATAGCCGGGCAATCGTGTACCACCTAGGTAGGGAAACGCCAATATGGGTTCCTTCCGACAAACCTACAGGTTGCATGCCTGACCTGTACTTCTTCTCGCAGTCATCCTTAATGTGACACATGATCGTTTTCAGGATCTGACTCAAACCACATCAATTCCCATGATGTAATTCTTTCATTAAGTCTTCGATTTGGTACTCACATATATATATATATTATTCATAACCATATATATACTCGTATTTATGCCTATTTTAACTCCCAAAGCCTAACTTTCTGGGCCAACGCATCAATTTGATGCGTAAACCTTATTTTAGTTGGAATCACAAAGCAATTCTTCAGACTTTTTCAAAAATAACAAAAATTAGGGTTCTTCTTAGCAAAGAACACAAAATCAAGAATTTCAATAATTTCGTATGAAAACGCAACAACAAAAGGAATGATTTCATTACCTAATCGAGCTCTCTCTCGTGTATGCAAGGCTTTATCGTGTTTCATTTTTATAAAGGCTATTTTAAGGCTCCTGAAAAGATCGAATTTCATTTTCGTATGAAAATGCTATGAAGATGTCAAGAATGCGACATATTTCTCGGAAACTTACGACAGAGTTTCCCCGTATATCGGTACATATTTCTCGGAAAATTTCGGCAGAGTTTCCCCTTATATCGAGACATATTTAAAAATAAAAATGAAAAGAGTTCCCTCTATAAAATCAATCGAGAGGAAATAACAATGAAACTGAAAGAATATACTCAAACATCAAGAGATGAAGAATCGGTAGACACCACGCATCATAGGTGAGTGAATGTGTAACGAATCACAGGGTCACTGACGTGTATAGCCGCCCGCACCTAAGTAGGTATTACACAGATTTCTCCATCAAAATAACTATAAAAGCAAAACAGAAAGAATAGAAACATAAACGATGGAGAATCGGTAGACACCACGCGTCTTAGATTTGTGAACGTGTGACGAATCACAGGGTCACTGACATGCATAGCCGCCCGCACCTATGTAGGGTGTTACACAGATTTCTCCTCGAACCACAACAGGAAAATGAATCGGAAAGAAAGATGAATCAAGAACAAAACTTGGAAGAACAATAGGATGAATTGAAAGCCTAGCTTACGAAGCAAACTAAGAGAGGATCATACCTTTCTCCTCCTCGTTCTCTCGGCAGCGCTTCGCTAGCGCTCCTCCCTCGTCTTCCAATCCTCCTCCCGACCTCTCGACCCTAGCCCTTGGGGTGGTGGTGGTAGTGGAAGTCATCGAGAATGAATGGTTAGGGGGTCTATTTATAGGCTCCCAAAAACCACTAACCATGGTTAGAAAATCATGGTTTAGACCTTAACCATGGTTTAACGGCCCATGGTTTTGGCCCATGGTTTTAGCCAAAACTTATCCCAAACTTGGGACTTAAGTTAGAACATTCTAGAGGATTCTAGATTCGCTAACGATGCTTAATTAACACTAATCGTGGTTAACTTTCACTAATCGCGTTTTAACTTTCACAGCTTACGCTTAGCTCTTGCTAACTATTGATTAGCGTTTATTAATGATCATTAGCGGTTTTCAAATCCGTCATTAGTTTCTTTAATCATGTTTATTTAGTATTAGTGACAGTCATTATGGGTTAATGATATCTTAGCCTTCCTTACTTCCCTTTCTTCCGAAAATCATAACAATTCGAAACGAAGTCCGATTTACACGAAACAAATTTCGTTGGTTTTTTCTTGACGAGTTGGATCTTATTATATAAGATCCGAGACATGCCAAGTTAAAGGCTTTATAATTATAACAACCTTGAAGAAAGTCTCGTCCTCGAGACTACAAATGCAGGCACAACAACCTTAAAGAGGATTGAAACCATAACAACCATAAAGAGAATGAACATCCTTTATAATGAACATATACATAATACATAGTGTTATCATTCAAACAAGTGCGGGAATTTGTCTCTCATTTTTGCCTCAGGTTCCCATGTGGCTTCTTCAAACTCTTGGTTCCGCCACAATAATTTAACTAGAGGCACCTCTTTGTTTCTCAACTTCTTGATATCCCTTTCAAGTATTTGCACTGGTATCTCTCGGTATGTCAACTCTGGTTCAACATGTAAATCATCATAACTTATCTTATGCTTTGGATCCCTAAGGTACTTTATCAGATTTGATACATGAAATACATCATGTATTGTTGAATGATGTGGAGGAAGTGCAAGTCTATATGCCACTTTTCCAATGCGCTGAATAATTTCAAAGGGACGCACGAACCTGGGTGCTAACTTCCCACGCAAGCAAAACCTATGGACACCCTTCATAGGTGATACTTTGAGAAATACAAAGTCACCAACCTCAAATTCAAGGTCTCTTCGCCTGGTATCACTATAACTTTTCTAGCGACTCTGGGAAGTTAATAGTCTTTTTCAAGCAAGTTCTATAGCTTCCCGTGTCTCTTGAAGTCTATCTGAATCATAAAGGTTCTTTATTCCGACCTCTTGCCAACACAAAGGAGTAGTACACCTTCGTCCATATAGTGCTTCAAATGGTGCCATGCCAATACTTGTATGGTAACTATTATTGTAGGTGAATTCTGCAAGAGGCAAATGTTTAATCCACGATCCCTTCCATTGTAAGGCACATGCTCGTAACATATCCTCTAGTGTCTGAATCGTACGTTCTAACTGACCATCTGTTTGTGGATGATATGCTGTATTCAAGCATAGTTGTGTACCTAAGGCTTTCATGAATTTCTCCCGATAGTGTGAGGTGAATCGTGAATCTCGATCAGAAACTACTTCCTTCGGGATACCATGGAGGCGAATCACATGTGTAATATATAACTCAGCAAGCTAGTTTGGAGTGAAAGATAAGCTTATCGGAATAAAGTGCGCTACATTCGTCAGTCGATCTATTATAACCCAGATACTATCTTTACTACCAGTCATCTGAGGTAAGACCGTAACGAAATCCATGGAAATGCTTTCCCATTTCCATTCAGGTATAGGGAGGGGTTGCAATAATCCCGGTGGCTTTTGGTGTGAAGTCTTTACTTGCTGACAAGTGAAACATGAATTCACAAACTCAGCAACATCTTTCTTCATTCCCGGCTACCAAAAGTATGAATGAAGATCCTTATACATCTTTGTAATTCCTGGATGAATAGATAATCTCGAACAGTGCGCTTCTCGTAAGATGTCTTTCCTTAGTTCAGGTGTGTTTGGTACACATACTCTGTGATGGTTATACAGTAACCCCTCTTGTATCTGGAGTCCCTCTATCTCATGCTTCTCAAGTTGTTGTTTCAAGTCTTTAAGGACTGGATCATCCTCCTGTCCTTTCTTTATTTTATCCCAGATCTCTGGTTTGTATCGATGAGGAATAGTTATAGTATCAACAGTATTATCAAATGTTTTCCATTCACTTAACGTTGATAGTAAACCCCAGAAGTGGATAGCACTCACTAACCCAGGTGAATAAGTTCTTTTGCTAAGGGCATATGTTACAACATTCCCCTTACCAGCGTGGTAGGAGATAGTGCAATCATAGTCTTTCAACAACTCTAGCCACCGTCTCTGTCTCATATTGAGTTCCTTCTGATCAAATAGATATTTCAAGCTTTTATGATCAGTGAAGATTTCAAAAGTAATACCATACATGTAGTGTCTCCATATCTTTAAAGCGAAAACTACGACAGCTAATTCAAGGTCATGTGTTGGGTAGTTCTTCTCTTGTGTCCTGAGCTGTCGTGATGCATACGCAACTACCTTACCATGTTGCATAAGAACTGCCCCGAGTCCTTATTTAGACGCATCAGTGTACACTGTGAACCCTTCACTCCCAGAGGGTAGAGTAAGGATTGGTGCAATGTTAGGCATTCTTTCAGTGTCTGAAAACTAGCTTCACATGTATCAGACCATAAGAATGGGACCTCCTTCTGAGTTAGTCTTCTCATTGGCAATTCTATTTGTGAAAAGTCCTTCACGAATCTTTTATAATATCCAGCTAATCCCAGAAAAGATTGTATTTATGTGACAGTCTTTGGGCGTTCCCAACTTATTACCGCACTAGCCTTTGTAGGATCAACTGATATACCTTACCCAGAAATAACATGGCCTAAGAAAGATACTTATTCTTTATTGTCCTCTTGTTTAATTGTCTATAGTCAATGCACAACCATATAGACCCATCTTTTTCCTAACAAATAAGACATGTGCATCCCATGGTGAAGTACTAGGACGAATGAATCGTTTATCTAATAGTTCTTGCAACTGTAACTTTAACTCTCGTAACTCAGCTGGTGCCATCCTATACGGAGGGATAGAGATAGGTTGAGTATCAGGTATGAGAGAGATTTCAAATTCAATCTCTAGCTCAGGTGGTAATCCAGGTAGTTCCTATGGAAATACATTAGGAAACTCGCACACTATAGGTATATCTTCCATCATTCTTTCTGACCATGATGTAGTGGTTACATAAGCTAAATAACCTTGGCATCCTTGCTCTAACAATTGTTGTGCCTTCAATGTAGAGATATATTCGATATTATCATTGGATGTCTTTCCAATGAACTGGAACTCTATCGAGTTAGGAAGGTGAAACGTTACTGTCTTCTGAAATCAATCAAGACATGCATGATGCCTTTCAAGCCAATCCATCCCTAGGATAAGATCAAAGTCCTCAAATTCTATTAGTAGTAGTGAAACTGGTAACTAATGTCCCGCTATCACTATTATACAATTATCCAGGATTTCTCGGATTATAAATACTTGTCCTCCTGGTCCCTTGATTAGATAGGATTGTTGTACTTCTACTGGTATCTTACCCAAAGCGGGTACTAACCGTCGAACAATAAATGAATGTGACGCAGCAGAATCAAATAAGGCATGTACTGAAAAGCCATGAATAGTAACGGTACCTCGTACGACTGTGCCTGAGTGGTAGGCTTGTTCCTCAGTAATTGCATTTAGCTGGCCGTTAGGAATAGGCAAGCCAGAACCCGCAACACTTTGTGGTTGTTGTTGTGTAGGAGACGCCCCTTGTGAGCCCTGACCTCTACCATGTCTTCCTCCGTGTGTTGCTCCATTGCTCGAGGTGGATGTTATACTGTTAATTGAGGTTGATTTAAACCCTGGACCACTCAACTTTGGACAATCTTTCTTGATGTGGCCTTCCTGATAACAGTAAAAACACAAACGTGCTCTTGTTTGAGCTGAAGATCCAGCCACAAAGGTGCTAGCTCCTACTGCTGAGTCGTGAGGATATAGTGGAAGCCTAGAGAAACCCCTTCTTCCTGATAATTCCTGACCCAAGGTCTGTGGTGAGCTTATAATGGAACCGGCTGGATGATAGCGACGATCTCTACGATTATAATGTGCCATGCTTTTGGATGGTCGACCATTAATGTGGAAACTTCTTCTTTGGCGGTTTTCATCCCTCTCCATCTCAATACCAGAGGCGATGTCCATTGCTTCATCTACGGTTGTGGCTCTAAAACCAGCAAGCTTTTCTCGTAGATCTCCCTGAAGACCGCTAATAAATTTGGTAAGACACTCTTGTGGTGAAGCTTCTAGAGCTGGTGAGTACCGTAGTAGCTCAGTAAAGTGGATATGATAATCTCGTACGGTCTTAGAACCCTGATTTAGAGAAGCCATCTCTCTCCTCTTTAATTCTTCCTAATGACAGGGACAGAAGTGAGCTCGTAACCTCTCTTCAAAGATATCCCATCGAACATAATCTGCTAACTTCTTGGAAATTTCTCTCCATCATCGTCGTGCATAATCTGCTAGGGAGTAATCAGCAAGTGCACCCAGGTATCAACTGGTGCATGGATTATCCTCAACATCCTAGTAACGTCATCAGGCCATAACTCAGCCTCGGCAGGTGTCTCTACACCTTTGAATCGAGGAAAATTTTCCCTTTTGGTAATTATCTATTAATGTTTGGTGTCTAAGAAGGGCCTTCTCCATTGCTCCTTCAACCGGGGTAGGAGCAGACTCAGTTGAAGGATGGTAACTAGATTCTTCCTTAGAAAGATGGCAGAACCTTCAATACTGGCATCTGCAGGCTTAGATGCCTCGGATCTCTCAGCCTATGCATTGAGACTCTCCTCCAATGCTTGTTGCCTTTGCGCCATGTCTTGGAGCATTGCCATCATAGCCGCTAATTGTCTAGACACGTCTTGGTCTGCCATGATACTGGGATGAGTCAAGGTTATAAGCTAGTTCCTATGTGTTTTAGCTTGATGTACATAAGGGACATAGACTTGTAAATGGTACTACAGTCAGCTATAAAGATCAAAGGATCTTAATACAACCTTAGTTCTCTGAATACCGATCATAGGTTATAATTACTAAATAAATTATTAGAGTAACCTTCCTCTGATACCAATCTGTCCCGACCCCGATTCCCGGGTCGTCGGATCCTCCAATATCCGGATCTGGTTACTCAGCAATAATTTATTCAGCAATAACAACTAACATTCAGAAATAGACTGCAAATAAAATACTCAGAAGAAAGTATTTCAACACTTTGCCATTCACAAAATAAGGTTCAAATGATACACTGTCCGACTAAAACCATTTACATGTACATCAATTTGTATGGAAAAAATGTACAAAAGATTACTAACTACCTTAAAGAGTAAAGCTACTGGGCCGGCTTGACGTCTAGTATGTAAGATGGATGAATTTTTAAAGTCCTTGCGATGGCTCACCGATACATGTTGGGTTTTCCATAAATCATAGGATAATAATTAGCGAATGTTAAGTAACGAAGAAGAGAAAGGCAAACAAAATGTGTAATTTTGTGTAATTTTATTCAAAACTTGATATCACAAAAATTTCATTCCTTTTCATTAATTTAAGTCCTATTCCTTTCTATACCACATCAGGGATTAGTCCTGGGAAACCCCACCATTCTTGGACTCCGAAGCAGTGGACACTTCCGGATTGTAGATTGTGTTGATCTTGGTAAGTTTATGCCGCTGCACGTCGCCTCAACCAATCCTCCAATACTACCCTGACAATTTCCTTTTCTTTTATTAAACAGGGTCTCAACCCTCAGCTTGGAAAAAACAAATGAACACACCGTCCTCGAGGACTCGGTTGCTTAAAACCTCAGGCTAACATTTAATCATATAACCTAGCAGCTTTAAATACATGTTATCATGACCCAGCCGCTATTGAACCACCCGTGCCTCCACATGGCACGACCACATCTTCCGTCGTTCAACCCGACGATATTGGCTCCCGGTACCACGCGTTGCAAAACATTCATTTCGTGTGCACTTATCATAATCAGGCAACCGCGTACCACCTAGGTAGGGAAATGCCATTACAGGTTCCTTCTGACAAACCTACAGGTTGCATGCCCGACCTGTAGTTCTACTCCCAGTCATCCTTAACGTGACATATGATCTTTTCAGGATCTGACTCAAACCACATCAATTCCCATGATGTAATTCTTTCGTTAAGTCTTCGATTTGGTACTCATATATATATATATATATTATTCATAACCATATATATACTCGTATTTATGACTATTTTAACTCCCAAACCCTAACTTTCTAGTCCAACACATCAATTTGATGCGTAAACCTTATTTTAGTGGGAATCACAAAGCAATTCTTCAGACTTTTTCAAAAATAACCAAAATTAGGGTTCTTCGTAGCAAAGAACACAAAATCAATAATTTCAATAATTTCGTATGAAAACCCAACAACAAAAGGAATGATTTCGTTACCTAATCGAGCTCTCTCTCATGTATGCAAGGCTTTATTGTGTTTCGTTTTTATGAAGGCTATTTTAAGGCTCCTGAAAAGATCGAATTTCATTTTCGTATCAAAATGATAAGAAGATGTCAAGAATGCGAAGAACGAATGAAGAACGCGAAGAACGTCAAGAACATATTTTCTCTTAAAATTTCGGCAGAGTTTCTCCTTATATCAGGACATATTTCTCGGAAACTTTCGGTAGAGTTTCCCCTTATATCGGTACATATTTCTCAGAAAATTTCGGCACAGTTTCCCCTTATATCGGGACATATTTCAAAATAAAAATGAAAAGAGTTTCCTCTATAAAATCAATCGAGAGGAAATAACAACGAAACTGAAAGAATATACTCAAACAACAAGAGATGAAGAATCGGTAGACACCACGCATCTTAGATGAGTGAACGTGTGACGAATCATAGGGTCACTGACGTGCATAGCCGCCCGCACCTAAGTAGGGTATTACACAAATTTCTCCATCAAAATAACTATAAAAGCATAACAAAAATAATAGAAACATAAACGATGGAGAATCGGTAGACACCACGCGTCTTAGATGAGTCAACCTGTGATGAGTCATAGGGTCACTGACATGCATAGCCGCCCGCACCTAAGTAGGGCGTTACACTGATTTCTCCTCGAACCACAACAGGAAAACAAATTAGAAAGAAAGATGAATCAAGAACAAAACTTGGAAGAACAAGAGGATAAATTGAAAGCCTAGCTTACGAAGCAAACTAAGAGAGGATCATACCTTTCTCCTCCTCGTTCTCTCGGCAGTGCTTCGCTAGCGCTCCTCCCTCGTCTCCCACTCCTCCTCCCGACCTCTCGACCCTAGCCCTTGGGGTGGTGGTGGTAGTGGAAGTCACAGAGAATGAATGGTTAGGGGGGGTCTATTTATAGGCTCTCGAAAAACACTAACCATGGTTAGAAAACCATTTTTTAGACCATAACCATGGTTTAGCGGCCCATGGTTTTGGCCCATGGTTTTAGTCAAAACTTATCCCAAACTTGGGACTTAAGTTAGAACATTCTAGAGGATTCTAGATTCGCTAATGATGCTTAATTAACACTAATCGTGATTGACTTTCACTAAGCACGTTTTAACTTTCGCAGCTTACGCTTATCTTTGGCTAACTATTGATTAGTGTTTATTAATGATCATTAGCAGTTTTCAATCCGTCATTAGTTTCTTTAATCATGTTTAATTAGTCTTAATGACAGTCATTATGGGTTAATGACATCTTAGCCTTCCTTCCCTTTCTTCCAAAAATCATAATAATTCGAACGAAGTCCAATTCACACGAAACACATTTCATTGGTTTTCTCTTGACGAGACGGATCTTATTTTATAGGATCCGAGATATGCCACGTTCAAGACTTTACAGTGTGTCCCTTTGAAATTATTCAGCGCATTGGAAAAGTGGCATATAGACTTGCACTTCCTCCACATCTTTCGGTAGTACACGATTTTTTTCACTTATCCCTTGTAAAGGTGGCATATAGATTTTGATATATGCTTTTGGAAAGTATATGATCAACACCTAGGTATGATATATGATTTTGGAAATTATATGATCAATAAAGACTAACAATGATCGAATGAAAGAGTTAATAAGAAATCCCTGAAGTAGATAGTGTAAAATCGATCTTATATTTCTAGTTTATTATGGGTCTTCCAATATGCAGGATGTACATGTATTAGGAATACCCGAGGGTGATGTGCTCATAAAAGATTGTATAACCATGACGCTTCCATTCCTAAGGAGTGATGAAACAGGTCTAGATTTTAGTGACTCCTCTCAATAGAGAAGTAACTTTATCTTGGTCCAAATGTTGGACATTGATCTGAATGTGATTTTGATGCAATGAGAAGATTAGATTTGCAGTCTTTATTTAATCAAGCCTTTATGAGAGGTTTGCAAGATCTGGATTTGAGATATGATCTCAATATCCATGTCACTATACGTGGAACAATACAATCGCCATGTCAATATTTCCAAGTATTTGCAGAGAAAGCGCATTATCCTTTAAAGAGTCCATGGATAATTTCATTGTTGATATATGCATCCGAGCATTGAGAAAATTGATTATTAAATGTGATTTAATTATCGTGAGTAATATGAATTTGATTCATATTATAAGAATATATATCATAGATAATTAAATATGATTTAGTTATCAAAGATGTAAATAATATTAATGTGATTCATATTATTTGGGAACATGAAAATAGAGATCCAAGATGATTAAATGTGATCTAATTATTATGGATCTGAATAATTTGGATATCACTATCCATATTAATCATATATATTACAAATGTTATTTATAATATATAAAAGAGAGTTATTTGTAACTTATATTTGTTAACTAAATGTTAATGTGAATCGGATTCACATTAGACAATTATTTAGAAATGTAATTTTCATTTTATTTTCGACTGTGAATGTGATTCACAAATTTCATATGGAAAGATTGCAATATTCACAAAATAGTTATGAATTATTTTTGTAGAATAATTCACAACAATCGTTGTTGTAAATATTGGGGATACGTGGAATAATGTAATCTAAGAGATTACATGGAGATTGTCCCCTTCCTAATAGGAGGCAATCTATGGGCCTCACCCCTTGTAAAGGTGGATGCTGAGAAGTGAAGGCGATGGCAGCGTATTTGAAGGATGAAGGTGGTAGATCCGATGGATGTGGACATGGGTCGAGTGGAATATATGGAGCGAGGAGGAAGGTCTCGTGGAGACCCACGAGTCCTGCAAGGATGGTGGATGACCGGACATGGTTGTGGGGTGTTCGGGGGGTGAAGAAGATGGCAGAGAAGATGGAGAAAATGGAAAGGGTGTAGTGGCCTCGCGAGTGGGTGATGTGGGAAAGGAGGAGATCAGAGGTAGGAGAAGGTCTCGGGGCCATTGGATCCCTCGATCCAACGGCTGAGACATGCATGTTAAAGTGCAGTCCTGATCTCATTGATGGAGGAGCGATCAATGGATGAGAGTACAACATGTGTCATGTGGAGATGAAGGTGGGAGCATACGATTATGATGGAGTCCAGGGCTCGATTGAAGGGATGATGTTTGAAGCAGAGATGAGTGGCTGGGGTGGAAGGATCTTGGAGATGATCATGCGGTTGGAAATGTGACACGTGGCATAAGGAGAGAAGGGTGCTGGCGAATGGACTCGATGAGACTTGGGGATTGATCGAATGGCTACGGTTCGAAGCGGAAGAAGCAGCTACAATGAAAGGGAAGGAAATTGATCGAAAGATTGGGAGTGGTGGATGCGTAGCGCACGGAGAGAAATGTCGTGTGGTTCAACTAGAAGGTGCCATGTGGCCCAATCATATTATTTAGAAGAAGAGTGTGAAATATGAAGAGGAAGGTAGCCGAATTTGGAAAAACTCAAAACATGAAAGATGTAGATCTTGATGAGATCTACAAGTTTCATGTTGGAAAAATGGAAAGGAGGTCAAACATAGGGAGAAATAATTTTGTGAATTTTTTCAAGGGTATAAAAACACTACGAATTTTAATTTTGTTATTTTTTTGTATTTTTATTTTATTCCAAAGCTTATATAAATAAAAGCATTAATCTGGTTTTTATTGACACTTAGTCTAAGCTAGGGGGTTAATAACTGCGAATTAATAGCATGAAATTGGGTTTCATCAGATAACACTATATTTATTAATCACATATGTTATAATTGTGATATATAATATATAAAAGAGATATATTTGTAACTTACATTTGTTAATTAAATGTTGATGTGAATTGGATTCACATTAGGTAAATAATTGAAAATGTAATTTACATTTTATTTTGGGTTGTGAATGTGATTCACAAATTTCCAATGACAAGATTGCAATTTTCACAAAATAATTACAAATTCATTTTGTAGAATAATTTAAAGCAACTAATGTTGTAAATATTGGTGATACATGGAATAATGTAATCTAAGAGATTACATGGATATTGTCCCCTTCCTAATAGGAGAGGGGGACAACCACCAATTCCTATAAGGAAAAGGTGGTTGTCCACTCCATCTATATGGAAGGAGAAAATCTCCTTTCTATTGCCTCCAAATTTGATTGATTTAATTTTAGGACTAAATTATATTATTTATCGATATATATAGTCTAAATTAAATTAATTGTTATTGTGTTTTTCTTTCGAAATCTTAGCCATTAAAGGAAACAAAATCAATGTGAGCCATTGGATTTGTGTTGTCCATGTATTGAGATCCATGTATCCCAAAATATTATAAATAGGAGGGCACTCCTATCTATTCAAAGTGATTAAGAAAATAATACCCTCTCTCTCTATCTCATTTCTCTACATGCCATCTCTCCCTCACTCTCTTGTGACCGTCCACCTTGGAGCCCTAGAGAGGGTCGCCATCACCGTATCGTCGTTGCTATGTTGATGGATAATTTGCTTAATGAACTTTATCTCCTTCAGTGCACCTCGCTCATGAAGAAGACAACAAATCTCGTGTGACGAAATTAGCATATTCGTCGCTTGGATCATCAACATGGATTGAGAGAAGCACACAATTTATTAATGCGCTTGCAAGCGTCTCCTCCATTGGATCGAACTTGAGATAGGAGGTCTCTTCATTTAGAGACTCGATCGCAGCCATGCATCAAGAGGTAACCCTAATAGTTATTTTTGGTTTAGATGAAACGATCCTAGAAGTGTTATTGGATCATATGGTTTCGTCGCATGAATTTTTTTAAAATTCCACTGCCCTGAGCTACTAGTGCGATTAGTCGCTCCCAATCTATTACGATGCGATCCTCAATGCTTCCGTGATGCGCTTAAGGATCTCTCCATATTCTTCAAGTGGTATCAGAGCCTTAGGTCGGAGGTCTTAGATGCAATCCATAAACCTATGAAGACTTGGGTTCATTAGGGTTCGCGAAAGTTTTATGGCATTTCTTTTTCGCATCTTTTTTTAGTGAATACGTTCGATCCTGTTTAAAACGTTTAAAACAAAATTATCACTTTGATTATGTTCCCCATTAAATAAGTAAATCGTGGGATTTGAGTTTGCATCATTTGAAATCCGTTTGCTCAAGTTATGATCATTTTAGTGAACATATATCCACTATTTCGGGGACTGCAAATCTAGACGTAATTAAGGAGTTAATTACTGATTTGAATCACCTTGAAATGCATGAAAACTACTTAGGTTCTGTAGTAAATCAAATTAGAAAACTTTAGAAAATTAGTTTTCAAGATTTAAATTTAAATTGATTGATATATGCTAATTTTAGTAAGTTATGGTCACTGCTAAAAATTAGTTTCCTAATCAAGAATCTTGTGATTGTCATTTAATCACATAGTGAAATTAATGATTAATTTCATGCAATAATTATGGACAAATATTTGAGAAATATTTTACTATAATTATTTTCTTTAAATGACATTGCCTTAACCAATAATGAATTACATATGATCTAGTTCACAAATTGGTTACTCAATCAAGTTTGCAACAAACATATTTGCTTGTATAGAATTGGGAATTTGTTTAGAAAATTTCCTTATGATGTGAATAAAAATGTTTTGATTATTATTATACTGTATAACTTTCGTTAAAAAACGGATTATCATATTAAGTACAAACTGATAGATTTTGCATTATCCTTTCCCGAGGCAGATATGGTGTCTAGTCGGGAAGCGTTGGGATAGCAGGTTGCATAGTGTGCGATCTATCCCAACCTTGTTGGCACTGGCCATGAAAGCGCGTAATGCATGAGAAATCATGATGTATTTTCTAGTTATTAAAATTTGAAATAATATGTATTTGACATAATACCATATTTCAAATAACAATAAAGAATGTTTATTGGTTATTAATTAGATCATTAATTTAATATGATCAAATTAATTAGAATCTAATTAAAGTAAAAACACTATTATGAATAGAGTTGTTATTTCCCGTGTTAGTACCAATTATATGAATATGATTCATAAAAATTAATTAAATTTTGAACATGACATGGAGGATCACATAAATGACATCCATGGTCTCTCGTCAAGGCGAAGGGTTTCGTCGCCAGGGACTGTATGTAGGAGACGCCATTCTAAAGTGACAACCCCTACATACAAGCACACCTGGATCGGGCTCTTTTCTTCTCGAAAAACTAAGGCCGTTACATAGTGACCCCAATATTAGGTCCTCATATTTTTGGGGCGATATTAGATTATGCATAGCGAGTAATGACAGTTCAACATCACCTTAGGGGTTGTGGGCTAGGGTGTTAAAGATCGGATTGGGAACATAAGTCTTACATTATTGGGACGTGACAAACATAAGGAAGGAGATCCCATATCTTGCTGAGAAATAATGGTACGTTTATCTCTTACATTGAAAGTGTTTAAGGGAATGAACTTTTAAAGTTGACAAGGAGAGACAACTTTGATATAAAAAATTTGTAAATCAAAGTATTGTATATTTATGCAAATTATCTTATTTCAGATAATCCTTCATTAAATCCACTCAATACTATACTCCATGATAACTGGTAAATTATCACGGATATGATCCATGATCAAGATATTGTACTTGAACATACAATGTTTGTGTTTGCAATGTGCAAATTTCCACATAATAATGAGGAATGCCTAATAATTAGACAATAGGATAACAACCCTAGGGTTGTATGTCTCTAAAGTCTTGATGTCTCTTCGAATGTACTTTCAAAGTGACATGTCGATGATGATCATAATTGTCGAGTAATTGTTATAAAATCAACGAATATGTTATGGCATACACATGATCTCTCAACATTTATTCATGAATGGCATGGTTCACGGCATCATGCAAAATGGTGGCTCTATGAGAGATGATGTATTTGAAATATTTGAATACCTTCCTGAACATAAGTCTTTAAGAGTCAAGATGTAAGTAGATACGATGAGTGTCATCATTCTACTATCTATACTCAAGTCATTCATGAAGCTTCATAAAATTCATATTTATGATTTGAATGAAACATGTACCAATGTTGAAAAACTCTCATATTGAAATCTTTTGAATTTAGCGTAAGAGATCCTTTGTTACAAGCAATAGTTGTTTATATATGAAGGGAGCAAAGTGGAAGCATGGGTTTGACCCATGTGATAAGGAAAGTCAAAGAGTTGACTATACTTCTATGACTTCCATATGACATCCTAAGGTTAGATAATTGCCAATACTACAATAAGTCGATGTATTGATAGTGTGATTATCTAGTCTATCTAAGATTCTTAGAGAAGGACTTGGATAGTGCATAAGAATAATCAACATCTACATGTAATCATTGCAATTGACTTTCTTATTTGATAACATCATAGTCTATTAGTTGTATCTCATTCTTCTAATGACACTTTTAATTGGTTGTGTATGTATTAGAGGATAAGAAATTTGATCTTCAAGTTTAAAAGTCATCATTGGAATTGATGCAGTGGTTGCGACAATCTCTATTGGATAGATAGACTTCATATTTTTAGTGGGAGAGCCCTCAGTCTTACAAAATGTCTCTATGACCTAGATATTAGAATACACTCTTTGTTTATTTCTAAATGTTGGAAATAAACATGAATTCTGGAATGGACCTATCATAAAGAGTTATGATGGATATATTTGAGACAATAATTTGACATCTAGAGGACTCTACTAAATTAGAATGGTTCATTAACCTTTCTAATACTGAAAGTTAAACCTTAAAAAGATCAACAGGAGGATGAAGATTATTTGACAGTGATCTGGCATCAAGCGTTGAACATATGTCTATTGATGCAATATACTAGTAAGATATATGACTTTAGATTGTCTAAAAATTCAAAACTTATATACTTGTGAATATTGTATTCAAAAGTAGAAATTGTCCAATGCACCCTCCTACGGGAATAGTGTTACATGTCAAAATATTCAAATCTCATACATATTGATGTTTGTGGATCATCAAATCACAAAAAACATTAATGATATTTGAAATCTATTGATTATTATGAGTTATATGAGATTTCTTCTCTTCACCTTAGAAACCATTGAAATGTTCAAGGATTTCACAATTTGGGTTTTAGAACCAAAGTTTGAAGCAAGATGAAAATGAATTTGATCTAATCTTGGTAGTCAGTGAAGGATATTGAGAAAATCCTCAAGCATATCACGGAAGCGTGTCGACCGCATCGTATACTATCAGGGCGACTAGTCGCACTAGTCGCGAGATGCAGCGGAAATTAAAAATTTTAATCTAATGATGAAACCACACGATCACGAGAACAATACTCGAATCGTTTCATCAAACCACAAAGTATAAGGAATACCTCTTGGAGTGTGGTTGTGATCGTGAGATCACGAACAAGAGATCCTCCTGTCTTAGGTCTGATCCAGGAAGAACGCACCTGCGTGCGCGATGATGAACGCGTTCTTCCCGCAATCCTCGATGAAGATCCAAGCAATGAATCCCCTGATTTCGTCAAACAAAATCTGTCGTCTTCCTCTTGATCAAGCAGCCCCAAAGAAGAAGGAGATCCTTGAGTCGTCGAAGGCGAAGGCGAGAGACTCTCCTTCTCAACACAAAGTGGACGGCCACTTAATGGAGAAGAGAAAGAGAGAGGGGGAGAATGAGAGAGAGAGAGAAAGACAGAGAAGTAGACTTCTACAACTCTTAATAATGTACCATGAAAGGCTAGGTTAGCCCTCTTTTTATATTAGTTTGGGATCCAATGGTTCTCAATCCATGGGATACATAGATCCAACGGCCATGAGATTCCATGTAATAATCAATGACCAAGATTGTTGTTGGTTAAAAAACCAACAATATTAATTTATATTTAAATTAAATATATGTCGCAACATTATCAACATAATTTAATTTAATATAAAGTAATTATTAAGAGATAACAATATAATAAAGGGGAGGTAACAAATTACCTCCTAAAAATGAGGGGGTGTCACCTTTGACTATGTCATTAGTGATGCCATCTCATTTGGTGGTTATTATCTCCCTTTTATTTTATATTATTATTTCTCAATGTATTTGTAATAATCATTAGTAAAAATATCCACCAAATTAATTACAAATTATATTGTGAACATTTCAGTCATACCATTGATAAATATGTGAATCATATTCAGAACCCTAACTAATTTGTAAATTACATTTCCAATTAATTAATTAATGTGAATCCAATCAACATTAATAATTAAAAATGCAATTCACAAAAATTCTCTCTCTTCAATATATGTATATTATAAATCATATTTATAATACTCAAATATCATGGATAGTATTATCTGCATTCTCCAATCCTTGATATTTAAATCCCATTATTTATCTTGGATAATTATTCTCACAATATGAATCTCATTCATATTATGGTTTATAATTAAATCTCATTTAATCATCAAGTCCTTCTTACTTAGATATGTAATTCATCAAATGAATTATTCTTGAACCCCTTCAAGAATAATGTGCTTTCTTCGCAGATACTCGGAGATAAGGACAGGGCGATTGTATTGTTCCACGTATAGTGACTTGGATGTTAAGATCTCATCCCAAATCCAGATCTTACGAACCACCCATAGATTCTTGGTTAAATCAAATCTTCAAATCTAATCTTCTCATTGAATCTGAATCTCATTCTAACCAATGTCCAACACTTGGACTAAGATCAGATTGCTTCTCTAATGAGAGGAGACTAAAATCCAGACCTGTTTCATCACTCCCTCGGAATGGAAGCGTCATGGTTATACAATCGTTTATGATCACATCACCCACAAGTATTCCCAATACATGTACATCCTGCATACTGGAAGACCTATGATCAACCCGAAGATCAAGATCAATTTTATATTATCTTCTTTAGGGTTTATATCAATTAGTTTCTCATTTGATCATTGGGATTTGGTATCGATCATATACTTTCCAAAAGCATATATCATACCTAGGTCTTGATCATATACTTTCCAAAAGTATGTATCAAACCTACAAAATCAGTCAAGCTTCCAAAGCGAGATGACCGTGCAGGGAATTTGATTCTTCCCAATATCTCATGAGTGAGCTCATGTCTTCCGGTTCATAGTGAACATGTATGATCCCTTTGAGAGATCGTATTACTCATATGCCCTTATATGCACACCAGCTCGCCGGTGTATAGTCATTGGTTAGGCCATCAACCTATGGGTCTGCCAAATGTACATACTCAGACATATAGCAATACATCTGTCTTCGGTCAGAGGATGCGTGCCTATGCTGTGACAACATTCAACATAGGACTTAGGTTATCTCGATCTTGTTAAGTCAACTCTTTGACCTAACTAATTTGACACCTCAGAATCTCCATTCCTATGCAGAGGACCTGCATCAAGAGGTCGGTCAGATATCAGCCTATGTGAGAAAGGATTGCCATCTCCTACTCCGACTGGAGATCACATCTTAACAAACATTTGATGGTGCATGATGAGTCCTCAATCTAACTCTTTAGATATTCATCCGAGCACCGGTCTCTATGATTCGATGATTGAATCAACAACTGTATGATTATTAAGATAGACATGGTACATAACCCTAATTGTACTAAGGGACCTATTATGCAAATTATATATTCTTCATTTCAGATTAGGGAATGATATTTTCGATAACATTTATTGTATAATGGCTCGTCGTGGGCTCTCATGTCCAACAGTCAGTGCCTATTAGATGAATACATGGAATACCTTATAGAGAAAGGAATATCATTCCTATCTCACTCCTCCTAATACACCTAAACACAACAGAGTTATAGGGAGATACAATTAGATCATGTGTGACATGATTTGACGAATGATTAATCTTAGCATAATGACCTCTTAGTTTTCAAGGTATATATGTAGTATAGAATACAATATATATCCTTAATAAGGTTCCATGCAAGTAAGCTAGAATTTAGCACCAGAGAGCGCTACTTCACTAGGAAAATAAAGGATGATATTGGATAACTACTTTATGACCATGAGAATCATAAAAGATTCCATATCTGAGAATGTGATTCTTAAAGGATGACTCTCTTGAGAATCAAGATGAAAATGAAGTGAAGGAACTCATTTAATCTTGAGAAGATAACGAGGCTCCTAAAAATCAGAAACTAAAAGGACAATTAAAGATGAAGCACTAATACCTCCTCAAATGAGTTTGAGTATGGATTTCATGTTAGTTAAGTCTGAAAATGATCAGACTTCGCGTGATGAAGCTCCCGAGGATCATGACATGGAAGATGGATTTTAGAAATAAAGTATAAAGTAGACCTCATATACAAATATTGTATATGGACCCTTGAGGATCCACCTATAAGAGTAAAACCTATTGGGGGTAAATGGATCTTCAAGAGAAAGAGGGAACCTAATGAGAAGGAAGATACCTTAAAGGCACGAATCGTATCCACAAGATACACACGAAGAGAAGACATCGCTTGCGGTGAGACTTGCTCTTCAGTTACCATGCACAAACCCATCATAATATTGCTAACTATAGCTACACAACTGGACTTTGACATCTTCAAGATGAAAGTCAATATTGCATTCATCTTTGAATACCTCTATCAGGATATTCACATGAAGTAGCCCCAAGGCTTTATAGTTTAGGAAAGGAAGATGTACAAGTATAGAAATCTATATCTGGACTCAAATAAGATTCTTGTAGTTGGAACAAAAGATTTTATGAAATTATAAATGTTATGATTTCAGATAGAAACTTATTGAAACATGTGAGGATTAGTGGGAGTGTCATTGTGTTTATCATGCTAAATGTAGATGATATCCTAATCATTTGGAATGATATAAGGATGAAAATAAGTGTTTTATAGACTGGTTATTCCATACCTTGATATATGATCTCAAGGATACCTTTTAGATCTTAGTTTTGAAATTGTTCCGAAGCAAATAAAAGAGAGCATTGGAACCGTCACATTAGTGGTACACCATGGACATGTTCCATTTTTGGAAATTTACAAGAAAGGCTTCTTTCCCATAAGATATGGTACTGACCTATCTAAAAGGATAGCACATTAAGGAGTTGATGATGTGAATAGCTATATGCCCTAGTGCAACATCTTTGGGAAGCTCAGTTTATGCTAGATATGTACAAAAGCCAGATGTTTGCCAAGCAGTGGGAGCAGTAAACTGTTGCTAATCCTACTATGGAGATAAAACACTTGATTGCAATAATGACAATATGTTCAATGATGGCAAGAACTTCAGAGATAGTGATATGTAAGCCTGATCTTCAAAGACTTAAGACTTAATAGGTATTGATCTAAAAGGTCTTAACTGTAGATACCATAGGATAAAGAGATCTCCGGGAATATGGGTATTTTAATAAGGATTATGGAAATGTTGGTTATAATAATTATTGAGAAGTAGTGTAAAGGACACTATAGCTGCTTTAATAAGATTGAGTGTCGGTTTCATAAGATGCACCATTCGCATTGGATGCGAGCATAATTACTAAGAGATTTGCAAGTGTCTTAAAAGGAATTGGCATAATCTCTTGGGAACAGAGTGACTGATTAGTTTACCTAGCTATTTTCTAAATATCCTATAATTGTCACATGAGTGTGGGTTTAAAGACTAGCCCATTAATGGCCCTCTGGCTAATGGGAGATTATTGGACATTCACACCCATGGTGAGCCATTATGCAATAAATGTTATTGCAAATATCATTCCCTGATCTGAAATGAAGAATAATAAATTTTCATAATAGGTCCCTTCGTACAATTAGGGTTATATACCATGGCCATCTTAATGATCATACAATTGTTGATTCAATATTGAATCATAGAGGCTGGCGTTTGGATTAATATCAAAATAGTTAGATTGAGGACTCATCAATCACCATCAAATGATTATTAAGAGAGGCGGTCCAACCTGAGATGGAGATGGAAATCCTTTCTTTAAAGGTTGATATGTAACCGACCTCTTGATGCATGTCCTCTATATGGGAATAGAGATTCAGAGGTGTTAGATAAGTAAGGTCAACGTATTGACGTAACGAGATCGAGAAAACCAAAGTCCTATGTTGTATGTTGTCACGATATAGGCACACATCCTTTGATCAAAGACAGATGTGCTATTACATGTCTGAGTATGTATATTTGGCCAATAGGTTGATGACCTAACTAAGGTCTATATACTGGCACACTGGAGTGCATGAAAGGGCATATGAGCAATATGATCTCTCAAAGGGATCATACAAGTTCATTTACTTAATCGGAAGACATGATCTCACACATGAGATATTTGGAAGAACTTAATTCTGTAGGTGGTTGTCTCGTCGCTTTGGAAGCTTGACTGAATTTGTAGTGTTTGATATATGCTTTTGGAAAGTATATGATCAACACCTAGGTATGATATATGATTTTGGAAATTATATGATCAATAAAGACTAACAATGATCGAATGAAAGAGTTAATAAGAAATCCCTGAAGTAGATAGTGTAAAATCGATCTTATATTTCTAGTTTATTATGGGTCTTCCAATATGCAGGATGTACATGTATTAGGAATACCCGAGGGTGATGTGCTCATAAAAGATTGTATAACCATGACGCTTCCATTCCTAAGGAGTGATGAAACAGGTCTAGATTTTAGTGACTCCTCTCAATAGAGAAGTAACTTTATCTTGGTCCAAATGTTGGACATTGATCTGAATGTGATTTTGATGCAATGAGAAGATTAGATTTGCAGTCTTTATTTAATCAAGCCTCTATGAGAGGTTCGCAAGATCTGGATTTGAGATATGATCTCAATATCCATGTCACTATACGTGGAACAATACAATCGCCATGTCAATATTTCCAAGTATTTGCAGAGAAAGCGCATTATCCTTTAAAGAGTCCATGGATAATTTCATTGTTGATATATGCATCCGAGCATTGAGAAAATTGATTATTAAATGTGATTTAATTATCGTGAGTAATATGAATTTGATTCATATTATAAGAATATATATCATAGATAATTAAATATGATTTAGTTATCAAAGATGTAAATAATATTAATGTGATTCATATTATTTGGGAACATGAAAATAGAGATCCAAGATGATTAAATGTGATCTAATTATTATGGATCTGAATAATTTGGATATCACTATCCATATTAATCATATATATTACAAATGTTATTTATAATATATAAAAGAGAGTTATTTGTAACTTATATTTGTTAACTAAATGTTAATGTGAATCGGATTCACATTAGACAATTATTTAGAAATGTAATTTTCATTTTATTTTCGACTGTGAATGTGATTCACAAATTTCATATGGAAAGATTGCAATATTCACAAAATAGTTATGAATTATTTTGTAGAATAATTCACAACAATCGTTGTTGTAAATATTGGGGATACGTGGAATAATGTAATCTAAGAGATTACATGGAGATTGTCCCCTTCCTAATAGGTGGTAAAGGTGGTCATCCACTACATCTACATGGAAGGAGGCAATCTCCTTTCCATTGCCTCCAAATTTGATTTATATAATTTTAGGATTAAATTATATTGATTTATAAATATATATTTAATCTAAATTAAATTAATTGTTATTGTGTTTTTCCAAAAAAATCTTGGCCACTAAAAGAAATACAATCAATGTGAGCCATTGGATTTGTGTTGTCCACGGATTGAGATCCACAGATCCCAAAAT
This sequence comes from Ottelia alismoides, assembly GCA_037367405.1. Classification (NCBI taxonomy): domain Eukaryota; kingdom Viridiplantae; phylum Streptophyta; class Magnoliopsida; order Alismatales; family Hydrocharitaceae; genus Ottelia; species Ottelia alismoides. The sequence goes on from JAZKJV010002956.1 coordinate 1,206,868, forward strand.
ACAATAAATAGAAGGACACCCATTCTCTTTAAAGAGATTAAGAAAATAAATCTTGCTCTCTCTCTCATTTCTCTACATGCCATCTCTCCCTCTCTCTTTTGTGGCCATCCACCATGGATGCCTGGAGAGAGATGCCATCGCCACAACGTTGCCGTTTTGCTGCCGGATCATTTTCTCATGGATCTCCATCTCCTTGGGTGCGCCTTGATCTTGAAGAAGACGTCGAATATCGTGTGTCAAGATCAGGAGATTCATCGATTGGATTATCAACATGGATTGCAAGTAGCCCACATTTCATCAACGCACTCGCAAGACTCTCCTCCATCAGATCGGAATTCAGACAGGAGATCTCTTCGTTTAGAGACTCGATTGCAACCAAACTTCAAGGGGTAACCCTATTGTTGTTTGTGGTTTATACAAAACAATCTGAGAAGTGTTCTTGGATCATGTAGTTTCGTCACATGAAAATTTTTTAAATTCCGCTGCCTTGAGAAACTAGTGCGATTTGTCGCTCCCGATCGCATATGTTGTGATCCTCACACTTCCGTGATGCGCTTAAGGTTCTGACCATATCCTTTATTATTATCAATAATCTCCATGTTGTCTAACTTCTGACATATGATCCCCATATTAGTATATGAGGATTCTGACTATGCTACTTCAATAGAAGGAGAACCAGCCGCAATGTTTGCCACACGAGAATGTTGTGAATGGTGAGAAGGATTCACATAAATGTAAAATTGATTCTGGGTAATTGCTGTGTAATTTTCTATCATCTCCTCATAAATGACCCAGACTTGATCCTCAATCATAGAGAAGGTAGGAACCTCCACATGAAGCATTGTACAACCCTTCTAACTCAAGTGTCAACACAAAAAGAAACTTTGGACAAGAGTGGGCTTGCTAATATCATGATCTGGACACCTCTCACTAAGATCTCTAAAAAGATCCCATGCTTCATGCTCATTAAGCAGCATGATGAAGTTTCTAATCATAGCTCTAGGTGCGATGACCCGACAAAGTGGATAGTACTTGTTCAAGTACCCAATCTCAACTGCTCCCAAGTAGTAACAACTCTCCCGATATGCTTCCAGGATGCTCTATCAAAAAAGGAGAGTGGGAACTCTTTCATCTTGATGGTATCCTTATCCACAAACCATTAATGAGCAGTAGTATAGATCTGCTCAAAATCATGATGTGTAGATGTAGCTCCTCAGTGGTTGCCATGGGACATGGTCATTACCTAAATATTCTAAGGGAGGATCTCAAAATCACCAAGTATGGTAGGCAAACTGATGCACTACTGTGTAGAAGCTGCACCGGTGTTGTACAAGTTCATCATATGAGAGGGTCTAGGTGGAATATCAACTCCTCTAGCCCATGGAATATCAGCTCCACTGCCATTAGGTCTCTTTCTATAAGCTCCATGATCATCACAAGTAATATCCTTAGCTCTCTCGTTTACTCTCTAACCTTGACTATATAAGATCAACTCTAACCTCAATCATCACCATCCCTTGCTCCCTAATTTGGTTCTGCATTGACTTGAGGGATGCAAGTAAGCCACTGTTGATCGTTGCCTGATCAATCACAACTGAATTGGTCTATGGCTGTTGGGGTGTTCTCCCAGCCATAATGCTTGACTATGAAAATAAAGGAATGTCTGAATTAGGCTCTGGCAGATCTATGAATAACTATTTCTATAAAAGGAACTGCTACTCAAAGATAGGACTCCCTTGAACCAATCCAAGTGATAGAATGGCAGAATGCAAGATAAAAAGAGAAGGGGAATATGGAAGCTCAGGTTTCAAGAGAGGGTTTAAGCTATCCTGAACCTACCCAGATAAGTGGGGAGGATCGTTGAATAACAGTGCCGTAAGATTCGACCTAAGAGATCTCCTTCCCATCATCGTGAATGAGGACAAAAAAAGAAGACAAAGAAAAAAATGAAGTATAAGATGAGATCTGGATTACTCAAACAAAGAAAACACAATACAACCCCCAATTCACCAACAGAACACAATGTGGGGACCATAACAATTTGGTCTTTTCTCTTTTCAATTTTATTTTAGTAAATCTACAAGAAGTTACTTACTACCAAACACACAGGGTGATGTCACCCTATTGCCTGGCATACATCCTCAAACCTCCCCAAAAAATGGTACCATCTACAAGAGTTGTCTGGTTATACCAGGCTTAAAGGGAGATAAGAGGCTAAGTACACTGATGAATACCCATTCATCACTCTTTATTCTTATATTTTAGCTACAAAAACCTTTGCAAATGCATGTATATTCATGTAAATACAAATAATTATCAAAAGCATGCATTGTATAAAGTTTAATAATTAGCATCTTTTGTGCAAAAATAAAAGAATAAAGAGTAAAAAGAAAAAGAGGGAAATATTTAGAATAAATATTGAGCAACCTAACCTAAGGGAGGGCTCAGAATGGGCCTGACCGCATAAAAACCAAAGTAGAGGGAGATAAGGGCTCATGTGTGTAAATATTTATGTAAATAAAATAAAAGTAATTTTCCTCACAAAAATGGACTCAAATTGGCTTGTAAATATTTGTATATATTTATAAAGATAAAAACAAGATAAAAATAGAAAAATTAAAAAGAAAACAAAAACATCACTCTTGTATATAGTCATCATGTATATAAAACATCCATCTTTTATTTATTTAGCCTTATAAATAAATAAAATTAATTTCCAAAAATGTTGTAAATATTCTATATGATATGGTGTAAATAAATAAAATAAAAACAATTAAAACAAAAACAAAATAAAAATAACAAAAATTAAAAATCCAAAAATACTTTGTAAATATACCATGTATATACATGTACATATATATTTATTTCACCTATGAATATAAACAATAAAAATAAAATAAAAATATCTTTTTATTCCTAATAATATACTATAAATAAATAAAATATAAAATGGGAATAAAATTGTATAAAAATAACAAATTAAAAATCAAATTAAAAATCCTATATATTGTATATATACCTATATATAACCCTATTATGTACATACCTTATTTTTACTTTGAAAAATTAATTAAAAATAACTAAAAAATAGAAAAAAATAAAACAAAAATATTTCATGTTTTGACTTTTTAATAATTCGACCATTTGGTATTTTTAATTTAATTTTCAAATCTTGTCCACGTGGCCTTGACCAATTGGCCCTGGGGATTGTTGACCGCTCGGTCAACTGCCCCCCAGGACCACTTTCCACAGGTTAGGTGCCCGACCCGAATTTCTCCCAAATTTCGCACCTAAACCGGATACCCTATCACCTAAACCCCGGGTCCGAATCGTTCATGGTATATTCGAGACCCTCGCCGGAGCCTCCGCCTCGAGATCCGCGCTCCAGAATACCCTACCGGACCTCTTCTAGCCGGACCAGCACACATATTTAGCTCCAGCTCCGCCTCCTCCATTCACTTCTTTGGCTCATTAGCTCATCTACCCGTGACCTCTACTGTGTTGGCAAGAGTGACAGCTTTCTCCAACAAGTGTCGCCACGAGGAAAGGGGCAGTGGCCTATCGATCCGGCGAGTATCACCGCCGTGCTCCGCCCTGAGCTGGAGCTCGAGCCTCGGACGTCGGCGCTCCGTGAGGAGAAGACCCAGAGCTGCGCAAGCTCGACCACAGCCCATTCGTTCACCCAGGTAGACCTGTACCCCTTTCTTTTTCGCTAATTTCAGATTTCCCCCTTTTCGCTCCGCCGCCATTCCCCGCCGATTCCGATCACGTCCGACCTCCGTTCGACCATCAGGCTTCGCCATAGCCTCCGCCTTCCTCCCGTGCACCTTCTCCATACCTCCATTCAACCAGCTCGCACAGGAGCTGGGGCTCGAGCTCCTCCGTCTCCACCTTCGCCGGAGCTCGCCCATATCGACCCTCCGACCATCTTCACCCCGCCTAACCGGGTCGAGGCAGTTTGCCCTCGACCCTGAGTCTTCTGGTCTATCTTGCAGGTGCATCCAAGCCCATCTGAGGGCTTGGACCATTCGGTCCAGGAGCTCTACCTCCGCCGACCTCGCCGGAGCTCCCCAGAGCTCGGCTGGGTCGTCGGAGGCCACCAGCAGCTACGGAGCATCACGCCGGAGCTTCTCCGATTTTCAGAAGCAACAGAGGAGTCTCAGAGCGAGCGTACTGGGCCGGCGAACTTCGCCAGCCACCTGTTCTTCGAGGATCCCCATCGATCGTCCGATCAGCCTCCAGCTCCAGTTTTCATCTGGGTCGTCCATTTCAGGAGCAGCTGCAACCGTAAGATCAGTGGAGGACTGATCCCAGCCGTCGGTTCAGAGAGGCGTAGCAGCTACGCACCACCATCGCTGGATCTTCCACGTGGCTACGCCGTCACCGTTCGATCATCGCGAGGAGCTGAGCCTTGGAGAGACACCCGTATCTGGACCGTTCATCTGCTACGTGGCGTCCATCCAGCACCCCGCATTAATAAAGGGTAATTTACCCTTAGGCCCTCTCGTTTCTTCTATTTCGCATTTAGTCTTGTAAATATTTAGTGTAGTTGTTTAGCTTTTGGGATATTTGCATAGAGGACCCTGCTCTTTATTTTCTTTGCATATATGCCCCTGTGTGTTATGTAGCACGTGCTTCGACACGTGGTTTTCTGGGCTTTTTGCATTTTATACCTTGTAGTTCTGGATGTTATGGATTGAATGAATACTTTTTGGATATTGCATTTATACTCGTGTACGTGATTTATTAGTGCATGTGCGTATATTCGTGGGTTATTTGCAGACTACCCCCTGGACTTTTGGTACCTGTTACCAAATAGTCCTCGGAAGTAGTTTTTATTACATTTGGGTCGCTGAGTGCCTCAGGCACGCGCCACGTGCGTGTTTACCTGGGAATTTTGCACCAGACCCTCAGGACTTTGGGTATTTGCGTTTTGGTCCCTATGTACTGTGCCCTTGTGTGTGATTTTAATAAAATAGCATATCAACTCCAAATTTGATGAAAATTGGATACATGGCTCCTGCCATGATGTAAAATTTTCTATAAATTTTGGAGACATTCTAGACACTGTTTGATATTTTTAAAATTTCAAAAACACGTATTTTCTTTATTGTCTGATTTGAAAAATCACAAAAAAATATTAAAATTCATCTAAAAATTACAAAAACATTACTTACTGTTTGTCTTTGCTTGCTTGATTTTCTAGCCAATTTTGGCTATTTTTCCTTATCTAAAACACCTAAAAATTGAAAAACACTTAAAATCTTATAAAAATTCTAATAAATAAATTAAAAACCCAAAAATAATAAATTAGGTGCCTAATTTTTCCTTGTTTTCTTCTCTATAGGGGAAAACTACTTCCTGGCTAATTTGGGGCTTCTAGATATTTTATCTAGGTCCCTTTAGCTCGGCTGGACAGTACCTACAGTTTCAGTCCTTGTTTTATTTTTGGAAAATTAAATAAACATCAGAAAAATCTCAAAAATTCAATAAAAATAGTAAAAAATATAAAACACACAAAAATATTTTTATTAGAATTTTTGGTTGATTTTCAGTGCATTAAATAAATTATTGAAGTGTGTTGTTTAATTGCTTATCTTATTCTCTTAATTAATTAAAAATCCAAAAAAAATATAAAAAGATTTAAAAACCACCAAAAACACTTCTTTTCCTTCGATTTTTGACTACTTCGTAGGACGCAAGGCCATTACGTGCTCCTTGAGTTCGACCCTGGTCGCTATACCAGGTTAAAATAATAGCAAGACCGCTATTGATTTTTGATTTGATTTTATCTTTGATTGGTGGTCTATTTTTCTTGATTGACCGCATCTGGTGACTTGGGTCACAACGACCATTGTAGATACCTTTACCTGAGTCGCCTTGATTTTGTGGTTCATCAGAATGGCGCCGTTGCCGGGGAGCATGGCTTAGTAGTCAGTTTTTGAGTTTTTCTGCTGTTTTCTTTTCGCGGCTTTTTGTATAGATTCCTGTAGATATATTTTTCTGACATTATTTTTTATAATAATCTGATCTGACACTTTCCTTCTTTCTTGCGAGGGCCCGAGGATCGCGGAGGCGACTTTCGAGGAGCCGGCGCAACCGCGGGATTCGGAGGTGGCTCCTTTTTGCACGGAGCTGCAGGAGAGAGCGAGAGAGGAGCTGAGTGAGAGAGGAGCTTAGATTAGTTTTATTTCTCGTACAATTTGAACTGTTGTAATTATACAGGTACTCAGAGACACTTGGACTCTCGGGTCTGTTTCGCCGAGCACCGGTGTGCTCGGGGGACCCATTTAGATTTTTCGCGGCTTTTTCACGGTTTTAGCTTTTTAGGTGCCTTTTTCGGTTTTCAGCGATTTTTCTCAAGCCCCTAGATTTAGGATTTGCTGCATGACTGTGTCGTAATTAGTAGGATCCCCACACTTAATTGCTTGCCTGTTCCTATAGAATGATAATTGGACCTACTAATAATTCGCTAATAAAAATAGCTTAGTCGCTTTCCTGAGAGCCTACGTGCCGCGAGCCTGCCGCGTCAAGCGCTACTCCTGAACTCGACCTGTCGAGAAGAGGAGGGGTGGGTCTAGACTGGACTCTTTGGATCGAGGGTGAGTGGCTAAGCTAGACGGTTCTGTCGAGTAGAAATTGCCTGTTTAGGACTCGGTTTTCCCCGCTGCACCATATAGGTAGTTTCTTTTCAGTCTTTAAATTCTGCGCGGATCATCTTGCATGTAGACTGCTGGAGTCAGATACGCATTTCTATCTCTGCATGCATCATTGATTTATCGCGCATCGGCTTTTTCGTCTTCTCCCCCATGTTTTGGACTTAATAACCAGGAGAACCAAAAATTTTGTTAGGCCTTTTGCTTGCATTAAAAAATCTAAAAAGGAAAAACTATAAAATTGGGACTGCTAAAACTATCGACCCTAAAAGACACCTCACCTAAAAATCTATCTTGGGGAGAGTAACCCCCTCATTGTTTGGTTTGCTTGCGCGAGAGAGTAACCCGTTCACTAGGTAGAGCCCTCCAGTGCTATTCTTGACTGACTACCGACTCTTCCGTGCGGGCCAGTCGGTTGGGGTAGCATCGGGAATCCCAACAGGTCACGTAAGCGCTCTGATAGATTGTTTGTTCACCTAATAAAATTTGACAAGATAATATGACCGAGCCATTACGGTCTTCAGCTCGTGTAGCATTGGTGAATAGAGGGTTTGATTGCTGATCATAGTTTTTCCATATCTCATCCGCCTTACTCGCCAGATCACGATGATGGGCAGGAGGTCTCTTAGGCAGCCTCTGGCTGCACCGCTTTTCAGCACTCCTGACCATTCATCTAGGTCGGTTCGTGGGAGCTCAGACCCGCTCTCCGAACCCGAGTATGTTTCCACCCTGTTCCCCCTCGACCACCCTTCTTCTGATTCAGAGATACCAGTGCCAGAGGAGAGACAGACAGATGATTTATCGGCACCTGAGTTCGGTTGTTTTGGTTTTTCAGAGACGATCGCCGGCAGTTCTGATGATCGCACCAGAGGTCCACAGGGAGAGCAGCATTTCGTTCTGGATCAGGGTTCGATCAACTCCACCCTGATCGCCTCCCTCGAGTCAGTGCAGCAGCAGCTGAGGGATCAGGGGGCATTCATGATGGACATGAGGAGAGAGCTCGAGCAGATGAGAGCCAACCGCGAGAACCGCGGAGGAGGAGGACCCGACGATGCGGCAGCTGCCGCCGCAGCCGCAGCCACGGCGGCAGCCGCAGCAGCAGCAGCAGGAGCAGGAGGAGCACCACCACCACTTAGATCGATGCGGGAGAACCACAATCCCGGGTCGACCTTGACACACCGCTGGGTGGTACTTCCAGCCATCGTGAGGGACTTCAAGTTCCCCCCGAACACTTTGCAGCTTCTTCCCCGATTCCACGGTTTGGCCACAGAGGAGCCTCACCTCCACCTGCAGGAGTTTGAGATGATATGCAGCACTGTCCACGATCGTCAGGTGGACCAGGATTCTATCAGGATGATTGCCTTCCCCTTTTCCTTAGCAGACAGAGCAGCCACCTGGCTGAAGCAATTGGGGAAGTTCGTTTACACCTGGGCGCAGCTCCGCACCGAGTACTTGAACAAGTACTATCCATTCGGACGGACCAATGCAGCGAGAGCCCTCATCATCAACTTCTCCATGCTCCCCAACGAGCAATTCCATGAGGCATGGGAGAGGTTTCGTGAGCTGACTGACCGATGCCCGCACCATGATATTTCGAAGCCCAACCTTGTGCAGAGCTTCTTCAGCGGGCTGACACCAGAGCTCTAGGGCTTGGTGAATGCTTCTTGTGGCGGGTCTTACGTCGCCAAGGATCACGACCAGGTCTGGGCCATCTACGAGGAGATGGACGAGAACTATATGGTGATGTCCCAGACCAGGTTGTACACTCAGGGCAGACCCCAACAGCCAGGACCCATGCAGTACCAGAGGATAGCACGGGTCGACGCCGGTCCTTCCAGTTCATCCGCAGTAGCAGCAACACAGGCAGAGTCATCCGCTGCGGGTATGGGTATCATCAGTGAGAAGTTGGATCGGATGCAGCTGATCGAGAAGAAGCAGTGCCAGGGCATAACTCAGATGGAGCAGATGGCACAGACTCTGAGTGACATGAAGACCTAGCTCATGTGTCTCCAGGAGGCACAAACGGCTTCACAGCCCCGTCTTCAGTCGCGAGGCGATACCGGTGGCAGCAGCAGCTCGTTCCAGCGCTCCAGCTCACACCAGCAGCCTAGACAGGTTCACCTTGTACAGGCGGAGCCGTACCACCAGCAGCATCCCTCCTACCAGTCACCACCATCTCCAGACATGCAGATGGTGGTATACCAGCCGGATCAGCCTCTGGCAGTACTCCCGCCAGCCCAGTACGATGCAGAGCCGTTGATGGATGTTAACGGGATTTGGTATGATCGTCCTCAGCCTGCGATCCGATGAGACCATCCCGGATTAAGGTGGGGGAATGGAGGTACCCAGCCCCAGCAGCAGCCATCTGGCCAGGGAGGCCAGTATAGCCAGCAGAGGGATCACCAGCAGCAGCAGCCCCCAGTTTACCATTCACAGCAGCAATCATCCTTCGTTCCTCGTCCCTATCAACAGGGATAGTCTTGGAGGCGAGAGCAGCCTCACCAGCCACACCAGCAGTAGCACCCTCGTACCTACCCCTCTCAGCAGCAGCAGCACCAGTTCTAGCAGCCTCATTAGTAGAGAGGCTACCCGTCGGGCACTCATGGTTCACCATACGAGAGTCCCGCCTTGGATGACATAGCCCGCCTCCTCACGGACCAGCAGGCTACTTTCAGACGGGAGATAGACGAGTTCCGCCAGGAGATGCGGGACATCGTGAGAGGGAAGGCCGCCATCCCTGCCCAGATAGAGCCGAATCCCAACAGCCTGAAGCGGAAATCTGAGCAGGTAGTTTGTAATGAGTATACCACTCCTAGTGATGCACTTGGTGATATGAATGGATATCTGTTTGATACTGATTTTGTCACACTTAGGAGCGGTAGGATGCCAGCAGGCGGCGCCTCGTCTGAGCTACATCATGAGGATGCACCTAGAGCGCCAAATGAGGAGGAGGAGAGCGGGACTGAGGCTACCAAGGATGTTGATCCCCCAGACGGTGCTGAGGCCGCCACTTCACCAGTTCGAGGAGGTGGTACTGACGCCACCCGAGTTGCCGAGCCAGAGCGCGGTACTGAGGCCACGAGTCTTCCAGCTGAGCCGGCCGATGGTGGTACTGAGGCCACCAGAGTTCATATAGAGAGATCTGTTATTTTTCCTTCACTTGATGTATCTCTGAATAGTTCTGTGAATAAAGAAAAGGGTTTATTTTCTTCTGGTCCCATTGTGGTGCATGATGTATGTGTGGATCCGATCGTCGAACCGCCTAGACCCTTTTCTAGTCCTTCATCTGAGAAGGACCATGTGATCCCCTTCCCTAGAGCCCTCCAGATGGGGAAGGGGAAGAAAAGAGAAAAAGATCCAAAAAAGAGAGAGCAGGAGGAGTTCAGCCAGAGCATGATTGACAGATTTCACATACAGCTGACCCTTCAGGAGGCTTTGCAGCACATCCCCCTTCTTCAGCGATCGTTGAGAGACAGGACTACAGTCAGAAGGAGGAGGAGGAACCACCATTCAGAGATTCATGTGCTGACGAAAGTCACGTGCTTCGCGATCCAGAACCGTCTGCCGACCAAGAGGCCAGATTCAGGAGCCCCATATGTCAGATGTCACATTAGAGAGCAGAGGTTCGACCGTACTCTATTGGATAGCGGATCGTCTATCAACCTCCTTTTGGCAGCCTTTCTCGACCGCTTCGAGTTGGGCACTCTTAGACAGAGCAGGACAGTCCTTCAGTTTGCTGATAGATCTGTCAAGAGGACGAAGGGTTGTTGCGAGACGTTGTCGTCACTATTCAGGGTTTGCAATTCCACGTGGACTTCGTAGTGTTGGACATGGAGATCCCTGATTCAGTGATCGATTCCCCCATCATTTTAGGTCGCTCGTTCTTGGCCACAGCCAAGGCAGTGACCGATCATGATAGCGGGAAGGTATACTTTCGCGTTGAGGGCGAGAGTGTACAAATAGAGACGGTCGAGGACAGCAGAGCCAGAGAGAGATCATGCTCAGAGACCACGTCAGATACAGAGCAGCTGACAGATGCAGGGCTAGACATCCACAAGGACTGTGACTTTGTGATCACAGATGACGAGGCAGTTTGGGCAGACCCAGCAGCACAGGCCATCCTCTCATTTTCAGACACCGCTGATGCAGAGATGACAGCAGAGGAGAGCTTAGAGAGCACATTCCTGGTTCAGGATACTACAGAGGCAGCAGAGCCGGTTCTCGACCGCGACACAGAGTTCAGTGATGGTGGTACTGATGCCACCTTGTTTGATGCAGATCCCTCGGAGTCAGAGTCTGAGTGGGCAGATTGTGATGACTACATGGCAGACCTGATTTCCACTGAGCCTACAGTTGAGGAGGAGGTATATGCCGAGCAGATCAGAGAGAGTTCAGTTGAGCAGCCTTCTCCAGATCCAGTTTGCGAGAGTACACTTTCAGTCTCCCGGACAGATTTGGCAGCTTACACGCATCCTTTCGAAGCCAGATTTGCCAGCACCCAGTTGTCCAGAGCTGAAGCCACTTCCTTCGTCGTTGAAGTACAGATTCCTTACGGGTGAGCATGAGATGTACCCAGTCATTATCTCAACCGATTTGACTGTAGAGCGGGAATCCCGTCTGATGGGGGTTCTTGAAAAGAACCGCAAGGCAATAGGATGGAGCGTAGAAGATCTCCATGGGATTAGTACGGCCCTGTGCTCCCACCATATCTATCTCGAGGATGAGGCGAAGCCGTCGCGTGAGTTCCAGCGGCGGCTGAACCCAAATCTGAGAGAGGTTGTCATGAAGGAAATTTCGAAATGGTGGAGCGCCGATTTTATCTATCCCATCTCCGACTCCAAGTAGGTCAGCCCTTTGCATGTGGTGCCCAAAAAGACGGGCATCACTACAATGATTAGCGAGTCTGGAGAGGAGATCGCTACACGAGTACCCACTTCTTGGCGGGTTTGTGTTGACTACAAGAGACTCAACCAGGCCACCAAGAAGGATCATTTCCCTCTGCCCTTTATTGATCAGATTATTGAGAGACTAGCAGGGAAGAGCCATTATTGTTTTCTGGATGGGTACTCGGGCTACAACCAGGTGGCCATCGCTCCTGAGGACCAGGAGAAGACCACCTTTACCTGTCCCTTCGGCACATACGCCTTCCGACGCATGCCATTTGGGCTATGCAACGCCCCTGCGACTTTTCAGAGATGCATGCTGTCAATCTTTTCGGACATGGTAGGGGAGTGCTTAGAGGTCTTCATGGATGATTTCTCGGTTTACGGCGACGGATTCGACTCCTGTCTTGACTTCCTAGACCGAGTACTCCAGCGATGTATTGAGGTCCGCTTGGTTCTTTCTTGGGAGAAGAGTCACTTTATGGTGACTCAAGGGACGGTGCGTGGGCTCATCATCTCCAACAGGGGCATGGAGGTTGATCCGGCCAAGGTTGATGTCATTAGAAAACTCACACCACCGTCCAATTTGCGGCAGTTACGGTCTTTCCTGGGGCACGTCGGTTTCTATCGGCAGTTTATCCGTGATTTCAGTAGAGTTGCCCGACCGTTGACTGACTTGCTGATGAAAGACACCGAGTTCCTTGTCGATGACAAGTGTCTTTCGTCCTTTGATACTCTCAAGCAGTGTATTGTTGAGGCTCCTGTCCTCCAGCCACCAGATTGGTCTCTCACATTCGAGATCATGACGGATGCCTCTGATTTTGCCGTGGGGGCTGTGATGGGACAGAGGAGGGATGGAGTTCCATTTGCTATCCACTATGCTAGCCGCACCTTGGATTCCGCCCAGCGGAATTATACAGTCACAGAGAAGGAGATGCTAGCAGTAGTGTTCGCCCTAGATAAGTTAAAATCGTACATCATTGGATCTAGAGTGACTTTGTATACTAATCATACCGCCATCCGATACCTCATGGCAAAGAAGGATGCCAAGGCCAGACTGACTAGATGGATCCTTCTACTCCAGGAGATCGACATTGAGATTAAGGATAAGCTTGGAGTCAAGAATGTGGTGGCGGATCATCTCTCCCGTTTAGAGCAGCCTGAGGAGCCTGAGCAGATTGATCCCATTTGTGAGACCTTCCCAGATGAGGCGATCCTTGCTATCGCCTCACTCCCGTGGTATGCCGATATTGTGAACTTTCTCGTTGCTAAGAAAGTCCCACAAGGTTGGCCCAGATAGAGGCTTGAGACCTTCCTCGCGAAGGCCAAGTCTTACCACTGGGAGGATCCCATCCTTAACCACGAAGGAGGGGATAGTGTCTGACGTAGGTGCATCCCTCAGGATGAGCACCATAGCGTCCTCACTTACTGCCACAAGCTTGAGGCAGGAGGACATCACTCTGGGAGAAGAACGGCACAGAAAGTGCTCCAATCTGGCTTGTGGTGGCCTACCCTCTTCAAGGACTCTGATGAGTTTGTGAAGAGGTGTACTGACTGTCAGAGGATGGGAACTTGTGGACAGCGTGATATGATGCCGATGCAGCCCATTCACTTCTGTGAGGTTTTTGACGCATGGGGCATCGATTTCATGGGTCCATTCCCTAAGAGTCAGGGATTTGAGTACATTCTGTTGTCTTTGACTATGTTAGTCGTTGGGTTGACGCTATCCCCGCCCGAGCCGCTGATGCGAGGACTGTTTGTAGATTTTTGAGGAAGCACATCATCACGCGGTTCGGGGTACCTCAAGTATTGATTTCATATGGGGGGTCTCATTTCATCAACGACTAGGTAAAGGCACTTGCTAGTGAGTTTGGCATAGACCATCGAGTTGCCACTCCATACCATCCACAGACGAATGGTCTAGCCGAGGTCTCGAACAGGGAGATCAAGACTATTTTGCAGAAAGTCGTCCACCCAGACCGAAAGGATTGGTCACAACTTTTGGACTCGGTCTTGTAGGCATACAAGACGTCTTTCAAGACACCATTGGGCACATCTCCTTTTCGCCTAGTTTATGGCAAGCCATGCCATTTACCTGTTGAGTTGAGGCACAAGTCACTTTGGGCAGTCACGGATATTCTTTTAGATCCAGATAGTGTAGGAGACCAGAGGAGGGCAGAGTTAGCAGCCTTGGAGGAGCTTAGAGATACAGCCTTCTCAAACAACCTACAGTATAAGGAGAGAGTGAAAGAGTGGCATGATTCTCATATCAGCCACAAACATTTTGAGCCTGGACAGAGAGTATGGTGTTTGATGCGAGGCTTTGTCTACTTCCAGGGAAGCTACAGAGCAAATGGAAGGGGCCTTATTGTGTGAGAAAGGTACACGGCAATGGTAGCATTGATATATCCGAGTTGTCTTCTGAGAGTACCTTTCGAGTGAACGGCCAGCAGCTCAAGCCATTTCTAGATCATGAGCCGCGGGTCGTTGATGTTGCCCCTATTCACTTTGCGTGAGATGTGGTCTCTTGACTTACATCTATTGCATCTCACGCCTGATTATCATTGTTTTTCCGACTTGTATAGATCCAGTTGTCCATATCATTCTATTCATTAGTCCCATATCCCTTTTCTCATCTTATGATTATGCTATACTTAGGGTGTACTTTACCCTAAGTATAGGGGGGATGTAGGACCTGTGGGTATTCTTTTTATTCTTTCTGCCCTTGTTTTGCTGCCTATACTTAGGGATATTTTACCCTAAGTATAAGGGGGGGGTGGGGGCAGACTCTGTACATTCTTCACTCGGATTTCCCTTCATGTACAGCTTGCTATACTTAGGATTAGTTAATCCTAAGTATAGGGGGAAACCACCGAGTTCTCCTCATTCTATTCATTCATTCATTTCTGTGCCTATCCATTCCTTTTCACTTCCCTTTTACTAAGCACGAGTTATGTCTTCCTCATCTCTCTTGATCGCTCTGAGGACATCGTTCGAGCTAAGTATAGGGGGGGGTGTATATATTTCATATATACTTTAGCCATAACTCGTACTTTGTGTGAGAGTGTTAATAAATAAAATGGCTAACAACCTTAAAAATCACAAAAATTAAAAAATTTTCCTGTAAATCATCATTCTTTAATTGCACATGCATAGCTAGTGTACAAAATTATTTTTGTAAAAATGTTTTCAAAAAGTTTTTGTGTAAAATTTGTGTAAATATTTTCTTATCAAAATTATGTATATAGTACAAAATTTTTCCAAAATGTTTTGAAAATCAAAAGTTTGCAAAAATCTTGTGTAAATGTTTGTAAATACTTTTGCAAAACTTGCACTTCATGCATCCATCCATTCATGATTTCAAAACATTTTTCAAAAATTTTGCACGATTGTAAATATTTGTAAATCGCATCTTTGTGTATATATGTATATAGTTTTTCCTGGATGATAGTTGACATTTAAACTAAGCCTGGAATTAAATTGGGAAATGGAGCTTGATTAAGATCTTAATTCACCTAATTCTAAGAGGAACCTTATAGGGCTTAGGGTTAAGGCTTTTCAGGTCCATAAGGACTTAATTCTTTGAGTCCACTAGGCTATGAGCATATGTCATCTTGATGAGCCTAAGTAGAGCACTTAACAACACACGCATGACTCCTAGAGACAATGGCTTGACTTGCACCAAGCACCTTACACATAGCTCTCCACGGATGAGGTGGTGAGGAGGCAGTTTCCTTTGGCTTGGGGTAGCATATGAGGGTAGTACTTCTAGGCGGAACCTCTCTTCTTCTTCTAGTGAAGGAAGTGCGTCTCAACTTGGTCTAGTGGTGATGAAGGCTAAAGACAGAAGCCGTGGGTTGCAATAAAGCTTCAAAAGAGGGATAGTCTACTGGCTCAATAGGAAAATTTCTTGTATATATGCTGCACCATGTAGATATGTTGTACAGAGGCACTTGAAAAAAAATGCAAAATGCAAAAAGAACTCCAAAAAAAATGGTGGGTCGGATTGAAAATTTAATAACCCCACCGGAGTGTATATAGTCAAATAAAGCAAAAGCTTATGGTATCCATGTTACATCTCATGAAGCTTGCAGCGAGAGACATAACTACACTGGCTAAGCTTCCAAAAGTCTATACTTCTTCCCCCTCTTCTTGAGCCGGTTGCACTTGATCTTAGAAGGGAATACCCCGCTTCTCGAGGAAGGAGTTGCTAGACCGAGGCATTAGAGTTAACAGGTTGAGGGAGGTTGTTTCTTTGTTACTTCTGAGGTGGGGAGCTACATATCACTTACACTGCATGGAAAGATTCATGGTCATTAGAGTTTGTGTATGTAGACTTGTTCTGATCTGGTTTATTGAGGAGTATTGTCCATAGATTGGTGGAACTTAGAGGCTGTTGAGTTTTAAGCTTAAGTCTAAATAAGGTTCCGACACATTAATAATCCTAAGATCTGATCGAGCTCCATAATTCAATTTAATGAAGGAAAGTTTAATATTCAACATTGATCCATGTACATTCCCCTCTTTTTCTTTTTCTGTCTTTCTTTCTTTTTCACTTCTTTTTCAAATAAGTGTTTGCTAAGGGACTAGCAAAAGTTAAGTATAGGGGGGTGATGAATACCCATTAATCACTCTTTATTCTTATATTTTAGCTACAAAAACCTTTGCAAATGCATGTATATTCATGTAAATACAAATAATTATCAAAAGCATGCATTGTATAAAGTTTAATAATTAGAATGTTTTTGTGCAAAAATAAAAGAATAAAGAGTAAAAAGAAAAAGAGGGAAATATTTAGAATAAATATTGAGCAACCTAACCTAAGGGAGGGCTCAGAATGGGCCTGAACGCATAAAAACCAAAGTAGAGGGAGATACGGGCTCATGTGTGTAAATATTTATGTAAATAAAATAAAAGTAATTTTCCTCACAAAAATAGACTCAAATTGGCTTGTAAATATTTGTATATATTTATGAAGATAAAAACAAGATAAAAATAGAAAAATTAAAAAGAAAACAAAAACATCACTCTTGTATATAGTCATCATGTATATAAAACATCCATCTTTTATTTATTTAGCCTTATAAATAAATAAAATTAATTTCCAAAAATGTTTTAAATATTCTATATGATATGGTGTAAATAAATAATATAAAAACAATTAAAACAAAAACAAAATAAAAATAACAAAAATTAAAAATCCAAAAATACTTTGTAAATATACCATGTATATACATGTACATATATATATTTATTTCACCTATGAATATAAACAATAAAAAAAATAAAAATATCTTTTTATTGCTAATAATAAACTATAAATAAATAAAATATAAAATGGGATTAAAATTTTATAAAAATAACAAATTAAAAATCAAATTAAAAATCCTATATATTGTATATATACCTATATATAACCTTATTATGTACATACCTTATCTTTACTTTGAAAAATTAATTAAAAATCACTAAACAATAGAAAAAAATAAAACAAAAATATTTCATGTTTTGACTTTTTAATAATTCGGCCATTTGGTATTTTTAATTTAATTTTCAAATCTTGTCCACGTGGCCTTCACCCATTGGCCATGGGGATTGTTGACCGCCCGGTCAACTGCCCCCCCAGGACCACTTTCCACGGGTTAGGTGCCCGACCCGAATTTCTCCCTAATCTCGCACCTAAACCCGATACCCTATCACCTAAACCCCAGGTCTGAATCGTTCATGGTATATCCGAGACCCTCGCCGGAGCCTCCACCTCGAGATCCGCACTGAAGAATACCCTACCCAACCTCTTCTAGCCGGACCTGCACACATATTTAGCTCCAGCTCCGCCTCCTCTATTCGCATCTTTGGCTCATTAGCTCATCTACCCGTGACCTCCACTGTGTTGGCAAGAGTGACAGCTTGCTCCAGCAAGTGTCGCAGCAAGGAAAGGGGCAGTGGCCCATCGATCCGGCGAGTATCACCGCCATGCTCCGCCCTGAGCTGGAGCTCGAGCCTCGGACGTCGGTGCTCCATGAGGCAAAGACCCAGAGCTGCGCAAGCTCGACCATAGCCCATTCCTTCACCCAGGTAGACCTGTACCCCTTTCTTTTTCGCTAATTTCAGATTTCCCCCTTTTCGCTCCACCGCTGTTCCCCGCCGATTCCGATCACGTCCGACCTCCGTTCGACCATCAGGCTTTGCCATAGCCTCCGCCTTCCTCCCGCGCACCTTCTCCATACCTCCATTCAACCCAGCTCGCACAGGACCTGGTGCTCGAGCACCTCCGTCTGCACCTTCGCCGGAGCTCGCCCATATCGACCCTCCGACCATCTTCACCCCGCCTAACCGGGTCGAGGTAGTTTGCCCTCGACCCGTGAGTCTTCTGGTCTATATTGCAGGTGCATCCAAGCCCATCTGAGGGCTTGGACCATTCGGTCCAGGAGCTCTACCTCCGCCGACCTCGCCGGAGCTCCCCAGAGCTCGGCTGGGTCATCGGAGGCCACCAGCAGCTGCGGAGCATCACGCCGGAGCTTCTCCGATCTTCAGAAGCAGTAGAGGAGTCTCGGAGCGAGCGTACTGGGCCGCGAAGTTCGCCGGCCACCTGTTCTTCGAGGATCCCCATCGATCGTCCGATCAGCCTCCAGCTCCAGTTTTCATCTAGGTCGTCCGTTTCAGGAGCAGCAGCAACCGTAAGATAAGTGGAGGACTGATCCCAGCCGTCGGTTCAGAGAGGCGTAGCAACTACGCACCACCACCGCAGGATCTTCCACGTGGCTACGCCGTCACCGTTCGATCATCGCGAGGAGCTGAGCCTTGGAGAGCCACCCGCATCTGGACCGTTCATCTGCTACGTGGCGTCCATCCAGCACCCCGCATTAATAAAGGGTAATTTACCCTTAGGCCCTCTCGTTTCTTCTATTTCGCATTTAGTTTTGTAAATATTTAGTGTAGTTGTTTAGCTTTTGGGATATTTGCATAGAGGACCCGGCTCTTTATTTTCTTTGCATATATGCCCCTGTGTGTTATGTAGCACGTGCTTCGACACGTGGTTTTCTGGGCTTTTTGCATTTTATACCTTGTAGTTCTTGATGTTATGGATTGAATGAATACTTTTTGGATATTGCATTTATACCCCTGTGCGTGATTTATTAGTGCATGTGCGTATATTCGTGGGTTATTTGCAGACTACCCCCTGGACTTTTGGTACCTGTTACCAAATAGTCCTCGGAAGTAGTTTTTATTACATTTGGGGTCCCTGAGTGCCTCAGGCACGAGCCAAGCGCATGTTTACCTGGGAATTTTGCACCAGACCCCTCAGGACTTCGGGTATTTGCGTTTTGGTCCCTGTGTACTGTGCCCTTGTGTGTGATTTTAATAAAATAGCAAATCAACTCCAAATTTGATGAAAATTGGATATATGGCTCCTGCCATGATGTAAAATTTTCTATAAATTTTGGAGACATTCTAGACACTGTTTGATATTTTTAAAAATTCAAAAACACGTATTTTCTTCACTGTCTGATTTGAAAAATCACAAAGAAATATTAAAATTCATCTAAAAATTACAAAAAATTACTTACAGTTTGTCTTTGCTTGCTTGATTTTCTAGCCATGTTTTGCTATTTTTCCTTATCTAAAACACCTAAAAATTGAAAAATACTTAAAATCTTATAAAAATTCAAATAAATAAATTCAAAACCCAAAAATAATAAATTAGGTGCCCAAGTTTTCCTTGTTTTCATATCTATACAGGAAAAATACCTCCAGGCTAATTTGGGCTTCTAGATATTGTATCTAGGTCCCTTTAGCTCGGCTGGAGAGTATCTACCGTTTCAGTCCTTGTTTTATTTTTGGAAAATTAAATAAACATCAGAAAAATCTCAAAATTTCACTAAAAACAGTAAAAAATATAAAACACACAAAAAATTTTTTATTAGAATTTTTGGTTGATTTTCAGTGCATTAAATAAATTGTTGAAGTGTGTTGTTTAATTGCTTATCTTATTCTCTTAATTAATTAAAAATCCAAAAAAAATATAAAAAGATTTAAAAACCACCAAAAACACTTTTGTATTTCTTTTCCTTCGATTTTTGACTACTTCGTAGGCCGCAAGGCCATTACGTGCTCCCTAGTCGCTATACCAGGTTAAAATAATGGCAAGACCGTTATTGATTTTTGATTTGATTTTATCTTTGATTGGTGGTCTATTTTTCTTGATTGACCGCATCTGGTGACTTGGGTCGCAACGACCATTGTAGATACCTTTACCTGAGTCGCCTTGTTTTTGTGGTTCATCATACACCAAAATGATTTTCCAAGATTGAAGGCAAGTGCTTACAACTGCGACCATAAACCGAAGAGTAATGTACCTGTGCTTTGGGCAAAAGTATATAGATTTGGGTTCTAACCTTATTAAAATGTCCTCACCCACTCTGTCTAAAGGTAAGTACCTACAACCAATGAGGGGGGTTCATCTCCCCAAAACAATGAATGCTAGTCCTTACATTTTATTTTTGGGTCAAGTTATTTTAGAAGTCCCACTTTTTGTTTATTGTCACCTTTTTAGGGTATTTTCGAATGAACCACTAACAAAATTTTAAAATCAATTTTTATACTATATGAGAAAATAGAGGAAATCCGAAAAACTAATGCACAATGAAATCAATGATGCATGCAAAATATAGAAAATGTGTACTCGGTTGCCCGCACTCTACAAGTAATATGATGTGCACAAAAATAAAGACAAAAATGAAAACTAACCTAAGTGATTCTCAAAAGCCATCCTTGTAGTATCTTCTGTTATTAGGCAAGAACAAATTATTTTCTAAGTCCTACTGCTTTCTACTCTATAGATTTAGAAATGTCTATTAGGGATGTGGACCTAATTATTTACCTTGATCAAGAAAAAATAGTAGAAACTAATACCAAGGGCTCAAGTATACAAAATCGTGAGAAATCAAAAGAAAGATAAAGTGGAGAAAAAAAACTCCGGTAGGTCCCCCAAGTGCATTGGCACTTGATGAAACGGCCCCCGCAACCAAAAGGTTTAAAATATACTAGAAAATAGAAAAAAGGGAAAATGCTAAAAATTATTACAAATTAATTACAACAATATAATGAAAATAAAAGACTAAAAGAAGTCAAAAAATATATGTGGAATGCTCTAATGTGTGCCAAGTCTTCTATTCCTCCTCCCATGCTCTCCTACTACTCGATGAAGAAACAAGCCACTCCGTTTTGCTCGTGTACACTTGCACTATAAGAATGATGCCCTTGCTCATCAAGCCCTCGCAACAAAAAAAGAAACAAAAAATGTTTCAGATACCAATTACGAAAAAATAGAGCAAGTAAAAGAAAACATAAAATATTTGAAATAAAAGACAAAGGAAAAGAAATAAGAGAAAACATAGTATATGCACAACAAAGAGTAGAAGGAAAGAAAGTGGACCTAACTACCCTCGCTGTGACACCCCGAAAATGGTGCCATTTTGATGTTTAGAGATTAACTAAGGGTTAATTATTAATTATTAATGAGAGAAAATGTTCCACCGTAATCGAAAATAAATCCGAAAAAAACCAAATAATTTTATCCAAATAAAGTAAATAAAATGGAATTTCTATTTAATAACCCAGTATAGCTCCTAGGGTCGAACACAAGGACTCGCTGAGAAAAAAGAGGGATATTAATTTTCAAGAAAAATAATAAAAGGAATTCTTATTTTATATTTTTATTATTTTTAAGTATTAGTATATATATACGGTTTTTATGTTTCTTGATTTAGAATTTTTTGTCATTTTAAATTTTACATTTTTTACATATTTTTATTTCAAACAAAGCAAATAAAAGAAAGTGGAATAAATGACATATAATCAATATTTTTGGATTTTTAAATGAGAGTAAAAATGTCAATAAAAATCAAATAAAAATATTTTTGCCTTTTTGATATTTCATACCATTGATAAGATTTTCAAAGATTTTTAGAATTTTATACCTTTTAAATCAATTAATGATAGGAAATTAGCAAAATAAAAAATTAATGAAATGTTTTTGTTTTTTAAAATAGAAAATAAAGAAGACAAGTCTGGAAAGTATTTTTATTAATTTTTTTATATTTCTTTTAAATAGTACTAGAAATAGTTTTTTTATTTTTTTAATGATTTTATATGATTATTTTAAGTTTTCTATAATTCGCAAAGTTTTTTATTTTTATGAATATTTTTTAAAACAAAATTTGTAAATTAATTAAAATAGATAAAATCAAACATATATAATTTTTTGAGAATTTTGCAAGCTATTTTTAAAGTTTTATGATTTTTGTAAACCACACTGAGAATTTTTAAAGAGTTTTTGAATTATTAAAAATATTAAAAAAATTTTTGCAAAACCAAATTATTGAAATTAACGCACTCAACAAGCAAGAGTTTTCTTTATTTTTTGTGATTTTTAGAGACAATTTAGCAATAGAAAAGGGAATCAGGAAATAAAATATGCAATTGAGGTACTAAGTTGCAATTATTTCTTGTTTATGACTAAAGTATAATATAAAAATAAAATCCAAGATTAAAACTACAAAAAGCCCATTAATACATGTGGTAAATCAAGTGTCCAGAATCACATGTATATATATATATATATACACACACACACACACATTTGCTATAAAACTTTTCCACTTTTATTAACAGATGAAAGCTTGAGGGTGAATGTTGCAATATCGCTAAACTAACACACGAGCGCACACATGACTATAAAACAATAGGCCTAAACTATAATTTAGGAAACTTGCCTAGGAAAACATGCTGCTGACATGGAGGGTCTGAGGTAACGTCTGGCTCGGATCTCTTCTCTTTGATCAGATCAGACAACTGAGTATCAATGACGATGATCAGATCTAGAACATGTCTCTTCTGATTGGACGTATCTGGATATATATATGAAAGTACATGGAATAAGGACCGCTCCAAGAGTTTGGATAGAAATATCTCAATGGATTTCATTCAAATCTCATATTTGATGGGTTCACTCAATTCCTAAGACAAATCTATGTCGGCGAGTGATGATCAATCTTTACTAAACTCGCTAGTGAGAGATCTGGAGTTTGTTCTTTTGCTCATGCTGCCACACATCTCCCAAGTCCTTATCACGATGAAATATGATGCTCCAGGTGACTTGCAATTTAGTTTGACATTTCTCGAAGATTTGACTGCCTCAACCAATAGTTATTAGGTAAAAAGGATACAAAATTGGATGCGAATGGGTCAAGTTTGTTAGAGGTGGTGGAGGTGAACCTAAATGCATCAAATCCAGATAGATTTTATGGGATCATATCATAAAAGGGGAAACCCATAATCAGAGGTGATGAGCAGAGTGGATCGTGGATGAAATCGAGGAAAATGAGCTCTGATCCATGTTATCAGATCCAAAAATTGATGCTCTGATACCATATCTAAATTGGTGAAAATGTAAAGGAATCCAATGATCTAAGCTTATTGGGTGATGCTAATGTTTCGGTGGTGTAACAACAATGAAGTTGGTGTGGTCTTCACTTCAATCCGATGGGAAAAAGCTAGAGAGGCTTGATCACGATGGAGAATTCTGGCCAACGATCAGATCTTGCCAGAGATGTGTCAAATCACGTTCCTGGTCGATGGGTTTAGCTCATTTCACAAGCACGAATCCTTTGGTGGTAGAAATAGATGTTGAAGACAGATCAAAACAAGAGAGGGGGTATAAATAGGGGTGAAGATGATCGAGATGGATCAGAAGAGAACGCACTACCCGATGAGGTATCAGACAAAAATACGAATGGTCATGGATCTTGACTCCTTATTTTCCAATCGGAGAGTGAAATCAGAGGGGGAGGTGGTTTGATATGGTCTAGAAATTATGGAGATGGGTGCGGGCCGGTCATGTAACAACGGGTCAATATGGGGAGCGGTGAGTTGATCAGTTTGTTCAACAATACTAATTTGGTGGATCTGAGCTGGATGGTTGAGGTGAACTAGAATAAGGATTTGGGGAACTTGAGGACTATTAAGACAAAGATCCTAATCTTAATTAAGGCTCTGACAAAATGCTTATTCTAAGGCCCAATCATGCTTTGTCCTTTTTATGTTCTCATGACTTAGTTTAGGAAAACAAAGTCATTCTAACTTACTTTATTTTTCCTTATTTTTCAAATAAGTTTTTGTTAAGGGGCTAACAAAGTTTAAGTATAGGGGGTTGATGAATACACGATTCATTAACATTTCTGTCACATTTTATCTTAAAGTCCTTAATAAATACATGTAAATATGCATTAATCATCACTTTTTATCAAAAGCTCGTTCTTAAATAAAAAACATTTTTTTGTATTAATAAGACAAAAAATAAGAAAAATAACAATAAAGAAAAGAAAACAAGGTAGACTGTAAATATGTATATATTATAAATATGACTTAGAATATATAAATAAAGTTGTAATATATATTTATATAGCCTAACCTTTGAGACCAACTCAGCATGGCTTGGTCGATAGACAATAAAGTAGGGGGAGATTCGGAAGAAAATACAAAAATAACTATGCAGAAATACACTAATTCCATTTATTATATATATAATCTACACCAAATTTTAATTAATTCATATGTACATATTTAACTAATTTCTTCACCATTGTGTTTTTAAAAATGTATATAAAAAATAAAAGTAATAAAAATTCTAATTTAAAAATATGCTATGATATATGAGTTATAAATGGTCCATTTTCCAACTTCCAAACCATATAACTTGGTCATGTGAACTCCAATTTCACTCCTGTCATGTTAATGTTCAAGTTAAAATTAAAATAGAAAATGATTTTAAATTAATAAATAACATTTATAAATTAATAAAAATATTTTTAGTGATATTTCATGAGTTAAATAAATTAATTTATTAGGTTAAATTAAATAAATATTGATATTTACAAGTACAATTAACCTCTGTACAATACACCTCTATTTTTAGTATTAATTTTAAAAAATATACATATACTATATTTTTTTTATTTACAAAATAATTTATGTATTTGAAATATTTTTTTTATAAAAAATTAATTTATTTTTACAAATAAATATGGTTTTTTTAGAATCGGTACATTATACATATATAGTAAATACATTATTTTATTATTTTATTATTTTATTATTTTTGATTTTATTGTATTTATTTAAATTTTAAATAAATGAATATATACCAAAAATTTAAAAATATAGCATGTTCATAAGTATAAAAGAAAATAAATAAAGAAAAATATATACAAGTAGACTAGTATACAAATAAGGTCCCAAAACCTACTTTTGGTGTATTAACTGTAGTTTCAGTGAAACCATTTTTATTTGATAGATAATTTTATAAAACCAACTTTAAATGTGAGTACACCAAATTCAAAGTTCACAAGGGTGAGTTATGTGGTTCAGAAGTTAGGCTTTATGGTTTTTTGAATTTGCGATTTATTGGTATTTATTCATAATTATTTTAATGTATTATATATATATATTTATTTGTATAAATAATTTGTAAAAATAATTAAGTTAATTGGAGATAGTAACAATTAAATAGAAAATAAAGATATTTTACATACGTATAATACATATATATAAAGGGGCTGAAAGGCCAAAACTCACACAATTAATTCCATGATTTTTGGTATTTTAATAAATAGTAATAGTTACAAAGCAAAGTTTAAAAGTGAGTTTGGTTAATTTTGAGTTTTCTATAAATAGTTATGAACCTTGGAATTTTGCTTTTGTGGCTTTTTAGATTCATTATAATTATTTATTTATAAATTAGTTTTTTTCTAATATATTTAAAACAAATAAATATTTTTAAGATCAACTTTCAAGAAGAAAGTATTTTATTGGAGTTGTTTAATTTATTAACAAAATAGGTGAACATATATACAATGTGCAAAATGATGAATATATACAGTGTGACATTGGTTTTCTGGAATTATTTTAAGTAATGGACCCTATATCCTCCTACTTTATTCATTGTCGACCATCACAATGCTTGGCCTGGTCTTAGGGTTCATGTCAGTATGTATTTTTTTCATATATACATCCATCTCTTTCTTCATTTTCTTTTCTTCTTTATTCTGTTATTTTGGTGGAAATAATTGATAAATACACAATATTAACAAATCATTGAAGAATGATAGATAATATGAATTATTATTATTTACAGGTGTTTGCCAAGGATTTTAAGCTAAAATAAAAGGATAAAGATTTAGAATCATGGACCAATCACGTGTATATTTTAAGTAAACCCAAACACTAGTTTGAGAAGATTGATAATTAAAGTTGATTTTCTGTCTTTTACATCTCATATGAATATCTACTCTCCTTTGAACTAACTGTTGAACTAAGATGTGGTCTATTGATTTACAAGCTCAATCAATAATTGTTGTGATCATCAATCTCTAATTCAAAATACAATTAACCCATGAATATGTGATGAACCAATCAATTCGAATGTCAGTTAAAATTTATTATAACTATACGAAATATATGTATAGGGAAAATAGGTAAAGTGCCGAACACTGAGAGAAAGTGATTGTTAGGTAATTATTTTTAATTATTTCTACTAATTAATAATAATTTTTGTATTTTTCTTATTTGATGCAGGTTTTTAATTATATTTATTTTTTTATGTATTTCTAATTGTTTTTATATTTTTCAAATTTATATTTTCTTTTATTATTGTAATTTTTTATTTGTAAAAATAAGATATATATTAATATATAATAATATAGTGATTATAATATATATAAGTAACATATAGTATACATAGATAATATTGTTACGGTGAATCCATGATCCAACATCTTTATTCTTTTATTTTAGTTAAAATACTTTTCAAAACACCGACAAATAATAATTCACATTATTTCTCATTCATTGCTGGTTTGTTAATATTGCATTTTAATAAAGTATTTACATTAAAATAAAATAATAAATAAGAAAATAAAATGTAACAAAAACACTAGATTGTATATATGAAATAAATATAGGCTGACTATGACCTCGAGATTAGGTCAAGGCTTGACCTGATTGATAAGGAATAAAGTAGGGAGAAATAAAGTGTTAATCAAGAAAATCAATAAAAGTAATTATCCACTTCGTATATTCATCATTATTTTGTTTATATTTCTTATTCTATTTTATTTGTATGCTAAATCACCTTAATAAAAATATTTTTTTCTTATGTCTTGTATCTAAAAATAAGTTGTAAATACTAAAAATAATTAGAAGAAGAATCATTGTGCATAATTAAAATAACAACAATTTGAAAAAGCCAAAAGCTCAAATTGCCAGATTCTTAAAAAGCAAACTCGTTTTTACTATGCTCAACATTAAATAAGCCTTAAAATGAAAATGATTTCATTCAAATTGGAGTTGAGATGTGAAAAATGGCTTTTTGGAGTGTATTGTTTACTATGACTATAATGTACATTGAGTGATTATATTACTTAAATATTTTGATGCATAATTTACACATATTGTATTTTTAAATACTTGTATATAGTGTATTTTATCCATATACAATGGAAATAAAAATTACAAAAATAAACAGAAACAAGAATAAAATATGATTTATATTGTATATGTGCAACACATATATTATTTATTTAAGAAAATAAATGATTTCAAAAAATAAAACAATAATATGTTTAATGTCCTTGAAAATGCTTTAAATTAATAATTTATTATATTATGTAACTATATGTAAAAATAAGTAAATAAAATTATAAGTGTTGCATATATAAGTACAAAAAATTGAATAAAGCTTATTATTTATTTTTATCTATTTATTTTATTTATTAAAAATCACCATAATAAGTTTCATTATTTTTCCTATTTTATCCTTTTCCCTTTTGTGCTCTAGCAGATCCTCTTCTCCTATTGGGCAGAGCTGGGTTTGTTGACCTGGGTCAACTGCTCAACCTTCTAGGTCCGCCTAAATAAGTAGTTGATTAGTTACTGTTTATTTCATTTTCTAGCGTGATCGATCAACCTATCGTCATGAGTCATTCTATGAAATTGTCACATGAATAATGGTTAAGCTTGCTTGAATAAATTTTTCTTCATTTAAACCATAGTGGACATGCCATCCCAAATTCAACACCCACTAGACTTCAGCTCTATAAATACCCCTATTCATCCTTCCGCCATGTTTGATCCATCTTTGACATCCTTTTTTACCATATGGAGCTTAGGGTTCATGATAGGATCTCTAACCTTTTCTCAAGAATGAGAAGTAAGGCTTAGAGGGAATCATTAAAAAAATGTTATTGTTTCATGATTCCTTTTTGGTCACATTGATACTTCTTTTCATTAAATAAAATCTAAAACCCATTAAGTCAATATCCTGGTCATAAAAAAGGCACTATTGCTGGGGCGGCACGACGAGGGTAACTAGGTTCTCTTTCTTTTGCATGTTATTCTTGGTTGTATATACTCTATTTTCTTTTATTTCTTCACTTGTCTCTTTTATTTTAGTCATTTTCTATTTTCTTTCATTTACTCTATTTTTCATTGATAGTATCTGACACATTTTATGTTTCCTTTTTGTTGCATGGTACTGATGAGCGAAGGAAACATTATTACGAGCGTTGTCGCATCTGAGTGAACTAGAGGCGACTCGTTTCTTCATTGAGAGACATGAGTGCATGGGAGGAGGAGAAAAATACTTGGAAGAGACTTTGGAGCATCACACAATTTTTGTTTTTTTAGTCTTTTATTTTCATTTTATTTTTGTAAATAATTTGTAATAATCTTTGGAACATGCTTTTTTTCTATTTTCTAGGACATTTCATACCTTTGTGTGTGCGGGGTCTGTTTCATCAAGTGTCGTTGCACTTGGGGGACCTCATCCGAGTTTTGTTTTTTACCATATTTAATTTTATTTGTTTTCTCACAATTTAGTGTGATTGAGCTCACTTAGTATTATGTTCTATTTTCTTTCTTAATCTTGGTAAATAATTAGGTCCAAAGCCCTAATAAGAAATTATGTTCCTTTAGAGTAGATCGTAGCTTGGACTTAGTCAAATAAATCAGTTCTTTCTTGTTAATAGATGCTACCACTAAGGTTGTTGTCGTGCATCATTTAGGTTAGTTTTTATTTCTTTCTTTATTTTATGCACATATCATATTGCATGTAGAGCTCGAATGACAATGTATGCATTTTCTATCTCTTCCATGCATCATTAATTTTATCGTACATCATCTTTTTTGATCTGCATCCTTGTTTTCTCATTTAGGATAAAAAGGAATTGGAAAAATCATTAGGTGATTTATTTAAAAATACCCAAAAACATTACAACCAAATAAATAAGGACTTCCAAAATAATTTGTCCCTAAAACTAAATGTAAAGATCCATTCATTGTTTTGGGGAGGGGAACCCCTCATTGTTTGCAGGTATTTATCTAGAGACAGAGTAGGTGAGGATGTTGCCATAAGGACAGAATGGGTGAGGATGTTGCCATAAGGATATAGCCTAAATCCCTAGACTTTTGCCTTCAACACATGTACATCACTTTTCGATGTGTAGTTGCAGTTGTAAGCACTTTCCTTCAACCATAGAAAATTGTTTTGGTGTGCTCCGCCACTTATCTCCCTTTGGGACTAATATAACCTGACAACCTAGGAAAATAGTACCACTTTTTGGTGAGGTTTGAGGATGTACGGTAGGTAGTAGGACGACATCACCTTGTGTGTTTGGTTCACTAAAATTAAATTAAAAAGATAAAAGATCAAACTCTTAAGGTCCTTACACTATGTTCAGTTGGTGAATCGGGGCTTGTATTGTGTTTGTTTTGTGGTTAGTCCAGATATCATCTTATCTTTCATCTATTTCTTTCTCTTTCTCTTCTTTCTTCGTCCATGATCACGATGAGGTGAGGGAGATCTCTTAGGCCGACTCTTATGGAACCTCTTTCAATGATCCTCCCCATTTATCTAGGTCGCTTCAAGAGTGCTTAAACCCTCTCTTTGAACATGAGTTTCCATCTTTTCCTTCTCTTCTTGACCCTTATTATTATAATCCATCACTTGGATCGGTTTGAGAGAACCCTATCTTTGAGCACCAGATTATTTATAATAACAGTTATTTATAGACCTACTAGTGCCTGATTAAGACATTCCATTATTTTCAGAGGTAGAAATGCACTCCAATAGCTGCAGTTCACTTCTATTTTGATTGACTAGGCAGCGATTAACTACGGATTATTTGCATCCCTCGAGTCAATGCAAAACTAGATGATGGACCAAAGGAGGCTGATGAATGGGGTTAGAGATGATATTACATAGTTAAGGAAGAGGAGGGTATATGACAGAGCTGATTATATTCCCAATGATGTTGATGGAGTTGATAGAGAGAAACCTGAGGGTCATGAAGTTGATATTCCACGGGTTGGAGCAGCTGAGATTCCACCTAGACATGCTCCTACGATGAAGGAGTTGTACAACCCTAGTGTAATTGCTACACATCGATGGATCCATTTTCCTACCCTACTTGGTGACTTTGAGCTTCAGCTTTAAACTATTCAGATGCTTCCCAAGTTCCATAGGCATTCCACTAAGGAGACACATCTACACCTCCAATTTTTTAAGCAGATCTACAACACTGTCCACGACAGGTATGTGGATGAGGATACCATCAAGATGATAACATTCCCATTCTTCTTGGTTGATAGAGCAACCTATTGGCTGACGCATCCTAGAAGAGTTGTCACTACTTGGGAGCAGTCGAGGATCAAGTACTTGAAAAAGTACTGTCCACTCGATCAGACCAATGCAAATAGAGCTATGATTAAAAACTTTACCATGCTACCGGATGAGCAATTTCATGAAGCAAGCATTCATTTTAGAGCGCTGGTCGAGAGGTATCCCCATCATGATATCATCAAGAAAAATAGTTTAGAGTTTCTTCGGTGCGTTGACACTTGAGTTATAGGGATTGGTTAACACTTCATATGGAGGTTCCTATTTCTCCAAGCATGAGGATCAAGCTTGGTCCATTTATGAGGAGATCGTAAGAATTACACTACGATGACCTAGATTTAATTTTGCATTCATGGGAAGCCTCCTCATTCTTGGTAGCATACTAGAGTGGCACATATTGAGGACTGTTCTCCTCATACTGTAGTAGCACAATTAGAGTCCTCATCTGCTAATATGGATATCATTTGCTAAAAGTTACCGCATGGAGATTATTGAGAAGAAGTGTGACGATCTAAATAATCTTGACAAGATCGATGAGATGACCCAGTGTTTGAATGACCTGAAGACTCAGATCATGTACCTTTAGGAGGTATAAATGGCTTTTAGCCTTCATCAAAGTCATTGGCCATTTCAGGGAGTCATACTACATATACTCAAGCTCATACACTACATGTTCACCATATCCACTCTAAGCCAACACATCAAACACCCCAATACCAGATACAATAGCTATCATCTTCTGATAGTAAGATGTTAGTATACTATAGTAATTAGCCTATTGCTACTTTACCACCATACAATCTAGAGAGGCTTGGGCTGTTTATTGAGGTCAGCGGATTTGGTACAACCAGTACCCATAGCAACCATGGATCCATTGTGACCATCCCAATTTCTATTGGACAACATGTGGTGCTTCTTCCCAGCAGCAGCCTCAAGCACATCCATGGCAGAATGGAGAGAAGTCCAACCCTATCCTCGTACACCATACCAGAATACTTAGTGGAGACAGGGTGCACATCCATCTCCTCACCCTTATACTCTTCAACATCAATATACTCAACAGTCTCATTTCTAGAGAAGCAACTCATCTAGGTCTCATACTCCTTCTTATGAGTAACCAGTGTTAGAGGATCTCACCCTCTTGATTTCTGAGCAGCATACATCATTTAGGAAAGAGTTGTATGAGTTCAGATACGAGATGATAAAGACTATCAAGGGTAAGTCTGCCATCCCTACTCGAATTGAGCCAAATCTTAACAACATGAAAATGAAGTGTGAGAACGTATAGTCGACAAAGTCTACCATTCCGAGTGAGGTACATAATGATATTCATTCTTTGTTTGATGCTGATTTCGTGGCACTAAGGAACGATAGAGTTCTAGCCAGCAACGGCTCATCTAGGTAAGGAGAGAATGCATATGTAGATTCAGGATAGCCATATGAGCGAGAGAGAGAGAGGTACTGATGCGTCTATACCAGTTGCTGATGGTGGTACTGCTTCCAACTATGTTGATGATCGAAAGGACAATGTTGAAGTCATCATTCCTCCAGATGCAGATAGCGGTGCTGATGCCACTGTACTTGTTGAGCTAGAGAGAGGTGTTTATACCAATATACATATTGTTGATGGTGGTGTTGATGCCACCAAGTTCACTTGTATAGATATATGTTCTAATACTCCTTTACTTGTATTCAGTGATGATGAGAAAAAATACACAAAATGTACCAAACACAAAATCTGAAAAGAAAAAGAAGAGAAATGTTTCTTCTTCATCTACTATTTCATCTAGTGGTCATGGTGATGAGAATTTTGATGGTAGTCATACAAATGCGAGGAGACCTATTCTTGCTTCTTACCCTCACACTTCTGAGGAGGGTCCATATGTTCCTTTTTCTCAAGCACTCTACTCAAGGAAAAGAAATAAAAAAGAAAATCCCAAAAAGATATAACTCATGGAGTTCAATGAGAGCATGATTGATAGAATCCATATCTAGGTAATTTGTTCAGAGGTCTTGGCACACATACTACTCTTCCAGAAGATCCTTAGAGAGGAGATCATAGTCTGTAGGCAGAAGAGGTGTAACCACTGTTCAGAGATCCATGTGCCCACCAAAGCGACATGTTATGCAATCAAGAACCTCCTCCCAACCAAGAGCCCCGATGGAAGAGATCCATATGTTAGATGTCAGATCCAAGAATAGAGATTTGAACGTACACTATTAGACAATGGTTCCTCGATTAACCTCCTTCCTCTGCTTTTCTTGACAAGTTCGAGTTTGGGCCTCTTCGACCAAGTAGGACGGTCTTATAGTTTCTTGATAGATCGGTCAAGAGGCAAAATGGGTTACTCAAGGACGTTGTCATTACCGTTCAATGTTTGCAGTTCCTTGTGGACTTTATCGTGTTGGACATGGATGTACCTAAATGTGTGACCCATACCTCGATGATATTAGGCCAACCTTTTGTGGTGAAAATAAAGGTTGTGCCTTATTATGGTAGTAGGAATGTGTACTTTCACAATAAGGGTAGGACTATACAAATAGAGATGATCAAGGACTCCCTTGTAAGAGCCATCTTAGACCAGACATCAAACGTAGAGTAAGACATCCACCATGAGTGTGATTTTGTGGTTAGATATGATGAAGCAGTTTGGGCAGATCTGATTTCATTTTCGCTTATCATGATTTCATATTCATCAGATTTTCAATCATCAATTGATGAGAGTCTAGGGAGGATACTTGTGGAGCCAGATACATTACAGGATGCGGATCCAGGTTCTAGTATTAATGTTGTTATTTCTGTTGTTTCATATAGTGACCCCTCTGAGCAAGAACTGAATGTTTATTGGGATTATTTTGATGAGTTCCTGACTTTCTATAATTCATTATCAAGCAAGGAGATAATTATATAGCATTCCTACCATTTGTTTGATGATCAACCTCGAGATTAGTCTGATTTTGAGCATGTCAATTAGTAGAGCCATGACAATTCTTCTTCTTCACTTCCATACTCCTCTACAGATTCTATAACATGTTTGGTGACTGAGCCAGAGTAATCTTGTCCCCAATCAGCTAGGCAATCTCCATCAGATTCAGATGACTAGAGAGAGATTTCACATACATACTTGGTTACATTCACTCAGACCCTTAGGAAGCTAGATTTACTCACTCCCACTCACCCAGAGCTAAAGCCGTAACCACAAAGAATGACATATTCCTTGCAAGAGAGCCCAACATGTTTCTAGTCATAATCTCTACTAATTTGACTGATGACCAAGAATCTTGTATCATGGAGGCTCTTGAAAGAAATCGTAAAGTGATCAAATGGTCAGTAGCAGATCTCCTTG
Organism: Ottelia alismoides; assembly: GCA_037367405.1. Taxonomy (NCBI): domain Eukaryota; kingdom Viridiplantae; phylum Streptophyta; class Magnoliopsida; order Alismatales; family Hydrocharitaceae; genus Ottelia; species Ottelia alismoides. Next base: position 1,240,487 of record JAZKJV010002956.1, read on the forward strand.
GGATTAGTTTGATCTTGTGCTCACATCGCATCTTTTTAGAGGATGATGTCAAACCATCTTGTGAGTTTTAGCACCGACAAAACTTGGATCTTCAAGAGGTGGTTATGAAGGAAATTTTTAAGTAGTGGAGTGTGATTATACCTATCCCAAAACTGACTCCAAAATGGTCAGTCTGCTTCATGTGGTACCCAAGAAGACGAGTATCCCTATAGTTATTAGTGAGGACAGAGAGGAGATTGCAACCTGAGTACCAACTTCTTGGCAAGTTTGTGTGGACTATAAGATTGAATCACGTGACCAAGAAGAATCACTCCCCACTACCATTCATTGATTATTTTATTGAGAAATTAGTAGGTAAGAGTCATTATTGCTTTCTTGATTGGTACTCAGGATATAATCAGGTCGCCATTGCACTCGAAGACCTAGAAAAAATGACATTAACCTGTCCGTTCATAACTCATGCTTTTAAGTGGATGCCCTTTGATTTACTTAATGACCAGACTACATTCCAAAGGTGCATGCTTTCCATTTTCTCGGACATGGTGGATGAATTTTTGTAGGTCTTCATGGATTACTAGTTGGTATATGGCAATGATTTTGATTCCTGCCTTTCAATTCTAGATTATGTGCTTTAGTGCTATGTAGAAGTCAATCTTGTATTATCTTGAGTGAACAGTCATTTCATGATGACCCAGGGGATGGTACTTGGTCATATCGTCTCCAACAGAGGCATGGAGGTTGATCCGACCAAGGTGGACATCATCAAGAAGCTCAATTTGTCGTCCAATCTAAAGAAATTGTAGTTTTTTCTAAGGCATGTCGGTTTCTACTGATGGTTCTTTCAGGACTTCATCCAACTAGCCCGAACACTTACTATTATTCTCGTGAAAGATACTAAGTTCCTTGTAGATGATAAATGTCTTTCATTTTTGAGACTCTCAAGAATCTGGTTGTACAAGCACCTGTCCTTCAACACCTGATTAGTCTCTCCCATTAGAAATCAAGACCTATGCCTCCGATTTTACTTTAGGGGTTGTTTTATAATAGAGGAGGGATGTCCTTCCATATGCCATTCACTACGCTAGCAGCACTTTAGATTCCATCCAGCGGAATTATACTATTATAGAAAAAAATGCTAGTTGTATTCTTTGCTTCAGAAAAGTTCAAATCTTACATCATTGGATCCAAGATTACCATTTTCACATACCAAACCACTATAAGTTACTTACTGGATAAGAAGGATGCCAAGGCACATATTACTAGATCGATCATTTTGCTTTCGGAGTTTGATATCGAGATTAAGAATACATAAAGCTTGTAAACATTATTTTTGTAAAATCATGTATAAGTGTTTATAACCTTGTATTTTTTTGTATAAAACTCTTTATATAAAATCCTTATAAACTCTTGTAATTATGTGTAATTCTATACTGAATATACCACAAAAATTGAAAAATATAAAATCCATAAAAAATGCAAAACTATTTGAAAAACCTTTCAAAAAGACTATTCATTTATCTGATTTTTATTCCTTTTCTTTGAAAAAATATGTTGTTTTCTTGCATTTGAATTTTTAAGAATAAAATTGTTTCTTAAACTAGTCTGAATAAAAATTGAAGAATGGAGCTTTGTTAAGACCCTAACACACTTAATTTTATAGGAACCTTATAGGAACTAGAGTTAAAACTTTTTAGGTGGAGCGACTTAATTCTTTGAGTCTAGAAGACTATATTCTCATGACATCTTGATTGGTCTAAGTAGAATATTTCACAAAACGCACATGATTCTTTTATACAATGATCTAACATGGATAAGTACCTTGCAAGTAGCTCTTCATTTGTGAGGTAGTTAGAGATGTAATACTTAGGCAAGAGACGCATGCGAATGGAAACATGCACAATCACCTTGAGAATGGTCAATGCTCCCCAACCTAGTCTAGTGGTATGGATGTCTAAAGATATGAGCAGTAGGTTTGATTAAAGCTTTGGAGGAGGGATGATCTTCTTGTACAATTTTTCTAAGACCCCAAAACATGTGCTGAAAGAAATATTCTATATACGTAGGGGCACAATAAGATCAATGCAGTACAATAATTCTTTCACCAAGTAGAAGCCAAATGTGTTCCAATAAAAAAAGAAAAGAATTAAGTTATGCATATTGACCACATTGGTACAACTTTAGAGAGACTACATATATTAGCGGAGACTTGTCTACACTGGCCAGCTTCACATGGAGATGTGTCTACAATGGATACACTCTGGTTATCTTCTTATTCTTTGATCTTCTCCCGCTTCAATTGTGGAAAGAACATGTACCTAATCTTAGAAGGGAATACACTGCTCCTCGAGGAAAGAGTAGCTAGAGTGTGGAATTAGGGCCAAATTGCTAAGAGAAGTTTGTTTTTCATCACATCTGATGTGGAGAGCTATGTTTGACCTACATAATACAAGTAAGATTTGTAGTCGTAAGAGTTTGCATATGAGTACTTGTTCTGATCTAACTATTGAAGTGAATTGAATAGATTCTTGTGGAACTTAAAGGCTATTAGATATTAAATCCTATTCCCAATAAGGCTCATCCAAACTAATAATCCAAAGGTCTGACAGAGCTCAATACTTTGATTTTATGTAGATAAATTTAAAAATCAAAATTCTTCTATATTCTTTCCTTTTTCTTTTTTTCCCCTTCCTCTAAGAATAAGCATTTGCTAAGGGACAAGAAAATGCAAAGTATTGGACAATGATGAATAAATGATTCAAAATCTTTATTCTTTTATTTTAGCTTAAAATCCTTGGCAAAACACTTGTAAATAACAATAACACGTTATTTATCATTCATATCTTGTTTGTTAATATTGTATATTTATCAATTATTTACATCAATAAAAAATAATAAAGAAGAAAAGAAAAAGAAAAGAAAAAGAAAAGAAATAAAATTTTGTATATATGAAATAAATACAGGATGGCATTGACCCCGGGATTGGGAAAAGGCTTGATATACTCTATAAGGAATAAAGTAGTGAGAGATAAGCCCTTAATCCAGAAAATCAATAAAAATAATTATCCACTTTGTATATTCATCACTATTTTGTGTGTGTGTGTATTTCCTATTCTATTTCATTTACCACACAAAACACCTCAAATAAATATATTTTCTTCTTACAACTTGTATCTAAAAATAAGCTATAATATATTAAAATTAATTACAAAAAGAATTATGCACATAATTTAGAAAATAACATTTTGAAAAACCATAAAGCTCAACATGTTAGATCAATATTTTTCCAAAAAAAACAAAATAAAGAAAACTCACTTTTATTGTACTCAACATTAAAAAAACTTTAATATGGAAGTAGTTTCATTAAAATCATAGTTAAGATGCGAAAAGTGCCTTTTTGGAGTGTATTGCATACTATGCCAGTATTGTATATTGTGTGATTATATTACCTAATTATTTACATGTATATATCTACACATATTTTATTTTTAAAATTCATACATATATATATTGTATTTTACCCATATATAATGTAAATTAAAAATACAAAAAATCAAAAGAAACAAAAATAAAATATTGTATATATTGTATATGTACAACATATATGTACTGTAAAAATCCTTATTTTTAAATTTAATTAAATTTCTAAAAATAAAGTTAAAATACATTTAAAATAATAAAAAATTCTTTAAATTAGTAATTTATTAAATGATTTGATTATTTATCGAAATTAGAAAATAAAAATAGTGGTGTATAAATGCTTATGAATAAATGTTATTATTTATTTTTACCTATTTATTTTATTTCTTAAAAATCACCATAAATAAAATTAATTATTTATTAACATTTTTTTATAAAATTATTTAATTTGAATTCATTTTCTTATTTATTTTTTATTTTTTCATTTTCCTATTATGTCCTTTTCCCTTTTGTCCTCTAGCTTGTCCTCTTCTATCATTGGGCAGACTCGGGTTTATGGAGTTGGGTCAACCGCTCAATCATCCATGTCCACATGAATAAGTAGCTGATAGACCACTATTCACCTCCTTTTCTCGTATAATCCAATCACCATTTCCTCCTGAGTCCTTCTGTGTTCTTGTCACCCAAATAATGGTTAAGATTGCCTGCATATTTTTTTCATCATTTGAACCTTGGTTTACGTGTCATTCCAAATTTAAAACCCTCTAGAATCCAGCTCTATAAATACCCCTCTTCATCCACACTCCATGTTTGATCCATCTTTGACACCCTTTTCCACCACATGGATCAAAGAGTTCGTGACACGAGCTCTAATTTTTGCTCAAGAATGAGAAGCGAGACATTAGAGGGCGTATCTGCATCGCCAACAACTCCTCTGCCATGAGCTCGAGCCTCTTTGAACAATCACAACCAAGCAGAGGAGAAGATCATTCGATTTCCATCCCAGATTCTTCATGATTCATCTTAGGTATTTGTAGATCCATTTTGGTTCGATTAGATCCCAATTCTCATCTATTTGATAGACATGTATAAGTGATGAAGTTTTACCATCCAATTTTCTGAAGCGAAATTATTATCATATGTTTTCCATCCAAAATAAATCCTTATCTCGCATCGAGACCATTATGCTTCTCCGAACCTTCTTCCAAAAATGATCAACTCAGATCTGACTAGTTTTGAGAATCCTTGGTTTTACTTGCTCCACCATCGAAGAACCTGACTTAGCAACTCATTTCCCCATTCCATTTCTTCACCTAATAACTATGGTAGAGCTCCTGAAAGCTTCGAGCCTTGTGAATAACCCTAGACGTACCAGTTAGAATCAAATCTAGAGCAAAATTGAAGCATTTTAAATAGTTACAGTACAGTACGTGAGCAACACCTACAAAACCTCGATCGACGAGATCTGGAATAACGGAACAACCAAATCGATGCAGACTTGCATCATGAATCGAGGGAGATTTGAGTACCTCGAGGAGATCAAATCTTGTTGCTCTAGGGGACCTTCAGGAGTGTTCTTCAAGACACATCCAAAGACATCCGATTAGGAGAGGAGTGACCATATTTAATTTGTATCCTCTGAGCGCGCCCAAATCGACATCACACTATCATCTGAGGCGTATCTCTATTGTTCAATGCCTAAGCGACCTCAAATTTCGAATATACTTCTTTGGAGATTTTACATCTTTTTCCTTTACAATTGCCATAATTTCTTTTTAATCATTGATTCATACATATTAGTTTAAAGTAATTGCCACTTAGTCCTCGATGTTTCTTATAATTTCATTTCAATCGGAGTTTACGTGCTATCTTACGTGTTTTCTGTGGTTTATTTGTAACATTTACCTAGACATATCTATGTGATATAAAAGTGAATTTTTTTATTATTTGCATTTATACCCCAGTGCATCTATGCACATGCTTATTGATGCATTTGTTGGGAAATATGCATTTATGTGCTTGAAGTTTATTTCTATGTTAAAAAATAATATGAAACTATATTAGAATTTCATTTATGTCCTTTAATTCTAGATTTAATTGTATTTATTAAATTGCTTGAAATAAATTGCATAATTGATCTGAAAAATACAAAATAACTGTAAGTTCATGCATAGTTGTTTTATCATTTCTAATTTTGGTTTTCTAAAATAATTTGTTTCTTTATTTTTAGTACTAAAAAATCATAAAAATTCGAAAAATTATCGAAAAAAATTAAAGAAAATTATTGTGTATTTCTGTTTGTTTTATATTATGTGTAATTTTTATTAGAGAACTATGTACAAAAAATAGAAAAGCATAGAAAATCCATAAAAGTTTAAATAAATTATAGAAAATCTAAACAATACATAAAATAACTTTTTAGAAGGCTTGAAAATTACCTTCATGTTTGTGCATATTTTTGTCATTTATATATTTATTTTATTATTTAAAATCCAAAAAAACATTTATTTGATTTTTTGTTTATTCAATTTCCTATTTTTATTTGATTTGAAAATATTTAGAAACGTAAAAAATTCTTAACAAATCATAAAATAGTAAAAATACAAAAAAAGAACAAATTCGGTTGTATTTTCTGGACATTTTTTAGCTTATTTAAAAAATACAAAAAGAGTCTTTTGAGTCCTTTAATCCATTTACTTTTATTACTTTGTTTTAAAAATTATAAATATAAAATATTTAAATTAAAGATCATTAAAAAAATAAAAAGTAAATTTAATAAATAAATAAATAAATATATATATTCAAAAAAATATAAAATCATAAAATACCATAAAAATAATAGAATGAGAAAAAGAAGAGAAAAAGAACCTTTGTTTCATTTTCTTGAAAATTAATAACCCATGTTTTTCTTTGTACCACCTTATGTTCGACCCTAGAAGATAAACCAATTTATTAAAAAGCACATCCGTCTTTTATTTCTTTGATTGGATAAAAATAAAAAATTATTTGATTGTTTCGAGATTCATTTTGCATCATCGCAACACTTCTTTTCATTAAATAAAATCTAAAACCACTAAGTGAATATCATGGTTATCAAGCTATTTATAATTTTAAATAAGTTAGAATATATTTATGTTATAGAAAAAATAATATTTTATATTTTATATTTTCTCTTTTTTGGTAAATCTTATTAGTTTTTTTTATTTTTATGTATTTCTAAAGTTTAAAAATAAGGAAAATAATGAATAAAATGATTATACGAGATTGTTTTAGTTTAACAAAACATAAGTAAATCCAAAATAAACCAAAACTATTTTAATATACTGCATTAATTATAAACAAAAATGGAAAGATAAAAAAGAATTTTTGGATTTTTTAAATCTTTTTACTAATTTCTTTAAGGATTTTAGGATTTCAAGATTTTTTTTGTTTTTAGTGATTTGTAGATAATTTATAGAATATATAATGATAGAAATAATATTTTTTTTGAATATTTGAAAAAGATTTTATAACTATTTTGTAATTATAGCTATAAACATGGAATAAATACTAGCTTTAGGATTTAAAAAAAAAGTTGAATGCCTGAATAAAAATTATACGTGGTTAAGTATGGTATCATGCACATAACATAAATTTCTTATTTTTTTAATACAATCAAAGTATTTAATAAATACAATATTCAAGAAAATAAAATGCATAGTTTATAGGGACTTATTTACAGTTAATTAAAACAAGCATACATTTACTAATAAGTCTAGGAAATTGTAGGGTACATATACAGAAATTGCAGTGCCTCACGTAGCGCTACACATGAGGCAGAAGGACTAAAGAAGTACATTCTCCAAGTTTCAAATATTCCTAAAATTACCACAAACAATAAATATTTGTAAGACTAAATATTAAACAAAAAGATATCGGGGTATAGATGAGATATACCCCTTGGGTCTATGTGCTATGCATGCGAGGCGGAGATGTCGGTCCTTGTGGCACCACATCATGCCACTTATGGATGGAAAATTATGGATCAAGTACCTCTTTTGATTAAATTGGACAGGCCATGTTAGATAGTGACCACGAAGTTGATCCTATGACTCCGGAGGGGTCAGCAAGAACAAGAAAGAATTCTTTCCTATCGATGTTTCAATCGCCATTTCTCACTGATTTGACATGCTCTGACCCTCCTAAGGGACTCTTCTTATTCCTGGAAAGCTCCTGCTGCTGCAGTAGCATCACATATGTCCAAGTCTCATCAATGGAGACCTAGAAGTGCTAGTTCTTCTCAGCCACATGGAGGTTTTGTTCCTTTTTTGATTCATGTTCCAAACAGTCCCTTATGTCCTGGCCACTACACAAAATCAAAGAGGAACTCAAGGGCTATCTCCTCGACCTAAAATTGAAGTTGATCACTCAAAAATGGAGGTAGTCGGTGTATATATAACAAAGGGGCAAATGAAGATTTGAACCATTGATTCTTGTAGAAATTAGTGGGATTGCATGGAGAATTTGATGGAGCAATAAAAGGGAATGAAGATGGCGGCGTTGGAGAATCGATACAATTGAAGGAACGATAGAAAGTAGTGGCCGAAGCACTAGCCACGATGAACTCAAGTTTTGAAATGTAATCTAAAATTAAACTAAATCAAAGAGAAAAAAGTTGGATTAAACAAAGAATTAAAACGTGAACATAAAGACCTTAATCTAGTGAATCATACATGATCATGGGCAGGGGAGAAGAAGCTTTACAAGGAGATACTCCAGTGAAGGTAAACCACCTTTCTCCTCCCTTCTCTTCACTGTTAAACATGCGAGGGATGCCTCCTATTACCCGGGTCCACTCCATTAAGATATAGATGAATAGCCATTCCTCTTCCTTTATTTCTTTATTTTGTCTCAGCAACCTTAGCTAAATGCCTGTAAATATAACTAATTTGTACATATTAATAATATGACATTATGTATAAAAAATTTATAAATACATGTATTTAAATCCAAAATGAAAGAATAGAGAAAATAAAAAGCAAATAAATGAAGTATCGAAGATATTGAATGACTTGAAACCCTGAGACCAAGTCAATATTGACTTGGTTGACAAGGAATAAAGTAGGGGGGATAAGGGAAAATACACTATACAAAAACCCTATTCTCTACTCTATGAATAGCCATTTTAACAATATTTTATTTACTCTTTTACACACCTTAAGTAATAAAATGATCAATAAGAAACTTGTACATAATAATATAGTGAAAATTATAAAATGATTGCCAAAAAAATAAGGAACAATGCAACTGTACACACAGATGAAAAACCTGCAAACCGAATTTCATATATCAATATCTCCTCCATATGATCTCAAATTGAACCATAGTCACTCTATTATATTCCAAATTAAATGATCTATCTTATTAAGATGATTTCATTAAGAATAGAGTGAAGATACAAAAGTCGGCTTTTTAGGGTACTATTGTACTATGCATCTGTATAAAATATTCATATATTTTATTCATACACTTTTAATGTTCTTATATTTTTAAATAGTTGTATTATATAAAACACATTTCAAATGTAAACATAAAAAAATGTAAAAAGAAACTAAAAATAATAATACATTATAATACATTGGTATATTCTACCTAAAAAGACATTTAGTTATTTATATATGTAAATAAAATAATAAAAATGTAACAAAATATGAAAATATGTATTTTTTAATACTAATACTATATAAAGTTTGTAATTATGATAATAAGTTTTAAAAATACAAAATAAAAATAAGATACCTATAATATTGGTAAATATACATATATATGCGCATGTAAATACTAACATCTCACAAATTAAAGTTGTAAAATATAAAAAAACCAAATAAACTACTTTATAATGTTATCACATGTGCTCTAACTTTTGTCAGAGAGTGAGAAGCACCATCCCATTTTCACTCCAACCTCCACGCCTCCGTCTCCCTCAAGCTCCACACCATCCTGCACTCCTCGTAAAAGTTTTTCACGCCATATCCCAAGCTTCTACCAAACTTGAAGGATAAGGAAAAATCCTTAAGGACATCACGGAAGAATGAGTATTGCATCATATGTGATCGGGAGAGACTAGTCACACTAGTCACCCTGTGCAGTGGAATTTAAAAATTTTTAAACCATGAAACCAGATTATCCAAGAACGCTTCTCATATCATTTCATCTAAGACACAAACAAGTATTTGGTTTACCTATTGAAGAGTGTTGCCATCGAATTTCTAAATGGTTAGACCTCTTGTCTCATGTCCAATCCAACAAAGGAGACACTTGTGTATGCAATGATAAAACATGTGCTCCTTGCAATCCATGTTGATGATCCAAGCGGTGAATCTACTGATCTCGTCACGTTAGATACGACATCTTATTCACGAGCGAGGCATACCCAAGGAGACAGAGATCCACGAGTAAACAATCTGGAAGCATAATGACAATGATACGATGACATGGTTACTCTCTCTAGGGCTCCGTAAGGGACGACCACAATGAGAGAGAGAGGTAAACTTGGCATGTAAAGAATGAGAGAGAGAGAGAGCATATGTTGTTCTATTGTTGTTGTTGTAACTTGAAGAGTAAGGGGTGCCTCTTCTTATATACTATTTTGAGAGTCCATGGATCCTAATCCATGTGCACACAAATCCAATGATGAGATGATTTTTGTTTCTTCCAATGGCCATGATTTTGTTATAAAAACACAATAACAATTAATTTAATTAAATCAAATATAAATTTAATAAATCATTAATATAAATTATCATAGTTAAGTCAATCACCCATAGAGAAATAAGATGGAGGCAGGCCTCCTTCCATAAGGAGGGTGGATGTCCACCACTCGTAATAGGATTTGGGTAGTTGTCCCCCTTCCCATATGGAAGGTGGCTCCTCTTTTCTCATTCCATGGAGGCAACATGCTCCATGATTCTCTATATATTTTGCAATAACTTTTGTTGCAAATTATTTTACGAAAATAAAGCCAATTTATTTTGTGAACATTGCAATCATGCCAATGGAAATTTTGTGAATCATATTCACAATCCAAAATAAAATGTAAATTATATTTTCAGTTAATTGTCCAACGTTAATCTAATTCACATCAACTTGAAATTGTAAATGTTATTTACAAATAGCTCTCTCTTATACATTATAAATTACATTTATAATATATATGATTAATTAATATGTATAATGATATCCATATTATTCATGTCCATGATAATTAAATCACATTTAATCTTCTTGGATCTCCATTCTCATGTGGCCAAATAATATGAATCACATTCACATTATTCACATCATTAATAACGAAATCACATTGATTATCTCAGATAATTCTCCTTATGTGCCCAAATAATATGAAGATATTGGACATTGCTGCCGGGGGACTCTGGTGATGTAGAGGATTATGATCTACGCACCAATTTGTCACTCTCCTATCCAGGTAAGCTTTGCTATGTAACAACACGGTGATCCAGGCTCAACCTTTGTTGATAAAATGGAGTGAAAACACATCTAGAAGATATTTTATAAAGCTGGAACTGCCATGAATTTCAAATACCAAATATAAGCTAACAGAGGCTTCAAATGCCAAAAGTTTATTCGAACAAGTGATTTGGTTATTCGGGCCTGAAAAATAAAGAAGTAATCAAGAGAATATGAAGGACAAATCAACATGGAAAATTCAGGGAAGAATGTCCAGTAGTGCATCTGTTTGAGCAAACCTGAAGAATGAGTAGTTGACTCGGGTCAACAGACCCATATCCGCCAGTGGGAAGGCAATCTGCAGAAGGATAAACACATTCAAAAGAATTCAATGTAAGAGTATTTCAACATTTATACATGTTTCATTAAATTCATACAATATAAATATTATGAAGCTTCATGAATGACTAGAGTATAGACAGTAGAATAATGACACTCATCATCTCTTATGGAGACACTATTTTGCATGATGCAAGGAACCATGTCATTCATTATTAAATGTCGAGAGCACATATGTATGCCAGAATATCTTCTTATATTTTTATAAGGATTATATGACAATTATAATCATCATCGACATGTCACTTCCAAAGTACATCCGATGAGATCAAGACTATAGAGACATACAAACCCTAGGGTTGTAGTCCTATTATCTATTTAATTGCCATTCCTCAATATTATGAGGAAACTTGCACATTGCAACCACATACATTATGTGTCCAATGCAAGTACAATATCTGGATCATGAGTCCAATCAATAATATTTTACTGGTTATTATTGAGTATAACATTAAGTGGGTTTAATGAAGGATTAGTTGAAATAAGAAATTTTCATAAGTGTATGTATTTATATATGTATACATATTTTACATTGATTTAGGAATTTTTATATCAAAGTTGTCTTGCCTTGTCAACACTGAAAGTTCATTCCCTTAATCACTTTCAATGTAAGAGATATTCTTACCATTATATCTCAAGCAAGATCTGGGATCTCCTTCCTTATCTTTGTTGCATCCCAATAATATGAGAACCTACAACTCGGATAAAAAGAAGCGGGAATGCATTCCGCCTTACAAGTCCAACTTGCATCTCCCAATTTGGTCTTTAACACCCGGACCCACCACCCCTATGGTGATATTGACCCATCATTAATTGAATGAACCGTCAACAGGAATACAACTCGCTACGTGCAATCTAATATCGCCCCAATAATATGAGGACCCCATATTGGGGTCACTACGCATACATCCTTACTCTTTCGAAAAGCGAAGAGCTCGATCCAGATGCGCCTGCATACAGAAGCTGTCACTTCGGACATGCGTCTCCTATATACAATCCCTGGCGACGGAACCCTTCGCCTTGACGGGAGACCATGAATGTCACTTATGTGATCCTCCATATCAAACTCAAATTTTAATGAATCATTATGAATCATATTCACTATGATTAATTCTTTTAAGGGAAATAACATCTCTATTCATAATAGAGTGTTTTAATTTTAATTGGATTCCAACTAATCTAATCATATTAAATTAATGATCCAATTAATATCCAACAAACATTTTTCTTGTTACTTGAAATTATGGTATTATCTCAAATACATATTATTTCAAATTTTAATAATTAGAAATACAACATGATTTCTTAACTATTATACTAACCCTACCCGCTGTCATGGCCAGTACCGACGAGAGTGAGATGGACCACATACGTTGCAACCCGCTACCTTAATGCTCTCCGACTAGACACCATATCCGCCTCGGGAAAGGATAATGCAAAATAGATCATTTTGTACTTGAGATGATCATCGGTTCTTCAACCGAAATTATACCATATAATAATAATCAAAACAATTTTGATTAACATTATAATGACATATGCTAAACAAAATCCAAATCCTATTCAAGCAACATGTTTGTTGGAATGTAGATCATGTAGATCATGTAACCAATTAGTAATCTAGATCACATCTAATCAAATATTTGTTAAGTCAATGTCATTTAAGGAAAGTAATTACCATCAAATATTTCACAAATATTTATGCACAATTATTTCAGGAAATTAAACAATTTAGTTCCACCAATGGATTAAATGACAATCACTAGGTTCTTGATTAGGAAAGTATTTCCAACAGTGACCCTCACTTACTAAAAATACCATATCTCAATTAATTTAAATCCAAATTAAGCAAAATAAGTTCCTAAAGTTCACTAATTTGTTTTAAAACAGAACGTAAGTGATTTGCATGCATTTCAAGGCATATCAAATCCGCAATTAACTCTTTAATTACGTTGAGATTCGCAGTCCCCGAAACTGTGGATACATGTTTACTAAAATGAGCATAACTTGAGCAAACCAAATCGAAATCACATAAACTCAGATCCTACGGTTTCCTTGTTTAATGGGGAACAAAATACAATTATTATTTTCGTATTTAAACAATTTAAACATTGCCTATCATAATCTCAAAACAGAGATGCAAAAATGAAATGCAAGAAAACTTTCGCAAACCCTAATGAACCCAAGTTGTCCTAGGTTTATGGAACGTATCCAAAACCTTCCGACCTAAGGCTCTGATACCACTTAAAGGATATGGTTAGATACTCAAGTGCATCACGGAAGCGTGAGCATCATATCAAATACGACAAAGAATGACTAGTTTTACTAGTTGTTCAATGCAGCGGAAATTAAAATTTTTTCATACGACGAAACCACATGATCCAAGTACACTTCTCGGATCATTTCGTCTAAACCAAGAACAAGTAATAGAATTGCCTCTTGAAGCGATGTTGCGATCGAGTCTTTAAACGAAGAGACCTCCTATATCAATTCCGATCCGTCGGAGGAGACGCTTGCGAGCGCGGGGATGAACCGCATGCTTCTCTCAATCCATGTTGATGATCCATGTGGTGGATCTCCTAATCTCGATACAAGAGATACGACATCTTCTTCACGAGCGAGGTGTACCGAAGGAGACGGAGATCCACGAGCAAATGATCGGGCAACATAACGACGACGCTGCGGCGATTTAGAACCTCTCTACGGCATCCATGGTGGGCGGCCACGTGAGAGAGACAGAGAGAGGGCGTGTAGAGAGAAAGAGAGAGAGAGAGAGAGACTTTTTGTCTCTTGTTGTGTAAAGAAGAGCAAAGGAGTGCCTCTTCTTTTATAGTATTTTGGGATCCATGGATCACAATCCATGGGACAACACAAATCCAATGGTCCACATTGATTGTGTTTCTTTCAATGGCTAAGATTTTGTTGGTAAAAAACCAACAACAATTAATTTCATAAAAATAAAATATATAATAAATATAATTTCATTTATATCAAATCAATCTCTATTGGAGAAATAGGAAGGAGGCAAGCCTCCTTCCATAAAGGGGGGTGGACGATCATGAGTCCTATAAGGATTTGGTGGACGTTCCCTCTCCTTATTAGGAAGGGAGCCTCCTTTCTATATTACATGAGATTGCATTATCTCATGATTCTCTCCAATATTTGCAACAACTTTTGTTGCAAATTATTTCACAAAAATAAATCCAATTTATTTTGTGAACATTGCAATCATGCCATTGGAAATTTGTGAATCACATTCACAACCTAAAAGAAAATGTAAATTACTTTTTCAATTTAATGTCCAATGTGAATCCAATTCACATTAACATTTAATAAACAAATGTAATTTACAAATAGCTCTCTCTTATACATTATAAATCACATTTATAATATATATATGACTAATATATATTGCTATCCACATTATTCATATCCATGATAATTAAACAACATTTAATCATCTTGGATCTATATTTACTTGTGCCCAAATAATCTGAATGACATTCACATTATTTACATCTTTGATAATAAAATCACATTTAATTATCTAAGATAAATCTCCTTATAACATGAATCTAATTCATATTAATCATGATAATTAAATCACATTTAATTATCCATTTTCTCAATGCTCGGATACATTTATCAACAATAGAATTATCCATGAACTCTTTCGAGGATAATGCGATTTCTCCGCGAATACTTGGAGATAAGGACAGGGCGACTGTATTGTTCCACATATAGTGACTTGGATATTGAGATCATATCTCAAATCTAGATCGCAGGCCTCCCATAGATGCTTGATTAAATCAAGACCATCTAATCTTCTCATTGCATCTGAATCACATTCAGATCAATGTCCAACACTAAAATCTAGACCCGTTTCATAACTCCTTAGGAATGGAAGCGTCATGGTTATATAATCGTTTATGATCACATCACCCTCAGGTATTCCCAATACCTGTACATCCTGCATATTGGAAGACTCAGAATAAACCCGAAGTATTAGATCAACATTACACTGTCTACTTCAGGGTTCTATTAGTAAGTTTCTCATTTGATCATTGGGAGTCGGTATCGATCATACACTTTCCAAAAGCGTATATCATACCTAGGTCTTGATCATATACTTCCTGGAAGTATATATCAAACCTACAAATTCAGTCAAGCTTCCAAAGCGAGATGACCGTGCGCACGGAATTTGATTCTTCCCAATATCTCATGAGTGAGCTCATGCCTTCAGGTTCAATAAATGAACCTGTATGATCCCTTTGAGAGATCGTATTACTCATATGCCCTTACATGCACACCAGCGCGCAGGTGTATAGACCTTGGTTAGGTCATCAACCTATTGGTCTACCAAATGTACATACTCAGATATATAGTAACACATCTGTCTTCGGTCAGAGGATACGTGCCTGTATCATGACAACATACGATATAGGACTTTGGTTATCTCGATCTCATTAAGTCAACTCTTTGACCTAACTAATTTGACACCTCCGAATCTCTATTCCTATGCAGAGGACATGCATCAAGAGGTCGGTCAGATATCAACCTTTAGAGATAAGGATTGCCATCTCCTACTCAGGCTGGAGATCATCTCTTAACAATCATTTGACGGTGCTTGATGAGTGCTCGATCTAACTCTTTAGATATTTATCCAAGCACCAGCGTCTATGATTCAACAATTGAATCAACAGTTGTACGATCATCAAGATTGCCATGGTACATAACCCTAGTTGTACTAAGGGACCTATTATGCAAATTATTCATTCTTCATTTCAGATCAGGGAATGATATTCACAATAACATTTATTGCACAATGGCTCGCCGTGGGCTCGCATGTCCAATAGTGCCTTCATCGTCGGATATCTTTGGGAGATATAATCGAAGCTGCATGTCGTGAAGTGGTATCATCCATCATACGCATGCCACATTTTAAATAAAGATTATCAATCATTGAATCGTGTTGCAGTTACTCGAAACCCTTGCAAGTTTTGTAGTTTTTATTTAGACCATAAAATATTATCTATAGTAAAATATAATTTTGTTATTATTTTGTTCACCCCATGTGCTCTACATATTGCATTTAGGTCCAATGCACATTACCTCACATGCACATGTGTGTGCGGGCACTAGGTATTTTTCACCTAGGCCCTCGTATTTTTTATATTTTATTTTAGTCCTTATTTTTAAAATATTAGTATACTATTTTATAAAAAATTTTCATTGGGTCCCAAAACTTAGTTATAATTACAGATATACCTCTTCTGATAAATATTATTGAATTTATATAGGAAAATTATCTTTTTTTGCCCAATATTTTTCTGAGGTATTCGTAATTAATCTCTAAACTTTAATTATTTAAATAAATCCCCCTACAGGATTGTAATTTTTTTTGTGGATTTTATTTTAAAAAATTTCCAAGCCTTTAAAAATTCTTATAAAATACCCATAAGTATCTAATGTATACTATCACATATATTTTTGGTTGGGTATTAAATATTGATTTTTTTATTGCCTAAAAATCAAACAAAGAATTTTTTTCCTTTTTGCTCAGAAGAATACAAAAAATATAAAAAATCCAATAAAAAGTTTTTTTTTCATGAAACAAACGCTAAAAACTAAAAAGCCCAAAATGCTTATAAATTAATTAAAATTTCTACAAATTTTAAAAATTATTTATTTATACTTCTAAATTGTGCCTATATTACTTTAAGTATTATATATCGGAAAAATTTAAGGCGTTTAGCTCTTTTTAAATTTCCAAAACAATTCAGCCTACGTATTTGAATTATTGTTTTTCTTATCAATTCGATTAAAAACACAAAAAATTATAAAAAAAATAAGATAAGGAGAAATATAAAAAGAAAAAAAATTTATTTTTTAATTTTAATAATTACAAGTAGATTTATAAATACAAAAGCTCTCTATACATACATATTTTTATTACTTATATTGTTTTTATTAATTATTATAAGAATAAGAAAAATTAAAAAATAAAAAAGAAATAAGAAATTATATAATTGAAAGCCTAAAACTTAAAAAAGTAAAAATTCATAATACAAATTAAATAATTTTAAAAACCCATAAGAATTCAAAAATCCCTAAAACCCCAAAACGTTTAGTAGCTTATTTAGTCAATTTTTACTGTTTATCCCTTGTTCTCCCTTTGTTTGGCAACTATCACCCCTGTTACTATACGCATTTTGTTTAAGTATATAATAAATTTTGACTCATACATGCTTTCATTTTTTTCATTGTGTGGTTGATTGTTGATCAACCACGTGATCTTGTGAGCAGTCATCCTAGAGACATCATGTCTTCGCTTTTAAGTGAGGATAATTTTTAAACCCTCATGAGATCTGTCTTCATCAAATACCCCTCCTCCCCTCCTTGAGAATCGAGTAGCTGGATGAGGAAGCCAAGGAGTGTATTGTTGGCGTGGTTAGTTTCTTAACCACCTTGAGTAGGATTAGCTAACACATTCCACACATTGCAATTTGAATTCAAGGTTGAAAGAGTTAGCATGATGGATAAGTGGATCTGAGCTGGATGTTGATGTGCATCTGATTAAGGATTTATGGAACTTAGGGACTGTTAAGACTAAAATCATAATCCCAGTTAAGGATCCGACAAAATGCTTATTCTAAGGCCAGATCATGCTTTGTTCTTTTTCTATTCACATTAGTTTAGGAAAAAAATTCATTCTATCTTTTTTCCTTTTTCCTTATTTTGCAAATAAATGTTTGTTAAGGGACTAGAAAAGTTTAAGTATAGAGGATTGATGAATCCAAGATTCATTAATGTATCTGACGTAATTTGTCTTTAAACCATTAACAAATACATGTAAATATGTATTAATTTTCACTTCTATCAAAATGACATTCAAGAATAAAAATACAATTTTGTGCATTAAAATGATAAAAATAAAAATAAAGAAAAAGGCAAATTGTAAATATGTATATTTTATGCAGGATGACTCGGAATATATAAATAGATGTATGGTATATTTATATAACCTAACCACTGAGACCAAGCCAACAAAGCTTGGTTGACAAACAATGTAGGGAGAGACAAGAAAGAAAACATAATAATAACTCATCATCTACATAATACATCAATTCACATTTATTTATTATACATATAATATTCATCTAATTTTACAAATTTCTTTACAATTGTGTTCATAAAATTCTATATAAAATATAAAAAATTCCAACCTGTAAATATGCCAAATAAAGGGACTTGAAAATTATCAATTTCCACTTTCCACTTCTGAACCTCATAACATCACCACACTGATTCCAATTCCATTGTACTCATTATTAAAGCCCAGTAATAAAATTCTCTAATTAATGAAGGTTATTTCATCGAAAAAAGAATCTGTTTGCAATATGTCAATTTTTTGACCTAATGACAATTGGATTTCTAGACTATTTATTTATTCTATACACACTACATTAGTATAAGTGATTTAACATTTTTCATTATTTTATTGATTTTTAGTTTTTTTGAATAATTAAATAAAAATAAATTACTTATTTAATATTTTAAATAAATCAATAACCTTAGAAAATAAACAAATTTGAACTGTAGTATATATACCTATATTTATTAATATATGTGAATTAAGTTGTTAATATCTATAAAAATCTACACAATTGTAATTTATAGTTATATAAATTAATAAATATAAAATGGTATATTATTCATAAATTATTTAATTAAAATGTAAATAATATTTCTAAGGTGTACTATATATTTATTTTACCTATTTTAAATAATGTTACTTACTATTTACTATATAACTATTAATGTATTTTTATTCTAGATTTTTGTGGTGCTGACACTTGTCAGCACCACAACCATCTTCTTCAAATAACCATGTCGTTAGATGTTCTAACAACCTAACTTCACCGATTTCTTTACTCGTTGATCATCAACCGAAATCAAATCTGACCCATCCACTATATCTCTTGACCATCCATCTTGAACACTAAATCTTCACTTCTACATAAACTCCTCCTCTATCATCTATTTAAAGCCCTCAAATTGATGCATCGAAAACAACTTGTCCATCCTTCAAATAAATATAACAGTGACCATGTCTTTCAAGCTTTGTAGCTACCTTCTCAGGTGATAGATGAAGGAGCTTGCTGCTCCGCACGGAAGAGGGAAGAATGGGGAGTAATTCTAAGGCTTTACTGCCTTGCATCATGACTGAAACTACCACGTCCAACTCTAGCAAGTGTCAACATGTCGAGTGAAGACCTTAAAGGTCATGCACCTTCAACAGTTCCCAGGTACTTTTCATTCATGTATTTTCTAGCATTTGAATTCCATTTTAGAATTCTTAATTACTCTTTTGGATTACCCACCCAATTTTCAATTACAACCAAAAGCCTCATTCTTTTGACTTGATACCTGGTCAAATTTTGTGTTTAAAAGTCATGTTCTAAATTCCATTTTGTTTTGTTATTTGCGCAACACAACTTTTTGGGTTAATTCGCATATAATTGGGCCATTGTACCCTTTTTTAGGTGTTCCAATTTCATGGGAGTATTGTCACATCATCTATAGAGAAGATTATGGAGGAGGATTTTGATTTGAAGCTACACACTAGTTACTCAAGACATGGAACCCTAGAATGGGCTTGATCTTCTATTCTTTGACACCTCAAACATTAGGGGAGCTCGCAAGGGGAGGAGCCCCCTTCTGGACCTGCCTCCGACCACTCTGAATGTGGTCGATAGACGATTTGATTAAAGATAAGCCATCCATTGTTCTTCCCAAATTTCGGAAGAACATGAAGAACAGCTTCGCAGGTGGGTGACACACATCTACAACCGACACCTCAGACCTTGGAATGTACTTTAATCTCAAGCATCTGGCCAAACATTCAAAATTTTGTGTCTTCAACATAGCAAGAGATCAAACTTCGTACACACCCCATATATTTTTCGATATTGCGCTTAGGTCCCCATGTATGTACTTAATAAAAAAACTTGTTTTCTTCAAATCTTAGTCTTTGACCATGGGCCAATTTGTAGATCATTTTATTATATTTATTACACTTGTACCCGTGGACCACTATAAACTTTTTAACACTATAGACATTGTATTTTTCATCAAATTTCTAGGGTGGTTATATAAAGACCCTGGCAATCTTTTGATGATTTTTTCATGATTTTCCGTTGCTTCTTTGTTGTGATTTGATTTTACGAGCTTCATCCCCATTTTGATTTCGTTTGGTGTTTCCTTCCAGCACGTTTCTCAATTTATTTTCACCATTGTCCTACTATAGTATCATTTATTCCATATTTCAACTATCTACTATATAGTATATGTTTTGGAAAATATATTCCATCTTTTTAAAAATATTTTTCATTTTCTCCATTTTTTATCAATATAGTAGAATACTACATTACTTTAAATTCTAACTATTATATTGCACAATTTCTTTTGCAAAATTAAACATTTTTTAAAAACCAAATAAAATTTAATGTATAAATAAAAAATAGGGAAAAAAATAAAAAAACTAATAAAAACTGTAAAAACTAAAAATACAAAAACATCTTTCGTGAAGAAAGATCAATCAAAAAAATTAATCTTTAAATCTAAGTATATTTTCTTGACTCCTTGTATTTGGCCCAGAGATACTTACCAGGTTAGTATCAAGTGAAACATAAGAGAGAGAGAATTTATCTCTTATTCGTCGTTATTTCCTTCTATTTCTTCTGTTATTTTTGTTTAATCAAATCATGCTTCTCTTTCACAGACACTACAATATGTCACCTTCCTTTTCTATTTTTAACTAGAAATGGGAGTGTGCTCATCTTCGAGTAATCTAGTGAACTTCAATCTTAACATTGAACATTAAAAATTGGAAATTAAACTAAATTAAAGCCAGAACTAAGCTAAGAAATGAAACCACCCTAAACTAGCATCTCAATAGTGTTACCTGGAGCAAAAGCAAGCCTTGTAGGAGCAAGATCGACGATGATGGATCAAGCTCTCATATGAACTATCGTCACCATCAGGGATGACAAAATCTTTTTGTCACCAAGGTCTTCCACACAGATGGCTCCCTTTGCTATTACGATGGAAGGAGGGGGGTCAAAATTAAAAGGGAAGGAAGGGGTTATTATTTATACACAGAGTGCCCATCTATCTTGTGAAGAATATGGTGTCAAGAGGATGATAGATTGGTGAAATATAGGGAAATGATGTTAGCCATGTGAACCGAGGGAGAAACGGTTCAACAAAAATGTTATTGTAATCTTTGATATATCAATAAAGGTTATTGCTTTATTTCACTTCATATCTAAGATTAAATGAATGAATGCACTAATAAGGTCTCTTTTTACAATTAGGGTTATGTGCCATGGACATCATAATAATCATACAGTTGTTGATTCAATGGTTGAATCATAGAGGCTGGTGCTTAGATGATATCTAAAGAGTTAGATTGAGGACTCATCTAGTACCGTCAAATGATTGTTGAGAGATGATATCCAATATGAGAAGTAGATGGCAATACTTATCTAAATCTTGATATCTGATCGACTTCTTGATGCATGTCCTTTGCAAAGGAATAGAGATTCGAGGTGTCAGATAAGTTAAGTTAATTAGTTTACTTAATAAGACCAATATAACCAAGACCTATGTCATATGTTGTCATCGTATGGGCTCGCATCCTTTGACTGAAGATATATGTATTATTATATGTTTAAGTATGTACAATGTAGGCCATTAGGTTGATGACCTAATCAAACCCTATACACTATTGAGTTGGTGTGCATATGAGGGAATATGAATAATACAATTTCTCAAAGAGATCATACAAGATCAATATAGAATCAGAAGAAAATAGCTCACTCATGAGATATTAGGATAAAATTCCATGCACAATCATCTATTTGGAATCTTGATTGAATTTATAAGTATGATATATGCTTATGGAAAGGATATGATCGATACCAACTCCAAATATTCAAATGAGAAACTTAATGATAAAACCCTGAAGAACATTGTCCAAATATGATCTAAAACTTCAAGTTTATTCTAGGTCTTCCAGTAAGTAGCATGTATCGGTGTTAGAAATACTCGAGGGTGATGTGATCGTAAATGATTTTATAACCATGACAGTTCCATTCCTAGGGAGTTATAAAATAGGTTTGTATTCAAGTTTTCTCTTAGTAGATTAGTGATCCAATCTCGGTCCAAATGTTAGACATTTATCTAAATGTGATTCGGATGCAATGAGAAGATTAGATTCATAGTTTTATTTAATCAAACATCTTTGAAAGGTCCCCGAGATCTAGACTTGAGATATGACCTCAATCCATGTCGATATACATGGATTGAAAAATCGCCATGTCCTTATCTCCAAGTATCCACGATGAAAGCACATTATTCTCGAAAGAGTTTATAATAAATCCATTGTTGATAATATATATGAGCATAGGAAAATTGACGATTAAATGCAATTTAATCATCATGAATATGATTCACATTATTTAGACATATGAGAATAGTCGTCGAAGGTAACTAAATGTTTGTCCGAGGATGTGATTAATGTGGATATCACTATCAATAATAATAATAAATAATATAAATATTTATAATATGTTGGAGAGATTTAATTGTAAAAAATATTTATGAATTAAAATTTGTCGTAAATTGGATTCACATTGAACACTGAACAATTAAATGTAAATGTAATTTACAATTTATATGGGATGCGTGAATATGATTCATAGTTGTTAATGGCATGATTGAAATTATCACAAAGTAATTTAGAATTATTTGAATGAATAACTATGCAACAAAAGTTGTTGCATATGTGGAATATTTGGAGAGGTATGATGCAAACCTTCAGGGAACAAGTTTTCGTATATTGGTTGCACAGTGATGAGCGGCCGAGTGACTAGGGTTAAGTGTAAAAATAATCGAAGGTCGTTGTGACACAAATCATTTGGCACGATCAACGAGAAAAATAACCACCAAAGAAGATAAAAGAAGTCAATCTAAGCGGTCAGCTATTTTGGATTACGTGGTATAGCTACCAAGGTCTAACATAAGGAGCATAATTTAAAAACTTAGTCAAATCTCTAAGAAAATATTTTTTAGTGGCTTTTATTTTTATTTTAATGTTTGAAAAAAAATATAAAGAAGAACAATACACACAAGACACACACACGATTATTTTGTATTATTTCAAAATAGTAAAAAATACTCAGAAAATTATAGAAAAATATTTTTGGGCTTTATGTGTTTTAAAATGTTTTTGGTAATTATTAGATATTTTTAGACACTATTGTGAATTTTTAAAATCAAATAGTTCTAAAAATACAAAACAATGCAAATCCAGTACCAATTTGCAAATTAAAAATATTTGAAGTGTCCAAAAATCCTAGATGACAATTTTATAATTAAATATAAGTAAAGAGCAACAAATAGGAACTGAAAACACAATTCTTTTATTTTTCTTTGATTTTAAATGATTTTTATAAGTTTTTGGTTGTTTTATGATTTTTAGGGTTTTTATTAGGAATTTTCAAGCAAAATTTATTCGAGAAGTAAAACACAAGAAATGACAACTATATGTATTTTTGTGGATTTTTAAGATATTTTTCAAATTATTATAAACTTTATAACTTAGACATGACACTTTTTAGGTGTTTTTCAATTTTTAATATTTATAGAAAGCAAGTTAATAAACCTACAAAAAGTACCATAAAAACTACACTAGCAGGAGAACATGGTATGTTTTATGTAATTTTTGAAGTTAATATTTATTGCATCACATACAAACAACCAAGTTACAAATAGTTCACAGGGACCCAAACAAAAATATTTTAACTTTCATGACCAATTAGAAAACATGCAAATATATCACAGCGACCAAATATGCAAATTATCAAATCAAAGCATGCACAACACGTGATCCATGCTCACATGGGTAGATATGCAAATATCAAAACATAATATTCATATCATAACATCCGTAAAGCCCAAGACTAATGTTGCAAATAACCTAAATAAGCACGTGGGGACACACATGACCAAAACTCAGAACGACGAAAATGCAAAAATGAAAAACAGAGGGTCCAAACTGGAAATGTCTTCAACTACATATTTTATTTACTGGACTAAAATGAAATGGAGAAAAAAACTAGAGAAGAAAGGGAAATATACCCATCAGACTCGTGGCATACACACGAGGAGACGGAGGTTGGCGGTTGCGCCATGCAAAGTAATCTGACGACCCTGCTGTTGTCTGGGACATGTGTGTCAGATGCTCCAGGGATCTGATCTAACAACTCGAAAGTTGCATTGTCGCTCGACTCTGATTGAAAATTGCAAAGGGTTGCTCGTCCCATGGTGGTGACAGTTTCTACAAGGACAGCTCGCCCGGTAACTTCGACCCGCAATATCTAGAGATCAGGGAGTCAGATCGAAGCTCCTAAGGGTATGACATCATTGTGAAGCTCCTCCGTGTAGACTAGGATGCTTGGATGGTGAAGTTGACAGCTAGATGGTCCAAATAGAGGTACTTCACCAAGAGCAGCTCTATCGGTGCAGCTGGTGTCCAAATGAGTCTGCTCACACACATGTAAACCAGCAAAAGGTTTAGTAATTCGTCGGCAAGGCTCTGGTCAAGTTATTTCATGGGACGACAAAGATAAGTGGCGGTGGGTGGAGTCTAAGGCTTACGACAAAGGTGGAGGGAGGAAGCTCGACCTAATCCTACTCTGAAGAGAAGGATCCAGGGGGTTAGGTTGCATAGGAAGATGTGGGGTGAGTCGAGGGGTTGATCTGTGTGGATGAAGGTTGGTAACGGGCTCTAGACTCGGTGGTTGGAGCCAAGGGACAATGGGGGTGAAGAAATGTAAAGTCAGATCGAAACGGGAAATATGGGGTGATAAGATGTATACATGAATCTTTTGAGGAGTTCAGCTCTGTTAGGCGAAGCGAGGGGGGTTATGGCATCAATCGGGTTGCGGCTGACCTAGGAGGCCACCCGGGGCGGCTCTCTGGCGACGCGATGAGCTATGCTCAATCGGACCTCCAAACAACACTCCAATGATACCTCCGAGGAGCTGTCACCTTCTTGCATATATTTGGGGGTCTGTAGTGGTGTGAGGAATGAGAAAAGGAGCTGGAGGTGCAGAAGATCGTATTTATAGCATGCTTCAAGGGTACAAGAAAGATCGGAAGGAGGAGTGCAACCCTAGCAAGATCCAATCCTACATAGGGATCTGCAAGGATCATGTAGGAGAAGAATCAGGTGGTGGAATCGAGGAAAATGGAGGTCGGGTGAGATCGGGAAAAATCTGAGGAGAAGCTTCAGTGAAGAGATGGAAGACCTGACCCGGCTAGCAGGAGATGTTGACCAAGGTCAAGAATCTTGAGTGGACCAATGAGAATTCATTATATATAAAAATTGAAAGAAAAATGAATAAAAATCAATAAATGATTTTAAAATTCAAAAACATATAAAACAAAAAATGTTTGAGAAATTTAGAAGTTTTACTCACCAACGTATTATTTTATAAGCTATATTTTTGTAATTTTTAATTATTTTTATGAAAAATATAAGTGGGTTATATAGAATATATAGTATTATATAGACGTACAACATACCTATGTATCATGTAAATGTGTTTTTATTTTGTTATTTTTTAAAAAAATTCTTTTTATTTTATATTTTATTTATTTACATAATAGTTTAAGTAATATAAAATATTTTTTTTATATTTATAAATTAATTAAGTTTGTAAAATAAATAGGTATTGCATGTATATATCAGTGTCTTTCAGACAAGGAATTATTGGATTTTATTTTTATTTTATTTTAATTTATTTCTTTATATTTTATTTTAAAGTTATTATTAGAATTATATACAAGTGTGTAAAAAAAGAATAATTATATTTTTTCAAAAATAAATATTTTCTACAAGTATAGGTAGTATGCACAACTAGTAGTGTTCCCTTATCCCTTTCTTCTTATTTTCCTTTTGCGATCAGTTCAAGACTTGACATTCTCTTTGGGTTTGGGTCACTCTATATTTATTCTAAATACATTCTTCTTTTTCTTTTCTCTTTATTCTTTTATTTTGCAAAATAGGTGTTAAATATACATTATTAACAAAGGCATGTAAAATGTTAAGTTATTGTATTTACAGGAATTTATAGGTGGTTTTCTAATAGATAAGGCTAAAATAAAAGAATGAAGAATGAGAATCATAGATTCATCACACGGGGTTTTGAGTTTTCATAAGATGCAAGATTCGAATTGTTTTTCATTAAAATGAAAAGCCCATGTTTATGCACTGTTTGGATGAACTATTTTGATAAGAAAATGTCTATATAATATCTAATTATGTCCCCAAAATAGTATCCAATTTTTGGCACCAAAAGTGAATAAATTAAAATTCAAAAAGTCCCCGTAGTGACATTATTTTTATTGTATTCACGAATCTTGAACAAATTAATCAATGGTTATTGTTCATGAAATGTGAAATAATCACTTTAATTTAGTAGAAACTAAACCAACAAACTACTTGATTTATTTCGATTCCGACTCTATTTGCCCTAGATATTTCATATATATTGCAGATGAGTCGGATGATGATTGAATCATTAAGATTACTTTCGTAATGTGTTTATCATTCATTGTAAATCAATGAAATTATTAAATTGTCATGATTAAGTAATGCTTAATATTTATGGGAATATTTAATTAAACATTAATTTCTATTGAATGATTATTTCATGACAAAAACCCCAATTTAACCTACAATAGTTGTAGGTCAACTTTTACATTCATAATGTGTTTGCTTGATATGACTAGAAATTAATATCTATAAAAATATTTTAAGATGACTAAGATTTTTGATTTATTACAATATTGTATCATGTCAGCAACCAAGAGCATGTCATCAATAAAACTTCTTAGTGTATCAATTATGTTATGTTGAATTGATTTGGTGATGGTGCATGGATTGTGGATATGCTAATGGGTTACTCAATTGGCACCATGCACCGTAGTGGAAGCATTTCCTATTAGCATAATCTATCTAACATGGATTGATCTGTTTCAAGGGGGGTAGCATGAGAATTATCTACGTACCTTAATCAACTAATTGGAATAATACAGTTGTACAATGTGAGGTTGTACACTACATAGTTATATCAAAAAAATCCTAATTGTTTGTTGGTTGAATTGGATTGTTGGTTAATTTAATATGATTAATTAATTAGATCAAACTAAAATAAATACTTTATTATAAATAAAGATGTAACCACTTGGAAGATTTATTTATGTGAATATGATTAATAATAATTGATTAAAATTTGAATGAGACATGGAGGATCATATACATGCAAAGGTTTCCATCGCCATGGATTGTATGTTGGAGATGCATATCCGAAGTGATATCTCCTACATACAAGCGCACATGGATCTGGCTCTTTTTTCATCAAAAGAGTAAGGTTGTATGCGTAGTGACCATAGTATTTCTCCTCGTATAATTGATGTGCTATTGAATTGTGCATCGTGAGTTCTATTTGTTGGAAATGCGAGCCCACGACGAGCCATTATGCAATAATGTTATTGCAATTCACTCCTTAATCTGAAATGAAGAATGAATAATTTGCATAATAGGTCCCTTAGTACAATTAGGGTTATGTACCATGGCCATCTTGATGATCATAAAGCTGTTGATTCAACTATTGAATCATAGAGGCTGGTGCTTGGATAAATATCTAAACAGTTAGATTGAGGACTCATCAAGCACCGTCAAATGATTGTTAGGAGATGATCTCCAGCCTGAGTAGGAGATGGCAATCCTTATCTCTGAAGGCTGATATCTGACCGACCTCTTGATGCAGGTCCTCTGCATAGGAATAGAGATTCGGAGGTGTCAGATTAGTTAGGTCAAAGAGTTGACTTAACGAGATCGAGATAACCGAAGTCCTATATCGTATGCTGTCATGATATAGGCACACATCCTCTGACCAGAGACAGATGTGTGACTATATGTCTGAGTATGTACATTTGGCAGACCAATAGGTTGATGACCTAATCAAGGTCTATACACCGGCGCGCTGGTGTGCATATAAGGGCATATGAGTAATACGATCTCTCAAAGGGATCATACAAGTTCAGTTACTGAACCAGAAGACATGAGCTCACTCATGAGATATTGGGAAGAATCAAATTCCGTGCGCACGGTCGTCTCGCTTTGGAAGCTTGACTGAATTTGTAGGTTTGATATATACTTTTGGAAAGTGTATGATCAAGACCTAGGTATGATATATGCTTTTGGAAAGTATATGATCGATACCGACTCCCAATGATCGAATGAGAAACTTACTGATAAAACCATGAAGTAGACAGTATAAAGTTGATCGAATACTTCGGGTTTAGTCTGAGTCTTCCAGTATGCAGGATGTACAGGTATTGGGAATACCTGAGGGTGATGTGATCATAAACGATTGTATAACCATGATGCTTCCATTCCTAGGGAGTGATGAAACGGGTCTGGATTTTAGTGACTCCTCTCAGTAGAGAAGTGATCTGATCTTGGTCCAAGTATTGGACATTGATCTGAATGTGATTCAGATACAATGAGAAGATTAGATTTACGGTCTTGATTTAATCAAGCATCTATGGGAGGCCCGCGATCTGGATTTGAGATACGATCTCAATATCCATGTCACTATACGTGGAACAATACAATCGCCCTGTCCTTATCTCCAAGTATCTGCGGAGAAAGCGCATTATCCTTGAAGGAGTTCATGGATAATTCTATTGTTGATATATGTATCCGAGCATTGAGAAAAATGGATAATTAAATGTGATTTAATTATCATGAGTAATATGAATTTGATTCATATTATAAAGAGAGTTATCTTAGATAATTAAATGAGATTTAATTATCAAAGATGTAAATAATGTGAATGTGATTCATATTATTTGGACACAAGAGAATAGAGATCCAAGATGATTAAATATGATTTAATTATCATGGATATGAATAATGTGGATAGCAATATCCATATTAGTCGTATATATTATAAATGTGATTTATAATATATAAGAGAGAGCTATTTGTAATTTACATTTGTTAATTAAATGTTAATGTGAATTGGATTCACATTGGACATCAAATTGAAAATGTAATTTACATTTTGTTTTGGGTTGTGAATGTGATTCACAATTTTTCAATGGCATGATTGCAATGTTCACAAAATAAATTGGATTTATTTTTTGTGAAATAATTTGCAACAAAAGTTGTTGCAAATAATGGAGATTACATAAAAGGTGAAATAGCCACCTTCCTAATGGAGGAGGGTGGACGGCCACCACTCCCATTAGGAAAGGGAGGCCGTCCCCCCTCTCCACATGGAAGGAGGCTTTCTCTCCTTTCATTATCTCCATGTATTGACGATTTAATTTTGTAATTAAATTGTGTTGATTTATCAACATATATTTAATTTAAATTAAATTAATTGTTGTTGTGTTTTTAGCAACAAATCATGACCATTGAAAGAAACACAAATTAATGTGGACCATTGGATTTGTGTTGACACATGGATTGAGATCCATGGATCCCAAAACCCTATATAAGGAGAGGCACCCCATTGCTCTTCTCTACACACACATAAGTGGAGGCAACAAATCTCTCTCTCTCTCATTCTCTCTACACGTCCTCTCTCCATCTCTCTCATGTGGCCGTCCACCATGGATGCCCTAGAGAGGTTCTCCATCGCCGCGGCATCGTCGTTGTGCTGCCCGATGGTTTGCTCGTGGATCTCCGTCTCCTTCGGTGCGCCCCGCTCGTGAAGAAGACATCGGATCTCGTGTGTCGAGATCAGGAGATCCGCCGCTTGGATCATCAACATGGATTGCGAGAAGCACGCGGTTCATCCCCGCGCTCGCAAGCGTCTCCTCCGACGGATCGGACTTGAGACAGGAGGTCTCTTCGTTTAGAGACTTGATCGCAACCACGCTTCAAGAGGTAAACCTAATACTTGGTTGTGGTTTAGACGAAACGATCCGAGAAGTGTTCTTGGATCATGTGATTTCGTCACATGAAAATTTTTTAATTTCCGCTGCATAGAACAACTAGTGCGACTAGTCGTTCTTCGTCGTATTCGATGCGACGCTCACGCTTCCGTGATGCGCTTGAGGATCTAACCATATCCTTCAAGTGGTATCAGAGCCTTAGGTCGGTGTTTTTGGATACGATCCATAAACCGAGGACGACTTGGGTTCATTAGGGTTTGCGAAAGTTTTCTTGCATTTCATTTTCGCATCTCTGTTTTGATATTATTTTCGGCACTGTTTAAATTGTTTAAACACGAAAATAATAATTGGATTTTGTTCCCCATTAAATAAGGAAACCGTAGGATCTGAGTTTGCGTGATTTCGATTCCGTTTGCTCTAGATATGCTCATTTTAGTGAACATGTATCCACTGTTTCGGGGACTGCGGATCATGACGTAATTAAGATGTTAATTGCGGATTTGAAACGCCTTGAAATGCGTGCAAATCTCTTGGGTTCTGTTGTAAATCAAGTTAGCAAACTTTAGAAATTTACTTTGCTTAATTTGGATTTAAATTGATTGAGATATGATATTTTTAGTAAGTGAGGGTCACTGCTGAAAATACTTTCCTAATCAAGAACCTAGTGATTGTCATTTAATTAATTAGTGAAATTAAATTGTTTAATTTCCTGGAATAATTATGCATAAATATTTGTGAAATATTTAATGATAATTATGTCCTTAAATGACTTTGCCCTAACCAACAAATGATTAGATGTGATCTAGATCAAGATTGGTTACATGATCTACATGATCAACATTCCAACAAACATGTTGCTTGAATAGGACTTGGAATTTGTTTAGCAAATCTCATTATAATGTTAATCAAAAATGTTTTGATTATTACTATATGGTACAATTTCGGTTGAAGAACCGATGATCATCTCAAGTACAAATTAATCAATTTGGCATTATCCTTTCCCGAGGCGGATATGGTGCCTAGTCGGAGAGCATTGGGGTTGCGGGTTGCAACGTATGTGGTCCGTCCCACTCTCGTCGGTACTGGCCATGACAGCGGGTAGGGCCGGGATAATGTCCGAGGGATTAAGATGTATTTTTCTAATTATTAAAATTAGAAATAATACGTATTTGAGATAATACCATTATTCAAGTAACTATTAAAATGTTTGTTGGATATTAATTGGATCATTAATTTAATATGATTAGATTAATTGGAATCCAATTAAGATTGAAATACTCTAATATTATTAGAGTTAATAATTCCCTTGTAAGAATTAATTATGTGAATGTGATTCATGATAATTAATTAAAATTTGAATATGAGGTGGAGGATCACATAAGTGACATCCATGGTCTCCCGTCAAGGCGAAGGGTTCCGTCGCCAGGGATTGTATGTGGGAGACGCCTGTCCGAAGTGACAGCTCCTGTATGCAAGCGCATCTGGATCGGACTCTTTTCTTCTCGAAAGAGTAAGGCCGTATACGTAGTGACCCCAATATCGGATCCTCATATTATTGGGGCGATATTGGATTGCATATAGCGAGTACTATTCCTGTTGACGGTTGGTTCAATTAACGACGGGTCAACATCGCCTTAGGGGTGGTGGGCTCGGGTGTTAAAGACCGAATTGGGAAATGCAAGTTGGACTTGCAAAGCGGAATGTGTTCCCGCTTCTTTTTATCCGAGTTGCAGATTCTCATATTATTGGGATGTAACAAAGATAAGGAAGGAGATCCCAGATCTTGTTGAGATATAATGGTAAGTATATCTCTTACATTGAAAGTGATTAAGGGAATGAACATTCAGTGTTGACAAGACAAGACAACTTTGATATAAAAATCCTAAATCAAAGTAAAATATATATATTTATATATTTATGCAAATTTCTTATTTCAGATAATCCTTCATTAAAACCCACTCAATGATATACTCAATAATAACCAGTAAAATATCATGGATTGGACTCATGATCCAGATATTGTACTTGCAATTGGACACATAATGCATGTGGTTGCAATGTGCAAGTTTCCTCATAATATTGAGGAATGACAATTAAATAGATAATAGGACTACAACCCTAGGGTTTGTATGTCTCTATAATCTTGATCTCTCATCGGATGTACTTTGGAAGTGACATGTCGATGATGATCGTAATTGTCATATAATCCTTATAAAATCAATGAAGATATCCTAGCATACATATGTGCTCTTGACATTTAATCATGAGTGACATGGTTCTCTGCATCATGTAGAATGGTAGCTCTATAAGAGATGATGTATTCAAATTGTTTGAGTACCTACCTGAACCTATGTTTTAAGAGTTTAGATGGATGTAGATGATGAGTGTCATCATTCTACTATCTATACTCTGGTCATTCATGAAGCTTCATAATATTCATATTGTATGAATTTAATGAAGCATGTATAAATGTTGAAATGCTCTTACATAAGAGATCCTTAGTCTTAAGCAATGGTTGCTTATAGATAAAGGGAGCGCAGTGGAAGCATGGGTTGGACCCGAGTAAGAAGTATGGTCAAAGAGTTGACTATACATCTATGACTTCCATATGTCATCCGAAGAGTTGGATGAATGCCAATACTGCAATAAGTTGATGTGTTGATAGTATGACTATCAAGTCTATCTATAATCCTTAGAGAAGGACTCGGATGGAGCATCAGATTAATCTACATAAATCATTGATAAGATAAAGTCAAATAATTGTATCTTAATCTTCTGATGACATTTGCAATAGGTTGCATATGTTTTTAGAAGACTGGAAAATTTGATCTTAAAGGTTTATAGCTATCCACATGGATATTGATGCAATTGTTGCAACAATCTCTGTTGGATTAATAGACTTGTTAATTTCAGTGGGAGAGTCCTTAGTCTAAAGAGAATGTCTCTATGACCTAGATATAAGAATACACTCATTGTTTGTTTCTAAATGTTGGAAATAAACATGAATTCTGAGGTAGAACTATCATAAAAGGTTATGATGGAGATATTTCAGATAGTAATCTAAAATCTAGTGGACTCCACTAAATTAGAAAATTAATGAATGGTTCATTAACATTTCTAAATACTGAAATTAAACCTTAAGATCAATAGGAGGATGAAGATCATTTGACAATGATCTAGCATCAAGCCTTGGACATTTGTCTATTGATTTGATCAATAGACTAGTAAGAGATGAAACTTTAGAATGTCTAAAATTTTAAAACTTACATAATTTTGAATATTGTATTCAAAGTAAAATGTCCAATACACCCTTCTTAATGAAAGGTGTAAGATGCCAAGGTATTCAGGATCTCATGCATATTGATGTATGTAGATCATCTATATCATAGTAAACATTACGGATATGTGATATCTGTTGATGATTATGTATGACATGAGATTTCTTCTTTTCACCTAAGAAACCTTTGAAATGTTCAAAGATTTCATTATTTTTGGTTTACAACCAAAGTTTGAAGGAAGATAAAATGAATTTGATCTAATCTAGGTAGCAAGTACCTGTTAGATAAATTCAAAGAATACCTTATAGAGATATGAATATCATTTCTATCTCAATCCTCCTAACACACCTTAACTCAATAGAGTTATAGGTAGATACAATTGGATCATGTGTGACATGATCTTATCAATGATGAATTTTAGCATAATTATCCCTTAGTTTCCAGGTATATATGTGTAGAAGAGACTACAATATATATGCTTAATATGATTCCATATATGTTGGAATCTAGCACTTAAGAGTGCTGCTTCATTAGGAAAATAAAGGATGGTATTGGATACCTACTTTATGACCTTGAGATTCTTAAAGTATCTCATCTCTGAGAATGTGATTCTTAGAGGTTGAGACTCTTGAGAATCAAGATAAAAAATGAAGTGTAGGAACTCATTTAATATTGAAAAGATAATGAGGCTCCTAAAAATTGGAAACTAAAAGGATAATTGAAGATGAAACACTAAAACCTCTTCAAATAAGTTTGAGGATGGATTCCATGTGTCAGAGAAATCTGACAATGATCGAACTTCATGTGATGAAGCTTCTGAAGATCATAGCATGGATAGATGGATGTTAGCAATAAAAGTCTAATGTAGACTTCATGTACAAGTGTTGTATATGGACCCTCGAGGATCCACCTATATGGGTAAGGCCCGTAAAGGTGTAAATGGATCTTCAAGAGAAAGGGAACCTGATGAGAAGGTACATACCTTCAAAGCATAGTTCGTAGCAATGATCTACACATGGAAGAGAAGACATTGCTTGCAATGAGACTTGTTTTTCGGTGACCATGCTTAAAATCATCAGAATATTGCTAACCTTAGCTACACAACTTGACTATTGCATCTTCAAGATGTAAGTCCAGATTGCATTCCTCTATGAATCTCTCTCTGAGGATATTCACATGAAGTAGCCCCAGGGCTTCATGGTTGAGGAAAGCAAGGTGTGCAAGATAAGGAATCCATCTAAGGACTCAAATAAGCTTCTTTGAGATGGACCATAAGATTTGATGAAATTATAAATGTTATGATTTCAAATGAAATCTTGATGAGCCATACGAAGCTTAGTGGGAGTACCTATGTGTTCATTGCGCTAAATGTAGATGATATCCTGATCGATATAAGGATAATAATAAGTGTTTTATAATCTGGTTATTCCATATCTTGAAATATGATTTCAAAGATACCTCTTAGATCATAGTTCTGAAATTGTTCAGAAGCCAAGAGAAGAGAA
Organism: Ottelia alismoides; assembly: GCA_037367405.1. NCBI lineage: Eukaryota > Viridiplantae > Streptophyta > Magnoliopsida > Alismatales > Hydrocharitaceae > Ottelia > Ottelia alismoides. Next base: position 1,275,576 of record JAZKJV010002956.1, read on the forward strand.
TAATTGGACTGTCACATTTGCAGTACACCTTGGACATATTCTATTCATAGAAATTCCAAGAAAGGCTTCTAACCCTTAAGATATGGTACTGACCTATCTTAAGGGATAGCACCTCAAAGAGTTGAGGAAGTAAATGTTACAACTACTTGCACTTGTGCATTAGTTATGAGAAGCTGAGTGTAAACTAGATGTGTACAAAAGCCAGATATCTGCCATGTGAGTAGTAAAGTGTTACTAGTCCTACTATGTAGAGAAAACACTTGATTGCAGTAATAACTATATCTTCATAAAAGACAATATTTTTGAGATAATGATCTCAAAGTCCTATCTTCAAAAAGCTTAAGACTTTGTAGATAGAGATCTAAAAGGTCTTAACTTTGGATACCTTTGGAGATAGAGATCTCCGGGAATGAAGGTATTCTAATAAGGATTATGGGAATACTGGTTATAATAATTAATCGAGTTAAAGTGTCAAGGACACTATGACAATATTGAGTATTGGTTGCATAAGATGCAACCTTCGCATTGGATGCGAGCACTGTTACTGGGGATATGCAAGTGTCGTAAAAGGACTTGGCGTAGTCTCTTGGGAATAGAGTGACTGATCAGCTTACCTAGCTATTTTCTAAATAGCCTATGATTGTCACATGAGTGTGGGTTTAAATGATTAGCCCATCAATGGCTCTTTGGGCTAGTGGGAGATTGTTGGAAATGCGAGCCCACGGCGAGCCATTATGCAATAATGTTATTGCAATTCACTCCTTAATCTGAAATGAAGAATGAATAATTTGCATAATAGGTCCCTTAGTACAATTAGGATTATGTACCATGGCCATCTTGATGATCATAAAGCTGTTGATTTAACTATTGAATCATAGAGGCTGGTGCTTGGATAAATATCTAAAGAGTTAGATTGAGGACTCATCAAGCACCGTCAAATGATTGTTAGGAGATGATCTCCAGCCTGAGTAGGAGATGGCAATCCTTATCTCTGAAGGCTGATATCTGACCGACCTCTTGATGCAGGTCCTCTGCATAGGAATAGAGATTCGGAGGTGTCAGATTAGTTAGGTCAAAGAGTTGACTTAACGAGATCGAGATAACCGAAGTCCTATATCGTATGCTGTCATGATATAGGCACACATCCTCTGACCAGAGACAGATGTGTGACTATATGTCTGAGTATGTACATTTGGCAGACCAATAGGTTGATGACCTAATCAAGGTCTATACACCGGCGCGCTGGTGTGCATATAAGGGCATATGAGTAATACGATCTCTCAAAGGGATCATACAAGTTCAGTTACTGAACCAGAAGACATGAGCTCACTCATGAGATATTGGGAAGAATCAAATTCCGTGCGCACGGTCGTCTCGCTTTGGAAGCTTGACTGAATTTGTAGGTTTGATATATACTTTTGGAAAGTGTATGATCAAGACCTAGGTATGATATATGCTTTTGGAAAGTATATGATCGATACCGACTCCCAATGATCGAATGAGAAACTTACTGATAAAACCATGAAGTAGACAGTATAAAGTTGATCGAATACTTCGGGTTTAGTCTGAGTCTTCTAGTATGCAGGATGTACAGGTATTGGGAATACCTGAGGGTGATGTGATCATAAACGATTGTATAACCATGACGCTTCCATTCCTAGGGAGTGATGAAACGGGTCTGGATTTTAGTGACTCCTCTCAGTAGAGAAATGATCTGATCTTGGTCCAAGTATTGGACATTGATCTGAATGTGATTCAGATACAATGAGAAGATTAGATTTACGGTCTTGATTTAATCAAGCATCTATGGGAGGCCCGCGATCTGGATTTGAGATACGATCTCAATATCCATGTCACTATACGTGGAACAATACAATCGCCCTGTCCTTATCTCCAAGTATCTGCGGAGAAAGCGCATTATCCTTGAAGGAGTTCATGGATAATTCTATTGTTGATATATGTATCCGAGCATTGAGAAAAATGGATAATTAAATGTGATTTAATTATCATGAGTAATATGAATTTGATTCATATTATAAAGAGAGTTATCTTAGATAATTAAATGAGATTTAATTATCAAAGATGTAAATAATGTGAATGTGATTCATATTATTTGGACACAAGAGAATAGAGATCCAAGATGATTAAATATGATTTAATTATCATGGATATGAATAATGTGGATAGCAATATCCATATTAGTCGTATATATTATAAATGTGATTTATAATATATAAGAGAGAGCTATTTGTAATTTACATTTGTTAATTAAATGTTAATGTGAATTGGATTCACATTGGACATCAAATTGAAAATGTAATTTACATTTTGTTTTGGGTTGCGAATGTGATTCACAATTTTTCAATGGCATGATTGCAATGTTCACAAAATAAATTGGATTTATTTTTTGTGAAATAATTTGCAACAAAAGTTGTTGCAAATAATGGAGATTACATAAAAGGTGAAATAGCCACCTTCCTAATGGAGGAGGGTGGACGGCCACCACTCCCATTAGGAAAGGGAGGCCGTCCCCCCTCTCCACGTGGAAGGAGGCTTTCTCTCCTTTCATTATCTCCATGTATTGATGATTTAATTTTGTAATTAAATTGTGTTGATTTATCAACATATATTTAATTTAAATTAAATTAATTGTTGTTGTGTTTTTAGCAACAAATCATGACCATTGAAAGAAACACAAATTAATGTGGACCATTGGATTTGTGTTGACACATGGATTGAGATCCATGGATCCCAAAACCCTATATAAGGAGAGGCACCCCATTGCTCTTCTCTACACACACATAAGTGGAGGCAACAAATCTCTCTCTCTCTCATTCTCTCTACACGTCCTCTCTCCATCTCTCTCATGTGGCCGTCCACCATGGATGCCCTAGAGAGGTTCTCCATCGCCGCGGCATCGTCGTTGTGCTGCCCGATGGTTTGCTCGTGGATCTCCGTCTCCTTCGGTGCGCCCCGCTCATGAAGAAGACATCGGATCTCGTGTGTCGAGATCAGGAGATCCGCCGCTTGGATCATCAACATGGATTGCGAGAAGCACGCGGTTCATCCCCGCGCTCGCAAGCGTCTCCTCCGACGGATCGGACTTGAGACAGGAGGTCTCTTCGTTTAGAGACTTGATCGCAACCACGCTTCAAGAGGTAAACCTAATACTTGGTTGTGGTTTAGACGAAACGATCCGAGAAGTGTTCTTGGATCATGTGATTTCGTCACATGAAAATTTTTTAATTTCCGCTGCATAGAACAACTAGTGCGACTAGTCGTTCTTCGTCGTATTCGATGCGACGCTCACGCTTCCGTGATGCGCTTGAGGATCTAACCATATCCTTCACTATTCCTATTGACAGATGATTCAATTAATAATGAGTCAACATCACCTTTGGGGTGGTGGGTTCAGGTGTTTAAGATTGAATTGGAAAATGCAAGTTGAACTTGCAAGACGGAACGAGTTCCCAGTTCTTTTTATCCAAGTTGTAGTCTCTCATATTATTTGGAAGTAATAAATGTAAGAAAGAGATCCTAGAACTTGCAAGAGATATAGTGGTATGTATGTCTCTTGCTTTGAAAGATTGATAAGCGAATGGAGTTTTAAATTGAACAGGCAAGTCTAATTTAATTAAAAATCCTTAATCAAAGAATTTAAATTTGAATATATAATCATTTATATGTTCTAATATAGTGCATTTTTAATTGCATACATGAAATCCATAAACCTGCTCAGCAGGCTTCTATAGACAAACTAGTTGACTGGACCAATTTATTTTATTTGGATCTGTAATTTGGAGCTTGTTCTTTATGTGGAGTGCATTGGTATGATCTCACGAAGAGCAAGCACACAAACACTACAAAATTGGAAGAATCCAAATTCAATGAAACATACGATGAAGATCATTCACTGGCTAAATGTTATATATTGGGATCTCTATCCAATGCGACGTAGAAGCAATATTTGGACATGGATGGTTGCCAGGATATAATGTTGAATCTAAAATATATGTTCAATGACGTGAACTGTCTTAGTGTTACAATATAATGAAAGACTTATTCATTACAAGATGCAGGATGGGACTTCAGTTCAAGAGCATGTACTCAAAATGTTTGGTTATCTCTCGAAATTAGATACTCTTTGGGTTCAAATGGACTCAGATATGGAATTTGACTTCATTCTTCTATCTCGATCCAAGTATTTCACCCAACTTTGTGGTATCATACCACATAAATAAGTTGAGGATAAGAAACGATGAACTCATGACATCATTAAATTATACAAAATATTTAATGAATAAAGAGATATATATTAATAGTGCAATGGTTACATAGGTCAAAAGGAATCACGGTCGGAAGTATGGGGGTCATAATGGTCCAGCTCAGGAGAAAAATAAGAAGAGTCAAAATGTTGGCTCATAATCTCAAGCTTCCACACTTATAGAATCAAAGAAGACCGATATATGTCATCACTACAAGAAGTCGAGGCATCGTACGTGTAACTTCCTTTAAGACCTGAAAACCATCGATCAAGGTAAAGCCACAATAGGTATAAAATCTACTTCCAATATTGAAATCAATTTTCTTGCAGGATGACAAAGTAGTTGGATAATTGATTATGGTCCATATGTTCAAATATGCAATTTGTGTTGCATCTGTTTTGGGAAACTATGAATTTTGATGAAGGGGAGACAGTCATCTAGATGGGATCTTATACAACTGTTATATCAATCGTCATTGGGACCTGCAGGCTATATTTATCTAGTCAAAGAGTCCATGTTTTTAAAGAATGTATTTATATTATTGAGGTTACAAGGAAATTAATATTTGTATCTAAATTAGTTAGAAATGGAGATTTGTTCTTATTCTATAATAAATTTATCATAAGTTGTTATAATAAATATTTTATGAATATTATTCTAACTTTTAGTGGACTACATGAATTATGCATTGATGAATGTGTTGTGAATGTAACACCCATTGATAAAAATCCAAAAAAACCCAGAGAGGGTGTAAATCATTCGAACATGATTTGGCATAAAAATATTAGTCATTTATATGTTGATAGGATCAAGAGATTGATAAAGGACGGACTCATAGTTTTTCTACAGGTCCAATCTTTACATACTTGTGATTGCATTTGAGGTAAAATGATCAGAGCACCCTTTCATAATAAGGTTACATGATATGAGGCTATTATTGATCTGATACATATGTGGTCCCTTCAATACTAAGACCCAAAATAGGCATCAATTATTTGATGTTTATTGATGACCATTCGTGATATGAGTTTATCTTCTTATTACATCATAAATCGGAATGCTTTTAAAAGTTCAAAGGATTCAAGCCTTTTATTGAGAACAAAATCAATAGGAAGATCAAATAGATCCAATCTGATAGAGGTGGAGAGTACCTCTCAAATGAATTCAAGGAATACCTAAAAGAGAGAGGAATTACATAAGAGATCCTTAGTCTTACGCAATGGTTGTTCATAGATAATGGGAGCGCAGTGGAAGCATGGGTTGGACCCAAGTAAGAAGTATAGTCAAAGAGTTGACTGTATTTCTGTGACTTCCATATGACATCTAAAGAGTTTGATGAATGTCAATACTGCAATGAATTGATGTGTTGATAGTTTAACTATTAAGTTCGTCTAGAATCCTTAGAGAAGGACTCGGATAGAGCATCAAAATAATCAAAATAAATCATTGATATTGACTTGCTTATTGAATAAGATAAAGTATTGTAATTGTATCTCAATCTTCTACAACACTTGCAATGGGTTGCATATGTTTTAGAAGACTAGAAAATTTGATCTTAAGGCTTATAGTCATACACATAGATATCAATGCAATTGTTGCAACAATCTCTATTGGATTGAAATGCTTCATAATTTCAGTGGGAGAGCCCTTAGTCTTAGAGAATGTCTCTATGACCTAGATATTAGAATCCACTCATTGTTTAAATCTAAATGTTAGAAATAAACATGAATTCTATAATAAATCTATCATAAAGAGTTATGATGGAGATATTTTCAGATAATAATCTAAAATCTAGTGGACTCCGCTAAATTAGAAAATTGATGAGAGGTTCATTAGCATTTCAAAATACTGAAATTAAACCTTAAGATCAATAGGAGGATGAAGGTCATTTGTCAATGATCTGAAATCAAGACTTGGACATTTGTCTATTGATTTTATCAATAGACTAGTAAGAGACGAAACTTTAAAATGTCTAAAATTTCAAAACATACATACTTGTGAATATTGTATTGAAAGTAAAATGTCCAATACACCCTTCATTGGGAATGGTGTAAAATGTCAAGGTATTTAGGATCTCATACATATTGATGTATGCAGATCATCTATATCATAGTAAACATTATGGATAGATGATATCTATTGATGATTATGTATGATATGAGATTTCATCTCTTCATATAAAGAAACCTTTGAAATGTTCAAAGATTTCATTATTTTGGTTAACAACCAAAGTTCAAAGGAAGATAAAATGAATTTGATCTAATCTACGTAGCATGTACCTGTTAGATGAATTCAAAAGATACCTTATGGAGATATGAATATCATTTCTATCTCAATCCTCCTAACACACCTTAACTCAATAGAGTTATAGGGAGATACAATTGGATCATGTGTGACATGATCTTATCAATGATGGATTTTAGCATAATTTTCCCTTAGTTTCCAGGTATATATGTGTAGTAGAGATTACAATGCATATCCTTAATATGGTTCCATGCAAGATGGAATCTAGCACATGAGAGTGCTGCTTCATTAGGAAAATAAAGGATGGTATTGGATACCTACTTTATGACCTTGAGATTCTTAAAATATCTCATCTTTGAGAATGTGATTCTTAGAGGTTGAGATTGAAGGATATGGAGAAATCCTCAAGCGCATCACGGAAGCGTGATCGTCGTATCGGATACGACGAAGAACGACTAGTCGTACTAGTTGTTCGGTGCAGCAGAATTTAAAAAATTTTAAACCGATGAAACCACATGATTCGAGAACCATTCTCAAATCGTTTCAACTATAACCACATCAAGTATAATGCAATACCTCTTGAAGCGTGGTTGATCAAGTCTCTACGAAAAGAGACCTCCTGTCTCAAGTCGATCGTCGGAGTAACGACTTGCGAGCGCGGAGATGAGTCGCGATGTCCTCGCAATCCAAGTTGATGCAAGCGCAGTTGCTCCTGATCTCGTCACACGAGATCAAATGTCTCCTTCGTGAGTGAAGCACTCCAAGAAGATGAATAACCACAGAGAGTCGAAGCGGCAGCACGATGGCGCAGTCGTCGACGATTCCCTCAACCAAGGTGGACGGCCACCAAGAAGAGAGGGAGAGAGAGGGCTGTCGAGTATGAGAAAGAGAGAGAGTTTGTGCTACAATAGCATGTGTAAAGAGAGAGCATGGTATGCCTCTCCATTTATAGGGTTTTGGGATCCATGGATCTCAATCCATGGGACACATAAAATCAATGGATGAGATTGATTTATGTTTATCCAATGGCTAAGATTGTTGTTGATAAAAACAACAAATTTAGGTTAAAATATATTTGACAAAATCAAATATAATTCATTCCTAAATCAACCCAACAAATAAGGAGAGAAGACACATGGAGATTTCATCTCCATGTGCCTTCCAAGTGGGCGGCCACACATTCCATATTGGAATGGTGTGCCACCCATGGGGATTGTATGGGGATTGCAATATCATGGAAATCCATGAGATCGCATATCTCCTTGCAATCTCTCTTATTTATTATGCAACAAATTTATTGGGTTTTATTCTTCAAAAATAATTCACAATTATCTTTGAGAATATTGCATTCTTGCCATGGAAAAATTGTGAATCATATTCACAACCCAAAACAACATATAATTCATATTGTTAATTAATTACACAATGTGTATCCAATAGACATAATAATTAATCAACATATATAAATTATAATTAACTCTCTCTAATACATTATAAATCACATTTATAATATATTGTGAATAATTGGATATTTCTATCCACATTATTCTTATCCAAAATAATTAAATCCCATTTAATCATGTTGGATATCTTCTCATACATCATGATAATTAAATCACATTTAATTATCAACTTCTCCTTGCAACTTCTCCTTGCTTAGATCTTATGGAATTGTTCTCAAACCATTTAAGAACAATGCTATTTCTCCTCAGATACTTGGAGATAAAGACAGGGCGATTGTATTGTTCCACGTATAGTGACTTGGATGTTGAGATCATATCTCAAATCCAGATCCTATGGACCTCCCACTGATGCTTGATCAAATCAAGACCGTAGACTTAATCTTCTCATTGCATCTGAATCTCATTCAGATCAATGTCCAGTTCATGGACTAAGATTAGGTCACTTCTCTAATGAGAGGAGTCATTAAAATCCAAACCTGTTTCATCACTCCCTCGGAATGGAAGCATCATGGTTATACAATCGTATATGATCAAATCACCCTTCAGGTATTCCCAATACCTGCACATCCTACATACTGGAAGACTCATGATCATTCTGAAGGTAAAGATCACTTTTGCACTGTCATCTTCAGAGTTAGATCATTTAAGTTTCTCAATCTTGGTCATTGGGATTTGGTATAGATCATATGCTTTCACAAAGCATATATCTTACCTTCAAATTCATGTCTTTCTTCCAATGCACGACGACCATGCATGGAATTTGTTCAGTCCCAATACCTCATGAGTGAGCTCATGTCTCCCGGTTCACAAGTGAGCCTGTATGATCCCTTTGAGAGATCGCATTACTCATATGTCCTTACATGCACACCAGCTCGCCGGTATATAGACCTTGATTAGGTCATCAACCTATTGGTCTGCAAAATGTACATACTCGGACATATAGCAATACATCTGTCTCTAGTCAGAGGATGCATGCCTATGTTGTGACAGTATTCAACGTAGGTCTTTGGTTATCCCGATCTCGTCAAGTCAACCCATTGACTTAACTAACCTGACATCTCTGAATCACTATTCCCATGCAGAGGACCTGCATCAAGAGGTCAGTCAGATATCAGTCATTTGAGATAGGATTGCCATCTCCTACTCAGACTGGAGATCATCACTTAATGATCATTTGATGATGCTTGATGAGTCCTCTATCTAACTCCTTAGATATTCATCCAAGCATCAACCTCTATGATCCATTCAATGAATCAACAGCTGTATGATCATCAAGTTGGCCATGGTACATAACCCTTATTGTACAGAGGGACCCTATAGTGCATTCATTCATTAATCTCAGAAAGGGAGTGATAAATAATCAATAACTTTCATTGATAATTTATTCATTACAATAACATTTATTGTAGAAATGGTTCGCCCGGGGCTCACATTGCTAACAATCTCCCACTAGCCCTCAGAACCATTCAGGTACAATCTATAAACCCATACTCATTACATGCTGGTCGAAAACCTTTTGTGTCAGAGGTTTGGTAAGAGGATCAGCAATGTTGTCGGCAGAGGCCACCTTGGTGATGATGATGTCACCACGCTTTTGTATCTCCCGAATGATGTGGTATTTCCTTTCCACGTGCTTGCTCTTTTGATACCATCTGGGTTCCTTTGCCCAGGCAATGGCTCCCGTGTTATCGCAGAGTAACGGGATGGGAGTATCAGAGGAAACTACGCCAAGCTCCAGCACGAACTTGCGAAACCACACCGCCTCCTTTGCAGCATCCGATGCGGCAATGTATTTGGCTTCTGTTGTTGAACCTGCAGTAGTGTCCTGCTTCTTGCTTCTCCAGCTCACAGCACCACCATTCAACAAGAACACGAACCCCGATGTCGACTTTCGATCATCGACATCCGATTGGAAGTCAGAATCTGTATATCCCAAGACTTGGAGATCACCATCTCCATAGACCAAGATGTAATCTTGCGTCCGTCTTAGATATTTGAATATGTTCTTTACTGCATTCCAGTGTTTTTCTCCATAGCAGGATTGGTAACGACTTACCACTCCCACTGCATGGCAGATATCTAGCCTAGTACACATCATGGCATACATTAAGCTTCCTACAGCTAATGCATAAGGACATCCAGCCATGGCTTTCTTTTCCTCAACTGTTTGAGGAGCCATTCCTTTAGACAGGTGGATACCATGTCTTAAAGGTAGGAATCCTTTCTTAGAACTATCCATACGGAATCGTTCAAGAATCTTCTTAATGTATCCATGTTGTGACAATCCCAAAATCCTCTTTTCTCGGTTTCTGAACAGCTTCATGCCTAAGATATAAGAGGCTTCTCCAAGATCATTCATCTCAAAGGTATGTGACAGCCAAATCTTTACACTGGTCATCATCCCTGTATCATTCCCAATGATAAGGATGTCATCTACATAAAGCACGATGAACACAATGGCGCTCCCACTAAGCTTCTTGTATACACAAGGTTCATCAGGATTCTGCACAAAATCATAACTCTTTATGGTTTGGTCGAATCTGATGTTCCAACTACGAGAAGCTTGCTTGAGCCCATAGATGGATTTCTTCAGCTTGCATACTTTACCATCCTCTGTCATGAAGCCATGGGGCTGCTCCATGTAGATATCCTCCTCGAGGTATCCATTGACGAAAGCCGTCTTGACGTCCATCTGCCAGATGTCGTAGTCAAGATATGCAGCTATAGCTAGCAATGTCCGGATGGATTTAAGCATAGCCACAGGAGAGAATGTCTCATCATAATCGATGCCTTCTCTCTGTGTGTAGCCCTTGGCTACGAGTCGTGCCTTGAAAGTCTCTACTTTCCCATCAGGTCCCCTCTTTCTCTTGAAGATCCATTTACACCCAATGGGTTTTACCCCTTTAGGTGGATCCTCTAGGGTCCATACACCATTCTTATGCATGGAGTCAATTTCTGACTTCATTGCTAGCATCCATCTATCCATTTCTTGATCCGCGAGTGCTTCATCAAATGAAGTAGGATCAATGTCAGTTTCACCTAACACATGGAATCCATACCTTTCAGGTGGTGCAACCACCCTCGAACTCCTTCGAAGAGGAATGGGTGTTTCATCTGTATTTATCTCTTCCGTTTCTGGTCTAGGATGTTCAGAATCCTCAGGGGATTCAAAGAATTCCTCTACTTCATTATTGTCTTGACCTTTAAGGAAATCATTCTCCAGAAACTTCACATCTCTAGAAACAAAAACCTTTTGGGTCTCAGGGTCATAAAGTTGGTATCCAATACCATCTTTAACATACCCAATGAAGTAACACTCACGAGAGCGAGATTCTATCTTACTTGCGTCCACGTTCTTCGCATAGACCAAGCAACCCCAAACCCTCAAGTGATTAACACTAGGTTTGGTTCCATACCATAGCTCATGAGGAGTCTCAGGCACGGATTTGCTAGGAATCTTATTCAGGATATATATTGCAGTCTCTACTGCATATCCCCAGAAACTAAGAGGTAAATTTGCTTTATTCATCATTGAACGGACCATGTCCATGATGGTCCTGTTGCGTCTTTCAGCAACACCATTTAGTTGGGGAGTTCCAGGAGGAGTGAGATTGGAAACAATTCCATTCTCCTTAAGGTATTCCTTGAATTCATCTGACAGGTACTCGCCACCTCGATCAGATCGAATCCGTTTAATCTTCCTATCGGTTTGGTTCTCAACAAAGCCTTGAATTCCTTGAACTTTTCAAAGGTTTTAGACTTATGACGTAGTAGGAAGATAAACCCGTATCGCGAGTGGTCATCGATAAACGTCAAATAATATCGGTATCCATTTTGAGTCGCGGTACTGAAGGGACCACATACATCGGTATGTATTAGGTCAATAATACCTTCGCATCTTGTAACCTTGTTACGGAAAGGCGTCCTAGTCATTTTACCCTGTATGCAATGTTTGCAAGTGGGCAAAGGTTGAACCTGTAGAAAATCTAGAGGTCCATCCTCTATCAATCTATTGATCCTATCAACAAATAAATGACCAAGCCTTTGATGCCATATCTCATTTGAGATATTTTTATCCTCTCTGGATCTTTTAGGGTTTTTATTAGTGGTTGTCACATTCATAATACATTTATCAATGCACAATTCATAGAGTCCACCAGAAGTCAAAACACCATCCACAATATATTTATCATAACGACTTATGACTTATTTATTACAGAAAAGGAAAGAATATCCGCTTCTAACAAGCTTAGATACAGATATTAAGTTCCTTCTGACTTCGGGTACATAAATACATTCTTTAAGTATAAGGACTCTTCCACTAGATAATGATAGTCTGCAAGTCCCGACAGCTACTGCTGCAACACTTGCATCAGATCCCATCTGGATGACTATCTCCCCTTCCTCAAGATTCCTAGTTTCCTGAAACAAATGCAACAAATTGCATACATGAATAGAAGCACCAGAATCTACAACCCAACTTCCTTCTCATCCGACGAGAAAGCTAGTTTCAATGATGAATGTAGATTTCATACCTGTTGGGGCTTTACCTTTGTCTGTGGACTTCAGGTAATCTGGGCAGTTACGCTTCCAGTGCCCCGGCTTCTTGCAGTGGTGACAGACGTCGGTTTTCTTCGACGCCATGAGAGTGGATGCACTGGAAGAAGAGCCAACACATTGTCCCTACTTCTTTCTCTTCTGGGCCGGGCCCTTCCGAGAGCCATGCTTCCGACCGCGCTTCCCTTTGACCTGTGCAACCATTGCACTGCTAGTGGGACCATCCTTCTTCATTACGTCTTCTGCAGACTTTAATGCAGCAAGGAGAGCAGCACTTGTCAATTCCAGCTTGTTCATGTGGAATGACACTACAAAGTTATTAAAAGACTTGGGTACTGACAGCAGAATGAAATCAGCTTGCATGTCTGCATCCATCGTTGCCCCAAGAGTCTCCAGCTCTAACAAGTACCCAAACATTTTGAGTACATGTTCACGGACCGAAGTCCCTTCCTGCATTCTACAGCGAATGAGGTCTTTCATAACATTGTGCCGCTGAGTGCGGTTAATGTCACCAAACATATCCTTAAGATTCTGCATTATTTCTTGACATGTACTCATCTCCACATGTTGCTTCTGCAGAACATTGGAGAGAGAACCTAGGATATAGCACCTAGCCAAGACATGATCTTCATCATACTTGTCATTAAATGCTTTTTCTTCCTTGGACTTAGGGTTATCATGCTTGTCCTCGGATAGCACATAACTTATGCACTCAGCAGAGAGAACAAGCTCCAAATTTCGGATCCAATATGAGTAATTTGGGTCGGTCAATTGGTTGACCTCTAGAAGCCTACTAAGTGGGTTCAAAGACTTCATTTTCTGAAATTAAGAATGCACTATATTAGAATATAGAAATATATATTCAAATTTATGACATTTGATTAAGGTATTTTAAATCAAATTATTCTTGCATTGTCGACTTTGAAAGTTCATTCCCTTAATCACTTTCAAAGTAAGAGATATACTTACCGCTATATCTCTAGCAAGAATTGGGATCTCCTCTTTATCATTGTCACATCCCAATAACATGAGAATCTGTGACTCCAATAAAGAAAAGCAGGAACACATTCCAATTTGCAAGTCCAACTTGCAATTTCCCAATTCGGTCTTTAACACCCGAGCCCACCATCCCTAAGGCGATGTTGACCCGTTGTTAATTGAACCAGCCGTCAACAGGAATAGTACTCGCAATGCGCAATCCAATATCGCCCCAATAATATGAGGATCAGATATTGGGGTCACTACGCATACGGCCTTACTCTTTCGACAAGCAAAGAATCTGATCCAGATGCACTTGCACACAGGAGCTGTCACTTCGGACAGGCGTCTCCCACATGCAATCCCTGGCGACGAAACTCTTCGCCTTGACGGGAGACCATGGATGTCACTTATGTGATCCTCCACCTCATATTCAAATTTTAATTAATGATCGTGAATCACATTCACATAATTAATTCTTCTAAGGGAATTATTAACTCTAATCATATTAGAGTATTTCAATTGGATATAATCAATTTAATCATATTAAATTAATTATCAATCCAATTCAATCAATCAAACTTGATTATTTTACTTGAATGCATATATGGTAATATCTCAAAATAAGTATTAATTTGAATTTTAATAATTAGAAAAAAATACATCTTAATCCCTCGGACATTATCCTGGCCCTACCCGCTGTCATGGCCAGTACCGACGAGAGTGGGACGGACCACATACGTTGCAACCCGCAACCCCAATGCTCTCCGACTAGGCACCACATCCGCCTCGGGAAAGGATAATGCCAAATTGATTAATTTGTACTTGAGATGATAATCGGTTTTTCAACCGAAATTGTACCATATAGTAATAATCAAAACATTTTTTATTATAAGGAAATTTTCTAGACAAATTCCCAAATCCTATTCAAGCATCAAGTTTGAAAGATTGTGGTATCCAATTATGATTTAGATCACATCTTAATCAATTAATTGGTTGGGTCCGAGTCATTTAGGCAAATAATCATGTTTCAATATTTCATAAATATTTTCAAGATTATTTCACGAAATTAACAATTTAATTTCACTAATTGACAATCACTTGGTTCTAGATTAGGAATGCAATTTCAGTAATGACCCTTATTCAGTAAAATTGACATATCTCAATCAATTTAAATCCAAATTAAGCAAACTCAATTTTCATAGATTGCTAACTTGATTTAGAACAGAACCTAAGTAGATTTGCACGCATTTCGAGGCAGATGATAACAGTAATTAATTCTTTATTCATGTTAAAATCTACTATTCCCGCAACAGTGCATACATGTTCATTAAAACAACCATAACTAGAGCATACGAAATCCGATTTACGCAAACTCAGTTCCTATGGTTTCCTTATTTAATGGGTAACAAAATCCAATTTAAATTCGTGTTTAAACAATTTAAACAGTGCCGACTTTATTTACTAAACAGATCTGCGAAATCAAATGCGATGAAAACTTTCGCGACCTAAACGAACCCAAGTCGTCCTCGGTTTTTCGAATCATATTCAAAACCATCAACCTGGCTCTGATACCACTTGAAGGATATGGAGAAATCCTCAAGCGCATCATGGAAGCGTGATCGTCGTATCGGATACGACGAAGAACGACTAGTCATACTAGTTGTTCGGTGCAGCGGAATTTAAAAAATTTTAAACCGATGAAACCACATGATCCGAGAACCATTCTCAAATCATTTCATCTATAACCCCAGCAAGTATAATGCAATACCTCTTGAAGCGTGGTTGATCAAGTCTCTACGAAAAGAGACCTCCTGTCTCAAGTCCGATCGTCGGAGTAACGACTTGCGAGCGCGGAGATGAGTCGCGGTGTCCTCGCAATCCAAGTTGATCCAATCGCGGTTGCTCCTGATCTCGTCACACGAGATCAAATGTCTCCTTCGTGAGTGAAGCACTCCAAGAAGACGAAGAACCACAGAGAGTCGAAGCGGCAGCACGATGGCGCAGTCGTCGACGATTCCCTCAACCAAGGTGGACGGCCACCAAGAAGAGAGGGAGAGAGAGGGCTGTCGAGTATGAGAAAGAGAGAGAGAGTTTGTGCTACAATAGCATGTGTAAAGAGAGAGCATGGTATGCCTCTCTATTTATAGGGTTTTGGGATGCATGGATCTCAATCCATGGGACACATAAAATCAATGGATGAGATTGATTTATGTTTATCCAATGGCTAAGATTGTTGTTGACAAAAACAACAAGTTTAGGTTAAAATATATTTGACAAAATCAAATATAATTCATTCCTAAATCAACCCAACAAATAAGGAGAGAAGACACATGGAGATTTCATCTCCATGTGCCTTCAAAGTCGGCGGCCACACATTCCATATTGGAATGGTGTGCCGCCCATGGGGATTGCCTGGGGATTGCAATCTCAAGGAAATCCATGAGATTGCATATCTCCTTGCAATCTCTCCCATTTATTATGCAACAAATTTATTGGGTTTTATTCTTCAAAAATATTTCACAATTATCTTTGAGAATATTGCATTCTTGCCATGGAAAAATTGTGAATCATATTCACAACCGAAAACAACATATAATTCATATTGTTAATTAATTACACAATGTGTATCCAATACACATAATAATTAATCAACATATATAAATTATAATTAACTCTCCCTAATATATTATAAATCACATTTATAATATATTATGAATAATTGGATATTTCTATCCACATTATTCTTATCCAAAATAATTAAATCACATTTAATAATGTTGGATAACTTCTCATACATCATGATAATCAAATCACATTTAATTATCAACTTCTCCTTGCAACTTCTCCTTGCTTATATCTTATGGAATTGTTCTCAAACCATTTAAGAACAATGCTATTTCTCCTCAGATACTTGGAGGTAAAGACAGGGCGATTGTATTGTTCCACGTATAGTGACTTGGATGTTGAGATCATATCTCAAATCCAGATCCTATGGACCTCCCACTGATGCTTGATCAAATCAAGACCGTAGACTTAATCTTCTCATTGCATCTGAATCTCATTCAGATCAATGTCCAGTTCATGGACTAGGATTAGGTCACTTCTCTAATGAGAGGAGTCACTAAAATCCAAACATGTTTCATCACTCCCTCGGAATGGAAGCGTCATGGTTATACAATCGTATATGATCAAATCACCCTTCAGGTATTCCCAATACCTGCACATCCTACATACTATAAGACTCATGATCATTCTGAAGATAAAGATCACTTTTGCACTGTCATCTTCAGAGTTAGGTCATTTAAGTTTCTCAATCTTGGTCATTGGGATTTGGTATAGATCATATGCTTTCACAAAGCATATATCTTACCTTCAAATTCGTGTCATGCTTCCAAAGCACGACGACCATGCATGGAATTTGTTCAGTCCCAATACCTCATGAGTGAGCTCATGTCTCCCGGTTCGCAAGTGAACCTGTATGATCCCTTTGAGAGATCGCATTACTCATATGTCCTTACATGCACACCAGCTCGCCGGTATATAGACCTTGATTAGGTCATCAACCTATTGGTCTGCCAAATGTACATACTCAGACATATAGCATTACATCTGTCTCTAGTCAGAGGATGCATGCCTATGTTGTGACAGTATTCAACGTAGGTCTTTGGTTATCTCGATCTCGTCAAGTCAACCCATTGACTTCACTAACCTGACACCTCTGAATCACTATTCCCTTGCAGAGGACCTGCATCAAGAGGTCAGTCAGATATCAATCATATGAGATAGGATTGCCATCTCCTACTCACACTGGAGATCATCACTTAATGATCATTTGATGATGCTTGATGAGTCCTCTATCTAACTCCATAGATATTCATCCAAGCATCAGCTCTATGATCCATCCAATGAATCAACAGCTGTATGATCATCAAGTTGGCCATGGTATATAACCCTTATTGTACAGAGGGACCCTATAGTGCATTCATTCATTAATCTCATAAAGGGAGTGAAAAATAATCAATAACTTTCATTGATAATTTATTCATTACAATAACATTTATTGTAGAAATGGTTCGCCCGGGGCTCACATTGCTAACAGAGACCCTCGAGAATCAAGATGAAAATGAAGTGTAGGAACTCATTTAATCTTGAAAAGATAATGAGGCTCCTGGAATTGGAAACTAAAAGGACAATTAAAGATGAAACACTAATACCTCTTCAAATGAGTTTGAGAATGGATTCCATGTGTCAGAGAAATCTGACAATGATCAAACTTCATGTGATGAAGCTTCTGAAAATCATGGCATGGATAGATGCATGTTAGCAATAAAAAGTCTAATGTAGACTTCATATACAAGTGTTGTATATGGACCCTCGAGGATCCACCTATATGGGTAAGACTTGTAAAGGTGTAAATGGATCTTCAAGAGAAAGGGAACCTAATGAGAAGGTAGAGACCTTCAAAGCATGGTTCGTAGCCATGAGATACACACCGAAAGAGAAGACATTGCTTGCAATGAGACTTTCTCTTAGGTGACCATGCTTAAAATCATTAGAATATTGCTAACCTTAGCTACACAACTTGACTATTGCATCTTCAAGATGTAATTCAAGATTGCATTCCTCTGTTAATACCACTATGAGGAAATTCACATGTAGTAGCCCCAGGGCTTCATGGTTGAAGAGAGCAAGGTGTGCAAGCTAAAGAATCCATCTGTGGACTCAAATAAGCTTCTTGAAGTTGGACCATAAGATTAGATGGAATTATAAATGTTATGATTTCAGATAGAATCTGGATGAGCCATGTGAAGCTTAGTGGGAGTGCCTTTGTGTTCATCGTGCTAAATGTAGATGATATCCTAATCATTTAAAATTATATAAGGATAATAATAAGTGTTTTATTATCTGGTTGTTCCATAACTTGAGATATTATCTCAAGGATACCTCTTAGATCATAGTTCTGAAGGTGTTCAGAAGCAAAGAGAAGAGGATATTGGGACGGTCACAATAGTAGTACACCTTGGATGTATTCCATTCTTGGGAATTCCAAGAAAGGCTTCCATCGCTTAAGATATGGTACTGACCTATCTAAAGGGATAGCACCTGAAAGAGTTGAGGAAGTGAATGCTAGAACTTCTTGCACTTGTGCATTAGTTACAAGAAGCTGAGTGTATGCTAGATGTGTGCAAAAGACATATATCTGCCTTGCAACGGGAGTAGTAAAGTGTTACTAATCCTACTATGGAGATAAAACACTTGATTGCAGTAATAACAATATCTTCATAGATGACAAGATTTTTTGAGATAGTGATCTCAGAGTCTTTTTTCAAAACTTAAGACTTTATAGATGGAGATCTAAAAAGGTCTTAACGGTGGATACCTTATGAGATAGAGATCTCCAGGAATAAGGGTATTCTTATAAGGATTGTGGAAATGCTGGTTATGATAATTGTTAAGTTGTACTGTCAAGGACACTGTAGCTAACAAGATTGAGTATTAATTGCATAAGATGCAACATTCGCATTAGATGTGAGCACTGTTATCGGGGATATGCAAGTGCCGTAAAAGGACTTGGCATAGACGAATTAACTAACCTAGCTATTTTCTAAATAGGCTATGATTGTCACATGAGTGTGGGTTTAAATGATTAACCCATTAATGTCTCTTTGGGCTAGTGGGAGATTGTTGGACATGCGAACCCACGGCGAGCCATTATACAATAAATGTTATTGCAAATATCATTCCCTGATCTGAAATGAAGAATGAATAATTTGCATAATAGGTCCCTTAGTACAATTAGGGTTATGTACCATATCCATCTTGATGATCATAGAGTTGTTGATTCAACTATTGAATCATAGAGGCTGGTGCTTGGATGAATATCTAAAGAGTTAGATTGAGGACTCATCAAGCACCATCAAATGATCATTAAGAGATGATCTCCAGCTTGAGTAGGAGATGGCAATCCTTATCTCCAAAGGCTGATATCTGACCGACCTCTTGATGCAGTTCCTCTGCATAGGAATACATATTCGGAGTTGTCAGATTAGTTATGTCAAAGTGTCGACTTAATGGGACCGAGATAACCAAAGTACTATATCGTATGTTGTCATGATACAGGCACGCATCCTCTAACCGGAGACAGATGTGTTACTATATGTATGAGTATGTACATTTGGCAGACCAATAAGTTGATAACCTAACCAATGTCTATACACCGGTGCGCTGGTGTGCATGTAAGGGCATATGAGTAATACGATCTCTCAAAGGGATCATACAAGTTCATTTATTGAATAGGAAGGCATGAGCTCGCTCATGAGATATTGGGAAGAATCAAATTCCATGCGCATGGTCGTCTCACTTTGGAAGATTGACTGAATTTGTAGGTTTGATATATACTTCCAGGAAGTATATGATCAAGACCTAGGTATGATATACGCTTTTGGTAAGTGTATGATCGATACCAACCCCCAATGATCGAATGATAAACTTACTGATAGAACCCTAAAGTAGACAGTGTAAAGTTGATCTAAAACTTCGGGTTTATTCAGAGTCTTCCAGTATGCAGGATGTACAAGTATTAGGAGTACCTGAGGGTGATGTAATCATAAACGATTGTATAACCATGACGCTTCCATTCCTAAGGAGTGATGAAACGGGTCTAGATTTTAGTGACTCCTCTCAGTAGAGAAGAAATCTTATCTTGGTCCAATTGTTGGACAATGATCTGAATGTCAATCACATGCAATGAGAAAAATAGATTTGCGGTCTTGATTTAATCAAGCATCTATGGGAGGCCCGCGATCTGGATTTGGGATATGATCTCAATATCCAAGTCACTATACGTGGAACAATACAGTCACCCTGTCCTTATCTCCAAGTATTCGCAGAGATAGCGCATTATCCTTGAAAGAGTTCATGGATGATTCTATTGTTGATAGATGTATCCGAGCATTGTGAAAATGGATAATTAAATGTGATTTAATTATCATGATTAATATGAATTCGATTCATATTATAAGGAGATTTATCTTAGATAATTATATGTGATTTAATAATCAAAGATGTAGATAATGTGAATGTGATTCGTATTATCTGGGCACAAGAGAATAGAGATCCAAGATGATTAAATGTGATTTATTATCATGTATATGAATAATGTGGATTGCAATATCTATATTAGTCATATATATATTATAAATGTGATTTATAATGTATAAGAGAGAGCTATTTGTAATTTACATTTGTCAATTACATGTTCATGTGAATTGGATTCACATTGGACATTAAATTGAAAATGTAATTTACATTTTATTTTGGGTTGTAAATGTGATTCACAAATTTCCAATGGCATGATTGCAATGTTCACAAAATACATTGGATTTATTTTTGTGAAATAATTTGCAACAAAAGTTGTTGCAAATATTGGAGAGAATCATGAGATAATGCAATCTCATGTAATATAGAAAGGAGGCTCCCTTCCTAATAAGAGAGGGGACGGCCACCAAGTCCTTATAGGACTCATGGCCGTCCACCCCCCTTTATGGAAGGAGGCATGCCTCCTTCCCATTTCTCCAATAGAAATCGATTTGATATAAATCAAATTATATTTATTATATATTTGATTTTTATGAAATTAATTGTTGTTGGCTTTTTACCAACAAAATCTTAGCCATTGAAAGAGAACACAAATAGATTTGCCCCATGGATTGAGATCCATGGATCGAAAATAGATATAAAAGGAGAGGCACCCCTTTGCTCTTCTTTACACAACAAGAGACAACAAGTCTCTCTCTCTCTCTGTCTCTCTCTCTCTCTTTCTCTCTACACGCCCTCTCTCTATCTCTCTCATGTGGCCGTCCACCATGGATGCCCTAGAGAGGTTCTATATCGCCGCAACATCGTCGTTATGCTTCCCGATCGTTTGCCCGTGGATCTCTGTCTCCTTCGGTACGCCTCGCTCGTGAAGAAGACGTTGGATCTCGTGTGTCGAGATCAGGAGATCCACCGCTTGGATCATCAACATGGATTGCGAGAAGCATGCGGTTCATCCCCGCGCTCGCAAGCGTCTCCTCCGACGGATCGGACTTGAGACAGGTGGTCTCTTCGTTTAGAGACTCGATCATAACCACGCTTCAAGAGGTAATCCTATTACTTGTTTGTGGTTTAGACGAAGCGATGCGAGAAGTGTTCTTGGATCATGTGGTTTCATCGTATGAAAAAATTTTAATTTCCGTTGCATAGAACAACTAGTGCGACTAGTCGTTCTTCGTCGTATTTGAAATGACGCTCACGCTTCCGTGATGCGCTTGAGGATCTAACCATATCCTTTAGGCACTTCAGATCCGATGACTGTTGATGCATCTGACGTCAAGGAATAATTGGACGATTAAGGTGCAATCTAGAAGAACAAGAATGATCTGAGTCACCCTCGAGCTTTGATTGGCTAATCGTCGTTACTCTGGTGGTCTCTGATGATACAAGATGTTAAGAGGGTACCTAGAACCATCCTAGGCTGGGCAGTGAGCTCATATGACTTCAAGAACCGATGGAGGGAAGCCTCATGAGGCTTCTAGTAATGGAGATGAAGCATAGATGGTTTGGGTGGTAGTGTTCCAATGTGCGGTAGAGGATGGGCACCTCTGTCTAGACCCATAGAGGATCTGGTTAACTAGAAGTGCGTGGGACTTAGAGCAATGTTGGTGGAAAGAAATGGGGACAAAATGTGCGATGGTGAATTATCAGATACAATGAGTTTGTCGAAGCATAGATTCGGTGAACTTTTAATTATTTATTTATTTTTGAAAAATAGCAAAATGAACATGAACTACACTTAATCTTCTACTGCAAAGTGTAGGAATAAAAAATGCACGAAATGAAGCTCATTAGACCTCGAGAGGACTAAGAGTGGAGTTGGCGACGGAGATGGTCGGCCGAGCTTGGATCAACTTCAAGATCAATACTTTCTTCATTGCAGAATCACTAGAGAAGCCATTGTTGTCATCAGGATTTCGATCGAGCCTTGGTTATGGGGTTTAGTTTGTGGATGTGGGATAAAGGGGTAAAGCAATGGCATAAGAGATATTATGTTACAAGACGACTTCATCTGGGAGTGGTGCTCTATACAGGGGCGCCTCGTCCAAGGAATGATGCAGGAGTGAAAGTTGGATGAACAATGAACAAATGACCAGAATAACTAGACTCCAAATAGTGGAAGAATCACACACAAAAAATTGAGGAAGATCTGTCGAATGCACTCTGACATGGCTAGACCTGAGGTCAAAAGAGTAGACTTAGGTCAACGAAGGACAAATGTTGATTGGGCCACATCATCTATACAAAAACAAGCCGGTAAATAAAAATAGGAAATTTTTCAAAATAAATTATTAATTGATTTATTTAATTTTTATTTTAAGAATAAAAACATTTAGTATCTTTTACTATTATATTATGATTTTTATTTATTTTTTAGTTGATTTACTATAAGGTACTTTTTAGAGGTTCATTTATATGTATATTACCCCGTATAGTATATATTTTTTATTTTTTATTTTTTATTTTTTATTTTATTATTTTGAAAAATAAGTATATATAGATATCTTATTTAAATATATTTTTATTGTCTTTCTTAGTTTAATTGTACGTTTAATTAATATAGGTACAACGTACGTTGTTATATGTATAATATAATCATCTATATATTCCAATATACTATTTTATTGTATTTTTATACTTTATTTAATTTTTATTATGTATATAAACTATAAGTACAATTTATAAAAATATAAAAATATAAAAATGTGAAAAATATAAATAATAGATAAATGTATATTTTATTCGAGTTTATTATGCAATAATGGTAGAAAAAACCTAACTTTTGTATCTTAATTCCAAATTGAATGAAAATCATTAAATAACTAATAAAAAGATATATACAATTAAAGTGATTTTGATGCATTTTGAGCTCATATAGAGAAGATATGGTCCTTGGAGGTTTAGATTTTGGATTTTTATTCTGAGCATATAATGCACAATATGTATTATTTTTATTTGAAATCAATTTTGTTTTTTCTATGTATTTTTACCTACGGCTTTATTGTACAAAGATTCATTATTTTAGGTATAAAAAATAGAGAATAAATTAGGTCCCAAAAGTGAATTATTGAAGAACAAAAGTAAGGATTTTCATCATTTTAATTCTTTTTCTTTTATTTTCTTTATTATTTTATTTGTATTTAAATACAATATTTTATATGCCTTTTATATAATACCTAAACAATGTTATTTTGATCAAATTAATGTTATATACATGCTTTTCAACTTGTGATGTAAGCCAAAATAGAAGAATAAAGGTGATGAAATAGAGATTCATCACTCTCTTGTACTTGCCTTTGCTAGTTCCTAGCAAACACTTATGTCTATAAGGGCAGAAAATAAAAATAATGAAAAAAAAAAGAAATGAAGTGGATTGATTTTAACTTTTAAACATTCTGCATAATATCAAAGTTTGGAGCTCATTCGAACTCTTGGAAGTTATGTTTGGCTGGAACCTTATTGGAAATCGGATTTGAAATACTACAACCACTAAGACCCACTATTGGACATGCGAGCCCATGGCGATCCATTATACAATAAATGTTATTGCATATATAATTCTATGGACAAAAATAAAGAGTAGTTAATTTGCATAATAGGTCCCATAGTACAATTAGGATTATGTACCATGGCCATCTTAATGATAATACAACAATCGATTCAATTGTTGAATCATAGAGGTTGGTTCTTGAATGGATACCTAAAGAGTTAAATTGTGAACTCATCGATCACCATCATATGATTGTTAAGAGATGATATCCATATTGAGAAGTAGATGGCAATTCTTTCTCTAAAGACTGATATATAATCATCCTCTAGATGCAGGTCCTCTGCATAGGAATAGAGATTCAGAGGTGCTACATAAGTTAGGTCAAGGATTTGACGTAACAGGATCAAGACAACAAAATACATATGTTGTATACTGTCACGATAAAGGCATGCATCCTCTGACCCAGAGACAGATGTGTTACTGTATGTCTGAGTATGTACATTTGGCAGACTAATAGGTTTATGACCTAATCAAGGACTATATATCGGCATGCTGGTGTGCATACAAGGGTTATACGATCTCTCAAAGTAATCATACAGGTTCATTTACTGAATTGAGAAGACATGAGCTCACTCACGAGATATTCAGAAGAATCAAATTTCGTGCACGATCATCTCACTTTGGAAGCTCGACTGAATTTGTCTATTTGATATATGCTTTTGGATAGTATATGATCAATAGTTGGGTATGATATATACATTTGGAAAGTATATGATTGATACCTACTCCCAATGATCAAATGAGAAACCTTAATTATAAAACCATGAAGGAGACAATCTAAATAAATCTAAAACATCGGGTTTGTTCTTGGTCTTCCAGTATGCATGATGTATAAGTATTAGGAATTCCTAAGGGTGATGTGATCATAAAAGATTGTATAACCATGATGCTTCCATTCCTAGGGAGTAATGAAACATGTTTATTTTAGTGACTCCACTCAGTAGAGAAGTAATCAAATCTTGGTCCAAATGTTGGACAATGATCTGAATGTTATACACATACAATAAAAAGATTAGATTTACGTCTTTGATTTAATCAAACATTTATGCGAGGTCCGCATGATATGGATTTGAGATTTGTTCACAATATCAAAGTCACTATATATGGAACATACAATCACCATGTCCTTGTCTTCAAGTATATACAAAGAAATCACATTATCCTTGAAAGAGTTCAAGGATAATTTCATTGTTGACATATGTATCCGAGCATTGTGAATTTTTATAATAAAATGTGATTTAATTATCATAAACAATATAAGTTGGATTCACATTATAAGGAGAGTTATCTTTGATAATTAAATGTCATTTAATTATCAAAGATATGAATAAAGTGAATGTGATTCATATTATCTGAGCACATGAGATAGAGATCTAAGATGATTAAATGTGATTTAATTAACATGGATATGAATAATGTGGATAACACTATCTGTATTAATAATATATCATAGATGTCATGTATAATATATGAGAGAGAGCCTATTGTTCTTTATCTTTGTTGATTAATTATTGATGTGTATTGGATTCAAATTGGATAATTAATTGAAGATTTAATTTACATTTTATTTTGTGTTGTGACTTCAATTCACAAATTTCCAATGGCATGATTGCAATGTTCACAAGATAATTAAGAATTACTTATGTGAAGATAATATTGGATATTTTCATTAGATTATTTAATCTCATGAATTGGAAAAAGATTGCCTCCATCCATTCAAATGTAGTGGATCACCACCAAGTCCTAAAAGGAATGGGTGGTTGTCCCACACTTTTTAGGGAAAAAGTCTAATTTTCTTCCCAAATATCTCCAAGGTTAATTGATTTAATTTTAAAATAAATTTTTCTTTATTATTCAATATAGTTAATATAAATTAAATTAATTGTTGTTGTTTTTTTACAAAAAGATAATGGCCATTGAAGGAAACACAAATCAATCTCATCCATTGATTTTGTATTGTCCATGGATTGAGATCAAAATACTATATAAGAAGATCTGACCATTTACCTTCATATTACAACATGAGACAGAACATAGGCTCTCTCTCTCTCATTCTCTACACATCCTCTCTTTCCCTCTCTCTCTCTCTCTTGTGGTTGTCCACCTTGATGCCCTAGAGAGATTGTCATCGTGATCGCATCGTCGTTATGCTGTCAAATCGACTGCTTTTGGATCTCCATCTCCTTTGATGTACCTCAATCGTGAAGAAGATGTGGGATCTCTATGATGTCATCAAGAGATTCATCGCTTGGATCATTAGTATAGATTGTGAGAAGCACGCGTTTTAAACCACTCGCAAACGTCTCCTACAACAAATCAGACATGAGACATGAGGTATCTCCGTTTAGAGACTAGATTGAAACCACTATTCAAGAGGTAAACCTAATACTTGTTTTTGGTGTAGATGAAATGATATGAGAAGTGTTATCGGATCATGTGGTTTCATACATTAAGTTTATTGAAATGTCGTTGCCTCAAGCGGCTAGTGCTACTAGTCGCTCCTGATCGTAGACGATGTGGTCCTCATGCTTCTGTGATGCATTTAAGGATTTTCCCATATCCTCCATGTGGTATCAGTGCCATAGGTCGAAGGTTTTGAGATGATCCATAAACCTATGATGACTTGGGCATTTTTTTGGTTGTGCGATGTTTCATCGCATTTCATTCATGCAACCCTATTAAGTATGTTTTTTATATCTATATAAAAGTGTTTAAACAATGATTATCACTTGGATAATGATCCCCATTAAATAATGAAATCATGGGATTTTAGTTTGTATGATTTGGAATCTGATTGCTCAAGTTATAATAATTTTAATGAACGTGTATCCACCATTTCGGGGATGACGAATCTTAACAGAATTAAAGAGTTGATTACATATTTATAGAATTTAGAAATATGTTAATAAATTTAGGTTCTATTTGAAATCAAATTTGAAAACTATGAAAACTTATTTTGCTTTATTTGTATTTAAATAGATTGGGATATGCTAATTTTAGTAAGTGCAGGTCTCTACTCATAATTAATTTCCTAATCAAGAACTTTGTTATTGTCATTTAAGAATATGATGAAATTAAATGGTTTGATTTCCTGAAAAAAATTGGATAAATATTTGAGAAATATTTGATAATAATTATTTACATAAATGACATTTACCTTAGCCATGTTTAATTAGATATGATCTAGACCACAATTGTTTATAACAATTCCAACAAACATAGTTTCTTGAATATGATTGGGGATTTATTTAGCAAATCTTCATATAATATAAATCAAAATGATTTTGATTATTATTATATGGTATAACTTAAATTGAAAAGCATATTATCATCTCAAGTACAAAGTGATCAATTGGTATTATCTTAACCTGAGGTGGATATGGTGTCTAAGCGGGGAGCGTTGGGGTTGCAGGTTGCTCCGTGAGCGGTCTGTCCCACTCCCATCGATACTGGGCATGATAACAGATAAGATAGGGATAATATTTGAAGGGATCTTGATGATTTTTTTCTAATTATTAAAATTCTAATGATATGTATTTTGAAATTATACCATTCTTCAAGAAATAAAAAAGTTGTTTGTTGTTTCATTTATTGGATTCATAATTGATTTAATATGATTAAATAATTAGATCCAATTAAACTCTCTATTATGAAAGAAGTTGTATTTCCCTTGGAAGAATTAATTATGTGAATATGATTTATAATAATTATTAGAATTTGAACATGATATGGAGGATCACATAAGTTACATCCATGGTTTCACAACATGGCGAAGGATTCCATCGCTAGGGATTGTATATAGGAGATGCATGTCTGAAGTGGAAGCTCCTGCATACAAGCGCATCAGGATATCTCTTCGCTTCTTGAAAGAGTAACATCGTACGTAGTGACCCCAATATTGGGTCCTCATATTATTGCGGTGATATTGGAATGAGCATAGCGAATTTAATCCCGTTGACAGTTGGTTCAATTAATGACAGGTCAACATCATCTTAGGGGTAGTGGGCCTGAATGTTGAAGATTGATTTGGGAATTCCAGTTAGAACTACAAGGTGTAATGTGTTCTTGCTTCTCTTTATCCGAGTTGAAAGTTCTCATATTATTGAGTGTAACAAAGATAAGAAAGGAGATCAAAGATCTTGATTGAGATATATTGTTAAGTATATCTCTTACATTGAAAGTGATTATGGAATGGACTTTGATTTTTGACAAGTCAAGACAACTTGATATAAAAAATCCTAAATTAAAGTAATATATATGCAAATTTCTTATTTTAGATAATTATCATTAAACCCACTCATTACAATACATATAATTACATGTAAAATATCATGGATTGGATCCATGATAAAGATATTGTACTTGCATTTGGACACATAATGTATGTGATTACAATGTGCAAGTTTCCTCATAACAATGAGGAATGACAATTAAATATATAACATGACAACAACATATGGTTTGTGTGTCTCTATAGTCTTGATCTCTTATTGAGTGTGCTTTGGAAGTATAATGTCGATGATGATCATAATTGTCATATAATCCTTATAAAATCTAAGAAGATGTTTTGGCAGACATATGTGCTCTCAACACTTAATTATGAATGACATGGTTTACTGCATTATGTATAATGGTGGCTCGGTAAGAGATGATGTACTCAAAATGTTTGAGTCGTTTAGAGTTTTGATGGATGTAGATACTGTGAGTGTAGATACTATGAGTGTCATCATTCTACTATTTATACTCATTTTCATGAAATTTCATAATATTCATATTGTGTGAATTAAATGAAGCATGTATAAATGTTGAAATACTCTTATATTGAAATCTTTTTAATTCGACATAAGAGATCCTTTGTCTTAAGCAATGGTTGTTTATAGATGAAGGGAGCGTAGCCGAAGCATGGGTCTGACCCAAGAAAGAAGGAAAATCAAAGAGTTGACTATACTTTTGTTATTTTCATATGATATCCAAAGAGTTGGATGGATTAAATACTACAATAGGCCGGTGTACTGATAGTGTGACTATCTAGACTATCTTCAATCCTTAGAGAAGGACACAGAGAGTGGATCGAAATAATCTATATCAACATATCATCATTGAAATTGACTTAGTCGATAAGATCAATGTCTAATAATTGCATATCATTCTTCTAATAACACTTGTATTTGGTTGCATATGTTTTTAGAAGACTACAAAATTTGATCTTAAGGTTTAACAATCATCTACAAAGATATTGATGCAATTATTACTGCAATCTTTATTGGATAGATAGACTTCATATTTTCAGTGGGAGAGCCCTTAGTCTTAAAGAATGTCTCTATGACCTAGATATTAGAATACCATCATAATTTATTTCTAAGTGTTGGAAAAAAACACTAATCTGAAATAAACCAATCATAAAGAGTTATGATGGACATATTTCAGATTGTAATCTTACATCTGGAGGAATCTAATATATTAAAAAATTAATGGATTATTCATTAACATTTCTAATACTGAAATTAAACCTTAACAAGATCAGTGGGAGGAAGAAGATCATTTGACAATGATATGGCATCAAATCTTGGACATTTGATGAGATCAATAGACTAGTAAGAGATGACACTTTAGAATGTCTGAAATTTCGAATCTTACAAACTTATGAATATTATATTCAAAGTAAAAATGTCCAATACACCCTTCCCTCGGATGCAAGTAAGCTAGAGTCTTGCACCAGGGAGTGCTACTTAATTAGGAATATAAAGGATGGTATTATATACCATACCATATGACCTTGATTCTATAAAAAGATCTCATTTCTAAGGATATGATTCTTAGAAGAAGGCTTTCTTGAGAATCAAAATGAAAATGAAGTGAAGGAACTCATTTAATCTTGAGAAGATGATGAGGCTCCTGAAATCAGAAAGTAAAAGAACAATTAAAGATGAAACACCAATACCTCTTCAAAGGGGTTTGAGGATGGATTCCATGTGTCAATTAAGTTTGACATTGATCGAACTTCATATGATGAATCTTCAGAGTATCATGACATGGAGTGATGGATGTTAGCAATAAAGTCTAAAGTGAACTTCATATACAAGTGTTGTATATGGACCTCGAGGATCAACCTACAAGGGTACAACCCATTATGTGTAAATGGATCTTTAAGAAAAAGAGGGAACCTGATGAGAAGGTAGAGACCTTCAAAGTACGGCTCATAGCTATGAGCTACACACCGAAGAGAAGACATTGCTTTCGATGAGTTTTAATCTCCACTGACCAAGCTTAAACCGATCAGAGTATTTCTAACCATAGCTACACTACTTGACTATGACATCTTCAAGATGGAAGTCGAGATTGCATTCCTCTATGAATAACTCTCCGGAGATAGGCACATGAAGCATCCCCAGGGCTTCATTGTTAAGGAAAGAAAACTGTGGAAGCTGAACAACTCCATCTATGTACTAAAATAAGCTTCTTATAGTTGGAACATTAGGTTTGATGAAATTATAAAGGTTATGACTTTAGATAGAATCTTGATGAAACATGTGAAGCTTAGTGGGTGCCATTGTAGTCATCACGCTAAATGTAGATGGTATCCTGATCATTTGAAATGATATAAGGATAATAATAAGTGTTCTATAATCTGGTTGTTCCATACTTGACATATGATCTCAAGAATACCTCTTAGATCTTAGTTCTGAACATGTTCAGAATCAAAGAGAAGAGGGCAACAAAATCGTCATATTAAGTGATGCACCTTGGACATGTTCCATTTTTGGGAAAAATCCCAATAAATGATTCCTTCCCTTAAAATATGGTACTGAACTATCAAAAGGTATAACACCTCAAAGAATTGAGGAATTAATTTCCAAAAATTCTTTCACTTGTGCATCAGTTAGGAGTATCCATGTGTATGCTTGATGTGTATGAAAGATAGATGTCTACGATGCAGTGGGAGTATTAAACCGTTACTATTCCTACTATGGAGATAAAAAACTTGATTACAGTAATAACAATAGCTTCAAATATGACAAGACTTTAGAGATAG
The DNA here is from genome assembly GCA_037367405.1 of Ottelia alismoides. Taxonomy (NCBI): domain Eukaryota; kingdom Viridiplantae; phylum Streptophyta; class Magnoliopsida; order Alismatales; family Hydrocharitaceae; genus Ottelia; species Ottelia alismoides. The sequence goes on from JAZKJV010002956.1 coordinate 1,306,764, forward strand.
TGATCTCTAAGTCTTATCTTCAAGAGCATAATACTTTATAGGTAGTGATCTAAAAGGTTTTAACTACGGATACCATAGGAGATCGAGATCTCCATGAAAAAGGATTTTTAATAAGGATAATGGAAAATACATACTGGTTGTAATAATTATTGAGTTGTAGTGTCAATGAAACTATAACTAACAAGATTGAGTATTGGTTGCATGAGATGCAACATTCATATTGGACGCGAGCACTGTTACTGGACGATATGCAAGTATTGTAAAAGGACTTGGCATAGTCTCTTGGGAACAGAGTAATAGGTCAGCATACTTTGCTATTTCAAAATATCTTATGACTATTATATGAGTGTTGGTTTAGATGATTAAGCTATTAATGGCTCTCTGGGCTAGTGGGAAATTATTGGGCACACGATTCCACTACGAGCAATTATGCAATAAATTTTATTGCAATGTCATTTCCTGATATGAAATGAAGAGTAATTAATTTGCATAATAGGTCCCTTAGTACAAATAATGTTGTGTATCATGTCCATCTTAATGATCATACATTTGTTGATTCAATTGTTGAATCATAGAGTCTGGTGCTTGAATGAATATCTAAAGAGTTAGATTGAGGACTCATCAAGCACTGCCAAATGATTATTAAGAGATGATCTCCAACTTGAGAAGGAGATGGTGATCCTTCTCTAAAGGATGATATCTAACTGACCTCTTGATGCATGTCCTCTGCATAGGAATAGAAATTCGGAGGTGTTACATAAGTTAGGTTAAAGAGTATACTTAACGAGATCGAGGTAACCAAAGACCTATGTCGTATACTATCACGATATAGGCATGTATCCTCTGACTGGAGACATATGTGTTACTATTTGTCTGAGTATAAACATTTGACAGACCAATAGGTTGATGACCTAATCAAGGTCTATACTCTGGCACACTACATGCATACAAGGGGATATGAGTAATAGGATCTCTCAAAGGGATCATATAGGTTCATTTACTAAACTGGAAGACATGAGCTCACTCATGAGATATTAGGAAGAATCAAATTCTGTGCACGAGCATCTCACTTTGGAAGCTTGACTAAATTTGTAGGTTTAATATATGCTTTTTAAAAGTATATGATCAATACCTGGGTATGATATATGCTTTTGGAAACTATATGATCAATGCCAACTCCCAATGACTAAAAGAGAAAGCTTAATGATAAAAACCTGAAGGAGACAATTTAAATCGATCTAAAACATCAGGTTTGTTTTTGGTCTTTTAGTATGCAGGATGTACATGTATTAGGAATACTTAGGGGTGATATGATCCTAAACGATTGTATAACCATGATGCTTTTATTCCTAGGGAGTGATGAAACAAGTCTGGATTTTAGTGACTCCTCTCAGTAGAGAAGTAATCTAATCTTGCTCCAAATGTTGGACAATGATATAAATGTGACTCAGATACAATAAGAAGATTAGATTTATGACTTTGATTTTATCAAACATCTATGGGTGCTCCACAAGATCTGGATTTGAAATTTGATCTCAATATCCATGTCACTATACATGGAACATACCCTATCTTTATGTCCTTGAATCTGCAGAGAAAGCGCATTATCCTTGGAAGATTTCAACGAAAATTTTACTGTTGATATATGTATCCGAGCATTATGAAAATTGATAATTAAATGTGTATTAATTATCATGAATAATATCAATTTTATTCATAATATAAGGAGAGTTATCTGAGATTTAAATGTGATTTAATTATCAAAGATATGAATAATGAGAATGGGATTCATATTATTTGGGCACATGAGAATAGAGATATAAAGTGATTAAATATAATTTAATTATCATGGATATGAATAATGTGGATAACATTATCCATATTGATTATATATATTATAAATATGGTTTTAATAAATCAAAGAAAGCATACTGTTATTTATATTTCATGATTAATTATTGATGTAAATTGGATTCACATTGGATAATGAATTGAATATATAATTAAAATTTTATTTTGAGTTGTGTGATTCCCAATATTCTAATGGCATGATTGCATTGTTTACAAGATAATTGAGAATTATTTTTGTGAAGATAATATTGAAGATTGTCATGAGATAATGTAATCACATGAACTGGAAAAAGATTGCCTCCATCAATTCAAAGGTTGTAGATGACCTCCAAGTCCTAACAGGAATGGTGGTTGTCCCACACTTTTTAGGGAAAAGGATAATTTTCTTCCCAAAAATCTCCAAGGTAAATTGATTTAATTTGAAATTAATTTATATTTATCATTCAATATATTTAATTTGATTTAAATTAACGATTGTTGTGTTTTTATAAAAAGATCAAGGACATTAAAGGAAACACAAATCAATCCCATTCATTGATTTTGTGTTGTCCATGGATTGAGATCCATTAACTCCCAAAATACTATATAAGAAGAGGAAACTCTTCATATTACAACAAGAGACACAACATATGTTCTCTCTCCCATTCTCTACACGTCCTCTCTCTCCCTCTCTCTGTTGTGGACGTCCACCTTGATGCCCTAGAGAGAATCGTCACCGTCTTCGCATCATCGTTATGATGCCGGAACGACTACTCGTGGATCTCCGTCTCCTTCGATACGCCTCGACTTGAAGAAGATGTTCTATATCGTGTGAGGAGATTAGGAGATTCACGACTTGGATCATCAACATGGATTGCGAGGAGCACACATTTCATCAACATGCTCGCAAGTGTATCCTCCATTAGATCGGACACGAGACAGGAGGTCTCTTAGTTTAGAGACTCGATCGTAACCACGCTTCAAGAAGTAAATCTAATACTTGTTTTTAGTTTAGAGGAAAGAATCTGAGAAGTGTTCTTGAATAATGTGGTTTCATCGGATTATTTTCTTTTAAATCCGACAACCTCGAGCGACTTGTATGACTAGTCGCTCTGGATCGCATACGATACGATCCTTGTGCTTCCATTATGTGTTTAAAGATTTTACCATATACTTCACCCACAAGCCTCTGCCCAAGTCACCTCAAAAGTTAGGTCAGAACAAGTCAATGTCATACGCAGACTATGAGTCTATCTTGTACCATGTGTGATATGTAGCTCCTCTCAGCTGGAGCGATAAAAGTTAGTCTTCTCAAACATGGTAACCCTAATTCCCCAATCTACTTACTCTTATCTAAAGAAGTAGGGTATTCCCTTCTAAGTTCTAGTGCAATCGTCTCATGAAGAGGAGGTAGAGAGGGGAATGGATGGTAGCGAGTGTAGCTACCTTTCCTACGATGTTTGACCAATTTAGCCAAGTCATCTAGTTGCATGCTCTCATGAATATTTTACTTTGAAGCTCATGCTTGATTATTTGACCGAGTCTATATACATACTTTGACGGGAATTGGTTTTCTTGTTTTATACCAATCTTTTATTTTTGGAGTTTTTGATTTATCTATGTTTTATATACTATATACATCATCATTTACATATGGACTTTTTCCTCTTGAGCTAGTAAACTATCCCTCTTGTGAAGCATTATTGCAACCCATGACTTCAGTCATTCGACCTTGTGGCTATCGGATAGGGTTGGGGTAAAGTGACCATAAATGTGTGACTTGTGATGTTTCCATTGGCCTGTGTCTCATGTTGGCAAATCCAACCCTCTACCACTTCAACTGTGTTGAGCTAAGTGAAATGTGTATGTGTGCAATGTAGGTCACTATCGACAAGTGTCGTGTATGCGTTTCGAAATATTCTACGTAGTTAGTCGAAATGACACAAAACCAAGTCTTGTGGTCTTAAAGAATTAGGTCTTGCGGACTTGAAGTGTCCCAATTTCAATTCCTATAAGGTTCCTATGACTAAGTGGATTAAAGTCCAACCAAGCTCCAATCTTCAAATTTTATGTAGAATTGTTCAATTGTCAATTTCAATATGAAAAATGCAAATGCTATGTGCAGTATAAGGAAAATATTTATGTCATGCAATTGTCTTGTTTTAAAGTTTTTATGGATTTTTTATAGTCTTTGCAAATTTTTATGAAAGATTTTTAAAACAGTTGCAAATTTTTAGTGATTTTTTCAAAAAAAAAGTTTGCAAAAATAGCCATGTGCAGATATTTACACGAAAATGCACCTTTTCAATTTACAAGAATTTGGATTTAGGAATTTGCATGTTTTTGTATACAAGGTCTATAAAGTATTTTTATTTGCTTGGATTATGCACATAGTTCTCAAATAATTTGAACAGATTTTCACAAACATTTGAAAATTTTATGTTGAAATAATAATTTGACAAATATTTTTTACAAACATTTACAAAATTTTAATATCATTTTGCAAAAAAATTTCAAACATTATGTATAGTTTTTTCAAATTATTTTTGCACCAATTTTCCAAAACATTTGCAAATAGATTTTCAAAATATTCATTCACACGAATTAAGAAAGTTTTATAACAAAAATATTTTCAGAAAGGTTGAAAAGATTTTACAAAACATTTTCCAAATAGTTTTCAAAAGAATTTTGAATGAGATTTACCAACCAATTTTAAACATTTCGTTAAACATTTTTACATGATTTATTAATAACTATATACAAAGAATTTTAGTTAATTTATACATGTATGTTATTTATAATTAGCTAATAGTATTTTAGCCATACTTATTAGAAATATGAAAGTACGAGTTATGGAAAAAGTATATACAACATATATACTACCCCCGATACTTATCTCGTTCTATGTCCTCATAGGTAAGAGAGAAAAGACCAAACATAACCCATACTAAGTATAGAACAGTTCGTACTGTGATGATGAAAAAATGAACGAATGAGAACTTGACTATACCCTCTATACTTAGGATGAAATAATCCTAAGTATAGATGTCTATGCACAAGGCAGGGAGGGTCAAGGGTAGAAGTATAGGAAATCATCAGCTCGACCTATCCCCCCTATACTTAGGGTAAAATATCCGCAAGTATAGACAGAATATCAAGAGTCAAGGGGACATGTGAGGGATCAAAGAATGAACAACTCGGGGTGATCACCCCCTATACTTATGACAGCGTATGTCCTAAGTATAACAGTGATGAAAGGGGTGAACATCTTTTCGGAAGAAAAAAGAAAAATGAAATCGAAATGAATAAAATAAGATAACATACGATATTTTTTTGCTTAAGTGTCTAATCTAGTTTCGTCAATGAGCTCATCATGAGATATAACATCAATAGAATCAACAATGGACAAGAATGTACCTAGATATAACTAGGACTTCAACAATAGTTCTTTCATGACAAAAGGCTGTGCCTCAGATAACGGTTCTGATTTGAGTAGACTCTCATTGTCACACATAGTGTGGATTATGTATGGGCCTGTGCACTTGATCTTCAGCTTGCCTAGAGAGATTTTTAACCACACATTAAACAATCAAACCTTCTGTCCAGTTTTGAAAGATTTTCTTCGGATGTGTTTATCATGCCATTTCTTTACTTTCTCCTTGTACTTAAGGTTATTGTCGTACACGTAGTCTCTGAATTCAAGTGACTAGTTCATATCAACATTTCTTAGTTTGTCAGCTATCTCAGAGTCCAAGTTACATAGATTCAATGCCCACAAAGATTTGTGATTAGTTCAAAGGGTAGATTACACGACATGATATGCATGAGGAGGTAGGGAGACATCCCGAGAGGGGACGTATGGCCATACAACATTCTGTAGATATTATTAATCTCCATGTATGAAAATTCTGCTAAGACATTTAACTGTGGGTTCTATGGTGCAACAACACGATGTTTATGTTGTATTCTTTATCATCTTCTTGACTTCTTTGTTTATTAAATGGCTACCCCTGTCATCTTCTTGACTTCTCTACTTATTAAATGGCTACTCCCATCTGATATCAATATCTTTGTAAAAACAAATCGTGAGATGATGTATTCTCTAGGGAATTTGCAAAAAGTTTTGCTATACGAGATTTGGAATGGAATAGCTTCCACCCATATACTTACATAATCTACGGCAAGCATGATGTACTCGTAGCCCTGAATGTTGGGGAACGGGCGCATGAAGTTGATGTCCCAAGCATCAAAAATATCTAATATTTGAATGTATTTTAGAGGCATTATATCTCTTGAGCTGATATTTCCTCCCATTTGCTGACAATCAGTACAATTTTTCACATATTCAGATGCATCCTTGATTAATGTTGGCCACCAAAAGCCACATGAAACACTTTCGTTCTTATTCTTTTTCAAGAATGGTGTCCACCTGCTTCAAGCATATGTCAACTATTTAGGGCACCACTTATTGTCTCCTGATGTATGCATCTCCTTCAGATGCAGTCAACTCCCTCAAGAATAGGTGTGGATCTTCCTATTGGTAGAAAAGAATGTCTGCCAGGAACATATCTTTTTTTATCTTCAGCCAGTCGGCTGGCGTATTCATAGAGATGAGATAGTTCACTATATTAGAATATCAGGGGAGTGAAGTTACAAAATGTATAGATTCATCACGAAAAATCTCAGTGATCAGCATGATGGCCTTCTCAGGAGTATCTGTCTATGTGATTCTTGAAAGATGATCTACCACCACATTTTCAACTCCAGGCTTGCCACAAAATTCAAGGTAGAACTTCTGAAGGAGAAGGATCCACCTGATTAGACGGGTTTTGGCATCCTTCTTACTCTGTAATTACCGGATGGTGGAGTGATCTACCTAAACAATAACCTTGGACACAAGAGGTGTGATCTAAATTTTTCCAATGCAAACACTACAACTAGAAGATTTTTCTATGTGACAGTGTAATTTTTCTAGGCCTCATCAAGTGTTCTACGTAATGACTCTCTAAGGGGACATTCCCTCATCTTTGTCCCTAGAACAACACCAATTTCATAGTTAGAGGCATCTGTCATTATCTCGAATGGTAGAGATCAATCAAGCGATTGTAGAACAGGAGCATGTGTGATCAGGCTTTTCAACTCATGGAAGGCTTGGAGAAATTGGTCATTCACAATAAAATCTATCTCCTTGCCAAGCAACTCTATCAATGGTCAAACAAGCTTGTCAAAGTCTTTGATAAATATTCTGTAAAAATTGACATGCCCAAAAAATGACCGGACCTACTTCAGATTGGTTGGTGGCTCAAGTTTGGAAACCACATCCAACTTGGTTGGGTCAACTTCCATGCCTCGTTTCGATACAACGTGACCAAGTATGATCCCTTTAATTCACATGAAGTTGTTCTTCTCCACGAGAGCATGAGGTTCACTTCGCAACACCTCCTCAGAACCTGATCTGAATAATTAATACATTGTTGTGTGAATATCTGTCGACTGAAAAACCATACATGAAAACCTTGAGAAAACTATCTACCATGTCTATGAATACTATAAGCATACATTGTTGAAACGTAGAGGGGCAATTATGCAACCCGAATAACATCCATCGGAATGCGTACGTCCTAAAAGGACATGTGAGAGTGGTTTTCTGTTGCTCCTCAGGAGCAATAACAACTTGATTATATCCAGATCCTGGTCAGAATCTCCTTTCCTTTATCATTAGTAACAATGTTGATCCAAAACTTCTTGGGAACTATGTGTAGGGGAAATACCCACTTTCTTCAGGAGGTGGGATAGATGAATCCTACATCACACTAGTTTTGAATTTATTTCATAATAACCTCCTGGAGATTTGGAATCGGTCTGCGTTGGAATTCACATGATGATTTGTTGTTTTCTTCTAAGGAAGTGTGATCCATCATTGAGATGAACTAATCCCATGGAGATCCAATATCTTCTGGCCTATCACCTTACAGTTGCATTCAAGAACCTACATCAGATGAGATTCTTGATCTTTGATCAATAGGATTTGATAATGATCGGGTACATGTTCGGTTCTCCAGCAAGGAAGGCATAGTTCATATTGAAGGGTAATAGCTTGATCTTTGGTGGAGTGGGAACAACTTCAGTAGTGATTTTAGTGACAATTGTATGTCTAAACTCTTTCAACTCTTGTCGGTCCACCTCTAGCATTTTTGTTTTGTCATTTAAGATAACGGATAGATCTGCAATGAATTCTTCGTGCTTTACGAGAGGGATTGTTCTTCTTCTTATAATGTCATATCAGCAAAAATCTCAGCTTCAAAGACATTGGTCAGTTGGACTGGTCTTTCCTGTCCTTCCTCAAGGGAGATGAATTCTAGGGTTTCTCTAACATCTAGAAATAAATTTGTGTCTATGATCTCTACTAACAATTCACAATCCTCGGAAAATTAAGATTTAAGCACCTTTACCTCAAGCACCACTTTTGGGGGTTTCGATTCAGGAATAATCTCTATATGAACTTTGTCACTTCTAGACAGGAACGTGAATTATCTAATCGTAGTCGACTACTGCTTCGGCTATCCGAAGGAACGACTAACCAATAATGATAGGGGTCTGGAGTAGAGGCATAGATGTATGCATGTCCAAGACAACAAAATAACTAGGAAATTGCATCCCTTGGATAGTAACAACCACATCTTCCACTGATTTATCTGTGAACTGCATAATCATCTTTGTATGTTTAAGTGGTCCTAGCCAAATTTATATGAGTAGTGTGAATGGTAACATGTTGATAGATGACCCACTGTTGAGCAATGTGCGCTCAAACTACTGGTTTGATTGTGTATCTGATAATAGGTGCTCCCTTGTCTTTCTTCTTAGGAGGGACATTGCGGATTGTATTCACATTAGCCATGGTGAGAATATGCTACTAAGAGTTTGAAATAGTGTGTCAATGTCTGTGGGGCTGACGCTTTGTTGTACATGCATCCTTAAGTTGTTTCTTTACACGAGGCATGTATTCCATGGCTTTTAGAAGATGCATCTCAAGCATAATGTTTTGCATTATTTCAATGATGACATGATCAAACAAAGAATTTTTAAATTTTTTTACTGTTTTTGATTCAATGCTAGAAGGAAAAGGCATATGCCATCCATAAAAAAACATTTTCATTAAATTTATGTTTGTATCTTTATGTATACATAGATGTAAAAAAGGAACACAATCATCTACATCTAGTGGACCAAAAATAACCTGCTTAGCTCCATCGATTCGCATTGGTTCTGTAGTTGGTGCGGCATCTCTAAGGATAGTTAGCCTTCACTAAGATCGTTGCTATCTTTTTTGTATTTTTTGCATTTTTGGTATTTTTTTGTGTTGGTTGTGCTGCTTCAAAAAATGATGTTGGCCATAATACTAGCTTGACTGACGACTCATCATTGTATACTTTGCTATTCCCTTTTCTAGTCGTATATGGATGGAGTGTTGTACCGCTCTTGAGATGTACAACATTAGATAAAAAGACACTATTTTCATCTAAATTGTGTTAGGCACTATAGACTACCTGCTCCTTACAATGAATATTATTCAGGTTTGCCTCTACCTGGGCCAGAATGAAAGTCTTGGCGATCGTTAGGTTGTCTATCTTCTAACTCAATTAAGACATATTCTTGATGAGCCGGACCAAACAATCTAAGGCAGGGTTGATTGTGGTAAACTCGGAATATTTAGCTTAATGAGAACACCGATTCTACTGGCATGAGGGAGGTTGTTGTGGTAACCCTGAGAATAGTGAGGAGGAGGAGGAAGAGGAAGAGAAGGGCAATGCTAGTATTGCAAGGAGTATTGGTGATTGTACTGAGTAGCCATCCATTGATTATTCTTATGGCTATATCGAAACTATCACTAGAAATTTGTCTGCCTCCAATTGCATCCATGTCGCGTAGGTTGTTGTTGGGTCATGTTGGGCTGGTAATTTCACCCTCCTTGTTGTTGGTGATAGGGCTGGTTGGCCTAGTTCTAACCCTGCTATTGTCCCTGAGGATGGGTCAATTGCTGATCATTTCCCCCAAATGGCACTCACCTCTTGGATGTGTGTAGGAGGTGTAAAAAAGACTTGATGATTGTGGCTGGAATTCAAGTGGTTAGTAGATAACTATTTGAGTATGCGGATTTGGGGGTTGTTGGTTCGAGGCTTGCATGTAATATACGAGCTGGATCGAAGGTTTACTAGGAGTCGGCTCAGGCAGTTGTGGTTGTGTCTGCTCCTACTTCTCAGTTGGAGGCTCAAGTATGACGGTCGCTGCATTGCAAGTGTTGATGGTGTTTATCAGCAGCTCCAGCTACTTGATAACGACGTCGAGCTTGTCTAATCCCTTCATTCTTTGCTAGATCCTGGCGAGCCTCACTAGGAATTGCAACCTCTTCTCAATGATATCTACCTTCGATAGGTGGTTCTCGATGATGGTCATGTCATAGTTGTTGCACTCGTTGACGTCTCGTATATGTGCCAAGTTCACATTCTTGCAGAGAACCTGTTGTAGTGGCAGTTGGGTATAAAAGGTATGAGATGAGGATATCACGGCCTCACCTTTGGCCATCTACTCAAAAATCTGCCAAACTGCATCCTCATCCTTGTTAAAGTGAGATCCTCCACATGAGACATCAATCGAACATTTACTTGCTTCTATCAATCCCCCAAAAAAGTGTTGGATCATGTTGGTCCTTGGAATGTCATGGCGGGGAAACTTATCGATTAGATCACTAAACCTCTCCCACGTTTCATAAAAGGAATCTTGGAGTCCCTAAGAGATGCTAGGATATTAGACCACATGAGATTGAGATGGCCAAGAGGATAGTACTTGTGAAGGAATGCTGGTTTCAATTCCTCCCAAGTCATCACTACCTTCCCAGTATGTTTTATCCAATAGAGATCTTTCAGTTGAAGGGTGAATGGGAAGGCAATCATCTTAACTACGCCAAATGGGATGTTGAGGTAGTGAGTGGTGATACAGATGCTGTCAAACTGCAGCAGATGGATGTACAGCTTCTCGTTCGAATTCCATTAAAGCTATAGATGTATGAAAGGAGTTGTGACTTCAACTCGAAATGTCTGTCGATCGGTGGGATCGGGATCCACTCATTGATACGCCTGACCCCATGGTTGTATGACTACTTCAGTGTTGGCTCGAATCGACCTCTCCCTTCCTCATCTCTCCCTCTACAGGTCCATCTACAGAGCGATCATCTCTCTCTCTTATCACCACCTCCTCCTCGAGGTATTCCCCCATATTCCGATCTCCTTCTTAGATCATTCAACATTTCTTGAATGATGACATGGGAAAGTGCTTGGTCAGTTATCTACTTTTGGATTGCCTGAATGGAATCTAGTAACTAAATGTTGTCCTTGTTTTGGGTTGTTCCCTGCTCTTGATTCTTCTCATTGGTTGGAAGTTGTGGTTCCTTTCCTTTTCTTGATGGAGCCATTCTGATGTTATCTGTGAATGCACGGGCTCAAGATTGGGCTGTAAATGTGCATTGGGAAATACGACCTAATCTATCCTTAAAAATGATGGAGAAAGTTTCATATGAGAATATATCTCGAACGAGAGATTTATTAGAGAAAGAAAGGTGGTAGAAGGAAGGATTTCAAGAAAAGAGTATTTTTTATTTTCAAAGCAGGTGAATTTATGGGCGACCAAGGAGAAGTCCATAGTGTCCATCATATCTTCTTGGAGATTACCCTTTTTTGTGGCAGGTGTCGATCCCAAGGAATCGATATAGTTGTCAGTGAAGTCTTGACAAAACTATCCATGCATTGTCATGATGAAGGGAATGAGGAATATCGATGAAATATCATGCATATGGTAATGAACAAGAAACAGAAGAGTGTAAAATAGTATAAGGCTTACAATGATAGGTGGTCAAAGAGGAAGTAAGAAAAGAATAATATAAAAAATGTGCAAACACAAGGAGATTTTGATCTTCAAATCTAAACTAGATCTAAACAAACACAATACAAAATTGGATTCACCAACTCAAGCCATTATGAAGCCATAAGAGTTCGACAATTTTTATCTTTTCAATTTTAGGGTTACTGAGTCAGGCAAAAGTTGTCATGGTTCTTTATAGGCTAGCTGTAGAGGAGATTGCGTACTACCAGGAAGAGACTCCACATACTTGTTCCACCTCCTTTGTAGCCTTTGATATGCACTCTTTAAGTTCCTCAACCTTATGCTTTGGTGTCTACTCAACCAAAGAAAATAGAGAGAAATATGATAAGTGAGGCTACTACATTCCTCGCAAGTGAGGTACTCAGACACAAACCAATGAGACAAACACACCCGTGAGGGCCGACCTACGCTCAGTATTTCATTCCATGTCAGGTGGTAGTACCATCATCGACCAAACCATACTTTGTTACATACAATTGAAGCAGTAGTACTTCGCTAGTACATGTTATTGTTGAGGCTGCCATAGATCGGGTTTTTAGCTCTATTCCTTAAGGGTCGTGCCTTCCTCTATCAGGAATGTACCGTAATACAATGTTGGCTTTGCGAAATCCAAACAATGATGTTTGTTACGTATTTTATCAGGTAAAAGTTCAATTAGCTGTCCCCTTGTTTTAATTTTTGTTTTTTATTTTTTATTTGAGTAGTTTTATATAACAAATTCCAAATGATTTTTTTGGATTTTCTTATTGCATTAAGTGCTCAAAATTATAGGGAGAGGAGGGTAAAGCAATGCAAGGTGATACTAAGACGGAAATCTCACCTTAGTTCCTCATGGACGAATGCTCAATTAGAAGACTTACGGTGCTTCCCATCTCTCTCCATGTGGGATGCAAGAAAGAAATTTTTAAACCTATACTATATGTGTGAAATTCATGTGAAAATCATTCTAAGCAGGAAATTGCTAATATCTTTATGAACCAAATGCAGAACACTTAGAAAGAAACCTACAGTCCAGTCTTAGAGGCTCCATAGTGCCCACCACAGTGGGTCCTACATGCATTGTATGGAGACCTCTCGCATCATGGGGTTTCAAGTTTGAGTATCAAATAATTAATTTAAGCTGTGTCTGAATGTAGAGACTATAGGTGCATGCAAGATATTATGTGTTTGGCATTAATTGGCTCCATCAAGAAATTCCTAAAATGTTAAGGGCTCATTCCACGATACAAATAAAAATAATGCAGATAGCATAAAACATGGAAAAGAAATAAAATAAATTCAATAAAATCACGACAAAAATTTGGCGAGCCCCAAGTAAACAAACACTTGAAATTTGGCCTGAGTGTCCATGTCCAGGTACTTGCATTACTACAAATTAAATAGAACAAAAATGCACTCTCTTGCATAAATAAAAATTATGGCCTATGATAATTTTTCTCCCACTCTATCTTTCTCTCTCCACTTGGCCCACAAGCAGAACGACTAGGTCTCCTCAACTCGGATGCTTCAACCACATAGGAGATCGTCATTGTATCAAACTCCCTCATGAGAAAAATAGAAACGACTAATGTTAGCACAATAAACAATTACACCAAATGAAACATAAAGTGGACTAGGAAAAATAATGGAATTAAAATGATCTGAAATTCTATCCTATGTGTTTCTGCTTAGAAACGCCACTATTTGATGAACATGGATCTCACGAGGGTCTATAAATTATCCTCACTGAAAAGTGAAGACAAGGTGGCACTGAATTGGTCGCACACAAGATCACATGGGCGATCAACAATCAACTCACAAAACATAAATATGTAACAATGCAAGCAAGTGTGAATCAAAATTTTTTATACCCTAAAACAAAATGCGTATAGTGACAAGTATTGTAGGGGTTGAGCATTTGGAGAATGGGGGATAGACGACAAAACTTACTAAATAAAGGTAGTAATGTTTTTCAATTTTTAGGGATTTTTGAATTTTTAATGGGTTTTTAGTTATTTACATTTTTGTGATTTTTGGCATTTGTATTTTTTAAGAATTTTCTTTTATAATTTCTATTTTTTATTTTTTTCGATTTTTAGATTTTATATTAACAAAAAATAATATAAGTTTATTTAGATATATCTGTAAAGAGGGCTTTTATATTTATAAAAGTAGTTATAAATAATCAAATTCACAATATAAAGTATTTTTGTCTTTTTTATATTTTTATGTTATTTCTTCTATTTTTTCTATTTTTTATTTTAATTGAACTAATAAAAAAAGATGGTAGTAAATTTAAATTACTGAATTATTTAGGATTTTAAAAATAAATACGAGTCTCATAATATTCCAAAATTATTTTTAAAGTATAAAAATATTATAGAAAAAAATTAAAAGTAGAAATAAATATTTTGGATTTTTTACAAATTTTTATAAGGTTTTAGTAGATTTTTAGTTTTTAGTGTCATATTTTTCCATTTTAGGTATGTTCTGTAGGTTAGAAATATCATATTAAATAAAATATACTTTTCGGAATTTTTAAAAACAATTTTGTATTTTTTTATATTTTCCTAAGATAAACATGTAAAATGGATCTAATTTGTTAATAAATAGAAAATCCAACTTAAATACCAAACCAAAAATATAAATGATAGATATATCAGGTACTTATAGGTATTTTCAAAGAATTTCTAAAGGCATAAGGCTATTTTTAAAAAAATTAAATCCAAAAACTAAAATAATCTAGCAGGGACATTTATGAAAGTGTTCAAAGTTTATCGAATAATTCCAAACACAAAAAAAAGAATAGGGATAAAAATGTAACTTTCCTATATATTCAATAATATATACCTAGAGGGTATATGAGCCATTAATACAATGTTTTGGGACCCAGAAGAAATATTTCTAGAAAATATTACACTAATTTGTAAAAATAGGGACTAAAATGAAATATAGAAAATACGAGGGAGTAGGCGAAAAATATATTATCCCCTCTACATACAGGTACGTGAGTTGACGTGGATTGGACCTAAACGCAAATAAATAATGCACAATGGGTGAACAACAAAATAACAAAAATATTCTCCACTACAGATAACAATTTAAGGACTAAATAGTAAATACAAGAATTACAGGGTTATCTAGCAAAACTACCTCTACAAGCACAATCCAACGACTGGGAATTCACTTAACTCGTGGCACGCATCTAATGGATGATACCGCTCGTTGATGGGCATCTTGGATTAGTTCTCTTAAGGATATCTAATGATGGAGGCACTTCATATCCAACGACCGCTTCGGTGTCATGTGTTGGGTAACGTTCAAATAAAGAGGGGCTATTTGGAAGTACAGGAATGAACAATGTCACCCTCAATCATTGATTGGTTGGTCCCCACTGCTCCAGTTGTCTCTGATGCAACAATATGGCTGTGAAGGTGCCTGGAAGCATCCCAAGTTGGGTGTTGAGCTCATATGGCTCTAAGAATCGGTGGAGGGGTCCTTAGAGTTCAATGAAGAAGAAGGGATCCATGTTCTTGGTTCGGAATAAAAATCAAACCACGGGGGTCCTCTGGCATCGTGACCTACTGGGTGGGGGAGATGAAGTGGAGATGGTTCAGGTGTGGTGCTCCGATATAAGGCAAAGGAGGGGAACCTTTATCCAGGCCCACAGTGGAACAAGATGACTCATAGAGCAACATTGGGGGAAAGAAATGGTGGTGAGAAGTGTGATGGAGAACGGTTGGTTACAGTGAGCTGTTCCAAAAAGCTTAGATTCGAAAAACATCAAAATTTTGATTTTTTTCAAATAAAAATTTAAATCAAATTAAACTAACGCTTAACCAATGCTACTTCTAAGTCTGGGAATGAAAAAAACACGTAGTGAAGCTCACCAAACCTCGGGAGGACCAGGAGCGGAGCTAGCGCTAGAGATGGTCGACCGAGCTTGGATCAACCTCAAGATAAACAACTTCTTCACCATAAAATCTTTAGATATTATGTACAGATCGACTTCATCGGAGACTGGTGCTTGATACGGAGGAGCCTCATCCAAGGAATGATGCGAGTGTGAAAGGTAGATGAACGTTGAACAAAAGTAAAAAAAAACTTGACTCAATAATTTCACATGAAAATTTGAGGAAGATTGGTCAAATGTGTTCTAACACAGTTAGACTTAAGCAAAGAAGAGTTTACTCAATGATGAATCCCCATTTCATCACCTTTATTCTATCATCTTGGTCTTAAAAGTCCTAGCTAATGCATGTAAATACCCTCAATTTACACAAAATAACATCCATTTTTTATTGTATAAATATTGTAAAAAATACTAAATTTAATGCCAAAATTATAGAATAAAGAAAAGAAAAGAAAAAGAATAAAATGTCAACGGTTTTATAACTCGAAACCCTAAGACATAGGCATCTTGATGTCTAGGTCGACAAGGAAAAAATTAGGTGGAGATAAGGGCCAATAATACAATAAAAATTCCATTTATTAATTCATGAATAATGCATTTTTGGAATTCCTCAAATAAAGAAACATTGTACATGAAATTTGTAGATAATAATATATAGAAAAATACATAATTTATTTCATATAAAAATAATATATTATGTAAAAGTTATACTCTAAATAATATTCCAAAATCCCAAATTCCCAAACCCTTATCTCTCAAATAAAAAGTCCAAGTATATAAAAATTACCTCTAATTGTATGTAACTTTTAGTAAGCTATTTAATGAATGGTTTCATATTTCTTGGAGTTAAGGTGTGAAAGTTAGGTTTTGGACCCCAATTTATTAGTTTTATAATTTTATATTTTTATAATTCCGTAAATATTATTTATAATATTTGTACATATTATACATAAAATAGAACCATCAACAAAAAAATAAATTAAAATAAGTAAATAAAACACATATATGATTATATAATATCGATATCTATGTATATTATACCCTTATTTATTTAAGTGTAATTATTACATCAGAAAAGTATAATAAAACATATTTCTGTATTTAAATAAGTATAATTATAAAAACAATATAATAATATTATAAAATTAAAATTACGAACTAAAAATAAAATACTTAAAACATAGGTAAATATACCTACAAAGATACCCCAAAAAAGTAACTTATAATTAATAAACTCTAAAAAATAAATAAATTTCTACAGAAACTAAAAAAAACAATTCTTAGTTTATACTTTAATTAGATAAAATTTCTTACAATTTATATTTTTTATAAACTTTTTCAGGGCTAGTTTTTCCTAATTGGTCCACGTGGACCAACTAGGTGGCACTGCAAGTTGACCTAAGGACAACTCTTCTGACCTGATGCCTAGCCCTATTGGAATGGTCTTGAGCCCCTATTTCTTGATTTTATACCCATCGATTCGTCACTCGAGGGGGATTTGACCCTTCATGTGATCTTATCTCTATATATACAGGATCCATCTCAAGCACCCCTCTTGCCCCATATCTCCTTCCTACACATGCAATCTTCCCTCAAACCTCGCTCCTCCACCAGCTCGTACAAAAACCCTCCACCTCCAATTTTATCTACAGTTCAATTTTTCCCCTTGTTTGGTCCCCTCGGAGAGCACCTAGGTTGAGCCCCTTGTGACAAGATGAGCTCCCCACTCTTCGCAGCGAGGAAGGAGCAAGAGAAGCCCTTCCCAACCACATCCGACCACCTAGTCATTGTGGTCTCATCTCCTAGCCTCTGTCTAGTCGAGGATCCTTTCTTTATATTTTTTAGATAGTTGTAGTGTCTATATGTATTTTTATGCTATCATTTCATCGTTTAGTGCGTATTTAGTTTGAATCAGCAGCTAACCCCTCCATAGAGATTTTGAGCTCTGAACACCAACATTCCCATCTCCGACATACACCAAATAACGACCAACACTTCTGTCGTCCCTAGATGCATCATTTCCCTATGAAGGTGCTGAAGGGGGTGTATGAACCGCATCTGGGACCCAAGAACGAGCTCCAGTAAAGGATGCTTCTAGGACCTTGATCCTTGGGGTTATGGATATTTCGAAGTTACCAGCAAGTGCGAATCAACTCCAATAACATATTCCCCATCTCCACACACACACAGGGAGCACAGGAGAAAGGATCTTGTGCGGATTGAAGTGACCAACAAAGTAGTTCTTTCATGTTCTACCTAAACACCTCTAGGTCGTTGGATAGGTCGTAGTTCTTTATGAAGATCAGGAGTCGTAGATTCAATCGAATTTTCACCATTGAATCTCTCTAAGCAATCTAATCTGAGCCGCCTCCTGTGAATTGTCATCAACATCTGTGGAGCGGCCACGTGTCATGTAAGTGGCTCTTCGTCGTTTGATTTCTGCTAGTGGAGGTAAATTTGACTCTTACCCCTACATTTTTGTCATTTTGGCATTTTTCTTCTGTAAATGAGTTAGCTAGTTCATAACTTTTGTTAAATTTTTAAGAAGGACCCTTACCTACATGTAATTGCATTTTGGACCCATGCCAACACATTTCACGTGGCCATCCATGTGAGCCATGCTTTGCAACTCTGCCTCTACAACTTTTTGAATGCTATTTAATTTGCTAAATTTTTATTCATGTTATTTTTTAAAAAAATTGTAGTATGGCCCTCGCCTATTATTTTATTTACATATATGTTTCTCCCACTCAATGCATTTTTGTGTGTTTTCTAGATTTACTAAAAATAGCGTTTTTGCTCCAAAAAATTCGAAAAAATAGATGTAGACTCCTTATTGCACATAGTCCCCATGTCACATGTTTATTTATTCAAATTAGGACTTTTAACTATTTATTAAAAATCATTTTGAGCAAACTTTTGCCTTGTCTAGCTTATAAAATATCGAAAAAATATAAAATCTGTTTAAAAAATTCCGAAAAATATATTTTGTGTTTATTTAATTATTTCTAACTCCAGAAAACAAAAACCTTAAAAATATAAAAAGAAAACTTATAAAATAAAAAAAACTCTAAAATTCAATTGATATCTCCAATACATTTCATTGAGAATTATTAATGCATATTATTTGGAAGTTGGATAGACAAACCTAAAATGTCTACTATAAAAAATTAAAAATATATATCTAAATCATGATTCTACATAATTGGAAAGTGCCCATCAATGTTGATAAATGCTCTTGTGTAATTTTTTTCCAAATGAACATACTCAATATTATTGATTGATTTGAATTTGCGATAATGGAGTTGAGCTCAGATTCCTTCATATTATCCATTATAGATGAGCAAACATGTCAACAATCTAATAGACATAATAGTAATAACCTTAGTGACAATACCAACCATTCTAGAATACAATGGATATTGTTAACACAGTTAAATCTGTGTTATAGAATAAGACAATGTTATTTATATTATTATCTATCTATTAAAATTGATTTAAAGTATGTTGGAAATATTTTGCTATTTTCCCTCCATATCAATTTCGGCTATTTTAAAATCCCTAATTTGGGATAATTTTGACATTAAAGTTAAAAAAATAGCAAGATTAACTCAAACATCATAAAAATAAAAAATATGCAAAACCCTAAAATCTAAGAAATATAAAAAATATAAAATAAATATAAAATAAAAAACAAAATACAAAAATAAAAGCAAAACTAAAAAATAAAAAACCCACATAAAAAATAGACAAAGAGATCACACAATGTCATTCATTGCATTAATTTGCAATATCTATCTAGTTTCCCTCATTGAGTTCGACCACTACACGTACTTGCACCTATACACATCTTTGTTGTAGAGTTATAATAAATTTCAACTCCGCACTTTTATTTCATTGTTTGATTTATTTGTGGGTTAATTTTTAATTTATTGAGATTTCTTGTGGGTAGCCACATCGATAGTGTCTCCGCCTTGTGTGACATCTTTACACTGGTGAAAAATATCAATCATCAAATGGTGTCGTTGCCTAGGGACAATGTGCGTAGCCTATCCTGTAGATTATTTTCTACATTCATTTGCTTATTCATTGATTCATTGTTGTAATCTAAGATTTATTTTTGCATGCACATACTTATTCAATTATTCTTTGTATATGATTCACTTTGTTAATATTATTTGATTTTTTATGCTAACATATTTATCTTTGTAAATTTTTTGTGGGGGTCCGCTACACGACGATAGCTAGGAGACAATGCAGTCGAGCTTGGTAGAGACTAGTTTTCACCTTCTGACTAGTTGGAGTGGTGACAAATGAAGCAAGGAGAAAAAATTTAAAATAAATCTAATTTACCTTAATTATTGAGTGATGAGAGAGAGAGAGATATTAATTTATATTTTGTAATAATTAAGACTTGGACATTACTCTTCACAAGAGGTCCAGTGCATAGGTGTCTACTATTATGGGGTCCTCGTCGTAGTTTTCCATGCTTTACAACCTTGTTTTATTTTTTTCATGATGTCATATGTTTTCCTCCTTATTTCTATTTGTTTTGTGTGCATAAGCCCGTAGCTTTTAGGTTGCTCGAATTGGTAAATAGGTCCAAACCTTTACAAGAATGCATTTACCTATAGTCTCTTACGTTTGGATCTAGTCAAATAAATAAATGCTAGTTATTTGGACTCAAACACATGCACCGTGAGAGAAATCATACATCGCTAGAAGGACCATTGTGGTGGACACCAAAATATCTCTAAGACCGGACTCTGGGCTTTATCTCTGAATAATTAAATATGGTTCATCACAACCAGTAGCGACTAGTATTTCGGGTGATTTTGTCGATTGCACACCGCCATGGAAAAAGGTTTAAATATTCTATTTTGCATACCACATGGAGAGAGATGTGAAGCATTGTTAGCCCTCTAACTCAGCTTGCATCTTTAGATTTAGTGGTGACATTTCCATCATAGAATTGACTAGCACAGCTTTTTCACTATCTCAATATGATTCTAAGAACCTAGGACTTAAATGAAAATCTACAAAAATGTTAGGCACTTGTATACAAAATGAAGCAATAAAAGTGAAAACCCAAAGACACTAATTAAAATAAGAGGACTGCAAAATAACTTTAACCTTAATTAAAATCTGTAATTGACTATCATTGTCCTGGGTTCATAAAGTCCTTACCTTAGGAGGGGATGAAAACCCCTCCCATGATCGAGGCACGACCCTCTAAGGATCAGAGACAAAAGCTCAATCTGTAAGTACATTGTGTATTGCCTGAATTTTTGAAGTAATGGCACTTCTTTCGCACGTGACCGAGTAAGACCTCATCGATGATGGTGTTCCTGCCTTGTGTGGAGTATCGACATGGTCTGAAGTACCAAGCTTAGGCCACTCCCTCACGGGTGTGTTTGTCTCATCTGTTTGTGTTTAAGTAAGGCCTTGCACACTCACGGGTGATTCCGTTGCGAGTGAGATCTGAAGTAGTGGTTTCACCTATCATCTTCCTTTATATATTCCTTTGGATGAGTAGGGATCCAAGAATGGTTACAGGGACGTTAAAAAGTGCCAAGTACAGGTTACAAAGTAGTAGGAGAGGTACGAGATACTTTTTTGGAATTACTCTCTTTCCTATAAGGTTAGCGTGTTGAGGACTTGTTAGAAGTTATGATTGAAATAACAACTCTGGAAATGAAGAGATGATAAATAGACAATCCTCCATAGATTCACATGTCATGAGTTGGTGAACTCAATTTTATATTGTGTTTATGTGGATCTAGACTAAGGTTCAAACATCATGTCTTGTGCTCTTGGAAAATTTTTTGTCAATTTAAGCCCTTTCTCTCTTTTTTGCAATCCTTTTATTCCCCAATGACCACTGTATCTTACCTCCTGTATCGATCTCCTTTTTTCTCCACGATGGCGATCCATGGATGGTTTAATTGGGACCCCACCGACACCTACATCAATTCCATGGACTTGAGGTCGTCAATAATTTGAGGCGATTCCCGAGAGCCTGGTTCAGACCTTGCAGGCCGATCTCTAGACTCCTCGTCTCCTTTCCATCTTCTTTGACCACCCAATAAATCATACCATTCTTGTCCCACAAACATCGTTGTGAACAGAAGTCGATTTCATTCTACATCTTTTTTCCATTCACAACACTCTGGGATTGACCTTAATCTAAGATCCATCTTGGCAGTTGTATTCAATTTCAAGTGATCTAATTGAGATTCTTTCACATTTCAGATAGAAGACAAACCTAGTCCTGGATCTCAATGTAGAATTCATCTCCTCTGACTTAGACCAAGAGATGGAACCTCAGGGAAAAGGAAAGGGACAATAGCCTCCACAGCCAGAATCAGGTCATTGCCCTGACCATAACCAAGTCAACGCTTCGTTGATTGCTTCCATACATTCCATTCAACAACATCTGGCAGAGTAGGCTCTTGTCCATACCATATTTCAGGACATGTTGAACGATCTATGGAAAGGATCAGGAGGAGGAGGAGGACCCCATGATGACCCTAACAAGAAGAACATGAACCTGAGTGGCAAAAACTGACTCGGAATGAAACATACAACCTGGAGATGCCAGATGACTCGGTACACACTCACTTTGATCACAATCCGTAGTTCCTTGTTCTTTTTCCATCATTTCATGGGAACACCAATGAGGAGCCATATATTCACCTGTAGCAGTTCTCACGCATCTGCCGAACTACCCACTACCCCAACATTTCATTGGATGTAGTGAAGATGGTGGCATTTCCCTTCAACTACCAAGACAAAGACCTATACTTGGTCGATCATTTGGGAAAGTGATGAATACCCATTCATCACTCTTTATTCTTTTATTTTAGCTACAAAACCCTTGCAAAACATCATGTATATGTGTGTAAAAAGAATAAATTATCAAACTTTATGCATTGTGTAAGTAATAAAAATTAGCATGTTTTTGTGCATAAATAAAAGAATAAAGAAATGAAAGAAAAAGAGAGAAATATTTAGAATAAATATTGAGCGACCTAATCCCAAGGGAGGGCTCAACATGGGCCTAACCGCAAAAGAATCCAAGTAGAGGGAGATAGGGAAGCTCATGTGTATACATGTACCTATGTAAAAAAATAAAAAGAATTTTCCTCTAAATAAAAATGTGTGTTTATTTATTTGTATATATTTTTAAATATAAAATTAAAATGAAAATGGGAAAAATAAATGAAAAATAAAAAGAAATAAAATTCCTTTATTATTGTATATATATAACATGTACATAGAACCACACATCTATTTATTTTTCCCTTGTAAATAATTAATAAAAATCTAACAAAAGTATTTTCAAATTCCACATTCCATGTGTAAATAAATGAAATAAAAATTAGAAAAAGAAAAATAAAATAAAAAGGAATAAAATAAAAATCCAAATTCACCTTGTATATATACCATGTAAATATATGTATATACCTATTTATTTACTCTATGTAAATAATTAATAAAAATAAAAATAAAAATGCCCTATTATTCCATATTTTATTCTATGAATAAATAAAAAATAAAATTTGAATAAATATATAAAATAAATAACTAAAAATCAAAAATAAAAAATACATATGTATATACCTGTATATGATAATAATATTTTGTAAATACCTAAATTATATTTCAAAAAAAATAAATAAAAATCACTAAAAAATTATCTGAAAATAAATATACATTTTTCATGTTTTATGTTTTCAAAAATAAGTCATTTATTATATTTAATGAATTTCCAAGTATTTAATAAAAGTTGGCCTGTGATTGGTCCACGGGGGATTGTTGACCCCCGGTCAACTCTCCCCCCTAGACCAGTCAACCCGGATTTGTGCGCCCAACCCGACTTCTGACATTTATCCCTGCCCGATCCGAGCTCCATTTATATAAACCCCAGGTCCTAATTATCCTTGTTACATCCGAGATCCACGTTGGAGCATCCGCATAGGGATTCGTGCTTCACGGAACCCTGCCCGACTTCATCTTCTCGGACTTGCAGTGGTATATAGCCCCACCTCCACCGCACAATTCCCTTCATCCTTGGCGCTGCTCCTTTCTCCCAGGACCTCCATCTCCTTCCATTGAGTGACAGTTTTGCGAGGATGGTGTCGCAGAGAGGAGAGGACGTCGTTAGCGATTGATCTGGCGACTCCTGCCGTCGTACGCCGCTGCGAGGTGCGCCCGAGCCTCGGGCCCCGACGTCCCTTCGAGGCTACGACCCAGAGCTTCCTAAGCTCATCCCTAGTCTGCTCCCGTAATCAAGTAGACCCGATACCCTTCTGTTCATCGTCCATTTCGATTTTTACCTTTTCGCTCCGCTAGCTCCGCCCTACTGGCCGGAGCTCCGCCAGTCCACCCTACCCGTACCGATACCCTCACCGATTCATCGCCATCCTTCCTCCACGAACTAATCACCTCGGTCTTGACCACCTGAGTCAGGATCGAGCTGAGCTCTTTCCGCCGCCTTTGCCAGAGCTTGCATCCACCTCCCACGTCGCTTCTTTTGTCCATTTTGCGAATAACCCTTGTCGGAGCACTCCTCCGAGCGAGACCTATCTTCTGTAGGTGAATAAAGGGCACTACCCCCCTTGGCCAAGCTTTCACGCCTTCTCCGGAGCTCCTCCAGGTTGCTCGTCCCTTGCCGGACGATCTGACCATTGGATGCTTCATCGGGGGTGACCACCAGACGTGGAGAGCCATCGCGAGCAGGACCACCCTCCCCGATTGTTCATCGGCTCGCTGGATCGTCTCCACTGAGCCGGGGAACCTCAGCCAGGAGGAGTTCTTCCTTATCTATCACTAGCCGTCGGATCCCTATGTCGCGCCAGTTCAGATCTCCACCGTCCATCCTCTACGGTGTCAGACCGTCAGATCGTAGCCTGATGGACACGTGCCCCCACGTTCGCCCGATCGCCTCCACCATTGGATTGTCCAGGCGGCTACACCAGAGCCCCACATCCGCATCCAACCCCGCCTAGACATCTGGCACCTCACATGCACCGTCATGCGCCTCGGCTGGGTAATTGCACCCACACCCCTGCAGTTTCTTGTTGTTCTAGTTTAGTTTAATAAATAAATTTTATCTCTTGGACATATTGCACTTAGGACCTTAATACTTCTGGTATTTGCATACTCGTCCCAGTTTGTGTGATACACGTGCTTCGTCAAGTGATTTTTGGACGATTTGCATTGTATGGGCTCGTAGTTTCTGTGTGTTATGAAATGAAGTTTATTTTCTGATATTTGCATCCATGGCCCTATGAATGATTTTATTCAACATGTGTTGAATTAGTTGGGTATTTTGCATCTTATTCCCTGGGCTTTTAGCACGTGTTGCTAATAAGCCATTGGAACTAAGATTTCTTACACATAGGTCCCTTCGTGCCTTGAACACGTGCGTCGCGCGTGGAAACTTGGAGTTTTTGCACGAGGGACCCCAATGTTTCTGGATTTGTTACTGTTGAGCCCCTGAAGTTACTTTTTATTACGTATAGGTCCCTTGACACTGTGAAACCTTGTGCAAATTAAATAAAATAACAAATTAAGTCCAAATCGCGTGAAAATTGGATACATAGCTCCTACCATTGTGTAAAATTTTCACCAAAAATTTGGTACATTTTTAGGCTTTTAGTATTTTTAAAAATTCAAAAATAGTTGTTTTTGCATCTATCCATATTAGAAAATCATAAAAAAATAAAAACTCTTTTAAAAATTCTAAAAAAATTAGTATTTGTTAATTTTGGTGTGTTTGATTTTCTATGCATTTTTGGCTATTTTTGAACTTATAAAAACCTTAAAAATTGAAAGACCCTTAAAAACGTATAAAAATTCTAAACAATTGTAGAAAACTCCAAAAGTAATAAACTCTTTTTCTGAATTTTTTTTGTTGTTTATATTTTTCAAAAAAATTACCTCTAGGCTGTGAAAGACCCATTTGATATTTTTCATGGGTCATTGAAGCCTGACTCGACAGTAGCTCACTGTTTTGGCCTTCTTTGATTTTTTGGAAATCGTATAAAAATTAAAAAAATCTCAAAAATTCACCGAAATAGTAAAAAACCTAAAAAACATTAAAATATTATTGTTTGAATTTTTGGACCCTTTTTGAGTGATTAAATAATTTGTTGAGCTTGCCTTGTATTTGCCTTTTCTTATTTTCCCTTATTATTAAAAATCTGAAAAAATATAAAAACAAGTACAAACCACCAAAAAGACATTTTCTTCTCATTTTTATCTTGACTACTTCGTAGGCCGCAAGGCCAATTCGTGCTCCCTAAGTATGACTCTGGATGCTACACCAGACTAATCTCATAGCCAGGACCGCTATTTTTGCTTTTATTGTTTTATCTTGTTGTTTGGTGGTCTGCTCTTCACATTTTTCTTGACTGACTAATCTATCTCTTAGATCCGCGTCGTAACGACCCTAGTTCCATTATATTCACCCAAGTCTTGGTGAGATTTCGGCGATCAGAATGGCGCCGTTGCTGGGGAGCACGACTTAATAGTCACTTTCGATTTTTCCGCAGCTTTCTTTTTCGCGGCTTTTTGTAGATATTTGTATATATTTTCTATCTGATTCATTTAGACATTTATCTTGACTGACACACTTTTGTTTCTGCTTTTTGCGAGGGCCAGTGGATCGAGGTGGCTATTTCGGAAGCCGAAGCAACCGCGGGAGTCGGAGGCAGCTTCCTTCTATACGAAGCCGTAGGAGAGCCGCAGGAGAAGAACCGAAGCGAGGGAACCGAGGAATAGCCGCGAGAAAAAAACCGTAGGATAGCCGTAGATTATCTTAGTTTTTTCAACAGAACTATTCTATTTGTAATAATACAGGGATCTGGACCGAACTTGGACACTTGACAGTTTTCGGGGCCTGTTTCGCCGAGCACCGGTGTGCTCGGGGGACCTCACCGGTTTTTTGCGGTTTTTCGCGGCTTTTCGATCGATTATTTACTACGTGTCTGATTTACGTGGTTTTCAGCCTTAGCTTAGGATTTTGCTTGATTGTGACGTAATTATTTAGGATCCAAACACCTAATTGCCTGCCTGTACCTATAGTTCGAATAATTGGATCTAATTAATTAATTCACAAGAAAAAGCTGGCTTATTAGAGCTCTGGTCCACGTGCCTTGAGGAGTCACAAACAACGTGTGCAGGATTTGTTATGGCGGACACCGAGTGGCTCCCAAGATAGGACTCCGGAACTAGGCTCGAGTACCCGGCTACCATTCTATCGTGTTGAAATTGCTCTGCTAGGGATGGTTTTCCGCGTACATCATATAGGTAGTTTATATTCTGTCATTTATTTTATGCGTGGATCACCTTGCATGTAGACTGCTGGAGTCAGATACGCATCTCTTACTCTACATGCATCATTGATTCCCGCGCATCGGCTTTTTCGTCTTCTCCCCCCTATTTTTGGAATTAAAATAACCAAGAGAACCGAAAAATTAATTAGGCATTGTTTGTTATTGAAAAATACCTAAGAAATCTAAACCATAAAATTGGGACTGCTAATCCAACTTGACCCTAAAAGACACTCCACTTAAAAATTTATCTTGGGGAGAGCGACCCCCTCATTGTCTGGTTTGCATACGCAAGAGAGTGACCCGCACACTAGGCTAGAGCCATATCCGAGCCCTGATCAGACTACCGGCCTTTTATACGGGACAGTCTTTTCGGCGGATTGGACTCCCAACAGGTCACTTAACCGCTCTACTATCTTGACTTGATCACCTAATAAAAACTGACAAGATAATTGATCGAACTCTTATGGTCTTCAACTCGCATTGAGTAGGTTAATCCGGGGCTTTGTTTGCTCATCATAGTTGTTTCCAGATCCCATCCGCCCGACTCTCCAGATCAAGATGATGGGCAGCAGTCCCTTAGGCAGCCTCTGGCTGCACCGCTTTTCAGCACTCCCGCCCGTCCATCTAGGTTGGTTCGTGAGAGCCCAGACCTGCTCTCCGAACCCGAGTTCGACTTCGCCTGTTCCCCCTTGACCTCCCTTCCACCACTCCTTAGAAACGAGTGCCAGATGCGATACAACAGACAGATGATTTATCGGTACCTGAGTTTAGGTCTTTTGCCTTTGCAGAGACCATAGCCGGCAGCAGTGATGACCGAACCGGAGGCCCTCGAGCAGAGCAGACATATGTCCTAGAACAGGGTGCGATCAACAATACCCTGATCGAATCCCTTGAGACAGTGCAGCAGCAGTTGAGGGATCAGGGTGCATTCGTGATAGAGATGAGGAGAGAGATGGAGCAGATGAGAGAGGACCGTGAGGAGCACGGGCCCAGAGACGGACCGAGGATACCTGATGATGCGGCAGCAGCCGCAACAGCCGCAGCAGTAGCAGCAGCAGCAGATACGCCGAGACCGATGCATGATTTGCACAACCCCGGATCGACATTGACGCATCGTTGGGTCGTACTACCAACTATCATGGGGGATTTCAAGTTCCCCCCGAACACACTTCAGCTTCTACCATGGTTCCATGGGCTCACCACTGAGGAGCCTCATCTTCATCTCCAGGAGTTCGAGATGATCTACAGCACCGTCCACGACCGACAGGTGGACGAGGATACCATCAAGATGATTGCTTTTCCTTTCTCCCTGGTAGACAGAGCAACCAACTGGCTGAAGCACTTAGGGAAGTTTGTGTACACCTGGGTGCAGCTCCGCAACAAGTACTTGAACAAGTACTATCCACTCGGGCGGACGAACGTAGCAAGAGCCCTGATCAGCATCTTCTCTATGCTCTCCAACAAGCAGTTTTACGAGGCATGGGAGAGGTTTAGAGAGCTTACTGACAGATGCCCACACCATGATATCTCGAGCCGAACCTTAATCAGAGCTTCTTTTGCGGGTTGACACCAGAGCTGCAGGGCCTGGTGAACGCTTCTTGTGGTGGGTCCTACTTTGCCAACAATCATGATCAGGTCTGGGCCATCTACGAGGAGATGGCCAAGAACTATACAGTGATGTCCCAAACCAGACTCTACACTCAAGGATGCCCCTAGCCGCAGACCATCCAGTACCAGAGGATAGCATGGGTCTACGCCGGTCCTTCTACTTCGTCAGCGGCAACCGCACATGCTGAGTGCACAGCCGCCGACATGGGCATTATCAGTGAGAAGCTGGACCGGATGGAGATTATAGAGAAGAAGGAGTGCTAGAGCATATCGTAGATGGATCAGATGGAACAGAGGCTGAGTGACCTGAAGACATAGATCATGGGTCTCCAGGAGGCACACACGGCTTCTCAACCCCATCTTCAGTCATGAGGAGATCCGAGTGGCAGTGGCAGCTCATCCCAGCGCTCCAGCTCCAGTCATCCTAGACATGTCCACCTCGTACAGGCAGAGTCGTACCAGCAGGCGCAGCCTTACTACCAGTCACCACCATCCTTGGACACTCAGATGTTGGTTTACCAGCCGGATCAGCCTCTGGCAGTACTCCCTCCACCCTCCTACAAGCCCGAGCCGTTGATGGATGTCAACGGGATTTGGTACGACCGACCCCAGCCTGATATCCGACGAGACCATCCCGGATTCTTTTGGTCGGCCGGAGGTGCCAGTTCCCAGCAGCAGCCTTCAGGTCATGGTGGACAGTACGTCCAGCAACGAGATCACCAGCAGCAACAACCCCCAATGCACCAGCAACAACAGTAGTAGTCATCTCAGTATGGTCCTCGTCCCTATCAGCAGGGACATTCTAGGAGGCGTGATCAACCTCAGCAACAGCATCAGCAGTACCCATACCAGCAGCAGCAGCCTCACTACCAGTGAGGCCACCCGTTAGGTTCTCGTGGGCCATCCTATGAGAACCATGCCTTGGACGACATAGCGCGCCTCGTGATCGAGAAGCAGGCTACTTTCAGACGGGAGATGGATGAGTTCCTCCAGGAGGTACGGGAGATCGTGAGAGGGAAGGCCGCCATCCCTTCCCAGATTGAGCCGAACCTGAACAACCTGAAGAGGAAATCTGAGCAGGTAGATTTCACAGAGTATGCCACTCCTGGTGTTACATTTGGTGATATGTCTGCATATCTGTTTGATACTGATTTTGTTACACTTAGGAGCGGTAGGATGCCAGCAGGCGGCGCCTCGTCTGAGCGACGTTCCCACGCTACTTCAGGAGCACCAGGGGAGGAGGAGAGCAGTATTGATGCCACGAGAGACGATGACGGTGGTACTGATGCCACCATGGACGTTGATCCAGCTGACGGTACTAAGGTCGTCATTTCACCAGTTCGAGGAGGTGGTACTGACGCCACCCCAGTTGCCGAGCCAGAGCACGGTGCTGAGGCCGCGAGTCGACATGCCGTGGGTGGTGCTGAGGCCACCATTTCTACTTCTGCTAGTCCTGTAGTCTTTCCATATGTACATGTATCTTAGGACACTTCTGGGAATAAAGGAAAGGATTTCTTTTCTTCTTCTTCTTCTGATCCACCTGTGGTGCATGATGATGTATCTGTGGATTCTGCCATGCTTGAGCAGCCGAGACCCTCTCCTAGACCATCATCTAAGAAGGACTCTGTAGTCCCCTTCCCTAGAGCACTCCATTTGGGTAAGGGGCAGAAAAAAGAAAATGCCAAAAAGAACCAACAGCTAGAGTTCAGCCAACAGATGATCGACAGATTCCATATCCAGCTGACTCTCCAGGAGGCCTTGGAGCACATCTCTCTACTCCAGAGATCGCTCAGAGACAGGACCACAGTTAGGAGGATGAGGAGGAACCACCAGTCTGAGATCCTTGTGCTTACCCGGGCCACGTGTTTCGCGATCCAGAACCGTCTGCCGGCCAAGAGGCCAGATTCAGGAGCCCCGTATGTCATATGCCATATCCATGAGCGTAGGTTCGACCGAACTCTATTAGACAGCGGTTCTTCGATCAACCTACTTCCGGCAGCCCTTCTCGACCGCTTCGAGTTGGGCACTCTACGACAGAGCAGGACAGTCCTTCAGTTTGTTGATCGATCTGTCAAGAGGCCGAAGGGGTTGCTGAGGGACGTTGTCGTCACGATTCAGGGCCTCCAATTCCCCATGGACTTCGTTGCGTTGGACAAGGAGATCCCTGAGTCTGTGACCGATACACCCATCATTCTAGGTCGCCCGTTCTTGGACACAGCCAAGGCAGTGATCGACCATGATAGTGGGAAGGTATACTTTCGTGTCGAGGGTGAGAGTTTACAAATAGAGACGGTATAGGATATCAGAGAAAGAGATTCAACTTGCTCAGAGCCGAGCACAGATTCGGAGCATATGACAAAGTCAGGGCGAGACATCCACCATGACTGCGATTTTTTGATCACAGATGATGAGGCAGTTTGGGCAGATCCAGTCGCACAGGCCATCCTCTCACCTTCAGAGTTCGCTGATGTAGAGAAACCAGCAGAGGAGAGCTTGGAGAGTGCATTCCATGTCCAGGATACCTTTCAGGCCGCAGATTCAGTTCCTGATCGCGATACAGATTTTTGTGATTATGATCCCTCGGAGTCAGATACTGATTGGGCAGAGTTTGATGATTTCACACCGTGTCTGACTTCCACTGAGCCTACAACTGAGGAGGTTGATTCTGTGAGCCACGTGCAGCGATACGTGAGGTGTGGGTTATTTGCTTGTTTAGTCTTGTTTTTCCTTAGTATTATTGATTGTGTATTTTTAAATATGAATTACACATATGCCCCACTGTGTCTGAACCACGTGTTGTGCGCACGTTATTTTGGGCTTTTTGCATAAGGGGCCCCTAGACTTTCTTTATTTGTTACTGATTAGCCCCTGGAAGTATGTTTTCTTGCATTTAGGTCCTTGCTTGCTCTGTGCCTAGTTTTTATTGAATAAAAAATATAAAATCAACTCCAATTAGGTGAAATTCGGACATGACTCCTGCCATTGTGTACAAATTTCCCTAAATTTTTGGGACATTTTTGACGCTTTTTACTATTTTTAAAAAATAAAAAACATGTATTTTTGTTACTATCTGACTTCTCTAAAAATTCAAAAAAAAATGATGCGTAGTTGGTTTTGTTGTTTTCTACCTTCTCTCCAATTTTTGGCTTATTTGGATCTATAAGACCCAAAAAATTTGAAAAACCGTAAAAATCTCATAAAAATCATTAAAAATTCTATAAAATTCAAAAAAATGCAAATTCTTTCTTTGAAGTTTAGTTTTTGTATATATTTTTTATAAAAATTGTCTCCGGATTTTTATAGGTCAATTATATATTTTTAATTGATCTTTCAAGTCTGGTTGTACATTGATCTCCTATTTTCCACTTCTCCATTTTTTAGAAAATCAAATAAAAGTACAAAACCCCCAGAAAATTACCAAAAACACTTAAAAACATAAAAAATACAAAAACAATTTTATTTGAATTTTTGGAGTATCTTTGAGTGCTTAAATAAATCATTCTTTTTGCTCTTGTACACATTTTCTTACATTTTCTTACAAAATTAAAAACACAAAAAAAAATTTAAAAACCATCAAAATCCACCAAAAATATTTTCTTCCTTATTTTCTCGATTTTGACTACTTTGTAGGCCCTAAGGCCATCTCGTGCTCCTTGAGTCTGACCCTGGTCGCTATACCAGGTTAAATAAATTGCGAGGACCGTTATTCGGATTTCATTTCTGATTACTCTTCTTTGGTGGTCTCTCTTTTCTTGTTGATCGATTTTCGGGGGATTGAGGTCGCAACGACCCGTGACATTTATCTCCATTAGTCTCTTGTTGATTTTTCGGTCATCAATAGACAACCCTCGTAACAAATTCAAACAAAAAATATGTCACAACAATATAGATAGAAAATAGAATAAAGACATAAATGTGCAAATAATACTCACCAGCAATGACACCATTTGTAGACTCGGATCTTGAGAGGGTCTAGTATCCCAATAAGGCTACAACACAAGTCACTTATGCGACTTCTTATAAAAATGACAAAGTCAGACAACAATCATCCCACGTAATAATGAAGCAATCAAATCGAAGTGAGTCAAATTTTATTTTATTTTAAATCTACAAAATATGAGTATAGTGAATAATTGTAGAGTGTCAACCCACAAAGAGCAAAAAAGAGTAGAGAAAAATAAACAACCTACTTAGTTTTTTTTAATATATTTTTGTTTTTAATTTTTTTGTGGGTTATTGAGTATTTTTTATTTTTATGCAATTTTAATTTTTAATATTATGAATTTTTTTAAATTTTTAGGTTGGTTTCTCTTTTTGAGAAATAATAATGATGTATATATACAACGATATGTATAATGTAATTACTATAACTATAGTGCATATGTAGAATGAATATAAAAATTATAGAAATACAAATAAGAACAACCCTTTTGATTTATTAAATTTTTAAAATATACTCAAGATATTTATAAATAATAATACTATCATAGGTATATAAGGAGTATTTAGTATATATACCAGCTATAGTCTTATATTTATAAATATAGAAATATATATAAATTATATTAAATAAAATGTTTTTATTCCTTAAATATTTGTCTCTATTTTTGTGTTTTTTATTACAATTTTTTTCTAATTTTAATATAAAACAATTGATATAATAAATAAGTTGGTTTGTTTTAGGTTTTAAAAATAGATAAATAGCTCAAAATTTCAAAAACTATTTTTAATATACATATATAATATAAAAAATAAGAAATATATATCTATTTTTAATTTTAAGAATTTTCATTTATTTTTGTATTTCTTTTAGGGTTTTTCGAATTTTTAGTGTTTACTTTTTATATTTTTTCTAATTTTTGGTCTAGAATAATATTATATACCGATATGTATTATATATATTCTTGGAATTTTTAGATAAGTTTTTATAATTTATTTTATTTTTATAATCCAATAGGGGACAAATATCTATTTAATAGTTTTTATAAATGGAAAAATGTAATGAAATATTAAATAAAAGTATGGGTGAATATCAGTACAAGGGTAAAATTGTCCCATAATATTTGATGCATTGGTGGTATTTAATAAAAAAATACAAATAAAATAAAACAACTTAATAGGGGCATATTTGCAATAAAAGTAATGTTCATGGTTTTTCTATAAATTACCCCAAAATATTATACAATTTACAAAATTAAACTACTAAATCGAAATAATAGAACTCGAGAAGGGTTCCGTGCAAAATGTCCACCTCAACATGACGTGACCTAACATGGACCTAATTGCAATTAGTGAGAAGTGTAGGGCTTGGTTACAAGTTTAAATCAGTTTGTAAGCATAAATTAGTATTTTCATGACCAGATTGAAAATAGAAAAGGGACACTAGTCACTTAATAATTTACCCAATGAGGTGCGCTATCGAGCAGCTCGCAAGGCTCCATGTGGCACCATCAACGGTTGATGAAGGTTTCGTTTCGCTAAAGCTCCAACGGCTTGAGAGTACTAAAGAACATGGAGGAGGGGTGGACTTGATCATTGATTTCTTGATGCTCTGAATATCTCCTCCTTTGCTAAATGGTTTAGTTCTTTCATACGCCCAATACATACATGGTGAGAGCTTCAAGTACATTCGGAACAAGGGATCACGAACTAGCTTCTTTCTCTACCCTAGGTGGTTGCCATAGCGTAGGTCCTGCACAATTAGAAGCTACTATGCATTGTGAAATGGAGAAGCGAACGTGCTCGATGGAACAAAATCATGGACAATATGGGAGACAATGACGAGTTTTTTTCTAAGCAGGAAATGATGAATGAAATGGAGATGAGTATATCTTAGAACATGGATGATTCGACGATGATTTCAAGCTGGATCTTGCATCTCCAGTAATTTTACATCCTAAATTACATTAAGTCTAATGCTAAATAATGAAGCTAAGGTTGGTACTATGCTATGGAAAAATACTATAAGCAAACGAAGGAAAGAGAAGATCTCATGTGAGCTTCCACAATGCTAAAAAGAGACACCAGAAATAACCTCCATCGGGCTTTGGACCATCGATTCAACCTCCTCCCTTATCATGTGGTCACCATAGATAGATTAATCGAGGTTATGGTTTTTAGTAGGCAAAATGAGATCAAAACTAAAAAAAGAGCCGCGGGTGTTTCATTTATTGAAAAATATAGGCATCATCGTTTGACAGGAATTTTCATTAGCTCAATGCAGATTGATTGGTTGTTTATTTCGGGTTAGAATCATGGAGATCACATCGATAAAATTCTTTCAATGATCAAGGTCATCGATCATTTTGGTTCTCGGGAAAAAGGGAGAAAGTTGGTGACACGAGGAGCTCTAACAAGTCAATGGTGCCAAAGGGGTACTTGGCGGAAGGTCAACAAAAGTTGACGCTTGGTTCGTCCACATTGACCAAAAAGAAAAGAGAAGAGCTAAATTCCCTTACTAACTAGACTGGAAATAATATATGATTTTATTATTTTTATTAAAACTTGAATAATATTTTTTATTTCATATAGTATTTTATTTGCTTCTTACTTTTTATATGTTTATTTTTTTGATGTCAATATTAACATGTATACATAGGTATATATACATATACTTGATATATTTTAATTTTATTTGGTAATATATATTTTATTATTTTATATTTATAACTTAGTTAAATACACTACGTATTTTTAAATTTTTTATGAATTATTGTATTCACTTTAATAATTATGCATGTATATTGTAAAGTTGTATTATATGTATAGTTTGCCTGTATATTAAAGTGCATAATTTATTTTAATAGTTTTTTTTATTTACATGTATTTTAAATAATATTTACAAGTTTATTAAATATAATAATGTAAAAAATATAAAGATTAAATATATTGATTATTTTATGTAGGTAAATTGCACAATGATAGTCTAGAGTCAACTTTTTTATCATAACTCAAATTAAAGGAAACCAACTTTATTAAATAGATAATTAAATTTTATGAACAATAAATGTGAGTTTGGTCAATTTTGAGATAGTATGGAGAATAGACATGTATGAAATGTTTTTCTACGGGCTTTTTCTTCTATGTGTCGAGCACACTGTACACTATTTTTGAATGAAATAAATTTTGAATTTTGCTATGTATTTCTTATACAAATTTCATATTGAGGGTTTAATGATTTGAGGTATAAAATAGAAAATAAAAGAGGTCCCAAAATCCTATTATTGATGAATAAAAGTTGGGGTTTGAATTGTATTATTTGTACAATTTCCCTATCTTATCTCCCCTTACTTTATTCCTTGTCGACCACGTCATCTTGATGACTGGGTCTCAGGGTCTAAGGTCACTCAGTGTCTTTGACACTTGATTCTTTTTATTTAATGCCTTTGTTCTTTTCTTTGAAATTAAATACATGTATTTATACAATATTGATTGTCTACTAATATGTGTTATCCTGTAGAATTTTGTGCTATATATATATCCATTTAGCTAGGAATGAAATGACAAAATGAAAGAATAATGGTGATAAAATAGAGATTCATTAGTTACCTACATCATGAAGTAAGCTCTCTTTCCTCTTATTATATACTCTTGCAATATGGAGACACCAAGTACATCTCAATATTGTATTCAAAACCCTATGACAACACCATATTTTTGCAATGTTCTCTAATTATAAATTTTGGTTGGGAAAAATCCTCTCTCTGGTCATGTCACATTTTATGATGGTATAGAAGTTGACCTAATCAATATGGATGCTTTGTTGCCTTAGAGTTTGT
Source organism: Ottelia alismoides (assembly GCA_037367405.1). NCBI lineage: Eukaryota > Viridiplantae > Streptophyta > Magnoliopsida > Alismatales > Hydrocharitaceae > Ottelia > Ottelia alismoides. The sequence continues at coordinate 1,343,150 of JAZKJV010002956.1, forward strand.
TGAGGAAGATTCATAAATTATAGGATGGGAACATAATCAACAATTCATGCAGGATAATTTAAATATTGCAATAGTGGTGACAAACCTCATTGGAATGTATGTGAAGTTTGTATATCTTAAGTAGAGTGAATGAAGTTTCCAAAACTAAAGTAATGAGTTGACAGTGACCTTGACAGGAAGCTTATAGTTATGCACTAGAGGTTTGTAGTTCAAATTGATACATATGACAAAAAATATGGGTGAGTTTTACATAGAATAAAAAGATTGTTAATTTACATTGCACCAATCAAAAAATCACAATAGATTAATCATCATACTCATGACTTGGATCTAGCAGTTTTAATACTTCCTGTTAAAGTTTGATAATATTACCTTTAATATGATCAACATTAGGGATTGGTATTGATCAATGTAGTATGCAAAGATGTCGATCTATCAAAAATGATTTAAACAATTAATAATGAAAACTCTCATTTTATGTAATCAATGAAGACATGAGATACCATTATAAATTTTATATATGAATCACCTGTGTATAACAAAAATATGTAAAGAAGCAAAATAACAGTTCCAGTGAATAAAAACATTGTTGAATTGTTTCTAAGTATTTGAAAATCAAAATTGAACATCTGGAACCTAACAACTATGTACAACCTTCAAAGATAACATAATGGAATCTGAGTAATATTACAATGGATTTTTTTTACTTATTTACCCATGATAAGGAAACATCATTAGATATCAGACATTTTATTATATATCAATTGATCCAATAAGCTCACTACTTTGTACATGAATGAGATAGTCACCCTATGTGGAACTCTTGTGTCAATTATTTCAAATTAAGGCATGCGATGCTTTTTAGATGTTATGGGTACTCAATTAAAGTTTACATCTACATTTCAGTTGCATTACTAGTAGTACAAAGAAAAGAGAGTTGAGTTTCACAATCAAAAAGTATTTGCTTTTAAATATTTTTCCAAACAAAGGTGACTTACTATTTGGTAAGAAAGAAAATCTCACTTCTGAATATGGAGAAACTTTTGACATTTTGTAAATGAACTATCAGGAAACTTATCATTTTACATTACCAGAACTCGAAGAAAGAAGATGCATTCCGCATGTTTATAAGGAGGATGTACATACCCAACTTTCACAAGTGATTGAACATGACAACCTTGATATTTAGCCTAATTTGATCATTGAAGAGAAATATGAATCGTCGATGGACGAGAACCAAGTTTTGTCAACATACAATTAAAATGGTCAAAGTTCTTTAGCATCATCATCAAATGATTGAGGCAACTTGAGAGCTAAAAAGTTGGATACAAAGTAATCAACGATCTTTGGTATGCCCCTTTACCAAGTAATTTCAAGGACATTTTTTTAAGGTGATAGATTATAATGGTCAGATTTTTTAGCAGCAAAGTTTCCTTATTTTCCACACTCAACAACATCAAGATAATCAGAAAATGGAATATCAATTAAAAAGTATTTTAATGCCAGTAGAATGAATTGTTATTATGCAATTACTGGATGCATTTGATGAACATGACAAGACATAAACCCAAAGCCAATATCACTTGCCTTATCCCATATTTTGTGCACGGAGAGAATAATTAGAGAGAGGAGCCTATGTTGGAAGGCTAGTCTTCCTCGTAGAAGAAGGTAGCACTGCCTTGAAGGAGTGCGGTGACGGACAATGTGATTACTCACAAAAAAGTTAATATGTCGTGGAGGTGTATGGATCGAGAACGAGTTACATATCTGTCTAGGATCTCGTATGAACAATAGTGACATCCGAAGAATGGTATCAATGTGTGTGTGATTTCCTAGAATTATTATGCACATAATGACTTTATTTTGAACAAGATATCTAAATATATGCATCAAGATTAAAATCCTCACTTGAGTTATGGTCGTATTAAAGTCAAACAAAAGTACATGAATTTTGTTCGTTGTTAGTACCTGATCGGTAACATGTGAACGTATTTAATGGAAAAGAACTTATGCGTCAATATATAATTCATTCCACATAACATGATATTAAATCTAAGAAGACGAGTATGTTTTTTTTGTGCTAGAATGTGCAGTGTTTGAGTTTCGTTCATATACCATTTATCTTAGCTCATACAGAATACATGTAGATTGTCTCACTAGTTGATCATGATGATCATATAGTCATTTTTAAAATTATGATAATTGCAAAATGATGTATTAAATAAATATATTTTGACTAAGGTTGTATATCGACAAAGGTTATGGATATGGATAGACAGAAATTAGGATGTTCTAGAGATATCTTGATTTATACATTATGTTGCTAAAGATAATGTCTCTAAACCCTCGTTCTAATGGATGTATTGTAGATAAATAGAAACAGCTACTGAGGTTACATCCATGAGCAAATGAAAGTAAAAAGGGAGAGAAACCATGTCATTAGACATATTCACGGGGATATGAATTTGCATGATGGTGTTGGTCAATTGCACTCGTGTCAGACAATATAAGGTTATAAAGAAATTTAAAATATGCAAACAAGAAATAGGAGGACCAAAAAGGAATGGTGGACTCGTGCATTATTATTACTAGATACTATCTCCAAAATTTAATCTCATATGGATTACAATGAATATGAAATTACGAGGAGGAAACAAGAATCACATTATTCCACTTGTGTATTTTCTTTCCACATTGCAACTATCTCTATCGTTGTTCTAAATCTCATATATATATATATATATATATATATATATATGTTTCATACAAATTTATATAATTACAGTTGTCAGATTTAATCAAATGATCCTCATGGTATATTTGTATGTTTTATTTCAATTAAATTCCTTAATATTTTACTAATCAGTAACAAACCTTGACATGTTAATTTATCTAGAATCATACATGTGGTTTGCTAAATATCAAGTATAGCAATTAAACAATGCTTAAAGCCAAGAAAATTAGAAAATTAGCATTCTGGCGATTCGAATTACAGAGAGTTATTCTCGATCTTATGAAAGGTTTGATTTGTGGAAATGAATGAATATGTATTTGTATATAAGTATTGCAAGGAAAATGAAATGCTTTTATAGGATTTTAATTTTCCTTTAACTAAATAATGGCACGATACTGATAAACTGAGCTAAGTGCTACACCAAATGGTGGGAGCCACTTCTAGAGTCCAATTATCTTGTTAGCTCAAGGGGCAATGCCGTAAGGGACAGATGGTTGCAAGGAACCAGAGAGGCAAAAACTAAGTCCTCTACAGGTGTAATTAAACTATCATGTTACGTTAATGGAATACTTACACTAACGGTAAAGCCATCAAAGCTGCCTAAAAATCTAGTAATCAAGACAACCCTAAACAGTAAAAATGTTATGTACATATGTGCAATTATGTGAATGCCATAGCCATATGTGCAATTATGTTAATGCCATGGGCATATGTGCAATTATGTAAATGTTCTGGGATTGTATACAATTACGTTAATACCTTTTGCTTGTGTGTAATTAATGTAGTGCCATCGGCATATGTATAATTATGTTATTGTCATGAGCCTATGTGCAACTATGATAATGTTAAAGTATATGCACAAATGTATTGAAATATCATGCAAAAAATTGATTTAAAGAAAGAGTAAACCATTACAAGTTATTACAAGAAATGGTTTAGGAAAGAAAACCATTATAAGTTGTACAATGCCATTTTAAAGGGGATTATGATACATTTATTTTTCCAAACTTTCTTCAATTAATTGAATATAATAATTCGTAAAAAAATCTATAAAAAAACATTTGGCTTTAATATTAAGGGAGAAAACTAACATAAAAGGAATCACAAAGGCCAACTTCCATTATTTAAAACTATATATAGAAAACTCTTAATTGATCAAACTCACTTTTAAACTTCTAGATGGAATTATTGTTATATACTAATAATGATAATAAAATCCTAAATTTAAAAGTATGCGTTTCTATTTCAGACGTTTTTGTACACTTATGTTTTTTTGTAGAAAGCCTCCAAATTTTCTGTTAATTAGTAACAAACTTTGATTTAAAAATTAAAATAAATACGTAAATAAGTGTAAGAAATGATTATACATAAATATTAGTAGAACTTAAAACTAAAAAAGATATAAACTCGAACTCCCAAAAATCATATCTCACTCATACGAAGTCCAAATCGGACAAACTCACTTTTAAAGTTAAAGACTAAAAAATCTAACCATAAAACAAAATCAGTTTAACAAAAAATGAAGTTGACTTTCAAAATGGAGATTTGGGGACACAATTAGTGTATGTATATAATTGTAACTTATTTATTATAATTTCATGTTATTTATGATATGTTTCACATTTTCTTAATATTTTATTTATATTATACATTGTTAATAAATAAAAAATAACTAAAGTATTATAAATTAATAGGAATTTTTAAAATATTAGTATATTTGACCTATTATGTATACATATTATTTTATTTTCATATGAAAATTACATTTAAAAATTAAATAATTTTTTTTATCCCTAAAACGTATATTTAGTTAATAAAATATAGAAAAGTAATAACTCATATGTAAAGTCTGAAATAAAAATGTTTATATTTATTTTTCACGTAAGATATACCTATAAATATACATTTTAATTACTTTAACTTAAAAATACATTTACAAAATTAACTTAAAAATACCGTATTTTTAAATTTATATGCACTTTTTATTAAATTATTTTAAATATTATAATTTTTTAAGTTTTAACATATATAATATAATGTATTTAACATAAATGTTAATGAACTTTGTCTTTTAGTGGGCACTCCTACATGGGCATCTTTGGTTGGCCCTTTCACACCCCTTTACAAGTCAATACCTCCATCTTCTTCATTCCTCCTTCTTCTGCATTTCTATTATTATTCATCATTTTGTTTCCTACATTCTCATTTGTTCCTTCATCGACTTAACTATCAAAGTCCCAGGTTGTCAGCCTAACAACCTCATTATATTAGCTCCCTCCAATCCTCTTCACTAATATCCCTCAACTCACCCTTATTTATACCTTTTAGCACCAATATACTTAGATATCGACCATTTGTTATTCTTCCAACTTTAGTTCATCCAATTCCAGTACAAAGAAGTGATTGCGACAGGAGAACAGATCCTTGATCGATTCATTAGAGGGAGAGGTGATGTGTGATCAACATCTCCATCGTGCTCAGCGGGCGAGAGTCAATGCTTTTTTGAGAGGCCACTGCATCGAGACTATGAGTTGAGTTAGTGAGATATAAACCATAGATTATTCATCCATCTACTACTTGGTACATGGTTATTTAAGAAATTTTTGTTAGTTTCTAAATTTTTGTTTGATTTCATTAATTCTCTGATTACTCTAGTCATATCTCCTTTTTTACCATTTTAATTTTATGTTCATTCGATCCTCCAAGATCATATCTGAATCAACTTCGAATCTATTTCATTTCCTTCTTATTCCAGTATGTGCCCTTCATTCATAGTTTATGTTGAAATTCTAAGCCCCTTATCGATCAACAAAGATATAAAAGTCAATTATTTATTCATCTTAAATAAATGTTTTTTGTCTATACTTCGTAAAATTTCCCTCAGTATAATTGTGGTTATGTAGCATCAGCATCTTGGTACCTCATAGATGTTTATCTATGAATTTAGATCGTAGAGGCTGATGTAGGGTTGTATATCTATGAGCTTAAATTGATGACACAACTAACATCGTCAGGTAATATTCATGAATGATCATTAATCTGAGAAAGAGATGGCGATCTTTCTCTAACACTTATTTAGGTATATCTCTTGATACATATCCTCTGCATATGTTAGAGAATCATAGGTTAAGAGGAGTTAAGTCAATGTGTTGACTTGAAAAGAGCAAGATACCAAAGTCCTAAATCATATACTATCATGAACACGCATACATCCTTTGACCGAAGAAAGATTTATGTCTATATGTTCAAGTGTGAACATTTAGTGGACCAATTTGTTTATGACATAAACAATATTATATACCAATATGCTAGTGTGCGTACAAAGAGATATGAGAAAAGATCTCTTGAAGGAATCATATACGTTCATATTCAATGAAACAAGAGATAGAGCTTGCTCATGAGATATTGGGGTCACATCGAACTGTAAGCATGTTCATCTTGATTATAAAACAAGACAAGAATACATTAATATTGATATATGATTATGAGCGCATTTTATTGATATTATTGTCCAATGATCGTTTGAGAAATATATTGATATAACCTAGAAGAATACCATCAAACAAGGGTTTTAAATTTAGGTTCAATTAATGTCTTCTAGTATATAGGATTTATAAGTATTGAGAATATTTTGGATTGTTGCCATCATCATAGATTATAAACCATAATACTTATATTAGGAAGGAGTGGTGATATCGATGAATTCTTCTGTCTCCATATCGTGGCTAAAGGACTGAGAAATAAATGGATTAAGTATCAAGTCCTAAAACCCATCTCTAGTATCCATACACTCACAAATATTGGAAACTGATATAAACCCATTTCTAGATCCAAATGTTAAATTAGAAAAGGAAATGGAAATTGAACCCATTTATGGTGCTCAATTCTGGTATTTATTTCTGGATCCAAATATTAGATATAGAAATGAAAATAGAAATGGATCCAAATGGTTATGCCCATAAATGGTTTAAATTGATAAATGGATTAATTTGTTGCAAAGGAATTAAATATCCAAATATTGATATTTGTTATTTTATTTCAAATGAAATTAATAAAGTGATAACTAAATTAAATATAAAGTCTTATTTGGAATTGGAACTAATGAGAGATTGCGATGTGGATGTCCAACATGCATTCCATGTAGATGTCTAACATGGTTATTGAAGGCTAAATTGGTTAGCCTCTTCACCATGAATTAGAACTCTCTAATAGGATTTTGCTGATAAAGTTAGCAATTTAGTTGACAACTTCTTTTCCGATTATGAATGCATCATAGCCATCCAAGAAAGAATCACAACAGTCCATCTTGACCATACATTCTAGTATTTAACAAGGGGCTTGGCATCTCTCTATAGGATACGAAAAAATAGTTAATAATTTAATTGTTTGGATAGCCTCCTTTTGTCTTGATGATTGAGAAGGAAAGTTAGAAGACACTCTTCAAAACCTCTCCTTGGTTTTCCCCCTCATGAACTCCATAAACTCTAGGACATCCATCATTATAACATCTACTTAATTATGTTAACTTGGTCAATAATGAGAGGAGTCACCTTCATCATCATGCTTCATGTACATGTAGAAGAACTTGATTTTATGCACAAAATCAAGAGATCGAGATCATATAGATCTCTATTTTTCTAGGAGAACTTGATGAAGAAGTTCTCTCAAGTTTGTGGGAAGCAACATGAGTCATCATCATACCAGTGAGAGAAAGATGAGTCAGTTCAAACTTGATTCACGAGGTCACTTATACTCGTGGAATATTATTTTGGAAATATTTCATAAAGCTTTTGGTTTTGTATCTGCAAATAATATATCGCTATACAATTGCAGCGATGTTCATATAATGAACATCTTTCTTTGGCAATATGGTTCATTGACTCTACTTTTCCATGAAGTACAAAGTTTGACCTTTCTTTAAATAGATCATAACTTCGTTTAAATGATTAGGATTGCCTTCTAGTCTAATGAATAATATGTTGCATTATTTCATTTGTAGGTATGTTGTTTTAGTGATATCATTTGTATTTCAATTGATTTGGAGAGAGACTATGTTTCAGATTTAATCTCATGTTTATAACATTAAATTTGGGATATTTCAGATGTATATATGGTCGGAAACCTTACACAAAAATCCGCCAAATATTTGGAGTCGTTTGGGCAAAGATTCATATGTCGAAAGTTCACGCGAGCTTTGACATCGATTGAAGATTGTATTGAATAATGATGGGACTTTTCGCTATTATCTTTAAGTCATGTAATACTTTAAAATACTGATCAATATGTCATTAGCCAAGTTCCTCATGAATAAGAAAAAAAATTCACGTGATTCAGATTGTGTGGCCTTCGAGAAATTTGATTTCTCCATATGCATAGATAGAAGAGGACACGATAAAATGCGATGAATTAATTTTACTATTTCCAAACCCAAAATTGATGAGAATATATTTAATATGTTCATATTAGGATTTAGAACTAATGTTTTTAAACTTATTGGGGTCATAATGAATTTTAAGTCCACGTTATATGATGCCAATCTAATTTGAAGTGTTATGGTTGCAACTTGTAAATGAGAAACCTATAATCATTATATGTTTGATTAGATGCAATAATTAGAATGTCTATTTATTTCACATTTACTTTACTAGTACAAGCATGGTTATGAATCAATATCACTTTACTACCGACACCTGTCCAATTACAATTTAATATTTTTGTATCAAGTTTAATCATGTTTGATTTTGTGATTAGGTATGTCTTGTTGTGGTGATTACTTACCTATAGCCTTACAAGTTAAGGAAGTGTTATTGGTCTTGTACGACTTTAGCAACCTATTAATAAAATAAAAGTTGTCCATTTCTCTAATTGAGTTTAATGTTTGAGTTTTTACCTATTAAATGCTCCCTTAGTATAATTATGGTTATATCCAATGGTTGTTTTGATACAATATTGCTAATGATTACATAGTTATATCATAAAGGATGATGAAAGATTGCATTTGTAAAGAGTTAGATCAAGTACACAACCATCATCATTAAGTGATATTCATAGAATTACATCCAGTATGAGAAAAAGATGGCAATCTTTCTCTAATGATTGATTTCCAACTTACATCTTGATACATGAAATCTACATAGGAATAGAGATTTAAGCATATTAGAGTAGTTAACTCAAAGTGCTGACTTTACAAAATCGAGATACTAAAGACCTGAATAACAAGTATCACAAACATGTACCCATCCTTTGACCAAGGACATATATACGTGTATATGTCCAAGTATGTACATTTTCCAGACCAATTGGTTTAGGACAAAAAAGACTTATACACCAACATTCGGTGTGCATATGAGGAGACAAGAGATATATGATCACTTGAAGTAAATATAAAAGTTCATATTCTATGAGTCGGGAGATAGAGCCCAATCATAAGATATTGGTGCCACATGATATTTCAAGCATGGCTGTTTACTCAGTAAATCAAAGATCCTAGCATTTGATCTTGAAGGGCATGTGGTTCCTGATAAGTCAGGTTCGACAATCACTATATCGGTACCTCTCTCGGCTTTCGGATACAAATAAACCAAACAAACAACAATCAACCGACAATGTATGAATAATCATAGCAAATTGTGAGTAAAAATTTAATTTTATTTTAACTCCACAAAAAAATATGTATAGTCAATAAGTGTAGAATGTCGAACCATGGAGAGTAAATAAATGGATATGGATATTTATTGTCTAAAGTAAACAACAAATCATTTGTACTTTTTGTTTTTTTATTTTTTTTGGTTTTTTGTTATATTTAATTTTCATGGATTTTTAATTATATATTTTTTAATGTTTTTAAATTTATATGTTTTATTTTCTATTTATATTTTTTGGATTTTTAATTTCTTTTTCTTTTTTGAGAATATAATAAGTATATATATGCATATGATAATACGTATAATATAAACATGTTATATGATATATACAATAAATATATATAAAGTTAGAAAATACAAATAAGAAGAATATTTTTATTTTTAATTTTTAAATACATACTTATGTTTTTATAACTAATAATAATATTTATAAGTGATATATAATAATATTCTATATATAAGTTATATGGGGTTTTATATTTATAAATAAATAATATATTGAATAATTATTAGTAAAATGTTTTTGTGTTTTTTCTTTTTCTCTATTTTAGTGATTTTTAGTAATTTTACTAATTTTAAGGGATTTTTAATTTATTAGAAATAGTGAAACAAAGAATTTAGTAAGATGAATTGTTTTTGGATTTTAAAATTGATAGTAATTTCAAAAACTCCCAAAATTAATTTTAATATATACTATATTATACATAGAAAAATCTACAACACAAAGCTATTTTTTATAGAATTTTTGCAAAATTTTATATAGTTAAAATGGTTTCTTAATTTTTTAGGTTTTCCATTGACATTGTTTGTGATTTTTGTATATGTGTTAGAATAAAATAATATAATGATATAAATTTTTGGAATTTTTAGAATAGTTTCGAGAATTTTTTGGTATTTTTCCATTAATATAGTAAATAAAAAGTTCATACTCGATTTTAACAAATAGGGGAATGCAATAAATACCAAAATTAAGATGTTAGCGTAAACTAACATGATATGAGGTACCTAAAAATATTTGCCCTTACTTTTTAAAGAACATGAACTATTTATGATAAATGGAAATTAAAAAATAAAATTAAAATAGAGGCAAGTACCATTCAGTAATTCAATGCATCTTATAATGCATTTAACAATTATTTAGAGAACTATATCGGCGCACGAGCCATTTTTCCATCGTTTAAATATAATACAACTACAAGAAGGGCATAAATGCAATAAACACAATGTTTGGTCCTTACTTGCAATCTTTACAAATATTATCATGCATTGTTTACACATATAAGGATTCTTTACAACTAATAAATTCAGATATGCATTCTTGTAAAATTTATCTACCTCACATAGGGGACAATGTGAGGTGGGATGGAAATGCCCAATATGAGATATAGAGGAAGGCTTAGTGGTCTATGTGCAATTATCACAAATTTATTTATGCTAAAAAGATTATTTACAAATTAAAATAAATTAAAATAAGGCAGAGAGGGTTGGATGAAGTTTACCCCTAACATGCACGCCATCCAACGTGATGCACACTTCACTTAAGCGATCCAATGACCAGGATTTGTCGATGATGATTCACTGATGGCGGATGTGATTAGATTCAAGTCGTGATATGACAGTTGAGGGGTCTTGAAATCTAAAGGGTGAAATCTTATGCCTTTAATATCCTCTCGAAGTGCTTGAATGCGCTACACGTTTAGGGGAACAATCCATGGCTAATGGCACCTTTTGAAATAATAGGGCCCCCTCGATAGGAGCCTCGAGCTCTTGATCGAGCTAGGGCACCTGGAGGACTCCTGCATGTCCCAGATCAACCCACCTTGGGTCTTTCTATGCTTGAACCAACACAAAAGAGCTCGAGACCATGGTCCTTGACCCGACTTTGAAGCTATGTAGAAAGGGAAATGGAGGGAAGGAGAACTCTGACGATGAGGCGATGGAAGGAGATCTAAAATCTTTGATTCATAAGGAATCAAAGGTGATTGGTTGCATGGGATGATAATGTAGGCAAGGGGGAATGAGATGGCGTGCGAAGTGAGATGAAATAGTCGATAAACAAGGAGAAACCATGGTCGGAGCCTAGAGCTCCAATGAACGACTAAGTTGAGATCTAACGCCAAATAACAAGAATTCAACAGAAATAAAATAAGCGAATTAAATGAAAGAATGAATTCAACTTGAAATTGCAATAAAAGGGGTAACACGTACCTGGTTTTAACACTATGGAGCATAGACATGGCAGAGCAGAGCTCCGGCCATGGTATCGCCTCCACCTCCTCTTATTCTTCTCGACAAGGAGGATAACTTGATGTGCCATGGAGCTTAATTCTATTAATCCAATTGGTCTTATGAGGAGAAAGAATAATCAAGAATCTCATAAGGATGAGGGGACTCAATTATGCACAGACGAAGGATGCATCCAAAATCGAGGGATTAGGTGTAACTACAGTATGTGCCACATATCTCGAGGAGTAGCGTTATGGAGGGATGCTCGGTGGTGATTTTTCATGAAGAATCAAGTTGATTTGAGTCATGGATCCTTGGTCCCTTGTTGGGCAACATAAGGCCAACAAAGACAAAATAGAAGAAATGATGTATAAATAAGTATCAATAAATTAGCAAATGAATTATATAGATAAAAGTTAAAATAAAAAAATGTAGTGTTTTATCATGATTTTTAATTATTTTTACAACTTAATTTATTATGTATTATTATTTATTTACTATTATTTAAGTATTTATTTTTATATATAAATTATTTTTATTTATTTGATGTTATTTTAATAAATACATGTATTATTTATAGTTAATTTAATTAATATGTATATGATTCTATTTATTTTTATAGGATTGTTTATTCTTAATAAATACATGTATTTATTTCCATGTATCTTATCTATACTTTAAATACATTCATTCATTTGAAGTACTTTTAATGGATTTATTTTTGTTTATTATTTTATTTATGATAAATACAATATATAAAAGTGCATAAAAAATATTAGAAGTGCTAAATATAAAGAATAAATTGAATGAATTCCATATGCAAGTATATAAGATAATTGTAACCGAAAGCCGCATTTTCTCACTGACTATGATTTTAGTGTTTTCACATTAATTAGGGAGTTAATTTAACTTTATGAACAATAAAGGTGAGTTTAGTCAATTTTGAGCTAGCATGGAAAAGATATAAGTATGTAAAGTTTTCTTTACATCTTTTTATTCTGTGTGCCCCATCCACACTAATCGTTATTTTTGAACGAAATCAATTTTATATTTTTATTTGTATTTTTATGTACAATATTCATATTTAGGTTTTATTGAGTTGGAGTATAAAATTATGAAAAAAAATATGTCCCCAAAAGGACTATTATAATCAAATTAAATTAGGGTTTTTGAGTGTTTTCTTTATTGTTTCTCCATCATTTCTCCCCCTAATTTATTCCTTGTTGACCAAGTCATCATGACAATTGGGTCTCGAGGTCTAGGGTCAATCAATGTCTTTGACACTTCATTCCTTTTCTTTTCTCACCTTTATTCTTTTTTTGAGGATTGAATACAATATTTTGTACAATATTTGTATATTGATTACTGGGTGTTATTTTGCACAAATTGATGTTATGTACATGCATTTATCTCGAGATTCAAGGCCAAAATGAATGAATAAAAGTGATGAAGTAGAGATTCTGATGATGTAGAGATTCACCACTCCCCTATACTAGGCTTTACTAGTCCCTAGCTAATACTTATGCTAATTAGTGCCGAAAAAGAAAAATAATATAAGAAAAAAGTTGGATTGATTTTAACTCATAAACTTATCTATATAAAATCAAAGTTTGGAGCACAGCTAGACCTTTGGAAAATTAGCTTTGGTTAGAACCTTATTGGGATGCGGACTTGAAACTCAACAACGTTTAAGAACCTCAAAAATCTACCCATGTCTCCTCAAATAATACGTCAGAACATGTCCCTATCATACGTAGACCCTTATGACTACGAGTTTAGCTTGTACAATGTAAGTGATGTGTAGGTCCACTCGATTGAAGCGGTAAAGCGACAATCTTCTCCAACACGGCGACCCTTATTCCCCAATCCAACAACTCTTTCCTTGAGAAGCAAGGTATTCTCTTCTATGTTCAAGTACAACTAGCTAAACAAGAGGCGGTGGAGAAGAGAATTGATGGTAGCAAGTGTAGCTACCTATATCCTAGGATGCGTGACCAGTGTAGCCAAGTCATCCTTCTGCAGGCTCACATGAATTTTGGATTTGAAGCACAAGCTTTCTTATTCGATACATATGCATACTCCGACGAGGATTGATTTTTCTTTGATTTTTTTCTGTCTATTATTTTCAATACTATTTAGAGAAACATTTACATAAGGAATTTTTCCTCTTGAGATGACATAATATACCTCTTTTAAAGTATTATTAGAACCCATAACTCCATGTCCTTAGACCTCGTCGCTACTGGATCGTGTTGGGAAAAAATGGTCATAGATTGTGACTTCGTATGTTTCCATTCACAAGTGTATTATGCTGGAAAATCCAGTCCTTTAAAACTTCAACTGAGTTAAGCAAAGTGTAAGGTGCAGGTGTCCATGTTAGGTCACTATCGACAAGAGTCATGCACATGTTTTGAAATATTCAACCTAAGCAGTCATGGTGACATTGAATTGAGTCTTTTGGTTCAAAGAATTAAGTGCAATAGACCTGAAGTGCCGCAATTCGAGTTCTTATAAGATTCTTGTGATTAAGTGGATTAAGGTCCTACAAATCTCCAATCTTTAGAATTTATTATGATTACTTCACTTGTCATTATAATTCCGAAAAATGCAACGAAATGAAAATAAATCATTTCTACGAAGCGATTTCTAATTTTGAACTTTTATTGAATTTTTACAAACGATTGGTGAATTTTTATGCCAATTATAAAAATATTAACAAATTGTTATGGTTTTTTAATTTTCATAAAATAAGGGATTTTTTAATAATGGTTGGTGAATTAAATATATGCAAGTATTTACATAGGAGAGCATCAATATTTACAAAATTTGGATTTCGAATTTACACTAGAAATTACACAAATTAAGTTATCTGTTATACAAGAATTTATTTACAAGGTTTACAAAATTTTATATGATGATTTTATCTACAAGTTCCAAAATAGTTTGAAAATAATTTAACAAATATTTTGTAAACTTTATTTTGTAAATAATTTTGACAAATAATTTTGCAAACATTTACAAAAATTAAAACTTATTTAGCAAAGATTTTTCAAACATATTGTATAAATCTTTCAAATTATTTTTGCAACTATTGTCCAAATTATTTGCAAACTGAATTTTTAAAAAAATTGTTCATAAAAATGAAAAAGATTTTTTTAAACGAAAGTATTTATAAAGGTTTGAAAATATTTTCCAAATGTTTTCCAAAAAACTTACAAATGATTTTTTCAAAATGTTTTACAACCATTTTTTAAATCATTTTGCAAATCATCTTTAAACCATTTTATTAATCAGTATACATAAAGAATTTTTAAGAATACCTGTGTATTCTTTTTAGTCGATTATTGTATGCTCTAATACATATAGTATATTAACCATACTGTTAAAAAATACCCAGTACGAGTTATGGCTAAAGTATATATAACGTATATATGACCCCTATACTTAACTTTAGCTATGTCTACATATGTTAGAGTGATAAAAGATGACATAAATCTTACTAAGTATAGAAAATCCTATGCTACAATGACCAAATAATTAGAAGTCGTCCATCTCAATTATACTTAGGATCAATTAATCCTAGGTGTGGCAGATTATATAAAAAATGTAGGGAGGGTTGAGGGTGGGAATGAACACATCAACAACTTTGTATGTCCCCACTATGCTCAAGGTAAGAGATACCTAAGTATTGGGAAGATTATAAACAAGAGAGGAGACATGAGATGGGAACAATAAACAGATAAAAAGAAAAAAACGAGGCAAGAATGAACGCATCACTCCATCTATACATAGGGTAAGAGATCCCTAGGATTTGGGAAAAACAAGTGTTAAAACAAAAACATGATTGACACGGTGGCTACACCCACTATACTTAGGACACAGTATGTCCTAAGTATATACATAGATATGATGAATGATATGGGTTGTAGGTCATGATGCATAAGAGAGTAGGGATGAACATAAGAAACACAATATATACAAGCAGTAAGGAATGGTGAAGTGCAAGATGGTATCTGATAATCGAATAGAATATAGTACTCTTGTTGTTGTCACCATGTGAAAATGATGACGTAGTCAGAAAACAACACTTGATTATGCAATCAAGTGGGTGTATGCTACCAAGAAAAGCTGATCGCTAATGTAAGGGTCCATTAGTAGAAAACAAAACATATGCTCATAAGAACGACATAAGGGAACAAAATCGATACTGTCAAATGTAAAGGAAGAAGGAAAATTAAAAAAACCTCCATGTCAATCACAGTCTCAATAAGATTCAAAAACTGAAGAACAAAAGACTTTCTATGGAGTTAGATATCTAGTGTACATAAGATTGAAAATATCAAAGATAACATTGAATATCACAATGCATTTCTCATCCTTGCGAGGGTCATCAAGGAGAGCAAACTAAGATGGGTTAAAGGTCCTAGAAAAATTATAAGACTCGGTCTCGTGATCTACCAGATCGGATACACAACCATGTATGAGACCGAGTACACAAAATAGAGGACTTGGTTTCGTGCTCCATGAGATCAGAGACAAACAAAAATGAAATCGAGTACCACTAAAATGTTGTAACCTCCCAAAGATGATCGCTAAATAGTGATACATACTATGTAATGAATAATTAGAACATAACTCATCGTTACAAGGGACGTCAAGGAGAGTGGACTCAAAGGAGTCAGATCCATCAGAGGGATCAGAAAGCAGTTCCGACAAGTGATAGATCAACTACTTAACAGAGGAAGAGTCTGAAATCTCAAACAATGTCACATTCTCCCACACTTATGCCCTGGGGAGTAAAACAAACTAAATGAAGATTAATATGAGGAATATGGCTCATCCTTGCAAAGACCGTCAAGGAGAGCAGACTCAAAAGAGTCAAGTCAGATAAAATAATCAATCTCGTGATATGATAGATTGGAAACACAATCAGATAGTGAGAACAAATGCTCACCTCAGACGACTCAATTTCGTGCTTCGTCATATTGGAAGCACAAGAGGTGAATGACCTTCAGACTTGACGTTCAAGCTGCACTGAACGCTTCCTGGATCGAGGGCAAAGTACCTCGACCTTGTGAGAGGTGGAGTCGGTGATCGGATGAAGCGGGGTATGGGTCTCCGGCGAGGCGATGGCGGAGGAGACTCGAGATCCTACTCCAAGGCGAGTCAGGGTGATCGGAGGTGCGGAGAATGTGGTGGGGAGTCTTGTGAACGTGAATCGGGTGTCGGATGATCAACTGGGTGAACGAGTGAGGTGAATCGGCCGGCAAAGGCCGGCGGCGCAAATTGGGGGAATCAGAAAACCTAACCTAAGGGATATCGAGGGTACTTGATGGATGTATTCGACTGTGCTGGAGGTCAGGAAGCTCCTGGGATCGTCGCCTCGATGGATCGTCGAGGCCAGAGGCTCAACAAGCTCGGTGGCGGAGCACGGCGGCGAAGCTCGCCGGATCAGTGGTTGCAGCCCTCTACTCCACGCTGCGACACCCTCACTCGATAGCTGTCACTCTAGGGAGAAGGATGGAGGTCCTAGGATCGGAAGACGATGGCCAAAGATGCGTCAAATGTGTGGCGGAGGAGAGACTTTATAATGTCAGGGGTCCGGGAAAATGGGAGTCAGGCACGCTCGCCGATGCACGGACCCCTAAGCAGATGGTCAGGCGAAGGTCTCGGATCATCGAGCTGCAAATGGAGCATGGGGTTTAGGCGAATGGAAGGCGGATCATTTCGTGAAAATTAGGAGAAGTCAGGTCAAAAACCTGATCCACGAGAAAGAGGTCTGCTGGCGAGAGTTGACCGGGGGTCAACAATCCCCCGTGGACCAATAGGAAAATTCCATTGTTTTTATTATTTGTAAATTCATTTAAATTAGTAAATGATTTTATTTCAAAAAAGTTTGAACATGAAAAATGTTTATTATTTTTCAAATTATTTTTTAGTGATTTTTATTTATTTTTTTGAAAAATAAATGACGTATTTACATTATATTATTATATATAGGTATATGTACATATGTATTTTTGAATTTTTTTATTGTTATATTTTTGCACAATTATTACAGTTTTATATTTTATTTATTTCTAACATAAAATTTGGAATAAAAAGGTATTTTTAATTTATTTTTATGATTTATTTTTATTAGTTTAATAAATAGATCTATATACATATGTACATGGTATATGTACAATGTTGCAAATGAATTTTATTATTTTTCTTTTTATTTTTATTTTCTGATTTTAATTTTATTTTTATAAATATATACAAAATATGAGAGACACCTTTTAATTTATTTTAAGAAAAATGAAATTATTTATATACATAGATGTGTGTGCAAGCATGATTGACCTTGTCTCTCTCTACTTGGTTTCTTTTGCGGTCGGGCCCATGCTGAGCCCTCCCTTAAGACTGGGTCACTCAATATTTGTTCTAAATATTTCCCTCTTTTTCTTTTGTTTCTTTATTCCTTTATTTTTACACAAAAACATGCTAATTATGAATAATTATCTGATGCATGCTTTTTGATAATTTATGATATGTACAGGTATTTACATGGTATTTTGCCAAGGTTTCTAGCTAAAATAAAGGAATAAAGAGTGATGAATGGGGATTCATCACCTCCCGTAAATAGTCCTCAGGTTTTAATGCATACGATGTCGTTGAAAATAAGGGCAATGCTGGCACCTAGTCTCTTGTCCTCAAAAATAGATTAATCTTCGTCAGAAGGAGGGAATAAGGCCATGAGATGGAAAAGGATCATTATGTCAGTCACAAAGCAATCCCTCAAATAACCAGATTGGTTGAAATGGTTCAAGATACTATTCAAAAATTATCTTAAGCGCGTAATGAGGATAGGAAAGACAAGAGACATAGGATGGAATGGTCAAGAAGATGGGTGAAACCATGAGGGCTCTAAGAACCATCACTTTGAAGCATAAAAAGAGATCGTACATCAAACGTCTGCATCTAGATGGCTGGAACAGACAAAAGTATCTAACAACCATAGGTTAAAACATTAGTCTCATCATCGAACAATCTAGAATAAATCACATCCTCAATCTGGTGTGCAAGATCAAAGATCCTCGGTAAAATGTTACACCTATAATCATGAATAATTAGAATGTTTAATAATATGTACGCACCTATCAGATCCAAGATCCACCAATGAGAGCACACTCGTTTCAACCTACTCACTCTACCCAGCTTACTCATTTAATTGAAGCAATCAAAAGCCTTGATGTGAGCCTCATTAGTAAGCACAACATTCCTGAGTAAACGAAGAGATGATACGGGAGGGAACAAAGAGGGTGAAGGAGACCAGGAAACACAAAGACAAAATTATGGTTTAAGACAAGATCTTGAACTAAACTATAGATCTGGTCATATGAGTGGGAAGAAAGTTGCGCAATCCAGCTTCTAAAATGAAGATCAAGAAAATAAAGAAAGAAACAATAACGACAAGGCGGAAGTAATCTATAGTAAAAAGAACTCAAAAACATAGGGCTTTGAAAACCCATATAATGAACATGAATGAATCCAAAATCATGATTAATGTACAATGAAAACTCCATTTTCACCTATTCAATACAGTGAAGACTGAAGATACCTGTCATTTATCTTTTCAATTTTAGACTTAGGTGATTTTTAATTAGTTATACAAGATCACATGTGTAGCCTCCTAAAGTGACCATGCCCAAATACTCTAATATTTTGGTGTGATTTCACGATACATGGTTCATACTCCATGAAGGATCCTCATGACTCATTCATTCTACTTTCTCACACAGACTGAGAAAACTCTCTTACCGAGTTCTTCCCCTTCTGATGCACATTTATTTTACCTTATATACCTATTCGTACCTAATAAGATTCAAAATTGACAATTATTATGAATTATTGTCTTCGTTTGATGCTTATACGTAGACTAATCCGGGAATATTTCCTAGTGCAGATCTTGACCCTAATATGGAGCCTATTCCTTCATAGTTTCAATAAGAGATGGCTCCTACAGGCAGAGGAAAGGAACCGAAGCTTCCCAACAGTGAATAGAACATGGAGAAAAGCTCAAATCAGAATGAGGTTAAAATTCATCTTCTAGCCTCCATCCAGGTCATTCAACATTAGTTAACTGATCAAGCACTTTCCGTACCGTCTTTCATGAAATGTTAAATGACCTGCGGAGAAGGTCATAAGGAATAGGAGGAAAGCAAAATTAGGTGATGGTAACATTGATGGTGATGAAAGTGATAATCACTCAATAAATGGAGCCTGCAGAGGCAAGGGAGAAGCAAGGAGAGGTCGACTCAGGCCCACTATGAAGAAAACTTACAACCCGATGGCAATCGCATTACTCAATGTATCCAAATCCCACCGATCCAAAGGCATATTAAGCAGATGCCGCAACTCCTCTCGTTCCTTCGCAGCTTCCACGTGAATTCCAATGAGATGTCGTATATCCATCTATAATAGTTTTCTCTCATATGTAGCCCACACACTACCCCAACATCCCACTAGGCATAGTCAAGATGATCTCCTTTCCCTTTTGGCTATAAGGCAATGCTCTCTTTTGGATCAACCACATGGGGAAGGTGGTGATGACCTGGGAGAGCCTGAAATCAACCTAAGAGTCCTTTTCTGAGACCTGGGAGAGGTTCAACAAGCTAAGTAAGAAGTGCACCTGCGACAACATACTGAAGACCAGCTTGGTCCTGTATTTCTTCGAGAGCTTCACAGGAAACATTCAACACATGGTTGATGCCTCCTGTTGAAGATCCCACTTTAATAATGATGAGGATGCAGTTCGAAAGATCTCTGGGGAAATGGTCAAAGGAGAGAGCATACATTCCTCAACTCACCTCTTTCAGATTAAACCGCCAACACAAATCCTCTGTAATAATGCGAACATGGCACAAACTCAAGAGGTCGATAGGAGCAACAACTCCGACTTGATCATCAATGGGAGTCACTAGTCGAAAGTTGATATCATTGAGAAGAGGTCACATGACTGATGAATCCCCATTCATCACTCTTTATTCCTTTAATTTATATAGAAACCTTGGTAAAATACCTTGTAAATGTTTTGAAATACAATAATTTGTCAAAATGCATGCATTGTGTAAATTGTAATAATTAGCATGTTTTTGTGTAAAAATGAAGTAATAAAGAAATTAAAAAAAAGATGGAAATAGTTAGAATAAATATTGAGTGACCCAAACCTTAGGGAGGGCTTAATATGGGCCTGACCGCAAAATAAAACAAGTAGAGAGAGATAGGGCCATTCATCTTTGTGCAAATATTCCCCCATTTATGTATATATTATTATTTTCATCAAATAAAAATATTTATGTGTCCGTCTTAATGCGTATATATTTATAAAAATAAAATAAAAATAAGAAAAATAAAAATAAAACAAAAATAATTTGTCTCTCTTCCCCCTGTATATACCATCCATATGTGTACCTATATATATATTTATTTTACCTTTGTAAATAATTAATAAAAATCAAATAAAAATTATTTTGAGTCCCATATTTTATGTTGTGAATAAATAAAATTTAAAAGAAGGATAATTGTACAAAAAACAATTAAAAATAAAAATAAAAAATACATATGTACATATACATGTATATAATAATAATATAATATATATACATAATTTATTTTTTAAAAAAATAAATAAAAATCACAAAAAAATACTTTGAAAAATAATAAACATTTTTCATTTTGAAAATATTTCGAAATAAAATAATTTACTTTTTTAAAATAAATTTTACCCCCCCCCAAGACCACTCTCCACGGATCTGGTTTTTGACCTGTTTTCTCCGAATATTGCTGAACTGATTTGCCCACCATTTTCATCGATCCGAGGCTCCGAACGTCAAGGAAAGATCCCTGATCCTCGCTCAACCTTCTCGCTAGGGCTCCGCACCTTGTTCCGTGAGCTACACTCCCATCTTATAGGATCGGCACCAATATATAACGAAAGCCCCAACCAACTTCACTCATATCTTTTGGCCATCCCCCTCGCCGTCGATGAGCTCCTCTTCTTCACCTGAGTGACAGCTATGTGAGGGAGAGTTGCCGGGAGGACGCGAGCGTCGGGAACCCATTGATCTGGCGGTTTTCACCGCCGTGCTCCGCAGCAAGGTGAGCCCGAGCATCTGGACCGTCAATCCATCGAGGCAATGACCCTGGAGGTCCCTGACCTCCAGCATAGACAACATCCTCCTCCAGGTAGCGTAGATAGATCATAGTTTAGGTTAGATTTTAATCTTTAGATTTTAGCTCATTTAGCTCCGCCGCCGCCGCTCACCATCCCCGATCATCCATCTGCCACTCCGAGTAGCTCTTCACCTTCACCAGACCCCTCTCCACCTTCTCCACCCATTTATCCACCCTAGTTCACCACAGAACTAGGCATTCGTTCTCCTCCATCGTCACTTTGCCAGAGAGCGCCGCCCCACACCACACGACCACCCATTCTGCCCGTAACCGGGTCGAGGCAGTTTGCCCTCAACCCCTCTTTCTTTCTGTGCAAAAATGAAGGCCTAAGGACCTCATATGGAGGTCCGAACACTCGAGCACAGCTGCTCCAGGACTTGAGTGTCGTCGGGGTCCTCCAGGACATCCCAGCCCCATCGGAGCAAGCCATCTGCTGCGGACCTCCTCCAGGAGCATTTCGCCCATTTTAGCCACACTGCGGAAAACCCCTGAGAGCGTGTATTGGCCGGACAAACTTCGTTGGCATCCAGTTCATCTAGTATCCTCCTCCGCCGTCCGATCGAGTTCCCGCTCCAGTTCTGATCGTAGCCATCCGTCGTGAGAGGTCTCCACCGTCTGATCTATTTGGGAATCGATCCAGGACGTCCATCGTCGAAGGGATACAAGTTGTTCTCCACCATCCGATCACACATGGACCCCTTGTCGTCGTTGGATCATTAATAACGAGGGTAAATATCACTTAGGCCCTCTTCAATTTTGCATTTATTTTCGAGTCCTGTAAATATTTGTGTCAGTTGTTTCTAATTTGGATAATTTATACCTAGGACCTTAGGTTTTTAATATTTGCAATTTAGTCCTTCCTATTATGGTACACATGCTTCGACATGTGACTTTCTAGGCTTTTTGCATGTATGGGCTTGGGGTTTATTTGATGCTATGAATTGAAGTTTTAGTTGTGATATTTGCATTTATAACCCTGTGCGTACTGAATTCGAACATGTGTTGTATTTGATGGAAAATTTACACTGAAACCCCTATAGCTTGCGCACGTGTTACTTTTTAACCCTTAGAACTTATTTTTCTTTCACATAGGTCCTTATGTGTTGTGGCTTTCATATTGGTTTAATGAAATATCAAATTAATTCCAAATCATGTGAAATTTGGACATGTGACTTCTGCCACTGTGTAAAAATTTCACTAAATTTTTAGGACATATTTGAGTTGTTTAGATATTTTTAAAAATTAAAAAACACGCATTTTGAATTGAAAAATCATTTCAAAATATAATAAAACTTTTTAAAAATTCTGGAAAAATTACTTATTATTTCTTTTAGTGTCTTTTAGCATCAATTCAATTTTCGTTGAATTTGGATTTATAAAACACCTAAAAATCACAAAACCCTAAAAATCTTATCAAAATTCTTAAAATATCTATAAAATACAAAAAATGCAAACTCTCTTTCTGTAGCTTAGTTTTTATTTCTAGTTTTCATAAAAATTGTTCTAGATTTTTAATGGCTAATTATATATTTTTAATTAGCCTTTCAAATCTGGTTGCACTTTGATTCTGATTTTCAGACTTTTTCTATTTTTATAAAACCAACGAAAAATCATAAATCTTGAGAAAATTACCAAAAACACTTAAAAACCTATAAAGCACAAAAAATAATTATTTGAATTTTCAGAGTTGGTTTGGAGAGTTTAATAAGATGTTGTTTGTGTGCTTTTTGCCCTTTTCATTCATTTTCTTTATATTTAAAAATAAAAAAAAATTAAAAATATAAAAATCCACCAAAAACATTTTATTCTTTCCTTTCATTTTTCGACTACTTCGTAGGCTCTTTTGAGCTAATCCGTGCTCCTTGAGTTCGACCCTGGTCGCTATACCAGGTTAAATAAATAGCGAGACCACCATTCTGATTTCATTTCTGATTACTCTTATTTGGTGGTTTGAATTTTTTTGATTGATTGAGCCTCATTATTCCGGTCACAACGATCGTGGATTTATTTTTACCTTATCCCGATAGTGAGTGGTTATTTTTCGGTCATCAGAATGGTGCCGTTGCCGGGGAGCACGGCTTAGTAGTCGTTTTTTATTTTTCGTCGTTTTCCTTTTCGCGGTTTTTCTGTAGATATTTGTAGATATTCTTGTCTTATTTATTTGCATAGTTTTATAATAATCTGGTCTGACACATTTCTGTCTCTTCTTCTTGTGAGGGCCTGAGGACCGAGGCGGCTTTTTCAGAAGCCGAAGCAACCGCAGGAGTCGGAGGTAGCTCTTTTCTGCATAGAGCCGCAGGAGAGCGCAAGGAGCCGAGCAGGAGTGCGGGAGCTGCGGAATAGCAGCACAAATGATCGTTGAATAGGCGTAGGATAGTTTAGCTTTACTTTCTCTGCAGACTGTTTGATTGTTGTAATAATACAGGTACAAGGACTTCCAGAGACACTTGACTTCCTGAGGTCTGTTTCGCCGAGCACCGGTGTGCTCGGGGGATCCCACTACAGTTTTGGTTTTCTCGTTCTTCTTTTCTTTTATTTCACATGGATTTCTATGCTTGAACCCATAGATCTAGGTTTTTATTTCGCTGAGCCAGGTAGCACAAGGTCCAAAGCCCTAATATGAATATTTGTTCCTATAGATCACGCTTGGACTTAGATGAATAAACCAGTGCTTCACGATAATAGGAGCTTCTGTTTAGGATGGTTCTCGCTCTTGCATCCATATAGATTAGTTTTAATTTATGCACGGATCATAATTGCATGTAGACTGCTGGAGCAAGGTACGCCTTCTATCTCGTGCATGCATCATTGATTTCCTCGCGCATCGGCTTTTCCGTCTTCCACCTCCTGTTTTCTTGATTTAGGAATAAAAAGGAAAATGGAAAATTCATTAGATGTTGTTTGCTTGAAAAAAACCTAAAAACAAAAATAATAAAATCAGGACTGCTAATCACACTTGACCTTAAAAAACACCTCACTTAAAAATCTATCGTGGGAAGAGTAACCCCCTCCTTGTTTAGTTTGGATGAGCGAGAAAGTGACTCGCATCCTAGGCTTGAGCCATATCCGATTTCTTGACAAACAACCGGCCTTTTATTTGGGACAGTCTGTTAAGAGTACAGCTCACGTAATCGCTCTAAAAGACTGACTTGATAACCTAAATAAAATTGACAAGATAATTGACCGAACCTTTACGGTCATCAGCTCAGTTTTGAGGTGGTGAATCGGGAGTTTGCTTTCTCATCTTGTGTGTTTCAGATCCCTTCTGCCTTCCCATCTATCTTCTCCTATGCCTACCCTCCAGTCATTTTTCTCCCTCCCACCCTCCCTTCACTTTTCTCTTTCCCTTTTGTATTCCTGGATGATGGACCCCCATCACCTCTTGCCGAATCTTGCAGCTTCTCCATCTTCTTCCCATCAGTCTAGTCCACCCTCGAGGGAGGTCGGATCTCCGACCGACCTTCCATTCCCTCTCTCCCCTCCCATTCATTCTTCTGGGCATGCTGCGCTAGATGTCTGCGGAGATCAGATTGAGCAAATCCGAGAACCAGACGATGCCATTGTTGGATTGAGAGTGCACTCTGTACGTGATCGTAGAGAGCATATGCGAGTTTCAGATGCCCCTATGCCAGTATGATGGATGAGCAGATAGTGCAGGGAGCTGAGTCAGCTTCTACATTAGGTCCATTCATTCTGGACATGGAATATATTCTGAGTCTACCAACATTTTCATCGGAGCTGTATGAGGAGTCGTATCTTCATCTAGTCGAGTTCGAGGAGTTTTGCAAGAGCCAGACATATTCAGATATCACTGCAAAGGAGCTGATACTGAAGACCTTCCCATTCTCACTTCAGGGAAGAGCCAGGACATGGCACAGACGATTGGGAAGGAGATTTGCTACGTGGGGGATGCTACGTTTAGGGTTTCTACAGAGATTTTATCCCCAACGTAGAGCTGATATGATGTGGTCTTTGATCATAGAGTTTTCAATAGAACCCCAGAAGCCAGTGCATGATGCATGGCTGAGGTTTCTTGACCTCTTGAGGAGATTCCCTGATCACGGATATTCACTGACAGATCCCATCGAGATCTCCATGAAGGGGATGGGCGCCAATCAGATAGCACTGGTCGTGACCTCGTGTGGCGGTTCACACAAAAGTTCCGACATTGAGTTACTTGATGCCATATCGAGAGCACTTTCACAGAGCCCATCTTCACGAGACGCTGTAGTGGGGACAACACATAAGGATGTCGCAGTACTAGTTGGGTGTGCCACCATACCTGAGGATACAACTTCTATATAACCCGATCGAGGACTTGGATTATGCTGCAGCATTGAAGATGGAGGAGATGACTACCACAGTAGAGGTTCTGACCCAGAGTCTACTCGAGTTCCCGTTGATCGTCAAACTAGATTTCGAGTCGACCCTAGAGTTTTCAGTCGAGGAGTCTTGGATATTAGATCTTATGATACTCCAGGAGACAGAGGAGCACCTACTACTACTGCCATCGATGCAGCCATTTTAATGTCCAGTCCCTGATGACTCAGCTTCCATTTTGCAGAGATACTTCACGGATTCAGACAGATACCGGGACTTATTCCAGCAGCCACAACTCGATATGGGATACCACTTTGTGATGACTGGTATAGATACTCCCATATTCGAGCCTTTTGTCCTCCACTTTGATGAGATAGATCCATACTATGAGGACCAGATGATAGCCAGCACTGTCACAGAGCAAGGATCAGTTACAACTACAATGCCAGCCTTTCGCGGTATTGACCAGTACCTTCTCCTGCTTCCAGATTAACCAGACACAGACATCAGATGATGATGCCTCTAGGTGCACAGAGTGGGTACTTGACAACAACGTAGATGCCCTGATAAATCCTGATCCTCTATTTCTCACCTATGATCTTGCATTCCTCCCTGAGGGTTATATGCGGGAGAATGCTATACATGATGTGTACTCGGTTTCACCTTCTGAGAGTGTATCTGATCTGGCTGATCACAAAACTGAGTCTTCTGATCTTTCTAACTCTGAGTTGCCTCACCTCGACGACCCTCAAGAGGATGAGCAGGTCTTTGATATATTCGATGATCTGTCTGATTTTGCTCCATTATATGCATTGGATATCAGCTTTCGTAGGGAGTCTCCTGATCTTGATTTTCCACACCTTCTTGAGACACTAATTGACGTTTAGGATTCCATGACTAATCCATCATTCTCCACATTCGATTTCTTCGGCTCTACACTTCCATTCCTCTGATCCTGAGCCGATGATTTCTTTTATGCTACCGGATCTCGATCACATATTTCCATATCTTTGGCCGGTAGCAGACACCTGCCTGATTGCCTACCTGGGTGTCATTTCTTACATTGTTGATTTCGTCGTTGTGCTCGTATCGAGACTGTGACGATAGTACGACATTCGCCTTACAGATGCCGTCCTGAACCTTGATATAGCCTTATCCTAGCCTTTGCACCCAGCTAGGGGCGTAAAATCTAGCACTTGTTGAGAGGCACCTCAACATTGTACCCTTTTGTATATACGTGTTTCGTCTTTGTTTGATCGTTCTTTCTTGCGTATTTGTTTCCACCCCATGTCTCGTATGGGATTATCTTTGTTATACTTAGGATATACCTCATCCTAAGTATAGGGGTGTGGAAACACTGAGTTGTTCATATCGTTCTATTTTATTACTCATGTCATTGCCTATACATAAGGATCCTTCACCTTAAGTATAGGGGGAGTGATGTCCTCCCATCTTGTATATATTTGTGTTCTTCGTCTCTTTCTACCTCTGTTTTGCTGCCTCTACCTAGGGATATTCTACTGTATAGGGGAGCTAGACCCTGTACATCCTTCAACTCGAATTTCCCTTCATGTACAGGTTACTATACATAGGATTACTTGATCCCAAGTATTTGGGGAAACACTGAGTCATCTCTATTGTATTCATTGATTCATCCTTGTACATACCATTCCTTTTCACTCCCCTGTACTAAGAACGAGTTATGTCTTCTTCATCGCTCTTGATCACTTTGAGGACATTGTTCGAGCTATGTATAGGGGGGTGCCGTATATATTTCATATATACTTTAGCCATAACTCGTACTTTGTGTGAGTGTGTTAATAAATAAAAATGGCTAAAAATCCATAAAAATTAAAAAATTTTCCTTGTACATAAATTTCTTCTTGCACATACCTATTTATTTATAAAAATTAATTTGTACAAATGTTTGTAAAAATGGTTTGTGTAAATAGTTAGTAAATATTTTCAAACCAAAACTATGTATATAGTAAAAAAATTTTGTAAAATGTTTGGAAAACAAAACTGTTTGCAAAAACCTTGTGTAAGTTTTTGTCAATATTTTGCAAAAATTCGCATTCATGCATACATCCATGTTTTCAAACATTTTTCAAAAATTTTGCACATTTGTAAAAATTTGTAAAATTGCATCTTTGTAAATATTTGTAAAGTTTTTCCAAATCATAGTTGACATTTTAACTGGACTGGAGTTAAATTGATAAATGGAGCTTGGTTAAGACCTTAATCTGCCTAATTATAAGAGGAACCTGATAGGGCTTAGGATTAAGACTTTTTAGGTCCATTGGGACTTAATTCTTTGAGTCAACTAGGCTATGAGCATATGTCATCTTGATAAACATAGTATAGCACTTAAAAACACACACATGACTCTCAGAGACAATGGCTTTACTTGCACCAGCACTTTACACATAGCTCTCCACGGATGAGGTGGTAAGGAGGTAGTTTTCTTTGGCTTGGGGTAGCATATGAGGGTAGTACTTCTAGGTGGAACCTCTCTTCTTCTTATAGTGAAGGATGTGCATCTCAACTTGGTCTGGTGGTTATGAAGTCTAAAGAAAGGAGTTGTCGGTTGCAATAAAGCTTCAAAAGAGGGATAGTCTACTGGCTCAAGAGGAAAAACTCCTTATGTATATATGATGTACCATGTGGATATGTTGTACATATTCACATGAAAAAAATGTGCAAAGAAAGAAAAAGTCCAAAAAAGTGGTCGGTCGACTTGAAAATTTAATAATCCCACCGGCGTGTATATAATCAAATAAAGCAAAGCTTATGTTTCACATGACCATCTCATGAAGCTTGCAGCAGGAGATTCATCTACACTGGTTAGAGCTCCCAAGGATACATGGCTACACTGGTCATAATCCATTCTCTTCTTCCCCCTCTTATTGAGCTTGTTGTACTTGAACTTAGAAGGGAATACCCCGCTCCTCGTGGAAAGAGTTGCTAGACCGGGGAATTAGAATTACCAGCTTGAGGGAGGTTGTTTCTTTGTCACTTCTGAGGTGGGGAGCTACATATCACTTGCACTGTACAAGGACAAGCTCATGGTCATTAGAGTCTGTGTATGTAGACTTGTCCTAATCTGGTTTATTGAGGGGTCTTGACCATAGATAGGTGGAAATTAGAGGCTGTTAAGTTTTAAGCTTAAGTCCAAATAAGGTTCTGACAAATTAATAACCCAAAGGTCTAACTGAGCTCTATATTTCAATTTAATGAAGGAAAGATTAATAATCAACTTTGATTTCTCCTCTTTTTCTTTTTCTTTCTCTTTTGCACTTCTTTTTCAAATAGGTGTTTGCTAAGGGACTAGCAAAAGTAAAGTATAGGGGGGTGATGAATCCCCATTCATCACTTTTTATTCCTTTATTTTAGCTAGAAACCTTGGTAAAATACCATGTAAATATTTGTAAATACAATAATTTGTCAAATTACATGCTTTGTGTAAATTGTAATAATTAGCATGTTTTGTGTAAAAATAAAGGAATAAAGAAATAATGAAAAAGAGGGAAATATTTAGAATAAATATTTAGTGACCCAAACCCAAGGGAGGGCTCAATATGGGCCTGAACGCAAAATAAAATAAGTAGAGAGAGATAGGAGCATTCATCTTTGTGCAAATATTCCCCCTTTTATGTATATATTATTATTTTCGTCAAATAAAAATATTTATGTGTCCCTCATAATGTTTATATATTATAAAATGAAAATAAAAAAAAACAAAAATAAATTCTCTCTCTTTCCCTTGTATATACCATGCATATATGTACCTATATATATTTATTTTACCTTTGTATATAATTAATAAAAATTAAATAAAAATTATTTTGAATCCCATATTTTATGTTGTAAATAAATAAAATATAAAATAGGGATAATTATATAAAAAAATCAATTAAAATAAAAATAAAAAATACATATGTACATATACCTGTATATAATAATAATATAATGTATATACATAATTTATTTTTCAAAAATAAAATAAAAATCACTAAAAATACTTTGAAAAATAATAAACATTTTCATATTGAAAATATTTCGAAATAAAATCATTTACTATTTTAAAATAAATTTTTAAATAATTTCCAAATCCTTGATTTCTCATTGGTACACGGGGGAACGTTGACCCTCAGTCAACTGCCCCCCCCCCCCGAGGACCACTCTCTGCGGATCTGATTTTTGACCCGTTTTCTCCGAATATTGCTGAACCGATCCGCCCACCATTCTCATTGATTCGAGGCTCCGAATGTCAAGGAAAGATCCATGATCCTCGCCCGACCTTCTCGCTAGGGCTCCGCACCTCGATCCGCGAGCTACACTCCCATCTTATCGGACCAGCACCAATATATAACGAAAGCCCCAACCGACTTCACTCCTATCTTTTGGCCATCCCCCTCACCGTCGATGAGCTCCTCCTCTTCACCTGAGTGACAGCCGTGTGAGGGAGAGTTGCAGGGAGGACACGAGTGCCGAGAACCCATTGATCTAGTGGTTTTCACCGTCGTGCTCCGCCGCAAGGTGAGACTGAGCCTCTCGACCGTCGATCCATCTAGGCGACGACCGTCGGAGGTCCCTGACCTCCGACATAGACAACCTCCTCCTCCAGGTAGCGTTGATTGCTTGTAGTTTAGGTTAGATTTTAATCTTTATATTTTAGCTCATTTAGCTCCGCCCCACCGCTCACCGTCTCCGATCATCCATCTGCCACTCTGACTAGCTCTTCACCTTCACCAGTCCCCTCTCCACCTTCTCCACCCTTTCATCCACCTTGGTTCGCTCCGGAATTGGCCATTCGCTCTCCTCTATCGTCACTTCACTGGAGAGCGCCGTCCCACACCACACGACCACCCATTCCGCATGTAATCGGGTTGAGGCAGTTTGCCCTCGACCCCTCTTTTTTTCTGTGCTGGAATGAAGGCTTAAGGACCTCATCTGGAGGTCCGAACACTCGAGCACAGGTGCTCCAGGACTTGAGTGTCATCGGGGTCCTCTAGGACCTCCCGGCTCCATCGGAGCAAGCCATCAGCTACGGACCACCTCCAGGAGCGTTTCGCCCATATCAGTCACACCGGAGAGGCCCCTGAGAGCGCGTATTGGCCGGACGAACTTTGCTGGCATCCAGTTCATCCAGTATCCTCCTCCGCCGTCCGATCGAGTTCCCTCTCGAGTTCTGATCGCAGCCATCCCTTGTGAGAGGTCTCCACCGTCTGATCCATTTGGGACTCGATCTAGGACGTCCATCGTCGAAGGGGTACAAGTCGTTCTCCACCGTCCGATCACACAAGGACCCCTTGTCGTTGTTGGATCATTAATAACGAGGGTAAATATCACTTAGGCCCTCTTCAGTTTTGCATTTATTTTCGAGTCCTGTAAATATTTGTGTCAGTTGTTTTTAATTTGGATAATTTATACCTAGGACCTTAGGTTTTTAATGTATACAATTTAGTCCTTCCTATTGTGGTGCACGTGCTTCGACATGTGAGTTTCTAGGATTTTTGCATGTATGGGCTTGGGGTTTATTTGATGTTATGAATTGAAGTTTTAGTTGTGATATTTGCATTTATATTCCTGTGCATACTAAATTCGAACATGTGCTAGATTTGATGGAAAATTTATACTGAACCCCATATAGTTTGCGCACGTATTACTTTTTAGCCCATAGAACTTATTTTTCTTTCACTTAGGTCCATGTGTTGTGACTTTCATATTGGTTGAATAAAATATCAAATCAATTCCAAATTAATGAAAAATCAATTAAAAATATAAAAGACCTTTTAAAAATTCTGAAAAAAATACTGATTGTTTCTTTTAGTGTCTTTTAGCTTCAGTCCAATTTTGGTTGAATTTGGATTTATAAAACACCTAAAAATCACAAAACCTTAAAAATCTTATCAAAATTCTAAAAAATACTATAAAATACAAAAATGCAAACTCTCTTTTTGTAGCTTAGTTTTTATTTCTAGTTTTCATAAAAATTGTCTCCGGATTTTGAGAGGCTAATTATATATTTTTAATTTGCCTTTCAAATCTGGCTGCACATTGATTCTGATTTTAGCCTTTTTCTATTTTTATAAAAACAATAAAAAATCATAAAATATTGAGAAAATTACCAAAAACACTTAAAAACCTTTAAAACACGTAAATAATTTTATTTGAATTTTCTGAGTTGTTTTGGAGTGTTTAATAAATTGTTGTTTGTGTGCTTTTTGCCTTTTTCTTCATTTTCCTTATATTTAAAGATACAAAAAAATTAAAATATAAAAATCCACCAAAAACATTTCATTCTTTCCTTTCATTTTTCGACTACTTCGTAGGCTCTTTTGAGCCAATCCGTGCTCCTTGAGTTCGACCCTGGTCGCTATGCCAGGTTAAATAAATGGCGAGACCGCTATTCGGATTTCATTTCTGATTACTCTTATTTGGTGGTTTGAATTTTTCTTGGTCGACTGAGCTTCATTATTCGGGTCACAACGACTGTGGATTGATTTTTACCTCAGCCCGATAGTGAGTGGTTATTTTTCGGTCATCAGTGACCTAGAGAAACTTGCGGGGATCGAGAAATACATGAAAGTCCTAAACAAGCTGTACATAATAAACAAGCACCTGGACCTACTGGTGAACACTATTAGTGCATGCAATGCAGTGACCGTCGCATCTGAGCCTTCAACTGAGTAGAATGAGTAGAAAAGACCACTTTAGTTTTGTCTAAATCAACCTCAGGTTCAGCACGTATATTATGTGCAATGTCTGGAGCACCTGTGGACACAATAGTAGATACATATGGTTGTCTACCAGCCACTTGAGTTCTAACCACAATACATCAAGTCGTGTTCCCCACCCCCTCCACTCAATCAGGAGGTGAATGGAATCTGGAGAAATGATTTGCAGCTGAAATGTGCCCATGGACAACCACATGGTCAGAACCATGCCAGTCAGCTACATCATCAACAACAAAGGAGGATGGAATTGTCGTTCCAACCCGACCCATCATCAGATGCCTCTGCAACAAGGATATAGTTGGAGGCAGAACAATTACTAGAAGCATACCACATTAAGCCACCAATACTATCAGCAGTCAGCTGCTCAATATCAGCACCAATAATCCTCCTAGCCGTACTAATAATACCCTTCTCTTCATCTTCCTCCTCAATACTCTCAAGGATACCAACAGTAGCATCCACACTATCAATAGAGTCAGATGCCATAGCAGGACGAATCTTTTGCGGTTGCCCCAATTAACCTGACCCTTTATTGTCTGGCTCAGTTATTGAAGAACATGGATGAGATAAGACAAAAGATTGATATGTTGACAACCGCCAAGACTATCATTTTGGCTCAGGTTGAATCTTACCCGAAAAAATTTTGTCACAAGGAGTAGGTAACCTACAACATCCCACCTGATTCATATTAAAATAATTCCTTTTTATATAATGTTGTAACTCTTAGGAGAAGTGGCACACTCCAACCATCTGCTATAGCATGGGGGAATAGCAAAGCATCCGACAATGAATCATCAGTCTGGCTGACATCAGGATCAACACCATTTTTTAGAGTAGCACTAGATACAAAAACACAAAAAATGAAGAAAATTCAAAAACACAAAAAGGAAGTAGTAGTTCTGTTGAAGCTCTGCTCCCCTTGGAAATGCCAGCACCTACAACAGAACCAAAACCAACCAATGGAGTTGTGCCTATTATTTTCGATCCACCTAATGTAGATTAATTTATACCATGTCTCCATCTACCTGTATAAATTATATGGACAAAAAATTGAATGTAAATGAAAGTATTTTGGATGCCATAGATAATCCCTTTCCTTTTGTACTTAAATAAAAAATAGTAAATAAAATTGAAAAAAACTTTGTCTAATCCTTGCATCATCGAAATATTGAAAAATATTATGCTTGAGATAACTCTTCTGAAAGCCATGAAGTACATGTCCAATGTTAATAAAGGATTCAAAGAAGCATGTACATCGAAGTGCAAGACTTGTAAAACTAGACGCATAAAATCTGACAATATCCTCGCCATGGATATAGTGAATGCCATCAACAATCTCCCGCACGAGAAGAAAGATAAAGGAGCACCACTCATCAGATGCAAAATTTTAGATCAAGAGTTTCAACAGACTTTACTCGACAGTGGATGTTCTGTCAACCATTTTCCATCATTACTACTCAGAGAATTTTGGTTAGGACCGCTCAAGCTAACCAAGATGATTCTATAGTTCACAGAACAATCCGTAAAGTGGCATAGGGCATGTCGGGAGATGTGATCATCATCGTCAAGGGATGTAATTCCCTACTAGTTTCGTTGTAAAGGATATGGCCACCTCCGTACTTTTGATCCTTGACCTGATTATCTTTTGACAGTTGTTCCTTCAAACAACTGAAGTAGTAGTTGACTACGACACTAGAGAGATCATATTTCGCTCAGCAGTGATAAGATGCAAATAGAGAATGTGCCTAAGCTGAAACTATCATAAACTATATCTAAGATGAGCATGCTTGTACGTCAATGTCCTGAGGACTATGACTTTTTAGCAGAACTTAGAGATACAAATCTATTTTGGGATGACAAAAAGACTCTGGATTTCCTCTCTACGGAGGAAGTATGGGAAGTCACAATACAACTTACTAAGGTATTAATTGATGTGATCTTTGATAATGTGCAAGTGGAATGGTTTGAACAATCACCCTCGTCTAAGCATGAGGATTTGATTGCTAATATTTTCTGATGTGTTTAACACTGAATTGATAGAGGTGGATAATAAAAAGATGAAAGACCTAACACATGTACTTGTTGCTAAATTCACCACTGAGCCAACTCCATCCCCACCAAAGCATAAATCTTTTCCCTTGAACATGAAGTATGCCTTCCATATTGGTGAGCTAAATATGCATCCAATCATCATTAATGATCGTTTGACAGGAGACAAAGAATCTCGTCTGATGGAGGTTCTTGAACTAAATCCTAAGGCAATATGCTAGAAGAAATCTGATCTTCATGAGATCAATTCATCATTGTGCTCGCATCATATTTACCTAGAAGAAGAAAACAAACCTTCTTGTGAATTCCAACGAAGACTGAGCCCGAACCTCTGAGAGGTTGTGATGATGAAAATTCAAAAATGGTGTGATGTGGGATCATATAACCATCTCTATCTCCAAGTGGGTGAGTCCCCTGCACTTAGTGCTAAAGAAATCTGAGATCACCATTGTATGTAATGACATGGGAGAGTAAATTATTACCAGAGTACCAACATCTTGGTGTGTATGTGTGGAGTACAGATGCCTTAATCTTTCTATTAAGAAAAACCATTTCCTATTGTAATTTATAGACTATGTCCTCAAGAGGGTGGCCACAAAGGAATATTTCTGCTTTTTGGACGGTTACTCTGCTATAACGAAGTTGAAACTGCTTACAAGGATCAAGAGATGGTAACATGTCTATTTGGGATGTATACCTTTTGATAGATGTTGTTCAGGCTGTAAAATGCCCCGCAACATTTCAGAGATGTATCTTGGTCGTACTTGCAGACATGGTGAGAAATTTAGTCGATGTTTTCAGGGACGATTTTTCGGTCTACAGAGATAGATTTGACCATTGTTTGAATTATTTAGACCAAGTTTGAGGAGGTGGTATGATGTCAATCTTGTGCTCGTATGGGGGAAGAGTCACTTTATTGTGACCGAAGGGATTGTACTGGGTACTTGATATAAAAATGTGGCATGTATGTGGACCCAACCAAGGTGGAAGTGATTTTAAAACTTGAGCCACCAACAAATCTAAAACAAGTTTGGACATCTATGGGGCATGTTGATTACTAACAAAAATTCTTAAAAAACATTTGCAAGCTTGTTCAACAATTTACAGAACAACTTGGTAAGGAGATAGATTTTGTTGTGGATGACTGTGTTCTCCAAGCATTCAACCAATTAAAAGACCTGATAACACATACTCCTGTCCTGCAACCACCTGATAGATCTCTTCCCTTTGAGATCATGACAGATGCATCATACTTCACAATTGGTGTTTTTTTACAACAAAGATGAGATGGGTTGCTATTTGGGATTCATTACACTAGCAAACTCTTGATGAATCCTTGCAAAACTATACAGTGAAAGAGAAAGAGTAGCTAGCTATAGTGTTTTCTTTGGAAAATTTCACATCACATCTCCTTTGATCAAGGGTTATTATTTACTCCGACCAATCTGCCATCAAGTATTTATAGAGTAAGAAAGATGCCAAGTCTTGTCTACTTCATTGGATTCTTCTGCTAATTAAGTTTGACCTATAAATTTGTGATAAAACATGTGTCAAAAATGTGGTTGCAGATCATATTTCTAGAATTGTTGAGATAGAGCCTTTTGAGGAGAATTCGTATCTTATCACAAACACTTTTCCAGATGAGGTGGTCTTGTCCATATATTCTCTACACTGGTATGTAGACATCGTGAAATATCTTGCCTTGAAGAAGACTATGCGAAAATGACCGGATATTAAACTTGATAAATTCTTGGTTGACATTCATTTCCACAAGTGGAAGCGTCCACATCT
Source organism: Ottelia alismoides (assembly GCA_037367405.1). Classification (NCBI taxonomy): domain Eukaryota; kingdom Viridiplantae; phylum Streptophyta; class Magnoliopsida; order Alismatales; family Hydrocharitaceae; genus Ottelia; species Ottelia alismoides. The sequence goes on from JAZKJV010002956.1 coordinate 1,379,872, forward strand.
ATTCAGAGAGGGCACATATTGCATCTGGAGGAGGTGCATACCTAGAGAGGTGATAATTGGTGTCCTATACTACTATCACAGGCTTGAAACATGTGTACACCTTTTTGGAAAGAGGATGATAGTGAAAGTGCTTCATTGTAGCTTTTGTTGGCCAACTTTATTCAAGGATGCATACGACTATGTAAAGAAATGTACTGATTATAATGAATGGCCAGGAACATCAACATGTACGACACAATGCCTCTGAAATACATTCAAATATCTGACATCCTCAAATAGTCAGGGATTTGAATACATCCTACTTTCCTTTGACTATCTTAGTAGATATTTGGAGGCAATCCTCACTCGAATCACAAATAACTGCACAGGTTGTCAGTTTGTAAAGGAAAACATCATTTCGGTTCCAGATTCCCAAAATAATTATTTCTAACAAAGGTAGCCACTTCATTAACAAGGACGTCAAGAGGTTAACCAATGAAAACATCATTGAGCATTGTGTTGTAGTGACAAACAACCCACAAAGCATTGGCTAGGCTGAATGTTCCAACATGGAGATTAAAATCATATGGTAGAAGCTTGTACGACCATACAGGATGAATTGGTCACAACTACTTGACTTTGTTCTTTGGGTAGATAACACAACATAAAATTCTCCTCTCACCATGTCTCCATACCACTCTCTATATGGAAAGCCTTGCCACCCTCTTGTGGAACTAATTCATAAATCCTTATGGGAAATTAACATGTGCAACCTTGACTACGAGAGAGTAGGAAAGAACTGCAAAGTTGATATGATTTGTTTGCTTGAATTCAGAGACTACACATATGATAATGACCTTACATACAAAGGTAAAATCAAGCTATGGAACTTCAAATGCATCCATAGGAAGTCTTTCGAACCTAGATAGAAGGTGTAGTAATTTGATGCGAAGGTGAGATTTTCCCATGCAAACTAAAAAGGAAATGGATCGAGCCATTCATTGTAAAAACTGTACGTGACAATGGAAGCCTTATCATATCAGAAATGTCACCTGATGCATAGCCATTCGTAGTCAACAAACAATTGCTGAAGCCATATCTACATCATGACACATTTATATCACTGTCCATTCAATTGAAGTTGTGTTTAAAGATGAGCTCCTAGTGTCCGAAGGTTTAGACACAAAAGCAACAAAATCAAAAAATAATTATTGTTTTCTTCTATTCTTCTTTTACTTTTCATTTTCCTAATTCTTCTCAAAAGATGTTCTCCCCTTTCATCAATGATATGCTTAGGATGTACATTTACCTAAGTATAGGGGGGTGCTCTCCCATAGTTGTTCTTTTATTGGTCCCTCACAAGTCCTCTCAACTCTTGATATTCTATCTTTACGTAGCAATATTTTACCCTAAGTATAGGGGAGACATATTGAGTTGATAAGTTCATACATTGTCACCCTTGTCCCACCCTTACTTGTGTGCATTCTACATTTCAACATAAGTATAAGGGGGACAACCAACTTCTCATTCATTGATTCTTTAGTCATTGTAGTATATATTGTTCTATACTTAGTATGAGTTATGTCTTCATTTTTTCTCTAATCTATGAGGACCATAACTAAAGCTAAGTATAGGGGGATCATATATATGTCGTATATACCTTAGACATAACTCGTAATATGACCAACATAGGATCAACGCTGACATAATAGGTCTATGATTAGTTCTCCTGCCTCAGAGAAAGGATGCATTTTGAACTTTGAGGGAATATATGATTTGTTAGGGGTGAGATGAACCGGAAGCACATCAGGAAGTAAAGTGTGACTGGGACGATTAGAAGATCTGTTGTAGCAGTTTTGAGAGGCTAGAACTTGAAACAAAGGCAAACTCAATAGATCAACATCTTGGTCGCGCATTGGTGCATGTCCTCGTATTCTCTAGATTGAGCGGATGAGCCAAGAGGTCATGGGCATTAAGTTGTATTATACCTCTTTTAGGTTCAAGTATTAAGGAGTCCTATACATATTTGAGATGGAATTCATGAATGTGTTAACACGAGACAGGAGGTGCATGTGGTATCAATCCAAAGCTTGAGTATGTGGTCAAGTTCGGTTGAGATCTGAGCTGAATATTATACTATATTAATAGGCCTCAGTCTTCTCCTTATATACTAGGATACCTTTCCTTTGTATGATTGATGTCGTTCATCGTAAGTAGTGGACAAGGAGAGGACTCGACATAGTGCAATTCCATCAATCTGGTAAATTCATTTCCTCTTAACACAACTCTACTCATTCGCTTACTCGTACATTCGTATTTTCAACAATATGCCTTATAAATAAAACACCCCAAAATTATTTGTAATAAAATGGATTTAAAATGTTTTGTAAAATGATTTGAAAATTGTTTGAAATTATTTTGAAAAATCATTTGAAAACAATTTGGAATTTTTTTGCAAAATAATTTAAAATATTTGGAAAAATGCTTTTGTTTGTAAAATTTTCTTTATTTGTGTAAATACAATATATGTAAAATCTATATGCAAATAATTTGAAAATGTTAGTAAAAACTATTGAAAAATCAATATATATATTGTTTGGAAAATGTTTGCAGAATGATCTTCAACCTTTGTAAATGTTTGTAAAAATTATTTGTCAAAATTATTTGCAAAATAAGATTTCAAAATGTTTGCAAAAATATTTTCAAATGTTTTGAGAACCTTCTGTAAATAATAGTCCAAATAAAATCCTTATAGAGATTGTATAAAACCTATACAAAATCCTGTAAATAATAACTAACTATCAACTAGTAAAATTCCTTTCATAAAATACATCGTCACCTTTATAAATATAGCAAAACTCTTGTGTAAATAGATATACACATTCATGATACTAATCCCTATATAAAATCCTTAAAACATTGCAAAAAATATAAAATCGAAAAACATTTGCAAAATCTTTTCAAAAACCTTCATAAAAATTTCAAATCTTTTTTCCAAAAATCTACAAAATGTTCAACATAGAACAAGTCTAACGTAAAGATTGAAAATTGGATCTTGGTATAGACCTTAATGCACTTAATTTCAAAGGAACCCGCTAACGACTAGAATTTGGATACATCAAGTAGCCTTGACTTAATTCTTTAGGACCAATGAGACTATGTTCATAAGTTGATTCATTGTATATACCTAGAACCCTTCATATCTTTTGTAAGACTATTGAGACAGTGGCTTGACTAGACACCTTGCACTTAACACTTAACTCAACTCAGATGGCTTGTTGAAGGATCTTGGAGTCCAAGTTGGGACAATGTTTGGGCGCTTCGTCAAGGTTAGATCATGAACCATTCTTGGCAATTATCAAAACTGGTGATCTAATCCAAGTTTTTTAGTAGCCATGATAACAAAACACTGGAGATGGACTGAAATATGCTTCATACGAGGAACGATCTATCGGCACATGTTTATTCCAAGACCCCAAAAAATGGGAGGACCAACAAGACATATTTATCGGGGCACAAACAAGAATGCAGAGCAATGCAAAGTCAAAGAAAAATTCAAAGAATTCTACATCAAAAAATCCACCAAAAATATGAGATTCGAAAAAAAACATGATTCTTGGTGAGGACCAGGTGATGAATCTCCATTTCATAACCTTTATTCTTTCATTTTGGGCTCTTAACCCTAGCTAAATGCATGTAATAACATTATTTTGCAAAAAAAATAATACATATTATTTATTATGTAAATATTATATAAAACACATCATTTAAATCCAAAATAAAAGAGTAAAGAAAATGGTATGAAATGAAATACCAAAGGTACTAAATGACCCTAAACCCCAAGACTGAGGAATCATGGTGACTGGGTCAACAAGAAATAAAGTAGGAGGAGATAAGGATGAATAAATACAATCAACCCTAATTTTCGATTCTTCAATAAGTCCTTTTTCAGACCTATTTTATTTTTTATTATTTATACCTCAAATCGATAATTTTTTCACATGAAAGTTTAACATAGAAAAATATAAATTTTATTTGACACAAAAATAATGCATATTGTACTTTCTACACTCAGAATAAAAATCCAAAATCTCAACTTCCCAGACATGTATCTCCTCCATATGAAATCAAAATTAATCAAAATAACCTTTAATTATATAAGTTATGATTAACCATTTAATGAAGGTGGTTTTATTTAATTTAGAATTATGATGCAAAAGTTAAGTTTTGGATCGAAGTATACTTGAATAAAATAATCATGTTATCTATTCTCTATTTCAACTTTTTATTTTTTATATTTTTTTAAAAATCATCTATAACACATGTACATAATTAAAATAAAACAAATTAACCAAAAGGCGATACAAAAATTCCTTTTCAATACATAAATGAATTTAAAAAGTATACACAATTATTTAAGTGTACAAATAACTTTAGAAAATACAATAAAATTATTTTTTTGTATGTTTAATTAAGTTTTAATTTCATAAATTATGTATATAAAATAATAGAATATAAAAAAAAATAAAATAAAATACATATTATATAGATGAATATACCTATAATTTAACTTGTAAAAGGTAACCTATATTAAATTAAGTTGTAAAAATAAATAAAATTCATAATTAATACAACGTAAAATAATAGAAAAATATGTTTTAAGTAATATAAACATTTATTATGTTTTTTTTTTGATAATTTATTTTCCTACTTTTTCCTCTAGCAGTCTACATGGACCAATAGGACGTCCAGATTTACGGAGCCTGATCAACTATCTGACCCCATAAACTTGCAGTCGTTAGAGGACTTTTGACTTCCCTTCAACAAATTTTCCCTCCGAATTCTTTCACCCATTTTTCTCGACACCTTATTATCTTTTTCTCTTCGATCGTTGCGCTTTCACGTCCTTCACCTCGATCGATGGATTACCACCTCGGACAATATCCTTCATTGAAGACCTACATGGAAATAGAACTCTCTGTCATCTTCCTCTTATTTTTTATTTGTTCTTCGCTCCTTGAACTCTCAGATCCCTTGCATGATGTGTCGAAGAAGATGACAGTTTCCTCGAGGCCTGATTTGCAATAAGCGAGAGGGTGGGGAGAGCATGATCCAAGCTCTGTCGTGAGTTTCTACTCCTAGTTCTCCTTGGTCTGGTAAGCTTTTTATTCTTGCAATTTTTCTTCCTTGGTCTAGCATTAGCATAGATTAGTGTCGATCGACGGGATACGATTCAAGTTAAGTGATTAACTTCATGTCGTTGAGACTCAAATCAAAATTGCGATCAACGAGAAAAACTATACAAACCACTAATAAATCAAGTAGTGAAGATGAGCGATTTTGCTACTTTTATTAAAATAGTATAAAGACTTGGGTCTAACTGAAGGAGCACAATTAAAATCTAAGTAGGATATTTGGAAATCAAAGAATTTTTATTTATCTTTTTAATGGTTTTTAATTTTTTGAATTTTTAATTTTTCAATATAAGAAGAATATGCACAAGAGATAAAAATATACTCTGGCAATTTTTTTACTTTTCAATGAGGTCAAAAATACTTAGAACAAACTAAATAAATATATTTTTGGGTTCTATTAATTTTGTAGTCTTTTGGGGAATTTCTATGGAATTTGTAGATGTTTTTATGATTTTCTAATAATCAAATAGTGATAAAACAAAAACATGGCTTAACCTAGTGTAATTTTCAATTAAAAATAGATTAATTGCTCTAAACAACTTCAAGTGATTTTTATAATAAACAATGAAGCAATATCTACAAAAAATAACTGAAAATGTATTTTTTTGATTTTTTTTGTTAATTTCATATGATTTTTATGAGTATCAAGTATTTTGTAAAATTTAAGTTTTTTAAAAGGTATTTTCAATCAAAATTAAGACAGAAGCTGAAAGATTATAAAAGAGAACTACAAATTTTTATATGTATTTTTTCAAGGATTTTTCAAATTTTTATGTTTTTTTAAAAACAAACGTGGATTATTTAGTTTTTTTTCAAGTATTAATAATAAAAAATGAAAGAAAATCAACAAGCAAAAATACCATAAATATAAATTATTAGCAGGAGTCATATATTTTTGGAAAATTTTGGACTTAATTGGTTATTTACTGTTATTAATAAAAGACGTGTGCACTGATGACCGAGTATTCCTAACCCAAGACCCGGGTGAAGGTATAAAAACACGGTTCGTTGCGATCCGGATCATAGAGGCTCGGTCCCCAAGAAAAAGAGACCACCAAATCAAAGATAAATCAATAAAATGCGAATAGCGGTCTTCGCTATTTATTTAACCTGGTATAGCGACCAGGGTCGAACTCGAGGAGCACGGATTGGCTCAAAAAAGCCTACGAAGTAGTCTAGAGATAAAATAAAGGGAAAAATGTTTTTGTTTTTTTTTTATGTATTTTCAAATTTTTTTTATTTTTAATTCTAAAGAAACTATAAGAAAAGCTAAAAAGGACACATTCAATGATTTATTCAACACATCAAAATGCTCAGAAAATTCAAATAATTTTTTTTGTTTTTTTATATTTTTAAGTGTTTTTAGTAATTTTCTCAAGATTTTCTAATTTTTATTTGATTTTATAAAAATCGAAAAAGGGAAAAACAATGAAGAACTGTGCAGCCATATTTGAAAGGCTAATTAAAAATAGATAATTAGCCTATAAAAATCTGAAGGCAATTTTTATGAAAAGTAAAAATAAAAACTAAACTACAAAATCCAAAATTGCATTTTTTATTTTCATATAATTTTTAATAAATTTTATAATGTTTTGAGGATTTTTTAAATTTTATGGGTTTTATGAATCCAAATGGGCTAAAAAATGGAACTGAGGTCAGAAAACAACAAGTAAATAAGTCTTAATTATTTTTAGAATTTTTAGATAAGTTTTTATATTTTTAGTTGATTTTATATTTTAAACAGTAACGAAAATGCATGTTTTTTATTTTATAAAATAATAAAAAGCCACGAAAATGTCCCAAAAATTGAGCAAAATTTTTACATAGTGGCAGGAGCCATGTTTCCAAATTTCACTGGATTTGGATTTATTTTGATATTTTATTTAATAAACACAAAAGCTACAACACACAGGGACCTATACGCAATAAAAACAAGGTTTCAGGGCTAATCAGACAACACGTGTGGAAACTAGAAGGGTATCAACAAAATTCGCATAAAATCCGCACATGTGTAATACTGTACGCATAGGGGCATAAAATCAAATTTTAAAACATAAACTACAATCCAAAACAGTCACAAAATCCCAGCCCTAAACATGCAATTTGCCCACAATCTCACGTGCCCGACACGTGGTTCACATTCACAGGGACCAAAGTGTAAATCCTATTTTTTAAAAATACAAACTATGACATCCAAAAACCATAAGATGAATAATGCAAAAAGTCCATACAATCACGTGTCAAAGCACGTGTCTCATGCAAACATGGACTAAATAGCAAATATTCTAAATGATAGGTCCAAATATGTGAAATAACTAAGTATGCACATTTATATAATAGACTAAATAAAAACTAAATAAAACTGCAGGGGTATGGGTGCAAGTTACCTAGCCGAGGCGCGTGAGGGGCACGAGCGTGCCAGGTGTCGAGCTGTGCATGGCGGCTGATGCACGGTCCGGATGAAGCGCTCTGGAGGATCTAACGGTGCTGGCGCGGTGGTGAACGTGGGGCGCACGTGGCCGTCAGATCATGGATCTTACGGCATGATAGGCGCAGGCAATGTGCGGCTGGGATCAGAATTGGCGTTGAAGGGTGATCCGACGGCTGTGAGATGATCAGGAAGAACACCTCCTGGGTGAGTTTCTCCGGCGATCCGAAGATGATCCAGAGGGTCGATGGAAGATCGGAGAGGGGTTTCTTCTCACGATGGCGTGCCCCGTCGGGTGGTGACCTCCGATGAGGGCCCCAACGGTCGGATCCTCCGACGAGGGAGGAGGGACCTGGAGCAGCTCCAGCGAAGGGTGGAAACGCGTGCAAGGGGGGTCTCCCGCACTTATTGACCTGCAGAAAGAAGCTCTTGATCGGAGTGATGATCCGGCATAGGTTATTGGCAAAACGAAGACGAGAAGTGGTGTGAATGGGCTACGGGGGGTTCCGACAAAGGTGATAGATGGAACCCGACTTGATCTAGGCTCAGATGGTCCAGCTCAAGGTGATCAGATCAATAAAGGGAAGGTGGCAATGGGTCGAAGAGTCGATCGATACGGGCGGGGTGAACTGGCGGAGCTCCGGCCACTAGGGCGGAGCTGACGGAGCCGGAAGGTGAAAATCGAAGATGAGCTATGGAGTAGAAGATAAAGAGTCTACCTGATGGTTGGAGTCGACTTTGGAGGAGACACTGGTTCTCCAGTGATCTTTACCTCGATGGAGCATCACCTTGAGAGGCTCGAGCTTCGCCGACGGCGGAGCACAACGACGATGGTCGCCGGACCTAGGCTACAAACCTCCAAACTCCCTCTCAGACACCCTCTGCACTCGTTGTCACTCGAGGAAGATGATGGAGGTCACAGGGATAAAAGATGGTAGTCGAAGGTGCCTGAAATGGTGCGGCGAAGCTGAGATAAATAGTGGTAGGGATCCGGCAAAGAAGGAGTCGGGCATGGAATTCTGATGCACGGATCCCTAGAAAGATCCACTGGCGTGAATCTTGGATGGTTCGTGGATAATAGGGGACCGAGGTTTAAGGGAATGGGTGATGGATCGTGACCCAAGAATTTGGAGAAGTCGAGTCAAAGGCGCAGATCCGAGAAGAAGAGGTCTGCGGGGGAGAGTTGACCGGGGGTCAACATCCCCCGTGGACCGATGAGAATTCAGCTTTTATTAAATATTTGTAAAATAAATAAACTATAGTAGACGATTTTATTTCAAAATATTTTCAACATGAAAAATGTTTATTTATTTTCAAAGAATTTTTTAGTGAATTTTATTTTTTTTTGAAAAATAAAATTATGTATTTACAAAAGATTATTATTATATACAGGTATGTATACCTATATATTTTTAATTTTTGATTTTTATTGTTTTATTTATGTATATTTATTCTACCTTTATATTTTATTTATTTAAAACATAAAATATGGAATATAAAAAGGTTTTTTTGAATTTTTATTAATTATTTACGAGGATGAAATAATTAGGTCTTTTATTTTATGTAAATGATATGTATACACTGGTGAGAGAGAAGTTATTTATTTTTATTTTACTTTTATTTTTCCCATTTTTATTTTATTTTTATTTTCATAAATATGTACAAAATATGGGAAGAACACATATATTTCTATTTTTAGAAAATAAATTATTTACATATAGAGGGATATTTACATCAAGTTGAGTCACCCTATCTCTCTCTACTTATTTATTTTGCGGTCACGCCCTTGTAGAGCCTTCCCTTGGGTCCAGGTCACTCAATATTTATTCTAAATATTTCCCTCTTTTTCTTTATTCCTTTATTTTGGTGCAAAAACATGCTATTTATGGATATTTACATGGTGCATGCATTTTGACAAATTATTGTATTCACAAACATTTACATGGTATTTTACCAAGGTTTCTAGCTAAAATAAAGGAATAAAGAGTGATGAATGGGGATTCATCACCTCCCTATACTTTAGTTTTACTAGTCCCTTAGCAAACACTTATTTGAAAAAGAAGTGCAAAAGAGAAAGAAAAAGAAAAAGAGGAGAAATCGAGGTAGATTATTAAACTTTCCTTTATTAAATTGAAATATAGAGCTCAGTCAGACCTTTAGATTATTCATTTGTCGGAACCTTATTTGGAATTAAGCTTAAAACTTAACAGCCTCTAAGATCCACCAATCTATGGTTAAGACTCCTCAATAAACCAGATCAGAACAAGTCTACATACACAAACTCTAATGACCATGAATCTCTCGTTGTACTGTATAAGTGATGTGTAGCTCCCCACCTCAGAAGTGATAAAGAAGCAAACTCCCTCACCCTAGTAACTCTAATGCCTCGGTCTAACAACTCTTTCCTCGAGGAGCGGGGTATTCCCTTCTAAGTTCAAGTTCAACCGGCTCAAGAAGAGGGGGAAGAAAAGAATGGACCATGACCAGTGTAGCCATGTATGCTTGGGAGATCTAACTAGTGTAGCTGAGTCTCCCGCTGCAAGCTTCATGAGATGGTCATGTGTAACATAAGCTTTGCTTTATTTGACTATATACACTCCAGTGGGATTATTAAATTTTCAATCCGACCCTCCAGTTTTTTGGAGTTTTTTTCTTTCTTTGCACATTTTTTTCATGTGCATATGTACAACATATCTACATGGTGCAGCATATATACATATGGAGTTTTTCCTCTTGAGCCAGTAGACTATCCCTCTTTTGAAGCTTTATTGCAACCCACAACTCCTTTCTTTAGAATTCATAACCACCAGACCAAGTTAAGATGCACTTCCTTCACTATAAGAAGAAGAGAGGTTCCGCCCAGAAGTACTACCCTCATATGCTACCCCAAGCCAAAGGAAATTGCCTCCTCACCACCTCATCTGTGGAGAGCTATGTGTAAAGTGCTGATGCAAGTAAAGCCATTGTCTCTGAGAGTCATGCATGTGTTGTTAAGTGCTCTACTTAGGATCATCAAGATGACATATGCTCATAGCCTAGTGGACTGAAAGAATTAAGTCCCAATGGACCTGAAAAGCCTCAATCCTAAGCCTTATAAGGTTCTTCTTATGATTAGGTGGATTAAGGTCTTAACCAAGCTCCATTTTCCAATTTAATTCCAGGCTAGTATAAATGTCAACTATTATTTGGAAAAACTGTACAAATATTTACAAAGATGCAATTTTACAAATTTTCACACATGTGCAAAATTTTTGAAAAAAATGTTTGAAAACATGGATGTATGCAAGAATGCGAAGTTTTGTAAAATATTTACAAAAATTTACATAAGGTTTTTGCAAACATTTTGCTTTCCAAACATTTTACAAAAAATTTGTACTATATACATAATTTTGAGTAGGAAAATATTTACAAACTATATACACAAATCATTTTTACAATCATTTTTACAAAAATAATTCTTATAAATAAATAGGTATGTGCAAGAAGAATTTTATGAACGAGGGAATTTTTTAAAATTTTTTTATAGATTTTTAGCCATTTTATTTATTAACACACTTCACACAAAGTATGAGTTATGGCTAAAGTATATATGACATTTATACGACACCCCCTATACTTAGCTCGAACGATGTCCTCAGAGTGATCAAGAGTGATGAAGAAGACAGAACGCGTGCTTAGTATAGGGAAGTGAAAAGGAGTGGTATATATAAAGACGAATCAAAGAATAAAATGAAGAGGACTCGGTGTTTCCCCCTATACTTAGGATCAAGTGATCCGAAGTATAGCAGACTGTACATGATTGCAAATCCGAGTGGAAGGATGTACAGGGTCTACCTCCCCTATAATTAGTGTAAAATATCCCTAAGTATAGGCAACAAAATAGAGGTAGAAAGAATCAATAGAATGCCCGAGAGTCCTACACCCCCCCATACTTAGGGTAAAGTACACCCTGAGTATAACATAATCATAGGATGAGAAAGGGGTGTGGGACTAAATAATAGAGTGATATGGACAACTGGATCTATACAAGTCGGAAGAACAATGATAATCAGGCGTGAGATGCAATAGATGTGAGTCAAGAGACCACATCTCACGCAAAGTGAATCGGGGCAACGTCAACAACCCGCGGCTCATGATCTAGATATGGCTTGAGCCGCTGGCTGTTAACACGAAAGGTAACATCAGAAGACAACTCAGATATATCAATACTCCTGTTGTCATGTACCTTTCTAACCAAATAGGGTCCCTTCCATTTTCTCTGTAGCTTCCCTGGAAACAAACGAAGCCTAGCATCAAACAACCATACTCTTTGTCCTGGCTCAAACTGCTTGTGGCTGATATGAGAATCATGTCACTCCTTTACTCTTTCCTTATACTGTAGGCTGTTTGAAAAGGCTGTATTAGGAAGCTCCTCCAGGGTTATTAACTCTATCGTCCTCTGATCTCCTACACTCTCTGGATCCAAAAGTATATCAGTAACAGCCCAAAGTGACCTATGTCTCTCAACAGGTAAATGGCATGGCTTGCCATAAACGAGGCGAAAGGGAGAAGTACCCAAAGGAGTCTTGAAAGACGTCCTATATGCCCACAAGATCGAGTCCAAAAGCTGTGACCGATCCTTTCGATCAGGTCGGATGACTTTCTACAATATAGTCTTGATCTCCCTGTTCGACACTTCAGCAAGACCATTCGTCTGAGGGTGGTATGGAGTGGCTACTCGATGGTCTATGTTGAACTTGCTAGCAAGGGCTTCTACCTTGTCGTTGACGAAATGAGACCCCCCATCAGATATTAACAATCGAGGTACCCCGAACCGTGAAATGCTATTCCTCCTCAAAAATCAGCAAATAGTCCTAGCATCTACGGTTCGGGTCGGGATGGCCTCAACCCAACGACTAAAATAATCCACGACCAACAAAATGTACTCAAATCCCTAACTCCTAGGGAATAGACCAATGAAATCGATGCCCCATGCGTCAAAAACCTCACAGAAGTGTATGGGTTGCATCGGCATCATATCACGTTGTTCACAAGTGCCCATCCTCTGACAATCAGTACATCTCGTCACGAACTCATAAGAGTCCTTGAAGAGAGTAGGCCACCATAGGCCGGATTGGAGAACTTTCTGTGTTGTTCTCCTCCCAGAGTGATGTCCTCCTGCCTCAAGCTTGTGGAAGTAACTAAGGATGCTGTGGTGCTCCTCCTGAGGAATGCACCGACCCCAGATACTATCCCCTCCCTCATGATAAAGGGAAGGATCCTCCCATTGGTAAAACTTGGCCTTCTCGAGGAAGGTCTAAAGTTTCTGCCTTGGCCAATCTTGTGGAAATTTCTTGGCGACAAGATAGTTAACAATATCAGCAGACCATGGGAGAGAGGCGATAGCAAGGATCGCCTCATCAGGGAAGGTCTCACAAATAGGCTCAATCTACTCAAAATCCTCAAGATACTCCAATCGGTAGAGATGATCCGCCACCACATTCTTAACTCCAGCCTTATCCTTAATCTCTATATCATACTCCTGGAGTAGAAGGATCCATTTGGTCTCAATCTGGCTTCGGTATCCTTCTTTGCCATGAGGTACCTGATGGCGGTATGATCGGTATAGATGGTCACTCTAGATCTAATGATGTAAGATCTGAACTTATCTAGGGTGAAAACTACGGCTAGCATCTCCTTCTCAATGACTGTATAGTTCCATTGGGTGGCATCCAATGTATGGGTAGAGTAGTGAATAGCAAATGGGACTCCATCCCTCCTTTGTCCCAACATGGCCCCCACGGCAAAATCGGAGGCGTCCATCATGATCTTGAATGGGAGAGACCAATCAGGTGGCTGGAGAACGGGAGCCTGTACAACAGGACTCTTGAGAGTCTCAAACGACGATAGACACTTATCATCAACAAGGAACTCGATGTCTTTCGTCAGCAGATCAGTCAACGGTCGGGCAATCCTACTAAAATCATGAATGAAGCACATGTAGAAACCGACGTGCCCAGAAAAGATCGTAACTGCCGCAAGTTGGAGGTGGATTGAGTTTTCTAATGACATCCACCTTGGCCGGATCAACTTTCATGCCCCTGTTGGAGATGATATGGCCAAGCACTGTCCCCTGAGTCACCATGATTTGACTCTTCTCCCAAGACAACACAAGGTGAACCTCAATGCATCGCTGAAGTACTCGATCTAGGAAGTCAAGACAAGAATTGAATCCATCACCGTAGACCAAGAAATCATCCATGAAGACCTCCAAGCACTCTCCCACCATGTCCGAAAAGATGGACAACATGCATCTCTTGAATGTCGTCGGAGAGTTGCACAATCCAAATGGCATGCGTCTGAAAGCATATGTCCCGAAGGGACAGGTGAAGGTGGTCTTGTCGTGGAACTCGGGCGCGATGGCCACCTGATTATAGGAAGAGTACCCATCCAAGAAATAGTAATGGCTCTTCCCTACCGGCCTCTCTATAATCTGATCAATAAAGGGCAGGGGGAAATGATCCTTCTTGGTGGCCTGGTTCAATCGTCTGCAGTCCATACAAGCGCGCCAAGAAGTGGGTACCCGGGTAGCGATCTCCTCTCTGGACTCACTAACAACTGTGGTGATGCCCATCTTCTTGGGGACCACATGCAATGGACTAACCCACATGGAGTTGGAGATGAGGTAGATAAACTCGACGCTCCACCATTTTGAGATCTCCTTCATGACAACCTCTCGAATATTCAGGTTTAGCCACCGTAGGAACTCATGCGATGGCTTTGCCTCCTCTTCGAGATAGATATGGTGAGAGCATAGGGCCGGACTTATCCCCTGGAGATCAGCTACACTCCATCCTATCGCCTTACTGTTCTTTTCAAGAACCCCTATGAAACGGGATTCCTGCTCTCCAGTCAAATCAACGAAGATAATGACTGGGTACATCTCATGCTCACCCGCAAGGAACCTATACTTCAGCGATGACAGTAGTGGCTTCAGCTTTGAACAAGTAGGTGCTGGCGGATATGGCCTCTGAAAAGTCTTAGTGAATGCTTCCAAATCTGCATGGGAGAATGAGAACTCTCGCTCACAATCTGAATCTGGAAAAGGTTGCTCTGCTCTATTGTCTCTCCTCTGCTTGGAATCAGCCTCCTCCCTAGCTATAGGCTTAGTGGAAGTCAGACACAATATCAAATCATAAAACTCAACCCAATCAATATCTGACTCCGAGGGATATGTTCAGACTTACAAAAATCTGTCTCGCGGTTGGGAACCGGCTCTGCTGCCTGAGATGCATGCCAGACCAGGAAAGCGCTCTCCAAGATCTCCTCTGCTAGTGTCTATGTATCAGCAAACTATGAAGGTGAGAGGATGGCCTGTGCGACTGAATCTTCCTAAACTGCCTCATCATCTGTGATCACAAAATTGCAGTCCCAGTGGATGTCTCACCCTGCCTCTGTCATCTGCTCTGAATCTGAAGTCGGCTCTAAGCAAAGCTGAATCTCGGGTTTTAGTCTCCTTGATGGTCTCTATTTGTATACTCTCGCCCTCGATGTGAAAGTATACCTTCCCGCTATCGTGGTCGGACACTGCCTTGGCTGTGGCCAAGAACGGGCGTCCTAGAATGATCGGGGTATCGGTCACGGACTCAAGGATCTCCATGTCCAATGCAACGAAGTCCACGGGGAATTTGAGGTCTTAAATCATGAAGACAATGTCCATCAGCAACCCCTTCGGCCACTTAACAGATTGATCAGCAAACTGAAGGATCGTCCTGCTCTTTCAGAGAGGGCCCAACTCGAAGCGGTCGAGAAGGGTTGCCGGAAGTAGGTTGATCGAAGAACCGTTGTCTAATAGAGTGCGGTCGAACCTCTACTCTTGGATGTGGCATCTGACATATGGGGCTCCTGCATCTGGCCTCTTGGCTGGCAGACGGTTCTGAATCACGAACCAAGTGGCACGAGTAAGCACATGGATCTCTGACTGATGGTTTTGCCTCTTCCTCCTAAATGTGGTCCTGTCTCTGAGTGATCTCTGGAGTAGAGGTATGTGCTCCAAGGCCTCTGTAGAGTCAGCTATATGTGAAATCTATCTATCATCTGTTGGCTGAACTCTTTCTGATGGTTTTTTTATTTTCTTTTTTCAGCCCCTTACCCAAATGGAGTGCTCTGGGGAAGGGGACTACATGGTCCTTCTCAGATGAAGGACTAGGATAGGGTCTGGCATGTTTATGAACAGCAGAATCCACAGAAACATCATCAAGCAACACATGTGGATACGAAAATAATAAACCCTTTCCTTTATTTGCAGAAATGTCCTGAGATATAGTACGAAAGGAAAAACAACAGGACTAGCAGAACTGGAAATGGTGGCCTCAGTACCAACCTCGGCATCTAGTCTAGCGGCATCAGTACCGCGCTCTAGCTTAGCAACTGTAATGGTGGCGTCAGTACAACCTCCTCCAACAGGTGGAGCGACGACCTCAGTACTATCGGTGGGATCGACATCCATGGTGGCGTCAGCACCACCTCAGTAAGCACCGCGCTCCTCCTCGCCTGGCGCTCCTGAAGTGGCGTGGGATCGTCGCTCAGATGCGGCGCCGCCTGCTGGCATCCTACCGCTCCTATGTGTAATAAAATGAGCATCTAACATGTATACATACATATCACCAAGTAAAGGACTAGGAGTGGTAATGTCAGTGAACTATACCTGCTCAGATTTCCTCTTGAGGTTGTTTGGGTTCGGCTCAATCTGGGCAGGGATGGCGGCCTTCCCTCTCACAATCTCCCGCATCTCCTGGCGAAACTCATACATCTTCTGTTGAAAAGTGGCATGTTGCTCGGTCATGAGGCGAGCTAGATCATCCAGGGCGGGGTTCTCATAGGTCGGCCCATGAGAACCTGACGGGTGGCCTCGCTGGTAGTGAGCCTGCTGCTGCTGGTGCGGGTGAGAAGGGTACTGTTGATGATAATGCTACTGCTGAGGTTGCTCTTGCCTCTAAGTTTGTACCTGCTGATAGGGACGAGGACCATATTGCTGGTGTTGGGATGGCTACTACTGCTAGTGTATTGGGAGCGGGGGCTGCTGGTGCTACTCATGCTGCTAGCCATACTAGCCACCCTGAACTGGAGGTTGTTGCTTGGAACTGGTGCCTCCGGCTGATGAGTGGAATCCAGGATGGTCTCATCGGATACCGGTCTGGGGTCGGTCGTACCAAATCCCGTTGACATCCATCAACGACTCCGGCTCGTCGATGGCTAGAGGGAGTAATGCTAGAGGCCGATCCGGCTGGTAGATCGCCTTCTGAGTATCATGGGATGGTGGTGACTGGTAAAACTATGGTGGCTGCTGGTACGACTCCTCTTGTACAAGGTGAACCTGTCTAGGCTGACTGGATTGCTGGGACGAGCTACCACTGTGATGAATCTCGGATTCATCACTCTAAATCTCATTTATTAAGCTCAATTCCCTAAAAATCAATAGCATATCTGCATCTATTTCGCATAATTAGCATCTGTTCATGATTTCATAAGAATTGCATTTTAGCATTAAATTCTGCATCAAATAAGAAGCCAAAAAACCAAGCCCAAATTAACCTGTAAATAGCCTAACTTCCCCTATTTTTAACTCCTTCATGCTAACTCCGAATAACCCAAAACCACTTTCATTGTGTACATATCACTCACAAGAATAAATGAAAAATACAAAAAAATTACTAACTCAAATAAGTGGACCAAAAACCCAAACCATAGTTTCAGGATTTTCAGACTAAAAGCCACATATCTTCCCCATCTAGTGTCTGATTTGATCCTACTCACTTTTGAACTAATGTACATTCAATTACCTTCAAAACAAGACCAAGTTCAAGTGAATCGGAGCTCATACGTGAAAGTTGGGTTTTGGGCCTCTTTCTTACATTGTATATTTTCATGGCTTTTGACCTTGTATTTTATGTATATATTTTCTTTATAAATAAAAATCCAAAAAAAATAGAATAAGGTATCTTTTATTTATCTTTGATTTTTTCATATTTTCCGGATTTTTATCTTGTTTTAAAAATGACAAAAAAATAGAAAACCCAAAATCCAAGGTATTCTATGTACATGAGATACCCCAAAAATTCACTTTTTACATTTGACCGATTTTGGCTTTCATGAAAGTTGTAGATCTCGTCGAGACGAGCATTTTTCATGAAGAAACTTTTTCGATCCGAGGTAATTTGCTATTTCTTTTCGATTTTACAAAATGTTCTTCCTTCGAATTTTCTGGTGCTGACACGTGGCCGCCCTAGAGGCCGCCACGTGTCAGCGGTTTTTGAGCTTTATTAATATCGTCTTTATAAAAATATATATATATTTAAAAAGCCACGCACGTGCTCCGCACGTGCCTCCCAGGCACGTGCTCCGCACGTGACTCGCCTGACCCTTTCCCAAGCTCCCGCCACGTGTTTCATTTGGGGCCGTCCGATCTCGGCCGATCGGACGGCCCTTAGCCTTCATCCCCAACCTCGCGCTTCCCCCATTCTCGCAACTTCCGCAACCGCCCAGCCCCGAACTCTCCGCCTTCCCCTTCGTAACCGGTCGCCGCCAAACGACTCCCGCCTTTCCGCAACGCCTTCCGCTCATCTCGCTCCTCGAAAACCACCGCCGATCCCTCGTCTATTTAAAGCTACGCCATCACCTTGATCCGGGCATCCGCCAATTCATACGAGCTCGAGAAGGACGCGCCTTCGGCGGTGACAGCGCCGTTGGACGGAGCCTCCATCGGCTAGGCGAGATCCGAGGGTGCTCCGCCCCTCGTCGCGCGCCACTTTTCTCGTGGCTGCTCCTGCTCCGGGTTCCATCCCCGTCGAGCCCTGCGACTTCATCTTCGACAACACCGCTACTCCTCCGAGCCAACGCAACCGTCTACTTCGCCTCCAGCAGCACCATCGTCTTCGACCTTCAACCACGACCGCTTCCTCCATCTCCAGGAGCTATGTCCACCTGCCATCTTCTCCATCAACAACCACGTCACCAACTTCCTCCCACGCCTCGACTGCGCCGCCTCGACGCCATCTTCCCCGACCGCTCCAGCCAACGCCGCCAGGCGCAACCCGCCCCTTCGCCAGCCATTCAGGGGCTCTGCCGGACCACTCCTCCGCCGCGCCTCCGTGCTGGGTGCCCGAGGCCCTCCCACGTGCACTGCACGCGCGGAGGGAACGACGCCAGGCTCCTTCAGCCCAGGGGTCACGTGCTACGCACGTGCCCCTTGGGCAAATTGCAAGAAGACCCTTCGACCTTCCTCCATTTACGCATCAGTCCAGATCCAGAAGGTCACGTGCATCGCACGTGACCCCCTGGCACAATTGCATCTTCACCCCCAGTTATCTAGGTAATTATAAATAGGTCCCCTCTGCATTGTTATTATTTATTTAATTATTTACATCTGTACCCCTGCATTCCTCGTTCAGTTTAGACCTCTGTTTTCCATCATTTTATTTATGTAAAAATAGCATTGTGTTCCTCATATAATTCTCTACATTTTGACATATCGTAGATACTTTTATGATCGATGATTAATTAATAATTAATTATTCTGTGGAAATTACCATATTTTGCCCAATCTGTGCTCGGAAATTCATAGTTGATTAATCGTTAGTCTAAAAATTCCCCAAAAATCACATATTGTAGAGATTATTTTGGTTAACATTATGCCTAAAAATCATTGCATTTGCATGCATGCTTTGCTCTGTAAAAATCATTTTGCATATTTCACTATTTTATTTTTAATAGGTATTAAATCCCACATTTTTGAGGTCTAGGATTTTTCTAAGATCCATTACCTAGTGATAGATCTTAGATAATTTTAGTTCTCGAAAATAAGTAGGTTTAATATTTATTAAAATTAAATATTGAAAATTAATTTGTTTGCACTTAGAAATTCATAAAAATTCATATTGCATCTAAAAATTCCAAAAAAAATATCGTGCACTCATTTCATTGTCATTTACATTGTGGCCAAGTTTCGTATTTTTCGGACATTGTTTGATTGAAATTTATATTTTTTTCCCTAAAATAGGCCGAACTTGCACTTTGCATCTCATATTGCATTGAAAAATCCCAAAAAAAGACCGCCTTGAAAACCGAACTCAAAATTGGATAGACACAACTCTAGGTTGTTCCTTTGCCTCCTTGTGATCGACCTTGGGACTTGCCCAAGTAAAATAAACATAAAAACCACTTGATTAAATTTGATTAAAAATTGTGGTTATTTCTTGACTGTTTCCGATCGCCGCCTACAACGAACGACACTTTCATTAATTTCACGCACGAACGATAAAAACAACTTCTTAACGCGGTTTTTTCGGACTCGTCAGATGACGCCGTTACCGGGGAGGCAAACGGCTTAGTTTTGTGTTTTGAAAAATTTTCGCTCGGTTTTCCGTATTCGGGTAGTCTGACCCCCGAATTCTTCATTGTGAATACCATTTTATTTTCCAGCATTTATTCGCTTGTCCTATTTTGAGTCACTCTCTTACATTTTCTCTCTTATTTTTCTTGCGAGGTACCCAGCGTACGTGGAACGGTTTTCAAGAAAATGACGCATCTTCACCGACAACCGAAGAAGCCGCAATTCATTTAAGATCGAGTCGAGTCGTGAGAGAGCGTAGAGTCTAGGTTTTTAATTTCTGCAAATTTCCATTTCTGCTCATTTACAGCGGTGTCCGTTTGGACTCTCGCGCATGTAAAAAAGACCTTGAACTATTTTCTGTGGTGTGTCGTGGCCTGTTTCACTCTCCGGTGAGGGTGGGGCCCGACTTGAGTGGCGACTAGGATAGACCTGCACATACGGCTCTTAGAGCATTTTTATTTTTTGATTGTGCTCGTAGGATCTTAAGCCACACTGCACTTTAATCAAAACGCACATAGATCGTTCAACTTAGCCAAATTTAACTCAATTCTTCCCGCTAATAGAACTTTCTGTTTAGGTGCGGTTTTTATCGGCTTGCACGCATATAGAATAATTTTTAAAAATTCTGTCTAGCATCCCACATGGAGATTGCGAGGAGGCACTGTAAGTCTTCTAACTGAGCATTCATCATAGTTTTCCGCGTGCATCGGCCTTTCCCGACTTTCTCCCCCTTGTTTTATCACATAAATCTAATGGAAATTGGGACTGGGCGGTAGACGTATGTTTGTGCTCATCTAATTTTTCAGTGACCACCTAATTAAAATTGGGACTGCTAATTATAGCCGATCTTAATAACCCATAAAATCAAGAATTTTTGCGGGAGAGCAATCCCGACCTTGGATGATTTTATTTTTTTTCTAAGTGAGCGAGAGACGACACTTAAGGTTAGAGCCAAGCTCCAACACCTATCAACTCGCTAAATTTTTGCCAAGATTGATTTATCACTAACTAAAATTGAAAAGATAATAGCCGAACTCTTACGGCTTCATTGTGTGAGTTGGTGAATCTGGGGTTTGATTTGTGTTTGCATTGGTGTGCGTAAACCGAGACCTAAGATCAAAAGCCACACATTTGATAAAAACTCTCTTCCCGTGTGATCATCTCTTTCCTCTCTTGATTTTAACCTCATCATGGATTTCTTGTCCAATAACTCTTGCAGACCCAACCCCTCATTCCTTTCAGCTCTTTCAAAAATAGCCGAACGTTTATCCGAGAATCCATCAGATCTTTATTATGAAAATGAATTCGTATCGGTTAGACCCAAAACACCTCCCCCTCAACCACCAATAAATCCATCTCCTTCTGCTAATCCGACCTGTTTCATGAATGACAACCCTTTGTATTCAGAGCAGACAAACCAAGAAATGATTGAGGGCTCTACTTCTTCATTTAATCCTCTTTACATTGATCATACCATTCATCCCTCATATTCAGTAAATGTCAATCCATCATTCATGGGAGAAGATAACCACATGGTCGAATTAAACACTTCTTCACCCCTTCCATCATTCTTGAACACCAAAGAAAAATCATTACCTTGGATTGAACATAACAACCCTCTGTTCACTCATACAGAGGATTGGGCCGACCACAAAAGATCACAACTCTCCTTGGACCAACTCCACTTACCTGGACCATATGAGCAGCCACCTTCCATGATTATTGAGGAGGTACTTTCAGAAAATGATGATCGTACATCGAATATTTCCAGAGATCCCTCTCCTAGTACATATAGTAAAATGGAAGAGGACATTGAATTACAAAAACATACCCCAACTGCTCCCATATTTGGCCAAGAAGAGATTTTGGAGAATATTTTGAGGATGAATAAGAAATTTGATTTAATGGAGGATAAATTCCAAGAACTTGCCGATCGATTAATCTCTGGTAGCTCGGCTATAAAAATGGATGAGGAAATGATTGGATCTGAAATTGAAAAAATTCAGGGACCTAGGGATTATTCTGAGAACTTCACTTCTACATCTTACTCCCTTAGATTTGATTATACAGCAGACTATCACCCTGAACAGCAAAGCCACTTTTCACCTGAAGGACACCCCACACCCCCACACCACCCAGAAAATACCAAAAAAATAGAAATATTTGAAAACCACAAAAAATTTGAAAATTTAGAAAATTTCATAAAAATTGAGACTGAAGACGATCTGAGGAATTTGGATCCAACCGTACGGGAAGCATTAGGAAAGAAATTGATTTTTGAACTTCCCTTTCTACAGGCCATTGAACACTTCCCCGATCTTAAAGGATTTGTATTGGACAAATTAACGATGAAGAAATCGAGACATATATTGTCAATGGCCTCCTCCTTGGTGATGAGGAGAAAAACCAAGAGCCGCATAGTGAAGCGGTTGCCCAGATTTGAATGTGTACTCAAAGACATAATTTTTACCCATGCTCGGATTGATAACGATTCACCAATTAATATCCTCCCGACCTCTGTATTCCATGAACTCAAACTCGGACCGATTCGAAAGATACGAGAGATAATTCAATTGGCGGACCGATCGATAAAACGGGCGATAGGAACCATTTCTGTCATCATGAAATTCCAAGGTGCTCCGCTCAAAGTAGAATTCACAATCATTGATATTGAGCATCAAGGAGAATTCACCCAGTCTCCAATCATTCTCGGAAAGCCATTCTTGGCATTGGCTAAGGCGAGTATTGATTGTGAGACTCGGGAAATCAATTTCACAGCATTGGAAGCACTTAGATCTGACCATGTCTTCGAGGAACCACGATCTTCTGAGGCAACCCACGAAGTCCCCGACAACCGTAACCATGAAGCGGTAGAAGAGCCCTACCCCGCAGCCACACCTGAGATAGCGGTTGTTGATGAGACTATTGGTTTAGAAAATCTCCCCCCTGCTCCATTCCCAGCCGCTCTCACCATGGACAATCATGTATATGAATCATATGATCCGGAGACTTATGCATGGGCACACCCTGGGTCAACCTACTCTGACTACATGGATTACATCAACTCGACTCAGGAATGCACCAACATCGAATCAATAGAGAAAGAACATGCAGAGACTCTCCCCAATATTCAAATCCCCGAGGATCTCAAAATAGACAAATCTTTCTACTACGATCCTGAGACATATGCATGGTCACACCCGGGAGCAACATTCTCTGAATATCTTGACCAAATCATCCCAAATCGAGAATGCTCAAACATACAGGAGACTAAGAGCAAGTACACAGACCGAGCACCGACCAAGGAAAATTCAAATGGCTATTCATCTGGATACTCAAGTGAACCGACACCTTCACGACGAAATAAAAAGAGAGTCACCATTGACCTTCCGGAAGAGGTATCGTCCGATGGTCCCTCATCAGGTCCGGAAAAGGTAGTCTACATGAGTGAAGTCTGTTCGGCAGCCCTAAAACCATATCTTCGTAAGGATCCAAAATTCAATTCTCATTGGACAACTCTCGTTCCTAACTACTACTCATCCAAAGCTGATGCTCCTGCCCTCTTCAAGTACACTGGAATTCTTTCGTATGAGCTGACTGAGACCGGTGCTTCTGAGCTATCATCTGAGGACAAATTGATTGACCCCAAGATGGAATGAATTCTGAGGAAACAATTAAAGAAACAAAGAGATATGCAGACTTGGAGTATGTCCACTTTCAACTACTAATCCTCTGAGGATAATTCTGATGATGGATATCTTTCATCTGACTCAAACACTTCATCCATTATCCAAAAAGGAAAAAAAAAGTTTTTCTACTAACACTGACTTGCCCAAAATTTTTGAAAAAAAAATGGCTTCTTATTTCATCTTTGCACATACACACGCAAAAAAAAATCTGCATTGCACACACCTACACTTCATCCAACATTACATGCATTTGCATCTGTGAAAAGTCATTGGGTTCTGAACCGAGTTATGAGCTGAAACCGAGAGTGGTCTGGGCTTGCCCTTAATCCACCTAATTTTCAGAGGAACTTCACCGAGAAATAGGATTTTAAGAGCTTCAAGTCTTTTGACTTAATTCTTTAAGTTCCACATGACAATGTGCAGCGTTTGACTCTTAGTGTCTAACCTGATCTCTTCATTCTGGGTACAACTCTGGAATAGGGAATTAATTTGTACTCTCGCACTATGCACTTAGCTCAAACCAGACGGGATGTTGGAAGACTATGTGAGTTTCTTTTCTGGTAGCGTGGAAATCTAAAGACCAGAGTTCGGGTTGAAATAAAGCTTCGGAAAAGGGATGGACGGCTGGGCACAATTTTTTCTAAGACCCCAAAAAATGTACGGAATAAAAAGATGCTATATCCGTAGGGGCAAAACAAGATCCAAGCAGAACCACCAAAAATTCCAAATACAAAGAAGCATTCTACCAAATAAAAAATTCGACCAAAAAGGTCCAAGCTTCAAGAAACCTGCAGATCTTGGTGGAGACTTGGCTACACTGGCCATCTTCACAAGGAGAGGTTACTACACTGGCCACCCCCTCCAGTTCTTTTCTCTTTCTTCTAGCTTCTCCCCCATTTCGATTGTGAACACAGCACGACAGACCTTAGAAGGAAATACCTGACTCCCCGAGGACGAGTTACTGGAAAGGAGAGGAGCGTGGTAGTCCGGCATTCTGGATGGGAAGAGCTTAAACCCTTCACACACACGATTCGGTTATTCAATGTTCATAGGGTATACTTTGGGAAGGGGATTGATCTATGATGACTTCTGAGCCGAAACTATAACAATGATGTGTAGAACTTGAGGGCTGTTGATTTTAAAATTCTAAGTCTCACAGATGTTCTGCCACACTACTAATCCAAAGGTCAAGTTTAGTTTCATTCTCACCTTCAGCTCATGGTCTTGGTATGGAACCCAGTCTCATTTCACTTCATGGCATGTCTTTTTGATGCTCAGGGACGAGCATGGCTTAAGTATAGGGGGATGATGAATCTCGGATTCATCACTCTAAATCTCATTTATTAAGCTCAATTCCCTAAAAATCAACAGCATATCTGCATCTATTTCGCATAATTAGCATTTGTGCATGATTTCGTAAGAATTGCATTTTAGCATTAAATTCTGCATCAAATAAGAAGCCAAAAATCCAAGCCCAAATTGACCTGTAAATAGCCTAACTTCCCCTATTTTTAACTCCTTCATGCTAACTCCGAATAACCCAAAACCACTTTCATTGTGTACATATCACTCACAAGAATAAATGAAAAATACAAAAAAATCACTAACTCAAATAAGTGGACCAAAAACCCAAACCCTAGTTTCAGGATTTTCGGACTAAAAGCCACATGTCTTCCCCATCTAGTGTCCGATATGATCCTACTCACTTTTGAACTAATGTACATTCAATTACCTTCAAAACAAGACCAAGTTCAAGTGAATCGAAGCTCGTACGTGAAAGTTGGGTTTTGGGCCTCTTTTGTACATTGTATATTTTCGTGGCTTTTGACCTTGTATTTTATGTATATATTTTCTTTATAAATAAAAATCCAAAAAAATTAGAATAAGGTATCTTTTATTTATCTTTGATTTTTTCATATTTTCCGGATTTTTATCTTGTTTTAAAAATGACAAAAAAATTAGAAAACCCAAAATCCAAGGTATTATGTGTACATGAGATACCCCAAAAATTCACTTTTTACATTTGACTGATTTTGGCTTTGATGTCTTCATGAAAGTTGTAGATCTCGTCGAGACGAGCATTTTTCATGAAAAAACTTTTTCGATCCGAGGTCATTTGCTATTTCTTTTAGATTTTACAAAATGTTTTTCCTTCGAATTTTCTGGTGCTGACACGTGGCAGCCCCAGAGGCCGCCACGTGTCAGCGGTTTTTGAGCTTTATTAATATCGTCTTTATAAAAAAAATTTAAAAAGCCACGCACGTGCTCCGCACATGCCTCTCAGGCACGTGCTCCGCACGTGACTCGCCTGACCCTTTCCCAAGCTCCCGGCACGTGTTTCATTTGGGGCCGTCCAATCTCGGTCGATCGGACGGCCCTTAGCCTTCATCCCCAACCTCGCGCTTCCCCCATTCTCGCAACTTCCACAACCGCCTAGCCCTGAACTCTCCGCCTTCCCCTTCGCAACCGGCCGCCGCCAAACGACTCCCGCCTTTCGGCAACGCCTTCCGCTCATCTCGCTCCTCGAAAACCACCGCCGATCCCTCGTCTATTTAAAGCTACGCCATCGCCTTGAGCCGGGCATCCGCCAATTCATACGAGCTCGAGAAGGACGCGCCTCCGGCGGTGACAACGCCGGTGGACGGAGCCTCCGTCGGCTGGGTGAGATCCGAGGGTGCTCCGCCCCTCGTCGCGCGCCACTTTTCTCGTGGCTGCTCCTGCTCCGGGTTCCATCCCCGTCGAGCCCTGCGACTTCATCTTCGACAACATCGCTACTCCTCCGAGCCAACGCAACCGTCTACATCGCCTCCAGCAGCACCATCGTCTCCGACCTTCAACCACGACCGCTTCCTCCATCTCCAGGAGCTACGCCCACCGGCCATCTTCTCCATCGACAACCACGTCACCAACTTCCGCCCACGCCTCGACTGCGCCGCCTCGACGCCATCTTCCCCGACCACTCTAGCCAACGCCGCCCGGTGCAACCCGCCCCTTCGCCAGCCACTCAGGGGCTCTGCCGGACCACTCCTCCGCCGCGCCTCCGGGCTGGGTGCTCGAGGCCCTCCCACGTGCACTGCACGCGCGGAGGGAACGATGCCAGGCTCCTTCAGCCCAGGGGTCACGTGCTACGCACGTGCCCCTTGGGCAAATTTCAAGAAGACCCTTTGGCCTTCCTCCATTTACGCATCAGTCCAGATCCAGAAGGTCACGTGCACCGCACGTGACCCCCTGGCACAATTGCGTCTTCGCCCCCAGTTATCTAGGTAATTATAATTAGGTCCCCTCTGCATTGTTATTATTTATTTAATTATTTACATCTGTACCCCTGCATTCCTCGTTCAGTTTAGACCTCTGTTTTCCATCATTTTATTTATGTAAAAATAGCATTGTGTTCCTCATATAATTCTCTACATTTTGACATATCGTAGATACTTTTATGACTGATGATTAATTAATAATTAATTATTCTGTGGAAATTACCATATTTTTCCCAATCTGTGCTCGGAAATTCATAGTTGATTAATCGTTAGTCTAAAAATTCCCCAAAAATCACATATTGTAGAGATTATTTTGGTTAACGTTATTCCCAAAAATCATTGCATTTGCATGCATGCTTTGCTCTGTAAAAATCATTTTGCATATTTCACTATTTTATTTTTAATAGGTATTAAATCCCACATTTTTGAGGTCTAGGATTTTTCTAAGGTCCATTACCTAGTGATAGATCTTAGATAATTTTAGTTCTCGAAAATAAGTAGGTTTAATATTTATTAAAATTAAATATTGAAAATTAACTTGTTTGAACTTAGAAATTCATAAAAATTCATATTGCATCTAAAAATTCCAAAAAAATACCGTGCACTCATTTCTTCGTCATTTATTGTGGCCAAGATTCGTATTTTTCGGACATTGTTTGATTGAAATTTATATTTTTTTCCCTAAAATAGGCCGAACATGCACTTTGCATCTCATATTGCATTGAAAAATCCCAAAAAAAGACCGCCTTGAAAACCGAACTCAAAATTGGATAGACACAACTCTAGGTTGTTCCTTTGCCTCCTTGTGATCGACCTTGGGACTTGCCCAAGTAAAATAAACATAAAAACCACTTGATTAAATTTGATTAAAAATTGTGGTTATTTCTTGACTGTTTCCGATCGCCGCCTACAACGAACGACACTTTCATTAATTTCACGCACGAACGATAAAAACAACTTCTTAACGCGGTTTTTTCGGACTCGTCACACTGCTACTTGGATCTCCTCGTGATCGAAGACGGGCTGAGAAGCCATTTGTGCCTCCTGGAGACACATGTGTTGTGTCTTCAGGTCACTCAACATCTGTGCCATCTGATTCATCTACGTGATGCCCTATCACTGCTTCTTCTCGATCAACTCAATCCAGTCCAACTTCTCACAGATGATTCCCATGTCTGCAGCTGTAGACTCAACCTGTGCAGCTGTCGCGGACGAAGTAGAAGGACCGGCATTGACCTGCGCTATCCTCTGGTATTGCACGATTTGTGGCTGGGAGCGTCCCTGAGAGTAGAGGCGGGTCCGGGACATCATTGTATAGTTCTCGGCCATCTCCTCATAGATGGCCCAGACCCGCCTCTACATGTTCAAGTACTCAATGCGGAGCTACTCCCAGGTGTACATAAATCTCCTCAAATGCTTCATCCAGTTGGTTGCTCTACCAGCAAGGGAGAAGCGGAAGGCAATCATCATGATGGTGTCCTCATCCACCTGCCAATCATGGACGGTGCTACAGATCATCTCGAACTCCTAGAGATGTAGATGGGGCTCCTCAGTGGCGAGCTCGTGGAAGCGAGGAAGAATATGAAGTGTCTGTGGGGGGAACTTGAAGTCCCCCACGATCCCTGGAAGAACCACCCACCGGTGTGTAAGTGTCGATCCGGGGTTGTGCAACTCCAGCATCGGTCTCGGCTACTCTGCCGGATGAACTGGATCCTCTAGCTGATCTGGATCTCTAGGCTGCTCTTGCACTGTCCTCAGCCTCTCCATCTCTCTCCTCATCTCCACTATGAAGGATCCCTTATTCCGTATCTGTCATTGCATCTTCTCTAGGGAAGCTAACATGGTGATGTTTACGGCACCCTGGTCCAATACGTAAGTCGTCGTCTCTGGCCTGGGACCTTTGGTGTGCTCCTTATTGCTGGCCATGGTCTCTGCAAAGGCAAAAGACCCAAACTCAGATGCCGATAAATCATCTGTCTGCTGTCTCACATCTGACACTAGTATCTCCGGACTGGTAGAAAGGTGGTCAAGGGGGAACAGGGCAGAATCGAACTCGGGTTCGGAGAGCGGATCTCGGCTCTCACGAACCAACCTAGATGAACGGGCCGGAGTGCTAAAAAGCGGTGCAGCCAGAGGCTGCCTAAGAGACCTCCTGCCCTTCATCTTGATCTGACGAGTCGGGCGGATGAGATCTGAAAACACACAAGATGAGCAAACAAAACCCCGATTCACCTACTCAACATCGAGCTGAAGACTGTAACAGATCGGTCGATTATCTTGTCAATTTTTATGTAGGTGATTATGTCAGACTATCACAGCAGTTACACAAGATAATGGGAATCCAATCCTCCTACCAAACTGTCCCGTATAAAAGGACGGTAGTCTGATCGTGGTTTGGATATGGCTCTAGCCTAATGTGTGGGTCACTCTCTCGATCATGCAGACCAGACGATGAGGGGGTTGCTCTCACCAAGATAAATTTTGAAGTGAGGTGTCTTTTAGGGTCAAGTATGTTTAGCAGTCCCAATTTTATAGTTTTTGTTTTTACGTATTTTTCAAGCAAATAACACCTAATGAATTTTTCGGTTCTCCTGATTATTTAAGTCCGAAAACAGGAAGGAGAAGACGAAAAAGCCGATGCGCGATAAAATCAATGATGCATGTAGAGTAAGTGATGCGTACCTGACTTTAACAGTCTACATGCAAAATGATCCGTGCATAAATGTAAAGACTAAAAGTAAACTACCTAAATGATGCACGAGAATCTGGTCCTAGACGAAGCAATACACGTAAAGTACAGTACCCGGGTAATCAAACCTAAGTCCGGAGTCCTCTCTTGGGAGCCACTCGGTGTCTGCCACAACAGATCCTACACGCACTGTATATGACTCCTCAATGCACGTGGACTAGATTCTAATTAATCCGGTATTTTCTTATGATTTAATTAATTAGGTCCAGTTAAATCGGCAAAAAACGCGGTGAGGTCCCTCGAGCACATCTGTTCTCGGCGAAACAGACCCAAATACATCACCGATAGAGTCCAAGTCTATCCCTGTATTATTACAAATAGGTGTTCTGCAGAAAAAAAATCTAAGCTACTCTACAGCTAGCTACGCGGCTAATCCGTAGCTCCTGCACTCCTGCTCGGCTCCTCGCGTCCTCGAGTGGCTCTATGCATAAAAGAGCCGCCTCTGACTCTCGTGGTTGCATCGGCTTCTGAAAAAGCTGCCTCGATCCTTGGGCCCTCGCAAGAAATCAAACACGAGTGTATCGGACATAGATTATTAGAAAAATATGCAAATAAATCAGAGCAAAAATATCTACATAACTGTGAACAAAAAGCCACGAAAAACCGCAAAAACTCAAAAGACTACTAAGTTGTGCTCCCTGATAACGGCACCATTCTGATAACCGAGTGTTCCTAACTGAAGACCCGGGTGAAGGTATAAAAACACTGGTCATTCTGTCCTGAATCTCAGACGCTCAATCAACAAGAAAAAGAGACCACCAAATCAAAGATAAATCAATAAAATGCGAATAGCGGTCTTCGCTATTTATTTAACCTGGTATAGCGACCAGGGTCGAACTCGAGGAGCACGGATTGGATTAAAAGAGCCTACGAAGTATTCTAAAGATAAAATAAAAGACAAAATGTTTTTGGTGCCTTTTTCATGTATTTTCAATTTTTTTGTATTTATAATTCTAAAGAAACGATAATAAAAAGCTAAAAAGGACACATTCAATGATTTATTCAACACATAACAAATGCTCAGAAAATTTAAATAAAATTGTTTATGTGTTTTATATATTTTGAAGTGTTTTTTGTAATTTTCTCAAGATTTTCTAATTTTTAGTTCGAAGAAGGGAAAAACAGTGAAGAACTGTGCAGTCAGATTTGAAAGGCTAATTAAAAATAGATAATTAGCCTATAAAAATCTAAAGGTAATTTTTACGAAAAGTAAAAATAAGAACTAAACTATAGAACCCAAAATTGCATTTTGTTTTGTTTTTATATAACTTTTAATAATTTGTATAAGGTTTTGAGGGTTTTTCATTTTTATGGGTTTTATAAGTCCAAATGGGCTAAAAATCGAATTGAGGTTAGAAAATAACAAAATAAACAAGCCCTATTTTTTAAAAAAATTTTTAGAGAAGATTTTATATTTTTACTTGATTTTCTATTTTAAACAGTAACGAAAATGCAGATTTTTGATTTTTTTTAAATTATTAAAAAGCCATGAAAATATCCCAAAAATTGATCGAAATTTTTACACAATGGCAGGAGCCACGTATCTAAATTTCATTGGATTATGATTTAATTTGATATTTTATTTAATAAACACAAAAGCTATAGCACACAGGGACCTATACGCAATAAAAACAAGGTTTCAGGGCTAATCGGACAACACGTGTGGAAACTAGAAGGGTAATACTGCAAAAATTGCATAAAATCTGCACATGTCTAATACTGTATGCACAGGGGCATAAATGTAATTTTTAAAACATAAACTACAATCCAAAACAGTCAGAAAATCCCAGCCCTAAACAAGCTATTTGCCGACAATCTCACGTGCACGGCAAGTGGTTCACATTCACAGGGACCAAAGTGTAAATCCTATTTTTAAAAAATACAAATTGTGACATCCAAAAACCATAGGATCAATAATGCAAAAAGTTCATACAATAACGTGTTGAAGCATGTGTCTTACGCAAATAGAGACTAAATAGCAAATATTTTAAACGATAAGTCCAAATATGCAAAATAACCGAGTGTGCATATTTATTTCATAAACTAAATAAAAACTAAATAAAACTGCAGGGGTATGGGCGCAAGTTACCCAACCGAGGCACGTGAGGGGCGCGTGCGTGCCAGGTGTCGAGTTGTGGATGGCAGTTGATGCATGGTCCGGATGAAGCCCTCTGGAGGATCAAACAGTGATGGCGCGTGGGTGAACGTGGGGCGCACGTGTCCATCAGATCATGGATCTAACGGCCTGACAGGCGCAGGCTACGTGCAGCTGGGATCAGAACTGGCACTGAAAGGCGATCTGACGGCTGTGAGATGATCATGAAGAACACCTCCTAGGCGAGTTTCCCCATCGATCCGGAGAAGATCCAGAGGGCCGATGGAAGATCGGAGAGGGGGTTCTTCTCACGATGGCATGCCGCGTCGGGTGGTGACCTCCGATGAGGGCCCCAATGGTCGGATCCTCCGGCGAGGGAGGACGGACCTGGAGCAACAATGGCGAAGGGTGGAAACGCGTGCAAGGGGGTCTCTCGTGCTTATTGACCTGCGGAAAGAAGCTCTTGCTCGGAGGGATGATCCGGCATAGGTTATTGGCAAAATGAAGACGAGAAGCGGCATGAATGGGCTACGGGGGATTCCGATGAAGGTGATGGATGGAACCCGATTCGATCTGGGCTCAGATGGTCCAGCTCGAGGTGATCAAATCGTGTATGGAAGGTGGCGAAGGGTCGAAGAGTCGATCGATACGGTTGAGGTGGACTGGCGAGGCTCCAGCCACTAGGGCGGAGCAGACGGAGCTGGAAGGTGAAAATCGAAGATGAGATATGGACTATAAGCTAAAGAGTCTACCTTATGGTTGGAGTCGACTGTGGAGGAGGCGCTGGTTCTCCAGTGATCTTTGCCTCGATGGAGCGTCGCCTCTAGAGGTCGACCTTCATCGACAGCGGAGCACGACGACGATGGTCACCGGACCTGGGCTACACACTTCCAAACTCTCTCTCAGACACCCTCTACACTCGCTGTCACTCGAGGAAGATGATGGAGGTCACAGTGATCGAAGATGGTGGCTGAAGGTGCCTGAAATGGTGCGGCGGAGCTGAGATAAATAGTGGTAGGGATCCAGCAAAGAAGGAGTCGGGCATGGAATTCTGATGCACGGATCCCTAGGAAGATCCCTGGGCGTGAATCTCGGATGGTTCGCGAATAATCGGGGCCTGTGGTTTAAGGGAATGGGTGATGGATCGTGACGTGAAAATTTGGAGAAGTTGGGTCAAAGGCGCAGATCCGAGAAGAAGAGGTCCGCGGGGGAGAGTTGAGAGGGGTCAACATCCCCCCTGGACCAATGAGAATTCAACTTTTATTAAATATTTGTAAAATAAGTAAAAAATAAAGATCATTTTATTTCAAAATATTTTCAACATGAAAAATGTTTATTTATTTTCAAAGTATTTTTTAGTGATTTTTATTTATTTTTTGAAAAATAAATTATGTATTTAGAATATATTATTATTATATAGAGGTATGTATACCTATATATTTTTTATTTTTGATTTTTATTATTTTATTTATGTACATTTTTTACAATTTTATATTTTATTTATTTAAATCATAAAATATGGAATATAAAAAGATTTTTATTGAATTTTTATTAATTATTTACAAGGGTGAAATAATTAGGTCTTGTAATTTATGTACATGGTATGTATACACTAGTGAGAGAGAAGTTATTTATTTTTGTTTTACTTTTATTTTTGCCATTTTTATTTTATTTTTATTTTTATAAATATGTAAAAAATATGGGAAGCACACATATATTTTTATTTTTAGAAAATAAATTATTTACATATAGAGGGATATTTACATCATGTTGAGTCACCCTATCTCTCTCTACTTATTTATTTTGCGGTCACGCCCTTGTAGAGCCTTCCCTTGGGTCCAAGTCACTCAATATTTATTCTAAATATTTCCCTTTTTTCTTAATTTCTTTATTCCTTTATTTTGGTGCAAAAACATGCTAATTATGGCTATTTACATCGTGCATGCATTTTGACAAATTATTGTATTTACAAACACTTACAAGGTATTTTACCAAGGTTTCTAGCTAAAATAAAGGAATAAAGAGTGATGAATGGGGATTCATCACCCCCCTATACTTTACTTTTGCTAGTCCCTTAGCAAACACTTATTTGAAAAAGAAGTGGAAAAGAGAAAGAAAAAGAAAAAGAGGAGAAATCAAGGTTTATTATTAAACTTTACTTCATTAAATTTAAATATGGAGCTCGGTCAGACTTTTGGATTATTCATTTGTCAGAACCTTGTTTGGACTTAAGCTTAAAACTTAACAACCTCTAAGTTCCACCAATCTATGGTCAAGATTCCTCAATAAACCAGATCAGAACAAGTCTACATACACAAACTCTAATGACCATGAATCTCTCCTTGTACTGTATAAGTGATGTGTAGCTCCCCACCTCAGAAGTGACAAAGAAACAACCTCCCTCAACCTGGTAACTCTAATGCCTCGGTCTAGCAACTCTTTCCTCGAGGAGCGGGGTATTCCCTTCTAAGTTGAAGTTCAACCGGCTCAAGAAGAAGAGAATGGACCATGACCAGTGTAGCCATGTATCCTTGGGAGCTCTAACCAGTGTAGCTGAGTCTCCCACTGCAAGCTTCATGAGATGGTGATGTGTAACATAAGATTTACTTTAATTGACTATATACACTCCGGTGGGATTATTAAATTTTCAATCCGACCCACCACTTTTTTGGAGTTTTCTTTCTTTCTTTGCACAATTTTTTTCATGTGCATATGTACAACATATCTACATGGTGCAGCATATATACATAAGGGGTTTTTCGACTTGATCCAGTAGACTATCCCTCTTTTGAAGCTTTATTGCAACCCACAACTCCTTTCTTTAGAATTCATAACCAACAAACCAAGTTGAGACGTACTTCCTTCACTATAAGAAGAAGAGAGGTTCCGCCTAGAAGTACTACCCTCATATGCTACCCCAAGCCAAAGGAAACTGCATGCTCACCACCTCATCCGTGGAGAGCTATGTGTAAAGTGTTGGTGCAAGTAAAGCCATTGTCTCTGAGAGTCATGTGTGTTTTGTTAAGTGCCCTACTTAGGCTCATCAAGATGACATATGCTCATAGCCTAGTGGACTCAAAGAATTAAGTCCCAATGGACCAGAAAAGTCTCAATCTTAAGCCCTATAAGGTTCTTCTTATGACTAGGTGGATTAAGGTCTTAACCAAGCTTCATTTTCCTCTTCAATTCCAGGCTAGTTTAAATGTCAACTATGATTTGGAAAAACTGTACAAATATTTACAAAGATGCAATTTTACAAATTTTTACACATGTGCAAAATTTTTGAAAAAAAATGTTTGAAAACATGGATGTATGCATGAATGCGAAGTTTTGTAAAAATTTTACAAAAATTTACACAAGATTTTTGCATATTTTTTTCTTTCCAAACATTTTACAAAAATTTTGTACTATATACATAATTTTGAGTAGGAAAATATTTACAAACTATTTACAGAAATCATTTTTACAATCATTTTTACAAAAATAAATTTTATAAATAAATAGGTATGTACAACGATTTTTTAAAAAAAAAATATGGATTTTTAGCCATTTTATTTATTAACACACTTCACACAAAGTACGAGTTATGGCTAAAGTACATATGACATATATACAACACCCCCTCCATACTTAGCTCGAACGATGTCCTCCGACTGATAAAGAGCGATGAAGAAGACCTAACTCGTGCTTAGTATAGGGAAGCCAAAAGGAATGGTATATACAAAGACGAATCAAAGAATAGATTGAAGAGGACTCGGTGTTTCCCCCATACTTAGGATCAAGTAGTCCTACGTATAGCAGACTGTACATGAAGGGAAATCCGAGTGGAAGGTTGTACAGGGTCTACCCCCCCCCCCTTATACTTAGGGTAAAATATCCCTAGGTATAGGCAGCAAAACAGAGGTTGAAAGAATCAATAGAATGCTCGAGAGTCCTACACCCCCCTGTACTTAGGGTAAACTACACCCTAAGTATAGCATAATCATAGGATGAGAAAGGGGTGTGGGACTAAAGAATAGAGTGATATGGACAACTGGATCTATACAAGTCGGAAGAACAGTGATAATTGAAGGATATGGAAATTATCCTCAAGCGCATCACGGAAGCGTGATCGTCGTATTGGATACGACGAAGAATTACTAGTCGCACTAGTTGTTCGGTGCAGCGGAATTTAAAAATTTTATTCGATGAAACCACATGATCTGAGAACCATTCTCAGATCGTTTCATCTATAACCACAACAAGTATAATGCAATACCTCTTGAAGCGTGGTTGATCAAGTCTCTAAAGGAAGAGACCTCCTGTCTCAAGTCCGATCGTCGGCGAGACTGCTTGCGAGCGCGGGGATGAACCGCGTTGTCCTCGCAATCCAAGAAGATGATCCAAGCATGGTTGCTCCTGATCTCGTCGCACGAGATCAAACGTCTCCTTCGTGAGAGGAACTCTCCAAGAAGACAGAGAACCGAAGAACGTCGAAGCGACGATGCGGTGGCGAAGGCGACGACGGTTCTCTCCTCTAGGGTATGGTGGACGGCCACCAACAAGAGAGGGAGAGAGGGCTGGCGTGTATGAAGAAATGAGGGAGAGAGAGAGCTCCAATATTGCAAGTAATTAGAGAGCATAGTATGCCTCTCTATTTATAGGGTTTTGGGATCCATGGATCTCAATCCATGGGACACATAAAATCAATGGGTGAGATTTATTTGTGTCAATCCAATGGCCAAGATTGTTGTTGTCAAAAGCAACAAATTTAGGTCAAAATATATTTGACAAAATCAAATATAATTTATTCCTAAATCATCCCAACAAATAAGGAGAGAATGTGCATGGAGATTTCATCTCCATGCACCTTCCATGTTGGACGGCCACCCATTCCATATAGGAGTGGTGTGCCGCCCACTATGGGAGTCCAAGGAGGCAATCTCATGGATTCCCATGAGATTGCATATCTCCTTGATTTTCTCTCTTATTTATTTGCAACAAATTTATTGGGTTTTATTCTTCAAAAATAATTCACAATTATCTTTGAGAATATTTCATTCTTGCCATGGAAAAATTGTGAATCATATTCACAACCCAAAACAACATATACTTCATATTGTTAATTAATTACACAATGTGTATCCAATACACATAATAATTAATCAACACATATAAATTATAATTAGCTCTCTCTAATACATTATAAATCACATTTATAATATATTATGAATAATTGGATATTTCTATCCACATTATTCTTATCCACATTAATTAAATCACATTTAATTAAATTGGATAATTTCTTCACACATCAAGATGATTAAATCACATTTAATCATTATTTCTTCATTGCTTAGATCTTATGGAATTATTCTTGAACCCTTCAAGAATAATGCAATCTCTCCGCAGATACTTGGAGATAAGGACAGGGCGATTGTATTGTTCCACGTATAGTGACATGGATATTGAGATCATATCTCAAATCCAGATCGCGGGCCTCCCATAGATGCTTGATTAAATCAAGACCGTAAATCTAATCTTCTCATTGTATCTGAATCACATTCAGATCAATGTCCAACACTTGGACCAAGATCAGATCACTACTCTAATGAGAGGAGTCACTAAAATCCAGACCCGTTTCATCACTCCCTAGGAATGGAAGCGTCATGGTTATACAATCGTTTATGATCAAATCACCCTCAGGTATTCCCAATACCTGTACATCCTACATACTAGAAGACTCAGACTAAACCCGAAGTATCGGATCAACTTTATACTGTCTACTTCATGGTTTTATCAGTAAGTTTCTCATTCGATCATTGGGAGTTGGTATCGATCATACACTTTCCAAAAGTGTATATCATACCTAGGTATTGATCATATACTAAAAGTATATATCAAACCTACAAATTCAGTCAAGCTTCCAAAGCGAGACGACCATGCGCATGGAATTTGATTCATCCCAATATCTCATGAGTGAGCTCATGTCTTCCGGTTCAGTAACTGAACCTGTATGATCCCTTTGAGAGATCGTATTACTCATATGCCCTTATATGCACACCAGCGCGCCGGTGTATAGACCTTGATTAGGTCATCAACCTATTGGTCTGCCAAATGTACACACTCAGACATATAGTAACACATCTGTCTCCGGTCAGAGGATGCGTGCCTATATCATGACAGCATATGATATAGGACTTTGGTTATCTCGATCTCGTTAAGTCAACTCTTTGACCTAACTAATCTGACACCTCCGAATCCCTATTCCTATGCAGAGGACCTGCATCAAGAGGTCGGTCAGATATCAGCCTTCAGAGATAGGATTGCCATCTCCTACTCAGGCTGGAGATCATCTCTTAATAATCATTTGACGGTGCTTGATGAGTCCTCAATCTAACTCTTTAGATATTCATCCAAGCACCAGCCTCTATGATTCAATAGTTGAATCAACAGCTGTATGATTATTAAGATGGCCATGGTACATAACCCTAATTGTACTAAGGGACCTAT
Organism: Ottelia alismoides; assembly: GCA_037367405.1. Classification (NCBI taxonomy): domain Eukaryota; kingdom Viridiplantae; phylum Streptophyta; class Magnoliopsida; order Alismatales; family Hydrocharitaceae; genus Ottelia; species Ottelia alismoides. The sequence continues at coordinate 1,418,126 of JAZKJV010002956.1, forward strand.
TATACAAATTATTCATTCTTCAATTCAGATCAGGGAATGATATGTGCAATAACATTTATTGCATAATGGCTCGTCGTGGGCTCGCATTTCCAACAATCTCCCACTAGCCCTAAGAGCCATTAATGGGCTAATCATTTAAACCCGCACTCATGTGACAATCATAGGCTATTTAGAAAATAGATAGGTAAGCTGATCAGTCACTCTGTTCCCGCGAGACTATGCCAAGTCCTTTTACGGCACTTGCATATCCCCAGTAACAGCGCTCGCATCCAATGCGAATGTTGCATCTTATGCAACTAATACTCAATCTTGTTAGTTATAGTGTCCTTGACACTACAGCTTAACAATTATCATAACCAGTATTTCCATAATCCTTATAAGAATATCCTTATTTCTGGAGATCTCTATCTCCTAAGGTATCTTTAGTTAAGATCTTTTAGATCACTATCTATAAAGTCCTAAACTTTTGAAGATAAGACTTTGAGATCACTATCTCAAAAAATTTTGTCATCTATGAAGATTTTGTTGTTACTGCAACCAAGTGTTTTATTTCCATAGTAGGACTAGTAACAGTTTACTACTCCCACTGCATGGCAGCCACCTGGCTTTTGTACACATCTAGCACACACTTGGCTTCTCAGAACTGATGCCCAAGGGCAAGTAGTTCCAGCATTCACTTCCTCAACTCTTTGAGGTGTTATTCCTTTAGATAGGTCAGTACCATATCTTAAGGGTTAGAAGCCTTTCTTGGAATTTCTATGAATAGAATATGTCCAAGGTGTACTATAAATGTGACAGTCCCATTATCCTCTTCTCTTTGCTTCTGAACAACTTCAGAACTAAGATCTGAGAGGCATCTTTGAAATCTTATTTCAAGTTATGGAACAACCAGATTATAAAACACTAATTATTATCCTTATATCATTTTTAAATGATTAGGATATCATCTACATTTAGCACGATGAACACAAAAGCACTCCCACTAAGCTTCATATGGTTCATCAAGATTCTATCTGAAATCATAACATTTATAATTTCATCAAATCTTATTATCCAACTTCAAGAAGCTTATTTGAGTCCATAGATGGATTCCTTAGCTTGCACACCTTGATTTCCTCAACTATGAAGCCCTGGGGCTACTTCATGTGAATATCCTCAAAGTGGTATTCATAGAGGAATGCAATATTGACTTACATCTTGAAGATGCAATAGTCAAGTTGTGTAGCTAAGGTTAGCAATATTCTGACGGTTTTAAGCGTGGTCACCGAAGAGCAAGTCTCATTGCAAGCAATGTCTTCTCTTCCAGTGGGTAGATTATGGCTACGAACCGTGCTTTGAAGATCTCTACCTTCTCATCATGTTCCCTGTCTCTTGAAGATCCATTTACACCTTTACAGGTCTTACAAAAATAGGTGGATCCTTGAGGGTCCATATACAACACTTGTATATGAAGTCTACATTAGACTTTTATTGCTATCCATCTATCCATGCTATGATCTTCATAAGCTTCATCACATGAAGTTCGATCATTGCCAGATTTCTCTAACACATGGAATCCATCCTCAAACTCATTTGAAGAGGTATTAATGTTTCATCTTGAATTATCCTTTTAGTTTCCAATTTCAGGAGTCTCATTATAAATGAGTTCCTACACTTCATTTTCATCTTGATTCTCAAGAGTCTCAACCTCTAAGAATCACATTCTCGGAGATGAGATATTTTAAGAATTTCAAGGTCATAAAGTAGGTATCCAATACCATCCTTTATATTCCTAATGAAGCAGCACTCTCAAGTGCTAGATTCCAACATACATGGAACCTTATCAAGGATATACATTGTAGTCTCTACTACACATATATACCTGGAAACTAAGGGATAATTATGCTAAAATTCAACATTGATAAGATCATGTCACACATGATCCAATTGTATCTACCTATAACTCTTTTGAGTTAAGATGTGTTAGGAGGATTGAGATAGAAATGATAATCATATCTCCATAAGATATTCTTCGAATTTATCTAGTAGGTACTTGCTACCTAGATTAGATCAAATTCATTTTATCTTCCTTCAAACTTTGGTTCTAGACCAAAATTAATGAAATCTTTGACCATTTCAAAGGTTTCTTAGATGAAGAGAAGAAATCTCATATCATACATAATCATCAATAGATATCACATATCCACAATGTTTACTATGATATAGATGATCCGCATACATCAATATGTATGAGATCCTGAATACCTTGGCATCTTACACCATTCCCGAAGAAGGGTGTATTGGACATTTTTAGTTTGAATACAATATTCATAAGTATGTAACTTTTGAAATTTCAGACATTCTAAAGTTTCATCTCTTACTAGTCTATTGATCAAATCGATAGACAAATGTCCAAGGCTCGATGCTAGATCATTGTCAAATGATCTTCATCCTCCTATTGATCTTATAAAGGTTTTAATTTCAGTATTTAGAAATATTAATGAACCATTCATTAATTTTTCTAATTTAGTGGAGTCCACCAGATTTTAGATTACTATCTGAAATATCTCCATCATAATTCTTTATGATAGTTCTATCTCAGAATTCATGTTTATTTCCAACATTTAGAAACAAACAATAAGTGTATTCTAATGTCTAGATCATAGAGACATTCTCTAAGACTAAGGGCTCTCCCACTGAAATTAACAAGTCTATTAATCCAACAGAGATTGTTGCAATAGTTGCATCAATACTCACGTGGATAACTATAAACCTTTAAGATCAAATTTTTCCAGTCTTCTAAAAACATATGCAACCCATTGCAAATGTCATCAGAAGATTGAGATACAATTATTTAACTTTATCTTATTCAATAAGTAAGTCAATATCAATGATTTATGTAGATTATTCTGATGCTCCATCCGTGTCCTTTTCTAAGGATTCTAGACAGACTTGATAGTCTTACTATCAACACATCAACTTATTGCAGTATTGGCACTCATCCAACTCTTTGGATGTCATATGGAAGTCACAGAAGTCCAGTCAACTCTTTGACTTTCCTTCTTTCTTGGGTCCAACCTATGCTTCCACTGCGCTCCCTTTATCTATGAGCAACCATTGCTCAGGATAGAGGATCTCTTATTTTAAATTCAAAAGAATTCAAAAATAAGAGTATTTCAACATTTATTTATGCTTCATTAAATTCACACAATATGAATACTATGAAGCTTCATGAATGACTAGAGTATAGACAGTAGAATAATGACACTCATCATCTACATCCATCTAAACTCATAAAACATAGATTCAGGTAGGTACTCTAACAATTTGAATACATCATCTCTTTATAGAGCTACCATTCTACATGATGCAGAGAACCATGTCACTCATGATTAAATGTCAAGAGTACATATGTATACCAGAAAATCTTCATTGATTTTATAAGGATTATATGACAATCATGATCATCATCAACATGTCACTTCCAAAGTACATTTGATGATACCAAGACTATAGAGACACACAAACCCTAGGGTTGTAGTCCTATCATCTATTTAATTGTCATTCCTCACTATTATGAGGAAACTTGCACATTGCAACCACATACATTATGTGTTCAATTGCAAGTACAATATCTGGATCATTGAGTCCAATCCAAGATATTTCACTGGTTATTATTGAGTATATCATTGAGTGGGTTTTAATGAAGGATTATCTGAAATAAGAAATTTGCATAAATATATATATATTTTACTTTGATTTAGGATTTTTATATCAAAGTTGTCTTGCCTTGTCAACATTTAAAGTACATTCCCTTAATCACTTTCAATGTAAGAGATATACTTACCATTATATCTCAACAAGATCTGGGATCTCCTTCCTTATCTTTGTTACATCCCAATAATATGAGAATCTGCAACTCGGATAAAAAGAAGCGGGAACACATTCCGCTTGGCAAGTCCAACTTGCATTTCCCAATTCGGTCTTTAACACCCGAGCCCACCACCCCTAAGGCGATGTTGACCCGTCGTTAATTGAACCAACCGTCAACAGGAATAGTACTCGCTATACGTAATCCAATATCGCCCCAATAATATGAGGATTCGATATTGGGGTCACTACGTATACGGCCTTACTCTTTCGAGAAGCAAAGAGCCCGATCCAGATGCGCTTGCATACAGGAGCTGTCACTTCGGACAGGCGTCTCCCACATACAATCCCTGGCGACGGAACCCTTCGCCTTGACGGGAGACCATGGATGTCACTTATGTGATCCTCCACCTCATATTCAAATTTTAATTAATTATCGTGAATCACATTCACATAATTAATTCTTCCAAGGGAATTATTAGCTCTAATCATATTAGAGTATTTCAATTGGACATAATCAATTTAATCATATTAAATTAATTATCAATCCAATTCAATCAATCAAACTTGATTATTTTACTTGAATATATATATGGCAATATCTCAAAATACTTATAAATTCGAATTTTAATAATTAGAAAAATACATCTTAATCCCTCGGACAGTATCCCGGCCCTACCCGCTGTCATGGCCAGTACTGACGAGAGTGGGACGGACCACATACGTTGCAACCCGCAACCCCAATGCTCTCCGACTAGGCACCATATCCGCCTCGGGAAAGGATAATGCCAAATTGATTAATTTGTACTTGAGATGATCATCGGTTCTTCAACCGAAATTGTACCATATAGTAATAATCAAAACATTTTTGATTATAAGGAAACTTGCTAGACAAATTCCCAAATCCTATTCAAGCATCAAGTTTGAAAGATTGTGGTTTCCAATTATGATTTAGATCACATCTTAATCAATTATTGGTTAAGGCAATGTCATTTAAAGGAATAATTATCATCAAATATTTCACAAATATTTATGCACAATTATTCTAGGAAATTTAACAATTTAATTTCACTAAATGATTAAATGACAATCACCAATCAAACATTAAGTTTGATGAATGCGTTTCCAATTAAGATTTAGATCAAATCTAATCAATTAATTGGTTGAGGCCAAGTCAATTATGTAAATAATCATCATCAAATATTTCACAAATATGTTTCATGATTATTTCACGAAATTAACAATTAATTTCACTAATTGACAATCACTTGGTTCTAGATTAGGACTGTAATTTCAGCAGTAACCCCTTCTTACTAAAATTAGCATATCTCAATCATATTAAATCCAAATTAGACAAAATCAATTTTCATAGATTGCTAATTTGATTTAGGATAGAATTCAAGTGATGTTACACGCATTTCGAGGCAAGTCTAAACAGTAATTAACATTTTAATCAAGTTCAGATCTACAGTTCCCGCAACAGTGTATACATGTTCATTAAAACAACCATATCTAGAGCATACGAAATCCGATTTACGTAAACTCAGATCCTATGGTTTCTTTATTTAGTGGGGAACAAAATCCAAGTATTAAATTCGTGTTTAAACAATTTAAACAGTGCCGAATTTTTTTTACTAAACAGATCTGCGAAATCAAATGCGATAAAAACTTTCGCGACCTTAACGAACCCAAGTCGTCCTCGGTTTTTCGAATCATATTCGAAACCGTCTACCTAATGCTCTGATACCACATGAAGGATATGGAAATTATCCTCAAGCGCATCTCGGAAGCATGATCGTCGTATTGGATACGACGAAGAACGACTAGTCGCACTAGTTGTTCGGTGCAGCGGAATTTAAAAATTTTATTCGATGAAACCACATGATCCGAGAACCATTCTCAGATCGTTTCATCTATAACCACAACAAGTATAATGCAATACCTCTTGAAGCGTGGTTGATCAAGTCTCTAAAGGAAGAGACCTCCTGTCTCAAGTCCGATCGTCGGCGAGACTGCTTGCGAGCGCGGGGATGAACCGCGTTGTCCTCGCAATCCAAGAAGATGATCCAAGCATGGTTGCTCCTGATCTCGTCGCACGAGATCAAACGTCCTTTGTGAGAGGAACTCTCCAAGAAGACAGAGAACCGAAAAACGTCGAAGCGGCGATGCGGTGGCGAAGGCGACGACGGTTCTCTCCTCTAGGGTATGGTGGACGGCCACCAACAAGAGAGGGAGAGAGGGCTGGCGTGTATGAAGAAATGAGGGAGAGAGAGAGCTCCAATATTGCAAGTAATTAGAGAGCATAGTATGCCTCTCTATTTATAGGGTTTTGGGATCCATGGATCTCAATCCATGGGACACATAAAATCAATGGGTGAGATTTATTTGTGTCAATCCAATGGCCAAGATTGTTGTTGTCAAAAGCAACAAATTTAGGTCAAAATATATTTGACAAAATCAAATATAATTTATTCCTAAATCATCCCAACAAATAAGGAGAGAATGTGCATGGAGATTTCATCTCCATGCACCTTCCATGTTGGACGGCCACCCATTCCATATAGGAGTGGTGTGCCGCCCACTATGGGAGTCCGAGGAGGCAATCTCATGGATTCCCATGAGATTGCATATCTCCTTGATTTTCTCTCTTATTTACTTGCAACAAATTTATTGGGTTTTATTCTTCAAAAATAATTCACAATTATCTTTGAGAATATTGCATTCTTGCCATGGAAAAATTGTGAATCATATTCACAACCCAAAACAACATATACTTCATATTGTTAATTAATTACACAATGTGTATCCAATACAGATAATAATTAATCAACACATATAAATTATAATTATCTCTCTCTAATACATTATAAATCACATTTATAATATATTATGAATAATTGGATATTTCTATCCACATTATTCTTATCCACATTAATTAAATCACATTTAATTAAATTGGATAATTTCTTCACACATCAAGATGATTAAATCACATTTAATCATTATTTCTTCATTGCTTAGATCTTATGGAATTATTCTTGAACCCTTCAAGAATAATGCAATCTCTCCGCAGATACTTGGAGATAAGGACAGGGCGATTGTATTGCTCCACGTATAGTGACATGGATATTGAGATCATATCTCAAATCCAGATCGCGGGCCTCCCATAGATGCTTGATTAAATCAAGACCGTAAATCTAATCTTCTCATTGTATATGAATCACATTCAGATCAATGTCCAACACTTGGACCAAGATCAGATCACTTCTCTAATGAGAGGAGTCACTAAAATCCAGACCCGTTTCATCACTCCCTAGGAATGGAAGCGTCAAGGTTATACAATCGTTTATGATCAAATCACCCTCAGGTATTCCCAATACCTGTACATCCTGCATACTGGAAGACTCAGACTAAACCCGAAGTATCGGATCAACTTTATACTGTCTACTTCATGGTTTTATCAGTAAGTTTCTCATTCGATCATTGGGAGTTGGTATCGATCATACACTTTCCAAAAGTGTATATCATACCTAGGTATTGATCATATACTAAAAGTATATATCAAACCTACAAATTCAGTCAAGCTTCCAAAGCGAGACGACCATGCGCATGGAATTTGATTCATCCCAATATCTCATGAGTGAGCTCATGTCTTCCGGTTCAGTAACTGAACCTGTATGATCCCTTTGAGAGATCGTATTACTCATATGCCCTTATATGCACACCAGCGCGCCGGTGTATAGACCTTGATTAGGTCATCAACCTATTGGTCTGCCAAATGTACACACTCAGACATATAGTAACACATCTGTCTCCGGTCAGAGGATGCGTGCCTATATCATGACAGCATATGATATAGGACTTTGGTTTTCTCGATCTCGTTAAGTCAACTCTTTGACCTAACTAATCTGACACCTCCGAATCTCTATTCCTATGCAGAGGACCTGCATCAAGAGGTCGGTCAGATATCAGCCTTCAGAGATAGGATTGCCATCTCCTACTCAGGCTGGAGATCATCTCTTAATAATCATTTGACGGTGCTTGATGAGTCCTCAATCTAACTCTTTAGATATTCATCCAAGCACCAGCCTCTATGATTCAATAGTTGAATCAACAGCTGTATGATTATTAAGATGGCCATGGTACATAACCCTAATTGTACTAAGGGACCTATTATACAAATTATTCATTCTTCATTTCAGATCAGGGAATGATATGTGCAATAACATTTATTGCATAATGGCTCGTCGTGGGCTCGCATTTCCAACAATAATTAGGCGTGAGATGCAATAGATGTGAGTCAAGCGACCACATCTCACGTAAAGTGAATCGGGGCAACGTCAACAACCCGCGGCTCATAATCAAGATATGGCTTGAGCCACTGCCCATTAATACGAATGGTAATATGAGAAGACAACTCAGATATATCAATACTCCCATTGTTATGTACCTTTCTAACCAGATAGGGTCCCTTCCATTTGCTCTGTAGATTCCTTGGAAACAAACGAAGCCTAGAATCAAACAACCATACTCTCTGTCCTAGCTCAAAATGCTTGTGGTCGATATGAGAATCATGCCACTCCTTCACTCTCTCCTTATAATGTAGGATGTTTGAAAAGGTTGTATCACGAAGCTCCTCCAGGGTTGCTAACTCTACCGTCCTCTGATCCCCTACATTATCTGGATCCAAAAGTATATCAGTAACAGCCCAAAGTGACCTATGTCTCAGCTCAACAGGTAAATGGCAGGTTTGCCATAAACGAGGCGAAAGGGAGACGTACCCGAAGGAGTCTTGAAAGACGTCCTATATACCCACAAGACCGAGTCCAAAAGTTGTGACCAATCCTTTCGGTCTGGGCGGACAACTTTCGGCAATATAGTCTTGATCTCCCTGTTCAACACTTTAGCAAGACCATTCGTCTGAGGGTGGTATGGAGTAGATACTCGATGGTCTATGCTGAACTCGCTAGCAAGGGCTTTTTCCTTGTCGTTGACGAAATGAGACCCCCCGTCAAATATCAACACTCGAGGTACCCCGAACCGTGAAATGATATTCTTCCTCAAAAATCTTCAAACAGTCCTAGCATCTGTGGTTCGGGTGGGAATGGCCTCAACCCAATGATTTACATAATCCACGGCTAACAGAATGTACTCAAATCCCTGACTCCTAGGGAATGGACCCATAAAATCGATGCCCCATGCGTCAAAAACCTCACAGAAGTGTATGGGCTGCATCGGTATCATATCACGTTGTCCACAAGTGCCCATCCTCTAACAATCAGTTTACCTCTTCACGAACTCATCAGAGTCCTTGAAGAGAGTAGGCCACCGTAGGCCGGATTGGAGCACTTTCTATGCCATTCTCCTCCCAGAGTGATGTCCTCCTGCCTCAAGCTTGTGGCAGTAAGAAAGGATGTTGTGGTGCTCCTCTTGAGGAATGCAACGATGCCAGATATTATCCCCTCCCTCATGATAAAGGACGGGATCCTCCCAATCGTAAAACTGGCCTTCGCGAGGAAGGTCTCAAGTTTCTTCCTAGGCCAATCTTGTGGAACTTTCTTGGCAACAAGATAGTTCACAATATCGGCATACCAAGGGAGAGAGGCGATAGAAAGGATCGCCTCATCTGGGAAGGTCTCACAAATAGGCTTAATCTGCTCAGAATCATCAAGATACTCCAATCGAGAGAGATGATCCGCCACCACATTCTTGACTCCAGGCTTATCCTTAATCTCTATATCAAACTCCTGGATTAGAAGGATCCATCTGGTCAATCTGGCATTGGCATCCTTCTTTGCCATGAGGTACCAAATGGTGGTATGATCGGAATAGATGGTCACTCTAGATCCAATGATGTAAGATCTGAACTTATCTAGGGCGAAAAGTATGGCTACCATCTCCGTCTCAATGACTGTATAGTTCCGTTGGGTGGCATCCATTATACGGCTAGCGTAGTGAATAGAAAATGGGACTCCATCCCTCCTCTACCCCAGCACGGCCCCCATGGTAAAATCGGAGGCGCCCATCATGATCTCGAATGGGAGAGAGCAATTGTCGCGACCCCATTTCCCCGGGCCGTCAGATCCTCCCGTAGCGGATTTGGTTACTCAGCAATAATTTATTTAGCAATCACAACTAACATTCAGAAATAGACTGCAAATAAAAATACTCAGAAGAAAGTATTTCAACACTTTTCTATTCACAAAATAAAGTTCAGATGATACACTGTCCCACTATAACCATTTACATGTACCTTAGCTTGAAAAGAAAATATACAAAAGATTACTAACTACCATAAAGAGTAAAGCTATTGTGGTTGGCTGGATGTCTAGTATGTAAGCTAGATGTAATTTTTAAAGTCCTTGCGATGGCTCACCGATACCTGTTGGGTTTTTCATAAATCATAGGATAAAAATTAGCGAATGCTAAGCAACGAAGAAGAGAAAATCAAACAAATTGGGTAATTTTTTAAAACTTGATATCACGAAAATTTCATTCCTTCTCATTAATTTAAGTCCTATTCTTTCTATTCCACATCAGGGATTAGTCTTGGGGAACCCCACCATTATTGGACTTCGAAGCTGTGGACACTTCGGGATTGGAGTTTGTGTTGATTTTGGTAAGCTTATGCCGCCGCACGTCGCCTCTACCAATCCTCCAATACTACCCCGACAATTTCCTTTTCTTTTATTAAACCGGATCTCAAACCCTCAGCCTGGAAAATCAAATGAGCACACCGTCCTCGAGGACTCGGTTTCTTAAAACCTCAGGCTAACATTTAATCATATAACCTAGCGGCTTTAAATACATATTATCGTGACCCAGCCGCTATTGAACCACCCGTGACTCCACATGGCACGACCACAACTTCTGTCGTTCCAACCGAATATATTGGCTCCCGGTACCACGCGTTGCAAAACATTCAATTTGTGTGCACTTATCATAGCATGGCAACCGTGTAGCACCTAGGTAGGGAAACGTCAATACGGGTTCCTTCCGACAAACCTACAGGTTGCATGCCCGACATGTAGTTCTACTCCCAGTCATCCTTAATGTGACACACGATCGTTTTCAGGATCCAACTCAAGGCACATCAATTCCCATGATGTAATTCTTTCGTTAAATCTTCGATTTGCATATTTAGCAATATTTATTATAGACTCACATATATATTATTCGTAACCATGTATACTCTTATTTATGTTTATTTTAACTCCCAAACCCTAACTTTCAAAGCCACCGCATCAATTTGATGCTTAAACCCTATTTTAGTGGGAATCACAAAGCAACTTTTCAGACTTTTCAGAAATGGCCAAAATTAGGGTTCTTAATAGCAAAGAAAATAAAATCAAGAATTTCAATAATCTCGTATGAAAATCCAACAACAAAAGGAAGGATTTCGTTACCTAATTGAGCTCTCTCTCGTGTATGCAAAGCTTTATCGTGTTTCATTTTTTTAGAAAGGCTATTTTAAGGCTCCTAAAAAGATCGAATTTCATTTTCGTATCAAAAACGCTAAGAACGTTTCCAGAACGCGAAGAACGAACAAAGTACGCGAAGAACGTGAAGAACACGAAGAACACCAAGAACATATTTTCTCTTAAAATTTCGGCAGAGTTTCCCCATATATCGGGACATATTTCTCGGAAAATTTCGGCAGAGTTTCCCCTCATATCGGGACATATTTCTCGAAAAATTTCGGCAAAGTTTCCCCTATATCGGGACATATTTCAAAATAAAAATTAAAAGAGTTTCCTCTATAAAATCAATCGTGAGGAAAACAATAGCAAAACTGAAAGAATATACTCAAACAACAAGAGATGAAGAATCGGTAGACATCACAGGTTCACTGACGTGCATAGCCGCCCACACCTAAGTATGGTATTACACAGATTTCTCTATCAAAATAATTATAAAAGAATAATAGACTGAATAGAAACATAAATGATGGAGAATCGGTAGACACCACGCGTCTTAGATGAGTGAACGTGTGACGAATCACGGGGTCACTGACGTGCATAGCCACCCGCACCTAAGTAGGGTGCTACACAGATTTCTCCTCAAACCACAATAGGAAAACAAATCGAAATGAAAGATGAATCAAGAACAAAACTTGGAAGAACAAGAGGATGAATTGAAAGCCTAGCTTACGAAGCAAACTAAGAGAGGATCGTACCTTTCTCCTTCTCGTTCTCCCAGCAGCGCTTCGCTAGCGCTCCTCCCTCGCCTCCCACTCCTCCTCCCGACCTCTTGACCCTAGCCCTTGGGGTGGTGGTGGTAGTGGAAGTCTTAGAGAATGATTGGGTGGGGGGTCTATTTATAGGCCCCGGAAAACCACTAACCGTGGTTAGAAAACCATGGTTTAGCAGCCCATGGTTCTGGCCCATGGTTTTGGCCAAAACCTATCCCAAACTTGGGCTTAAGTTAGAACATTCCAAAGGATTCTAGATTCGCTAATGACGCTTAATTAACACTAATAGTGATTAACTTCCATTAATCGCGATTTAACTTTCACGGCTTACGCTTATCTTTTGCTAACTATTGATTAGTGTTTATTAATGATTATTAGCGGTTTTCAATCCATCTTTAGTTTCTTTAATCATGTTTAATTAGTCCTAATGACAGTCATTATGGTTTAATGACATCTTAGCCTTCCTTACTTCTCTTTCTTCCGAAAATCATAACAATTCGAAACAAAGTCCGATTCACACGAAACAAATTTCGTTGGTTTTCTCTTGATGAGCCGGATCTTATTATATAGGATCCGAGATATGCCAAGTTCAAGGCTTTACAATTATAACAACCTTAAAGGATGTCTTGTCCTCGAGACTAGAAATACAGGCATAACAACCTTAAAGAGGATTGAAACCATAACAACCTTAAAGAGAATGAACATCATTTCATTTATAAAGAATATATACAATACACGGTGTTATTACTCGAATAAGTAGGGGTATTTCTCTCTCATTTCTGCCTCAGGTTCCCATGTGGCTTCTTCAAACTCTTGGTTCCGCCATAATATTTTAACTAGAGGCACCTCTTTATTTCTCAACTTCTTAATATCCCTTTCAGGTATTTGCACAGGTATCTCTTGGTATGTCAAGTCTGGCTCAACATGTAAATCATCATAACTTATCTTATGCTCTGGATCCCTAATGTACTTTCTCAGATTTTATACATGAAATACATCATGTATTGCCGAAAGATGTGGAGGAAGTACAAGTCTATATGCCACTTTTCCAATGCGTTGAATAATTTCAAAGGGACCCACAAACCTGGGTGCTAACTTCCCACGCAAGCAAACCTCTGGAGACCCTTCATAGGTGATACTTTGAGAAATACAAAGTCACCTAACTCAAATTCAAGGTCTCTTCGCCTGGTATCACTATAACTTTTCTGGCGACTCTGGGCAGTTAATAGTCTTTTTCTAGCAAGCTCTACAGCTTCCCATGTCTCTTGAAGTCTATCTGAATCATAAAGGTTCTTTATTCCGACCTCTTCCCAACACAAAGGAGTAGTACACCTTCGTCCATATAGTGCTTCAAATGGTGCCATGCCAATACTTGTATGGTAACTATTATTGTAGGTGAATTCTGCAAGAGGCAAATGTTTAATCCACGATCCCTTCCATTCTAAGGCATATGCTCGTAGCATATCCTCTAGTGTCTGAATCGTACATTCTGACTGACCGTCTTCTTTCTGGATGATATGCTGAGCTCAAGCATAATTGTGTACCTAAGGATTTCATGAAGTTCTCCCAATAGTGTGAGGTGAATCGTGAATCTCGATCGGAAACTACTTCCTTTGGGATACCATGGAGGCGAATCACATGTGTAATATATAACTCAGCAAGCTGGTCTGGAATGAAAGATAAGTTTATCGGAATGAAGTGTGCTACCTTTGTCAGACGATCTATTATAACCCGGATACAATCTTAACTACCACTCGTCTGAGGTAAGCTAGTAACGAAATCCATGGAAATGCTTTCCCATTTCCATTCAGGTATAGGAAGGTGTTGCGATAATCCCGGTGGCTTTTGGTGTGAAGCTTTTACCTGCTGACAAGTGAAACATGAATTCACAAACTCAGCAACATCTTTCTTCATTCCTGGCCACCAAAAGTTTGAATGAAGATCCTTATACATCTTTGTAATTCATGGATGAATAGATAATCTTGAACAGTGCGCTTCTCGTAAGATGTCTTTCCTTAGTTCAGGTGTGTCTGGTACACAAGCTCTATGATGGTTATATAGTAACCCATCTTGTATCTGGAATCCCTTTATCTCATGCTTCTCAAGTTGTTGTTTCAATTCTTTAAGGACCGGATCATCCTCCTGTCCTTTCTTTATTTTATCCCAGATCTCTGGTATGTATCGATGAGGAATAGTTATAGTATTCACACTACTATCAAATAGTTTCCATTCACCTAACGTTGATAGTAAACCCCAGAAGTGGATAGCACTCACTAACCCTGGTGAATAAGTTCTTCTGCCAAGGGCATCCGCTACGACGTTCCCCTTACTAGGGTGGTAGGAGATAGTGCAATCATAATTTTTCAACAATTCTAGCCACCGTCTCTGTCTCATATTGAGCTCCTTTTGATCAAACATATATTTCAAGCTTTTATGATCGGTGACGATTTCAAAAGTAATACCATACAGGTAGTGTCTCCATATATTTAAAGCGAAAACTATGGCAGCTAATTCAAGGTCATGTGTTGGGTAGTTTTTCTCATGTGTCCTGAGCTGTCGTGATGCATACGTAACTACCTTACCATGTTGCATAAGAACCGCCCCAAGTCCTTCTTTAGATGCGTCAGTGTACACTGTAAACCCTTCACTCCCGGAGGGTAGATTAAGGATTGGTGCAGATGTTAGGCATTCTTTCAATGTCTGAAAACTAGCTTCACATGTATCAGACCATAAGAATGGGACCTCCTTCTGAGTTAGTCTAGTCATTAACAATGCTATTCATGAAAAGTCCTTCACGAATCTTCTATAATATCCAGCTAATCCCAGAAAAAATCGTATTTCTGTGTTAGTCTTCAGGCGTTCCCAACTCATCACAGCACTAACCTTTGTAGGATCAACTGATATACCTTCCCCAGAAATAACATGGCCTAAGAAAGATACTTCAGATAGCCAGAAGTCACATTTGCTATATTTAGCATACAATTTGTTCTTCTTTAGAGTTTCAAGTGCCTTCCTGAGATGATGTTCATGTAGATACTTATCCTTAAAGTAAATAAGCACATCATCAATAAAGACCACTACAAAGTGATCTAAGAAATCCTTGAATACTCTATTCATAAGATCCATAAAGGATGCTGGGGCATTTGTTAGTCCAAAAGGTATAATTAAGAATTCATAATGCCCGTATCTAGTTCGAAAAGTTGTCTTGGGAATATATGTATCTTTAATTTTCAATTGATGGTATCCAGATCTTAAATCAATCTTGGAATACACCGCTGAACCCTGTAAACCAATCAAAGAGATCATCTATTCTTGGCAGTGGATACTTATTCTTTATTGTCCTCTTGTTTAGTTGTCTATAGTCCATGCACAACCGCATTGACCCATCCTTCTTCCTAACAAATAAGACAGGTGCACCCCATGGTGAAGTACTAGGATGAATGAATCCTTTATCTAACAGTTCTTGCAATTATACCTTTTAACTCTCGTAACTCAGCTGGTGCCATCCTATATGGAGGAATAGAGATAGGATGAGTATCAGGTATGAGAGAGATTTCAAATTCCAATCTCTCGCTCAGGTGGTAATGCAGGTAGTTCCTCTGAAAATACATCAGGAAACTCGCACACTATAGGCACATCTTCTATCATTCTTTCTGACCATGATGTTGTGGATACATAAGCTAAATAACCTTGGTACCCTTTCTCTAACAACTGTTATGCCTTCAATGTAGAGATTTATTTGATATTATCATTGGATGTCTTTCCAATGAACTGGAACTCTATCGAGTTTGGAAGGTGAAACGTTACTGTCTTCTGAAAACAGTCAAGACATGCATGATGCCTTTCTAGCCAATCCATCCCTAGGATAAGATCAAAGTCTTCCATTTCTATTAGTAGTAGTGAAACAAGTAACTGTTGTCCTGCTATCATTACTATGCAATTATCCAGGATTTCTCGGATTATATATATTTGTCCTCCAGGTCCCTTGATCATATAGGATTGTTGTACCTTTACTGGTATCTTACCCAAAGTGGGTACTAACCGTTGAGCAGTAAATGATTAGTGTTTATTAATGATCATTAGCTGTTTTCAATCCGACATTAGTTTCTTCGATCATGTTTAATTAGTCCTAATGACAATCATTATGGTTTAATGACATCTTAGCCTTCCTTACTTCTCTTTCTTCTGAAAATCATAACAATTCGAAACAAAGTGATTCACACGAAATAAATTCGTTGGTTTTCTCTTGACGAGCCGGATCTTATTATATAGGATCCGAGATATGCCAAGTTCAAGGCTTTACACCAATCAGGTGGCTGGGAGCGGGAGCCTCTACAACATGACTCTTGAGAGTCTCAAATGACGATAGACACTTATCATCAACAAGGAACTCGGTGTATTTCGTCAGCAGATCAGTCAACGGTCAGGCAATCCTACTGAAATCATGAATGAAGCGCCTGTAAAAACCGGCGTGCCCCAGAAAAGATCATAAACTGCCGCAAGTTGGATGGTGGATTGAGTTTTCTAATGACATCCAACTTGGTCAGATCAACCTCCATGCCCCTGTTGGAGATGATATGGCCAAGAACCATCCCCTGAGTCACCATGAAGTGACTCTTCTCCCAAGACAACACAAGGTGAATCTCAATGCATCGCAGAAGGACTCGGTCTAGGTAGTTAAGACAAGAATTGAATCCATCGCCGTAGACCGAGAAATCATCCATGAAGACCTCCAAGCACTCTCCCACCATGTCCAAAAAGATGGACAGCATGCATCTTTGGAATGTCGCCGGAGCGTTACACAATCCAAATGGCATGCGTCTGAAAGCATACTGAAGGTGTTCTTGTCCTAGTCCCCAGGCGCGATGGCCACCTGATTATAGCCTGAGTAAATTCCAAGAAATAGTAATGGCTCTTCCATGCCAGCTTCTCTATAATCTGATCAATAAAGGGCAGGGGGAAATGATCCTTCTTGGTGCCTTGTTCAATCGTCTGTAGTCCATACAGACCCTCCAAGAAGTGGGTACCCGGATAGCGAATCTCCTCTCCGGATTCATTAACAACTATGGTGATACCCATCTTCTTGGGCACCACATGCAAAGGACTGACCCACTTCGAGTCGGAGATGGGTAGATAAAATCGGCGCTCCACCATTTCGAGATCTCCTTCATGACAACCTCTCGAAGATTCGGTTCAGCGGCCGCTGGAACTCGTGCGACGGCTTTGCCTCCTCCTCGAGATAGATATGGTGGGAGCACAGGGCCGGACTTATCCCTAGAGATCGGCTACACTCCATCCTATCACCTTGCGGTTCTTTTCAAGAACCCCCATCAGACGGGATTCATGCTCTCTAGTCAAATCAGCGGAGATAATGACTGGGTACATCTCATGCTCACCCGCAAGGAACCTATACATCAGCAACGATGGTAGTGGCTTCAGCTCTGGGACAAGTAGGTGCTGGCGGATCTGGCCTCTTAGTGAATGATGCCAAATCTGCATGGGAGAATGAGAACTCTCACTCACAATCTGAATCTGGAAAAGGCTACTCTGCTGGACTGTCTCTGCTCTGCCGGGAATCATCCTCCTCCCTAGCTATAGGCTTAGTGGAAATCAGACACGGTATCAAATCATCAAACTCTGCCCAATCAATACCTGACTCCAAGGGATCTGTATCAGACTCACAAAAATCTGTCTAGCGGTCGGGAACCGGATCTGCTGCCTGAGATGTATCCTGGACCAGGAATGCGCTCTCCAAGCTCTCCCTCTGTTGGCGTCTCTGTATCAGCAAACTCTGAAGGTGAGAGGATGGCTTGTACGACTGGATCTACCCAAACTGCCTCATCATATGTGATCACAAACGTAGTCCCAGTGGATGTCTCGCGCTGCCTCTGTCATTTGCTCTGAATCTGAAGTCGGCTCTAAGCAAGTTGAATCTCTGGCTCTAGTCTCCTCGACTGTCTCTATTTGTATACTCTCACCCTCGACGCAAAAGTATACCTTCCCGCTATCATGGTCAGACACTGCCTTAGTTGTAGCCAAGAACGGGCATCCTAGAATGATCGGAGTACCGTTCATGGACTCAGGGATCTCCATGTCCAACACAACGATGTCCACGGGGAATTTTAGGCCCTGAATCGTGACGACAACGTCCTTCAGTAACCCATTCGGCCTCTTAACAGAACGATCAGCAAACTGAAGGACCGTCTTGCTCTTTCAGAGAGGCCCAACTCCAAGCGGTTGAGAAGGGCTGCCGGAAGTAGGTTGATCGAAGAACCACTATCTAATAGAGTGTGGTCGAACCTCTACTCATGGATGTGGCATCTGACATACGGGGCTCCTGCATCTGGCCTCTTGGCAGACAGATGGTCCTGAATCGTGAAACAAGTGGCATGAGTAAGCACATGGATCTCTGAGTGATGGTTCTGCCTCTTCCTACTAACTGTGGTCCTATCTCTGAGTGATCTCTGGAGTAGAGGTATGTACTTCAAGGCCTCCTGTAGAGTGTATGTGAAATCTATCTATCATCTGCTGGCTGAACTCTATCTGATGGTTCTTTTTTTTATTTTCATTTTTCTTCCCCGTACTCAAATGGAGTGCTCTGGGGAAGGGGACTACAGGATCCTTCTCATATGAAGGACTAGGAGAGGGTCTGGCATGCTTATGAACAGCAGAATCCACACAAACATTATCAAGCAACACATGTGGATCTGAAAATAATAAACCCTTTCCTTTATTTGTAGAAATGTCCTGAGATACATGTACGGAAGGAAAAACAAAAGGACTAGTAGAACTGGAAACGATGGCCTCAGTACCACCCTCGACATATGGTCTAGCGGCATCAGTACCGCGCTCTGGCTCAGCAACTCTAACGGTGGCGTCAGTACCACCTCCTCCAACTGGTGAAGCGACGGCCTCAGTACCGTTGGTGGGATCAACATCGATGGTGGCGTCAGCACCACCGTAATCATCTCTCTCAGCATCAGCACCGCGCTCCTCCTCGCCTGGCGCTCCTGAAGTGGCGTTGAATTGTCGCTCAAACAAGGCACTGCCTGTCGGCATCCTACCTCTCCTAAGTGTAACAAAATCAGCATCAAACATGTATATAAACATATCACTAGGTGAAGCACTAGGAGTTGTAATCTCAGTGAACTCTACCTGCTCAGATTTCCTCTTGAGGTTGTTCAGGTTCGACTCAATCTGGGCAGGGATGGCGACCTTCCCTCTCACAATCTCCCGCATCTCCTGGCGGAACTCATCCATCTCCCATCGAAAAGTGGCATGTTGCTCGGTCATGAGGCGGGCTAGATCATCCAAGGCAGGGTTCTCATAGGTCGGCCCTTGAGAACCTAACAGGTGGCCTCGCTGGTTGTGAGGCTGCTGCTGCTGGTGCGGGTGAGAAGGGTATTGCTGATGATACTACTGCTGCTGAGGGTGCTCTCGCCTCCAAGTGCTTTCCCTCCAGATAGGGACGAGGACCATACTGCTGGTGCTGGGATGGTTGTTGCTGCTGTTGTACTGGGAGCTGGGACTGCTGGTGCTACTCACATTGCTGGCTATACTGGCCACCGTGAACTAGAGGTTGTTGTTGGGAACTAGTGCCTCCGGCCGACCAGCGGAATCTGGGATGGTCTCCTCGGATACCGGGCTGGGGTCGGTCGTACCAAATCCCGTTAACATCCATCAACGGCTCCGGCTCGTAGGTGGGTTGAGGCAGTACTGCCATGGGCTGATCTGGCTAGTAGACCACAATCTGAGTGTCCTGGTGTGGTAGTGACTGGTAAAACTGCAGTCGTTGCTAGTACGACTCTGCCTGTACAAGGTGAACCTGTTTAGGGCTGACTGGACTGCTGGGATGAGCTACCACTGTTGCTCGGATCTCCTCGTGACTGAAGACGGGACTGAGAAGCCATCTGTTCCTCCTGGAGACACATGAACTGTGTCTTCAGGTCACTCAGCGTCTGTGCCATCTGATCCATATGTGTGACGCCCTGGCACTGCTTCTTCTAGATCAGCTCGATCCGGTCCAACATCTCGTTGATGATGCCCATGTTTGCGGCTGTAGACTCAGCCTGTGCGGTTGCCGCGGACGAAGTAGAAGGGCCGACATTGACCCGTACTATCCTCTGGTACTGCACGGTATGTGGCTGGGGGCGTCCCTAAGTGTAGAGGTGGGTCTGGGACATCACTGTATAGTTCTCGACCATCTCCTCATATATGGCCTAGACCTGATCCTCATCCTTGGCGAAGTAGGAACCGCCACAAGAAGTATTCACCATGCTCTGCAGCTCTGGTGTCAGTCTGCAAAAGAAGCTCTGACTAGGTTTGGCTTCGTGATGTCATGGTGCGGGCATCAGTCTGTAAGCTCTCTAAACCTCTCCCATGCCTCATGGAACTACTCGTTGGGGAACATGGAGAAGTTGCTGATAAGGTCCCTCGCTTCATTAGTCCGCCTGAGTGGATAGTACTTGTTCAAGTACTCAGTGCGGAGCTGCTCCAAGGTGTACACAAATCTCCCCAAATGCTTCAGCCAGTTGGCTACTCTATCGGCATGGGAGAAGGGGGAAGGCAATCATCCTGATGGTGTCCTCGTCAACCTGCCGATCGTGGACGGTGCTGCTGATTATCTCGAACTCCTAGAGATGTAGATGGGTCTCCTTAGTGGCGAGCTTGTGGAAGCGGGGAAGAATCTGAAGTGTCTGTGGGGGGAACTTGAAGTCCCCCAAGATCGCTGGAAGAACCGCCCACCGGTGTGTAAATGTCGATCTGGGGTTGTGCAACTCCTGCATCGATCTCAGCTTCTCTGCCGGATGAACTGGCTCCTCTGGCTTATCTGTATCTCTAGGCTGCTCTCGCATTGTCCTCAGCCTCTCCATCTCTCTCCTCATCTCCACCATGAAGGCTCCCTGATCCCGTATCTATCGTTGCATCATCTCTAGGGAAGCTTACATGGTGGTTTTGATAGCACCCTGGTCCAATACGTAAGTCGTCGTCTCTGGCCTGGGACCATTGGTGTGCTCCTCGCTGCTGACCATGGTCTCTGCAAAGGCAAAAGACCCAACTCAAGTGCCAATAAATCATCTGTCTGATGTCTCACATCTGGCACTGGTATCTCCGGACTGGTATAAAGGTGGTCAAGGGGAACAGGGCGGAATCGAACTCGTGTTCGGAGAGCTGGTCTCGGCTCTCATGAACCAACCTAGATGAATGGGCCGGAGTGCTAAAAAGCGGTGCAGCCAGAGGCTACCTAAGAGACCTCTTGCCCATCATCTTGATCTGGCGAGTCAGGCAGATGAGATCTGAAAACACACAAGATGAGCAAACAAACCCCTAGTTCACCTACTCAACACCGAGCTGAAGACAGTAAGAGATCGGTCGATTATCTTGTCAATTTTATTTAGGTGATCATATCAGACTATCAGAGCGGTTACGCGAGCTAATGGGAATCCAATCCTCCTACCAAACTGTCCCGTATAAAAGGATGGTAGTCTGATCGAGGTTCGGATATGGCTCTAGCCTAGTGTGCGGGTCGCTCTCTCGCTCATCCAAACCAGACAATGAGGGGGTTGCTCTCCCAAGACAAATTTTTAAGTAAGCTGTCTTTTGGGGTCAAGTGTGTTTAGCAGTTCCAATTTTATAGTTTTTTTATGTATTTTTCAAGCAAACAACACCTAACGAATTTTTCAATTATCTTGATTATTTAAGTCCGAAAATAGGAAGGAGAAGACTAAAAAACCGATGAGCGATAAAATCAATGGCACATGCAGAGTAAGTGATGTGTACCTGACTCCAGCAGTCTACATGCATAATGATTCACGCATAAATGTAAAGACTGAAAGTAAACTACCTATATGATGCACGAGAATACGGCACTAGACGAAGAAATTTCTACATGTAAATCACAGTAGCTGGGTAATCAAACGTAAGTCCGGAGTCCTATCTTGGGAGCCACTCGGTGTCCGCCACAACAGATCCTGCATGCGCTGTATGTGACTCCTCAAGGCTCGTGGACTAGAGTCTAATTAATCCGACTTTTTCTTGTGATTTAAGTAATTAGGTCCAGTTAATAATCTGTAGGTGCAGGCAGATAATTAAGGTTTGGATCCTAATTAATTACGTCACTATCAGAGAATATCCTAGGCTAAGGCCAAAACCGCATAACTCAGATAACTATATCATGGAGGCGGAGGTAAATGACTCTGATCTTTCTCTATAAAAGGATATGACGACTGATGGGCATAGATTGGGCATACTGTCTGGATGACCAATACTGGACAGATCTCACAATCTTGTAAGTTTACACTGATGTGTTGTAATATATCGCCAGAAATCTGATGATGATGTAGAGAAAAGCATGGGTTGGACAACTTAGATCAGAACTGGATGTGGGAAATGGATTAGACAGTGTTGGAAAGTGCTAGAAGAACTGAGCTCGACAAGCTTCAATCGAGAAAATCTAGGTACCATAAGGTTGATCTGCTCACGGCGAAGTCCAACACCTTCATGTTGGCGCTACGCATCGAATGGGTGGCTCCGATGAGAGCTGGATGATCGGATCGATGTGGAGATGCTAAAGCACCTAGGGTGCTCCTCTATCTTAGTTGGAACTCAATTTGACCTATCACACATGCATATACCTGCAAAAGCGACCACAACTTGAAGACGTATCCTTGACCATTGTTATTAGCAGCAGTAGACAAAGGAAGCGGTGGGGATGCGCTCGGGTTATCTTCGATGGAAATGGGGAAGGAGATCTCTCTTAATCCTGCTTCTCTGAGTAGGATGCAGGGAGGTCAGGGTCCATACAATGGCTAATGACGAGTCGAGGATTCAATCGCTGCAGATGAGAGAAGGATGGAGCTCTGGTGGCATCGGCTGAAGCTAAGTAATTGACGGTAGAGGAAATTGCTAAATCGAAGTGGAGAGTGGAATGAGAAGGAAGAACATGATACCTGGGCTTGATATGGCGAACGACGAAGTTTGGTACATGTGTAGACAAGGTCCTGGCCTCTACTCTAGTGTGGAAACCGGAGAAGGTTGGCATGCGGTGAGGCTGCTCCCAGCCACGTATGAGCAGCGTGCGCCCAACCACCAAATTGAGCTCCAAAAAATGCTAGAAGAATGCTATCATAGTCCTGGAGGTAATAATGGAGGAAAGGTGGTGTGAGGGATGAGCTAGCCGCATTGGAGGCAGAGGTAAAGACTTTATAGGATGCCTCCAGGGGTCTCAAAAGATCGAAGGTGCATGAGAAACCCTAAGAGGATCTGGCTCTACATAGGGATCCACAAGGATCACAAATCATAGGAGAGGAATTGGGTATTGAAATCAAGGGAAACATAGGTCATACCTTGGCAGGGGAAATGGGAGAAAAATGGGTCCGGCGAAGCCGAACCGGGTTTAGACTTGAAAAGGGGTACGGTTGACTAGGGTCAATGGACTATAGTCGACCAATAAGAAAAATCGGATTGAAAAATCAAAGGATATTGAGTATAAAATGGTAAATGAATTTAAAATAAAAAACGATCAAAATGAAGCTAGTTTACTATTTTTCAATCAAATTTTCTATGATTTTTAATTATTTTTATGAAATTATATATATAGTA